>CP106732.1:97878010-100378010 GCA_025506655.1 Gossypium rotundifolium
CTTATCAACCGGAGGCTTATTTAACATATTCGGATACATAGCCGGTGGCACAACTATAGTCTGAGGGGGATTAATCGGGGCGGGGGTTGCGAAACAGTCAGGTTATTCCTCATAAATTGAGTGAACGATTCACTCATCAACTGGAAGAAAGCTTGTTTAGCTTCTCCCTCATAACCGCTTATAGCCGGTCTCGAATCAGAAGGCATGTCCCTTGCGCGGGAGCAACAGCATTGATTTCTACGTCGTCAGCTGTGGCTCTTTCGAGATTCATTGCTATACAGAAATTACATTTATACATCAAGATTCATCATGCTATCACATTTCAGATATATGGCATGTATAGCTAGACTCTGACACGCTACATTAGTCCGAGAATTGACTAAACCGTAGCTTTGATACCAATCAAATGTAACACCCCTAACCCGTATCCGACGTCGGACTAAGGTTAGAGGCATTACCGGACAGATCAAAAATATTTATAGAAATTTCATACATCCATTCATCATTCTCAAGTATAATGTCCCTTAATTTGAGTTACTGAAACCCTAAACATGCTTATAAATCGAGTCGGGACTAAACTATAATACATACAAAATTTCATGATAAATTAAAGTTTTTCTAAAATACAGGGGATACACGTCCGTGGGGGTGGGCCGTGCCTCAACCACGGCTACTTGACACACCCGTGTGTCCTCCCCATGGTCACATACTGCCAAAACTAACACGGCTACCAAGCACGCGTGTGCTAAGTTCGTGTCCTATAAGGTCATACACTGCCAATTCTCACACGACCTGTAGGCACGCCCGTGCCATGGCCGTGTACTCATAATGCTAGCTACTGACTTTTTCCTCACGGTTACTAGGCACGCTTGTGTCCCATGATCGTGTGACATTATAGGTCATTTGCAAGACCAAAATGCCACCCATTTGGGTCTCACCTACAAACAACATCTTCCATCATATAACAAGTATTTATGGCAACCAAAAACATACCAATTTGATCATTCAATCTATCAATCAATGCCAATCTTCATCCATGCCAAATTACCAACTAGATTTCATATTATCACAAGCATTAATCAACCATTTACATAACCAAAACTTAACCATTTATATGCATCAAACTATACCAAAACATATGCTTCATATAACTCATACATTCAAGCATTTTATCAACCCAAAACTTGCCAAAACACATGGTTAAGTTCACTTCATAATCATATACACCTATCTAGCCTATACATGCCATCTTTAGCAATATACATTTTAAAAAGGGTACCAAAATAATGATGATCCTTGATGGTCCCGAGCCTTCAGTAGCTTTGATGACCTATAAAACAAGAAACATACACACAGAGTAAGCTTTACACAGCTTAGTAAGTCAATATACAAACAAACTTGACATGAAAGGCATATTTGCAAATAGATAGATTGGCACAAATCAATCACTTAATAAACTATCACATATATGCTTTGGTTCATATACTTTTGATCACATTAGCCATTCTCACAATTCAAGAATCATATAATCACATAACTCATCTAGCCAAACTTACTTATCACATCATCCATTCCATATACATGATATCATTGTCAGATCATATGGATGCTTACCTTGTATTCACAATTAGTGTATAATTAGCGTACCTAAAATGGATTTATAATCACGTAATTGTTCATAGCTCGGATTTGTAACTCATATCACAGACTTACCCGTTGGACCAATAGGAACCTAGTAGGATGCTCAGAAAGCTCAAAATAGTCGTACAATGCCAACGTCCTAGACGTGGTCTTACGTATAGTCGGATGTCGATGCCACTATCCCAGACAAGGCCTTACTCGTATTCAGATATTGATGCCACTATCCCAGAAAAGGTCTTACTCGTATTCAGATATTGATGCCACTGTCCCAGAGAGGGTCTTACTCGTATTCAGATATTGATGCCACTATCCTAGATAGGGTCTTACTCGTATTCAGATATTGATACCACTATCCCAGACAGGGTCTTACTCGTATTCAGATATTGATGCCACTGTCCCAGACAGGGTCTTACTCAAAATTTCAAATCAATGCCAACGTCCCAGATGTGGTCTTACATGATAAAATAGAATAGATACCTATGTCATGACATAGCTAATCCTATCTATTCCTAGGTTCATACGGGAACTTTTCGGACTCAATCACTATATCGGACTTATCTCAAAATTCCTTCACCTAGCATCTCATACACAGTCATTATCATTGATAGTCATGTGGATATATTCAATTCAATACAACTATGTTTATTTGCATAGTGACTTGCCTCGGGTTCGATTTATCAGAATGAAAATGGCTACTCTATCACTTTCGCTTTCCCTCGATCTAAGTCCGTTTTCCTCGATTCTTGATCTAAACATATTCAGAATTAATCCTTTTATTTACTATTTCATTCAATTCAATCCATACACACTTATTTTGGGCTATTTACAATTTAGCCCTCACATTTGCATATTTTATCAATTTAGTCCAATTTTCTTAAAACATCAAATTCACAAAATCCATGCATATACATGCTTAACCGAATACATATAAATCACATATAAGCCCACATTTTTCATCAAACTTGCAATTTAGTCCTTCAATTTACCATTTTCTCAATTAGCCCTATTTAGCTAGATTCATTAGAAATTCAAGAACAAAGTATGTTCATCTAACTCATATCTTTCATTTAACACCCAAAATCATCAAAAAGATTAACATATCATCAATGGCATCTCACAAAACATTATTAATTCATCAAATTGAGACATGGGTTTGATAGCTCTCAAAGCAACGATTACAAAAACGTAAAAATTATCGAAAACCGACTAAAACATACCTTGAATTTAAACCCTCAAATGGCCAAACCTTAGCAAGCTTATTCTTTCTTTTTCTTTTACTAGTTTCGGTCAAAACAAAATAATAAAGATGAACATTTTCATCTTTTGTTTCATAAATTTTATGATAATAAAACAATTACCTTCTTATCCATTTAAAAGATATTTGGCATCATTAAACAACAAGGGTATAATAGGCTATTTACCATCCACTATCTAAATAATGGTCTATTTGCCACTTAAGGCCACAACTTTACAAAGCCACAACACATTGGTACTTTCACAAATAGCAAGCAACTTTCACATTCAATGTAATTTCATCCTTTTATTAAATTAAACACACAAATGGACAAATTAGCTTATGACAATTTAGCACATTCTTAATCACATATCAACGGCACGAAAAATAATATTAAAATATTATACAGACTCAAATTCGTGGTCCCAAAACCACTGTTCTAACTAGGGTATAAATCAAACTATTACATGTTTTCACACTATCGAACAGACACTCGGTATGAGGTATCAAGTCCCCATGAGTCATGGCATGTATAGGGCTAGTACTTAAGGTTGATTAAGTTATTGTTGATGTAGCCAAATTATGTTAGCCTAAGAAAACTTATGTTTTGTTTGTGTATAGCCATAGATGATGGCCTAAGTTGTTTGTATTTATATGGGAAATAGTCCTCCCTAGTGTATGGGATGAAAACCTTATTTCTTTTATCATCAAATGTCTTTAATTTAATATTTATATTAATGTTATGTATAGCTATGTGATAAGGTATGAATGTATGCAAATGTGGGTGGCAAAAGGCTTGGTCGATATCTTGATAATTGTTTCATGGGTAGACACACAGGCATGTGTCTAAACCGTGTGGGAGGTATGGCTAGAACATGGGCGTGTACCCAGGCCATGTGAAGTCTGCACCTTGCTCATAAAATGGTAAGTTTCCCACAGCCAGGATACATGGATGTGTGCATAGGCCGTGTGGTTAAGTCAGAATGCTAAGGTTTTACACATGGGCTAGGGTCACGGAGTGCCATGGCCATGTGATATTAGTCAGTGTCGACCATGGACACAAGACACGGGCAGGCCTTAGAGGTACAAAGGCGTATCCTAAGACCTACACGGGCGTGTGGCCCCTATTTTGTTAAAAAGTTTCTCGAACGTGTGAAAGTTCCCGGAAAGATTTATATACTTCTCGAAAGTATGTTTAAGGCTTCGTAGGCCAAGTTTGAGTAAGAGATACGTTTAAATGAAATTTTATAGCCCGTTTCGAAGTATTAAGTAAGATTAAGCATGGTAATGCCATGTATTCCGGTCTCGATGTTAGACACGGGTAAGGGGTGTTACAATGTTAGTATTGGAAATGGTATGATTGAGCCTTAATTGTGGTTAAGTTAGCTGTTCATTTATGCTATGAATTTGTACTATATGGGTTGTACAGGTACATGCAAATTTGGATGGAAAATTAGCTTGGTAAATAACCTATTTTTGTCTATACGGGCGTGTGTCTTAGTCGTATGTGACACACGATTATGTTGCACGGCCGTGTGTCCCCTGGTGTGGTTTTAGAAACCAAGTGAGTATGCTCTACATGGCCTAGCACACAGGTGTGTGATTGGCTGTGTGGCACAAGTCAGTATACCCTCCAATTTTCACACGGCCTGACACACGGGCATGTGTGGTCATTTCGAGTAGTACACGGGCTAGACATATGGGCATGTGGTCTGGTCGTGAGAGCTAGTCAAAGAGTTACACGGGGTTGGACACGGGTTGGGACATAGCCATGTGATCCCATTTCGAATGTCCACACAGCCTGAAACACGGGCGTGTCTACTGGTCGTGTGAAAGCCATGGCTGGGGCACATGGGTGTGTAACCCATGCAGTTTAGAAAATTTTATAAGCTTTGTAAAGATCTCTTGAGTTATCAATTTAGTCCCGAACCACTCCCAATGTATGTTTAGGGCCTCGTAGGCTTGTAATAGGGACAATGTGATTGTATTTGATTTGAATTACATTTGGTTGATGATTTTTTATTTGAATTGGATGGTTGTTTAAGTTGTAAGTCTAGTATTACTCTTTAACCCTATTTCGACGTTGAATCCTGGTGAGGAGTGTTACAACACAGATGTGAGTGGTAGCACCAGAATCTATCCACATAGTGTCTAGGTACTGAAGTAAAATTAACCTTATACTAAACAAAATTAATAATTTCACCTTTTTCACTACAAGAGAAACAACCATCCTTAGTTGAATCCTTTTATTGTTTCTCTTGCGATGTTGTATTCACAACTTTCTTATTTTTCTTTATATACCTCATTGAAGTTAGATTTGTTAATAACGTATCAATTTTAGACTTTTTGTTCTTGACAAACCTCTTTGCAATGACAGTCATGAATTCATTAAGCAAGCTAATATTATTAGACACGATGCCCCTAAATGTTTTAATGCATGTAATGATGTTGGCAGGTATAATAGTAACTAAATCAAATAAAACAAGCTCATAAAAAACTTCAAATTTAAACCAAAATAAATTGAATAAAAGTAAATTTCATATCAAGATATCAGTCTCCATTAATATTTTAGCTTTGGACAAAATATTAACTTGTAAGTGATATCATGTTGTAGTAATCAAACACTATCAATAAAATATGTGAAAAATAAATCTTCCTTTCAATGATTTATTACTCACATATAAAAGCGAATAATCGTTACATGTTTATTAACACAATTGCATATGTAATTTTGTTATATATTAACCTTCTTTTAGGTCAATCAATATTAGCATAACAATTAAAGGTCAAAACGAAATTTTTTTTATTACACTATAGTTTTCAAAATAATCCAAATTGAGATTTGTTTAAATGCAATCATAAGAAACCAAAAATTTAATTTCTAACTGATTTTTTTAATACTTGACAAGTGGTCATCAAATTCTTTTTACAACAAAATTCAAAACTAAATTTTATTGACCAAAACTTAAAATCAAATTCATTAAATGAATATTATAATTGACCATTAGTTTACATCAAATCACACAAACAAACATTAAATGTAAATCCAAAATAACAATTTTTTTTTGGTGAGAAAAATAAAAACTTAAATGAACCTAAGGGCATTAGAAGCCTTATCTTACTGGAGAACCGTGATCACGTCATCAGGTGGAACTTCAAAATTTTGTAGTGAATTTTGCCAGGAGAGACCCATCTTTGCTAGTTGATCAGCTATTAAATTACGCTCCCTAGGAACATAGGTGATATCCCACTGACGGATAGAGTTCATTAGTCTTCTTATTCTTCTAATAAGAGTGGTGCCGAGTCCACCGTTTCCTTAATAGATAAGGCCTTAAACACTTCAAGGTTATCGGTCTGGATTATGATCCTCTTGAAGCCTTTGTTTAAGGAAATAAGCACTTATCAAGAATGCCCCATAGCTCTGCTTCCAAAGGTGAACAACTGCCCAGATAATGCGTGAACCCGACGATCCAATTACCATTTTGATAGCGAATGACTCCACCTGCAGAGGCATTTCTAGAAGCTCTAGCCACTACTCCATCAGATGATAAGTAGATCCAGTTGTCAGAACAATGCTGGGATTTTTTTGGAAAAACTGGTATGGCCTTAGAACCAACGATTATTGTCTCAAAGTGTTGAGCCTCACTGAGAGAGAATTTGAGGAGTTCTCGAGGCGTCCAACCAATGTTCTGAAAAATGAAAAGATTTTGGTTCTTCCAAATCCTCCAAGCTATTATTCCGAAGAGACACGATCAAGTAGTTCATTTATCCTGCAATTTAGTGAAACAACAAAGATTAGTGGATAACCATGTTTGTAAGGTTTCAAAGGAAAACCTGGATTGCTTCTCTGGAGGGACTACAAGAATCTAAACTTCCTTGGATATCGGACAGTCCCGAAGAACATGGATGATATCTTCAGAATCATGACCACATCTTGGAAACACACTACTTTGTCCAATTCCTCTTCTGGTTCTTTCTGAATTAGTAAAGAGCCTTTGATTAGCCACAAGCCAAAGAAAAAGGCAAACTCATTGCGGTCCTTTGTACTTCCAAATTGGTTTCCAAATGTCATCTTTAGGTCCCCAAGAGTTCTCCTTTAAGATCCAGTAAGAACTCCGAACGAAAAAGCACCTGCTCCAGAATGAGTCCAGATGACTCTATCTTCACCTCCAACAGGATGAGGTGGAGGAATACTGATTATGCACTTTATCATGTCATCTGATAGCCAAATGCGAAGCATGTCCACATTCTAATAGCCATCCTGCAGAACCCAATCTTTCAAAGTACTGTCCAAATTAAGACTATCATGAGCAGGTACATGGTTAAGCAGAGGCCCAACATCCGGTATCCAATTATCTTTCCAACCTCTGATTGTGTTACCATCCCCTATAGACCACATGAGATTCTCATAGACAAGCTGCCATACCTCAGAGAGGGATCTCCAAAGATGAGAGAAATGACTTTTCCAGATAGAGGTGGAAAGTTGGTTTTTCCATCCATATTTTGAACGAAGGACTCTTACCCAAAGTGCGTCCTCCTAGTGACAAGATTAAAGTAAATTTTCATAAGGAAGGATTTACTGTGGTCTTGAAGATGTCTAAGACCAAGTCCTCCTGGTATCTCGGTGACAAATGGAATCCCAACCAACCAAGGTAGATTTTGGATTGTCGACTGAGCCTCCCCAGATGAATTGTATTGCTATCTTTTCTATCTCATCACACACCCCTTTCGGGATAGCTAAGGATTGCATGAAATAACTAGGAATAGCAAGAAGAACCGATTGAGCGAGTGTAACACGCCCTATAAAGGAGAGTTTTCAAGCTTTCAATTTTGGAGCTTACTCCTAACCTTGTCAATAACAAAGTCCAAAGTACTCTTGGTAACACGGTCATGTAGAAGGGCACCCCCAGATAACTCCCAAGATTAAGGACCTTCTGGAATCTGAAATACTGACTAATCTGATCTCCCAAGTTAGGCTCAAAACTTTTCAAGAAAAATATGCTACTATTTCTTTCACTGATCTTATGTCCAAAAATATCACAAAAGCGTCTAAAGATCTCTTTTAAAAGAAGGGCTTGATCCAAATCCGCTTTACTAAAAATAATAAGATCATCAGCAAAGAACAGATGAGATAAAGTCGGCCCTGATCTAGATAGATAAAAAATATTCCTTCTCGTATTTTCTCCACTTGCCAGTTGACATCTCTGCTCTGATGAGATGTCCTAACCATTCCATACAAAGGACGAAGAGATAAGGCGATAATGGACATCCCTGTCTAATCCCTCTTGTAGGTTTAAAGATCTAGACGGAACTCCGTTCCAAAGAATTTGCATAGTGGAGGAGGAAATAACATGCATAATGACCTTTCTGATTTTCTCAGGAATTCCAGCTGCAACTAGGGACACTTCTATAAATTCCCAGCTAACTCTATCATAAGCTTTTTCCAGATCTAACTTAATGGACATCCACTTTCTTCCGGCCTTCTTGCTGCGCATAGAGTGAATAACCTCTTATGCAATTAAGATATTATCAGAGATATTCCTCCCCGTAATGAATCTGGATTGCTCCGGAGAGATGAAATTTGAAAAAACGACTTTAAATCTATTTACATAATCGAGTAGAGGCTGATGGGCCAAAATTGGCTAAAGTCTTCTGGCTGATCCTTCTTAGGAATAAGCACAATAAGAGTGTTGTTGAGCTTCCTTCAATTTTATTGCCAGCAAAAATTCCTTGAACCCATTCCCAGACTGCCCCTCCAACTAAATCCCACTGACTTTGGAAAAAGTGCACATGGAAACCATCACTTCCTGGAGCTTTTAGCGGATCCATGTCAAAAAGAGCTTTCTTTATCTCATCCTTCAGCACAAGCTTATTGAGAAAGTCGATATCTTGCTCCTTAAGCCAAAGAAAGATATTTGAGGGAATATCAGACATAGTCTTCGATTTGTCTCCATATAACTTCTCAAAGAATTTGATAGACTCATTATTAAGAATAGATTGATCCAAACACCAATCACCATTATTGACACGTAAGGCCAAAATATGGTTGAATTTTCTTCTTTGAATCGTGCGCCTATGAAAGAAACTAATATTCCTGTCCCCAAATTGAAGCCAACCACACCTCACCTTTTGTCTCCATAAAAGCTCCTCATGATTGAGCATGCTCTCTAATTCATCTTAGACCTCCATCTCCAATGTAGCTAACCTTCTAGAAGACGACTAATCCATTGCCTTTTGTATGGTCCCTAGAGATTTTAAGAGTTTCCTTTTGCGAGATCCTAAAAATCCATAGACAAACCTGTTCCAATGTTTAACATAAGAGGTAAAATTAGATAAAGAAATAGCCATGTTACCTGAAAAGCTCCATTTATTAGAGACCAGCTCCTTAAAGTTATCATGTTCCATCCATCCTGCAAGGAATCGAAATGGTCTCCCTCTAGAAATACTGAGCTCAAGCATAGTTTTAATGAGAATGGTCCTATGATCCAATTTTATACGCGGAAGATGGTAAACAAGTGTATGAGGAAAGTTTGAAACCCAATTATCATTAGTAAGGGCTCGATCTAGGCGCGCGGACATATTCCCTCTTTGCTAGGTGAAAGATGGTCCAATGAAACCCAGGTCCTGCAAATTACAAACATCAACAAAATTACTAAAGAATTTACATCTCATGCCTGTAGTTCAATCGCTTTTTTTATCCTTGGTGGATAGAATAGCATTAAAATCGCCCACAATCAGCCATTGCAAGGGATCATGAGGTATCACATTCATTAAATCAGCCAAAGAGATTTCCTCTTGGATCTGTCAGGATTTCCATAAACAACAAACATAAAAAAACCATTATTAAGGTTAGTATACTGTATGTGAAGAAGCATAAACTGGGGGTGATTGTGAGAAATACTAATGGAAACATAATCCTTCCACCCAACCCATATTCCTCCCAAAAAACAATAGCCTCGATGCGATGGGATCGATCGAAACCCGTTTATCAATAATGGAATTAGCTTTATTACCACTAATTCTAGGTTCTAGAAGACAAACAATATCCGACTTAAACTCAAGGTTATACTCACGAAAAGCTCTGAGAAATTTACTACTCACGCAACCTTGACAATTCCAAGAACAAATTGATAAATTAGAGTTCATAGTATAAATCCAAGAAAATAATACCAAAACCATAAACAAAATTATAGACCAAAAAAGCAACAACGAATTAAATTAAATGCTTTTACCGATATTCTTACCAGAAGCATCTAACTCAGCTTTTCCAAGTGTGGAACAATTTGAACCAGTCTATTCATAGAGTCACTCAAAGGAATTTTGAGGAATTTTTAATTTTAAAATTGTTCCCTTTCCCATGCGTGACTTGTTAATTTTTTTAATAGCCCAAATACCTCTTTCCTTACCTCCATTTAATTTACCTGTGTTTCGGTTTTATTACCATCAACCACCAAGTCTTTATCTTTGAAAGACACTGTCGTATGTCTGATATTTAAGCCACCAAGAGAATGAGCTTCCTATACTTCAATTCCATTCGTCCTTTGATAGCTTGAGTCAGTTGTCAAAAATGCTCCATCATCAATATTGACCCCCTGCTTGTCAAAAATAGGATTTAAACAGGATGTATTAATGTTTTTAATATTCATTAAAGAAGCATTAACGTCTAATTTAGAATTAAAAATAGGCACTGTAGAATTCGAAGGAGAGCCTACTTTTTTGCTATTGATAGGGCCTAATTTGGAATTAAGATGGCCTAACCCTTCAAGGGCCTTGACCTCGGCACTCCTTGGTGGGTCGCCCTTAAGTTTGACCTCCTGCGGGCCTACTAATGTCTCAGCATTAGTATCATCAATCAAAGACCGGCTTGCTGAAATGACACAAGGCCCGACTTTTGAGGGAGCAACGTTTCTTTTTCAGAATTAATTAACCCCAATGTCTTTCTTTATTAAAAATAGTGCTATCCTGTTGTAAAGAACTTTGCTCTCCTGCATTAATTCCCTCTTTTAACACCACCTGGAAACCTGCTATGTGCTCTTCACCTGCCTTATTCACGTGTTCTCCATAGCCCTTTTGTCCCTGTGATTTGCTAAAGCTTCAAACCTTAATCCTAATTTTCCTTTTCCTTTATTTTCATTTTTGGAAAGATAATTAGCCCGAGAATTAAAGCATGATTTGCATTCGACTATCATCCAAGGGTCGAAATTCTCGCTATCTCCTCCTTGCCCCACCTCTGTTGGAATGTGCTTCGCCTGAGTGTTTTCCGATGAGTTTTCCATTTGAACCAATGAACATATTTCCTTAGTATGGCCGTACTTTCCAAGTAAAGTAGATGGTTGGCAAAGCTTCATACTCCACTCTCTATTTCATTCCATTCACGAGAACTTGTCCGGTCAGCAGCTTCTCCAGTTGATGTACACAGCCATTCTAGCAAAACATCCTCTAATCCGGCTATCAGTGTTGAAATCTAACCTAACAACTTTGCCAATAGTCCCCCTATCTCCTCAAGAATTTTCTTCTCGTATAAAAACCCCGGGAGACCAGGTAATCTTATCCAAGCAAGGACCATACTTGGGTAAGGTTTCGAGGAATTAAATTCTTTAGTCCAAGGCTAGACTGTCAGGTATTGGTCGTAAATCATCCACGGCCCTTGTGATAGAACTTTAGTGTAGTCATCAGCCGATTGGAACTTGGTCAGATAGTACTTGTTCTCGATGTCCATTAGATGGAAGGATTTGGAAGTGTTCCAAAGGTTGTTGATTCGGTTGGAGAGAGTCCCATATCTAATATTCCTTCCAAGCATTTTAATGGCAATGGTTACTTTCATTTCTTTGAAGAGAATTTGTTGAATTCTCTCTGAAAAATCTATTGCGGGATGCCATTAATAACAGATCTGTGAATGTTCCCTCCAAAAATTCAAGTTCTTCATCGTGGAAGGCTACCTTTTCCTCATCAGAGACTCTAGATTTACCCCCTAGAAGTTTGTCCTTCCAGGAAATTGCATGGCTTGATCGAGATTCAGACAACAGATCCTTATCTTCGCCCCATGTTCCTTCTTTGAACCTTACTTTCTTGGTGTTGCGATTTATCTCAGGCCGAATTCCATCCTCGATATCATCATCCATAAGTACAATGTTGGCATGAGTTTCCACCCAAAATAACAATTCCAACCATTGACAAAAGAACATAACTTAATCCATAAAAATCCATAAACCATACACTTACTCAATAGAACTTAATATTAACGTAATTCATAAGTTGAAATAGTAAAAAATGCTTATTTATATATGTAAAGCGTTCATCGTCTTTTATACTTTTGCTTCTCACCGTAATTTAATTAAAAGTTATTAATTTTAATTTAATTTTTCATCCATTTAAAATATAAATTTATTTTTTCTCAAATCATTTCAAAATGGACGAAGAATTAAATATTTCTTAATTTTCTTGATGTGATATATATATATATATATATATATATATATATAAATTGTCACGTGGACGACATATTAAAATTTAATTAATTTTAAAAACTCTTAAAAATATTAAAATGTTTTTTATAATTTGTATACCTTTTAATAATTTTAATTTTTATAATTTTAAAATTATAAAAAATTAATTAAATATTGATGTGTCAACTAATTAGCAAATCATGTGTATACCATGTCGGAAAAGTTAAAAATATTAATTTTTCTATTTATTTTAGAGTGATTTGACAAAAAAATATAAATTTAAAGATTAAAAATTAAAAGTTAAATAAAATGCTAAAATAATTTTTAACAAAACACTTATAATTTTTTTTACAACGACGTTAAATTTGATACATGTGTCATTTCCGACTATAACACATTGGAATGAACATAATAATGACGTTATAATTTAAATTTTTTATAAAAATTAAAAATATAAAAAATATTCCTTCTCGTATTTTCTCAAAATGGGCCATCTCCATCAAATCTGCTCAATTTCCCTGTACTTGCTTTGCGTTTCATCTCTTGCTCCATTTCTTTGTATTACATGAGCTTTTATAATTTGTTTCTATTTGAGATGAATATGTTTTCTATTTTATTTCCACTTCTTTATTATTTTCCTTTTTTGTCATTCATATCTCAATCTTAGGTAACAGAAGAAATAAGAGCATTGAAAGCAAATCTAAGATCTTCCCAAAGAAAGAATGATCCCAACAAAATTAGGAAAAAAAATTTCAAATCGGGTTGAGGATTGTCCACAGGGTGGTGTTCCTCTCTCGCGCCTATGTAAAGCTTCTTCACCCAATTTTTCCTTCACTTCTTTTTTTTTTTTTTTTTTTTTTTTTTGTGTATCTTCTTTTTTACATGAGGATCGAAAAATGAAATCTGGCTTGTTGTCTTTTTATTTTTATTTTTACATATATTTTAACTGTCAAAAAGCTAAACGATGGAGATTGTTACACCACTTCATGGTTGAAAGAACATTTTCGAGATTGGTACTGAAATGATCAATGGTTGTCAAACAAGAAAAAAACGAAGATGATTTCGAGAATTTGGGTTTTGATTTTGTTTAGGATTAAAGAATATTTTTTTTTCTGAAAGCAAGTTCTGTATTTCATTTCTTAAGAGCCAAATTGAAAAATAATTAAACATTGATGAATGACGATCCACATGAACATAATGAACAAGGCCCATTTGGATTTTTTTTTTCAGTTTTATATATTTTGAATTCTTTTATATTATTTGGAATTTATATATATTTTATTTTTCAAATGATTATATCATTATAACATCATCATTGTCATGTGTCTTTATTTCAAAGTGCCACATGAAAATGACCAAAATTATGGATGGAATGAAAATTGAAGAACTTAGGAAAAAAACTAATAAGTATCAACTTAAAAAAAATGGACAAGTTTAAGTATTAATTTTGTATTTAAGCATTTAATATTAATTATCATATTTTCAGTTCTTCTAGTAATCCGATAATAAATCCTTCATAGCTTTGATGTATAATTATTTAAAATAAAAAAATTATTTTTAATAATTTGATATGATGAGGTTCAAAATCATTTGAAAGAATTGCAAAAATCATATATAAAATTTAAAATTGTAAATTAATATATATCATGTCAAATCATTAAGAATAAATTAAAAGTAAAATTAAATGCGAAAGCATACTTAAATTTATTAATAACTTAAGATATTGAAATATTATGGTTTTAACCTTTCAAAATAACACACAAATATTTTAGATAAGTGACTCTTTCTTTTCTGAATATGATTAGATGTTAAAAGTGATGTATGTGTAATTTAAAAACATAATCGTAATATATAACTTTTTACACATTAACATTAATTTTAATTAACTTATCATTAATTAGAAATTAATTACTATCTACATATACTTGATCTATACTTTATTTAATTAATAATTGAAACTTAATCAGCTTATTAAATTAGATCACTTATAATTTAGATTATTTTTTATAATAATAAATAATAATACATAAATATTTTTATTATATATATATATATATATATATGCTGTTGATATTATCTAATATATACTCCTATCATAAATCGGACTGAAATATATGTAATTATATTTAAAAAAATCCCCGCCATCGCCATTACCCACCACACATTATAACCGGAACCAACGCGGGAGTTGAAATAACTTTGGGTTGATTTTATCCACGTTATCCGCGTGTTAACTTTTTTTCAACTCACCAATTTAATTTATGTGGTCTTAAAAATCGGAGTTGGCCAACTTACTAATTCACCGCACCAATATAATATGCTTAACGTTTCAAACTTGCAAAACTTACAAAATCTTCTATTAACTAAAAGTAATTAAAATGTGCTTCTCGATAGGATCCCTGTTTACCTTTAAACTAAAGTCACCAATTCTACAATTGTCTGCTAATAGCAGTGCTGCAATACCACCATATAAAGATATAATAATTTTTGAAAATATGTTCTTCAGTAGGAAAGTCTTGCATCTTCACGTATACGATATAAAGATATAAACGCATCACCATCACTATAAAATAATCGGATCGGCTGTTGCTTCAGTCAATATCTTCTGATTCTTTAACTTTGTTCACTATTCAGAATGGATTCCTCAGTCATCGTCCCAACATGGACACCGGGGTCAAGCCCCGAACATTCTTCTCAAAACCATCAGCCTGAAGCAGCAGAGAATGACAACTTGGAGATTGAAAGCATGGTTTCTGGACGAGTCGGTTCCTACAATGAAGCGCCGTCTTTCAGGATTGAGATGGAACCAGGTGATGGCGTTTTCTTGACATGGGCTGATCTTTGGGTGACTATTTCTAAGGGGAGAAAGGGAAGCAGGGCGATCTTACAAGGGCTCACTGGGTATGCTGAGCCAGGGAAGATGTTAGCCATCATGGGACCTTCAGGGTGTGGCAAGTCAACCCTTCTTGATACACTGGCAGGTCATATATCTTTACATCTTTGCTTCGCTTTTTTATTTTCATTTTCAAAAGGGTTTCTTCCATTGGCATGTCCATCACTTTGACTAGTTTTTGACAACTTCGGGTTGAAGATACTACAAGTACAAATTAATAGTAAACAAAAAGTTTATGTTTCAGAATGGCTAGATCATAGCCAATGGGAATTGTTGATGGGTAGGTCACTTTTCAAGCCATAAAACATATAATATGATCGAGTCATATTTGGAGAAGCCAAATCTTTTTTATTATATTTTAACTATGAATATGTCAAAAAAAAAAAAAAATTGGAGAAAGAATACTAAAAGGATCGACATTCCTCCCTAGAGGTGATCATGGCGGATCAAGTCTAGCCCAGATAAAATTTTAGGTTTATTTTTTAGACTTGTGCTGGTTCGCCCAAATATAGGCTTAAAAATTTGTTCAAACTCGGCTCAAAAAAAATTAATAAACTCAAGCCCGCCCCATATTAAATTTTTTTAACTTTTTCATTAAATAAAAATTTTAAAATAAATATTAAAACAAAAACAAATAAAAATATGTAAATTTAAAAAGTATATTTGATTAAAAATAAAATATATATTTAATATATAATTGAGGCCAAAAAGTTTTACGAGAAGGCCTCTTTTTGCCTAAACCTATATTTCAGCCTATATTTTTATCTAAACCTTCTAATTTTTGAGGGCCATCGGGTAAGCTAATAACCAACCCATGGTCACCTCTACGGCCTCCCCATGTCACTGTAAGCAATATTGGTGTGAGATTTAAAAATAGTCATACTTATTTATTTCACTTTCTAAATTTATAAAAAAGTTAATTTAATCTATTTAATTTTGTTTTTCTAGTCTTTTAATTTTTCTTTTTTAAATCATTCTAAAATGAATTGAAAAATTTAACGTTTGTTAATTTTTTGACGTGGAATAAGCATGAATCGATTGTCACATTGAAACATGTAAGCATTTAATTACTCTTTTAGAATTTAAAAATTCAAAAGATTTATAAAATTTATTTTTAAAATTAAAATAATTAAAGTTATTAAGAAAATATAAAATTATAAAAAATATTTTTATAATTTTAAAATTTAAAAATAATAAAATGTTGACATATTATCCACATACATGTCATGTCAGTAAGTTAACATTATTATCTATTTTGAGATTATTTAATAAAAATATAAATTTAAAAATTAAGAGGGACAAAAGTAAATAGAGAATTAAGACATTATTTTATATAGAGAAAAATGTCAAAAAAAGTCATTATCACTTTAAAATATTCTACTAATTAATGTTATATCATGCTACAGAAGTTTACATAATTCCATTGAACTTTGTGCGAAATTACTTCTCTTTATTATTGTTAGTATAGTTTAGGTAAGAATTGTTAAGGTTAAGTTTTGATTGGATTATAAAATGATAAAAAGTCTTTGATTGGCAGGAAGACTACTAAGTTCGCGTCTTCATCAAACAGGGGAGATCCTAGTTAATGGTCGCAAGGAAACGCTTGCTTTTGGAACTTCGGTATGGAAATTATTAACTAAATTGGAAGTTTAAGTCAATCCAAATCCCTCGATCCTCTTCAAACTTATATATGACTGTTATTTGTTCAATATTAAATTCTGGAGCCCTAATATTATTATTATTATTATGGTATATAATTAATTTATGTCACCAATTAATCAAACAAAATTTAATTAAAAATAAATCAAAATTATATAATAAAAATAATTTATTAATAGGATTGCATAGGTAGTTTAATTTTTAAAAATAAAATAAAACCAATCCCTATCTATGTTTGGATAAATTTTATTAAAAGAAATAAAAATAAAGGAAATGATATATTTATTTCATGTTTGAATATTTAAAATTAGTAAAGGAAAAGTAAGGAAATGAATTGTAACATATTTTGTTTGGTTAAAATATGGAAAGAAAAGTAAATGATTTATTAATTTTCAATTTTAACCCTTTACATAATAACATATAATAAAATAAAAATTATAAAAATAAATATTTTTTATAAATCATAATACATTAAAATATTTTAATTTAAGTAAGAATGATGTGATGGTTAATGTCAAAAATAAATTTACAAAATAAAGAATCAAAGAGGGAAGTGAGGATGAGATTGATAATTTTTGAAAGCTAATTTAAAACATAGAAACTTAATAATGCAAAATATATATTTATTCAATGTTTTTATTTTATTGTAGGATGGTTAAGTAAATATTTTTATTCCATAATTTTTCTATTTTTATAGTATTATGGCAAGATAGAGTCTTAAAATTTGTTGAATACAAATTTCAAAAATAGAGTTATAATAAAATGTTTAAAGGGTAAAACTGATATTTTAAATATTATTTTTCCTATCACTTTTAACACAAATTGGGTAGTAAAAATAAATTAAAACAATGGAAAGTGATGAATTTTTAAGTTTAACTCATTCTATTTTCCTTTTCATAGTAAAAATATGCTGTCGAAGCAAGGAAACTTGGTTTTCTTCCTTTTCTTAACCCATTCAAACATGCTATTAAAACCTTGAATTTGAGCGCTTAAAAATCTAAAACTTCAATGTTGTGAACATAAATAAAATTGCGTTACTCTTTTTTGACTATCTTACCAATATTTTTATTTTTTCAAAAAGTATTACTTAATTATTTTATATTATTTTTATTTCTTTCACTCGCATTCTAATATTGTATCAGTTGTTGAGTTTGTTGATTAATAAACCTTATGTTTATTTGCGTTTACATGCCATTTGTTCATCATAATGGAGTTATATGCCTAAGAAAATTATTAACCAACAGCTTTTTAATGATCAATATTAGGCTTATGTTACTCAAGATGATACTCTAGTGACAACGCTTACAGTAAGGGAAGCTGTTTTCTACTCAGCACAACTTCAGTTGCCTGATTCCATGTCAATATCTGAAAAGAAAGAAAGAGCTGAGATGACAATAAGGGAAATGGGGTTGCAAGATTCCATGGACACTAGAATCGGAGGGTGGAGTACCAAAGGACTTAGTGGAGGACAAAAGCGGAGAGTTAGCATTTGTATTGAGCTCTTAACATGGCCTAAGCTTCTCTTCCTTGACGAGCCCACTAGTGGACTAGACAGTGCAGCATCCTACCATGTTATGAATCGAATTGTGAAGCTAGCTCGCCAACATAGAAGGACTGTAATTGCATCCATTCATCAACCTAGTAGTGAAGTTTTTGAGCTTTTCCATAATCTTTACCTTCTCTCCTCTGGCAAAACAGTATATTTTGGTCCTACTTCAATGGCTGAGATGGTATGCATACATATATTTTTCAAATATTCGTGCAAATTGGAAAATAATTATGAGTGTTGATGATTTTTTTTCTTTTGCAAACTAAACTTGTTTCTAGCTTTTTGCTACAAATGGCTTCCCTTGTCCACCTTTAAAGAACCCATCAGATCATTATCTTAAAACCATCAACAAAGATTTTGATGAGGTAAGTATCTGGTACACTCAAAGTATAAACTATGCATTTGATAAGTTAATTATCAATTTTTGAATTTTCTTATTGGTGTTGATTAGGACATAGAGCAAGGAATAGGTACCAATAACACAGAGGAAATCATCAACACGCTTGTCAAGTCTTACAAGTCATCAGAGATATGGAAAGAAGTTCAGCATAATGTATTAAAGATATCCCAACAAGTATGTTAATTTTAAACTTAAGTCTTAAATATACTTAAACCTAAAAAAAAGCCTATTACTCCAACTTGTAAGGGTTCTTTATTTGCAGAAAGGAGGGCCTCTAGAGAGCAAGGGAAGCCAAGCTAGCTTCATTACCCAAAGCATTGTTCTTACGAAGAGATCTTTTATTAATATGCATCGCGATTTTGGATACTACGTGCTTCGCTTTGTAATGTATTGTGCATTATGTTTATGTATTGGGACTATCTTCCATGATATTGGCTTCAGCTACAATTCTATTCAGGTAACTTGATGACATACTAGAAATTATTCCATGCTTTAGTAAAGATGATAAAAAATCGATTATCAAAACATTGGGATTTTTAGGCCAGAGGATCCATGCTCTCATTTATTTCGTCGTTCTTGACTTTCATGGCAATAGGAGGATTCCCTTCTTTTGTTGAAGACATGAAGGTACTATTTTTTTTTTTTTTCAATTTCTTCACCATTATGTACATGGTTCATTAGTTTTTGACATTCCTTTTCTCCCCTTCCATCAAAATCAGATCTTTGGTCGGGAAAGACTAAATGGACATTATGCGGTTGGAGCATTTGTTATTGGAAACACAATTTCATCCATCCCCTACTTGTTTTTAATCTCTTTAATCCCAGGAGCACTAGCCTATTACCTGGTTGGACTTCAGAAGAATTTTGGTCACTTCATCTACTTTGTCTTATTGCTCTTCAGTAGCATGACGGTGGTCGAGAGCATAATGATGACTGTTGCAAGCATTGTGCCAAATTATCTCATGGGAATCATTACAGGAGCTGGTATCCAAGGGATAATGCTCTTAAATGGTGGTTTCTTTCGGTTGCCTAACGACCTCCCTGACCCAATTTGGAGGTACCCCGTGTACTACATCGCATTTCACACGTATGCAAATCAAGGATTCTACAAAAATGAATATGAAGGATTGAGTTTCAACAACGATGGAGCTGTGGGACCTCCTACCATTAGTGGTGATGCAGTCTTGAGAAACTATTGGCAAGTTGACATGGGATACTCTAAATGGGTTGATCTTGCAATCTTGGTTGGCATGGTGGTTATATATCGTCTCATGTTCTGGGGAATTATTATCAGTGTTGAAAAGGTTAAGCCTATTCTCAAATACTATATGGCAGTCTCTCCTAAACAATCAAGTCTGATATTAGAAAACCCTACTCCTATTTCTTCACAACAAGAAATGGTTTGAAATGTTATGTATTAAGTATTTATATAGCTATGGCTTTGTATAAGTCTGCATTTGAACAGAACTTAACTACCCTCCTTGTCTGACATAAACACCAGATTTTTGGTATTTGTTTACGATGTCCATTTGTTTAGACTAACAAGAAATAACTTGGACCTTGCTAGTTATAAAAACGGTGTATGAGACGATAAATATCTACTCTTTTATTGGTACAATAAATTCCGAATTTTTAATTAGAAGAATTTGCAAATGGTATAAATGATATATGCGACCATAGAAATCAAATTTATGACGTCCCTCGTCCGTTTCGAAGATCGTTATGAATAAGAGATGCTAATGGAACATATTTCGAGTAAACTAATACGTTATTTAAAAAAAATAAATGATAAATCATTTTTATAAAATGGATAAATTAAATTTTATAATTTTAAAATCTTGTTAAAACCATTTTAACACTGTTCGTGAGTGTTTAAAATTGTTTGAGACGAAATTCGAGCATTGAAAAACATTTTTTGCACTAAACAGTATAGTGACCTCAAAAAGTACAGTGGGCTGCGGTACCTAAGGCCACAGGTACCAAACCCCAACTTTGATAATATTCATTTTGGCATTCTTCCAATTGGGATGCGGTACCCTTGAGGTCATGTACCGATACGCCTACACTAGAGGCAAAAAAGTACCCAAAAACTTTCATTTTTAAACCCCAAACTTCATATAAAAAATCAATATTTAGTAACTTAAAAATCATATTTTAATCGTCAAAAAAAAATTCCGATACAACTTCAAACTAGAATTTTATAAAACAAGTTTAAAAATAAGTAAAATAACCAACATTATTGTTCATAAAACATTGTCAAAATGAGGCCAGATATGTAAAAACAGTCAAGATATTATTCTAACATATTATACTTATATAAAACCATTACATAACCAAATAAAGCATAGAAAACCAAAGCACACATGCATCATTCAAAAATAAATATAGCATGTGGCTCAAGGCCTACAAAAATAAGCAAAATAGATATAGCTAATATCACCATTACAATTGAGAGTAATATGAAACAATAATACATGCACCTCTATATGATTTTTTTAGTACATGGCACTATGTATCAATCGCAAATACACATGTTTCATACTCTTTAATGAATACAATGCTATATGCTTGTAATCCTCGAGAAGCATCGAGCCTTGGTTCAAAAGACCTATGCACAAAAATAACGACACATTAAGCATAAAGCTTAGTAAGATAGTATGAATAAAACCTTATACACTTACCTTCAAAATTGATATTCGAGTCATATACAAGATTATATAATTCATTTAGAAGAAACGTGAATGACATTTACAAGTCAAATCAGGAAAATTGAAACCAGTTTAGTACTATGGGAACATGTACAAATATTTCTATCGAACGATTTAAGTACAAGTTTTTATCATGTCGTAATCAAGTTATTTTCAAAATTCAAAGTTAGCTAACTTCTTCCCTTAGTATGCCTAGAAAATAAAGATAGGATACTAGGGACAAATTATCGAAAACTATATTTATAAGAGCCCCGAAGTGTAAGTGTTCGAAGACTAGATCATGATCGCACCGAAGTGTTATAAACAAGATCACCTAAGTGCAAGAAACATGAATACCGAAGTACAAAACAAGAGTCCCCTACTGACTTGCCAATTATATCCTAACTATTTAACTAAGCTACTAGGGCCTTGTTTCAGTATTTTTCAAGATATCATTACTAACATATTCAATCAAGTTTACAAATTTGTAACAACTTCGAGTCAGTAACCACTACAAGAAAAAAAAAATTCATTCATAATATTAAATCCACCAAATTAAGATGCAAGATTCCATTAGCATCTCTACAATGAAACTTAGCATGAAAATCATTCCCAAGGTTATCTTCTTGCTATCATCCAAACTTTCATGATCTTTAAATATTAATATACTATAATATATTTAACTCAATAATTATAAATTAAAAGAAATATAAATTCTATATAAGTTTTTAATAGGTTTTCCATATGTCTTACCACAAAAAAATATTAAAAAGTGTTGGACAAGCCTAAATCCACCTTAATCAACAAACTTTTCCTTCCCTTTGCTACAACTCTCCTTTCCTTATTCTAGGTTTTTCGTGAAATGATAAAAGACTATAAACACATAGTTCAATAAATTGCAATAAGTATGGCTTCAACAACTCAATGCTTGCTTTAAACATAAGATTAAGCATGTATGAGATGTAAACTATAAAATGCATACCATAATTTCATCCTTTCAACTCCCCAACCCACTTTCTCATTTAAGCACTCAAACCTTAGGGTTTTAGATGATGAAAATGATAAATGGAGAAGTTAAATAAAGGTTTTGTGATGGCTTCAAGAAATTTGTGTAAAATGATGAGAAATAAGTTGAGATGAAGAAAAAAGAAAGAAAAATGGTATGGGTGTTCTCTACTCAATGGCCAACCATGCGAGGATGATGAAGAGAAGATATTTCTTTTCTTTTCATCATATTTTATAATATATACTTAACTATTTGTTTGGTCAACTAGTAAACCAAAGTTTTTGGCATGTGACTAATAAGTTATTTAATCAATAAAGTTAAAGTAAATGTGTTTCATCATAAATTGCTCTCCTATTTAATTTCATGCATGTTGTAAATCTAACACCCCTTACTCGGTCCAGTCATCGGATCTGAGTAATGAGATGTTACGAAAAATTACCAACCAATTGCATACAATTTATTAAATATCAATAAATGTAACACCCTTTACCCGATCCGATCACCGGACCCGAGTAATGAGATGTTATGAACAATTACCAAACAATTGCATTCAATTTATTAATGAAAATCTCAAATAAATATTAAATAAACACATACGAGCATGTATAATTACATTATTCATTCTATTTCAGGTAAATATTGAGTGTACAGAAGCTTAAAAAAAATTATTGATTAAACAAGGATCGATTTGAATAAAAAACTAAAAGTTGGGAAAATTTTGGAAATAGTGGACATGTCATGCCCTAAATTTTATTTATTAAAATGCGCATGTATCACAGGGGAATTATTGATCTAGTGGTTAAGTGTGTTAATTAAATCCTAGAGGTCCCACGTTCAAACCACTAGACTCTCATTTATTTTTTTCCAACACAATTGTTGACCATTCTACAAGGTCAATACACCCCCTTGTCATCCAAGCCTTTCCATGAAGGGGAAGATTTCCTTTCCTTTTGTTTTGAGTCAACATACCATCCAAACCCCCCTTTTCACTCCACTTTTTACTCTTGATCCACTTTTTACTCCCCTTGTCCCCAAACATACCAAATTACTCCTTTGACTAACCCTTGGTCGGCCATGGCACCCCCAAACCATACCATTTCATTTTTATTTTTCCAATTTTTCTCTCATCTCCTCTCTTTGCCGTCCAACACCTTTCTCCACTGGTTTTTCAGCTTTTTCTTCCTTGTTTCACCAAATTTAAAGCCTTTTTACTTCATTCCTCTTCCACTTCACCACCATACACGGCTACCGCACCACCACCCTACCTCTACCGTCATTGTTGTCGCATCGCCATCGCCGTTGGCCACCACCGATTTTCTTTATTTTTTTTTCCACCTATTTTTGAAACTTTCTTCTGTAATCTCTTAATCTTAATTTTTGTTTATTAAAAGATCATCTTTCATCTTAGTTTCTAAAACTCTTTTATTTTATGTTTATAGCTCCAAATCCTCCTCTTTAATCGACTTTTTGGGATTTATCATTGAGCCTTTTTCCTCCGTTTTATCGTAGGTATGAAGGATTATCATTCATGTTATATTTTTACAATAACATTCTTGATTTAATAGGATACTAACTACTCATTTATGTGCTTTTGTGAAGTATCACATGAAAATCCCAGAATCACCACCTATTTGTAATAGTGTGCAATTTGATCACCTTTTTTACGTAAGTATTGCTGAATCACAATTAATTCTTTTATTAAGGGTTGTAATTTATTCGTTAAATATGTACTGAATCATGCGTTGGATCAATACTGTAGTGACTCAAGGAATCAAACTCCTTTTTCGAAGAGGAAACCAGGATTTATTCAATCGAATCTAAGGTGTGGGACTTGTTCTTGATAATAATAAATAATATTGATTAAATAGTAAATAATATTAATATTATAAATGAAATATTTTTGGTTATATGATTCTTAAAAATACGAGTATGTGTGAATACAAACGTATTCCTAGAGATCAGTAAAAACCGATAAACGAGGATACCAAGTAAGTAAATCCCGAAACTCTAAGATCTGTGATGATGATTTTTTGTTTGGGTGATTATGTAATATATGTTATATGTGATTTCCTTTACTCATGTCATGTGATTTATGGCTAATGAAAATATGATTATCGATATTCTGATTTATGTGAAAATATTATGTCATTATTTCAATCAATGGATTCACATGTTAAGCATGCCCTATTCTGATTTTTTGGTTTGCATGCTAAGCATGCCATTGTGAAAATATGTATAAAAATATGAGATCTGATTCGCATGGTTAAGCATGCCATATTCTGATATTCGGATTCGCATGTAAAACATGTTATTGAAAATCTGATATGTATGCCATATCACAGGCATGGGGTGGGAAAAGTGTATTCATGCATTGAGGACAATGCATCCCTTAGGTTTAGGGGTGTGTTGTGCATATAAGATGCATGTAACACCCCTAACCTGTGTCCGTCGCTGGAAACAGAGTTACAGAGTATTACCGAAACTTTCAGAACATTTTCAGATAATTCATAACAATAATTATTCATTGCCCGAGATTTATTCATAACATCCTTTAAATGGACCCTCGATGCCCAATATGAGCATTAGAATCGAGTCGAGACTAAATCGCAAACTCTAAAATTTTTTTAAGAAATTTCAAAAATTTTCTAAGTTACAAGGCTTACACGCCCGTGTGACCCTAGGACACACCCGTGCTATAGGCCATGTTCGACCCCGTGTAACTCTCTGACTTGTGCACATGGCCATGCTACAAGCCTGTGTTATAGGCCGTGTGGTTAATTAAACTCTTCGAAGTTAGGCGCAAGTTTCACACAGCCAAGACACACACCCATGTCCTAAGCCGTGTAGAACACACGACTGAGACACACACCCGTGTCTCTGCCCGTGTGCTTAATTCTGAGCATTCTATTTTTCTCGAATTTATGATACAGGGGACATACGGCCTAACCACAAGCCCATGTACCAGGCCGTGTGTCACACACGGTCTAGATACACTCCCATGTGTCTGCCCGTGTGGACAAAATAAAGCCACTTCTAGCTTCATTTCTCACCCAAAATTTTGCTAATGATCTACACCAAAATTTCATCCAAATACCAACCAATCCAAGCATTGAATTCAAGTAATTTATAACATCTAACATGATATATTATTACATGCATGCATGCTTTTAATTTTACCCTCTAGTAAGCATACTCATTTAACCTTTCTCAATCAATCAATAACAAACACTTATGTTATCTTCATAAAATAAACTTAACACACACACACACACACACACACACACACACACACACACACACACACACACACACACACACACACACACACACACACACACACACACACACACACACACACACACACATATATATATATATATATATATACCAAAACATAATCATCACTAGCCATTCTAATGGCTAGATTACAATAATCATTTACATTTACATGCCATTATGGCCAATATAACCTATACATGCCATTATAACCATAATTGATTTACCATATGTACCGATATAGGGTGATGGATAGTGTGAGTGATCTCCGTCAAGCTTCCAATCCAACGAGCTTTCGATTTACTATAAAATAAGGAAATAAAACTAAGTAAGCATTACATGCTTAGTGAGTTCGTATAACATGGTACTTAACTTACCATTCATTCTATTTTGAGGTAACTATGTAAGGCACATTCATTCAATTTGACCTTAAGCCCTACACATATCCTCATTGCACTTGTTAGTCATATATTCCATAATAACATCAAAACATGTTTGGGCTCAACAATATTCAAGTTTCCAAGCACATATGCTTTCCACAACTTGTGTTCATTTAACATGTATAAGTCATCTCTTTATATTACAAGTATAATTTCATAATAGTTCATCTCGAGTTCAGATTATTTCATATCAGAACTTTACTCATATTACTCGAAATATCAATGTCACATGAGTAGTAGTACACTCAAAGTATACAAGTCTATAATCAACGATGAACATATTCATCAAATGAATTCTATGTATAAATATCATCATCACATGTTTTCATATATCAATTGTCATGTATCATCATTTTCATGTATTTCAGACAAATACGTGTAATAACTCATTTCTTATTCATATATTCTCATGTTAGGATTTTACACGTTGAATTTCTTTGGAATATCGATGGATACACATGTAGTACACACAAAGTGTACAAATCAGTAATCTGTCTATTCATATTCAATGGTACCCATAAGGTACTATTTCAGAGAGTACACTCTCGAGCCATACATATATACAACAAGATTATCAATCTAGGCTAAATCCTTTTTATAACATATGCTCTAAAAAGCTTGATCTGGATTACCCGTCCGGGCTAAATCCAATCCATAACATATGCTCGAGAGGACTTATATCAGGATTACCCATCCGGGCTAAATACTTTTTATAATGAGGTAAATGGAATTACTCGTCCGAGCTAAATACCGTCAGCAACAAATGCAGGGCCTCATTAATTTCAGGAAATCACATATCCATCGAATTTTCCATTTTTTCAAATGGAATTTGACATTTTCCAAGCATTATCAGGCATGTTATTATTTCATATATCTATAACATTCATATAATTCAAATAAACACATTCCACATTCATTTCAAGCATATAAGTAACATTTTATCGTTTATCATTTATCGGGCATTATTATTGATCGGGCTCTGTCAAATATATTTCCAATGATATATATATATATATATATAATATTTATACAATTCACAAACACAACATTTAATTCAAGCATATAAACATACACAATTTGGTTACACGAACTTACCTGGACAAATGTTCATATACATATAATCTACTAATCTGGCATTTTCCTTTTTTTCCTCGTTTTAGCTCCGAATTTAGTCTATCCGGATCTATACGAGTAAATTTAACATCAATTTATCACATTTCATATACAGGTGGACTCAATTTACATCCTAGGCAAAATCACCATTTTGCCCTTAACTTTTTCATAAATTCTAATCTCGTCCCTATGCTCGAAAAATGAAATTTGTGCAATTTACTCCCTATTCCAAGCCTAACCAAAATTCCATCACAAAATTTACAGCACATGTATTCATAAAAATTCAGAATTTTTCATCAAATTTCACAACTTTACATTTTAGTCCCTAAATCATGTTTTCATCAAAAATCACTTTGTAAAAGTTGTTTAGCTATCAACAACCTTTCATTTTCTACCATAAATTTCTAATTTTCAGCATATTCATCCATAACCTAATTTCCATACTTTGATAACTCTTCAAATCAATCCCCCAAATAGATAGATTAAGTTATCCCGCTTTCAAAAATATCAAAATTATTAAAAACGAGATAAGAAAACTTACCTAATTTGGCCAAGAAAGCTTGCTTTCTCTTTCCTAGGGTTTCCATGGAATATTTTGGGGAAGAAGATGAGAAAATAAGATGATAATTCTTTTATCATCTTTTAATTAATTAAATTATTTCAATTTCTAATTTAGTCCTTAGACTTTTTCTAAATTTCCATGGATGAGTCACCAAAAATATCTACATACTTTTCTTTAATGGTCTAGTTACCATATAAGGACCTCTAGTTTTGAATTCCATATCTATTTAATCCTAATAGCTACTAGAATTCAACTTTTACATTTTATGCGATTTAGTCCTTCTCGTAATTAAGCACATAATCAGTAAAATTTTCTTATCAAAATTTTCACATGGCATTTCTAACATATTACGGACCAAAAAATAAAATTAAAATAATTTTATTTTCGGCTTGGATTTGTGGTCCCGAAACCACTGTTCCGATTTCACTGAAATTGGGCTGTTACAACTCTCCCCATTGAATAGTTTTCGTCCTCAAAAATTTTACCAGTAATGAGATTCAGATTTTACTTTCTTATGATTTCTTTCGGTTCCCAGGTAGTTTTCTCTATATCGTATCATTCTCAAAGAACTTTCACTAAAGATACCTTTATATTTTTCGTTTTTTTCACTTCACATGCCAGGATTTCAATTAGTTACTCACTGTAAGTCATGTCAAGCTGAATTTCAATATCTATTAGAGAAATAACATGTGACGAATCTGATCTATACCGTCATAATATAGACATATGAAAAACACTGTGAATTCTGTCAAGCTCTGACAATAATGCAAATTGGTACACAACAAGTCCGATTCTTTTCAATGATCTCATATGATCCAATAAATCGCGAACTTAATTTGCCTTTACAGTTAATCTAGAGAACTCTCCTCCATGATGAAATTTTCAAGGATATTTTGCTGCCAATTAGAAACTCTATTTCTTTTAATTTAAGATTGTATAAAATCTCTGACAATCAGAAGCTGCCTTAAAACTATATAAAATCTCTGACGATTAGAAGCTGCCTTAAAACTATCTCGAATCACTTTCACTTTTTCTTTGGCTTCAGGGATCAGATCAATTCAATCCCATATATTCTTTTTCTCACTAATTCCAGTTCCATACTAAGGAGTTTTACATTCATGATCATACAGTGTAACAGCCCGATTTTGTTGCTAGTCAGAATAGTGGTTTCAAGACCACTAATCCGAGGGTGAAGAAAATTATTTTAATATTATTTTATATGTTATGGCATAATTATATGGATGTATGAAAATTTGGTGCATTAATTTTAGCAATTGTATGCTTAAATGTGAAAAAGGACTAAATCGCATAAAGTGTAAAAGTTCTATTATACAAGGTAGAGGTGTCTAATAGCCTTAGAATATTAAACTGAAGGTCCTTAAAGTGCAATTAGACCATTAAGAGGGTTTGGCCGGCCATAGGGAACAAGGGAGACAAGAGCATTAATTTTGGTAAAAAAAATTGGTGAAATTAGGTGATTAAAAATGAATAAAATAAGATAAATAAAAGATATATCATCTTTCACTATTCACACTTCTTCTACACCAAAAATTGAAGAGGAAATAGGGGATTTTGGATTTCAAATTTTCAGCCAAGCAAATCTCTTGCGAGTAACTGATTTTTGAGGTCTTTCTTGATAATTTTGTACTTTTGGAATCCCCAAAGCTTAAGCTAGCTAATGAGGGGACTATTTTGCTAAATGATTGAAAGTTTAGGGACTTGCCATGAGAGTGTTTTAATTGTTTTCTGAGTTTTTGTGGAAGAGAATGAATGTTATTGGGTTAAGGAACAACTTTTGTGAAATGTGTTAGCATGAAAACGCCTAAATAGGACTTAATTGTAAAAGTTGTAATTGAGTAATAAATGCATGAAATAATTGGTTTTATGAGTTGGTTGTAAGAGAAATAAATGTTTAGCTAGGCTTGTTTAATGAGAAAATATGATGAAAAATAATTTACGAGCCTAGGGCCAAAATCATAAATTTGCCAAAGTATAAAGGCAAAATGATCATTTTTGCCTAAGTAGAAATTTTGATATATCATGAATTATAAAGTGATTGAATAAGTGAATTTTATTATTATCGATCAAGAAGAGTGCAAAAACTATAACACCCCTAACCCGTAACCATCACTGGACTAGGGTTAAAAGGCATTACTAATCATTTCCGAACATTCCATATCATTTTTAACACGAAGTCAATCAAACAAAATAATTCACAATCATATAGTCCCTTAGATAGGTTTACGAGACCTTAAACATGCTTTAAAATAGAGCCAGGACTAAACCGAACTCATATGAAAATTTTAGAAATTCAAACATTTTTCTAAGTTACAGAGGTCACATGCTCATGTGGATAGGCCGTGTGCCTCACATGGCCTCGGACACGCTCATGTGTCCAAGCCGTGGCAAAACAGGGCGTACCTACTGACTTGTCCACACAGCCTGAGACACGCCCATGTGCCTCACCAGTGATCGACACTGACTTGCACCACATGACCAGTCACACGCCCGTGTGTCCAGCCCGTGGTCAAGCCTGATTTGAATCAAATTACAAATTCGAAAGACACGGTCAAGCCACACGCCCGTGTGCTCAATCGTGTGGGCAATTATAGGCCATTTTCAAGGCCAAATTGCCAACCACACTTTAAAATCACTTACAAGCTTTAAATCTCATGCATTTATACCTTAATTGGCAACTAAATCATACCAATATATGCACCAAATAATCATCATCTATCTCATCTATTTCCATACTCAATTTTTACTCAAATAAATCCATCCAAAACATTATCTTCACAACTCAAATCACATAGCCAAGCATTATGTAATTCATACTACAAGTTTAAATTCTATCCATCATTCTCATCAACCAATTCAAGCATAAAACATACCATTTTCATTCTCACTAATTCATACCTCATTCATCATTTTCATAACCTACATATATGCACCAACATCATTCAATTTCCAAGCCATGTCACATGGCAAAGACTAAGCATTACAAAATATATCATAACTTCTAGCCTATACATGCCATATACCAACTATATACATCTTTCAAAAGTACCAAATTAGATAGCCGATAGTGTGATAGAGCCACTGATGATTCCCGAATCCGAGCTTACTTTACTGACACTGTAAAACAGAAAAACACATCACACAGTAAGCTTAAAAGCTTAGTAAATTCGTATCATAATACATTCAAATTAACAAACCATACACATTATACAAGTAAATCCATCACATAGATCAACTCTCAAATACTCATACCATATCAACCATATCTAAAATACTCACTCAACCATTCATAATTCCATACACAAGCATATCAACCACATAGGTTCAATACATACATTAGCCAACACTTAGTTACTCACCATTTATGCTATTCAACACTCGATATTACACCCGGTCAACCTTTGTTATTCATTTGATTTAATAGCACACTTAGTGCCAATTTCGTAGCCTAAACATAAATATCATCGCACACTTAATGCCTGAACTTTAAACCGAATTCATCTCGGTATCACACACATAGTGCCAAACAATGAAGTCGAAGCTTCCATAACCTCGTACACACAGTGCTATTTATCTCTGTCTCGATTTCAATCACAAACAATTAGTGCCTCATTCTCAATATTATGTATAACATTGCTATTTCAATAACTATGTATTTATTCACTACTCATCACATAGATATAAATTCAACAACTTGTATTATATCCGAACTTACCTCGGACGTCGAAATACTGAAATTAGCCGATCAATCGAGTACTTTATCTTTACCTCAATCTCGATTCGAATCTCTCCTTTCTTGGTCTATACATATTGAAATTTAACTCATTCATTCACCAATTCATTCAATTTAATCCACACACACATATTTAGGGTATTTTACAAAATAGCCCTCACATTTTTACATTTCGACACTTTAGTCCCTATTTCATAAAATCACAAAATACTCATAATTTCATTACACCATGCTTAGGCCAAATTATCCTTATACTCATACAAGACCATATATTTCATTTATTTCACATTTTATTCCAATTTTTCATTTTCACAATTTAGCCCAAATTACTCAATTTCATCAAAAATCCAAATACAAACTTTGTTAACCCAACACTAAGCTTTCATATTCCACCAACTAACAACACAAAGGTCACATATTCATCAATGGAATATCTCAAAATCACCACCAAACTCTAAAATTAAAGCGTGGGTTTGATAGAACACAAAGTAACGATCACAAAAATGTAGAAATCATTAAAAACTGATCAAAAACACATACCCGATTGAGCTATGAATGTGTCAAATTCAACAAGCTCCAAACCATTATTTTCTTCTTTCAATTTTGGTAGAAAGATAAACACTCATCCACTATATTTTGTTTCATTATGAGTAATATTAACTTAACTCATGTTTTACTATTTTTCCCCTTTTTAATACATTTAAAATTTCCACTAACTATGTACCTAAATGCCCATCCCCACTTTCTATGGTATAATTACAACATAAAGACCTTTCATTTATAAGTCATGCCAATTAAGCACTTTAACAATCGGCACATAGATTTTGCATTTTATACGATTAAGTCCTTTTTCATATTCGACATACAAACAATAAAATTTTCACACCACATTTTCATTCATGCTTAATTACACACTGTAAACATAAAAATAATATTAAAAATATTTTTTTGACCTCAGATTTTTGGTCCCGAAACCACTATTCTGACTAAGGTCAAAATCGGGCTGTTACAACTCTCCCCTTAAGGATTTTTGTCCCCGAAAATCTTACCAACAAATAGGTTTGGATATTGCTCTCTCATAACATCTTCAGGCTCTCACGTAGCCTCTTCAACTTCGTGTTTGTGCCATAACACTTTCACTAAGGAAATTCTCTTATTTCTCAACTCTTTGATCTCACGAGCCAGAATTCAAATCGATTCTTCACTATATGACAAATCTGACTGAATCTCAACCTTAGTATGAGCAATCACATGAGATGGATCAGATATGTATCGTCGAAGCATCAATACATGAAACACATTATGAATCTTTTCTAATTCAGGTGGCAGCATCAATCTATAAGCAACTGGCCCTATTCGTTCGATGATCTCATACGGCTCGATGAACCTCGGACTCAGCTTGCCTTTTTGACCAAATCGAAGTATTTTCTTCCACGGAGACACTTTCAAAAACACTTTGTCACCAATCTCAAATTTGATATCTTTTCGTTTCAAGTCTGCATAAGACTTCTGGCGATCTGAAGTCGCTTTTAAACTTTCACGAATCACTTTCACCTTCTGCTCGGTCTTTTTTATCAAATCAGCTCCGTGAATTTTATTCTAGCTCAGCTCAGTCCAATACAATGAAGTTCGACGTTTTCGACCGTAAATAGCCTCGTATGGTGCCATTTTGATGCTAGATTGAAAAATGTTATTGTATGCGAATTCAATCAACGGTAAATGTTTTTTCCCACGTATTCTCAAATTCGAGAATACAACATCTCAGCATATCTTCTAGAACTTGAATGACCCGCTCAAATTGACCATCCGTTTGCGGATGAAATGCAGTACTAAAATGCAACTTTGTGCGTAAAGCTTCGTGTAATTTCTTCCAAAACCACGAGGTAAATCTAGGATCCCTATCAGACACGATAGATAGTGGCACCCCGTGTAATCTCACAATCTCAGAGATATACAAGTAAGCTAACTTACCAAGTGAATAATCTATTCTCACCAAAAAAAATGAGTTGATTTCATCAATCTATCAACTATCACCCAGATTGCATCTTTCTTTCTCAAAGATAAAGGTAGTCCCGACACAAAGTCCATCGTGATTCTCTCCCATTTCTACTCAGGAATCATAATCGATTGTAATAAGCCAGATGGAGCATGATGTTCAGGTTTAACTTGCTGACAAATCAAACATCTCAAAACAAACCCTGAGATGTCCCGCTTCATACCATGCCACCAATAGAACTGTTTCAGATCATTATACATTTTTGTACTCCCGGGGTAAACTACCGAACGACTATTATGAGCTTCATTTTAAACCATCTGAATTAACTCTAAATTCTTCGGAATACAAATTCAACCTCTAAATCTCAAACAATCTTCATTATCAACTCGAAATTTCGAATCAGAATTTAAACCACATTGAGCTCGTTTGGCCATCATCTCTTTATCACTTTTCTGTGAATTACAAATTTGACGTACGAACATCGGCTTGACTTTCAACTTAGCCAAAACTGAACCATAATCACATAGATCTATCTGAGTACTCATAGCTCGCAAAGCACATATAGACTTTTGGCTCAAAGCATCAGCAACAAAATTAGCTTTACTTGAATGATAATCAATTACTAATTCATAGTCTTTTAGTAACTCTAACCATCTCTGCTGCCTCACATTCAATTCTTTCCGAGTCACCAGATATTTCAAACTCTTATGATCAGTATAAATATGACATTTCTCACAAATAGATAATGACGCCTAATCTTCAATGCAAATACAATTGCAGCTAATTCAAGATCATGCATCGGATAGTTATTTTCATGCGGCTTTAACTGCCTTGAAGCGTATGCAATGACTTTGCCTTCTTGCACTGACACACAGCCTAAACCATTCAACGATGCATCACTTTAAACTATGAATTCTTTACCCAATTCAAGTTGAACTAACACCGACGCTGCTGTCAATAATGCTTTCAACTGCTCAAAACTCTGCTGGCATTTTTCTAACCACTCGAATTTAACATCTTTCTGTAGCAACTATGTCAACGGAGTCGCAATCATCGAAAAGCCTTTTACAAATCGCCTATAATATCCCGCTAGTCCTAGAAAACTACGGACCTCAGACACATTTCTCTGAGGTTTCCATTCTATAATAGCTGAGATCTTACTCAGATCAACTCGTATTCCTGCAGCTGATACAATATGCCCCAGAAAACCCACTGATCATTGTTTTGTTGAGTTTTAAAATATATAAAGAGAATGATCGAACCTGGAAACTACCTCTGACAATGACTTAAGATAATTGCACTTATCGAACAATAGTATAGCTTAGGAAAGACTGGATTGTCGAACCCAAAGGAACTAAAAGTACTAATACTAACCTTCTTTCTGTTATTTACCCTAAATATTAAGTGATTGATTGTTTAATCTAAAACTAACTGATTACTAAGCTAAGATTCAAAGACAAAAAGAATGACTTGAAGAAATAACTTTAGGAAAACTTAGTTGACTAAGACGATACCCTTTGGAAGAATCCACCTAGACTTCACTTGTTATTTAACACTGAACCAGACGATTTATTCACTTGACTTGATCCGTAGGATTCTCTAATTTATATTAAACCCTCTCTCGAGGCGAATAACGTCTAACCCTAAGTTGATAAATTGAAATTTCTTTCTAATTAACCCCTAGAATCGCATTAACTCGATCTATAGACTCCCATATTAGGTTTCACCCTAATCCGACAAAATCTCGTCACCCTATCTCTAGGCGCACGAACAACTCCTCTTAATTATGCTAGATCCACTCTTAGACAAGGACTTTTGCTCCACCACCTAAGCACATTTATCTTGAATCAATATCCTGAAAATATTAACACAAGAATTAAGGTCACATAATTAAGAACAAATCAAATATTTATCATATAGTTTAGAAAACAATAACAAGATCTGTCTTAGGTTTCATCACCTTTAGGTATCTGAAGGGTTTAGTTCATAACAATAAAAGAAAACATCTCAGAAGAAAAGATAAAATAAAACATAAGAAATCCCTAAAACTCCCTGAAGGAATTGAAGGAGAGATCCTCCGTCTTGAGTATAATTTTAGCTTCTTGAGATGGATCAACTGGCTATCTTCGAGTGATTCCCACAAATCTGACCTTTCTCGCTTGGCTCATTGGCCTAGCTAACCGCCAGCTAACCCCCCTCGAAGGTTATGCTTAGGGTGTTTATATAGGCTCATGGAATGCTTTACTTGGCCCCTAAGTATCCTAATCTGAGTGGAATTCCTACTAGTGTGTTTGAATAGGCTTTGGAATGTGTTTCTTTGCCTTCAAGTATCCAAATCCAAGTAAAACTCCTCTTGGCCGCAGTAGGGACACGGCCATGGCATGTATCCGTGTGAATCAATTTCAGGCCGTGGTCGAGTCTGCTGAAGAGACACGCCTGTGTGTTTTGGGGTCCAGGCTGTGTTAGAGTAAATTAGGGAGGCACAACTGTGTGGTCTTGGGTCCAGGTCATGTCGATTTCTTTTTTAGCCCAATTTGGTCCATTTTGAGCTCGTTTCTCATTCTTTTCATCCCTAGGTGTTTTCCTGAGTATAAAACATGAAAAGAAAGGATTAAGAGCACTTTTTTGCATAAATCAAGGGATAAATCATCCAAAAGTATGCTAAATGTGGGATTAAAATATGTTACTTTTACGGTTTATCAAAAACCCCCCACACCTAAGATTTTGCTTGTCCTCAAGCAAAATTCTCAACTTACAATTAAAATGAACTTTCCACAATTCATAATTCTCATTAACAATGCTTCATCATAATTCATAGATAATTTATACATGGATAATTTGACTCAAAGACTCCTAAAGATTCAAACAATTCTAAGTCATATATTTGTAGCATGAAAACATAGGTGTCTCCCCTTATCTAAATAATTATCTCTGATTCAAAACCGACAAGGATTGTCATCTTTATTAAAGATTCACTCAAAGCACTAAAAGTGTTTAAGGTTTAGGAAAAAGCACTCATAAGTCGAACCTGAAAAGTTAATCTAATAGGCTTGCCTGAAAATCAAATCTCCACCACTGTAATGTGAGATTATACACAAATCAAAAGGTCTTTTAAGGGTAGTAACGAGGCTTGGTTTAAAGGTGTGGAAAAAGGCTAACTTAGAGGGTTAGAATCGAGATTAACCTGACAAATTACTTAACCTTAGAAAAAGAATTGAACTAACAATTTGAATAATTACATCACATGAAAATACTAATAATACGAGCTTCTTTTTCAAGATATTGAAATTAAACATATAAGCTCACTTAATTACAAAACTAATAATGAATATACTTCAATTTTTTTTAGATAACGCTAGTACAGATTACATAAGAAAGAAATTTTATAACTGAAATAATATAATTGAGCAACTTATCAAATCAAGTCTCGATAGAAGGGTAGTCAAAAGGAATGGTGATAATAAATACGAGTAGGGTTTTGGGTTAATATTAGTGGGTAAATCAATAAAAAGGGTTGTTAGGATCAAAAAGGTTCACTAGGGGTTAATTATGAAGGTAGGCTTTTTAGTGGAGTGGGTTAAAACCTAGGTGTCTTTATCATCTCAGTATATCAAATAAAAAATATGGTCTCAACATGTATAATCGAGGCAAGTTCTAAAATAATAGTTCAATGTTGACACACTCATAATCAAAAAGTGAGCATCAAAAGGAGTATATACTCTATAAGGCTCAAAATCTCACAAAAATTATGGGCTTATGATATCAATCCTATAAAATTCAAACTTCAAGGTAATATTCAAATTTAGTTCAACAACCTAGAAAATTTTTTTCTGAAAAATAGACTTATCATGCTTGATTCTCTAGTATCTTAAAGTATAAATCATCAATGCACAATTAACTATGGCTTACTCAAAAACATATCAATAAGAATCATAAATCATCAGAAATTTCATCCTAATTAGTAATATGAGGAAATTACTTAAGAACTAGATATAATTCAGGGATTTAAGAATAATGTAAAAAGTTAGGCACTTTTACCCCCCCACACTTAAGATGTACATTGCCCTCAATGTACAAAGATAGATAAATAATCATGTGATACTGAAATCAAAAGAGAAGGGGAGAAGTGACACTTCTTGAATTTTTTCTGGGATCACTATTCCTAGCCTGATTTGGAGGAAGAGGCGGTGGTGTTGTGGTGGTTGCTAATAGTCACTATGCTAGATGAAGAAATTGAGAAACTCATGACGGATTAGCCAAGAATTAATAAAGAATATAAATATTTAAAGAAAAGCAAGCTAAAGTGAAGGAAAATAAAAAGGAAAATAAACTTATAAGAATAGGTAAATGGACTAAAGAGTCCTTATTGTCGGATGGTTCGCGAGGTGGGTGTGATTCCTAAGGCTGTATTGAGCCGGTGGTCGTGGTTCCGATGTGATTCCCTAGCAGCCTGAAGAACTTAAAACCAAGAAATTAAAATAAGATAAACTAAATTAAGCAGAAGAGAAGTAATAATAAGGAAAATAAAAGAGACGAGAAGAATAGAAGAAAAATTTAATGGTCTCAAAGACCCTTGGCTTGTCTAGTAGCTGAAGCGGCCAACATGAACTTATGTAGATCGGTCTCCTTTGAGGAGACTGCGCTTGGATTTTTCCACTTCTTTGACATGGATATGTGTAGGCTCAAGAGTTTAGAGACTTGTTATGAAGATGAAAGAAATTTGAGAAAAAGAAAGAAGAAAAGAAAAGATGGGGAGTTGGTGAGAAGAAGGGGAAAAAGGGTGGCTTTAAATATAATTTCAGGTCTGGTACTTCCCTACGCTCGTATACCGTAGGCGTGTTGTTTTACACGATCGCCTCGTACAGCCGTGTGCTTAGGCGTGTTGGTTTACCCACGTCCATTTTACAGATTTCCACGCCCGTTGGTGATAAGTCAGTGTCGTCCACAGCCGCATTGCACGGCCGTGGCGTATTATCGGTGTCCGTGGGGTGGTGGTTGGAGTCCGTGACTCAAAGATTTGATTCTTTTTGACTTGTACCTCTTCTACTATTTTTAGTACGGAGATTCTGTACTTCTACACGGCCACAGCCGTGTGCAAGGCCGTGTGGTCTGGAAATCTGCACTTTTGGTTAGTTTAAAACTAGGTGTTTAAGACGGAGAGAAGAAAAGAAACTAAAATGAAAAAAATGTGTAAATAAATAGGGTTAGTGCTCGGGTTGCCTCCCGAGATGCTCTCGTTTAAAGTCTTAAGCTAGACTTTCCTTGTATTTTCAAAAATCAGGGAGGTTTAAAAGTTTGAATATCTGCTCTCATGCTGTAAATTCTATTTTTATGATAAAGTTTAAGTAGAGAAGCGTTTACCTTAAAAGTACAGAATATGGGATTGTTTACCTCGACTGTTCCATATGGGAAGATATTGCGTACCTCAAGAGGGATTTCTTCGTTTATATTCAGGTCTAACGTGGTAATTCGTGGATCTTCCTTCTTTTAACAGTACCTGATCTTCTATTTTGAAGTGGTTCGACATTCCTATGATCTTTTCTAGGGGCTCCTTTGGTTTTGCTTCGTACGGATCTAGTTTCTCTTTACAGTGTGTCTTCCATGCTTCTAATTCATCGACCTTAAGGCTTCGTTCCTTATATAGTTCTTCTTTATTTGCACGAGGTCTATGATCCGGCTCAGGTCTTCGGCTTTGTGGTGGATCCTGTGGTGAAAGGTGAATAAATTGGTCAGGAACTGAATTTACTTTCTCACCTTCATCAATTGATGTCTTGGTCGAGTCAAGAGCTTGTAGACTGATTGATTCGTCACCTACACGAAGAATGAGTTCTCTTGTGCGAACATCAATTTTAGTTATGGTAGTTGCTAAAAAGGGTCTTCCAAAAATTAAAGGAATCGAATTATCCTCATCCATGTCTAAGACAACAAAATCTACTGGGAAAATGAATTTATTAATTTTTACTAGAACATCTTTGATAATACCCCTAGGAATTCTAATAGTTTTATCAACTAATTGAATACTCATCTTAGTTTGTTTGGGTTTCCCTAGACCTAGCTGCTTAAACATTTTATAAAGCATGACATTTATACTTGCCCCTAGATCAGCCAAAGCATTATCAACTGTTAGTCTACCAATTAAACATGGAATTGTAAAACTCCCTGGATCTTTTAGATTTTGCGGTAGTCTATTTTGTAAAATTGCTGAGCACATTGTGTTTAGCTCCACATGTGACTCCTCGTCTAACTTACGCTTGTTCGTCAAAAGTTGTTTAAAAAATTTCCTTGAATCTGGCACCTATGAAAGAGCTTTAAGAAGCGATAAGTTAATATGTAATTTCTTTAACAGTTTAAGAAACTTACCGAACTGTTCCTCTGTATCGTCTCTCTTCAACGCTTCGAGATAAGGTATGCGAGTTGATTACTAATTTTGGCTTTTCTTGTATTACCTCAATTTTACCTTCTTTGACATCGTTTTCTTGTATTGAATTGGGTTAATCTAACCCTATACTATCATGGGCTGTGATGACTTGGATTTACTTCTTTGGGTTAATCTAGTGTTGCTTGGTAGACGCCCTTGCGATCATTCGGAAATTAACTTTGCAAGTTGTCCAACTGACTTAGTAATTTCCCCAACTGATTTAGTAAGTTCCCCAACTTGGTTCTTGATCCCTTCAACCGATGTTTGTTGGTTTTTAAGTGTTTTCTTAGTGTCGTGGAAATGGTTTTATGTGGCTGCCATGAATTTTGTCAGCATCTCTTCAAGGTTCGGCTTCTTTTCTTGTGGATATGGCTAATTTTGGAAATTTTGAGGAGGTTGTTGTCTTTAATTTCCTTGACCTCCCCACAAAAAATTTGGGTGGATCCTTCAACCTGGATTATAAGTATTATTATAAGGGTTATTATTAGATCTAAAATTATTACCTATATAGTTCATCTTTTCGCTTTCTGTGCTCGGTTGGTAGGGTGGGTACTCAGGATTTGCCACAGTTCCACTTGCGTCGCACTGCATTACAGGATGTACCTGCGAAGAACACAAACTATCAAGCTTTTTATTCATCATCTCTACCTATGTTGATAGCATGGTTACTGCGTTGAGGTTGAAAACTCCAGCTGATTTTGTTGGTTTTGTCCTTGTAACCTGCCACTGATAGTTATTTAGTGACATCTCTTCAATAAACTCGTAGGCTACTTCAAGAGTTCTATTGTTCAGGGTTCCACTGGCGGCTGAATCAATTAGTTACCTTGTTGAGGGGTTTACACCGTTATAGAAAGTTTGGACTTGGAACCATAAGGGTAAACCATGATGCGGACACCTTCTCAAGAGATCCTTGTATCTCTCCCATGCGTCGTATAATGTTTCTAAATTCATCTGCACAAAATAAGAGATATCATTCCGTAATTTGGCCGTTTTGGCCGGTGGGAAATATTTTAATAAAAAATTTTCGATCATTTGATCCCATGTGGTGATTGACCCTCGTTGTAACGAGTTTAACCATTGTTTGGATTTATTCCTTAATGAAAAGGGAAATAACCAAAGACGTATAGCATCATCAGAAATGCCATTTATTTTGAAGGTATCACAGAACTCTAAAAAATTAGCTATATGGGTATTCCGATCTTCGTCCTGCAAACCATCAAATTGAGCAAACTGTTGAATCATTTGTATACTGTTAGGCTTTAATTCAAAATTATCAGCAGCTATAGCAGGCCTAACAATACTCGATTCTGTTCCTGTTAAATGAGGTTTAGCATAATCATACATAGTACGCGAAGTATTGTTTTCTACCACATCTTGTGGTGGTGGGTTATTCTCATCCATCCCTTCAGTAGGATTGGATCCGCCTTGTTGTTCTTCTTCTCTGTAATTTAGGGTTTGCCTAATTTCTCTACGATTTTTTGTGAGCGGTAGCTTCAATATCACTGTCGTATACTAGTGGTCCTTTCGGGTTCCTTCTAGTCATAAACTAGAGGTACCTGTGTTAGAAAAGAAAGAAATAAAATTAGCAAGGTTAAAACTAAAATAAAAATGAAATAAATTTCAAAAAAATAAAAATAATGGCTAAATTAATAAAAATAGGGCTTTCTTAATATTTTAGTTCCCCGGCAATGGCGCCAATAACTTGATCGTTGTTTTGTCGAGTTTTAAAATTTATAAAAAGAATGATCGAACCTGGAAACTATTTGTCGAGTTTTAAAATTTATAAAGAGAATGATCGAACCTGGAAACTAACCCTGACAATGACTTAAGGCAAGTGCACCTATCGAACAGTAGTATAGCTTCGGTAAGACTGGATTATCGAACCCAAAGGAACTAAAAGTACTAATACTAACCTTCTTTCTATTATTTAGCCTAAATATTAAGTGATTGGTTGTTTAATCTAAAACTAACTAATTACTAAGCTAAGATTCAAAGACAAAAAGAATGAATTGAAGAAATAACTTTAGGAAAACTCAGTTGACTAAGACGATACCCTTAGGAAGAATCCACCTAGACTTCACTTGTTATCTAATTCTGAACCAGACGATTTATTCACTTGACTTGATCCGTAGGATTCCCTAATTTATATTAAACCCTCTCTCGAGGCAAATAACGTCTAACCCTAGGTTGATTAATTGAAATCTCTTTCTAATTAAAACCCCTAGAATCACATTAACTCGATCTATGGACTCCCATGTTAGGTTTCACCCTAATCTGGCAAAATCTCATCACCCTATCTCTAGGCACGCAATCAGCTCCACTTAATTATGCTAGATCTACTCTTAGACAGAGACTTTTGCTCCACCATCTAAGCACATTCAACTTGAATCAATATCCCGAAAATATTAACATAAGAATTAAGCTCACGTAATTAAGAACAAATCAAATATTTATCATATAGTTCAGAAAACAATAACAAGATCCGTCTTAGGTTTCATCCCCTTCAGGTATCTGAAGGGTTTAGTTCATAACAATAAAAGAAAACATCTCAGAAGAAAAGATAAAACAAAACATAAGAAATCCCTAAAACTCCCTGAAGGAATTGAAGGAGAGATCCTCCGTCTTGAGTATAATTTCGGCTTCTTAAGATGGATCAACCAGCTTCTTGAGTATAAGTCCGTGTGAATCAATTTCAGGCCGTGGTCGAGTCTGCTGAAGAGACACGCCCGTGTGTTTTGGGGTCCAGGCCGTGTTAGAATAAATTAGGGAGGCATGGTCGTGTGGTTTTGGGCCCAGGCCATGTCGATTTCTTTTTTGGCCCAATTTGGTCCGTTTTGAGCCTATTTCTCGTTCTTTTCGTCCTTAGGTGCTTTCCTGGGTATAAAACATGAAAAGAAAGGATTAAGAGCACCTTTTTACATAAATCAATGGATAAATTATCCAAAATTATGCTAAATGTGGGATTAAAAAATGTTACTTTTACGGTTTATCACCCACCTCACGCAACCAAAACTCACATTTGCTAAATTTCGTATACAATTGCTTCTCACGCAGAGTCTGCAACACAATTCTCAAATGCTCGACATGTTGCTTCTCATCACAAGAATAAATCAGAATATCATCAATGTACACCACAACAAAGCGATCTAAGTACGGTCTGAATATCCGATTCATCAAATCCATAAACACTGCAAGAGCAATCGTTAGTCCAAAAGGAAAAACTAAGAATTCGTAATGTCCGTACCTCATTCAAAAAGCAGTCTTTGGCATATCAGAGTCTTTAACTCTCAACTGATAATAGCCCGATCTCAAATCTATTTTCAAAAGCACTGTAGCTCCTTTTGGCTGATCAAACAAATCATCAATACAAGGCAAATGATATTTATTCTTTATCGTCACTTTGTTCAATTGTCGGTAGTCAATACACATTCTTATAGTGCCATCTTTCTTTTTCACAAACAACACAAAAGCACCCTAGAGCGAGAAACTCGGTCATGCAAACCCCCTATCTGTTAATTCTTACAATTGAGACTTTTACTCTTTCAATTCTGTTGGTGTCATTCTATACGGAGCTATTGAGATAGGAGTCGTCCCTGGTACCAATTCAATACCAAACTTAACTTCTCTTATTGGAGGTAATCCCGATAGTTCTTCAGGAAAAACATCTGGAAACTCGCAAACTACAAGCACAGATTTAATTTTCTTTTCAGTTACTTTTGCATCAATCACATATGCAAAATAAGCTTTGCAACCCTTTTTCACATAATTCAGAGCTTTCATTGATGATATAACAGCCGACAACCCATTTAAATCGTTGGATTCAATTCGAACTATCTCACCATTCTGACTTCTCAAATCAATACTCTTTCGTTTACAATTCACAATAGCATGATGTAAAGTGAGCCAATCCATACCCAGAATGATATCAAATTCATCAAAAGGTAGCAAAATCAAATTAGCCGGAAAACAAACATCTCGAAACATCAATGAACAATTCTTGCACGCGTTATCCACCAAAACACACTTGCCTAAGGGGTTCGATACTCTAATCACAAATTCAGTAGACTCAATAGGTAGAGTCTTGCTTGATACTAGATTCACACACATATAGGAATAAGTAGAACCTGGATCTATCAATGCAATCACATCAGTATCAAATAGTGTAAAACTACCAATAATGATGTCTGGAGATGACGTTTCATCTCGTGCACGTATAGCATAGGCTCGGGCAGGTGCCCTCGCCTCGAATCTCACAGCTATATCCGTAGTCCCTCTTTGACTTCCACTCACATTTCCAGTGTTTTTGGGTGGTTTACCCCTAGCCTTCGTATTGCTCGATCTTGTACTCTGAACATTATCTTTTTCAGCTAATTCTTGGCAATCTCAAATGAAATGATCTCGGGATCCACATTTCTAGCAAGTTCTATTATTGTACTTGCCCCAACATTCTCCCACATGTCTTCTTCCACATTGTCTACACTCAGGTTTGTTGCTTTTAACACTACCAACACTTGATTCAGTTGAATTTGATTTCCTAGACCAACACTTTCTTTCACACGATCTCTACCCGAATGTCCAAATGAAGCATTTGAACGATTGCTTGCATCTCTAAATCTCTTCGTCAAAGGTTGGGATGACTTACTCATCATTCTTTTTCTTTCATCTCTATCTTCAGAATCAGCTTTCTTCTTTTCTTTGCTAAGCTCATCGGCTTTGCAGGCTCTTTCAACTAACACAACAAATTTATTTATGTTAAGTATTCCAACCAATAGTTTAATGTCTTCATTCATCCCTTTAATAAAATGTTTACACATAGTAGCTTCAGTTGAAACACATTCCCGTGCATATTGACTTAATCTTACAAACTCCCGTTCATATTCTGTAAATGTTATACGGCCCTGTTTCAGCTCTACAAACTCTTTACGTTTCTGATCAATGAATCGTTGACTAATATACTTCTTTCGGAATTCAACTTAAAAGAAATCCTAAGTGATTCTCTCTCTCGGAACCACATATATCAATGTTTTCCACCAATTGTACGTGGTATCCCTCAATAACGAAATAGCACATTTGATACATTCATCAAGTGTCAACGACATCTCATCAAACACTTGAACGGTATTCTCGAGTCAAAACTCAGCTCGCTCGGCATCATTATCAGTTGTGGCCCTAAACTCTTCAGCCCCATACTTTTGGATCTTATCTACTAGAAGTTTATTCAATCGGATCAAATTTACAACTTGTGGCACAACCGGTACTTGTAGGGGTGGAGGTTGTTGAGCAGTCGAATTCGTTCGAACGAACTCTGAAAACCACTCACTCATCATTCGAAAGAAGACTTTCTTAGCCTCTCCCTCTTAGCTACTATCATTCGGCCTAGATGTGGCCGGTACTGTCCCTTAAGCGGGAGCAGGGGCATTGCTTTCTACATCATCACCAACTGCTCGATCGGAATCCATTTGCTATTTAAAAACACATTTTTAACTATCAAGATTCATCACACTATCACAATTATATATATGGAATGTATAGCTAGACTCACAAGCGCTACGTTAGTCCTAGAATCAACTAAACTGTAGCTTTGATACCAATAAAATGTAACACCTCTAACCCGTAACCGTCGTCGGACTAGGGTTAAGAGGCATTACTAATCATTTCTGAACATTCCATGTCATTTTCAACATGAAGTCAATCAAACAAAATAATTCACAACCATATAGTCCCTTAGATAGGTCTACGAGACCTTAAACATGCTTTAAAATAGGGCCGAGACTAAACCGAACTCATATGAAAATTTCATAAATTCAAACATTTTTCTAAGTTACAGAGGTCACATGATCGTGTGGATAGGCACACGGCCTCGAACACGCCCATATGCCCAAGCCGTGGCAAAATAGGGCATACCTACTGACTTGTCCACATAGCCTGAGACACGCCCATGTGTCTCACCCGTGGTCGACACTGACTTGCACCACACAACCAGTCACACGCCCATGGGTCCAGCCTATGGTCGAGCCTGACTTGAATCAAATTACAAATTCGAAAGACACGATCGAGCCACACACCCGTGTGCTCAACCGTGTGGGCAATTATAGGCCATTTTCAATGCCAAATTGCCAACCACACTTTAAAATCACCTACAAGCTTCAAATCTCATGCATTTATACCTTAATTGGCAACCAAATCATACTAATATATGCACCAAATAATCATCATCTGTCTCATCTATTTCCATACTCAATTTCTACTCAAATAAATTCATCCAAAACATCATCTTCACAACTCAAATCTCATAGCCAAGCATCATGTAATTCATACTACAAGTTTAAATTCTATCCATCATACTCATCAACCAATTCAAGCATAAAACATACCATTTTCATTCTCACTAATTCATACCTCATTCATCATTTTCATAACCTACATATATGCACCAACATCATTCGATTTCCAAGCCATGTCACATGGCAGAGACTAAACATTACAAAATATATCATAACTTCTAGCCTATACATGCCATATACCAACTATATACATCTTTCAAAAGTACCAAATTAGATAGCTGATAGTGTCATAGAGCGACTGAAGATTCCTGAATCCGACCTTACTTTACTGACACTGTAAAACAGAAAAATGCATCACACAGTAAGCTCAAAAGCTTAGAAAGTTCGTAAAATAATACATTCAAATTAACAAACCATACACATTATACAAGTAAATCCATCACATAGATCAACTCTCAAATACTCATACCATATCAACCATATCTAAAATACTCACTCAACCATTCATAATTCCATGCACAAGCATATCAACCACATAGGTTAAATACATACCTTATACAACACTTAGTTACTCACTATTTATGCTATTCAATACTCGATATTACACCTGGTCAACCTTTGTTATTCATTTAATTTAATCGCACACTTAGTGCCAATTTTGTAGCCTAAACATAAATATCATCACACACTTAGTGCCTAAACTTTAAACCGAATTCATATCGGTATCGCACACACAATGCCAAATAATGAAGCCGAAACTTCCATAACCTCGCACACACAGTGCTATTTATCTCTGTCTCAATTTCAATCACAAACACTTAGTGCCTCATTCTCAATATTATGTATAACATTGCTATTTCAATAACTATGCATGTATTCGCCACTCATCACATAGATATAAATTCAACAACTTGTATTATATCCGGACTTACCTCAGACGTCGAAATACCGAAACTAACCGATCAATCGAGTACTTTGTTTTTACCTCGATCTCGATCCGAATCTCTCCTTTCTTGGTCTATACATATTCAAATTTAATTCATTCATTCACCAATTCATTCAATTTAATCCACACACACATATTTAGGGCATTTTACAAAATAGCCCTCACATTTTCATATTTCGACACTTTAGTCCCTATTCATAAAATCACAAAATACTCATAATTTCATTACACCATGCTTAGGCTGAATTATCCTTATACTCATACAAGGCCATATATTTCATTTATTTCACATTTTATTCCTCCAATTTTTCATTTTCACAATTTAGCCCAAATTACTCAATTTCATCAAAAATCCAAATACAAACTTTGTTAACCCAACACTAAGCTTTCATATTCCATCAACTAACAACACAAAGCTCACATATTCATCAATGGCATATCTCAAAATCACCACCAAGCTCTAGAATTAAAGCATGGGTTTGATTGAACACAAAGTAACGATCACAAAAACATAAAAATCATTAAAAACTGATCATAAACACATACCCGATTGAGCTATGAATGTGCCGAATTCAACAAGCTCCAAAACCTTATTTTCTTCTTTCAATTTCGGTAGAAAGATGAACACGCATCCACTATCTTTTGTTTTATTATGAGTAATATTAACTTAATTCATGTTTTACTATTTTGCCCCTTTTTAATACATTTAAAATTTCCACTATGTACCTATATGTCCATCCCCACTTTCTATGGTATAATTACAACATAAGGACCTTTCATTTAATAAGTCATGCCAATTAAGTACTTTATAAATCAGCACACAGCTTTTTCATTTTATGCGATTAAGTCCTTTTTCATAATTCGACACACAAACGATAAAATTTTCACACCACATTTTCACACATGCTGAATTACACACTGTAAACATTAAAATAATATTAAAAATATTTTTATGACCTCAGATTTGTGGTCCCAAAACTACTATTCTGATTAGGGTCAAAACTGGGCTATTACAAAAATCACCTTGACCAAGGAAAAGGCAAGGTGACGGACTAAACTGTCGACTAGTACATTTTGCACCGAGGTAAGTTTATGTGTAAATGATACATCTTTAATACATATGTTGTTACTTATTGGTGCATTGTATGAATGAGATCAATTATGATTGTGATTGATTGGAATTGATAGATAGTGAGTAATCCTCGTATGAACCTCAGAATAAATATGTAAGTGAGAAAAAATATCTGTAATAACTATTTGGTGGGCTGTGTGTGATACCACCTTACTATTTATTCACGATGGACTGTGTGCGATACTATCGTTTATATTGTTATTTGGTGGGCTATGTGCGAAACCAGCGTAATTATTCTTATTGGTGGGCTATGTGCGATACCACCCTATTATTAACTATTGGTGGGTTGTGTGCGAAACCATCGGGTACTTAGTATCATTCCGAGGGGTTCATCGAGAAATTGTCTAAGTAGATATATCATGTGGTTTGTGGTGATGAGTTCAAGTAAATATGAGCATTTTATTTGTGGTATAGATGGAATGTGGTAAGAAATGAGATGAGTAAGCATTATTATGGAAATGTGATTTGTTCTTGCTTATTATGTAATGTTGTTGGTTGATTGGCATATGTTATGATGTTTATAGTTTACCAGCCAAAAACAAATAAAACCTTAAACATGCCATTAACAAAACTTTTACAATAAATCTATTTATCTTAAAGCCACAATAACTAAAAAAAAAAATCAAGTTGAGGGTGAAAGAGCAAACGAAATATATATTCCTTAATAGCATAAAAATCAATAGTCACTACACCAAAACAGACTTTTAGCGGCGTTTTTTAGGCTTTTAGCGGCGTTTATAAGCGCCGCTAATCAAAAGCGCCGCAAAAATCGCCGTTAAAACAAATGCCCAAACTTTAGCGGCATTTATGAGAAAAAAACGCCACTAAAGATCATGACTTTTAGCGGCGCTTTTCCCACAAACGCCGCTAAAAGCCTTGACCTTTAACGGCGCTTTTCCACAAACGCCGCTAAAGGTTAAAACTTTTAGCGTTTTCCACAAACGCTGCTAAACGTCAAGATGTTTAGCAGCTCTTTTCCACAAATGTCGCTAAAGGTCAAGACTTTTAGCGACGCTTTTCCCACAAACGCCGCTAAAGGTTAAGACTTTTAGCGGCGCTTTTCCACAAACGCCGCTAAAGGTCATGACTTTTAGCAGCGCTTTTCTCACAAACACTGCTAAAAGTCATGGCTTTTAGCGACGCTTTCTCTAAAAACGCCGCAAAAATCTTGACCTTTAGTGGCACTTTTTCTAAAAACGCCACTAAAAGCATGACTTTAACGGCAGTTTTTCCAAAAAACCCACTAAAAGTCATGAAAAATAAAAAAAATAAAATATTATAGAAAAAGAATAAGATTAAAATATTATAAAAATTTAAGGGAAAAATAGTAAAATTAAACATTTTTCAGCCCATAACATTTACACTAACTGCATCAAGGTGCGAAATAAGGGAAAGCTTGAATAAGGCATTATTCGTTCAAAAGCTTAACACTTTAAGAAAAAACGAAAAGAAAAGAAAAGACAACGATAACATACACACAGTCTCTCGTGCAAGAAGTTCAGGATCATTGAGACCTCTAGATTGTTTGTACAAATCAATATCACAACATTGCGAGATGAAGCAAATAAATGCTTCACACCCACTCACGACCGCAACATGATATCTTTCATACATCAAAACACTCCATACCTACAAAACACAACTAGGGTTAGAAAAAATCCCATTCACAACATTCTTTTCAATAATCTATCTCGGGATGAATATACACGACAAACCTTTTAACCATTTCCGATTCTCATTGATGAAGCTCAAAATGTAAGAATCAATTCTCAAAAAGGAAAAAATCCTCAAAATCAAATCAATATTGGTTAATAAATGAAACCAAGATCCCAATTCTTTTTTGTCCTAACAGTCTTAGATACATTCCATGGTGTTCTCCCTGATCTTTGTACATGCATATACATATACATATATATATGTATATATGTGTGTATATATATGATAATGATTCCCTTGTGTTCATTTTTCATGTATTGGACAATAACTGAAAACAAGAATGCATAACAGATGAATGATGAAATGCCAAACAGAAAAAACCAAAAAAAAAAGAACAAAGAAAAAAGAAAAAAGAAAGATAAAAAATTACAGTGGTTGACCGAAAATCACCAGGCTGTGTTACACCCATTAATATCAAGAATCTATGATTACACCAGACATTGTTATTGTTAAAAGGATGTGTAAATATAATTTTCTAATAAAAGAAACAGTTCAAAATCATATACCCATCAAATCAAACACATTAAAAACGCCAACTCAACCCCTCAAGCAGATCCAATCTAACCAATTCCACACAAAATTAACAACAAATGATTGAAAAATAGAAAAACATAACTATAATAAATCTATCAAAGATTGGAAATCTAAATAGAAGATACTCACTTTTAAGCTCACGTAGATTTTCAAAAAAATAAAAAAGTTAGGTAATTTTCTCGAGAAACAAACAGAGAAAAGAAAAAGAATTGAAGGGTATTAAAATATTACAAAAAGCGAAAAAAGAAGGCATGATAATCGAAAGACAATGCATACCTCTATATTCCCATGTAAAGAGGTAATGACCTGAAAATTTGCCATAAATTAGCACCAAGATCAGTATCAGTTAGAAGTAGTCCTTAAAAGCTGTACACCCAAAATCAACATTTGCTTCATGAATGAGTTTTGGCCACAATGTGTCATACAAGTATGTAGACCTGTAACAAATCCAATTTAGTAATACAACAAAATATTGATACTTAAGTCAAAATCAGGATATTATTTTGATAAATGTCAATAAGGCATCATTAAGCGAACTAAAGGAAACCATAAAAAAATAGAAACAGGGAAAAGAAAGATGTGCAACATTGAACTACAAGATTACTTACAAAGGATCTATTGATGAAGCCAAACTTGAAACATCCTCAGAAGAAGATGGGAAAAAAATGATGAAAGAGTTGATGCTCAAGTTGACACACCTACATCAATCGAAACGTGTAGCATGAAGTTAATAAAGACAGTGCAAATTTCTTCAATTTAAAAACACCAGTTTAAATAGAAAGCAAACGGCTGGGCTATATTTATCATCTGTAAATATCACCAAATAAAATCAACCATGCAAAGGACGCATAACTCAAATAACAAATCTAGCTTTAATTGAAAAAATTTCTAGAAATCATCTCCATATTCAACTACTAAATATGACAGTAAGTTCACTGTACCTGGTAAGTAAGCACATCCTGATCTAGTCAATGATGGCAAACCGTCTTTCTTAGCAAATTCAGATATGCGCTGATGCACTGTACCTTTTATCTTTAAAAAAATAGTATATTAACAGACATTAAAAACCAATTTAAATATTGAAATAACGGTGCGTGCATGTGTAGGGGTAATCACTCACCAAGGAAAGCCTCTGTTCACAGTACAATTTATGGCATTCTACAAGAAGATGAACATATTCTTTCCTTGATGCTTTGCTTTCAATTTCCTCTAATATAGGCTTAAGCTGCAAATGTTTAAAAATGTTAATTACCTCTGCTGAGGGGGAATCTAATTGTAGTATATGGTCCCACTTCATATAGAAGAGATATAACTCTACTTGCCATTAAATTAAGAAATGGGGAGGGAAAGAAGAGGTTATATAGGTTGAAGAAAGGCAAAGTCAATGGCAATTAATTAATTAATAAAAAATAGAAGATGAGATTGAATAAGAAGAAGTCAAAAGTGAAAAAGGGATCAGACAAAGTGGATGGTGCCTGCCTTTGCCTTACAGAGTTTATGGCAATCTACTAGAAACAAGTTTGTTAATGGAATATATAATCATTTCCACCTTCTAACATTCATCTAAATAAATATCTATTTATGATTTGAGAAAAACATAGAAATAAAATTTGTTCAGTATTCAATGAACCATTTTTGTTAATGTTTGAATAAGATGATATTTTACCTGAGATGATGCGCTTTTGAGAACAGATACTATATGAGAGCGGATCATACCAAGAGCCCGAGACTGTAAAAACAGGTTCCAGGAGCATTTAGTCAAAACATCTACTTACATGTATGCATTTCATTCACTTACCAAAAGAGAAAAAAAAAGTCCAAGATTGTGACATTCCTTCCTTACCTGGAGATGACGGAATTTTAGCAAATAAACACTGGATTCTGTGTATTGTGGATTATTCTCAACATACCTACAAGGGAAAATTTTGATTAAAATATTTTGATGATATGTGCTCATATGGACAGTTATTACACGATTGTCAAACAGTTTGCACATGCAGACTAAGTTCAAATGCAAACTTACAATATGCACTTATCAAGCCGTTTAAAAAGTGGGAGAAAGTTTGGATTTCTACATTCATGTTTGGAGAATAAAAGTTGGAAGTAATCTGTATAGAAGAGGTAAAATTAGACAAACCATAAATTTCATAACTACTGCACCAACAGCAATTCATCAAGAAACATAAAGTTAAGCATAAACCCCAAAGGATAATAGGATAATAAGCAAAGACAAGGAAGTAACACTTAATTAAATTGATTTCTAGTTAAGATAGCATTCAAACCTTACATTCTCCAACTCATCAAAATACTTGAGCTTAATGCGAAGTGCTTTAGCAAACTCAATCAGCTTTTCCATCTCTATTACCTGCAATGAATAAGCTAGAAACAAGATGATGAAACTAAATCCAAAGTCTTCCGAATTTTCCATTACCAACTCAAGACAAATTTTCCATCTTAAAAATAAGTGGATTACATCCATTTAACATAAAGCCAAAGTGAATAAGCTAGAAACAAGATGATGAAACTAAATCCGAAGTCTTCCGAATGAAAACCATACCAGTCTATTACATGCATCATGAAGAGTTTTAGTTTTTGTTTCTACAGCTTGGTGTTGCAGTTGTAGTTCATTAAATAGGTCCAAGGTCTCATCCACCTACACAGAAGTACTTGCTAGCTTTAAAATCTTTGCGTAAAATATAGACATAACCAATAAAATGAATTCTTACTAATTCACCAGGTGGAGAACAACTTACTCTCAAATGAAATAGAGGAGGGTATTCACTTCTCCGATGATTCCATCAACAAGTTTATCAACTCCATTCTGCTAATCAAGTTTAATACATAATAGTACTAGAATTTCACACCAGAACTAATCATGCTCAAATAATTGAACAAAAACTAAATTTAAAAACACCTCTGAATAAACAAATAAAACCACATTTCAAATTATTACTTCAATTCTAGCATCGCTAATAACTTCTCATCAATAATGTAAATATCTTTCTTCATGCATGGTCCAATTTTGCAATTCAAACCCTTACCAGGGTAAAGAAAAAATTAAAAAGCCACAAACCCTACCTACCTAACTAGCTTTTCTCATGCTGTTCCAAGTAAACTTGGCCTCTCCTCCACCGCGGCGGTCACCGCCATAGGCTGAGGCATAAGAGCCTTTCCCTTTCCCCTTGCCTGCTTCATCATCCTTCACCTTGCCTTCAAGCCAATGCTTTTTCTTCTCCCCTTCTTCCACAATGCTCTTACTCTTACTGGTCTTATTAATACTTTCTTTTTCCTCTTGAATCACTTGGATAGGGAAGAGGTTCTTGGATATGGAAAGAAGGGTTCTCAGGGTGACGTAAGCTTTCTTGTAATCGGGCCGGGCGATTAAGAAACTGCCGCGCTTCTTTTTCTTTCCGTCCATGTTGAGGGTACGAACTTTGTCGACGTCGAAACCGTAGAGGGATTCGAGGACGCATTTGATCTCAATCTTGGAAGCGGATGGGATGGTTTTGAGGGCTATTTCTGTGATGTTGGTGAAGGTGTTGGGCATTAGTAGCTTGATTGGAAGTTGGCGAAGTGGACAACTCGTCTGCCTAATCTACCCGCCATTGTTATCTTTTGTTCGTGCTGGAAGAATGTAAATGATAAAGGGAGAGGGGGTTAAGTTTTGATCATAACAAATTTGTGAAAAAGATTAAGTTTTGATGAAGACCAAAAAGCCGAAGTGGAGAGGAAATGAAGATCTGACCATGGCTGCTTTCGCCGATTAATAACTAGGGTTTTTGGCTTGTGAGAGGAAGAATAAAATTTTGGGAAAAGATATGGTTTTATACTTGGGCGACTGTAGTGTTGAAACCCTAACTCATTGATTGATGGGATAATTTTGCGGCATTTTTAATTAACGCCACTATAGCTCTATTTTTTGTGGCGTTTTTGTAAAAAAACGCCACTATTATGCAATTTTAATTTTTTTTTCTATTTTTAACCTATATTTTTTATGTTATTTTTAAAATTTTTGTGTTGAGATTACCATTTTTTTGAATTTTATTTTATTATATTTTGAGTATTGAACTTTTTAACAAAAATATTAAATATTAAATTTTTAATTTTTAATTTTTAATTTTTATTATTAAATTTTAAAATTTAATTACCATTATCAACTCTTTTACTTAATTTCTTTTTTCTTTCTTTTTACAAGCAACATTATTCTTTTAAATATAGTCGCATTAGTTGTTTAGATTTTTTATAAATGGTATTTAATTATATGTATACACCTAAATTTTGATATAGATATATCTCGTAATTATATATGAATTTTGGTTTAACGTGTAATTCTAGATGTGAAATTCTAATTGTGGTTTAAATGTATAGTTGAAACTTTACTTTTGATTTAATCATACACATTATTTTAAAATATAAATACATCAATATATTTTTATATTTAATAAATATAATTTTTATGTATGCAATATATAAATAAAAATGATGTTAATTATATCAATAATTGTGTTAATATTTTACAAGATCTGGATCAAATTAAAGTTCATGTATACAATTACATACTAAACCATTGTTCATGTATGCTTTTGGGATTTAACCCATTTTGATATATATATTTTTAAAATAATAATTTACATTTATCTTATTTTGATTTATATTCTAAAAAATCCAAGATTAATCCCTAAATCATAAACCCTAAACCCTAAATATTATACCCAAACCACAAACATTAAAACCTAAACCTCAAACTCAAAACCCCAAACCATAAATCTTAGACCATAAAACTCGAACCCTAAACTCTAAACTGCAAACCTTAAACCATAATCCGAGACTAACTTTTTGGGAATTCATGTGGCCAATGTTAGTGTAGTACAAAACATATATTTTAATAGCTAACACATTAACCATAAATCCCTCATAAGGGATTTCAGTTTCGGGATTTTGGGTCATATAGCTAACACATTAAATCCTAAATCCTAAACCCTAAACCCTAAACCTTAAACCCTAAAATCCTAAACTTAAACCATAAACCCTAAACTTAGAAACCTAACACATTAACCATTTCCCCCAAACCCCTAACCTTAAAACCATAAACCCTAAACCTTAAACTCAAAACCCTAACCCATTAACCATTTCCCTTAAATCCCTAACCCTAAACCCTAAACCTTAACCCCTAAGCACTAACACTTAAACCTTAATACCGGTAAACACTAAGATATTAAACACTATACAATAAACCCAAACAACAAACTTTAAAACACTAAACCCATACACCAAAATAACAAACCCTAAACCATGAACTTAACATACTAAACATTAAACCCTAAATTAATTTTAATAGCTTAACTTCTAAATTGTTTAGTTAGCAATTTGTAACTTTTCATAATTAAGTAACTAAAATGAAATTTTCTCATTGCTTATAAGTGAATTTATAAAAATAAAATATAATTCAAAGCAAGAATAAGGAAAAAATATGAAATACTTTTAGAGGCGCTTGTGAAAAAATGCCGCTAAAGACCTAAGCTTTAGCGGCGTTTTTTTAAAAGCGTCGCTAATGCTCAGACCTTTAGCAGCGTTTTTTCAAAAGCGCCGCTAATGCTTAGATTTATAGCGGCGTTTGAGGAAAAAACGCCGCTATTTATCCTTTTTAGCGGCATTTTGGAAATAAACGCCGCTATTGCTCTTTTTTTCGGCGTTTTCCTTCAAACACCGCTATTGTGTAATATTTGCGGCGTTTTTCTTTAAAACGCCACTAAAAACATCGCTAAAAGTTTGTTTTCGTGTAGTGAGTCAAATCAACCTGTATGCACATTCTGTAATCTTCTTCTTCTTTTTTTTTATAATAATAACCTTTGCAACATCAATGAAAGAAGAAGAAAAACAATAGCCAAATATATGCATAAATCAAAACATATATATGAATAAAGCAAACAGCGAGTTTGATACCATCAATTTTGGTTTTTAACTAAACTATGTACTCTAAAATTAACAACCAAATACATACTATACATTGAAAAGTTTGTATAGTCCTTTTCTTCGTCAAACTCTGACAACAGTTTTGATTGGTTTAGGCAAATACCAGATAATTGAATGAAAGTAAATTACAATTATCACAAAAATCATAAAAATATCACTGAATTTTTCAATAATAGATAAACGTGCATTCAAATTTAACATTCAAAACTAGAATTCAATAAAATTAGAGGAAGACCAAAATATATAGCCATTGTGGATTGCAATTATTGTTTAAATCAAATATTGAACCATGTTTCAAAAGTATGCAAAACTTAAATGAATAATACATAATAAAATATAATCCTCAAAAGAAAATGCAAATTTGTAACTCAATAAATGGTTTGATAATGAAACACAATATCATATAAAATCCCTTACACAAATATTTGGACAAATCCATTACCACCAAATATCAAAATAGTTTTAAATTGGAGTGTTGTTTTCCTAGTTTGATTAGAACCCTAATTCTTAATTAGTACATCATATATTATTAGAAATTAATTATTAGAATATTTATACATATTTGACCTATATTTTATTTAATAATTAAATCCCAATAAAATTTTAACTAAATTAGATCACTTTTAATTTAGACTAACATATTATAATAATAAATAACAACATATAATTAAGCTCCTAGTCCTTTACAACTTGGGGGTTGGATATTGTAGGACCTTTCCCACCAATTGGGACCTACAAAAAGTACAAAGTGGTGACAATAGAGTACTTTACCAAATGGATGGAAGTTGAGGCACTGGCCACCATCACAGATAAGTAGATTGAGAACTTTGTTTGGAAGACAGCCATCTGTAGGTATGTGGTCTCGCGGCCAATCATCACAAACAACGATAATCAGTTCCAAGGAAAGTTCGAAGAGTTTTGCAGCAATCTTCACATTTCCTTAACCTATAGTTTTGTGAAGACCTTCTAGAAGAACTCGAAGCCGAAGCCACCAACAAGAAAAATCTTCCAAGCCTTGAAAAACGAAGTTGATGAAGCCAAGGGTGGATGGTTAGATGAGCTACTAGGCATCTTGTGGGCCATCCAGACCACCTGATGTTTGGTTCAGAAGCTATCATTCGTGCTAAAATTGGCATCAATACCTATTGGTTCTCCATTATGAGGACCAAGCTAATGATGTCATGCTTAGGGAGAACTTGGGACTTTTTGGGGGAAACCAAGGATCAAGTCGCACTTCGCCTGACAGCCCGTGCCTAGCAAGTGGAAAATGATTACAAAACCAAAGTTCATAGTAGGAAATATCAAGTGGGAGATTTAGTAATGAGAAATAAGGAAGCCAGCCTGCTGGTGGGTTAGAAAGGAAAGATGTCAACCAATTAAGACGGTCCTTACCGGGGTAGTCAAGGTAGTTGGATACGGAGCCTATCAATTAGCGCACTTGAACGGGAAGCTTTTGCCGCGGAAATGGAATGCTCGACACCTCCGCAAGTTCTACATGTAGACTAGACATCACGTGTATGTTTATTTCTGTCTCCACTTTCTTATACTTGGGCAATATGTTGTACTTTGTAAATAAAATGATAGTGGAACCAACAACTGTCATACATGCATACACTGCCATAATTTATATATTGTCGCACTTTCACAAGCACTTCTACATTTTATAAATGCTTGTTAAATTATGTTGCATATGTTTTTGTTCCCGGTTGGTTTATCTTTATATATACCTACACATGATTGCTACTACATTCTTCCAGATGCACTATTCTACATTGCGTAATTTCGAGCCAAAAATGAGCCAATGGTTGCACCTACGACATGTATTTACATTATTTTGCAATGCGAAATTCCAAGCCAAAATGAACCAACGGTTGCAATTTCGGCATGATTACAAAACTCCCCCTTTTGTACGGATAATCTACAATGATCACCTATGACACCACCTGCTATGAGCATGATCCATCGTAATAAGCAAATGTATTATACGAACACATGATGTTAATTACGAAAAATCCACTCGCTATATTTGACTTATACGAACATGATATATAGTCATGACATTCTTATGTTATTATTTTGTAATTATTTTTATTGTTTGTTTTATTATTTCCGATACATATCATATTGTGTGCATATAATTTATTATTGTCATAGTCAAGTTGTGTTCGCTTGTATATTAATTCATAATATAATTTATCATATAAATTTAATTTAAAAACATTTATATGTAAGTGCCCATGTTTGTGATGTGTTTGTAATTTTAATATAAATTTTAATGTATCAATTATTATTTTATATAACTTTTTTCAAGTTCATGAATTCATGTCATTTTTTCTTGCTTTTGTGCCATGTTTTAGTTTTATCATATCATCTTTTATTTGTATCCATTTATCTCCTGTTTTACATAATTTCTCACAATTAATTAAGTTAATTTATAAATTCAGTTACCTAAAATATTTAAATAAAAGTAAATTTTTGTTTTATAATTAATTATTTTAATCCCTGCGTAATGAGATACAAAATATCGTATTTTGGAAAAACTTTAAACATCAGTTTAGTGGCTTCGACTTTGGGGCATCTAAAAATCAAGTAATGCCTGGCTTTTTGAGAAACAAAAGGAAGATCAGATTAAAATAAAATATTTAACAAGATAATTTTATTTAAATATCATTTCTCATGAAAATAGAATTAGGACCATACTTAAATTATAAAATAAAATGAAAACATTTGTGGTTATGAAAAGAAAAAGAAATGAGTACATTAGAATTATGGGACGTGCTACTCGTTTAAATCTTAAAATTCGTTTTTAATTTGAGAGGGTTTGAACAAAACTATTAAGTAGTAAAAATATATTTGAACAAAAAAATTAGGCTCATTTAAAATATAGGCTGAGCTTGAGCCTGAACATTTAAGGTTTAAGCTTGGATCAATCTATTTTTTAATTTTATAATGTTTTATGTTATTTATAATACATAAAAATTAAATCTACATTAATATTGTTGTAAGGTAAACATTAAAAAAATTACAATGATTATATGTAAAATTATATTAAATATTAAATATTAAATATTGTTATGAATATCTTATTAAGTGGATGTCCATCAAGATCAAGATAAGTTTTATATAATTTAAATTCTAATAGTCATTAGAAGTAAATCTCTACTTCATTTATACTTTTTGTGTCTTTAAATAGAGATTTTAGAGATGCTTTATAAATATTTCGATTGATCAATAAAATATGTTTTCTCTTTGTTTTCTCATTCTCTAATTTATTCTTTACTTTCTGTCCTTTTTGTCGTAACCATTTTTTGGATGAAACAATAAACGACGCGGTCGACTCGATTTTTGAAAAAGAAAAGGAAAGGAGTCGCCACCGATCTTTATCTGGTGTGATCGGATCACCTTCGTTTTAATAAAATATTTAATTTACTAAAAAAAGTGCTTTTTGGTCCACGAACTTTGAGAAAAGCGGGTTCGAGGTCGATTACGTGCGAGGAAGGATTAGCACCCTCGACACGCCCAAAATTGGTATCAAACCGATTGATTGATGTCCTATTTGTTGAAAACTTTAAAGGATTCAAAATACAATGCTTTTTATTTTTAAAATTGGAAGGACGTTAAGGCTTTCTTATTTTCAAGAGGTAAAGCATCACGTCCCAAGAAGTTAGGGCACAATACTTTAAACTCCCAAAACTAAGCTCGCCTTTTGAAGCTTGGTTTTATTTAAAGAGGATCTTCATTATTCGTCAAATGAGAAATCGGAACCCAGTAAGTTAGGGCTCGATTTCCCGAGATTTCAAACACGGAAGATTGCCTCTATTTTAGGAAAAGAAACTTATTTCGAAGTATCTGGATGTCGAGTCCAGTAAGTTAGGGCACGACATGTCGAATCTCCGAGATTAAGTGTTTTGTTTAGAATTTAAATTGTGATTTCGAAAAAGGGTATCCCGTTGTTTAGCTTTAACGAGAAGAAATCGGAACCCAGTGAGTTAGGGTTCGATATCCTCGGATTGCTAACGCGAAACGTTGGTCGTTATAAAAGTTGAGGTTTTGAAAAACATTTACGTGAAAATATGAAAACACGATGTTATGCGTAAAAGAATGATGGAGGACACATATACGTAAAAGTAAAGACGATGTAGTGCATCGAAACATTGCGAATAGTTGCGTGATAGAAAATAACGACAATGATGATGATAAAATGATAATGGCAATCTATGAATAAAATAGTAAAATAAATAAATAAAACTATACATGTATATATAAAATAATATAGTAATAATAATAGTGATGGTAAAACAATAGATAATAATGATAATAGCGGAACAACAAATAATAATTTTAATAAAGAAGAGAATAATATTAGTAATAATAATAATGATAATAATAATAGTAGAAAAACAACACATGCTACCGTAAATATAAATAATAGCAATAGTAAACAAACAATAGCAAAAACGTAAGGAAAATAACGAATAATAATAATAATAATAATAATAATAATAATAATAATAATAATAATATTAATATTAATGAAGTAGTGATAATAGTAATAAAAATAAAATACTAGCACATGCGAAGAATAATAATAAACAAATAATAGTGAAATATAATAGAAATAATAAATAATAAGGATAATAATAATTAATATTAGTAAAAATAAAAATAAAAATAACAAGAAAATTGCAAGATAATTAAAAGGGACCAAATTGCATTGAAAACTAAAGTTTCAGTCGAACTATAAATAAACAAATGATAGGGGACTGAATTGCGAAGCGCACGAAAAAGGTGGGGACTGAATGGATAATTTTTCCAGTAAATTAAACGCAGCGTTCGAGGGTGGACCGAATCAAGCCGCATAAAATTTCGTGGTCAATGCATAAATAATGAAAATTTGATCTGAAAAAACTAAAATGCGGAAGGGCCATTTAGCAATTATACCCAAAAAAAAAACACGCGGATCCTCCTGGAGCGGGTCGGTCGCTGTGAGTCACGATTTAAACGGCATCGTTTTGGGGCCATCCGATGTCGAGCCCTAAACGACGTCGTTTTAAAACCTTTATAAATTCAAATTTTGCCCCTTTTTTTATTTTAGCGACTTCTAAAAAAAACCTTTGACTCTTTTGTTTTCTCTGCAGGGTGGCGCGATTTCGTGAGGTCACCGCCACGATCGTCGTCGACGAGAGTTCGACCACCGCCTACAGTGGCGGAAAGGTAAAAATTTTTTATTTTTTTATTTTTTTAAAACTATATATTTTTTATATTATAGTCATATACGAGTCTACTGAAAAAAAAAGAAATAACTTTCGGAAAATAAAAAGGAAAAAAATAAACCTTTAGCCTCTGTTCTTTCGATTTTTTGAATCTTTTGCGTTTTCTTTTCTCTTGTGTTTGGATCTGCTGTTTTGCGCTTTGAAAATTTTGCTTTCTATTGATGTTCAAAAAAAAAGGGGGATCCTTTACACTGTTTTCGTTCGGTTTTTATAACCGAGAGGGAAGAAAGAAAAACCAAAAGAAACAGTCCCTTCTTCTGCTGATATTTGTTTTTTTTTGCGTGTTTGCAGGTGGTGGGCGGAGCATGTCGGGGCAAAGGTATTTGGCGGAGGCGCAGAGAGGGGTGTAATGAGTCGTAAGTCGAGGCGGAGGGCTAGGGTTTTTTTGTCTTCTTCTTTGGTGAAAGTAATGGTTTTGGGCTTGGATTTTGGGTCTATTTTTTATTTTTTTGTTTTGGGTTTGTTATTTTATTTTTGTAATTGGGCCGGGGCAAATTTGGGCCGACTACACTTTTATTTTAAAACACACTATCAGTACGATTTTCTTTTAATTATTTTCCCCTGTAAGTCACAAAAATATCTCAAAATTTACTATTGTCAATTGCTTCCTAAAGCTACTGCTATTTCAAATGAAGCTTGCGCACTATGGGTAATCATTGGAGACTTTTATCACTCAGGTACACATAAATCTCTAATTTTTTTATACCCATATATGCAAAGAAATTTATATAATCCTTATGTGATATGTTTTTCTCCTTTGTTGATTGATTTTTGGTAAAATTATTTTCTGAAAAAAAAATTATTACTTTAAGGTTTCTCTTAAACTAAGATTATTTTATTAAATTATAATATGAATAATATTTAGATGTTTAAAGATTTGATTATTAAGTTCTTGTTATTAAATATTCTTGTAATTTGATTAAAATTATGGTGGAAAGTGTTATTAACCTACCATAATTGATTAAAGGGAAATTTGATAGGATCTATTGAGTCTTATTAACTTGTTAATGTTGAATGCTTGTATTATATCTTTTAAATTGAATTTATAAATATTTGATTAGAGCTTCATAAGATTTTATAACATATATGTGGTATTGAAATTTGATACAATGTGTATCGGATACTTTCAAGTATAGTACACGAAAATTTTGATTGTTTATTAAATGATTTTTACTATTAGATTATAAATGTTATTACGAAAACAAAGTTTTTAACCAGTTAAAATAGTACTCGTAATAATAGCCAAGGTGATAACAATGATGTTAAAGAATCTTAGGTATATTTTACTATGATTTATTTATTATATCATGTTTATTATAATTGGAGACTAATCATGACAACATGAATGGATTGATTTTGATTTGAAATCTACACATGTTTGCTATGATGATTATGAAATAAAGAATTTTTTGGACGTTTATAAGTTCATCCTAGTAAATTTGTTGCATTCCTCCAAGTGAATACAAATATAAAGAAAATAAAAGATATAATTATGGACCACAAAAAGTGGGAACATAGTAGAACATAGTAATAAATAAGAGAACAATGAGAGTTCTAGAGATAACTCTTCAAATGGTAAACATAATTTATGTTATCAATGTGATATGAAATATTATTGGCCACAAATGTGGCGTATGCCCAAATATTTTGTTTCTATTAATATTCTTTGAGGAAACATATGAGAATGTAGTAATGAATTCTATCATTATAGATAGAAAATATTTATCTTTTTTGTCTTGAAACAAACAAATATTATTCTAATATTTGATAGTACAAAATTAATTAAAATCTCCGAAGAGTTGATATATCAATATCTAAAAGCACAAAATTTGTGATGGTTAATGATTAGTTTTAAAAGATAGTCATTATAATAGATATCATATTGACATTGTGAACGAAGAAAAGATTATATTTTTATATGAATCACTATTACTATAAATATCTATTTTGAAAGGATGAAAAAAAATGGAGGATTGAGTTATTGATTACTCCTGTTATTAAATTAAATTGATTGTGACTATCTTTGTGATCTTTTGTCATCATTCTCATTAAAGGGTTGAAAGCAAAATATTTGACTGTGAAAGATCTACTTATGAGCAATAAAATATGATAATTAATTATATCTAAAACTCATTATGGTTGGATGCACTTGAAGTTGAAATTTTTTTTTTTTTAGAATTGAGTATAACTCTACAATATTCAAAATAAGTTCTCAATTAAAATTACATGGAAAAATATTACTGATGAGAACCTTGCAAGAGAGAACTTATTCAACTTTTCATTATTCAAATGTGCTCCTACAGTAGCAATATCATGAAAAAAAAAAAATTACTTATAATTGAACAAAAGTTTTTAATCACGAAACTTAATCATTCCCTGAAGAGAATGTAACAATATGTAATAAATTCGAAAGACATAATCTTTTACATGAATGTAGTAAGTTGGACTATAATAATAGTCAGGGGGGATGGTCATAATAAATTTTCTCACCACCAAAAGTGGAAAAATGAATAAAGCAAGATAATGCCAAGAATTCCCAAGAACTCTTTAAGAAGAGAGACAACTTATGTATGAAAATTCATTAGTTATGTACTTGTTGTACACTTAGAAAACAAGATCCACTCTCAAAGTTTACTATTAATAAATTTTGATTGGATTCAAAGTCTAATATTGGAGTTTAATTTGCTTACTTCTTATCGTCAAGTTTCAAGGTAGACCAAAAAAAAGGTACGTTTTTAAATATTAAATTGACTTGATATATGGTTTAAATATTTGAGATATGTTTTTTTAATTTTGATTCCATGGATTACATTTTTTAAGCATCTTATTGTTCATGAAAATGAATAGTAACTGATTTATTTATGTCACTATAGTAGGTTTTATAATTAAATAATATATTTGATTAAAACATATATAGTATGCAAATTGATGTTAACAAACCAATGAATTTTATGGTTATTTTGGATTTGATTTAGTTCAAAGAATTGTTAAAAGTAGTAGTTCATACGTTTTATATTATTCTATTTGTTAATTATTTAGAGAAATGACATGAGCAATTGTAAATAAAAAGTTCTATGAGCTTGAATGGTTGGATTTTGAATTAAATTTCATGCATGTTTATGATGATGGTTATGAAAAAAATGTCAGTTTTTCCTTATGTCATATTTTTTTATTTGAAATGTGACATTTATTGATATATTTAATATAGGTTTGTTTCTATACATGACCTAGGCAGTCATTCTTGGTAGTTAATTGATTATGCAAAACTCTTGTTGAAGGGTTTTTAAAGTATTTTGAATCGAACTCTGGACTTCTCGCATTGGAAGCGAGAATCATACCACTAGACCAAATGTCCTACATTTGAATATTTTGGCATATTCCCTGAAGCAAATATTGTAACAGCCTGTTTTCAGTGAAATCGGAACAGTGGTTTCGGGACCACAAATTCAAGTCAAAAAGAAAATTTAGTTTAATATTATTGCATAGACTGCATTATGATAGGAATGTTATATGAAAATTTTGATAAGAAAATTTTACTGATTACATGTTTAATTATGGAAAGGATCAAATTGTATAAAATGAAAAAGTTGAGTACTAGTAGCTATAAATATCAAATAGCTATGGAATTCAAAATTTAAGGTCCTTATATGGTAATTAGACCATTAAGAAAAATTATTAGATATTTATGATGATTCATCCATGGAAATTAGAAAAGAAAAGGACAAAATTGAATTTGGAATAAATAAAGATGATAATAGCTTAATATCATCTTATTTCATCATCTTCCCAAATTACTTTTATGTAAACCCTAACTAATAGAAAGAACTTCAAGCAAGCTTAATTGGGTAAATAATCATGTCCCTTTTAGTCATTCTTACATTTATGATATCGTAACAACCTAATCTATCTATTTTAGGTATCAATTTGCAAAGTTATCAATGTATTAAAATTTTTCCATGAATGTATATGCTGAAATTTTGAAATTTATGGTAGAAATTGAAAGGCTGTTGATAGATAAACAACTTTTGTAAAGTGAATTTTCAAGAAATTGTAATTTATGGACTAAACTATAAAGATGTAAAATTCATGGAAAATTTCTAATTTTATAAAATATATGGACTGTAAATGTTATATGTAAAATTCAGCTAGGCTTGGAATAAGGATTAAATTGCATGAATTTTATTTTCCGAGCCTAGGGATGAAATTTGAATTAATTAAAAGTATAGGGGCAAAATGGTACTTTTGCCTAAGATGTAAGTTGGATTGAATTGAATATGAAATGTATTAAATTGATATTAAATTCATTTATATAGATCCGGAAAGATCAAATAAAGAGTTAGATCGAGGAAAAGAAAAAGTATCGAATTAGTAGATCTCCGTATACGAGCAAATGATGAGGTAAGTTCGCGCAACTAAACTGTGTATATTTATATGCTTGAATTGAAAGTTGTATATGTGAATTGTATAAATTCCTTATGTATGAAATTGATCACATGTCCGATTATGCCCGATAAATAATGAGTCTCGTTTGAATAAATGAAATTTGATGAATACAGGATTTCCAGTATTGGTTGTGATCCTGCATTTGTTGTAGAAAACACCATAGCTAGAAAAAGCGTCCTGTTATAAGCCCTCTCAAGCTTCCTGTTACATGGTTCCTACGAGCATCCCGATCGGTATTGATCCTGCATGTGTTGTGGACATACCAAAGGTCTTTGTGAACGTCCTGTTATATGATCGGTATTGATCTTGCATATATTGTAGACATACCGTTGCTCTTTACGAGCGTCCTGATATAGGCTCTTTTTAAGCTTCCTAATATTGTTCGCTTGAACTTCCTATTATATGGCTATCCGGAGCTCCCTGATAATAACTCTTCGGAGTTACCTGTTAAGCTCAATGAGCTTCTTGTTTTAAACTCTTACGAGCTTCTTGTTATAGCCCGGATAAGCTTCCTGTTTCATGGCTCTCATGAGCATCATGTTATATGGCTCGAGAGAGTGCTCACTGATTATGTGCCCTAATGGGTACCCTTAATATGGGTTGACGGATTACAGTTTTGTACACTTCAAGTGTACTACATGTATATCTATTGATATTTCAAATAAATTCAACTAGTAAAGTGCTGACATGGTTAAAATGAGCTTAAGATGATTTGTCATGGAAATGCACATGTTAAATGGAAATGTGATATGAAAAGCATATGTTTATGAAAGTTATTACATGATGAGCTCATCCTTGATTCTTGATGTTTATATGTAATATATGACTAACAAGTTTCTTGAGATTATATGTGTTTAGGAAAATTGTCAAATTTCTTTGGATAAATTTTGTATGCTTACCTTAAATGTAAATGAGTGGTAAGTTAAATTTTCTGTCATACAAACTTACTAAGCATAATATTTTTACTCTATTTTATTTCCTCTGTTTTATAGTACTCGAAAGCTCATGAAGGTTAGAACTTGGTCAGAGACACATCACACTATCCCTCAGACTTCCCGGTATATAAAGCCAGCCAACTTTTGGTATAATGGCATGTATAAGCTAAGTAGGCATAATGATGAAATGTTTGGGTTGTAACTAGCCATTGGAATGGCTAGTGTTAATCATATTTTGATGTAGTTATATAAGGCATTATCATGCTTGATGTGTGTATTGAAATGGTTGAATGATCGAAGTTACATAAATATACTTATATGTTTATATGACAAGTTAGGATAAATGGGATGTCATGACATGTATTGAACTTGAAATTCGCTTGAATTGAAGGTATTATTGTGACTTGTAATGGTACAAAAATTGGTTGGATAGATTGATGCCAGGTTGGGTGAGAAATAAGGCTTCAAAATGGCCTTATTTTGTCCACACAGACAGAGACACGAGCGTGTGTCTCAGCCATGTGTGACACAAGGCCATGCGTACGAGCGTGTGGTTCAGCCGCGTGTCCCCTATATCTTAAAATTTGAGAAACAGAATGCTTTGAATTGCTCACACGGGCGTGCGTCTCAGCCGTGTGTATCACATGGCCTAGCACATGGGCGTGTGACTTGGCCGTGTGACCTTTGCACTTAATTTTCGAAAATTAAATTGTCCACACGGCCTAGCACACGGACGTAGTGCTAGCCGTGTAACCCAAGTCAAAGAGTTACACGGGCTGGGACACGGCCATGTGCCTCACATCAAATGCCCACAAGGGCATGAGTCCCCTATACCTTGAAAATTTTTGAAATTTTGTAAAAAATTTCCTGAGTTCCCGATTTAGTCCCAACTTGTTTCAAATGCATAAATTGGACCCCGAGGGTTCATTTAAGGGACAATATGATTGAATTATGATTTGTTTCGGATATGAATATTAAATGATACGATTTAATTATAATTAATCTGTAAACTCCGGTAATACAATAATACTCTGTAACCATGTTCCGACGTCGGATATGGGTTAGGGGTGTTACAAATATTGCATATAATTATTTAAAATTTATATTTATTGACTTAGTGGCATTATAGAGTTCACATTGATTTAGACATTTCAATAGTAAATGTCACAATAGTATTTATATGTGGATAAAAAAGTAAAGGGAATGATAGTAAAACTATAAATTTGTTATAATTTAGTACAACTGAAACGCATGTTAAAATAAACCAAAAGTTTACTGATACAAATTCATTTACTACTTGGCATGATCAGTTAGACCATCCTGAATCATATATGATGCAAAAATTAATTGAAAATTCATATAGACATTCATTAAAGAACCAGAATTTTCTTTCATTTAAAGAATTCTCATTTGTTGCTTGTTCTCAATGAAAATTACTTATTAGAAACTTACTAGCTAAAATTAAGATTTAATGTCTTACATTTTTTAAAGGAATTCACATTCATCCACCATGCGGATGGTTTTGATACTATATGATTTTAGATGCAGATTCAAAATAACCGCATATGTGTTATCAACTTGCAACCTGTCATTTGCAAGATTGCTTATTTAAATAATTAATTTAAGATTATACAATTAAGACAGTTCATCTTGCTAATATTGATGAGTTTATATCTGTCTTTTATTGATTGAGCTTAAAAAACTTTTATAAAAGTTTTTTATTAATGTGCATAATGATTTAGAAAAATAATTGATTAAACGCATCTAATTAATGTCTAAACCATTACTTATGAGAACTAAACTTCCTCTTTCGACATGAGTTTAAGTTGATTTACGTGTTGTACGCATCAAGCCAATAAGTTATAAATACTCTCCATTACAATTGGTTTTTGACCAATAACTAAATATTTATCATCTTTAAATTTTTGTATGTGCGTATGTGTTCCAATCGCTCCACCACAACGCATAAAGATAAGTGAATCCTCAAAGAAAGTTGGAAATATATATTAATTACGAGTCGTCTTGTATTATTATATGTTTTAAATGTATTGGAGATTCAATTATGATATGATTTGTGATTATTATTTTGATTTGATAGTTTTTTTGACATTAGGGGGAGAGAAATAATAACTTGCAATGAGTTAGGGGGAAAGTAATTTGAATCAGAAGTTCAACAAGGATAACTTATTACAAGTTCCAAATATGATTATTCTAATAAAATAATAATAAATCTAGATAGTCATATACTGAAGACGGGTGCTCCAGAAGAGACCCAAGACATAACTAATAAGTAAAACTCTAGAAGAGTTTCAGGTACCTGAAACTGAAGATTAAAATAGTGAAAATTAAGTGTAACACCCTAAATTTTAGGGTTAAAAGCTTTGAATTTTGTGATTAAGGTCTCAAAAAGGGGTGTGTTATTATATATAGTTTCTGCGTTGTAGTGTTAGAATGGCCCTCCTAGTTTGGTGGTTGGTGGTGTGGTGGTTTTTGAAGAGCTTCGATTTCCTGGTCATCGAGTCAGCTTCTGGGCGTCTCTGATCGCAAGGTGTGGGTTCGAACCTTTGAAATTTTAGTTATCGAATTGTTGTTATGTTTAAGAAATTAGAAATTGTTGTATGCTTGTGGAATCGATCTTTAAAAAGGGGCGATTATCGTGGAATAACTTAGAATTTGGTGTGATTTTGGTATAGTGCTAAGCAAGTAAGGATTGGGGAACGTTTCGGCAACAAAGGCACGTCCGGTAGCCAAATTTTGGTGTGGTTTTGTGACCACACGGGTGGCCATACGGGCATGTGCCCGTACACGGGTGATCTACACGGCCGTATGCAATTAGGAATTAGGGTTCTGAGCAAGGTTTGGTTCCACACGACCGTATGGCCGATTTGGGGATTTTTTTCAATTTTTACACGGTCGTGCCCCTTGGGCACACGGCCGTGTGTGTCTGGAAATTAGGGATTTAGTGATTTGGTGTCCCACGGCCTGACCACATAGTCGTGTGGCTAATTTGAGGATTTAGAGATCCCACATGGGCGTGTATTTTGGACATATGCCCGTGTCTGATGGGCACATGGGCATGTGAGACCCTCGCACGACCGTGTCAGCCCTGTACTTTATTTTATCACTTTTGGACAGTGAGTTCTCACACAGGCATTTGCCTTAGTCACACAGTCGTGTGCCTCCCTCCACACGTGCGTTTTGACCCCCCACATGGCGTAGGTATTTTTACACGGTCGGAGCACACGGTCGTGTGGTCCTAAGTCACCAATTTTAGTTTGTGTATGTTTTTTTTTTATCTGAAAATGCATCTATGTATTCCGACCCTTGGCTAGGCTTTAGCGAGGGTAATTAAGTCTCTATATCTATGGCTAGGTGTTCTGTTCATGTGTAATGTGTGATTGTTGTGTGTGAGATGTCTGATTTTTGAACCTGGTTAGCTGGGTGTGTAACAGCCCGATTTAGACCCTAGTAGGATAGTGGTTTCGAGACTAAAAATTTAAGATTAGAAAAATATTTTAATATTATTTTTGATGTTTATAATATGTGATTGAGCATGTGTGAAAGTTCTGTGTGAAAATTTTATCGATTGTGTGCTTAATTAGTAAAAATAACTTAATCGCATAAAATGTAAAAGTTATGTGCTGATTATTAAAGTGTCTATTTGGCATGGCTTATTAATGAGAAGTCCTTATGTGGTAATTAGCCCTTTAGTAGTGGAGATGGACATAAATGGCCATTAAATGAATGAAATAAAAATGTTTTAATAAAGGGCAAAATGGTAAACTATGTATTAAGTTAATATTAATAACACAAACATGAAGTTAGTGGAATTTTTATCATTCTATTCCACCAAAAATTGAAAGAAAAAGATCAAGGGTTTGAGCTTTTAACATTAGGCCATGGTCTAAGCTTCAATCAGGCATGTGTTTTTGATCCATTTTTTATAATTTCTACGTTTTTGTGATCGTTGCTTTGTGCTCTAGCTAGCCCATACTTTAATTTTAGAATTCGATGATGATTTTGAGATATGCCATTGATGAATGTTTGAGTTTTGTGAGAGTTGATGATGAAATATGAAAGATATGTGAAAGATTAACATGTTTTGTCTTTGAATTTTTGATGAAATTGAGAAAATTAGACTAAATTATGAAAATAATATTTTGAGGGACTAAAATATGAAATAAATGAAATATATGGGCTTGTATAAGCACCAGTAAAATTCGGCTAGGCATAAGTGAAGAGAAATTTTGTGTATTTTGTGATTTTGTGAAATAGGGACTAAAGTGTCAAAATGTGAAAATGTGAGGGCTATTTTGTAAAATGCCCTAAATATCTGGTTGGACTAAATTGAATGAATTGGTGATTGAATGAGCTAAATTTGAATATGTATAGACCAAGAAAGGAAAGATTCAGATCGAGATCGAGGCAAAGACAAAGTGCTCGATTAATCGACTAGTCTCGGTATTTCTACGTCCGAGGTAAGTTCGAATATAATACGTGTTTCTTAAATTTATGTTTAAGTGCTATGAAATAAATAACTATGTGATTATAGGGTAGAAATATTATATGTGTGGAACGGAGAAATATGGCACTAAGTGATGCGAAATAGAATTTATATAGAAATGAATGGCACTGTGTGTGCGAAATAGAGAAAGTATCGAATATATTGATTGGCATTGTGTGTACGATACTGAATCAAGTTCGGTTTGATATAGAGGCACTAAGTGTGCGATGTTATCTAAGCTTCGGCTATGATTTGGGCACTAAGTGTGCGATTGAATTGAAGAGATAATGAACAATGAATGAAATATGGTATCGAGCATTGAATAGCAAGAACGTTTGTTAACTAAGTGATGACAAAGGTATGTTTCCGAACCTATATGGTTGATGATAGATTTTAAGGTTGAATGGATGAATGTATGGGCATATGGTTGAGAATGATATTGTGTTTAGTTGTGAATCAATCTAAGTGATGGTTTATTTATGTATTGATATTGCATTATTGAGTTAAATGTATTATATTACGAACTTACTAAGCCTTTAAGCTTACTGTGTGATGTGTTTCTCTATTTTACAGTGTCAGTAAAGCTAGCTTGGATTCGGGGATCGTTAACGACTCAATCACACTATCGGCTATTTATTTTGGTACTTTTGAAAGATGTGTATATTTGAATATGGCATGTATAGGTTAGTTAATATGGTATGTTTTGAAATGTTTGGACCTTGATATGTAATATGGCTTGGAAGTTGAATAATGTTGGTTCTTATGTGTATGTTATGAAAATGATAAATGTGGTATGAATTAGTGATAATGGAAATGGTATATTTCATGCTTGAATTAGTTGATAGATTAAATGGGGAATTTTGATATGAATTGTATGATACTTGTCTTGTGTGATTTGGGATGTGAATTATGGTATCTTGGATGAACTAATGTGGGAAGAAATTGAGTATGATTATAGATGGTATAGTTGTTGATAGATTGGTACTTATTTTTGGTATGTTTTGGTTGCCAATTGAAGTATAAATGCATGTGAATTGAGGCTTGTATGTGATCCTAATTGTGGGAGGCAAGTTTGGCCTTGTAAATGGCCTATAAGTGCCCACACGGTTGAGCACACAGGCGTGTGGCTCGACCGTGTCTTTCGTGGTTGTGTTTCAAAAACAAGTCAGACTCGACTGCGGGCTGGACACACGGGCATGTGACTGGCAGTGTGGTGCAAGTCAGTGTTGACCACGGGTGAGGCACACGGGCGTGTCTCAGGCCATGTGGACAAGTTAGTATGTATGCCCTGTTTTGCCACGGATTGGACGCACGGGCATGTCCGAGGACGTGTGAGGCACACGGCCTATCTACATAGGCGTGTGACCTCTGCAGTTTAGAAAAATATTTAAATTTTTAAAAAATTTCGTATGTGTTCTATTTGGTCCCGACCTCTTTCTAACACGTATTTAAGGTCTCGTAGACCTCATTAAGGGACTATATGTTGATGTTGTGATATGTTTCAATGATGATTGACTTTGCGTTGTAAAATGATATAAAATGTTCGGAAATGATTAGTAATGCCTCCTAACCATAGTCCGGCGACGGATACGAGATAGGGGTGTTACAGGGTATGTGTGTGCGTATCTATCTCTGTTTAACTATCTATCGATATGTTCGTTGCTTCTATGAGGTTGTATGTATACATACATTTGCATAAAGTAAATTTTAGGGTTGGATGCAAAGAGAAGGGAGACTGATTCTGATCTGATCTGGCAGTTCTACTGCAATTTATTTGTACAGTTGTTTACTGCACTATACCGCATGTACATCAGTTTTGCTGCTTACTATTATCTGACCTGGCAGTTTAAACTGCAACATGACTATACAGCAGACTACCGCATTGCACTGTACCGCATTTACGCTAGCCCTACTACGTATTATTATCTGAGTGGCTTAGTTCACATTCATGGTGTGTAGGGTTAGATGGACCTTTCAAGGTCCTAATTGGTATGATTGGTTGGATGATCTTTAACAGCTCTTTTGGGGTGTGATTGGGGGACGGAGAGTTGTGTTGGCTGGATGGGTGGGTTTTAGTATTTGACTGCATTCATGTGCATCTGTTTGGGTGTACGATTATCTGACCACATTTTGTTTGTCTGAACAACACTTGTGTTGAGTAATCTGTGTGTACTTGGTGTGCTCTAACTGTTACATGTGTTGAGGTGTTGGTTTCATGTTGGTATCTGTTTCTGCAAATATCTAAAAATATTTTGTTAATCGTTTTGAACTCACACTGAGCTCGTATAGCTCACCCCCTTAGTGTTTCCCCTTTCAAGTACCTTTCTGAATTCTGAAGCTGGACTCGGTATGTGAAGGTCTCAGACAGTCACGGTTAAAAATAAAATAACAGTTCTTCTTTTCAGTTTTCGTTTCGATATACTATTTGAAATTGTGAGGTTTTATAAAAACTGTGGTACAAGTTCTATTTTTGATTTTTCCTATAAATCTAATTTTATTCGTAAACTAAACTTAACTGCAATATTTCTGTTTGAAATCTAAAAGGTTAAAAATTCTTGGTTTGCAAAGAGATAAATATGTTAGTAATGGAATTTGAGATAACTTGTTTTGTAAAAGATTCTTGCAATCACTTTGATGATCGATGTAACCTCTGGGATTCGGTCTAAACTTCTAGGTCGGGTTTTGGGCGTTACATTTAGATATCTCGATAAGTTATGTCAATTTGAGAAAATGTTGAACCAATAATAAAAGTGGTCGACAATGGTTTTGCATGCAATATCATTGTTGAAATAATGAAATAAAAGGAGGACCTTAAATAAATCTATTGAAAAATATAGATATAGAATAAATTGGTCAAAATAGAAAGACGTAACTCAAGTACAATTAAACTTGTGGTGTTTTTGGACCAATAGTCCAAATATCTAAAGGTATAAAGCTAGTGAGAGTGCAAATGAAGTAGTTTTGCAAAACATAATAAAATATAAAGTTTTTGCTAAGTCCTGGCATTGCTTATGGAAAGATATATAATTTTTTTTTTGTGGTGGATGCAATAACATAGATATATTATTAAACTATTAGTTCATAAAAGATTTAATTTGCGTCTAATGGTTGTTGTTACACCTTTTATGAATCACTATATAGTAAAGTTTATATTAAAATCCTTGAAGGATTTAGAATTCCATAAGCATATTGAAATTATCTAGAAATTATTCATTTATATGAATTGAAATAATTGAACATATCTTGTAAATTTGACTTAATCAATAGTAGTTGAAAAAGGATTACAAAATTATCCAAAATACCTATTTGTATTTTTACAAAGGGATCATGATTAAAGTTTCTTATAATTATTGTTGAAACTCCTGAAAAGATCAAAATATATTTCCCTCAAAATTTTCTCTCTCATGACTTTCAAAAGAATGTTGATATAAATGATTAACAAATACGTTCAAATGATCATTTGAAAAGCTAGTATTCAAGATTGAATACTTAGAATATGAGATATTATGTGATGTTTTCATGAGGGAGAGTAAATACGCATTATACTCTTTTTCCCTTAACTGAGGTTATGTCCTATTGGGTTTTCCTGGTAAGGTTTTTAATGAGGCAACGTATTATGCATATTATAGATATGTGTACTCTTTTTCCTTCATTAAGAATTTTTTTCCCAAATGATTTTTATCTTAGTAAGGTTTTAACGTGACACATTATCTACCAATAGACATCCAATAGGGAGTGTTATAAATATCTTATTAAATAAATGTCATCAAGATCAAGATAAGTTTTGATGTACTTTAAATTCTAATAGTCATTAGAAGTAAATCGCTACTTTATTTATATTTCTTATGCTTATAAATAGAGACGTTAAAAAGTTTTGTAAATATTTCAATTGATCAATAAAATACGTTTTCTCTTCACTATTTCATTTTCTTTGTTCTATACTTTCTATCTTTTTATTTTATGACAAATATAAATATAAACATAGATTTTAAAATAAAAAACAAATGGACCAATCTAAAATAAGTTTAGGTTAATTATTTACAAATATAAATAATTTTAAGTAAAATTTTAAATTCATATTTTAAATTAGATGGTACTTAATAAAATATAAAATGTATTAATATTATAGTTAAATCCGATTGGGACACAGCCCTCAACACCTCTATCCCAGACATCCTCATTGCCGGCGGCAGCAACAGATTAATTGTAGCTGGCATCAACCCTGGAGTGTTGGGATGGAGCAAAAAGATTTTTGGGTGATTTTATCCACGTGTAACCTTTTTCTCATCTCACTAATTTAATCTATGCCCTCTCAAAATTCAAACTTGCGCAGCTTACAATTTCATCGCATCAATATAATATGCTTATTCATTAACGTTTCAAACTTGCAAACTTATAAATTCACCTAATCAATATAATATGTTTAACGTTTCAAACTTAGCAGAGATTTAAATATTTCTATTAATTTAAAAAAAATTAAAATTTGCTTCTCGATAGGGATTCCTGCATACTTTTAACCTAAAATCACCAATTCTACATTTGTCTGCTACTAGCAGTGTATATAATATTTTCCAAAAATTAGTCTTTAGTTGGAAAGTCTTGCATCTTCACATTTACGTAAACATAAATACACCACTGTCACCATAATAAAAAGAATGGTTAATAATTAAGGATGGGCAGTAGCTTCACTCAATCTCTTCTCATTCACTTAGTCCGGTATTCAGCATGTCATCTCAAAACCATCACCCTGAAGCAGCTGAGAATGACAACTTGGAGATTCAAAGCATGGTTTCTGGACAAATCGGTTCCTACAATGAAGCGGCGTCATTCAGGATTGAGATGGAAGCAGGTGATGGCGTTTTCTTGACATGGACTGATCTTTGGGTGACTGTTTCTGGGGGCAGAAAGGGAAGCAGGGCGATCTTGCAAGGGCTCACAGGATATGCTGAGCCAGGGAAGGTGTTAGCCATCATGGGACCTTCAGGGTGTGGCAAGTCAACACTTCTTGATACACTGGCAGGTCATATTTTTATCTTTACATCTTTGCTTCCCTTTTCTATTTTCATTTTCCGAAAATCGGAATGTCCGTCACTTTGACTAGTTTTTCACAAACTTCTGGTTAATGATAATAGTAAACCTAAAAATAGTTTGTGTCAGAACCGCTTGACCATAGGCACTAGCCAATGGGAATTGTTGATGGGATCGGTCACTCCTCAAAAATTAAAACAGATAAAAGATAGAGTTTTTTACTCAAATAATATAAAAAAATTAAAAAATTTCTAAATTGATATACGATTTTAATTATGTATCAAAATGATACAAACGGGTGGTGCCGCCTTTGTCACTGACATTTTTGGTGCCGCCTGCGGCACACCCTCAACAACTAATTTTTTTTAGCAGTTTTTTTGAGAGATCAATTAAGTAATTTTTTCAATTTTTAGAAAAAGAAGGGAAATATATTGCTGTCACATCCAACTTTAAATTTAAATAATTGTGTTTTAAGTCCTCCATATTTATTATTTTTATTCCCTTCAACTCAATATATTGTGTTTAAACAAACAATTAATCTATTTTATAGTTAAATAAGCCCTTTACTTATGATTTTTACTCATAAAATTTAAAACTTGTTGATTAAATTAAATATATATTTTTATTTAATAAATTATTCTCATCAAATTTACACCAACATAAGATGTAAATTAGTTTATATTTGTTAAATAGCTTTACTTTAATGTTGAAATAGCTTTATTTTAGCTTTACTTTACACAATTAACAATACTTCACTCTTAGGGCACATGTTTGGAAATCGTAAACACTATGATATATATTTTGCACTCTTCAAATTTCATATATGCATAGATTTAATAGTTATTATTATATTACTAAGAGCAATTGATATTATATTATTAATAATATCTATTTATATATTTAAATTAAATATTACAAATAATTTAGATATTTTAAATTTATATGTCATATATCATTATATTAAATTATTTTTTTTTTACTTTCCATCATTATGTCTAAAATATTTATTTTAACTTTCAACCGTAATTTTACGATAATAATATTAAACACTTGAAATTAACATATTACACTTTTTACAACACTTTTCAAAATGATAAGTATCATTTCTTTTTTCTTTTATGATTTAAAGCTTTATTTATTTTTAACATTGAATATCTTATACTATAACTATTATTATATTTTTTCTTGCATAGATGAAGTCGAAAATTTTATGTCGTGGGATTGAGATAAATTTATAAAATATAGGAAGGGTGCAAAGCTAAAAATTTTATGATAAATTTCTTAAAATTATTTATTAAATTTTAGGAGGATTAAAATATTATTTTACTACAAAATTTAATCAACAAGCTTTTAAATTTTATGAGTAAAAACCATAAGTAAAGGGCTTATTTAACTATAAAACTAGATTAATTGTTTGTTTAAATACAATATACTGAGTTGAAGGGGAATAAAAAGAAAATAATAAATAGGGAGAGCTTAGAAGGCAATTATTCAAATTTAAAGTTGGGTGTGACAGCCGCACATTTCTCTTCCTTTTCTAAAAACTGAAAAAATTGCTTAATTGATCCCTCAAAAAAACTGCTGAAAAAAAAATAAAATTGGGTGGTTGAGGGTATGCCACAGGCGGCACCAAAGGTGCCAGTGGCAGAGGCGGCACCACCCGTTTGTACCATTTTGGTACATAATTGAAATCGTTTACCAATTTAGAATTTTCTTAATTTTTTTGTATTATTTGGGTAAAAAACCCGATAGAGATATGATATACTGGGTAAATATTGGTTACTATAAAAATAGTCACATTGTCTCAAGTTATATTTTAGTTTTTAAATTTGAAATATTATATTTTAATTATTTATATTATCGTGTTATAATATTTTAATCATTGAATATTAATTTTATTCTTGATGTAACCGTAAATTGATATGACACGTTAAATTATCATTCCAAATGAAAATTTTAGATTAAAAATTATACAATTAGTCCTTATATTTTTTTATTTTGAGTAATTTAATTTTTTATTCTTTGAACTGTTCTTTTTTTTTCATTATTTTCTATTTTCTTCTCCTTCTCCTCTATTCTCCTCCTTCTTCATTTCTTTTAACCTAATTTTTTTTATATTTTTCATTTGTTAAAACTAATCCCTATGCTTTTATTTTTTTGAACAATTTAATTTTTTTCCTTTTTCTTTTCTTTTCTCTCTTCTCATATTCTTCACTATAGAAATATAATTTTGCCCACCAAATAAACCAAATCTTTGTTTCTTTTACATGATTCTTAAATTAAATTTGACTCAAAACTAGATATCAAACATTCTTAATCAAATCTCGCTTTGAATATAACCTAATTTTAAAATTAAAATTAGATCTAACTAATCAATATAAAAATCATATCCTAATCAAATCTAAACATAAATTGAATTCTCTATATTCAAAATAAATTTTCTTGTTTCCAAACTTTTACAACTTACCTTTTCTTTTATTTTATGACAAATAAAATTAAGTAAACGATAAAATTGATCTAAACCTTCTTGGATATTCCCAAGCAAGCTTAATTGAAAGTCGAGCATGAATGAACCGAAGAGAGAAATGGAGCATGGAACCAAACTGGTTTAGGTAAAGTTGAGAGTAAGTTTCGTATAGTGGTTGTTTTAGTCATTGAAAGTGTAGAGCTTGTTTGAAGAATCTATGAAATAATGTAGTTTCAAAAGGGTGAGAATATTGTAAGTAAGATAAATAAGGTGGTCGTAGGGGTTGGTTAGGAGATTAAGGGAATGAGCTTGAGAAACTTTGTTGAGGGTGGACTGCCATAAGTCACAACTAGTAAGGTCTTCGAGTGAGGCGAGCTTGTGGACTAGGTCATTGAGAGATCCAATTTGGTTCGTTAAAGCGATGCTGGACAATGAGGTTTGTAATTGTGGGGTGAAAATATGCGAAGCAAGTTCTATTTTGGTTTCAAATTTTGCCTTTTCTTTTTTCATAAACATAAAAAAAGTTCTAACAAATGGAAAATATAGAAAAATTATGTTAAAAGATATGGAAAACAGAGGAAAACTGAGGGAGAAACAAAAATAATGGAAACTAAAAAAAAAAAAAAAGAAAAGTTAAAAGAACATAAAAGAAAAGAATTAAATTTCTCAAAATAAAAAATATAGAGACCAAGTGTATAATTTAACCTAAAATTTTATTTGAAATGATGATTTAACGTGTCACATTAACTTACCGTTATATTGTTGACAACAATTAATGGCTCATTGCTAAAATATTAGGACATGTTAATGTAAGTAATTAAAACGTAACATTTCATGCATAAGTGACTAAAATATAACCTGAAATAAATAAAATGACTATTTAAATAGTTTACCTTTAAAAATAATATGGATTTGTTTGTAGGAGAGTTAGATTAAATTCTCCTTTATTAAAAAAAGTAAATTAGTATATATATACCTTCGATTAAAAAAATTAATTTTTCTATTAAAAATTTCGTTTATTTTACTATTAAAAATTAGTTTTTATCGTTAATATGAAGTACATGTGACACATTATACGTAATTATCTAATTATTTTATCTTTTATAGTAGTTTTTAATAATAGAGATTGATTAAATTTTCAACAAAAATATTATTTTATTTTTAATTGAACATGCAATAACTGATATTATATTTTAAATAAATAAAATAAAATGTAATCTTACAAATACTAGCATGATAATTTTACGGCTCTAGTCCTTGTTTGTGTGTATAAATTTAAATCTAAGAATTTTATAGAGGGCGGACGAAAAACAAATAAATTATAAAATTGGAAAAGTCAAATCTTTGATTATTATTTAAATATGAAACATTTCAAAAGTTGAGGAAGAATAGGAAATGGATGGAGCATGGCTGATCCCCCCCCCCACGTCGCTGTTTATATCAAACAATACAGTAAGTAGAATATTTTTATTTAAAAATATATGGATGTGCACCGAAAGTAAAATGTTAGATCCTGTTTTAGTTTACGTCCTGGTTCACACTTATCTCCTAAAGTTATAAAATAATTAATGTTAATATCATGGTACAGGGACTTTTACATAAACATAATTCCATTAAACTTTGTCTGCAAACTGCTTCTTTAGTAAGGTTGGATGATAAAATGATAAAAAAGTCATTGATTGGCAGGAAGGCTACTAAGTTCGCGAATGCATCAAACAGGGCAGATCCTAATTAATGGTCGCAAGGAAACACTTGCTTTTGGAACTTCGGTATGGAAATTATTTACCAAAGAGGAAGCTTAAGTTAATCCAAATCCCTCAAACTTAAATATGACTGTTATTTGTTCAATATTAAAATCTTGATGACTCCTATTTAAGTTGGATTTCTGGTAACACTTAATTCATCATGGTTTTAACACAATTTCAAAACCTGATTTGATTTGATTTTACTAATGTTTATTATTATTATTATTAAAAGTCTAATCTTAAATAAGAAGATAATGTAGATACCAATTGACAAAAAATGATATATTTATTTCTTGTTTGAATAATTAAAATTAATAGAAGAAAAGAAAGGAAATAAATTATAAAATAATTTTGTTTGGAAAGTAAGTAATTTTATTATTTTTAATTTTAACCTTTTACGTAATAACATATAATAATAAATTTAAATAAAATTAAAATTATAAAAAATAAATATTCTTCATAAATCATATAATATATCAAGATATTTTTGTTTAAAAGAAGAATGAAATGATGGTTAATGTCTGGAAAAAATTAAAAAAAAAAAAGAAGAAAAGAGTGAACGGTGAGATTGTTAATTTTTAAAATTTAAAAATAGAAACTTAATAATCCAAAAATATCTCTTTATTCCATGTTTTCATCGTTATTGTAGTAGGATGGTTTATTATTTTTTTATTCCATATCTTTTGCTATTTTGACAGTAGATTTCAAAACTAGCGCTAATAATAAAATGTTTAAAAAGTGAAATTGATATTCTAAATATTATTTTTAACATTTATTTTCCTATCACTTTTCCACAAATTGGGTATTAAAATATAAAGTAAAATAATGGAAAGTGATGGACTTTTAAATTATTCTAATTTTTTAGTAAAAAATCTCTTTAATCTCTCTCAATTTTGAAATTGAGTAAATTAGTCTTTCTCATAAAATTCAAAGTAATTTAATTCTTATCAATTCTAAAAGTGAACAACTAAAGACAATTAATCACAACATTAATGTTTTTCATCAATTGTACATGATTTTGATTGTTATAATAACAAATTTAGCCCCAAAATTAACATATTCTATCAAATTAGTCATAATTTAACAAATTTATATTGCAAAATTTGTCATAAATATTTAGGTTAAATTTATTGATTTTTAGAATTAAGACAAAACGACAAATATATAAATATTGAAGGCTAAATTTGTTATTATATCAATTAAAATTATGTACAATTGATAGAATATATTAACATCATGATGAATTGTCCTTAATTACTCACTTTCAAAATTAAAAGGATTAAATTACTCCAATTTTTTTAAGAGGACCAATTTCTTCAATTTCAAAATCGAGAACAACGGAAAGATTTTTTTTTTTTTTTTTGAGCAAAAAGACCACAAAGGGTCAGAATCAATATTATTACGTAACATCAAGAATTACAGCTTTATGGATTTCGATAGGATAATCCATTTCGAAATACCAAGTCTTTTTCTCATTACACACGTGCTTACAAATTAAATTGGCAACAGCATTACACGTCCTATGGGACCAACTAAGAACAGCTGACTTAAAACAATCAAATTTGGCTAAGCAATTATTGACCCGCGTGCCCATAACCGTGATGTCCATTTTGTTATTTCTAGCCTTGTTGACCAAACCCACATGATCATCTCGAAAATGACGTCCCCTTAATGTTCGGTTGCGCCATGACCTTAAGCTCTCCTCAAATGCCACGACTCACTTCTTGAGCAGACATAGAGGTCTCGATGAAACCGCCCCACCACCAAGAACGAAACCTTCATCGTCTCGACAATGACCCCATACCCCATCTTATTAGACCCCACCACCGCATCAAAGTTTATTTTACAACCCCTCGGTGGCTTTTCCCATCTGTGGTTCACAATATTGGACGATAACACAGGTACCTGAAGCATGTTGCATATACGGAACTCCTCACTAAGAGCCCTAGCTCTTTCCCATAAAATCGACGCCCTTTCTTCTTTTCCTCTGAAGATGAAGTTATTCCTGTTGTTCCAACAATTCCACAGCAGAACCATGAGATCAGCCATGGCTTTTTTGTCCAGGACCCGCATCAACTCCTCAAGCCAGTCAATACAATGGTTATAGTCTTTAGACAGCATACTCTCGGACCACCCACCCAGCAGGAGAGCCTCACGAGAAGAAGGGCAGTCTCTAATCGCATGCAACAGAGTTTCCTCTTCTGCTCCGCACCTTTGACAACTTTTGTTTGCTCCCTGTCTAATAGATGCTATCTTCACATTTGTCGGGAGGATTTCATGCCCCACCCTCCAAGCAAAAACCCGAATCTTAGGTAGAGTTTTGAGCTTCCAGATCGCTCTCCAGTAGAACCTATGAGGACCGAAACCCAGCTCTTTCAATAACAGCCACGAATAAGCAGACTTCGTGGTATAGCTTCCATGGGGATTATGATACCAAATTACTCTATCTTTACGTCCCACATCACCAATAGGCGATTACAAATTTTTTCGCCCAATCATACCCGTACACTTCCTTCACTTTATTAGCGTTCCACCTTCTCTCATCTGCATGCGGAGGTCTTTACACTTGGACTCGGACGGAGTAAGGCTCTCCTCTCGATGGCTACCCCACTAAGACCCTCCATGCCCCATCTCACAAGACGGATATTAATCGAGGCACCATTACCAACACGCCAACCAAAGCCTTCTTTGAGAGCTTCCGTACCGCCTTTAATCTTTGAACCACGTAACGATGCTTTGTCCACCCTTTTGGCATTGAAAATATTACCGTCGGGAAGTACTTAGACGACAACACTTTGAAGCATAACGATTCTTTGTTGTTGATGAGCCTCCAAACTTGGCGCCCAAAAAGCCAAATTGAAAAGCCGAATGTCTCTAATCCCCAACCTCCCATACCCTTAGGGTTGCGTAATGTCTTCAAGGAAGCATAGACAGAATCTCCTCTATCTTTCCCTGCCCACCAAGTTTTACTTAGCTTTGTTTGGATATCCCCGATCACTCCTTTTGGAGCTAAGAAGATTGACATCGCGTAGGTAGGGATAGATTGTAAGACTGCTTTGATGAAGATCTCTTTGCCCCCGAAAGACAGTAATCTCTTCGTCCAACTAGTAATCCTGCACGATAACCTGTTATTAATATCTTCGAAAGCCGCTTTTTTCTTCTTACCTATCGGTATAGGGAGGCCAAGATAGTTATTCAGACTGTCCACCACCGTCATGCCAAGTAAGTCACCAAAACTGCTTCTTTGAGCACTAGGGGTATTGGGACTGAACAGAATCATAGACTTCTCCAAGTTAATTTCCTGTCCAGACATGTTAGAAAAAGTGTTAAGGATATTGACAAGTGACTCCACATCACTCCTTTTATTTCTAACAAATAGCAATGCATCATCAGCAAAAAAGAGATGATTTATCCTAGGGCCCTTTTGACTGGCCCGAATGCCTCTTAAAGTGTTATTTGCTTGAGCTTGAATAAGCTTTCTAAAGCACTTCCATACAAAATAAAAGCAGTAAGGGAAGGGGATCTCCTTGACGGAGACCCCTTTCGGGTGTAATGATGTCGGAAAGAAGATTATTGCATTTAATCCTATAATTGACCGGGCTGACACAATCCATAATTTTTTTAACCCATTTCGCATCAAAGCCCATCTTCAACATAATGGTTTCGATAAAATCCCACTCCACGCGGTCGTATGCTTTGCTCATATCGAGCTTGACAACGAAGCCTTTGTTCGGCCCGTTTTTTGAACTCTGTAAGTAATGGAGGAGCTCATGCGCGATCAACACATTATCATGTATCATTCTCCCTGGTACGAACGCGCTCTGGTTAAGGCTAATACAATTTGGAAGGACGGCTTTTAACCGATTTGCATGAGCTTTAGCTATTATCTTGTAGATGAACCTGCATAAACTAATAGGTCGGAAGTTAGACATCTCACAAGGATCTTTAATTTTAGGAATTAAAATGATCAATGTTTCATTAAGGTTTGAAATATTCTTATTCCCGTTAAGGACTTCCAAACAGAAATTAATGGTATCTCGACCCACAGTCTCCCAATTGTGTTTGAAAAAATTGCCCGATAGACCATCGATTCCAGGGGCTTTGTTTGGGTCCATTTGTTTAATGGCTTGAAGGATCTCATGTTCACTGTAATCGCTAGTGAGCCAAGCATTAATCTCCCTTGACACACACTCTTGGATACATTCCGTATCCTGTAAGTCCCTTTGACCATTTGAGCTAAATAATCTCCCAAAATATTCTTTAGCCACCTGACAAATATCCCTGCTATTAGTAACCCAATTACCATCAGAATTTTTAAGCTTCTCTATATAATTTTTCTTGAGGCGACCCGAAGCTCTAGCATGGAAGTATTTAGTATTCCGGTCCCCCTCTCTAAGCCATTTAGAACGAGACCTTTGAGCCCAATAGCTCTCTTCCCTGGCGTGGAGAAAATCAAGTCTCTTGCGAGTAGCCTTTAAGAGATTAATGCTATTCACATCATTTGTCGAGTCAATAATTTGGTCAATCTTGTTCTCAAGTCTGCGATCTCCCACTTCATGTTCCCAAATTTCTTGCGTTGCCAAGGCCAAGAGTTATCCTCATCCTATCAAGCTTATCCTCATAGCCCGTATCGTCCCTATTCCATGCACTATCAATAACGGCTTTGGCTTCCTTATCACCACCCAACATAAGTCATATTTGAAGCTAAGTCCGTGATCCTTAGGATAATCTTTGGGCTTACGACCCATAAATCGAAAATAATAATCGATCGTGGTCGATTGAGTTTGCCTCACCACCTTAGAGGACATGAGGAGAAGTTTTCACCAGAGAAACCGAGCAGGAATCTATCAATGCGTTCTTTTATAAACCCGCCACCACTCTGTTATTGACCCACGTGAACCAACCTCTATCCGGCTTAATATCAACCAATCGGTCATCCAATACATTCTTGAAGTCGCCCATGTGTGCCTCACCCCTTTACGCCACCAGCTTTCTCGGCATCGTTCAAAACGCATTGAAATCCCCCTATAATCCGTCTTCTCTCACCGAATCCCCACTTTACGCAGAGTATCCCACGAGCTACTTCTCAAAGTCGGATTGGCATGCCCGTAGAAGCCCGTTAGCCTCACATTTTTATCATTAACCAGCTTAACGATGGAGTCAATATGGTGTTTTGAATAGCTTTGGACAGAAACATCCATTCCTTCCTTCCACATTAGGGCCAGCCACCACTCTTACCTTCGCGTCGGATACCAAAGACCATCCATCCCGCAAATGGAACTAACACGATTGACATTATTAGCTTTAATCTTTGTCTCACATAAAAAAACAATATCAGGGGTGTTAGCTACAATGAGTTGCTTCAATTCACGAATCGTCATGGATTCCCCAACCCCCGACAATTCCAGCACAAGAATTTCATCGAGATAGACGCAGCACACGATGCCAACCCTACAGCCGCAGGCAGACTCCTAAGCACAGTAACGAGCTCTTTCCTCACTTAAAAACTCCCTCGTAACACCGAGACTGACGTCGAGTATGGGAAAGAAAACGAGAAAACCGTCATCAGAGATCGGAACAGGTCCCAAGGCAAGAACCCCGCAAGAAAGCAAAAAACCGAAGCAAAGACCACCACAAAGCGGCAATCAAACCCCGACCACCTAGGCAAAATGTACAAACAAACCAAAAAGGAGTGAAAGAACAAGAAACACACCATAAGACCGACCAAGAAACTAAAATATAGCAGATAACACCAGAAGACTAAAAAAACAGGAGAAAACAAATGAAAACTCAACGAAAACTAGCATTAAAACCTAAGAGAAGAAGGAAAACATTACAAAAGAACACACAATAAGATTAGAAACTGCTATTTCAGCCATAAATGGAAATCAAACAACGAAAAAATGTTGCAAACGAAGTGAACTAGATCCAAAACCTAACGAATAACAACTAAAAACAAAGAAAATTATAATCAAACAACTAAAACTTTAACATGCAACTACACGTAAAATCAACAAGAAATTAATTTTTGGCCACCGGTTTTTAACTTCCTTTTTCAGGGTAAAAATATGTTGTCCAAGCAAGGGGGCTTAGTTTTCCTTCCTTTTTAACCAATCCAAACATGCTAGTAAGGTATTAAACTTGAATGCTCAATAACCTAAATCCTCAACCTTGTCAATAAAAATAAAATTGCATTTTTTTTTTTTTTACTATCTTACCTATAATTTTATTTTTCAAAAAGTACTGCAAAATTTTTATGTTATTTTACTTCTTTCATAATAATGTACTAGTTATTATTGAATTTGTTGACTGATAAACCTTATGTTATATGTGTTTACATGCCATATATTTGTTATAGTAGAGTTATTTGTATTTTCATGTAACAACTTGGGAATTATGACTTTCATCAAAGCATGCCTAAGAAAATCACTAACCAACATTTTTTTAATGTTCAATATTAGGCTTATGTTACTCAAGATGATACTTTAATGACAACGCTTACGGTAAGGGAAGCTGTTTTCTACTCAGCACAGCTTCAGCTGCCTGATTCCATGTCAATATCTGAAAAGAAAGAAAGAACTGAAATGACAATCAGAGAAATGGGGTTGCAAGATTCCATGGACACCAGAATCGGAGGGTGGAGCACCAAAGGACTTAGTGGTGGACAAAAGCGGAGAGTCAGCATTTGTATTGAGATCTTAACATGGCCCAAGCTTCTCTTTCTTGACGAGCCCACTAGTGGACTAGATAGTGCAGCATCCTACCATGTTATGAATCGGATTGTGAAACTAGCTCACCAACATGGAAGGACTATAATCGCATCCATTCATCAACCTAGTAGTGAAGTTTTTGAGCTCTTCCATAATCTTTGCCTTCTTTCCTATGGCAAAACAGTCTATTTTGGTCCTGTTTCAATGGCAGAGATGGTATACATAGATCTATCTTTCAAATATTCGTCCAAATTGGCAACTAATTATGACTGGTTGATGATTTTTTTTCTTTTGAAAACTAAACTTGTTTCTAGCTTTTTGCTACAAATGGCTTCCCATGTCCACCTTTAAGGAACCCATCAGATCACTATCTTAGAACAATCAACAAAGACTTTGATGAAGTAAGTATCTGATACTTTTCACTCAAAGTATAAACTATGCAATTGATAAGTTAATTAGCAATTTTTGAATTATTGGTGTTGATTAGGACATAGAGCAAGGAATAGGTAGCAATAGCACAGAGGAAATCATTGACACACTTGTTAAGTCTTACAAGTCATCAGAGATATGCAAGCAAGTTCATCATAACGTATTAAAGATATCCCAACAAGTATGCTTGTTTTAAACTTAAGTCTTCAAGAGACTTTAACCCAAAATAGCCTATTACTCTAACTTGTATGGGTTCTTTACTTGCAGAAAAGAGCGCCTCTAGAGAAGAACGGAAGTCAAGCCAGCTTTATTACCCAAAGCATTGTTCTTACAAAAAGATCTTTTATTAATATGTATCGTGATTTAGGCTACTACTGGCTTCGCTTTGCAATCTACATTGCATTATGTTTATGTGTTGGGACTATATTCCATGATATTGGCTTAAACTACGGCTCAATTCAGGTAACTTGATGACATATTATAAACTATTCCATTATTTAGTAAAGATAATTTAAACGAATTACCAAAACTTGGGATTTTCAGGCTAGAGGATCCATGCTCATGTTTGTTGCGGCATTCTTGACTTTCATGGCAATAGGAGGATTCCCTTCTTTTGTCGAAGACATGAAGGTACTGATTTTTTTTCAATGTCTTCACCATTTAGACATTTACGTACATGGTTTATTAGTTTTTGACATTTTTCCCCTCTTCACCAAAATCAGATCTTTGGCCGAGAAAGACTAAATGGACATTATGGGGTTGGAGCATTTGTCATTGGAAACACAATTTCATCCATTCCTTACTTATGTGTTATCTCTTTAATCCCAGGAGCACTAGCCTATTACCTGGTTGGACTTCAAAAGAGTTTTGATCACTTTATCTACTTTGTCATATTGCTCTTCACTAGCACGATTCTGGTCGAGAGCATAATGATGACTGTTGCAAGCGTTGTGCCGAATTATCTCATGGGAATCATTACAGGAGCTGGTATTCAAGGGATAATGATTTTAAATGGCGGTTTCTTTCGGTTGCCTGACGACCTCCCTAAACCATTCTGGAGGTACCCCATGTACTACATCGCATTTCACAAGTATGCGAATCAAGGATTCTACAAGAATGAATTTGAAGGATTAAGTTTCCCTAGCAATCAAGTTGGGGGACCTCCCACCATTACTGGTGATGAAGTCTTGAGAAGCTTTTGGCAAGTTGAAATGGGATACTCTAAATGGATTGATCTTGCAATCTTGTTTGGCATGGTGGTTGTATACCGTCTCATGTTCTGGGGAATTATTATCACAGTTGAAAAGATTAAGCCTCTTATCAAAGATTATATGGCGGTCTCTCCTAAGAAATCAAGTATGATATTAGAAAACCCTTCCTCTATTTCTTCACAATTAGAAATGCTTTGAAATGTTGCATATTAAGTATTTATATTGTTAAGACTTTGTCTAGGTTTGCAATTCAATAGAACTTAACTACTCTCCTTGTTTGAAATGAACACCAATTTTATGGTTTTTGTTTACGATGTCCATTGGCGTGGACTAATATGAAATAACTTGGACCTTTCTAGTTACAAAAGCAATGTATGAGACGATAAATATCTACTGTTTAATCAGAAGAATTTGTATACCAAGGCGGTATAAATGGTATATGCGAACAAAGTAATCAATTGTATTGTAAAAATCTGTGTTTTTTATTTTTTTAATATTGGGAAAGGAAAAAGATGACAATATTTAAATTTATGTTATGTAAGCCAACTTTTCGCCACTCCACCTGTGATGACTGAGGCAATTTTGTCATATTTCCTGGTGTATTTTCCTTCAGTACTATAGGATGACCAAGTAAGGCATTAATAACATTTGTATTAAAATTGAGCTCATGCCCCTCAAGTATACTTGCATATAATGCTTAGATTTGTTATCTACAATACTCTTTAGCAAATTGCAGTAGAATTCTTGGACAATATCAGCAACAAAGGCTTTGCAAACGTGACAATTTTCAAAAGATGTGTGGAACCAAGCAAGTGAAGCAAACCATATATTTCAAACTATTCACTATCTATCACATGTTAAACATCAAGGTTTCTTTTTGACACAAATTTCCACCTTTTCTTAGCTTCATTGTTCAGAAAATCACAAGGCTTTACATTGACATAATCGTGGTCATGCTTTGATCGTGTCTCTATTTTTCACTTGCTTCGAGTGATAGGCCTGTGTAATCTTCCATTGGTTGTTTTCCTTTATCTTTTACTTTCGGTTCAGCCAATGGCTCGCTAGCAGCATAAGTATGAAAGCTTGCTGGTAAGTCCAATTCAGTTTGTTTTTCATCTCCTTCTCTTATTCCCTGCTTAGTCCCACTTTCAGTTTGAAAACATGTGGGATCAGTTAACTTAACTAGACCTTTTATCTTACAGCTTCTCTTCACCAAATTCTTCCCCCGTGTTTCCCACCGAGTCTTCCTTATCTTTCTCTATTTCTTCATCTTTTTCTTCCTCAGGATCCTTGAAGGAAGATTCTTCTTCATCTTTATCTTTTTCCTCTATTTGATCATTTGTTCGAATAGGTGTCTCATCAAGTTCATCTCTAGGTTGTTTTTCACTTGATGCTTCAATATGTTGTTCTGTTAGGGAGTCGATCAAACGATCAATCTGCTCATCCTGGGCATCTTGATTGATCGATGGAAGACTTTCTTTCACAGTTTTGTTGGTCTCCAAGGTAGTTGTTTCATTCTTAGATATCTCCATGGGAGTGGAGGAACTCCCTTCTTTTTTCTTTTTTGCAGCCCGTTTTACTATGGCCATGGATAACAAGAGTGTTTGAACTTCTTGAAGAAACAAGGAAAAACGACAGAGAGTCAATCGAGTAACTAATAAAAAAGTTTAGGGCTAAAGAGTTTTTTTAAAATCAAATAGGAGGTATTTAATGTCACCAAGAGTCCCTTTAATACCGCCTCCTAATTTTTGGTTGGAGATTATTTACTTATTTGTTGCTTGCTCACTATAATCTCTTTAACCGTGGTGGAATTCAGCTTGAAGGATGTGGAATATGATCTGCATATTTTTCGGCACTGTTATTGCGTACGAGATTTATTTCTTCATGGTGACCATGAATTTTTTTGCTCATTTGCAGCCTGCCTCTTGTCCAGTATTGTGTTCTATGGTACTGCTACCTTGTTCCCTGCATATATTTAATTTTGTGTCGGCGGGTATGGTACATTTGTCCCATATTTAAGCTTTGTTACAGATTGGTGTAAGATTTTTCTTGCAGCTTCTAAGCTGCCATTGCTAAATTTTAATTCGTATATAATGGTTCCTAGATGGATTAAACCATCAGTTGGGTGGTGCAAATTGAATGTTGATATTGGAAGGGACTTGCGCATTAAGTGATGAGAATGTATTGACATGGTGCCACGATCCGCCAACTTGTATTGGTCTTTGGCTTTGTAATGACAATTTATTTGATAATCATTTGGATGCATTCACTTTGATGAGTAATTTTACTAATGAGGGCATCTGTAATTTTACTAATGAGGGCATCTGTTTTTTAATTAAAAAAAAAAAGAAAGGAAAATGCCAAAACTTTGTAGCACCCTTGCCTAGGTTTTGAATGTATATTACTGCTTCATAACGTGTACCTATATCAACCTGCATCTGTCACAAGCCATTATTAAAAAAACAAAAAAGAACATGTTTAAGAGGAAGTCTCAAAACACATTTTTATTGGAGATTAGTTTAGCAATTTTAATCAGTTTAGAGGACACGTACAGAGAAAGCGTTGGAATGGGAATGGGGAAGTCAACATCGTTGAGTGGATCGAATCATCAGATTTATGGGAACCACTTTGTACCATGTGATTCTCATACGTAACCTCCCTATGACAACTCCTCTGCAGCAACCAGATTGCACATTAATATCCAGCTTTTCCTTTCCATATTATTATTTATAACAAAAACCTCCTATTTATTATTGTTATTAATATTATAGTCCATTTAGGGCCAATTACCAAAAAAATATTAATTTTTAAAAAAATTATAAAAAATAACCGAAAAATAATTATTTACCGGAAATGGTCATTTTTCTTGAAAACACGTTCATGCTAGCGCGTTTTCAGGGGATGCAGCAAGAAAAAGCGTCCACGAGGGAGCGTTTTCTTCCACATCAACAAAAAATGCTTCCTTGAGGGCGCGCTTTGCTGATGTGGCAAAAACGCTCTCCTAAGGACGCGTTTTAGCTCGTGTTTTTTTAAAAAAAAACTATTCTCGAATTAAATTTTCAAAAAAGGTCATTTTTTAGATATTATAAAAATAGACTAAATTTTTTAAAAATTTACAAGAATAAACATTTATAAAAGCTCAAAGTGATAACACTATTTTTTTTGTAAGGTATCATCAATTAATATGGAAATATAACTTACAAAGGAGATCTTTATATAGACTCAAAGTCTCATTTCCTTTATTTTCTTGAGTAATGTGGGATATGGGATATGTGTATATATAGACTCATGAATAGTTTTACAGCTTGTTCCTAAACAATATGGGATTACTTCTCTTTTAACTAACAACATGAGATTAAAGGCTACACTATATTTGATATTTTTTACAAAATAATTTTTTATATTTTGTTAACATTTTCTTATATTATAAAATTATCTTTTGAGATCTTTAATCTTATTGTATTTTAGAATTGTTAACATATACAAAAGAACTGTTAAAAAGAGAGAACAAATTGCACATATGAAACTTGTACATGCAATAATCTTCTATTCAATTTTAAATATTTGAAGTTAATATCAATGTAATTCTAATTTTTAAAATAATTTTTCATCATTTAAATTTAGAAGTTATACTTTTAATTTTTTATTATTTATTTTATTTTATATTATGAATGTTTGATTAATAAATAAATTGTGAGTATTTGGTACTCAAATAGTATTTTTTATAATTTTAAAAATTGATATATCTTTTAAATATTTATTTATTTTAATATTTTACTATACTAATTAATTTTTTAATTCTAATTTAATTTAATTTTATCACCTAATGAATGTCGATAAATTTATTTCAAATATACTTTGAGTAGATAGATAATCTATTTAAACATAGTATATAATTATGTTAAATAAGTTTTTTATAGAAATATATAATATACATAAAATATAATAATTATTTTTCATATTTTATATCTAGATTAAATTACATTAGTAGTCACTTAACTATATTTTTAGCTATCGAATTATAAAACTTATAAAATGATCACTCAACTATTAGTAATTTTTAAATATTTATTTTTAATATTTTACCATACTCATTTTATATTTTATATATATATTTTTTTACTTATAGAGTTTAAAAGTTTTATTTATAATGTAACAAATGTTAACTTTTTTATAAAAAAATTTAAACTCTAAGTAAAAAAAATCAAATATAGTGTAGCCTTTCATCTCATGTTGTTAGTTAAAAGAGGAAGTAATCCCACATTGTTTATGAACTAGCCGCAAAATTGTTCATGAGTCTATATATACACATATCTCATATCCCACATTGTTCAAGAAAACAAAGGAAATGAGATTTTGGGTCTATATAAAAATTTCCTTTGTAAGTTATATTTCCATACTAATTGATGGCACCTTAAAAAAAATGGTGTTGTCTATTTGAGCTTTTATAAAAGTTTATTCTCGTAAATTTTTAAAAAATATGGTCTATTTTTATAATATCTAAAAAATAACCTGTTTAAAAAATTTTATTTTAGAATAGTTTTTTTAAGAAAAAAACGGATTAAAATGTGTCCTTAGAGGAGCTTTTTTGTCACATCTCAAAGCGCGCCCTCAAGTAAGTGTTTTTTATTGATGTGGTAGAAAACACTCTCTCGTGAACGCGTTTTCCTGCTGCATCCCCCCTAAAAACGAGCTGACGTGGACGCGCTTTCGGAAGAAGTAGCCTTTTTTGGTAAATAATTATTTTTTCGGTCTTTTTCCGTAAATTTTTTTAAAAATTAGTATTTTCTGATAAATTATCTGTCTATTTAGTCTCTTTATTTTTATTTATTTAAAATTAATTTCTTTACTTTGTTCATTTTCAATTATATCATTAATTTTTCGTTATTTTCATTAAAAAATTAAATATAATCATAAAATTAGCTCTCAATTTTATAACTTTTATGCATTTAGAAAAACCTATATTTCACAAATTTTCATGGGATAAGAAACAATGCTAAATGAGATAAGAGGAACTTTAAGATTATACCAAATTATAAATAAAAATTAAATTATAAAATTTATATAAAATCTAAATATATATATATATATAAATTCAAAAATAAATAAAAATATTAGAAACATAAAAATATAAAATTAATAAAAAAATTATATATACCGAATAAAGTATATCCACTTAGTTTAAAATTGTTGTTAACAAAAAAATTCCTATTTTTCTTAGATCTACAAGTTTAAATCCACCATCCTCTTCTTCAAGATGAAACCCAATCATCTTCTAAAAAAAAACATAAAAATAGTTCTCCAACAAATAACCACTTTGGTTTCCAAAATAAATAAATAAAGCTTTAAAATTTTTGAACTGTCTTGGAGTTTTAGTGGTTGGAAGTTTGTTTTTATTGTTTGCGGTGGGTGTCCTCTTACTTACACTGATTTCACCCTGAAAACATGTTTTGGCTTTTCAGAATTCATCAAACTCTTTATTGCTTCTGGGTGTGTGGGGAGGGGGCAAATTCTGAGTTTATTTTTTCTCTTCAATTCTAAGGGCAAATTCATTAATTGATCGCATGCTTTTTCTCTTTTTCTTTTCTCTTCCATTTTATTATGGCGATTTTTTTTTTTTTTTTTGGGGGGCGGGGCTAAGAGAATTTAATAAATAAGTTTGATCAATTTTTTTGAATTTTGAAAATGATGCTTTAAACAATTAGAAAATAGTTAGATTAAGAAAGAACAAGAAAAGAAAGGCTAACAACCATGAGATTGTTTTCCGACCAAATCTAAGTAGAATTAAATAAGAAATGTGACTTATCCGATAAAAAATTTAGAAATTTTAAAATAGGGCTAAATTAACAAAAATACAAAGATTAAGAGCTATTTGATTATACTTGATTTTTAAAGAGAGGTAATAGAAAAGATTAACTAAAAATTGAATATCAACAATTCAAAAGTAAAGAGATTAAATTCACACATACTGATAAATATAGAGATCATTATTAGAATTTAACTTTATTATTATATATAGCTAATTGAAGTTTTATTTCAATGTCCAAAGGAAAATTTTACCAATACAATTGGATTATCGACACTCAAAATATTGTAAGGATGCATTCGTTCAAGGAATGCAAGATTATATTGAGAATAAGATTATAGGAATGTAGAATTAGTTGTGGAATGTAGGATATATTACATTATCATATCATACTTGGTTTATTTAGCGAGAATGTAGAATTTTGATATTTGGTTAATGGAATGTAAACTTATTTTGAAGCACATGTTACTAAATTGTACTTATTATAAATTTATTTTAGAAGTTTAATTCCTTTAATATTTTTAACTTTAATTTTCATAAAATTATAATAAATTCTTATTTTTATTAGAATTTATATATTACTAAGTAAATATATGATATTAAAATAAATTTATAAATTCTAATTCTAATCATTATAATTGCACCATCAATCATACTTCATAACTCATAATTATAATTATAATATTAATAAATAAATATTTAAAATAAATATATTAATTATAATTATAAATTATAAAATCAACTGTTTCACTGTTAAGCAAAAGAGAATTTTATTTTTAATTGGAATTAAATTTTATTTGGAAAAAAGACGAAACGGATTAGAATTATAGAAAATAATGGGTAAATTTTGTGTAAACATTTAGATATCATTTGAAATTTGGGATAATTTAAAGAATACTTATATTTCGGCATTTTAACACTAATTGTGAATGCGAAATCATGGACGGTGAGAATGTTTTGAATCCAAATAGGGGAGGTAGAGCATTGGCCCCCTTTACTAAATGAGAGAATTGTCTTCTAAGCCCTCTCATAAATTAAAACATTAAATTTAAGGTTTTTTTATCCATTCGGAACAATTGCATTTTTGGTCCCTATGGGAAATGAGTAAATTAATTTAATATTTTTTGACACACTTTTTCGTTTTGGTCCTCAAAAATTTTATAATTTTATCTTCATCTCTTTTAAATTGACTTCAACCTTTAATCCAAATTAAATAATAATTAGGATAAACCAAACGCTGCTTAAAGCAATAATTAACAATTTTTAAAGCTAAAATTTCAAGATCCCTGAACTAATATTAATTTTTAATTTTATTGTTGATAATAAACTGCAAGAATACGTCTCTGCCAACATCTTTAATTTTCTTCGCTTTAGAGTTGTAAGTTTTAACTCTGCGTATAAAACACAGAAAAAAGAGAGCTTAGTTTTGTTGTGTTTTTTGGGGTATGTTATGTTACTGTTTGCTCAAGAATGACTAATGGGGGAGGCATCTGATTAAAAAGCAAAGAATCGCAGCGACAAATCAGGAAAAATAGAGATAAGAAAGTGCTGGAAAAAAATATATCTCACAGCACCCTCTGTCGGTGCACATTACTTGGAAACTCGGCCACAGCCAGGCACTGCTAAGTGCCAAATTTTCTGAGTTTCACGCGTTGCTTTGGCACGTATCCAGTCACGAAACTACCTGATTCGTTCTGTAATCTGTAAACGAATATCTCTTCTTTTTTTGTTGTTTTAAAATATAAAATATATTTCTTGGGTTTTTTGGTTAAAAAGATTAGCATTCTCTGGTTATGGCAACTTTTTGTAGTATCTGGATTGGAAGTTCACAGTTACAGGTTAAAGAAATGGCAGGGTTGGATATGGCGCTAAGCAGATCAGTTCTAGTCTGTCAATGCCAAGTGGAGTCCATGGTGAAGTGGGATATAGATTGTGGTGTATTTTTATAAACTATAAAATATATAAGAAACAAAATTAGTCCTCAAAATTTTACATGCAAAATCCTGCTCTTGAATGCACCTGAGGCACCAAATCTTCAAAGGACATGAGAGGCCAAGCCTATGATATCTTTTTCTTTTATGATATGAAAACTTAGTACCGTATTTATCAATAACAAAAACATATGAACCATGAAATCATTTTTAAAAGATGAAATATTCGGACGTGGATTCAGATTTAAATCCCAGCACCAACTATGCTTTTTCTTGTTCTTTTTTTTTTACTTTCAAACTGCCCCCTTTTTTTTTAAGTATATGCATATTGGCAGTGTCACATTTAATTTTCTTTTTGGTTTGTTCCAAGTGATTTTCAGAGCGTCTATGCTAAAGACGACAAAAATTACGACTTAGGGGAAGCCTATAATATGCACATTATGTCCAAATTGTACAATGAATTCGTTATGGATGGTGGGAAGAAGCGCTTGATTTTCTTCAATTCTTGCTTGTTTGATTTACATTCCACATAATGAAAATGAAAGATTGAACAAGTCAGAGTCAAACCCTTGATAATATACAAATAAGAAACACACTTGGGATTCAAAAGTGAGTGATGGAGTGGAGTCTGCAGTTATTAAATGCTGAAATAACTATCCACTGCTTCCCCAGCTTTCAATTTTCAACCAAAAACTCAGACACGATCCTTTCGCTTTCTCAACACCTACCAGCAATTGCACCTCCAATCAATCCAAAGATTTAAGGAAAAAAAAAAAAAAGTAGGCCAATTGGGGTCCTCTTCCATTGTGATGTGGATTCTCCCAATTGTGTATTGTTCCTTTCACTCTCTCTCTCTTTCACACATTGAGGTCAGACCAGCAAGTACCACCCACATTACCCCCCAATTTATTAACCTTCTCTTCCTTCACCACTCTCATCATATCTACCCAACAGTTCCAAACCCAGTTCAGTTTTCTCTTTCCCTTTCCCTTTGCCTTTGCAGGGGCAGGGGTCAGATTAATTTCATGTTCAGATTTCAATTCATATTTTTGTTTCTTGGTTTCTGTTCAAAGCTAGTTTTGGAAGCCAATACTGTGATATTACCGCGACTGACTTCATGGTTACATGAAATGAAATAATCCCTTCATGATGATTACCACTTCACTTTTTACTTCCCCCCTCCTTCACACCTCTACCTTACTTATTATTTCCCTTTGTTTTCTTCTTCTTTCTCCGGTCTCTTCTCTTCGCCACCTGCAGTCTTCAACCTCCCCTGATCGGGTTAGCATCCAGCCCCCCTCCCATCTCTCTCTCTCTCTTTCTTTTCCATATATTAGTATTTCAAATAATGGTGATATTGGGTTTTTCTTAATTAGGGACTCTCTTTTGTGGAGAAAATCAGGCTGGGATCAACTCCTCCGAGCTGCCATAACAAATGCAACGGATGCCACCCTTGCATGGCAGTCCAAGTGCCTACAATACCCAGCCACAACAGGTTTCAACCAGGTTTGAGCAAAGCCATCAGTAATTCCATGCGGTTTTTTCACCCATCAACTAACCAATACTCCAATTACAAGCCTCTTGGATGGAAATGCCGCTGCGATGATCACTTTTACAACCCTTAAACATATCATAACCATTTTATATTAAAGGTTTGGAATTACTGTTCATTGGTTCCAAGCTTCTGTAAACCCTATTTCACCTCTTTTTCCCTGTTAGGATCTAAATTTAAATTGTTTAACATGGGGGGTTTGGTGGGTCGCTGGGGTTCTTTGCAGATTTTCACCATTAAATGTATAATATCAAAATAGCCATGTACAGATAAGTTGCAACAAACCCTTGAGTTTTTATCGTTAACAATATTAGATATCATGTTTATATTTACATTAGTAAACTTAAATTAAGAAATATTTATATTTTTCTTAAAAAGAAAAGAAAAGACATCACCTGGTGAAAGTTTACAAGTGTGTTTATCTAATACTAAAATTCATTTTAGTACCTTTAATATTAAAAGAATATTTTAATCTCTCTATGTCTAGAAAGTTGGTAATTTAATTTATTTTTATTGCAAATGAAATTATATAATTTAAGATTTGATATCAAATCAAATATTAAATAAAATTAAAAGTTAAATAATAATTTTGAAGAATAAGAATTAAGAAATTAATTTTTCTTTTACCCTAAATTATTTCTGGTTCTATTTATTTTTGCACTTATATCTTTGTAATTTGGTTAAGGTTAATCACCGTCATGTCACACCATTCTATATATTTTCAAGACTAATCAATTTTTAAAATAATTTAATATTTGATTTAATGTCATGTCTAATTAAATTACTCCATTCCATTTACGATTAGGTTAATATATGGAAATTAAAATATCATATTTTCAAATATAGAAGAATTAAAAGAAATCAAAATTCAAAAGCATTATATTTAAGAATATTTATAAAAGCAGGGCAGCTCATGTAAAATGGATAAGTCTGTAATCGTACAGATAGTTACGCCGCTAAACTAAAGCTGAGATTCTACAACTTCGTTATCTCAGTTTTGTTGTTCCTTTGGCTTAGCTTATTGTGTAGGACCTTCTTTACATATTTATATGTATATATATTTTGAGATAGTAAAATATCAGAATTTATTTAATATTTTATTTTAAAATAATTGTATGAATTAATTGAATTTAAAATTTTTTTTTTTGTTGAAAACGATACCAATTGAATTTTATGAGAGAAACTGAAAAGTAAAAAAAATATGCCCTTAAAATTGCTAGACTAACAAAATAGAAAAAAAAAAAACTAAGATTTGGTTTGGTAGAATAAAACTAAATTGTAAAGATAAAAATTGAAGGATAGAAAAGTAGAAATAAAAAATATATAATATTTCTTTTCATAAGTGTATTTGGTAGGAAGATAAAAAATGGTGAGAATTTATTTTCTTTTATCCATTGGTTGGTAAAGTTAAAAATAAATGTGAAGAAAATAAAACATTTGAAAAATACATAATTTCAAACTAATATATGTATCTCTTTCATTTTCTCTCCTTTAATCATTTCAATTTATAAAAGTTGATTTTTAAGTACTAGGATGGAAAATAATCATTCCTTTTATTTTATTTCATCTCACTTTTTTTTTTCCTATTGTCAAAACTATTTTTTTATAAAACGGGTCGATTTTATATTTTGAAAATGAAAACGAAAAACGAGAGTCGCCACCAATCCTTTTTGATGAGGTATAATCAGATTATCTCGTAATTCAATCATTTTAATAAATTTGAATTTACTAAAACGACGATTTTTGGTCTTCGAAATTCAAGAAAACGGGTTCGGGAGTCGTTTACGTGCGAGGAAGGATTAGCACCCTCGTCACGCCCAAAATTGGTACCGAATTGATTAATTAGTGTCTTAATGTCGAAAGTTGAAAACTGAGAGCGAATTTAAAATACGATCCTTTTTATTAGTTTTTTTTTAAAAAAATGCTTTGAATTAAATCAGGATGATTGCTAAAGATTTCCTCGTCTCGAGATATCGGAGTATCGCATCCCGTAAGTTAGGACACGATACCTAGAACACTCGAGCGCAAGTTTGTCTTTAATTTTAATTAAAGTTTTATGTATTTTAAAATTTAAAAGGATATTTGGCAATTTAGGTTTAACGAGAAAACCGAAACCTCGTAAGTTAGGGCACGATTTCTCGAATTTCCGAAACGCGAAATATCGCCTTTGTTTTTGAAGATTTTTCTTTTTGAATAATAACTAGTGCAATACTAAACGGCATGCATTATTTTGTTTTGGAGTAAAAATAAAATAATTTACATTAGATAAATACGTTGGAGCTTAATTTGCGACATTATTTGAATGGACTAGCTAAAAATGCAAAAAACGGGGCAATAATATACAAATACCATGAATGACAACAATATGAAATTACGAATAAATGAACCATAATACATACAATAACAATAATCAAACAACATTCATCATTTAAGTACTAACACCCATAAAAATAAAATAATATAACACAATTTAAAATATATAAGACGCAAAAAAGAGTTTGAAATAAATATTATGAAATGCAATTCAAAGTAAATAATATGTAAAGTCACTTTGGATAAATAATTTATAAAACAAATTAAAATAACATATAAAAGAGTTTAAAATATAATATGTAAAAAAGAATTTTTTAAAATAAACAATTTATAAAAAGAAAACTAAAGTAGATAATATATGTATATATTAAAATAATTAATACATGAAAAACTTGAAGTAAATAATAATAAAATATCTTAAAACTAAATAATATAACAAAAATTTTTTTTAAATAACATATAAAAGTTTACACCAAATAATATATATAATTTAAGATAGATGATAAATAAATAATATACAATAATATGTGATAAAGCAATTTTTAAATAAATAGTATAAAACGGTTTACAATAAATTACAAAAAAATAATTCAACATGAATAACATATGATACCAATTAAAATAAACAGTACATAAAACAAATGAAAATAAATAACACAAAAAAATAAATATTGAACGAAGCTAAAAGGTTGAGGATTCAATTGCAAATCAGAATAAAATTTGGGGTAAACTTTCAAAATTGCGAAAATAGGGGTAAGGGACGAATTCGCCACGCACTGGAAACACCAGGGGGCGAAAGAGAAAATATCCAAGGCCCTTGGTGTGGCGCGCCTCAACCTGGGCCACAATGAAATGGCGCGTAATTTTGGGGTAAAATTAGAATACAAAGAAGATGGAGTGGAACTTAATCGAATGATGCAGGAAAGAAGGAGGGACCGTTTTTGCAAATTGCCCTTTTAAAGAGAAAACACAAATCCCCACTTCCTGTAAACGACGTCGTTTTGTTATGGTATTTAAAACAAAAAAAATTCCTTAAAGCTTCATTTTTACCGCCGTTTTTTAAAAAAAAATAAAAAATCAAAGGGTTTCCCCTTTTTTTTCAACCTCCATTACCCTCTTCAATCTCCCTCTTTATTTGGCCAATGGGCACCCCTAGTGGTCCACCACGCCGCTTATCCAAGGCCCTTGGTGTGGCGCGCCTCAACCTGGGCCACAATGAAATGTCGCGTAATTTTGGGGTAAAATTAGAATACAAAGAAGATGGAGTGGGACTTAATCAAATGATGCAGGAAAGAAGGAGGGACCGTTTTTGCAAATTGCCCTTTTAAAGAGAAAACACAAATCCCCACTTCCTGTAAACGACGTCGTTTTGTTATGGTGTTTAAAACAAAAAAAAATTCCTTAAAGCTTGATTTTTACCGCCGTTTTTTAAAAAAAATAAAAAATCAAAGGGTTTCCCCTTTTTTTCAACCTCCATTTCCCTCTTCAATCTCCCTCTTTATCTGGCCAATGGGCACCCCTAGTGGTCCACCGCGCCGCCATCGTGGCCAGTGGCCGGCGATGCGCGAAGGGGACCTTCGATGGTGAGACTGAGGGACGAATCATGTAATTTTCCTTCTTTTATTTTTCTATTTTCGTGTATAGAAAATAAATAAAAAATGAAACAAGAAACTTAAAATGAAAATGACAGTAAAAAAAAGACCTTTAGAGTTCAAATATTTTGTTTTTCTATTCAAAATTTTGGAAACCATTACAAATAAATTTAAGCCTTTTATAGGCACTTTATGACTATTGATTTTATGTTTCTTTGTTTGTTTCTATTTTTTTTTTCTTTTCTACTACTTGCGTGTGAGCCTTGCTATTGTAGGTAGCGTCAGAGGCGTATGGTCAGAGGAGCGGTGCGTGAGGTGGCTGCTGATGTGCGGCTAGTCAGAGGGAGGCCAATGGTTGGCGGCTGAATGCTTGGAGGCTAGGGTTTGTTTGGCTGAAAGTGTTTAGAATGGGCTAGAATTTGGGCTAATTTGTAATGGGTTTTAGTTCTTTTAGGCTGAAAAGTGGGTTTTAATTGGGTTGGATTGTTTAGTTTTGGTTTAGGTTTGGGTTTTAATGGGCCCTATGTTAAATTGGGCTTGTACAGCTGCCCCTCTTTGCTCATTGTCGTGTAACGAGAATAGAGCAAAAACTTTTAAGAAAGACCAATTTTGTCCAGTCTCGTCGAGTCTTGATTTTTTGGGGTTTCCTTTTTTAGGTATCCTCGTTCCAGTCCACCTCATCTTATTGCTTTGATCCACTCCAACGCCACTTCAGAGAGATAGTATTAGCAGTTTCAATCTGCCCCACTACAACTTCAGGGAGATAAGATTGCTATCTTCAGTTTGGTCCACTACAACTTCGGGGAGATAAGACTAGTCATGGTAACTTCAATCTGCCCCACTGCAACTTCAGGGGGATAAGATTTGTTTATTCGCTCCAATGTAATTTCAGGGAGAAGAGATTTGTAGCTTCGATCTACTCCGGTGGAACTTCAAAGAAGTAAAAATTGTGGCTCCAATGTAATCTTAGGGGGGAAGGGATTTGTAGATTCAACCTACTCCGCTGGAAATTCAAGGAGATGAGAATTGATCCTCAATGTAATTTCAAGGAGAAGAGATTTGTAGCTTCGACCTACTCCACTGAAGTTTCAACGAGACAAGAATTCAAGGAGAAGAGATTTGTAGCTTCGATCTTCTCTATTAGAACTTCAATGATATAAGAATTCAGAGAGAAGATATTTGTAGCTTCGATCTTCTCTACTGAAACTTCAAGGAAATGAGGATTTCAGGGAGAAGGATTTGTAAGCCGACCTACTCGTTGGAACCTCAAAGGATAAGAATTGGGGATAAGAGATTTGCGACTTGATCTTTCAGATCAAACTTTAAAAAATGAAAACTGTAATTTCACTGCTCATTGTATCTTCAAGGAGACAAGGTTGGTGCTTAAATCTACTCCGCTGCTTCATGGAGATAAGATTCATCGTTTTTGATCTGCTCCACTACTACTTAGGGAGATAAGATCTGTAATCTTCAATCTACTCCACTACCGCTTCAGGAAGATAAGGCTAATGGCTTAAATCTACTCCGCTGCTTCATGGAGATAAGATTCACCGTCTTTGATCTGCTCCACTACTGCTTAGGGAGACAAAATCAATTGTCTTCAGTTTATTCCGCTGCAAACTCAAGGAGGCGAGGCTAGTATCTTCAATCTACTTCATTGTAACTTCTGGAATGCAAGATCTGTTGTCTTCAGTCTGCTCCGCTGCACACTTAGGGAGGCAAGGCTGGTATATTCGATCTGCTTCACTGCAACTTCAAGAAGGAGAGATCTACTATCTTTAACGTACTCCACTGCCATTTCAGGGAGATAAGGTTGGTGGCTTAAATTTACTTCACTGCTTCATGGAGATAAGATTTATAATCTTTAACATGCCCCGCTACAAACTCAAGGAGGCAAGGTTGGTATCTTTGATCTGCTTCACTGCAACTTTAAGAAAGTAAGATCTGTAATCTTCAACCTGCTCCACTGCAAACTCAGGGAGGTAAGGTTGGTATCTTCGATCTGCTTCACTGCAACTTCAGGAAGGCAAGATCTATTGTCTTCAGTCTGCTCCGCTGCAAACTTAGGGAGGCAAGACTGGTGTCTTTGATCTGCTTTCACTACTGCTTAGGGAGACAAGATCTGTGAATTCATCGATGTTGCTACATTATCCTCTAGGGACATGATTTTAGAATCGATTTCATGTATCTATGCTTATGCCAAATGATTAGGATGCTATGATCGGAATGAATATAATTCTCCTAACTAAATGTATTATGGACGACATTTGTATGAATGCAGACTGTCATGAGAATGATCCCTTGTATAATGATTAGGATGCAATGATCGGAATGAATCAAATGCTCCTAACTAAATGATCTTATGGATGATATTTACATGAATGCATAATGTCATGAGAATGATCCTTTGTTTTTGTACAATGATTAGGATGCAATGATCGGAATGAATCAAATGCTCTTAACTAAATCTATTATGGATGACATTTGCATGAATGCAGAATGTCATGAGAATGATCCCTTTTTAAATGCTTAGGGTTGTCATTGCTCTTTGTTCTTCCAGGTTGTATCACTTGACGTAATATCCCGTCTTCTTGCTTGGGTGGTATTCTAACTGAAAACTTGAAGAAACAATCATATTTTGCTCAACTGGTTTGCCCCAATGTAACTTCAAGGTCAATTCCATGGTACCTCTGGGACTTTAAGGCTTATACCATCTTTAGACCCTCTCACTGCAATTCAAGAGGGTATAGGATCTGTGTCATCTTCAATCTATCCCACTGCGACTCAAGGGTATAGAATTTGTATCATCTTCAATCCATCCCACTGCAACTCAGGGGTATAGAATTTGTAACTTATTCAATCAATTTGGTCTGCTACACCTTCCATTCTCTGGGTGTCATGACCAGATGTATATGAATGTCGAATTTCTTTGAGAATAATACCATTTTAATTCTTGGGTTACTCATTTTTGTCGAGGCTGTATCACCGACGCAATATCTTGTCTTTTTATTCAACTGATACTTTTGACCAAAAATCTTAACAGTAGTCTCAAATTAAACTCCTTTCCAACCCTTAGTTTTGGTGAGTTCTAAACAATAATCTTGTTTCAAGTTCTTGTACTATTTAGAAGCTTCCAGAGTAATATGCAGAACTTCTTTTGTGAAAGTATTATTAGTCCATTAATCGTTATTTCAATTCAAAATACTTGAAAAATAATGGGCAAGAAGGAAATTAATTGAGAGTATAGCTCGAAACAATAAGTTAATTAAGGATAGCAAATGCAATTAAGCAAAAAATTTATTGAAGGCGTATCTTGAAAAGAATAAGGTAATCAAAGATAGAAAATTCAAAATAGGTAGGATGGAAAATTAGGTGCCCCAGATATCGCAGCCCGAGCTTCTTTGTACAAACTTTTTTGAGACCATTTTGAGCTTAATATATGTTTAGGAGATCCGGAGTACTTTGTCAATGCCCCAAGACGTAGCATACTTCTTCATTGTTAATTCAGGAATAACAAGACTGCTGTATGCCCCACTTTTGATCAAAATTTAAGCTAACCTTTTCGGGTTTTCAACTCAAATCGCATTTGGTCTCAAAGTGCCCTTTGCAGGTTTTCACCTTGGCCTCTCCTTTTTTCTTCTTTTTCTTTCTTTTCCCTTTTTGTGGTTTTTTTTGTGTTTTTTTCTTTGGAAAACTTTTTATTGAATCTAAATTCACCAGATTGGGCAGGTCCTTGCCATCCATCTCGGTCAATATCCATGCTTCCCCAAAACAGGCATTCTTTGCTGCATAAGGTCCTTCCCAGTTTGGCATCCACTTTTTTCTGAAGTCCTTTTTGCATGGGACAAATCTTCTTCAAAGCCCTATCATGAAATTTTCTAGGGCGAACCTTTTTTGTTGTAAGCTCGCATCATCTGACCGTGATAGATAGCTTTTAACATTTTCTCTTCAAATTCAACTGATCATATCGGGATTAAATTCATTCTACCTCTTCCAACTTTAGTTCTGACAAGACTCAAAAAAAAGAATGTCGACTTTAATAAACAAAACGCTTTTATTCCACAAACTAAGGCATTGCCCCAACGAAGGTCTTGGCCAATGTTTGATAAGCATAGAGGGTAAATGTAACTTCTTTATGACAATCTTTACAAGTCTAGGTCATCTTCCTAAAGATCCTTGTTTTGTTATTTTTGTTGTTTTTTTTTTTTTTTACTTTTATTTTTCCCCTCTAGCTGCCTTTGCTGCACTGTGATGTGGCACCTGATCTTTGAACAGACTGCAAACTTTTGACATTGTGCGATTAAATGTGATCTTTTTGAATTTTTTTTGTCGATATTCTTTCTTTCTTTTTCTCTTTTTTGTTCTGATGACTATTTACTTTGTAATATTGGCCTACGAAACTACTTCCACCCTCTTAGTGAAATAATTAATGCCTGCTAGAAGCTTCTGAGGAGATCGTCCCAATAAACTCCATGCCCCACATAGATAAGGCTATAAATTCTACTTATTCTTTGTAAGGTGGGATCTGTTTTTCATCTTATTCTACCATCCTTAACAAATCAGAAGATAGGTTACAATCTCTGTCGTCTCCAAAGTCCTGAGATCCCTCTAGACACATATCTTACTCAAAAGTAGACTCTGAGTCAGTAGCAGCGTCGCTCGTGTCGTTGATATCTAGGGACCTGTTGTAGGTATGCAAGAATATTCAAAGAACAAATGAATCTAAGAATAATTATTTATGTGGTATGAACATGAATGAAATAAACAAATAAAAGAATATTTTCTCAAAATGAGATACAAAAATACATTTTCATTGAAAATATAGATATTGAACATAAGCCTATTTCACAAAAAGATTCTTACTGCTCCTAGGCTTAGAGAAATAAGTGTGTTTTGGACATTATTCCGAATTTGGCTCTAAGAAATATAGGGATCTCTTCCACAGTCCCATTGTTCAGAATGCTCCTAAGTATGCAAGGGCTTAGAAGCTTTTATTCCCCAGTTCCCCTTTCGGATACGTCGTTAATGTTCATATTCCCCAATATTTGGTCTTGCACTAGAGCCCTGAACTCGACGTACTCTTGGATCTCATGCCGCTATCCATCGTGGCCTCACAATATTTACCCCTTTAACAGAAAGGTTGGGTAACAGATCTTCTACACTAGACAGATTATCGAATTTTACAATATCTATTTTGATGAGTCTTTCGATTATCTTTTTAAAAGTGGCGCAGTTTTCGATCGAATACCCTGTGATTCCTACATGATATTCACATTGGGCATTCACATCGTACCATTTAGAGTATGGAGGCTGTATTGGTTCCACGTAAAAAGGGGATACAACATGTGCTTCAAACAAAATTTAGTACAACTCCCTATACGAGATTAGAATGGGCGCGAACTGGAGTTTTTCTGAGTTTGATTTTGGATTGGGCTCTTGTCTTGGGGAGACCTGATAGCTGGTAGCTACTGTCTTTGGCTGGCTTACCGTAATCGGCTTCGAATTACCCTTATTATACTTACTCATATTATTCACTTCTTTTTCTTTCTTCTTTAGGGCCTTTAAGGTCCATTCTCCATTTTCCTTTGTTTTGGCTAAGCCATGTACCACAGGATTGACTCGATCATCCTCCGAATTAAAGCCTGAACCCATTGGGAACTTCAACAATGCCGAGGTATCAGTCTGATATCGGGGTTTGATAATGAAGGGTACCCCTTGCAAATGCGCGTCTGGTTGGGCTAGGACACTTATTGGAGTAAAATCTGAGAAATAGATAAGGTCCTCATTATTGCTTCCATTGTTGACCACCGGGCTATTCCTTTCTTCAAGCCTTCCTGCTAGTAACTGGGTTAATTGGCTCATTACATTTATTTGATCTCGCATATCCTGTTAGATTTCGGCCAATTGCTCCTACATCTGTATTTGCCTTTGCTCTAATCTCTCCAACCTTCGTTCCATGTTTTCCAGGTTAACTGAAATAATTTTACCTAATTAAGGTCCTTTTGTGAAAATCTAATGCAAATGATGCAATGCAATGTAGATGCATGGAATGAATGCAAAAGAAAGAAATGCGTTGATTCTGAATTTAATTATACTAGAACAATTTTTCTAAAAAACAAATTTCTTTACATAAAACGTATTACATATGCGGCCTTGCCCTCTTACTCCTGGTGAAGACATCGATCTTCTCCTTCATATCCGGACGCTATGGTCGAATCTTGCTAATTTTCCCAAAGATGTCTCTATTGTCTCCTTTTTTGCTTGATCTGTGTCGCGACCCATTGCTCACTTTTCCCGCACTGCTAATTAACTCCTTTTAAAAGAGTTGAGATGTAACGACTTTCGAATAATTCTTGTTGGCTTGGATCCTCGGGCAATGAAGCAGAGTCGCGTATCCCTCCACAGACTATCAGCCTTCTCTTGTTGGTTACTCGGACCCTATTCGGAAGGCCGTACTATATTCCACTATATCAAGAAATTCGTTTTCCTATGACAAGCTTTTCTATTTAGCAATCGAATATGAACCAACACCTCCTTTCTAAGATGATGCGATGCAATGCAATGCAATCATAAACAAAACAAAACACGTTAGCACAATAAAAATAAACAACAAAATAGATTACCTAAATGGGTGACCACTAGGGTTTAGTACGGCTCTACTTAAGGTGGGCTCCTAAGGTTCGCTATATGCGGTGTAGTTCTAATGTAGGGGTACCCAAACCAACAGATTCCTCGATCCTCACCCATTATATGCTCATATGGACCGAGTTCAGTTTAAGGGGATACATTTCTCTATGACCATGCGGAGATGAAAATCTCACGACGACATGGGTACGGATGTATCCCGGAAGCGATCCACTAGCCCATGCGGAGGTGAAAACCTCACGAAGGCATAGCTTCTTACTCCCACTTAAAAGGGTGTGACCGAACGGTCATGCAATGCAATGTGCAGAGCTATACAAAAAGCTCGAAGTAAACAAATAAAATATGAATAAATGATAAAGATTGTAACACAAAACGGATGAAATGCAATGAAATGAACGTATATTAAAACCAAAATTTCAACTTTTGACAAAAAGACAAAAATTAATCAATTTGTGGCTTGACTCTTTTTTGGTCCCTAGTGGAGTCGCCAAGCTGTCGAAACTATTTTTTTATAAAACGGGTTGACTTTATGTTTTGAAAATGAAAACAAAAAATGGAGTCGCCACCAATCTTTTTTGATGAGGTGTGATCGGGTCATCTCGTAATTCAATCATTTTAATAAAATTTGAATTTACTAAAACGACGATTTTTGGTTTTTAGAATTCGAGAAAATGGGTTCGGGAGTCGGTTACATGCCAGGAAGGATTAGCACCCTCGTCACGCCCAAAATTGGTACCGAATTGATTAATTAATGTCTTAATGTTGAAACTTAAAAATCGAGAGCGAATTTAAAATACGATCCTTTTTATTAGTTTTTTTTAAAAATGCTTTGAATTAAATCAAAATGATTGCTAAAGATTTTATCGTCTCGAGATATCAGAGTATCGCATCCCGTAAGTTAGGACACGATACCTAGAACACTCGAGCGCAAGTTTGTCTTTAATTTTAATTAAAGTTTTATGTATTTTGAAATTTAAAAGGATATTTGGCAATTTAGGTTTAACGAGAAAATCGAAACCTCGTAAGTTAGGGCACGATTTCTCGAATTCCCGAAACGCGAAATATCGCCTTTGTTTTTGAAGATTTTTCTTTTTGAATAATAACTAGTGCAATACTGAACGGCATGCATTAGTTTGTTTTGGAGTAAAAATAAAACAATTTACATTGGATAAATACGTTGGAGCTTAATTTGGGACGTTATTTGAATGGACTAGCTAAAAATACGAAAAATGGGGCAATAATATACAAATGCCATGAATGACAACAATATGAAATTACGAATAAATGAACCATAATACATACAATGACAATAATCAAACAAAATTCATCATTTAAGTACTAACATCCATAAAAATAAAATAATATAACACAATTTAAAATAATTAATAAGACAATTTTGAATATATAAGGCATAAAAAGAGTTTGAAATAAATATTATGAAATACAATTTAAAGTAAATAATATAAAATAATTTAAAATGACTAATATTCAAGATAACTTAAAATGAAATAATATGTAAAGTGACTATGGATAAATAATTTATAAAAAACAAAAATAACATATAAAAGAGTTTAAAATAAAATATGTAAAAAGGAATTTTTTAAAAAATAAACAGTTTATAAAAAGAAAACTAAAGTAGATAATATATGTATATATTAAAATTAATTAATACATGAAAAACTTGAAGTAAATAATAATAAAATATCTTAAAACTAAATATTATAACAACAAAAATTTAAATAACATATAAAAGTTTACACCAAATAATATATATATATATATATATAATTTAAGATAGATGATAAATAAATAATATACAATAATATGTGATAAAGTAATTTTTAAATAAATAGTATGAAACGGTTTACAATAAATTACAAAAAATAATTCAACATGAATAACATATGATACAAATTAAAATAAGCATTACATAAAACAAATGAAAATAAATAACACAAAAAAATAAATATTGAACAAAGCTAGAAGGTTGAGGATTCAATTGCAAATCAGAATAAAATTTGGGGTAAACTTTCAAAATTGTGAAAATTGGGGTAAGGGATGAATTTTCCATGCACTGGAAACACCAGGGGGCGAAAGAGAAAATATCCCAGGCCCTTGGTGTGGCGCGCCTCAACCTGGGCCACAATGAAATGGCGCGCAAATTTTGGGGTAAAATTAGAATACAAAGAAGATGGAGTATGACTTAATCGAATGTTGCAGGAAAGGGGGGACCATTTTTGCAAATTGCCCTTTTAAAGTGAAAACACAAATCCCCACACCCACCAAACGACGTCGTTTTGTTATGGTATTTAAAACAAAAAAAAATTCCTTAAAGCTTCATTTCTACCGCCGTTTTTTTTAAAAAAAATAAAAAATCAAAGGGTTTCCCCCTTTTTTTTCAACCCCCATTTCCCTCTTCAATCCCCTTCTTTATCTGGCCAATGGGCACCCTTGGTGGTCCACCGCGCCGCCATCGTGGCCGGTGGCCGGCGTTGCGCGAAGGGGACCTTCGATGGTGAGACCGAGGGATGAATCAGGTAATTTTCCTTCCCTTTTCTTTTGCTATTTTCGTATATAGAAAATAAATAAAAAATGAAACAAGAAACTTAAAATGAAAATGACAGTAAAAAAAAGACCTTTAGAGTTCAAATTTTGTTTTTTATTCAAAATTTCGGAAACCATTACAAATAAATTTTAAGCCTTTTATAGGCATTTTATGACTATTGATTTTATGTTTCTTTGTTTCTGTTTTTTTTTTTTTTGTTTTCTACTACTTGCGTGTGAGCCTTGCTGTTGCAGGTAGTGTTAGAGGCACGTAGGCAGAGGAGCAGCGCGCGAGGTGGCTGCTGACGTGCGGCTAGTCAGAGGGAGGCCAATGGTTGGCGGCTGAATGCTTGGAGGCTAGGGTTTGTTTGGCTGAAAGTGTTTAGCATGGGCTAGAATTTGGGCTAATTTGTAATGGGTTTTAGTTTTTTTTAGGTTGGAAATTGGGTTTTAATTGGGTTTGATTGTTTAGCTTTGGTTTAGGTTTGGGTTTTAATAGGCCCCGGGCTAAATTGGGCTTGAACACCTATCATATGTATTCAAAATTTATTTTCTTTCCACTTTTCTATTCTCTCCTTCCATCATTCCACTTTTTCAGCTAACCAAACAAAATTTAAAAAAACTTTCTAGTTCTCTCCTCTAATAACGCAAAGAAATCCTATTAGTCTTCATCAAAATTCACCAAAACTCCAAAGTAGTTTTAGATTGAAAATTTAATGGTGAAAAAAATAACATGCAATTCATTCCCTCCATGGAATCATTGTATGTCAGAGTAGTCCAGAGTCATTTCTAATTGTCAAGTGCTCTATTCGGTGGGTTAACTCCATAGCGGTCAACCACCAAGTATGATAGTAGGTCTGGGAGCAGTTCCTCCATTTAAAAGGTGTTCTTATTTACTATGAGTCCTTTCTTTACTAGTGAATGAGCTGCAATGTTTTCATATCTTGGAATATGTGAGAACTTGCAAGTGTGAATTTGTCTTGAAATTACTTCCCCATCGATGATATCAACATTGATTAAGCATTTATCATGTTCCACAACTTTCAACTTTAATATAATCACCGAGTTATCTCCCTTGACTTCAACATGATTGAATCCCAAATTGGAGGCAAATTAGAGCATTTGAACTGTGCAAAACCTTATGTTTCAAAAGAGTCCCTGGTATGCTACTATTTTTCAATGCACAAGCTACAATAACTAATCTTTCAAGATTTCTAATTAATTACAATCTTGGTTCATGATAAATTTCTTGTTGTTGGATCTGGTGTCCTAAGTATAGTATATTTGTTTATAAACTTGTAATTTTTTTCAAACAGATTGGTTAATAAAATAATTCATAAGATTACAATAATATATTTTATATAATGTCCTCATATAATTTTTGCATGCAAAGTAAAATAGAAGTAAATATTAGCTCACTGGTTGTCTAATGTTTAAACTAATACTAAGTGGTATTACGTGGTCAGATTATAATATGGAAATACAACTTATATTAGTAGACGAACCAAATATGTCTTTTGTCTAATCGAAAATGAAAATGACTAAAAGACTAATATGTCATCTATCAAAATCCAATTAGGGAGATGCTTTGTATTGGGTATCGAAGCGAATGACTCCCGATAGATAGAGACATAAATGTGATTGACCAGAATGACAGTACATGTAACAGTCCGGTTTAGACCCTAGTCGGAATAGTAGTTTCGGGACCACAAATCTGAGTCAGTAAAATATTTTAATATTATTTTCTGTGCCTTTGAAATGTGGTTAAGCATGTGTTAAAGTTTCGTAAGTTAATTTATCCGTTTGTGTGTTTAATTTTAGAAAAGGGTTTAATCGTAAAAAATAAAAGTTTGATAGTTAATTGTGAAAGTATCAAATTGTTGATGTCTTTATAGTTTGAAGCCCTTAAAAGAAAATTAACCTATTATTATGGATAGTGGATGGTTATGGTCAATAATGACCTTGAAAACTATGCTTTATAATTTTATTATATAAGGTTAAAATTGTAAATTGATTAATAAATGAATTAAAACATAAAAACAAAGCATGAAATGGGTATTATCATCTTCTTGTCCACCGAAAACACAAAAGAAAAGAAAGAATAAGATCTTTCAAGGTTTCGGCTAGGTTTGATGCAAATTAAGGTATGTTTTGACTATGGTTTTTGATGATTTTTTATGTTTTTGAGATTGTTGCTTAGTGTACTATAAAGCCCATGTTGTAATTTGAAGAATTGATGATGTTTATGAGATGTGCCATTGATGAAATGGTGAGTTTTGTGATGAATATTAGTGTTAAATGAAAGATATGTGTTTAATGAACATATTTTATTCTTGAATTTTTGGTGAATTTAGCTAATTAGGGCTAAATTAAGAGAATAGTATTTTGAGGGACTAAATTGTAAAATAAATGAAATGTATTGATTGATATGAGCATAGTGTGTATTCGGCCAAACATGGGTAAAAGCAAATTTGGTGTATTTTGTAATTTTGTGAAATAGGGACTAAATTGTTCAAATGTGAAAATGTGAGGGCTAAATTGTAAATTGCTCTAAATATGTGTATTTGGATTGAATTGGATGAATTAATGTATAAAAGGGTTAAATTTGAATATGAATAGATCAAGAACCGAAGAAAATAGACTTAGATCGTGGAAAATCGAAAGTAATCGAGTAGCCGTATCCGTTTCCGTGAAATCGAACTCGAGGTAAGTCTATATACAAATAAATGTCTTGAGTTGAATTATTTGTACATATATGATATGTAAATTGCTATGAGTATCCATTGGGATGGAATGAGCTAGCTCTTTTAAAAAGGAACCAGCAATACTGGATGCGATGTTTGGAACAAAAAGACCACCAAAGGTTCCCGAAATGTTCGTATATGAAATCCAAGTTTTGATTATATCTGAAAGTTATCAGTGTCCGATAAGTCCCGTTTGAACCTTGGGATAGATAGGATAGTATATGTCATGACATAGGTGTCCTTTATGTGATATCATGTAAGACCACGTCTGGGACGTTGGCATTGATTCGAGATTACATGTAAGACCACGTCCGGGACATTGGAAACGGTATGAGATTTACATGTAAGACCATGTCTGGGATATTGACATCGTATTAATTTGTGTAAGACCCTGTCTAGGACAGTGGCATCGATATCTGATTACATAAAAGACCACGTCTGGGACGTTGGCATTGTATGACTATTCCGAGCACTCTGAGTATCCTATTTAGTTCCAAATGGTTCAATGGGAAAATTCAAGAAATGAACGATTATGAGAGTTGTATATCTGTTTCTGGTACGTTTGAAAGGTACACTATGTGTATATGAAAGGTAAGTGTCTATATGAACTTACTAAGATGAATATGTGTATTGAAATGATGAGATAATATGTGAAGATATACTTGAATGAGTTATGTGTATATGTGATATTTGAGTTGAAGGATGAGGTAAGATATGGTTAAGCATATGAGCCAAAGAACATGTGATGAACTTGCTATGAGAACTATAAATGTCATTGTATCAACATGGTTATGTGCATTTTTATACTAAGTTTATTTGTATATGGCTTACTAAGCTTTTGAAAGCTTACTCTGTGTGTGTTTGCTCTATTTTATAGATCGTTAAAGCTACGAGAGGCTCGAGGACCGCTGAGGATCGTCATCACACTACTCAAAATCATTTTGGTACTTTGAAAATGTGCATATAGCTAAATATGACATGTATAGGCTAGTCATTTTGGTATAAGTTGAGATATAGAATTAGTCATATGATGTGGCTAGTTTAATGTTGATAATATGAAATTGTGAATGTGTTATATGATGTTGGTTTTGGTATGATCCCATGACTATGAAATGGTCAAGTTTATGGTAAGCATATGGATGAAATTTGAGTATGTATGTATATTTGATCAAAGAAATGGTTATATGAAGGGTAAGTATGGATGAATCATGCTTGATTATATATATGTTTTAGTTGTGCAAATTGGCATGATTGGAAATGAGATTGAATGTGGAGATTTGTTGATTATTTGACATGTCTTTGGTTGTCAATTGTACATGAATTGAATTGGTATATTTCTTGTAGGGTTGACCTAGTGTGTGTGGCATTTTGACTTTGCAAATAGCCTGTTTTCCATACATGGCCGTGGCACACAAGCGTGCCTGGTAGCCGTGTGAATAAGTCAGTTACTAGGCTAAATTTACATGGCCATGGGACATGGGCGTGTTTGGTGGCCGTGTGGATAAGTCAGTATACATGCTCTGTTTTGGCACGGCCAAGACACATGGGTGTGTCTGGTAGCCGTGGGAGGCACACGGCCTACCCCCACAGGCGTGTGACCTCTGTAACTTAGAAAAGTTTTAAATTTTTGTAAATTTTAGTATGTGTTTAGTTTAGTCCCGACCCTATTCTAAAGCATGATTAAGGTCCCGTTGACCTATAAAAGGGACACCTTGATTGCTATTGATGAATTGTATTATGAAATGTTTGTAAAATTTTTTGATCTGTCCGGTAACACCTTTAACCCTAATCTAGCGACAGATACGGTTTAGGGGGGTTACATTTGGTTGGTATTAGAGCTATGGTTTAGCCGATTCTCGGACTAACGTAGCGTGTGAGAGTCTAGCTATACATGCCATTTATCTGAACTGTGATAGTGTGATGAATCCTGATATGTAAAATGTGATTTACGTATAGTAATGGATCCGGAAAGAGCCGTAGCTAATGATGTAGAAAGCAATGAGCCTGCTCCCGCTCAAGGGACAGCGCAATCTGAATTGAGACCAGCTACGAGCGGTCAAGAGGGCGAAGCTAAACAAGCTTTCTTCCAGATGTTGAGTGAGTGGTTCACTCAGTTTGTGAGAAATAATCCGACTGTTTCACAACCTCTGCCCCCGATTAATCCCCCTCAGACTTCAATTGTGCCTCCGATTATGTATCCGAATCTGTTGATCAGGCCTCTAGTAGACAAAATCCGTAAGTATGGAGCTGAAGAGTTTAAGGCCACTAGTGATGACAATGCTGAAAAAGCTGAGTTTTAGTTAGAAAACACTATCCGAGTATTTGATAAAATGTCATTAAGTCCCGAAGAATGTATAAAATAGGTTGTATCTTTGTTACGAGATGCGACCTATCAGTGGTGAAAAACTTTGATTTTTGTTGTTCTGAAAGAGCGGGTCACATGGGATTTCTTTCAGATTGAATTCCAGAAGAAATACATTAGTCAGAGATTTATTGATCAGAAATGGAAAGAATTTCTGGAATTGAAGCAGGGTCGCATGTCTGTCACTGAATACGAACGTGAGTTCGTGAGGCTAAGTCAGTATGCTCGAGAATGCATATCATCTGAAGCAATAATGTGTAAGAGATTTGAAGATGGCCTTAATGAAGATATCCGCTTGCTAGTCGGGATTTTGGAGATAAAAGAGTTTGTTGTGCTTGTTGATCGAGCATGCAAAGCTGAGGCAGTCGAGAAAGATAAAGGAAAAGCTGAGTCTAAAGCTAGAGACGTGAGTAAGAGATTTCCGAGCAAATCATTTCAATCTGCTTCAAAGAAATTCATAGGTGAACAAATTTGTTCGAGATTTAATGTGGGACATTCTAGTAGAGATCGAGCTAGATCACAGTTGAGCTCTAAAGCTCCGGCAACTTCAATGGCAAGTGTTGGAAATGTTTGATCCGAGAAACTTGAATGTAGACATTATGGAAAAAGGCATCTGGAAAGTTGTAGATTAAATGATCGAGCCTGCTTCAGATGTGGATTATTAGATCATTTCATTCGTGACTGTCCAAAGTCCGTTGAACAAGAAATTGTGTAGAATCTGAGATCTGAGAATGTTTCAACGAGAGGTAGACCTTCTCAAAATGTAAGAAATGTCAGTGGTAGTCAGAGAACTACGGAAGATACTGTTGCAAGATTTGAAGCTAGAGCGCCTGCCAGAGCGTATGCTATCCGAGCTCAGGAGGAAGCTTCATCTCCAGATGTTATAACGGGTACATTTACTCTTTAAGATACTTCTGTGACTGCATTGATAGATCCTGGTTCTACACATTTGTATATATGCATGAACTTAGTATCCAGTAAGACTTTGCCTGTAGAGTCTACTGAGACTGCTGTAAAAGTATCGAGCCCCTTAGGTAAGAGTGTCTTGGTTGACAAAGTATGTAAGAACTCCCCTTTAATGTTTCAAGATATTTATTTTTCTACTGAGTTGATGCTGTTACCTTTTGATGAATTCGACATAATTTTGGGTATGGATTGGTTGACATTGCATGATGCTATTGTGAATCGTAAAAGAAAGACTATTAATTTGAGATGTCCGAATGACGAAGTAGTTCGGGTTGAGTCTAATGATTTGAATGGATTTTTCGCTGGGATATCTGTGTTGAAAGCTTAGAATTATGTGAAAAAGGTTATGAAGCCTATTTTGCTTATGTAATTGATTTAAAAGTGTCTGAAAATAAAGTTGAATCAGTGCCAGTTGTTTGTAAGTTTTCTGATGTATTCCCTGAAGAATCGCCGAGATTGCCTCCGATACGTGAAGTTGAATTTGGTATTGATCTGTTGCCTGGTACGACACCTATTTCTATAGCTCCATATAAAATGGAACCAACAGAATTGAAAGAGTTAAAGTTACAGTTGTAAGAGTTAACTGACAGAGGGTTCGTTAGATCGAGTTTCTCACCTTAGGGTGCTCCCGTTCTATTTGTGAAAAAGAAAGATGGTACGATGAGAACGTATATTGATTATCGTTAGTTGAATAAAGTAACAATAAAGAACAAATATCCGTTGCCAAGAATAGATGATTTGTTTGATAAGCTAAAAGGAGTCACTGTATTATCAAAGATAGATTTGAGATCGGGTTACTACCAGTTGAGGGTAAAGGACAAAGACATACTGAAAACTGCTTTCAGAACGAGGTCTGGGCATTATGAGTTTCTAGTTATGCCTTTTGGATTAACGAATACTCATACTATTTTTATGGATCTGATGAACAGAATTTTCAGACCGTACCTAGATCGATTTGTTGTTGTTTTCATTGATGACATTTTGATTTATTCTCGAGATAAAATTGAACATGCTGAACATCTGAGAATCGTGTTGCAAACTCTGCGGATAAACAATTGTCTGCAAAGTTCAATTAATGGGAATTCTGGTTGTATGAAGTCAGTTATCTAGGACATATTGTATCAGCATCTGGAATACGCGTTGATCCGTGTAAGATTTCTACTATTCTGGAATGGAAGCCTCCGAAGAATGTATCTAAAGTCCACTGTTTTCTAGGACTTGTTGGTTATTATCGAAGATTTGTAAACGACTTTTCGATGATAGCTACCCTGTTGACTAGATTGCTTTAGAAAGATGTAAAATTTGAATGGTCCGATAAGTGTCAGAAAAGTTTTGATCGATTGAAAACTCTATTGACTGAAGCTCCAGTGTTGGTACAGTCAGAATCAGGCAAAGAGTTTGTAATTTACAGTGATGCTTCGTTGAACGGTCTGGAATGTGTACTAAAACAAGAAGGCAAAGTCATAGCTTATGCCTCGAGACAATTGAAGCCGCATGAAATGAATTATTCGACACACGACCTTGAGCTAGCTGCGATTGTGTTTGCATTAAAGATTTGATGACATTATCTGTTCGGTGAGAAATGTCACGTATTTTCAGATCATGAAAGTCTGAAATATCTGATGACTCAAAAAGATTTGAATCTACGACAGAGAAGATGGTTAGAGTTATTAAAAGATTATGAACTTGTAATAGTTTATCATCCGGGTAAAGTTAATGTCGTTGCCGATGCACTGAGTCGAAAATCACTATTTGCACTACGTGCTTTGAATGCTCAATTAGATCTGTCTGATGATAGTTCAGTGATAGCTGAATTGAAAGCAAAATCGTTGTTTTTATAACAGATATGTGATGCTCAGAAAGTTGATAATGAAATGTTAGCGAAACGAGCTCAGTGTGATTCGAACTCTGAATCTTAATTTCGAGTTGATGTTGATGATTGCTTGAGATTCTAAGATTGATTATGTGTTCCGAGAAAACTAGAGTTGATTCAATTAATTTTGAATGAAGCACATAATAGTTGACTATCTGTTCATCCAGGTAGTACGAAGATGTATCATGATCTGAAACAACATATAATGGTATAATTGCTAAATAAGGACTTCTAATAATTTTTATGATGCTATTTCATACTTAAGCTTTCTAGATTCTCATATTTTCTAATCCTTGCAATTTAGTCCTAATGGACAAATTGTTTACTAATTAATAAAATTCCTTCATGAAATTTTCACACAATCATGCAAATACCTCGTAAGCCTCATAAAAATCATCAAAATACATATTTCTAATTCGAATTTGTGGTCTCACACCACTATTTCGACTAGGCCCCAAATCGGGCTGTTACAGTAAATGTGGTCATGGATCGTTCGTATTTGTGATGAATGACTTGAATACTATTTTATAATAATTGATGTTTCGTGAAGGAAGATGTAATGCTTATCATGATATAAAACAGGATCATATTGGAAGAATGGATTTATCCCAAAAAGATTAAGAATATCCTATGAGGGTAGGGATGTTCAAATTTCGATTAAAATTAAATTAACCAACCGAACTGATTTAATTCGATTAATCGGTCGGTTAACTGATATAATTCGGTCGAAAGCCAATTAATGATTTTTTGGAAGTTTGGTTATCGATTAATTCAGTTCGAAATCGAGTAATTAACCTAATTAATCAAACTTAATAATTAATAATACAAATTATATGTAATTTTAATTCAGTTAATTGATTAAATCAGTCAAATGAATATTATCAATTTATTTATTTTGATATGTTTTATACTTGTTTTAACCAAGAAAAAACATATAGATTTTGGTTAATTTGGTTAACCAACCAAATTAACTGAAATATTCCAGTTTAGTTAATATTTTTTGAAAAAAAAATTGGTTTGGTTAACTGAACGGTCAACCATTTGAACACCCTTATATGAGGGTAACACACTTATGATCGGGTCATTGGATGAGTACTGAACGAGTTGCTTTCGTAATGGTATGTCATTAGGGAGAGCTCAGCCATGATACTTAGTGGAATGACTTAATAACTAAATGACTTTATGATTAATAGATGAAACACTAGAATTTAATTATAAATCATTTTAGCCCTAGTTTCATATGTCTAATTGGTCCCTCCGCTAACTCGTTGAAATCAGAAATGGGTTGCATGTTGAATCAAATGAACATAAATGAATAAAAATGGTAAATTTGGAGAAATGAGAAACATTTAGAAATGAATGTAGTTTTCTCACTAAATGGAAATGACCTAAAAATTTAATATATGGGTTTTCAAATTATTAATGAATTAACTAATTGAAATTCAAAAAAGGAATTAAATTAATTGGTTATAATGAATCTGTTAAATGTAGACATATTAAATATATTTTCTTATAAATTCTTTTACGATGGAGTTGCAATGATTTTAACAGAATTAGAATCGCGTTGAGAAAATTATTTAATTAATTTAAATTAATTTATGATGTTTATTTTGGAAAACGGAAAAACATGTTCTAACAGCTCAATTTTAGTTGTGTCAGAAATAGTGGTTTAGGGACCACAATTCTGACGTATGAGTCCATAAATATTACTTATTTAATATTTACGATGTTAGTAGAAATTTCGTATTAAAATAATATAAAAATATTATATTATTAAATGTTTTGATCTTTAAATAATTAATTAAGGAAAAGTATTAAATCGTAAAAATTGCAAAAGTTAATCGCTATTGAATTATATGTGCAAAAGTTAATTATATGTGCTATTGAAATTAGACCATAATGGAAGGTTAGTGATGTTTTCCATGTGATTATTTTATGTTAAGTTATATTAAATAATATAAAAATAAAAGTAATAAAAATAAAACAAAAGAAAGAAGCATTATCATCTTCTTTATTTCTTTGTTACCACTGAAAAACCTCCATTAGAGCAATAAAGGAAAGCTTCAAACATTCATTGATATTCGACCATGGCATGTGAGTTGATTTTAAGCCCGTTTCTTGTAAATTTTATATTTTTGAGATCGTTATAGCTTAATCTAGTTAGCCTAGGGACTAATTTGTAAAATTGTTAAAAATTTGAAAAGTTATCATTATTGTTCTTAAAGCTTTTTGAATGTTCATGGTTGAGTTTGAAGCTTGGTGTTGAAATAGGACTAATTTGTAAAGTGAATTTAGGTAATTTAATGTTTAGGGACTAAAATGATAAAATATTAAAATTAGCATAAAATTCTTGTAAAATTTCATTAAATGTGGGCTTTAAAGGGTTAATGGTGAATTCAGTTTAAGGGTTTTAGGCTTAATTATGATAAATATGTAAGTTAAGTTTCATTTTTAGGGACTAAATTGAATAAAAGATAAAAGTTTAGGGAAATATTATAAAATGTTGTTGAGGGTTCATATGCATATGCTTGAGCATTTTAAGGTATTTGAAATGGTTAATTAAGTTAAATTATTATATAGATCAAGATACGGATCAACCAATCGATAAATGAGGAAAATGAAAAATTGTTGAGCAGTCATCGATGTGGTGTCTGTTGTTGTTTCGTTTAGGTAAGTTCGTATTGGGTTTATTTTGTTTAAAAATTGTTTATTTTTTATTACGAATGTATATATATGTGTGTTGGTATGGTTGGTTGAGATAAGTATTGAAAGTGGAATTGAGAGACTAAATTGTAAAGTATGAAAGTTATACGTGTTTGAAATGAACTGTAACATGATATGAAATGTATATGATCATGTTGAATATGGTATTATGTAATAGCCTGATTTTGGGCCAAGTCAGAACAGTGGTTTCGAGACCACAAATTTGACATAATAAAATTTATTTTATTATATTTTTATGGTATACAATTTCACGAAATGATTTTGTGAAAATTTCGTTTGAAAATTTTGACGTTTGGGCACTCAATTTAGTCAAAAGGACTAAATTGTGAAAACTACAAAAGTTGAGATCTACATGCTAGAAGTGTCCAATTGTTATGAAATTTTAAATTAGAGGTCCTTATATGGTAATTAGACCATTGTTTAAGTTGGTGGACAAAAATGGACATGGTTATACATGTTTCTAAAGTTTTTCATTAAGGGCATTTTGGTCATTTAGTTATTAAAATGAATTAAAAACAAAATTAAAAGCCATTTTTTTGTCCATATTCAACCCCTTGGCCGAAACTTGCATGGAGCAACCATGGCTAGGGTTTTTCAAGCTTTCAAGCTCGATTGTAAGTCCGTTCTAGTCCCGTTTTTAATGATTTTTACGTTTTTAAAATTCTCATAACAAGATCTATCAATTTCTACCAATATTGTAAGATATGGTTGAAGTCTAGGGTTTTGACCCATGATGAATATGTGTTTATTTTTATGTTTAAAGGTAGATTATGCATGTTTATGGTTAGAGAAATGACTTTTACTAAGTGATTTTCGGTAAAGATGCTAAAAAGGACTAATTTGGAAAAGTTATAAAATTTGTCATAAAAATGTGAATTAGTGGAAATTGTGGGCTGTTGTACTTATGAAAATGGTTTGGCTAGGCTCAAAATACAAAGAAATCGAATGAAAATCGTTTTACAAGCCTAAGGGCAAAAGTGTAAATATGTGAAACTTTAGAGTCAAAAATGTAATTTTCCATAATATGATTTTTGGATCACATTGAATAATGTGACTAACAAATAGCCTAAATGTGATATTATAGATCAAAGAAAATGAGGTTCGGACCTAGAATGGAGGAAAACAAAGAAAATGACGAATAAGTCTTTTTCACCGATTGTGCTACTGAGGTAAGTTTGTATGTAAATAATGCATCGTTTTTACTTACGTTTTCATATTTTGATAAATGGTACGAATTGTGGCTGAATATTTGATGTAATTGATAAAATATCGACAAGTGAAAAATTTCTTGATTGAACCTTAGGAATAAAAATGGATACGAGTGACATGTTCACTAGAAACCTATGTAAAATCTAAGTGAAATAAGTGATCCGGGTGCTAGTCCGTACGTTCTACCGGTGGCTGAGTTATTCGGCATGTGTTACGAATACTCGATAGCTTGTGGAAGCAGCACCGAGTAGTTTCGTCATGACCGACGGCTTGTGTGAGTAGACCCGAGATTGTGACTATGTGAAACTGGTGCTGGTCTTGTAAGTTCTACCAGTGGCTGGGTAATTCGGCATGTGTTGCGGATACCTGACAGCTTGTGTGAGCAGCACTGAGTAGTTATGTATGACCGAAAGCTTGTGTGAGCAGACTCGAGATTGTGACTATGTGAAATGGGTGCTGGTCTTATAAGTTCTACCAGTGGCTGGGCAATCCGACATGTGTTGCAGATACCTGACAGCTTGTGTGAGCAACACTGAGTAGTTACGTATGATCGACAACTTACGTGAGCAGACCCGCGAATGTGAATAGCTCGAGAACGGGTCTATGTGTGATAAGTGATGTGAAGTATCTTTGGCTACAAGTGTGACACTATGTGCAATATTCCGATGTATCCGTCAATATTCTGATGTGTTCAGCGAGAAATGACTAAGTGTAAATGATTGTGATTATGTGATGAATGAGTGCAGGTACATGTGTGTGTATATATATATATTCATGAGCAATGTGCTCGATATGTGATCGAACTTTGGTAAGATTGATGTGGAGTAAGTATGACTATGAAGACTTGTAAATATTTGATAATGACTAGCTATTGGAATAGCTAGCTATGGACATGCTTGGTGTTATGTGTGTGTAAATGAAAGTTAATACAAAGAAAACATGAAAGAGTAAAATTAGCAATAAAATAATTTTGGACAGCAGTAGTTGTGTAACTTTGAAAAATAAAAAAAAATGGTGGAAATCGAATTAGAGGTTGAATAAGATATGAAATTAAAGCTTATTGAGTCTATTTTCATATAATAGAAATGGTGTAAGAAAAGGAATTTCACATTCTGAGATATTTGAATTTTTGTAAGATAGAGTCAGAATGATTTTAAAATCCACTGTTCTGACTTGGGAAAATCATTTAAATTGTAAAAAATAATTATGAGTTATAATTTACATGATTAAAATATTTAATGAGTCTATTTTTAAAAGAAACAAATGGGAACATCATCCGAATCCAATACGAGGAGACAATTAATTTTTAGGGAAGAGGGGTCGGAACTGTCAGACAGCGAAATAAGGGTGACTTTAAAGAATAAAATGTACTTATTGGCTAAACCAAAAATTCTAAAAATTTTATGGTAATAATATATGCGAGTCAAGTTTCAGGTAAAATTAATGTATCTTAATTTGGAGTTCTGTAGTTTAATATATAAATAATTTAGTGACTATGACTCTAGTAGATAGCTTGAGATGAACATAAGTAAGTAGTGAAATTATGTGCAATTATGATTGTATTACCTTGAGAACATATTGTGAGAATTGGTGAAAACATGTTAATTAATTGCTTATTATTTTCATATGGGCTTACTAAGCTGTATAGCTTACCCCCTTCCTTTCCTTTATCCTATAGTGTCAAAGAGGCTAGCTCGGGTTGGAGATCGTCAGAGATTCTATCACACTATCAAGCTTTTGACTGGTATCAATGCCGTCAAGTAATTTAAGTCTATGGCATGTATAGGGACTTAGTCATTTTGTGTATGTATTTTTATGTTTTGGCCAAATGTATTGGCTTGTAATGGTTAAAGGATATTGTAGTATGTAGCCATGCTAATTGGCTTGTATTGGCTAATTGATTGTAAGCCTATATATATTATTTATATGCCAATGTCTTGTAATGTGAGTTGTGTTTTCATGATACATGATGAGTTGTGGGTTATGGCCTAAATACCTAATGGTTGAATGTGCTAGTAGTCTTGATGTCGAATGGCTAAGTTTGGCTAAATGGTATGGTATGATAATTAGATATAATTATGCATGTATAAGAGTTGTTGAGGATGCATATTGAGTGTGACCTTGTTTTGAAGAAAATTTTTCTAAGTGTTGTGAAATTTTCCAAAGTTCTCAGTTTAGTCTCGAACTGCTTCCAAAGCATGTTTTGGGCCTCGTAGGTCCATAATAGGGACTCTATGATTGAATATGAAAAGATGTTTTGGGCCTCGTAGGTCCATATTAGGGACTTTATGATTGAATATGAAAAGTTTTAAATTTGGATGGAAATTTATGAATTGAAAATGATCGGTTATAGGTGATTAAGTCCGGTAATGTCTCGTATCCTATTCTGGCAATGGATATGGGTAAAGGGTGTTACATATTAAGTTATAATGATGGAAAGAATGTGAGAATTAAGTTAAGGCCCATGTGAGCTTAGTGAATGATTAGGATACAGATGACATGTCATTAGGGATTAGCAGGCACTATGTACCAGTGTTCATATTATCAGGCACTATGTGCCAGTGTTCATATTATCAGGTACTATGTACCAGTGACTACTTTATCATGTACTTTGTACCGATGATCATGATGTATCAAGCATTAGGTTCTGGTGTTATATTTATCAAGTACTATGTACCGGTGGTGGATACCATACCGATGGTTAAGATCTAACATTTGTTGTGGATTGTTAGCAGCTTGTGTGAGTAACATCGAGTAATGGTTAATATCCCGATTTACAACTCGAGTGAGCAATGCTATCCTGAGTATCCGGAGTTAATTTACTGAAGTTCTCTAGGAAAAACAATATATGGAAATGAATGAAAATTGAAACTATGTATGAGATATTATTCATGAAATGCATATGAATGTTATGTGTATATGCTATCTTTATATATGTTAATGTTCTTGAAATGATCATCACTAACCATTTTGGTTTGGTAGGAAATATGTAAGGTGACAAGAAATTCTAATTCCTTATGTTAATTTCAATTAGTATGATTCTAAATGGCAGGTATATTGTGTTTAATTATACGAACTTACTAAGCTTTAAGTAAGCTTACCTTGTTTTGTTTTCTTCCTTGTAGATTTTTGAATTCGTGTTGTCGATTGGATCGTCCTTGGAGCTCACACTATCCATCAACTCTTTTTGTAGATTTTTACCCATTTTGATTGGTTATAAGTGACATGTAAATAGGTGTTAATGATGTTGTAATGTGAAGTTGAAACCTGTGCTTTGGTTCATGCTAAGTTGATCCTTATACAATGTTGTGAGCTTTAAATTGTTATGACTTATTGTGGCATGAATTGGTCTTTAAGTTTTGGTTATTTTGGTGAACCTTGCTTGATGAAATCTTGGTCTATGGAATAATGTTCATAGGTGGATGATTATGTATGAAAATGATGGTATGAATGGTGATGAACGCTTAGTTGAGAATGGTTGAATTGAGGTGCCAATTGTGGTATACTAGTTAGGCACTTAGGATGAATGATATGAGTGTTCTGTTGGCATGTTTGTAATGGATTGAATGAGTTTTATGCATGTTATTTGTTTACCTATAAGTATCTATGAGTTAACTTATAGGTTTGGGCATGAAATGAACTTTCAAACTTGTGATTTTTCATCATCTAGGGAGAAGTATTGGTACCTAGGACCAAAAATATCAATACTTTACCAAATGAACAGTTTCAAAATTGGCAAAATACAGATTTGGTGCCGATTATTTTTACTTAGTATCGATAATTTATAACTTTTATCGATACATTGGAAAATGATATCGATTCCTTAATTTGGCAAAATGCCAAAATGGTATCGATAATGTTTTCATATCGATACTTCTTTATTCAGTATTGATACTTAACCCAAAGTTTTAAAATTTTATAAATTTGTCCATATTCATGCTCGAATATAATTTAAAAGTGGTTTAAAGCTCGATATTGTCCTATTTTCATTTTTACACCACCACGAGTATGCTTCATCTTTCAGTAACGAAATCGCACATTTTAGGCTATCTTTGGTGAACACATTAATTCTGCAAAAACTCTTTATGTATTATCAAACTAGTATTCGGCTCTAGCAGGATCCTCATCAACTTTACCCCTAAATTCTTCAGCCCCACATTTACAGATTTTATCAATAGAAGGTCGATGAACCATTACAAGTATAGGGTTTTGAGGACATGGGGGTGCCAGAGGAGACACGGTCAAGGGTGGAGGTTGCAGAACATAGGATTGGCTCATATGAAATCGTTGAACCACTGATTCATCATGCAATAAAAGGCATTTTTCAATTCACTATCTAACATTTGCAGAACTGACATACTTTGACTCACTTCCTCGATTGGAAGCTCGAACATTACTCTTAACTTCATCATCTACAACACAATTTGTTTTGGTCGACATCTTGTATCTATAAGAAAAACAGAATCAGATCGGGTCAAAAGCATCACACTATAATAGGTATATATGGCATGTATATTTTAGACTTAATACGCGCTACTTAGTCCTAGAGTTGACTAAATCGTAGCTCTGATACCACTAAATAAACACCCCCCATTGGATGTGAGTTATGGGATACTACAATATTCAATAGATAAAAAATAGACAATCCCTTTAAAAAATTTAATTTAATTCAATTATCAATAATCATTCATTCAACAATGATGTTATTCGTACTAAATCGATATTTAAATTGTGTCTAAGATACTCTAAAAATAATTAGGAAACAAGAAGGGACTAATTTGAAACGTCACATAAAAGTAGGGTAAAAACTGAAAATAGGGGTCACACGGCCGTGTAGCCAGGCCGAAACCGTATGGTGCGACAAACATGGTCGTGTCACTCAACCGTGTTCAAAGGCAAAAACTATGTAGAAGGAGACCCACAGTCGTGTCTCTAGACCGTGTAACTAACTATGATCGTGTGTATCTAAAATTAACAAAATTGAACAGAGCACACAACTATGTCCCATGCCTGTGTGAGACACACAGCCGTGTGTCAAACTGTGTGGTAGATCGTGTGTGTTGTATGGTACCTTGAAATGCAAGATTTTCAACAATGGTTTACTTAAGTCCCACGCATACCAAAATCATTTATTCAAATCACTTAAAACACATCAAAAACATGCCAATTTCCTAGTTCTAACAAATATGCCATAAGCACCATCAGAACCAGTCTAACTAAACAATTCAAATCTTTCATCTAATACTCATATAATCATCAATGTGCAATGTACCAAAAGTGTCACCCAACCATGCATATCAATCAAACTAAAACTTGTCTAACCTTTATCAAATTAAATTCACATCATACTTAACAAAATTTACCATAAAAATTTTAAATTTAGCATATTACATATAAACTTTAAACACAATACAGATCCAACTAGAACTTCAAATTCACCAACTCAAAATGCCCTATATACATGCCACAAAATCAAAATAATGGGTTAAAATCTATCGAGACAGAAGCTTGATAGTGTGAGCCTTGAAGTTGATCCGTCCGACTAGTTCCGCAAAACTTTAACTACAAAAAACAAAAAATAAGAAAAGTAAGCTTAAATAGCTTAATAAGTTCATAACTTAATCTAAACCAACTTACCTCATCTAATCAATTGAAATTAAAACAATTTAGGCTATAAAGACCCGAAATTCAATTTAGAAGAACAAGTGAGATTTACGCAGAAACAAATCATCAAATAATTCATGTTCTTCAATATATTAATCGATTAATTTGCATAAGCAATCCTTTGCATAAACTATAGAAATTTTCTTGCATTTACCATCAATAACATAAATCTTTTGCTATTAATAACATACCATAACAAAATTTATAAAGATTATTCTTAAGTCTTACTAGCCCGATGAACTATAGTAATAAAACTCATATATTCAGGTAACTACACCACACCAGAGAGCATCGAAATGCTATATAGAGGCACCGTAGTGTAATTAGAGGCACTGCAGTGCAAATAGAGCACTGAAGTGTATACAAATACACCGAAGTGCAAACAGAGGCACGAATGTGGAATCCCGTACAAGCGGCATGCTAATCATATCCTAATCGTTCCTACGTTCAAACGGGAATTTAAACAGAATTATCACATTTAAAATTCAAAGGAACTTCTAAATATACACTCGTACACATGCTATATGTAACGCCCCAAATTTGGGCCTAGAAGTATTGGGCCTATTGGGCTTTGGGTCTCAAATTTTTTTTTAAGTGAGCGAGAAAATGACAATTCACATGATGGCATTAACGGTTTAATAAACTTGGAGTGTCTAGGGGTGTTGGAGAAGTTCTGGATTCGAACTTTGAGGAAAAGGAATTTTTAATTAATTTTTAAAGGAACTAGAGCGGTGAGTAGTTGGGCTTGTAAATAAAAATAGGGAAAAATGGCAGCAAAGAGCCTTGTGGTGGAGTGGCTAAGTGACGCCACTTAGGGTATAGAAAGGTGGCATTTTGGGCTAGCAAGGAGATCCTAGGTTTGAATCCTAGCTCAGTATTTTTTTGGAGTTTAATTTTGGCCTTCGAGAAGGTTGGAAGTGGTGTGATGATGGACTCTAAGGAGAGTGATCAGAAGAGAAAATTTAGGAAAAGGATTGAAGAGCTTATCGTGGAGAAAAATTAGGAGATGAGATATGTGGAAGAGGTTGAGCCGAATTGGGAATTTGGGGATAGGAAATTTGGCTATAGGCTATAAATAGGTGTCGATTTTGGGGTTCTAGGCTAACGCCAAATTCTTTCTTTTTATTTTTCTAAAAACTACTTTTCTCTCCAAATACCTGAAAGCTGAAATCCCTTATTCTTCCTCTTTTATCTTTGCGTTGATTTGTTCCCTTCCTTCTCATCAAACTATTTTCTTTCCTTTGCTTTTAGTCTATTTCTTTTGTGCCGAATATTCTTGGTCCCTAAAGTCCAGTATTCCTTTTTACCGAATCCCTTGTGTGCCACCCCTTTTCTTCTACAATTTGATCAAAGTAATCCTTTTTGTTCAGTTACTTAACCAAATATTCATTCTCTCCCTCTTTCAAGTCTTTTATTCTCCTCGTGTTGGCTAAATCTTCTAGGACTAGCTATTGCATTCATTTGGTTGATTGATAAGGAATTTACGATGAGCAAAGGGGGAACTAGTAAAGTGTCAGTAAAGATGCCGACTGAGTGTGAGCAAGTGACCACTACTCCCAAGTTTAAGCGACGTAAGGTGTCAGCGATTTGGGACTTTCTGCTTGGATACAGAAGGGGGACTACAATGGACCTCGGATTAAGTAGGCAAATCGCAGTCGATCAAGGAAAGTATAGGTTGTCCTTCGGTGAGTGATTGTAGTGGATTTATTTTAAGTTATTAAGTAAGTGACTAATGGAGTTTAATGTTTGAATATAGGTTCTGACGATTATGAGTACTTAATACTCCAGGTGGTAAGGTGTGTACTTCTACCCTATGATTCGATAGTTTAATATAAAGCCGAAGGTGTGTACATACACTTCACACACGACAAATTGACAAAAGCTGAAATCCCAAAAAATTGGAATGCCGAAAAGCCGAAAAGCTGAAAAGCCGAAAGGTTGGCACCGGCAACCACACGTGTAACAGACCGAATTTGACCCTAATCAGAACGGTGGTTTTGGGACCACGAATCCTAGTCCAAGAAATATTTTAATATTATATTTTGTGTTTATTATATGTGAATTAATGTGTGTGAAAGTCTCGTAGAAAAATTTTATCGTTTGTGTGTTTAATTTAGAAAAAGGACTTAATCGCGTAAAAAGTAAATGTAGCATGCTGTAGTGTAAAGTGCTAGAATGATGATGGCTTTTTAATATGAGGTGTTAAATGGGTAAATAACCCATTTTTAAGTTAGTGGATGCTATATGACAAGATTAACCTTTATATTTATATTATATAATTTTATGTTATAAGGTTAAATAGGTAATTAATTAAATGTTATAATATATGATAAATAAAACATGAGAAAAGCCATTATCATCTTATTTCCTTTCATGGCGAATGTGTTAAAGAAAAGGGAGAAAACCTTGTTTAAATTTTCGGCACTTTAAAGCTTAAAATCAAGGTTAGTTTGATTTCGATTTTTGTTAATTTTTACGTTTTTGATATCGTTGCTTCGTATATTACCCGACCCATGCTTGAATTTTTGAGAATCATGTGTATATGAGGTTCGGCCATTGATGTGTTCTTATGGTTTTGATATTTGATGGTTTTAGATTAAAGATGTGTTAAAGATTTACAAGTTTTGTATTAGAAATTTTGGTGAAATTTTGTATTTAGGGCTATTTTATAAAAATAAAATTTTAAAGGGACTTAATTGCAAAATAAATGAAATGAGAGGGCTTATAAAGTCCCTAGGAATATTCGGCCCTTGTATAGTCTTGGCAAATTGTGTGTATTTTGTGTTTTGTACAATTAGGACTAAATAGTAAAATGTGAAACCTTAGGGTAAAATGGTAATTTGCATGTTTATGTGTTTTGGGACTAAATTGAATTGAAATGTACTTGAATGAGCTGAATTTAATGTGTTTTAGATCAAGAGCAAAGAAAAACGAAATTGGATCGGGGAAAGACGAAAGTTCTCGAATAGCTTGGTCTAAGTTGTCCGTCGACAATGAGGTAAGTCCTTAAGCTAAAGTATGTTAAAGAATTATTTATGAATGGGTTCAATGAAATTATTTGATAAATTTGAGTATGAATATATGTGTTAGCCAAATGTAAAGGCTTTAAAATGGATTAGATGTGTTTTTTTATATATGATAAGAATTTGTACATTAGTGGTGATATATGAATGTGAATTGTGTATATGTTTAGTTAATGATGATAGTGTTAAGGAATGAAATTTGATGGACTGGTTTATGAATTATTTCGGGCTTATTGCCTAGCAGGCCTTGTGTCGGTGACATATTCGGGCTTCGTGCCTAGCAGGCTTAGTGCCGGTGACATATCCGGGCTTCGTGCCTCATAGGCTTAGTGCCGGTGACATATTCAGGCTTCGTGCCTAGCAGGCTTAGTTTCGGTGACATATCCGGGCTTTGTGCCTAGCAGGCCTTGTGCCGGTGACATATTCGGGCTTCGTGCCTAGCAGGCTTAGTGCCGGTGATATATTCGGGCTTCGTGCCTAGCAGGCTTAATGCCGGTGATACTTTAAAATGTAGAAACAATAATTGATCGAGGTGTAACATAGTAAAACTATTGAGTTAAAAACTCAGGTAAGCTTAAGTCCCATTGAATTCATCAGAAGTAAGGTAAGTTGTGATTAATGTTATTTGAGTTGAAATATTATGAGAAGAATGGTGTTATGTGAATTTGAGCTGGTAATCGACATGTAATATATGTACTTTGTGCTTTGATGAGTTGCAGGTTGATGGTAGTGAAGTATAAGTAATTGAGTTAATACATCACTAGTATTCAGTTTTGTATCAATTGCATATCAAAATATACATATACAATGTTCTACATTTATTGATTAAAAATGTTAAAGTGCTTGATTAGTGAATTATCTTTTGCTTAAGACTTACTAAGCTAGTGAGCTTACTCGTATGTGTTTGTATTTCTTTTTATAGATCATTGATTTAACTACGGGCTCAGGGGATCATCAAGAAAGTCGACCACACTATCACTCTCTTTGGTATATATATGTTTTGTATACTTTTTGAATCAAAGGCATGTATAGGTTGTATTTTGATAAGTAATGAATGATGTTCGGTTTGCAAATGTATATATATGGCCTTGCGAATAAGGTCATTACTTTTGGTTTAAGCATTGTTTATATGTTTGATATAATAGTCATTTTAAACTTTGGTGTAAGACGTATGCTTATAATGCTTGGAAGTTAAATGTAGTTGTATAGAAATGATTATATATATGTATAAGTTAACTTGTTGGATTCATTGTTAATGATAAGTGTAAGTAGTTATAAATTATGGAAAATTGGTAATGAATGTTCTGCCAAGGCATGGTTTATATATTTGTGTTTTAGGTTAAGTTGGTTTTGAAACCTATGTTTAAGTATGGTCAATTGTAGTACAAATAAGTAACATAAATTTTGCATGAATTATGGAAGTTTAGTTGGTACATTCGATCTTTGATCTATGCATATAACATGCAAAGTTATTTTGGGGTTATGCATTAAAAACTAAGGTTATGCATATTCGGATATAGGTATATAGATATATATATATATATGAAGTGTATTGTCTCTTAGTCCATAGGTGTAACGTCAAGTGATGTATGCATGTAATCGTAATGATGCTTATTAGTAGTTCCAATTACCAGGTTCGGTGTGTTTTGGTTAAAAACGAAATGGTACGTGAGGCATGTTTGCATGAAATGTATACAAAGGAGTGGTACTAATTAGGTGTTTGTATCATAGAATAAAATAGATAAATATGCTAATAATGAGGATAGAAGTATATTGTTTGATCGTTTTGTATTTGTGGATGATTACATTGAATATGTTTTAACTTGTATATTAAGTATATATATATTTATTATGCCCATGTGCTTTATCTGTTTAGGATATGAATTAATAAATTGAAAAAGATTTGGCTATTGGTAACGCCTGTAACCCTAATCTGGCGACGGATACGGGTTAAGGGTGTTACATTTTATTGGTATCAGAGCTACGGTTTAGTCGATTCTACGACTACCGTAGTGCGTAAGAGTCTAGCTATACATGCCATTGAATTGTATATATGATAGTGTGGTGACTTTTGACAATTTCCATTGTATTTTATATAGTAAATGGATTTCGATCCCGATAGAGTCGTAGCTGATGATGCGGAGAGCATTGCGCCTGGTCTCGCACATGGATCAGTGCCATTAGACTCTCGACCAGTTTCGGGTAGCCATGAGGGGGAGGCTAAACAAGCCTTCTATCAGATGATGAACGAATGGTTTACCCAGTTTATTCAGACTAATCCGGCTGTACAACAACCTCCACCCCTGAATAATCCAACTCCGGTACCTTCAGCACCCCCGATAATAGATCCGATGAGATCTAGCAGGCCTCCCGTTGATAAAATCAAGAAATACGGGGTCGAGGAATTCAAGGCCAATGATGATGATGACGCAGAGTGAGCTGAGATATGGCTTGATAACACTATTCGGGTACTCGATGAGTTATTTTGTACTCCAGATGAATGCCTAAAGTGTGCTATATCTCTACTTCGGGACACTGCCTATCATTGGTGGAACACACTGGTATCCGTAGTTCCGAAAGAAAAAGTAACTTGGGACTTCTTCCAAATTGAGTTCCATAAGAAATATATCAGTCAGAGATTCATCGATCAGAAACGGAAAGAATTTTTGGAATTAAAACAGGGTCGCATGACTGTGACGGAATATGAGCGGAAGTTTGTCAGATTGAGCCGTTATGCTCGGGAGTGCATATCTACCGAAGCCATTATGTGTAAAAGATTTGAAGGCGGCCTAAATGAAGACATAAAGTTACTTATTGGCATTCTTGAAATCAAAGAGTTTGTGACATTAGTCGAGCGAGCTTGTAAAGCCGAAGAGCTCGGAAAGGAGAAAAGAAAAGCTGAAGTAGAAGCTAGAGACACTCGAAAAAGATCATCAAGTAAAATTTTCCATTTTGTACATAAGAAGTTCAGAGATGCCCCCAGTCGACATAAAGCCACTTCAGACTTGCCTATACGTGATCGACCTCCAGTGAGATCCCGAGCCACGTCGATAGCTAGTGTCTGTAATGTTCCGCAGAATCGGGCTGAGTGTAAACATTGTGGGAAATGGCATCCTGGGAGTTGTAGAGTTCGTGATCGGTCCTGCTTTAAATGTGGATCGTCGGATCATTTTATTCGAGAGTGCTTGATGTTAGCCTAGCAAAATGCAACTCAGAACACTAGACCGAAGCAAAGGTGCAAAGACGGGTAGACCACTCGGACATTCAGAAATATAGGTGGCGATCGAGAGAGGGACGAAGGACACATAATACGATCGAGGCTAGAGCTCCAGCTAGAGCTTATGCTACACGAGCCAGAGAGGATGCTTCCTCCCCCGATGTCATTACCGGTACTTTCACCCTTTATGATACTACTGTGATTGCATTGATTGATCCTGGTTCGACTCATTCATATGTGTGTGAAACTCTAGTATTCGGTAAGACTCTGCCAGTTGAGTCTACTGAGTTTGTGATTCATGTGTCCAACCCTTTGGGTAGATGTGTATTTGTTAATAAAGTGTGTAGAGGTTGCCCGTTGATGATTTGGGATTCTTGCTTCCCAGCCAATTTAATGTTGTTGCCCTTCGATGAGTTCGACATAATTTTGGGAATGGACTGGTTAACTTCACATGATGCAGTGGTGAATTGCAAAAGAAAGCTTACTGATTTGAGATGTCAGAATGGTGAGATCATCAGAATTGGATCCAGTGATTTAAGTGAGTTTCCTACAGTAATACCCTCGATGTTAGCTAGAAAGTATGTGAGAAAAAGGTGCGAAGCTTTTTTGGCCTATGTGCTGGATGATAAAATGTCTGAAAAGCATATTAAATCTGTACCGGTTGTGTGTGAATCCCCAGATGTGTTTCCTGAAGAACTACCGAGTTTGCCACCAGTACGAGAGATTGAGTTCGGCATTGAATTAGCACTGGGAGTGAATCCAATCTCGATAGCTCCGTATCGGATGGAACCTACTGAGTTAAAAGAGTTGAAAGCACAGTTGCAAGAGTTAACAGATAGGGGCTTTGCACGACCGAGTTTCTCTCCTTGGGGTGCACCAGTTCTTTTTGTGAAGAAGAAAGATGGAACGATGTGAATGTGCCAAAGACTGCATTCCGGACGAGGTACGGATATTTTGAGTTTCTGGTTATGCCTTTTGGACTCACTAATGCACCTGCTATTTTTATGGACCTAATGAATCGGGTCTTCAGACAGTTTTTAGATCAGTTTGTAGTAGTGTTTATTGATGATATACTGATCTACTCCAAAGATGAAACCGAGCATGCCAAGCATTTGAGATTAGTGCTACAAACTTTGCGAGATCAACAGCTATATGCAAAGTTTAGTAAATGTGAGTTCTGGATGAATAAAGTCAGTTTCTTGGGTCATGTTGTTTCAGCATCAGGTATTCGGGTGGATCCAAACAAAATAACGGCTATACTCGATTGGAAACTACCAAAGAATGTTTCTGAAATTTGAAGTTTTCTAGGCCTTGCGGGATATTACAGACGGTTTGTAAAAGGTTTTTCTGTGATAGCTACACCTTTGACAAGGCTACTACAGAAAGATGTCAAGTTTGAGTGGTCGAAAAAGTGTTAGAAAAGTTTCGAACAGCTAAAAGCTCTTTTGCTCGAAGCTCCAATGTTAACTCAACCTGAATCGGGTAAAGAATTTATCATTTTAGTGATGCTTCTTTGAATGGGTTGGGTTGCGTTTTGATGCAGGAAGGCAAAGTTATAGCCTACGCTTTGAGACAATTGAAGCCGCACGAAAGAAATTATCCGACTCAGGATCTAGAATTAGCAGCCATTGTTTTCGCATTGAAAATTTGGATTCATTATTTATTCGGTGAGAAATGTCACGTTTATTCGGATCATAAAAGTCTAAAGTATTTGATGACTCAGAAAGATCTGAACTTGAGACAACGCAGATGGTTAGAATTGTTGAAAGACTATGAGCTGGTGATTGACTACCATCCAGGAAAAGCCAATGTTGTTGCAGATGAGTTAAGTCGAAAATCATTATTTGCTCTTCATGCGATGAACGCACAGATGGTTATGTCTGGTGATGGTTCGATCATAGCCGAGTTAAAAGCAAGACCGATGTTCATTCAACAAATTTGTGATGCGCAAAGAATTGACAAAGACTTGGTTGCTAGACGAGTTCAATGTGAAAATGATGCAGAGTCAGAGTTTCGAATTGATGCCAATGATTGTTTGAATTTCAAAGGCCGAATATGTGTTCCGAAGAATGTGGACTTGATTCAGATGATTTTGAGCGAGGCTCATGATAGTCGATTATCGATACACCCGGGTAGTACGAAAATGTATAATGATTTGAAACAGTTCTCTTGGTGGCCTGGCATGAAACGGGATATATCTGAATTTGTCTCGAAGTGCTTAGTTTGTCAGCAAGTAAAAGCAGAACATCAAGTGCCTTCAGGGTTACTTCAGTGATCATGATACCTGAATGGAAATGGGATAGAATCACTATGGATTTTGTATCCAGATTGCCTACGACACCGAGTAAGAAAGATGCAGTTTGGGTTATAGTGGATAGACTGACCAAATCAACTCATTTTGTGCCAGTTCTACAGACTATTCACTTGATAAACTTGCTGAGTTGTATGTATCACAGATTGTGAGATTGCATGGTGTGCAGAGTTCCATTGTTTCAGATAGAGATTCGAGGTTCACATCGCAGTTTTGGAAGAAGCTGCAAGATGCTTTAGGTATTAAACTTCACTTTAGCACAGCCTTTCATCCGCATACAGACTGTCAGTCTGAGCGAACCATTCAAACACTTGAGGACATGTTGAGATGTTGCGTTCTCGAGTTTGAAGGTACGTGGGAAAAGTACTTACCTTTGATTGAATTTGCTTATAATAACAGTTTTTAATCAAGTATCAAAATGGCACCCTATGAAGCTCTATATGGCTGCAAGTGTCGTATGCCATTGTACTGGATCGAGCTCAGTGAGAACAAGATACAAGGGGTTGATTTGATTAAAGAGACTGAACAGAAAGTGGCTATAATCAAATATAGTTTGAAAGCTGCATCAGATCGTCAAAAGTCTTACGCTGATTTGAAACGTAAAGATATAGAATTTCAAGTCAGAGATCGGGTATTCTTGAAAGTATCTCCGTGGAAGAAAGTACTTCGTTTTGGTCGGAAAGGCAAACTGAGTTCGAGATTTATCGGACCGTATGAAATCATCGAACGTAATAGGCCTGTTGCTTATAGATTGAAGTTACCCTCTGAATTAGTAAAGATACACGATGTATTTCACGTTTCGATACTCTGTAGATACAGATCAGATCCGTCACATGTGATTGCTCCATCTAAGATTGAAATCCTACCCGATATGACGTATGACGAAGAACCGATCTGTATCTTAGCTCGGGAAATGAAAGATTTAAGAAACAAAAGGATTCCATTAGTGAAAATACTATTGAATCGGCATGGAGTTGAATAGGCTATGTGGGAGCCTGAGGACTCAATGAGGCAACAATATCCGACGTTGTTTAACGGTAAGATTTTTGGGGACGAAAATCATTAAGGGGGGAGAGTTGTAACAGACCGAATTTGACCCTAATCAGAACGGTGGTTTCAGGACCACGAATCTGATTTCGAGAAATATTTTAATATTATATTTTGTGTTTATTATATGTGAATTAATATGTGTTAAAGTCTCGTAGAAAAATTTTATCATTTGTGTGTTTAATTTAGAAAAAGGACTTAATTGCGTAAAAAGTAAAAGTAGCATGCTATAGTGTAAAGTGCTAGAATGATGATGGCTTTTTAACATGAGGTGTTAAATGGGTAAATAACCCATTTTTAAGTTAGTGGATGCTATATGACAAGATTAACCTTTAGATTTATATTATATAATTTTATGTTATAAGGTTAAATAGGTAATTAATTAAATGTTATAATATATGTTAAATAAAACATGAGAAAAGCCATTATCATATTATTTCCTTTCATGGCCGAATGTGTTAAAGAAAAGGGAGAAAACCTTGTTTAAATTTTTGGCACTTTAAAGCTTAAAATCAAGGTTAGTTTGATTTCGGTTTTTGTTAATTTTTACGTTTTTGAGATCGTTCCTTCATATATTACCCGACCCATGCTTGAATTTTTGAGAATCATGTGTATATGAGGTTTGGCCATTGATGTGTTCTTATGGTTTTGATATTTGATGGTTTTAGATTAAAGATGTGTTAAAGATTTACAAGTTTTGTATTAGAAATTTTGGTGAAATTTTGTATTTAGGGCTATTTTATAAAAATAAAATTTTAGAGGGACTTAATTGCAAAATAAATGAAATGAGAGGGCTTATAAAGTCCCTAGGAATATTCGCCCTTGTATAGTCTTGGCAAATTGTGTGTATTTTGTGTTTTGTACAATTAGGACTAAATAGTAAAATGTGAAACCTTAGGGGTAAAATGGTAATTTGCATGTTTATGTGTTTTGGGACTAAATTGAATTGAAATGTACTTGAATGAGCTGAATTTAATGTGTTTTAGATCAAGAGCAAAGAAAACGAATTGGATCGAGGAAAGACGAAAGTTCTCGAATAATGGCCTAAGTTGTCTCGTCGACAAATCGAGGTAGGTCCTTAAGCTAAAGTATGTTAAAGAATTATTTATGAATGGGTTCAATGAAATTATTTGATAAATTTGAGTATGAATATATGTGTTAGCCGAATGTAAAGGCTTTAAAATGGATTAGATGTGTTTTTGTATATATGATAAGAATTTGTACATTAGTGGTGATATGTGAATGTGAATTGTGTATATGTTTAGTTAATGATGATAGTGTTAAGGAATGAATTTTGATGGACTAGTCTATGAATTATTTCGGGCTTATTGCCTAGCAGGCCTTGTACCACGGTGACATATTTAAGCTTCGTGCCTAGCGTGCTTAGTCTTGGTGACATATTTGGGCTTTGTGCCTAGCCTACTTGTCTGGGTGACATATTCAAAGCTTCGTGCCTAGCGAGCTTAGTCTTGGGTGATATATTCGGGCTTCGTGCCTAAGGTGCTTAATGCCAGTGATACTTTAAAATGTAGAAACCATAATTGATCGAGGTGTAACATAGTAAAACTATTGAGTTAAAAACTCAGGTAAGCTTAAGTCCCATTGAATTCATCAAAAGCAAGCTAAGTTGTGATTAATGTTATTTGAGTTGAAATATTATGATAAGAATGGTGTTATGTGAATTTGAGCTGGTAGTCGACATGTAATATATGTACTTTGTGCTTTGATGAGTTGAGGTTGATGGTAGTGAAGTATAAGTAATTCAGTTAATACATCACTAGTATTCAGTTTTGTATCAATTGCATAGCAAAATATACATATACAATGTTCTACATTTATTGATTAAAAATGTTAAAGTGCATGATTAGTGAATTATCTTTTGCTTAAGACTTACTAAGCTAGTGAGCTTACTCTGTATGTGTTTGTATTTCTATTTTATAGATCATTGATTTAACTACGGGCTCAGGGGATCATCAAGAAAGTCGACCACACTATCACTCTCTTTGGTATATATATGTTTTGTATACTTTTTGAATCAAAGGCATGTATAGGCTGTATTTTGATAAGTAATGAATGATGTTCGGTTTTGTAAATGTATATATATGGCCTTGCGAATAAGGCTGTTACTTTTGGTTTAAGCATTGTTTATATGTTTGATATAATAGTCTGTTTTAAACTTTGGTATAAGACGTATGCTTATAATGCTTGGAAGTTAAATGTAGTTGTATAGAAATGATTATATATATGTATAAGTTAACTTGTTGGATTCATTGTTAATGATAAGTATAAGTAGTTATAAATTATGGAAAATTGGTAATGAATGTTCGGTCAAGGCATGGTTTATATGCTTGTGTTTTTAGGTTAAGTTGGTTTTGAAACCTATGTTTAAGTATGGTCAATTGTAGTACAAATAAGTAACGTAAATTTTTCATGAATTATGGAAGTTTAGTTGGTACATTCGGTCTTTGATCTATGCATATAACATGCAAAGTTATTTTGGGATTATGCATTAAAAACTAAGGTTATGCATATTCGGATATAGGTATATAGATATATATATGAAGTGTATTGTCTCTTAGTCCATAGGTGTAACGTCAAGTGATGTATGCATGTAATCGTAATGATGCTTATTAGTAGTTCCAATTACCAGGTTCGGTGTGTTTTGGTTTAAAACGAAATGGTACGTGAGGCATGTTTGCATGAAATGTATACAAAGGAGTGGTACTAATTAGGTGTTTGTATCATAGAATAAAATAGATAAATATGCTAATAATGAGGATAGAAGTATATTGTTTGATCATTTTGTATTTGTGGATGATTACATTGAATATGTTTTAACTTGTATATTAAGTATATAAATATTTATTATGCCCATGTGCTTTATCTGTTTAGGATATGAATTAATAAATTGAAAAAGATTTGGCTATTGGTAACGCCTGTAGCCCTAATCCGACAATGGATACGGGTTAAGGGTGTTACAACAGAGCGTGTGAACATTTGTGTGGGAACACCAATACGATTACCGGGGCTAAGAGAGCAATCTCATGGTCTCGGGCCACTGTTTGGCCGACCGGGCCAGATAGGGCTAAATGGGTCTGTCGAGCTCGTGGGCCCAAATTAGCAATAGTTGATATGTGAAATTGAATGATGGATTGGTATGGATGGTTGTATGATTTGATTATGATCGGGCCTAATGGGCTACATAAACATGATTGGGCTTAATGGGCTATATGGACATGATTGGGCTTAGTGGGCCTTATGGGATTTTAGAAATGCATGCTAGGGTTTTAATGGACTCTAGGCCTAATTCTGATAAATTCTTAAATAGCATAAAGCTTAATTTAATAATCAAACATGTCTGTGGACAAGTCGCTAGGTTAGAGTGTGGCAATGGACATATGCATGTCTAGGATTGGATCTAGGGAGAGCTTGGTACTTAAGTTGTCCTAGTGACCCATCTCCTCTTCTCTGGGATCCTACCTGGTGCATAGTGTCTGTTCACTTTAGTCGCAAGGACTTGTTGATGGGCCAAAGTTCATAACTAAAACCCTAGATGAAAGAAATTACGAAAATACCCCGGTAGGGTAGATTTACAAAAATACTCTTGGGTAGTGAAATGACTAAAATACCCTTAGGTGCTTAATGTGTGAAAATGTGTATGTTGCATTCATGAGATATATGTTGCACTTGGGTGGGTTTGATGATACGGAGGAAGATATGTGAGGATCGCATAGTCGCTTGACGACCGTGGATCCATCGATGGCTTTAAGCCCATTATATGCTTAGCAGCCTTGCTGCAACGTTTGAGTAGTGCCGCTGTTGGTGCTACCTTTGGAATGTAAGGATGGGTGGGTTGATATTTATATCCCCAGAGTGTAGGGTTGGAAGGGAAATGGAGTGCAGGGTTGGATTTGGGATGGGACCATTGCATTCATGTGATACTGATGTGATATGAGGTCATTGTGGGCTAAGGCCCTAGACCACTGATTTTGATAGGGCTTGGGCCCAATGTGATAATCGCATGTTGATTGGATTACCAAGGGGCGTACACATTGAGTTTCGAAACTCACACCCTTTTATTTAATGTTTCAGGTAACTCTTAATAAACGGCTCGATGTGGAAGAGGACTCGGAGGAGGCCACACTGCAAGTTACTTAGAAGTTTTAATTAGTTTCGAATGACTTTATGTTAATTACTTTGTTTTCATTGGGATGTAATAAGGCCTTGTATCTCTAATTTGACTTTACATTTGGGTTTTATTATTTTTCAACTGCCTAATTATTTAACTTAAATAAATTTCTAAAGTTTAACATGGTTTTCGAAATAACTATAACATATGGATGTTTTCTTAAAACATGGACTTTCATCATAACTTAACAAGTTGCAAGGATTTTGGGTTTCTAATTCTCAAACTTAAGTTTTTAACGAAGCAAAGTCATTTTGGAATTATCCCTTTGATGTGACATCACTGGATTCGGCCATAACATCTGGGCTGAGTCTGGGGGTGTTACACTATAGTTCAATTACGCTTTTTCTGAAGAACATATAACTCATGTATGTTTATCACATTACAAATAAGGCATACTCACCTAACATTTAATCGAAAACATTTGATAATCTTAATCCAACATTAACAATGCAATATAGTTTAATTAACTAATTCACATCAGCATAAAACATAAATATATGTGTATATCTATACTATGAACCTACTTAATATATATGGATAACGGTTGACTCATAAGGACTAATCTGCGATTTTCCCTTTTCCCCAATTATCCTCCATACGGTCTATATAATAATTTAATTTAATTTATCAAATTCAAATACATTATCATACTCATTTTTATGCATGCAACTTATAAAACTTATTTTATAAATTTCCCTAAACTTTTACACTTCATTCAATTTAATCCTAAAAATCGAAACTATTTAAATGTTCACATTTAATCCCTAATACTCAACTAATTTTAATTGCACCCCAAATAAACCCTTACACATTTGAAAATTTCACAAAATTTACATTCTAAATTTTCTATATTTTCATATGAGTCCCTAAATTCAAAATTAATCAAAAATTCCTTTACAAAATAGTCCTAATCAACAACCAAACTTATAAATCTTTCATCTAATCACATGAACACCGTAAATTCATCATTGGCAGGTCCCTAAACCTGAAAAAAGTTTACAAAATAAACCATGGGTTAGCTAGATTAAGTTATAACAACCTCAAAAACATAAAATTTACGAGAAACGAATAGAAAAATCACTTACATGCATAAATCTTTTTTTGGCCGAATCACAAGCTCCAAAAATGGAGGCTTTCACTTTGTTTTTCGGTGGAAAAACTCTGTAACACCCCTAATCCGTACCTGTCGCTGGAACAAGGTTTCAGAGCATTACCAGAACATTCAGAATATTTTTCTATTAAACTACAAAAATTTACTATTTATTTACTGAGATCATCCATAATGTCCCCTGATCGGGCCCTCGAGGCCCAATACGAGCATTAGAATCGAATCGGGACTTAATCAGAACTTCTAAGAATTTTTCACAAAATTACAAAATTTCTCTAAGGTACAGGACTCACACGCCTGTGGTGTCCAAAGGACACGCCCGTGTGACCCTGGAACACGCTCGTGCTATAGGTCGTGTTCTATTTAGGGTGCTACTGACTTGCCCCATACGACCATGCCACATGCCTGTGTGTTAGGCATTGTGGTTAATTAAATTAATTCGAATTAGGTGCAGGTTTCACACGGCCAAGACACACGCCCATGTTCTAGGCCGTGTGGCACACATGCTGAGACACACGCCCGTGTCTCTGCCCGTGTGCCCAATTTTGAGCATTCTATTTCTCAAAATTAAGGTGCAGAGGACACACGGCCTAACTACATGCTCGTGTTACTAGGCCGTGTGTCACACACGGCCTAGACACACGCTCGTGTGTCTGCCCGTGTGGACAAAATGAAGCCATTTCTAGCTTCATTTCATACCCAAAACTTCACCCAAGACCTGCACTTGAAACATACATTCAATACCAACCAATTCAAGCACTCAAATTGGGCAATTCCTATCATTCAACATAGCATATCACTACATGCATAAGTCTTTATAGACTTACCTTGGAACATTTAGGCATTCACAGCATTGATCACACATTCTTAACATAACACATGTATATCAATATATCATAATAATCTATTTAGTCATGCCAAAATGAACCATTACTAGCCATTCCAATGTCTAGGTTACAAAATAACATTTCAAGCCACTATTGGTCAAGTTGTCCTATACATGCCATTATACCCAAAATGACTTCATTAAATATACCCAAAATGCTAGTTGATAGTGTGATGATGCTCCAATGATCTCCAACCCTCTCGAGCTTTCGAGCACTCTAAAACAGGGAAAAAATAAATGGAGTAAGCATTACATGCTTGGTAAGTTCGTATAACAGAAACTAAACTAACCAATCTTGTTATTAAATTTAAGCACACAACATCATGTTTTCCATCTATTAGCAAAATTTCCTAAGAACATGCCTTCAATCAAACATGTTAGTCATAACACTTACAAACATGTCAAGTAAAAAAAAATAGATGAGCTCATCATGCAATGTTCTTTCAAGTCATTATCATTACATCTCAAGATTTTCATGCCAAGTCAAGGGATACATGCCCATTGAATCATTGAATTCTGATGGTTGCTCAGGAAGTACACTTGAAGTGTGCGGTTCCGTAATCCGTCAATTTCTTATTCAAGGGTACCCAATAGGGCACTTAACCAAGAAACACTCTCTCGAGCCACATATCGTATAACAGGATTACTAATCCAGGCTAAATCCTTTATATAACGTAAGCTCAGAGGAGTTCGATTAGGATTACCAATCTAGGCAAAACCCTAATCATAACATATGCTCAAGAGGTATTATATTGGGATTACCCATCCGGGCTAAATCCTTTCTATAACAAGGTCAATGGGATTACTCGTTCAAGTTAAATCCTGTCCGCAACAAATGCAGGACCTTACTAATTTTGGGTAAGCGCATATAATCATCGGAATCCAATATTCAATCGGGACTTAACCATTTTTCATAGTTTAAGCATATATCAATTTTCCATCATAATATACAAGTAAGCACATCAACATAAAACACATTTCATACAACACACATAATTACATGCCTGATTAAGTTACACAAACTTACCTCGACACTTGTTCGCGTAAATATCTACTAATCTGAAATATTTTCTTTTCCTCGATCTAACCTCGAATTAGTGTTGTTTGAATATATTTAAATGAATTTAACCATTAATTTCATACATTTCATATATAAATGGACTCAATTTATGTCCTAGGCAAAATTACCATTTTGCCTCTAACTTTTCCATAAATTCTGATTGTCCCTAGGCCCGGAAAATGAAACTTGTGCAAATTACTCCTTATTTCAAGCCTAACCAAAGCCCTATTACAAATTTTCCAGCACATGTATTCATAAAATTTTAGATTTTTTTGTCAAACTTCTCAACTTTTCATTTTAGTCCTTAAATAATGTTTTCATCAAAAATCATTTTGTAAAAGTTGTTTATCTATCAATAATCTTTCATTTTCTACCATAAATTTATAATTTACAGCATAATACATCCATGACCCATTTTCATACATTGATAACTTTTCAAACTAATCCCTCAAATAGAGAGATTTAGCAATCTCAGTTTCAAAAATATCAAAATTACTAAAAATAGGACAAGGAAACTTACCCAATTAAGCCTTGAAAGTTTCTCCTCTCTCTCCTAGGGTTTCTATAGAATTTTAGGTTGAAGATGACAATAAAATAAGATGATTTCTTTTATCATCTTTTTAATTAATTAAATTTTGTTATTTCGAATTTAGTCATTGACCTTTTTCTATAATTCCAAGGATGAGTCACCACGAAAAATCTACATACTTTTCTTAATGGTCTAATTACCATATAAAGACCTCTAGTTTTGAATTCCCTAGATATTTTATCCTTATAGCTACTAGAATTCAACTTTCACATCTTATGCGATTTACTCCTCGTAATTAGGCACTAAATCGATAAAATTTTCATGTCAAAATTTTCACATGTCACGACTATCATATAACGGACCATATAATAAAATAAAAATAAATTATATTTAGGTTCGGATATGTGGTCTCGAAACCATTGTTCCGATTTCACTGAAAAATGGGCTGTTACAACTCTACCCTCTTTAGGGATTTTTGTCCTCAAAAATCTTACCAGTAAAAAGATTCGGGTTTTGCTTCCTCATAATTTCGTCCGGCTCCCAGGTAGCCTCTTCTATTCCTTGTTGTTGCCAAAGAACTTTTACCAAAGCTACCTTTTTATTTCTTAACTCTTTTGTTTCCCGAGCTAAGATTTTGATTGGTTATTCACCATATGTCATATCAAGCTAAATCTCTACCTTTGTCGGAGAGATGACATGTGAAGGGTCGGATCGATACTGTCATAGCATAGACACATGATAAAAATTATGAATCCGATCAAGCTCTGGTGGTAAAGCTAACTGATATGCAACCGGTCTAATTTTTTTTGTAATCTCATATGGTCCAATGAACCGTGGACTCAATTTACCTTTACGACCAAATCGGAGTACTTTCTTCCAAGGAGACACTTTCAAGAATACTTTGTCACCAACCTGAAATTCAATCTCTTTTCTTTTTAAATCAGCATAAGACTTTTGCCGATCTGAGGCTACTTTCAAGCTATCTCGAATTGCCTTCACCTTTTTCTTGGTTGCTTGGACTACGTCAACTCCGTGTAACTTTTTCTCACTGAGTTCTATCAAGTATAATGGAGTTCTACATTTGGGACCATACAAGGCTTCATACAGTGTCATCTTAATACTAGACTGATAACTGTTATTATAAGCAAATTCAACCAAAGGCAAATACCTTTCCCAGTTACCTTTAAACTCAAGTACACAACACCGAAGCATATCTTCCAAGATCTGTATTAACCGTTCAGATTGACCATCTGTTTGGGGATGAAATGTAGTGCTAAACTGTAACTGAGTACCCAGAGCTTCTTGTAACTTGCTCCAAAATTGAAATGTCAACCAAGGATCTCTATCTGAAATGATAAAGATAGGCACTCCATGCAATCTAACAATCTCATAAACATATAACTCAACCAATCTATCCAAGGAATAGTCCATACGTACTGGAATAAAGTGTGTAGACTTTGTCAACCGATCAACAGTTACCCAAATGACATATTTCTTTTTTGGAGACAAGGGTAATCCCGATACAAAATCCATAATAATTCTTTCCCATTTTCATTTCGGTATCGTAACTAGCTATAATAGTCTAGAAGGCAACTGATGTTCAGCTTTTACTTGCTGAAATATCAAACATTTAGATACAAACTCAGAAATATCCCGTTTCATTCCCATCCATCAGTACATATTTTTCAGATCATTATACATTTTATTACTACCAGATGATGACATACCACATGTTACCATTATGAGCTTCATTCAAAATCTTCTGTATCAGTTCTAAACTTTTGGTACACATACTCTGCCTCTAAATAACAAACAACCATCAGTCCCGATCTAAAATTCTGAGTCAGGAGTTGGTTCACTTTGTACGCGTCTTGCTTGTAACTTGCTATAATTTTTCTGGGCTTCAAAAATTTGCTGTAAAAACATTGGTCTAGCATTTAACTTAGCTAGGATTAAACCATCATCAGACAACGACAATCGAGTATTCATTGCTCATAAAGCATATAGGGATTTTTTGCTCAAATCATCTGCCACTACATTGGCCTTTCTCGGATAGTAGTCAATAACAAGATCATAATCTTTCAATAACTCAAGCCATCTGCGCTATATCAAATTCAAATCTTTCTATGGCATCAAATATTTCAGGCTTTTGTGATCAGTGAATATGTGACATTTTTCACCAAATAAATAATGCCGCCATATTTTCAGTGCAAACATTATGGCTGCCAATTCAAGATCATGTGTCAGGTAGTTCTTTTCACGTGGCTTTTGTTGTCATGAAGCATGGGCTACTACTTTACCATCTTGCATCAGTAAACAGCCTAAGCCATTCAATGACGCATTACTGTAAACTGTAAATTCTTTACCCGATTTAGGCTTGACTAACACAGGTGCTTCTGTCAATAAAGCCTTTAATCTGTCAAAACTCTGCGAAATTTATCAGTCCACTCGAACTTTACATCTTTCTGTAGTAAACGAGTTATCGGAGAAGCTATCATTGAAAAGCTTTTTACAAATCTTTAATAGTACCCAGCTAGTCCCAGAAAACTTCATACTTTAGACATATTCTTCGGTGGCTTCCAATTAACAATGGCTGAAATCTTATTCGGGTCTACTCAGACACCTTCAACGGATACTATATGCCCAAGAAAACTAACTTTTCGTAGCCAAAATTTACATTTACTGAATTTGGCGTACAATCATTTCTCTCGCAGGGTTTGCAACACGATTCTCAAATGCTCAGCTTGTCATTTTCATCTCGAGAATAGACCAAAATATCATTTATAAAGACCAGTACAAACCTATCTAAATACGGGCTAAAAATTCTATTCATCAAATCCATAAACACTACAGGTGCATTTGTCAAGCCGAATGGCATCACAAGAAACTCATAATGTCCATGCCTGGTTCTAAAAGCTATCTTAGGCACATCAAATTCTTTTACCCGTAATTGATAATAGCCAGAACAGAGATCAATCTTTGAGAATACAGTAGCACATTTCAACTGGTCAAATAAGTTATCAATACGAGGCAATGGATGCTTGTTCTTTATCGTGACTTTGTTAAGCTATCTGTAATCAATACACAACCTCAACGATACATCCTTCTTCTTTACAAATAGGACCGGCGCACCCCAAGGTGAGAAACTAGGTCGAGGAAAACCTCTATCAATCAACTCCTATAATTGTACATTCACCTCTTTCAATTCTGTAGGAGCCATTCTGTAAGGTGCTATAGATATCGGTGTCGTTCTCGGAACGAGATCTATGGAGAATTCCACTTCTGTATCCGATGATAAACTAGTTAATTCTTCTGGGAATACATCAGGAAATTCATATACAACTGGTACTGATTGAATCTTTAACCCAGGCACTTTAGTATCCAACATATATGCAAGGTAAGCATCATAACCCTTTCAGACATATTTCTGTACTGTTATTGCTGAAATCACATTTGGTAATCCATCCAGTTTATTATATTCGACAGAAGCATTTCATCATTCTCACATTTCAATACAATATATTTCTGCTTACAATTTACCACTGCATCATATTGAGTTAACCAATCCATTCCCAAAATCACATCAAATTCATCAAATGGCAATAACATCAAGTCAGCCGAAAAGCAATAACCTTTTATCATCAATGGACAGTTCTTACAAACTTTATTCACCATAACACACTGGCTTAGGGGGTTTGAAACTTTAACCACAAATTCAATAAATTCAATAGATAAATATTTAACAATCACTAAGTTCGTGCATATATATGAATATGTTGAACCAAGATCAATCAATGTAGTAACATCAGTATCAAGTAGAGAAAATGTACCAGTAATGACGTCTGGTGCAGAGGCATCTTCTCTAGCACGAATGGAATATGTTCTTGCAGGTGCTCGTGCCTTAGATCTAACTGTTGTATCGTTGGTAGTACCTCGACTACTACCAACGTTGTCGGGATGACGAGGTAGTCTGCCTTTTGAGGCAGGATTACTTGGCTTTGGAGCGGTTCTATCTCTTTTTCAACTCTTTCGGGATAATCTCTGAGAAAATTCTCAAGTGACCACATCTGAAACAAGCTCCACTTCTGGACCGACTTTCCCCACGATGGAATTTGTTACAATGTTTACATTTTAGTTTGGGATTACCTACACTACCCACGCTGGTCACAGATAGCGATGAAGACCTCGGGTTAGAACGTTGAGAGCCTCGCTCTCTTCCAGAATACTCCGTAGAGATAGTAACACGATCATAATACCTCTTTAATTTCTTAGAAGCAAATGATTGTGACTTACTCATTGTTCTTTTTCCTGAAACTCGAGCCTCTCTTTCGGCTTGTTTCTTTTCCTTACTCATTTCTTCAACTTTTTGGGCTCAATCGGCTAACACTGCAAATTTCCTTATCTCGAGAATTCCAATCAATAACTTGATATCTTCATTTAGGCCCTCTTCGAAGCATTTACACATCTCAGCCTCGGTTAAAACCCATTCCTTAGCATACTTGCTCAACTGAACAAATTTCTATTCATATTCGGATACAGTCATGTTTCCTTGTTTTAGCTCAAGAAACTCTTTCTTTTTTTTATCCATGAATCTCTGACTAGCATACTTCTTCCTGAATTCAGCTAGGAAGAATTTCCATGTGACATTCTCCCTCAGTACTACTAAAGTTATGGTATTCTACCAATGATAACCTGTATCTTTCAGTAGAGATACCGCACATTTCAGACATTTAGCAAGCGTGCAGGATAGTTCATCAAAAACCCAGAGGGCCAAAAATCAACCATTTCTAGATCATCATCTGTGGTAGCTCTAAATTCTTCTGCCTCATGCTTGTGGATTCTATCTATCAGAAGCTTATCAATTCTAACAAGTTCGGCACCCTGTGGTACCTTAGGAATCGGTTGGGGAGCAGGTGGGGGAGGTTGTTGTACAACAGGGTTTGTTCTTAGGGACTGTGTAAACCATTCATTCATCATTTGAAAGAAGGCTTGTTTTGCCTCCTCACTTTGGCCCTCAGACACGGGCCTTTCACTATCGTAACTCTTTGTACTGAAGCTGAAGCATTGCTCTCAGCTTCCTCGAATTCAACTCTAGCTCGTTTGGATGACATTACTATATGAAAAACACATTTAAAATGATCAGAAGTCATCACATTATCATAATATATATAATGGCATGTATAGCTAACTTGTTTTTGCTACGTTAAATTCGTGAATCGGCTAAACCGTAGATTTGATGCTACTAAATGTAACACACCCAACCCGTACCTGTCGTCGAAATAGGGTTTTGAAGCATTACCAGAACATTCAAAATATTTTTATATTAAACTAAAAAAATTTACTATTTATTTACCGAGATCATCTATAATGTCCCTTGATCGGGCCCTCGAGGCCCAATACGAGCATTAGAATCGAATTGGGACTTAATCGGAACCTCTAAGAATTTTTTACAAAATTACACAATTTTTCTAAGGTGCAGGACTCACAAACCCGTGTGGTCCAAGGGACACGCCCGTGCTGCAGGTCATGTTCGATTTAGGTGCTCTCTGACTTACGCCATACGGCCATGTTCTATGCCGTATGGCATACACAGCTGAGACACATGCCCGTATCTCTACCCGTGTGCCTAATTTTGAGCATTCTGTTTCTCAAAATTAAGGTGCAGGGGACACACGAACTAACTACATGCCCGTGTTACCAGGCCGTGTGTCACATACGGTCTAGACACACGCCCGTGTGGACAAAATGAAGCCATTTCTAGCTTCATTTCTAAACCAAAATTTCACCCAAGACCTGCACTTGAAACACACACACTCAATACCAACCAATTCAAGCACTCAAATTGGGCAATTTCTATCATTCAACATAGCATATCACTACATGCATAAGTGTTTATAGACTTACCTTGGAACATATTAGGCATTCAAAACATTGATCACACATTCTTAACACAACACATGTATATGAATATATCATAATAATATACTTAGTCATACCAAAATGAACCATTACTAGCCATTCCAATGGCTAGGTTACAAAATAACATTTCAAGCCACTATTGGCCAAGTTGTCCTATACATGCCATTATACCCAAAATGACTTCAATAAATATACCCAAAATTCTAGTTGATAGTGCGACGATGCTCCAATGATCTCCAACCCTCTCAAGCTTCCGAGCACTATAAAACAGGGGAAAAATAAACGGAGTAAGCATTACATGCTTAGTAAGTTCGTATAACGAAAACTAAACATATCAATCCTATTATTAAATTTAAGCACACAACATCATGTTTTCCATTCATTAGCAAAATTTCCTAAGCACATGCCTTCAATCAAACATGTTAGTCATAACACTTACAAACATGCCAAGTAAAAAAAAATAGATGAGCTCATCATGCAATGTTCTTTCAAGTCATTATCATTACATCTCAAGATTTTCATGCCAAGTCAAGGGATACATGTCCATTTAATCATTAAATTTCGATGGTTGCTCAAGTAGTACACTCGAAGTGTACAGTTCCGTAATCCGTCAATTTTTTAGTCAAAGGTACCCAATAGGGCACTTAACCAAGAAACACTCTCTCGAGCCACATATTGTATAACAGGATTACCAGTCCAAGCTAAATATTTTATATAACGTAAGCTCAAAGGAGTTCGATTAGGATTACCAATCCAGGCTAAACCCAAATCATAACGTATGCTCGAGAGGTATTATACCAAGATTACCCATCCGGGCTAAATCCTTTCTATAACAAGGTCAATGGGATTACTTGTATGAGCTAATCCAGTCCGCAACAAATGTAGGACCTTATTAATTTCGGGTAAGCACATATAATCATCGGAATCCAATATTCAATCGGGACTTAACCCTTTTTCACATATTAAGCATATATCAATTTTCCATCATAGTATACAAGTAAGCACATCAACATAAAACACATTACATACAACACAAATAATTACATGCCTGATTAAGTTACACGAACTTACCTCGATACTTGTTCGCGTAAATATCTACTAATCTTAAATCTTTCTTTTCCTCGATCTAACCTCGAATTAGTGTTGTCTGGATCTATATAAATAAATTCAACCGACTCAATTTATGTCCTAGGCAAAATTACCATTTTGTCCCTAACTTTTCCATAAATTTCAATTTTGTCCCTAGGCTTGGAAAATAAAACTTGTGCAAATTACTCCCTATTCCAAGCCTAACCAAAGCCCCATTACAAATTTTCTAGCACATGTATTCATAAAATTTTAGAATTTTTCGTCAAATATCACAACTTTTTATTTTAGTCCCTAAATCATGTTTTCATCAAAAATTATTTTGTAAAATTTGTTTATCTATCAATAATCTTTCATTTTCTACCATAAATTTCTAATTTCCAGCATAATACATCCATGACTCATTTTCATACATTGATAACTTTTCAAATTAATCCCTCAAATAAAGCGATTAAGTTATCCCGATTTCAAAAATATCAAAATTACTAAAAACGGGACAATGAAACTTAGCCAATTAGGCCTTAAAAGTTTCTCCTCTCTCTCCTTGGATTTCCATAGAATTTTAGGTTGAAGATGACAATAAAATAAGATGATTTCTTTTATCATATTTTTAATTAATTAAATTTTGCTATTTCTAATTTAGTCCTTGACCTGTTTCTATAATTCCATGGACGAGTCACCATGAAAAATCTACATACTTTTCTTAATGGTATAATTACCATAAAAGGACCTTTAGTTTTGAATTCCATAGCTATTTGTTCCTTATAGCTACTAGAATTCAACTTTCACATTTTATATGATTTACTCCTCATAATTAGGCACTAAATCGATAAAATTTTCATGTCAAAATTTTTACATGTCACGACTATCATATAACGGACCATATAATAAAATAAAAAATAAAATATATTTCGGGTCGGATCTTTGGTCTCGAAACCACTATTCCGATTTCACTGAAAAATGGGCTGTTACAAACTCAATAAAGAAGATATTTTTTTTTATGTTTTTTAACTATTGTTTATTAACTTAATTAATTAAATTTTAAAATATTATAACTAAAACAATATCATAAACCGTCCACCCACTTTAGTAATGACTTTATTGCCTTATAAATCCTTAAACAAACTTTGATTATGCAATTTAATTAATAATAATCAATAGTGATGAAAGATTACATCTTTTACGATTTAGTCATTTTTCCTTAATTAACTAATCAAACATTGAAATTTTCGGACCAAACTTCAAATTACCTAAATAGTAACTCTGTAAATATTTAATAAAAATATTTACGAGCTTGGTTTATAGAAATGAGGTCTCGATACCTCATTTTCCATAACTATTTAACTCTAGGACAAACCACTTATATTTAAATTTCATTCAACTAGTAGAAATTATCAAATAAAAATTCAACATAATACTATATTTGACTCATAAGTATTAAATAATAATTATAGACTCACTAGTCAGATTTTTTGTCACAAAACCATTGTTTTCGACACAACTGAAAACGGGTTGTTACGAATGTACTAAAATATCATTAGCGAAATAAATAATTAATTATCCTCTAAACTAAAGAGAAAAAGATTAGAAGTAATAAATAGATTGAGAATTATATTTTACATCCAAACATCATGTTCATACATTAACGAAAAGTTACATGACGTCATTATTTTATATGTCATAATCTATATGTTAAATTTTACAGCACCAAAAGGTTACAACAGTCTGTGGCGTTCTATTATGTCATTATACTAACACAGCCATGATTTTTAATGGGTAGAAAGAAATATTCTCACTCATTTCAATAGCACAAAAGAAGGTAGACTTAAGAAAACGAGCATTTACGTTGGATAGACTTAAGAAAACAAGCATTTGCGTTGGATAGTTTGGAATTTTGCTCAACGCAAGAAAGCCCTCATCCTCAGTTAATCTTTCTACTTGACCTAAGGCAGATATAGTTTTTGAGCATTTTCTTGAATGAGCATTTTTTACTTCTCTTGAATTAGCACTTCAGAGGCAATGCTCCTATGTAATTCAAAACCAACAGTCTATATGTTTCCCCTAATAACGTGGCAGCATCAATAAGTGAAGTAGAAGAAATTTGTTCACTTACATTAGAATTTTTTTTCTTCTTCTTTTAAAATGTGGAATATCTTGGTTTGGGTTCGACAATTGCGATTGTGTAGCCGAGACATCCAAAGTTTCATAAACTAGATACATAAAATAACATAAACAAATTAAGCTTCCACTATGTTTTAATAAACCTAACTAATTTCTAGATGCTTGTCATTCATAGAACATTTAATTGGCTACTTCCATCCTCCAAGTAGCCCATGCATCTGATGAATGACTATTTAAGATATTCGGTTCATCACCCTCTATCACATTACTAGGTAATCCTTCTTCCAACTCTGCTTTAATAGGATCAAGACTCATATAAGTTTGAATAAAATTCTGAAGCAAGCAACATGTAATAATGATTCTATTGTGCAACCTCACAGGATAAAATGATGGACTCCTAAGTATTCCCCATCTAAGTTTTAATAATCCAAAGCATCTTTCAAAACATTGCATGATGAAACATATTTCATACTAAAAAAATTCTTCTAGAGTACTTGGTTGGTGACCCTGGCACCATTCATTCAAATGATATCATTGTCCCCTAAAATGCACAAGCAAGCCCTCACAAGTTGTGTAACCAGCATCAATTAGATAATAACAACCTATAAAAAAACTATTTATCATGAATAACTTTCCCAAAAAAGGATGATCTTAAAATTAATTCAAATTCCTCCAATTCTGCACTTTACCATGAGTAAATTGTAGTCCATGTCTCCTACCAATGGCATTTCAAAGAACTCGTCCATCAGCAACGAAACCTTCCCTATAACACCCCTTACCCGTATTAGACGCCGGAATAGGGTATGAGGCATTACTAAACTTAACCGTAATCAATCATGCAATTTAGAAATTTGACCTTTCTTTCCCAATTTAAAACTCTTACTAACATCTCTTAAACAAGCCAACGAAGCTTAATTCACATTCTAGGAATGGTTCAAGATTATATCGAGCCCTTTTGAAGCTCTCTGGAAGTCCTAAGAAAATTTTTCTCTAAACAGTCCACGCCCGTGTGGAGGAAAGGACAAGCCCGTGTGACATATCATACACCCGTGTGGAATTATTTTTGGATCAAACTTACAGGGGTTTTCACACGGCAGGACATACGCCCGTGTCCATCACACGGCCTCGACACACCCGTGTGCTCCACCCGTGGTCGACACTGAATTGCATCACACGGCCTATCACACGCCCGTGTGCCTGGCCTGTGGTTGACACTAACTTGCATCACACGGCTTGTCACACACCCGTGTGTCTGGCCCGTGGTCGACACTGACTTGTATCACTAGCATGTAGGGAACATACAGCCCAGCCACACACCCATGGGACTAACCGTGTGTTACACACGGCCTAGACGCACGCCCGTGTGGACTAAAATAAGGCTATTTGCCAAGCTCTTTTTATCACCCTAACTCATACAACATAAATCACATTCAACCATTAACCAAGCAACCCAATCATGCATCATATACATTCATGAATAACCTCATCTTTTCATATATTAATAATAATGAGCCATCAACTGTGGCTATATACAAAAGAGTTCATCTTTAAAAGAGCCAACACATGACCAAAACAACCAAACATTTCACTACGTCTAGTCCCTATACATGCCATACTCAAAATGCTAAGTTTAACTAAACTGAGATGTGCTGATAGTATGGGTGATCTTTTGATTATCTTCGTATCCCGAGCTGGCTCTTTGACACTATAAAATAAGGGAAAAGAAATGGAGTAAGCTTTAAACTTAGTAAGTCTGCATGTAAACAATAAGCATCATACCATATGCAAAGAAACCACAACCATTATATATATTATGCAAGAACAATTTACATTTTTAATAACCATGCTTACTCATCTCATCTCTTACCACATTCCAACCATATAATATATATTACTCATATTTACTTGCACATATACCCTACACTCATCACCACAAAGTCGCATAAAATATTTATTTAGACAAATTTCTCGATGAACCCTTCAGAATAATACTACGTACTTGGTGGTTTCACACACAGCTCACCGTTAATCAATAATAGGGTGGCATCGCACATAGCCCACGCACAAGAATAATTACGACGGTTTCGTACATAGCCCACCAAATGATAATATAAACGATGGTATCGCACACAGCCCATCCGGAATAAATAATAAGGTGGTATCGCACACAGCCCACCAACAATAATAATTACGCTGGTATCGTACACAGCCCACCAAATAATAGTTACGGATATTTTTCCACACTTACATTTCTATTCCGAGGTTCATACGAGAAATTAATCATTATCTATCAATTTCAATCAATCTCACCAATAAGTATCACATCCATACAATGCATCAATAAATAACATCACAAGTATTAAGATGTATCGTTTACACGTAAACTTACCTCGGTGCAAAATGTATTAATCAACGGTTTAGTCTGTAACCTTGCCTTTTCCTCGGTTAAGGTTGTTTTCGCGCTCTTCTTGATCTATAATAATAATAAAATTTACTCATTTAATCACTACATAACTCATGATACATCAAAATTTCTACTTAGGCAAAAATGACCATTTTGCCCTTATACTTTGGCAAAATTACGATTATCTCTAGGCTCGTAAATCGTTCTTAATCACATTTTATCATTAAACAAGCCTAGCGAAACATTTATTTCTCTTACAAAAATTTATAAAACCCATCATTTCATGCATTTATTACACAATTACAACATTTACAAATAAGTCTCATTTAGGTGTTTTCATGGTAACACCTTTCACAAAAGTTATTCCTTAACCCTCTAACATTTATTTTCTTCCATAAAAACTCAGCAAACAACATGAACACTCTCATGGAAAGTCCCTAAACTTTCAACCATTATTCAAAATAGTCCCCTCATTAGCTAGCTTAAGCATTAGGGGTTCCAAAAGTACAAAAATTATCAAGAAAAACCTCTAAAATTACTTACTTGCAAGGGAATAGCTTGGTTGAAAGTTTGAACTCCAAAAAGCCCTATTTTCTCTTCAATTTTTGGTGAAAGAAGAAGGGTGAATAGTAAAAGATGATATATTCTTCCTTTATCTTATTTTATTCATTTTTAATCACCTAATTTCACCAAATTTTTTACCAAAATTGATGCTCTTGTCTCCCTTGTCCCTATGGCCAGCCAACACCCTATTATTGGCCTAATTTCACTTTAAGGACTCCAATTTAATATTCTATGGCTATTAGACACCTCTACCTTGTATAATAGAACTTTCGCACTTAATGCGGTTTAGTCCTTTTTCACAATTAAGCATACAATTGCTAAAAATTAAAGCACCAAAATTTTCATACATCCTTATAATCATGCTATAACATAAAAAATAATATGAAAATAATTTTCTTCAACCTCAGATTAGTGGTCCCGAAACCATTATTCCGACTAGCCCCAAAATCGGGCTGTTACAACTCTTCCCCTTTAGAGATTTTCATCCTCAAAAATCTTACCGGTAAAAAGGTTTGGGTACTGTTCTCTCATGGCTTCTTCTGGTTCCCACGTAGCCTCTTCTACACCTTGTTTTTTGCCATAACACTTTCACTAAGGCTATGCTCTTATTCCTCAACTGTTTAACCTTTCGAGCCAAAATCTTAATTGATTCCTCTTCATAAGTCATGTCCGGTTGTATCTTAATTTCTGTTGGAGGGATCACATGTCAAGGATCGAAACGATATCTCCGCAACATCGACACATGAAACACATTGTGTATTCTCTCTAACTTTGCCGGCAAAGCCAACCGGTATGCTACTGGCCCAATCGTTTCAATAACCTCATACGACCCTATGAATCGTGGACTCAATTTGCCCTTTCAACCAAACCTCAATATTTTCTTCCACGGGGATACTTTCAAGAATACTTTATCGCCCACTTGAAACTCAATTTCCTTCCTTTTTAAATCCACGTATGACTTTTTTCGATCTGAAGTAGCTTTCAGACTATCACGTATTGCTTTCTCATCAGTTTTTTTAACTAGATCGACCCCGTGAATTTGCTTTTCACTAAACTCTATCCAATATAAGAAAGTCTGACACTTGCGACCATATAAAGCTTCGTAAGGTGCCATCCATATACTGGACTGATAACTATTGTTGTAGGCAAACTCAACCAAGGGTAGATACTTTTTCCAACTACCTTCAAACTGTAACACACAGCATCAGAGCATATCCTCAAGAACTTGAATCATTCTTTCGGATTGGCCATCAGTTTGAGGATGGAATGCGGTACTAAAATTTAATTTTGTCCCCAAGGCTTCCTACAACTTCTTCCAAAACCTCGAAGTAAATCTTGGATCTCTATCCGAGATAATGGATATAGGCACCCCATGTAATCTCACCACCTTAGCAATATACAGCTAAGCCAACTTGTCAAGTGAGTAATCCACATGCACCAGTATAAAGTGAGTCGATTTCGTTAATCTATCAATAATAACCGACATAACATCTTTTTTTTCGGGGTCATAGGTAACCCCGTTACAAAATCCATTGTGATTCGATCCCACTTCCACTCGGGGAACCATCACTGGCTGAAGTAATTCCAAAGGTACTTGATGCTCGACTTTCACTTGTTGACAGATCAAACACTTTGTTACAAACTCGGAGATGTCTCTTTTCATACCCAACCACCAATTCAACTTCTTCAAATCATTGTACATTTTTGTGCTGCCCGGATGTACTGACAAATAACCACTGTGTAGTTCATGTAAAATTTTCCAGATTAACTTATCATCATTTGGTACACACACTCTATCATGAAACCTCAAGCAACCATCTGAACCTACACAGAAAGCAGAGTCATTTTCCAATTCGAACTAAGTTCTCTTAACTTGCATCTCACTATCATTCTTTTGAGCTTCACATATCTCTAAATAAATAATGGTCTAACCCTCAACTCGGCTAATACAGTACCATCATCAGATAACGCTAAGCTCATACTCATAGCTCTCAAAGCATACAGGGATTTCCTACTTAAGGCATCCACAACCACATTCGCCTTCCCCGAATGGTAATCGATTACTAACTCATAATCCTTCAATAATTCCAGCAACTGCCGTTGTCGTAAATTCAAATCCTTTTGGTCCATCAAGTACTTCAAACTCTTTTGATCGGTGAAGATTCGACACTTCTCACCATATAAATAATGACGCCAAATCTTCAAAATGAAAACAATCACAGCCAACTCCAAATCATGAGTCGGATAATTCTTTTCATGCGATTTTAGTTGTCTCGAGGCGTAAACGACTATTTTACCCTCTTGCATCAACACACAGCCAAGACCATTTAAGAACACATCACTGTAGACTACAAACTCCTTCCCCGAATTAGGTTGTACTAAAACCAGCGCCTCAGTCAACAATGCTTTCAGTTTCTCAACACTCTGTTGGCATTTCTTGGTCTATTCAAACCTAACATCTTTATGCAACAGTTTTGTCATCGGGGTAGCAATAATGGAGAACCCTTTTACGAACCGTCTGTAGTACCCCTCCAAACCAAAAAGCTTTTAATCTCTGACATATTCCTTGACGATTTTCGCTCCACAATAGCCGAGATCTTACTTGGATCAACTCTAATGCCATCACCCGACACAATATGTCCTAAGAATCCGACCTCTCGGAGCCAAAACTCACTCTTGTTGAATTTAGCATACAACTGCTTGTCTCTTAAAGTTTGCAACACAATTCTCAGATGTTCTGCATGATTACTCTTATCCCGAGAATAAATCAGTATGTCATCGATAAAAAAAACTACAAACTTATCCAAATACGGTCAGAAGATACGGTTCATTAAATCCATAAAAATTTGCAGGAGCATTGTTAAGCCAAATGGCATGACAAGAAACTCATAATGGTCATACCTCGTCCAAAATGCAATTTTCGGCACATCTTGCTCATTCACCCTCAACTGGTAATAACCAGACCTTAGGTCTATCTTAGAGAACACCGTAGCTCCCTTCAGTTGGTCAAATAAATCATCTATCCTTGGCAAAGGATACTTAGTCTTCAGTTACCTTGTTGAGTTGCCTGTAATCTATACATAACCTCATCGATCGTCTTTCTTCTTCACAAAAAATACCGGAGCACCCTATGGTGAATAGCTCGATCTTGCAAAACCCTTATCCGTTAACTCTTGCAACTGAACCTTCAACTCTTTTAAATCCAATGGTGACATCCTATACAGAGCAACCGAAATAGGTGCCGTACCCGGAACTAACTCAATACCAAACTCAACCTCTCTAATTTGAGGCAATTCGGGAAACTCTTTCAGGAACACATCCGAATCTCGCATACCACATGCACTGATTCAATTTTACCTCTGACTCTTGAGTATTCAGCACAAAGGCGAGATAGGATTCGTACCCTTTCCTCAAGTATTTCTCAGCTACCATAGATGAAATCATTACAGGCAAACTATCCGATCTACCTGATTCAACCCGAATGACATCTCCATTTACACATCTCAATTCAATAAACTTACTACCACAGTTTACTAAAACATTATGAGCAGTTAGTCAATCCATGCCAAGAATCAGATCAAACTCATCAAACGGCAACAACATAAGGTTAGCTGAAAAATAATGACCTCTAATTGTCAAAGGACAATTCCTACACACCTTGTCAACTAGCATATGTTTGCCTAACGGGTTTGACACTTTTACTACAAATTCCGTAGACTCAACAACCATACTCATGCTAGATGCCAATTTCATGCACATATAAGAATAGGTAGACCCCAGATCAATCAAAGTAACAACAAAGATATCATAAAGAGAAAAAGTACCCGTTATTACATCTAGAGATGATGCCTCTTCGCGAGTGTGAATGGCATAAGTCCTTGTAGGTGCTCGACCCTTCGATCTCACAGTAGAGTCTCTAGGTGCACCTCTACTACTTGTCCCACCTCTCGGGTTCTTTTGTGGTCTACCCCTCGATGATAAATTACTTAATCTTACTTCCTTTTTTCTATCCTTCTCATCCCTCTCTGGACAACTCTGAATGAAGTGGTCAGGTGAACCACACTTGTAACAATTGCGGTTGTTTCCCCAGCACCCCCAGTATGTGGCCTACCACACTCTAGTTTATTTGACTTTGGATTGTCCACGCTTGCCATCGAGGTGGCTTGAACTCTCAAGCCTGAATATGCATTACCTCGATCTCGGTGTGAATACCCAACTGAAAAAGTCATCCAAGGGTTCGTTTCCTTGGACCTCTTGGATTGAGTTTGGAACGATTTACTCATTGACCTCTTTCTTGCATCTCGGGCCCCAATCATGGCTTTTCTCTTTTCTTTATTCAACTCCTCAGCCTTATAAGATCTATTGACCAACACCACGAATTCTTTCAATTCCAAGATCCCAACTAATAGTCTGATATCCTCATTCAGCCCATCTTCGAACCTCTTGCACAAAATAGCTTTCGTAAACACACTCTTGTGCATACTTGCTGAGCCTAACAAACTCGCGCTCATACTCTGCCACAATCATTTTGCCTTGCTTCAATTCAAGGAATTCTTTGCGTTTTTTATCTACAAATATTTGACTTATGTACTTCTTTCAGAACTCTTCTAAGAAGAAGTCCCATGTCACTCTCTCCCTTAGAACTACCGATGTCAACATTTTCCACCAAAGATATACCGAGTCCTTCAGTAATGACACGGCACATTTCAAGCTCTCCTCAAGTGTGCAAGAGAGTTCATCAAATACCCGCATTGAGTTCTCAAGCCAAAACTCCGCCCTCTCAGGGTCATCGTCTATATTATCTCTGAGTTCCTCGGCCCCTTGTTTTCGAATCTTATCGACCGGGGATTTAGTCACTCTTACCAAGTTTATACCTTGAGGAGCCATAGGAACTGGCTGAGGTATAGGAGGGGGTAGAGGAGGTTGAGCATTAGGGTTCGTTCGTACATACTCCGTGTACTAATTACTCATCACTTGGAGAAAGACTTTTCGAGCCTCTTCTCATTGACCTATAGTCTCGGGTCTACTCTCTACAGGCGCGGTCCCTTGCGTAGGAGCTAGTGCGTTAATAATAGCGTCATCAGCAGCCGCTAGGTCAGGATCTATTTACTATATGAAAATAAAGTTTAGAATTGTCAGAAGTCACCACACTATCAATGTACGTTTATGGCATGTATAGCTAGACTCTTACACACACTACGATAGTCTAAGAACCGACTAAACCATAGCTCTAATACCACTAAATGTAACACCCCTTACTCGTGTTCAACACCAGAATAGGGTACGGGGCATTACTAAACTTAACCACAATTAATCATGCAATTTAGAAATTTGACAGTTCTTTCCCAATTTAAAAATCTTACTAACACCTCTTAAACAAGCCGACGAAACTTAATTCATGTTCTAGGAATGGTTCGGAATTAAATCGAACTCTTTTGAAGCTCACTGGAAGTCCTTAGAAATTTTTCTCTAAACAGTCCACACGCCCGTGTGACATATCACACACCCGTGTTCCACACCTGTGTGGAATTATTTCTCAATTCGAACTTATAGTAGTTTTCACACGGTCAGACACACGCCCGTGTCCCTCACACGGCCTCAACAAACCCGTATGCTCCACCTGTAGTCGACACTGACTTGTATCACACGGCCTGTCACACGCCCGTGTGTTTGGCCCGTGGTCGACACTGACTTGTATTACTAACATGTAGGGGACATGACCTAGCCACACACCCATGTTACTAACCGAGTGTCACACATGGCCTAGACACACGCTCGTGTGCCTACCCGTGTGGACTAGAATAAGACTATTTGCCAAGCTTTTTTTATCACCCTAACTCATACAACATAAATCACATTCAACCATTAACCAAGCAACCCAATCATGTATCATATACATTAATGAATAACCTAATCTTTTCATATATTAATAATAATGAGCCATCAACTATGGCTATATACAAAAGTTCATCTTTAAAAGAGCCAACACACTTGGCCAAAACAACCAAACATTTCACTACGTCTAGTCCCTATACATGCCATACTCAAAATGATAAGTCTAACTATACCAAGATGTGCTGATAGTGTGGGTGATCATCTGATCATCTTCGTATCCTGAACTGGCTATTTGACACTATCAAACAAGGGAAAAAAAAAGGGGAGTAAACTTTAAGCTTAGTAAGTATACATGTAAACAATAAGCATCATACCATATACAAAGCAACCACAACCATTATATATATTACGTAAGAACAATTTATATTTTTAATAACCATGCTTACTAATCTCATCTCTTTCCACATTCCAACCATATATCATATATATTGCTCACATTTACTTGCACATATACACTACACTCATCACCACAAAGCTACATAAAATATTTACTTAGACAAATTTTTCGATGAACTCTTCGAAATAATACTACGTTTCGCACACAGCCCACCATTAATCAATAATAGGGTGGTATCGCACATAACCCACCAACAAGAAAAATTACGGTGGTTTCACACATAGCCACCAAATGATAATATAAACGATGGTATCGCACATAACCCATCGTGAATAAATAATAAGGTGGTATCGCACACAACCCACAAACAATAATAATTACAGTGATATTGCACACAACCCACCAAATAATAGTTACGGATATTTTTCCGCACTTATATTTCTATTCCGAGGTTCATACGAAAAATTAATCATTATCTATCAATTTCAATCAATCTCACCAATAAGTATCACATCCATACAATGCATCAATAAGTAACATCATAAGTATTAAGATGTATCGTTTACACGCAAACTTACCTCGGTGCAAAATATATTAATCGACGGTTTCGTCCGTAACCTTGCCTTTTCCTCGGTCAAGGTTTTCTCTGCGCTCTTCTTGATCTATAATAATAAAATTTACTTATTCAATCACTACATAACTCATGATATATCAAAATATTTACTTAGACAAAAAAAACCATTTTGCCCTTATACTTTGGTAAAATTACGTTTTGCCCCCAGGCTCGTAAATTATTTTTCATCACATTTTCTCATTAAACAAGTCTAGTTGAACATTTGTTTCTCTTACAACAATTTATAAAACCCATTTTTTCATGCATTTATTACCAATTACAACCTTTACAAATAAGTCCTATTTAGGTGTTTTCATAGTAACACATTTCACAAAAATTATTCCTTAACCCTCTAACATTCATTTTCTTCCATAAAAACTCAGCAAACAACATGAACACTCTCATGACAAGTCCCTAAACTTTTAAACATTATGCAAAATAGTCCCCTCATTAGCTAGCTTAAGCTTTAGGGGTTCCAAAAGTATAAAAATTATTAAGAAAGACATCTAAAATCACTTACTTGCAAGAGAATAGCTTGGCTAAAAATTTGAACTCCAAAAACTCCTATTTTCTTTTCAATTTTCGGTGGAAGAAGAAGGGTGAATAGTGAAAGATGATATCTTCTTCCTTTATCTTATTTTATTCATTAATCACCTAATTTCACCAAATTTTTTACCAAAATTAATGCTCTCGTCTCCTTTGTCCCTATGGCCGGCCAACACCCTATCATTGGCCTAATTGCACTTTAAGGACTTCCAAATAAATATTTTATTGCTATTAGGCACCTCTACCTTGTATAATAGAACTTTCGCACTTAATGCGATTTAGTCCTTTTTCTCAATTGAGCATACAATTGCTAAAAATTAAAGCACCAAAATTTTCATACATTCTTATAATTATGTTATAACATACAAAATAACATCAAAATAATTTTCTTCAAACTCGAATTAATGATCCCGAAACCACTATTCTGAGTAGTCCCAAAATCGAGCTGTTGCATTCCCAACCAAGAAGAACATAAACAAATAGAATTCTAGGTGTACGAACACCTAACATCTTTGTTGTTATGCCACCTTTTCGCGTTCAATATCTAGATTTATCAAGTTTTGAAACTCTAATCTAAAGTGGGTTCCATCTAAAGCCCCTAAACAATTCTATAGAAATAGTTTAAGAATCTCGAGTTAGGATGCTATATTTAAATCAAAATCAAGTGAACTATGTACAAGTTATATATGGAACTCACTCCAATACCTTAAACCATTTTCACCTTCGTAGAATTAATTGTAATTGACTCTAGCTTTTCAAATAACACTTTTTGTTAGCGTATGGCATCATTTAAAATATTGTGAAATGGTCTGCTAATAGTTTCCTCGAACCTATTAAAATGATGTTTGATAACTCGATTTCCTCGAACCTATTAAAATGATGTTTGATAACTCAATTTTTAAGGTGATTAGAAATGATATGTTAGAAGATTGTCACTTGCTAATCAACAAAAATATTCCTTGACGACTTCAATTAAGTTTGAAACATCTCAAATAGTTTTTTTTTTTTTTTTTTAAAAACAACTCTATTCATCCTATCCAGTTTCTCAATTTACATTCGAAAGACAAGTTTTTCTGAGAAACAACTAGCAAAAACCGTAAACTTCCGATTGCTTACCTACAAAATAAATAAAAAAAACCACAAAATAATATAATTCCAAAATAAGCAACAAGCCAGTTGCGAAATTTTTACAGATTAAGAAGTCATAAAAAGAAAAAAAAACAATGAAGCAACCGTTGGAGGGAAGCAAACAACAAACCAAAACCAAATTTAAATTGCCAAATTCGGAAACATATAAAGAAAATTTAGTGGGAAACAAAATAAATCCTGAAACAAATTAATTTTTTTTCTAGAAATCTTGAACTTTTTTAAATCTGGAAAAAAAAATAACATAACTGGATTAATGAAAACTCGGGGCAACAAAAAGAAAAAAGACTTTGATAAAAGAAATTTTTTTTATTTCTATAATTTTTTTGTTCATCTAGAAAAAAAAAATTGGCAGAGCAACAATCAGGGGAAAAAGGAAGTCCAGAAAAAAGCAAATTTATTTTTAAATCTTCACATTTCTTTGTTAATTTGGGAAAAAAATCATATCCAAATTAAGCCAAATTCAAGGAAACAAAACGTAAATAAAAAAAATAAAAAAAGGCAAAATATTTCGAAGAGAGATGAAGATGGGAAATGAATAATATAGAAATTTTACCATAACTTACTTTTTAATGAGGATAAACAACTGAAAGCAAGCAAACAGAGCGTCTGCAAGTCGCTGATTTCAAACGTAGATTTCAATTTGGAGAAAGCAATTGGGAAAAGCGAGCGAGTAAACGATATGAAGAGGGGATATTTTGATCCTGCCCTAATTTCGATTTCATTTTCATTCCATCCGAAATAGAATCCCTATTCTTAGCCCATGTCATGGAATGACTATCACGAGCCATCCCGTAATAGCATCCATCTTCATTACGGGCCGGTTCGCCAACTCCCCTAATCAAACAAAGTAATAACCTAAACCCACCAAATATACAAGTAACAGTCATGGGATTACACTCAATCAAGCATGGTGTCAATACAAGCTAAGTCTTCAAATATGGTATTCATTATTAATAAAATTTTCTAATTTTACAAATGAAATTAACAAAAGTGATATATACCATAATTTAATATATATATATATATATATATATTTTAAAAAAGTAAAACTTGTGGAAAATTCTTAACTCATTAGTGAAATAAACTATGCTTAACCTGATGATGGCTCATCACACGAATATTAATTTCAAGAAGTTGTAGCATAGAAATTCTGTGTTTTAAGGCTCAACTAACTTGTACACATCCCATCCAGAAACTCCACAAATTCCCCCATCGTTTTTACAGTCTACTCATGTGTCTTGAGATTAAAACTACAGTGACAGTATGTTTGATAGCCATATATGAGGAGAATGAATCAACTATGCAAAAGTACATAATTAACATTCTGCAATTTTACAAATCCTGTTACAAGGTTGTGCCCCCACCATCAGACATAAGAGATGCAGCAGCTGCAGCAGCCGTAGGGACAACACCGGTTGAAACACCTGGCTTTGACAAATGCAGCAGCCTGTAAAATTAAACACCACAAGCTTGTATCAGTTCAATTTAATACAACCATCTATAAACTAGTGTGTCGGTTTCTAAGCACAAAGTAAAAATTGGATAAGATAGACAAATTGGGCAATAACCATGCATGTTGAGAAGGCAGATTAAATTCTTACGGTGCAAGATATTCGCAGAAGGAAGACACAGCAGCAACGACTTCATTATAATTTTCTGATGTTGCAGGGGCGGTCACTTCTACCAGCTGTATACCAGGTGTTACTGGCACAGCCTCATCGGTTGCGTGCAGTTTTAGCATCTTATTAACAGATGAAACAGTTACAGTTATCTGAGCACCCCTTTGGAAATGAAAGGTGATTCCCACTCTTAGCAGCTCATGATCCAACTTGTATCCGAGTGCATAAAATAATCGAAGCACATTCTTGCTTGCTTTGCTTTCTACCATACTCCTAACCAGAACAGAAATTTGCTCTGCCCCAGCACCCCTCATTGCACCCCCAACATGTTTAACAGTCCTACAAACAATATAGAAGGCTATAAACATCCAAAATAACAATCAAATACCCAAAATTAACAAAACTAAAAATTCTAGTTTACCAAGTAGGTTCAGACTGCTCAAGATCACACAATAATCTGACCTCTGAAGCAACAAATCCTGTGAAATTCATAGCATTAGCAGCGCATAACCGAACAATTTGATCAAGAGGTTTATTAATTACTAGTCTTATATTACAAATAAAGCAAGTGATGATTCATGAATAACTACATGATTAAGCAGGAAACTCATTTACAAGAAAAACCAAAAAGCAAAAATTGTTTCTATCGTCTGATACTTCATAGGCTTGTAAGAAAAATTAGAAATTTGGCAAAGTGAGAATGTAAATACTTACCAAGATTTGGGCCACTTTTAAGGCAAATTTCATGGACTCTTAAGCGTTCTTTATTAACCCCACAAAGACCCTGAAGTAGAATTTCGAGTGCTTCAACATACTGCAAACTCAAAAAAAAAAAAGAACAGAAACCAAAATCTTCTTAACATGATTCCCAAAGTCGGTTAAAAAAAGTACTTTTGGCATGAATTTTTACCTGTGTCTCTATAATTCCTTGAACAACACATTCCATTTTTACGACTTCTGCATTCAAACCTTATTGTTTTGAACAATGAAATGCAGCTGGCAACTGATAGAGGAGCTCACTATGAAACCCTTTTTCTTCTTTTTGAATATTGAAATGGGAGTTGAAATGTGCTGTCACCGACTCAAAAACAAATTACAGGCTGAAACTTCAAAATGTTTTTTCTTGGATTGTTTGACCCAATGTAAGCCCAGCATCTGACTACCTTTTTTCTATTACATCTATATCTATATATACTATACATAATATTTTCACCCTCATTAAGTAATAGGGTTATGTTGGATTTTCACTAAATCTTTTTAATTGAATAAATATTTTTCCAGGTTGTATGAAGCAAGCCTAACTGCCTAAGGCTAAGGATTCCAATGAATATATGATCTTAAAAATTATGCCATTTACTTCCCACAATTGATTTAAAATCCTCAATTAAGTGAAATTTTTAACCACGAGTAAAGAATGCCACAAACTTCTGAGATCCAAGTATGCAAAAGGGAAGAAAAAACTAATGTTGTTTAGAGGACCTACAAAGCAATAGTTCTTAACTTGGATGAGCTTAAATCAAACAAGTGCAGATGCAGTAACACCCACTTCGAATAACTGGGGAAGTTTCTTAGTGTCATAACTATAGAAGCTAAAAGTAGTAAATTTTACCTTTGTTGGCGAAGTTTCTAAGCCACAGGATCAAGGGGCTCTTATTTAGCTACTTCAACAGTTTTCCCTTTCTTTTCAGTAGCTTTTGATGCAGGTTTCTTAGGGGCCTTCTCTTCAAGGCCTTTTGCTACAGGCTGCTGATAACAAGTAAGGAAACAACACATCAACACAGGCAAATAGTTTTTCTCTATTATCAAATATATAACACAAATATCTTTTCTGCAATAACATTCTTTGCACAGAATGACCATAGAAAACATCTAACAACTTACATATGTACCAAGTAATCTATGCTAATGAAGACAAAACACAGATCTTCAACAGTATAATAGCAATTAAGGAGAAGGTGAACTACTGTAAGTAATTAAAAAGCTAAGAATGTGATGGTATAATCCAATACTAAGGTGAAAGAGAACTACCGTGAGCAGTCTGAGCATTCAACAATACTTTCACAAACCAAATCTAAAGATCTTTCAAACAGAAAATTAATCAATTAAATAGAAGGAAAAGAAGAAGAGAAAACCCTGTTTTCCAAATGATTTTGATATATATGTTTATGTCATTGAACTTGCAAATTGGAGAATGGCAGACAAAGGGCAAGACCAAGACAGAGAGTGTTCTGCATTTGGTTCTAAACCAAGATAGAAACTAGCAGATTTGGGTGAGTTAGGAGTTTGTTACTTCCATTATTTTAGGGTCAAGATGATTTGTGGTGGAGACAATGGTGAATACTGATGCAACAATGGAAGTTTAATTTTTGCTTCCTCTACCTTCCATGGCTAAATTACAATTCAGATGGGGGGCGATGAATTGTTATTCAGGCTGCACTCTGAAATAGAATTGGAATAAAGGGCTAAATGCCATGACCCGTAATAACTCACTCCTTTCAACCAAACACATGTTTAGTGGGGTCCCCTTGAATTAGGCCTAAATGGATAGCACATTACATTGAACCAAAAATGGTGTTAGTGTCAAATTTAAATTGAACACGTTATGCAATATGATAAGTTCATAACTATTTAGTTACTATTACCACATTCTAATTACTAAATGAATAACATTCTAAATAAGAAAATATTTTATTAATTACCATAAAGTCTAATTAATATATTATTGATAATTAATATTGTTACAAATTCTTAAGGATTAAATTTAGGAGTGTTATTCTCTTACCTTATTTACACTATATAAACTTGAATATAAATAGGCTAACTCAAGAGATGAAATATAAGTATTTCTTGTTTTCATTCTTCTCTTCGTATTCATCAACATGGTATCAGAGCCACTTGGCTCTATTCAATGGGTTCGTGTTTGTTGTTTGGAACGCGAATCGTTAGGGTATTTTGTTGTTTCCACCAGCACAGGAAGGTGCACCACTAGCTCGACAACCAAACTGCTAATTTTGGTGTCCAAGGGGTCTGCATGTAAGCACCATGCACCGCCAAAAGATCCAAGTACTCTCTTCACGTGCGGACGCATGTGGGCACGTGGGGCAGTGTTAGGCCATCAGCTTCCATCTCCAACATCAACTTCTTGGTCCAATTATAGCCGGTGGTCTAATGCTTGATCGATTGAAGATCCGTGGGTCGGTTTTTTTTTTTTTTAAGGTTTCACATTGTTTGGGTACTATTCACGAGCATTGTTTGGATACTGTTCAACACTGTTTGAGTACTACTCGGGTATTTTTTTGGACCATTTGTAGTCTTTCCTTTTGCGGGTTTTGCTGCCTTTCGTCATATTGTGGCTCCCTTTGCTTCATTTATGGATTCAGCTTAATCTAATGCATGTTTTATTTTCTTCATTCATATTGCTCATCAATTAGAAGCTACAGATCATGACAGGTAATCCCAATCCTTCTCTACCTTTCAATCACAAGATTCACCTTCTCTTGTTGCTAATGCTGATGGAATCACTTATAAAGTTGTTGGTTCTAAAAGTACTAACCTAATTTCATCTATCACCTTATCATCAATATTAAATTTACCTAAACTCACCTTTAATTTAATCTTTGTCAGTAAACTTAGCCGTGACCTAAAATGCACCATCTCATTTTTTCCACCATTGTCTTTCACAGGATCTTGTGACGAAGCTCACTATTGGTAAAGGACATGCATTTGATGGTCTTTGTATTTTCGACTCGTGGGTTCCTCGATTCGTGACTTGTCCTAATTTTCTCTATCCGATCAAAGCACATTGTCAATTAGGACATCCTTCTCTTTCTTTGTTGAATAAGTTATGTCCACAGTTTCAAGACCTACCTTTGTTGGAATGTGAAGCATGTCACTTTGCAAAGCATCGACGGAGCCCCTTGAGCCCAAGATCTAACAAATGATCTAATTCCACTTTTGAATTAGTACACTCAAATGTTTGGGGACCATATTCGGTAGAATTTAAACCTAGATTCTAGTATTTTGTTACGTTTGTGGATGATTATTCTCCAATAACATGGATATATTTTATGAAAAATCAATCAGAGGTAGATATATTTTATGAAAAATCAGTCAGAGGTGGATATATTTTACGAAAAATCAGTCAGAGGTTTTTTTTCATTTTCGGACTTTTTGTGCTGAGATAAGAATTCAATTTGGTGTGCCTATCCAAATTTTGCGCAAAGATAATGCTAAAGAATGCTTTTCCAAATCTTACAAAGCCTTTATGATCCAAAATGAGATTTTTCATCAATCCCCTTGTGTTGACACGCCATCTCATAATGGTGTAGCTGAACGGAAAAACAAGTATCTTCTTGAGACAATTAGAGTTCTTTTATTTCAAACAAAAATTCCTAAATAATTTTGGACTGATGCTATTTCAACAGCCTATTTTTTGATCAATCGCATGCCTTTCTCCGTACTTGATGGTGATAACCCATACAATGTTCTATTTCCATCCAAACCATTATTTCCGATGAAACTAAGAATTTTCGGGTGTACCTATTTTGTTCGAGATGTTCGGCCTTATGTCACTAAGTTCGATATAAAATCCTTAAAAGTGTGTATTTTGGGGGATATTCTTGCCTTCAAAAGGGATACCGATGTTATAGTCCAGACCTCAAGAAATATTTGGTGTTTACTGATGTTGCATTCTCAAACCAAGAATCATTCTTTTCAAAAGAGACGCCTTAAAATCTTCCAAAACAAGGGGAGGAAGATGATTGATTAATGTACACTGTCACTACTCCAACTCCGCCATTGGTTACTCAAGTTTATTCCAGACAAAAAGACTCATGATACATGTCTGATACCGGTTTCTTCATTATCAAATCCAACCCTTTTACCAGTGTTTCCACCGTCTGATCCAACCCCAAGTGACCTTAACCTTCCCATTGCTCTACGTAAAGGTAAACACCAATGTACCTATCCTATTTCTAATTTTGTTTCATAAAACCATTTGTCTCCTTGCTCTTTAATTGTATCCCTAGATTCTATTTCTATTCCTAAGACAATTCTAGAGGCTTTGAATCATCTTGGTTGGTGTGATGCGATGTTGGAGGAAATACATGCATTAGATGAAAATGGTATTTGGGACCTAGTGGATTTACTTGTTAGTAAACATGTTGAGTGCTAATGGGTATTCACTGTTAAGGTAAATCCAAATGGCGCAATCACTAGCCGCTTTTCATAATTGGCCTTTTCACCAATTAGATATCAAGAACATCTTTCTTCATGAGAACCTCCAAGAAGAAGTATATATGGAGCAACCACTTGGATTTGTTGCTCAGGGAAAGTATGAAAAGGTCTGTCATCTAAAAAAATCTCTTTATGGATTGAAACAAAGCCCTTGTGCTTGGTTTAGAAAGTTCAATGAGCTAGTTCAATAGTTTGGGTTGAAGAAAAGCAATTGTGATCATTCTGTGTTTTATAAATGATCTGAGGCTAGAGTTATTCTTCTTGTAGTATATGTTGATGATATTGTTATTACAAGAGATGATGCTGCAAGGATCTCATCTCTAAAGTATTTTTAGCATACCATGTTCCAGACAAAAGATTTAGGTCAATTGAAGTATTTTTCGAGGATAGAAGTGTTGAGATGCAAGAAAGGAATTTTTTATGACTCAGAAAAAGCATGTTATCTACTGGTAAAAACTGGAAAGTTGGTAGCTAAACCTTGTACCATTCCAATGGTTACCAATGCGTATCTTACAAAGATGATGGTGATTTCTTTGATGACCCTAAGAGGTATAGAAGGATAGTTGGGAAATCATATTATCTCACTGGTAACTCCTTCGGATATTGCATTTGTTGATAGTATTGTTAGCCAGTTTATGTCCCCACCCAATGTCAAACATTGGGCAACCCTAGAGCAGATCTTATGTTACTTGAAAAGAGCTTCTGGACGGAACATATTACACGACAATCATGGAGGAAACTTAGTATCATGGAGGAGCAAGAAGCAAAATGTTGAACCTCAGTCTAGTGCAGAATTGAAATATAAGGCTATGGCACAGTCCACGTGTGAAATTATGTGGATATGACATCTGTTAACTGAAATTGGGTTGGAGTATTCCTCACCAGTAAAGCTCTTGTGAAATAATCAAGTAGCTCTTCATATCACCTCAAATCCATTTTATCATGAAAGAACCAAACACACGAGGTTGATTGTCACTTTATTCAGGAGAAAATTTTGGACAATTCAATCTCCATAGGTTATGTGAAGACAAGAGAACAACTTACGAATTTGTTTACGAAGGCACGAACCGGGTTAACTATTTATGTAACAAGTTGGGCATGATCAATACCTATGCTCCAGCTTAAGGGTGAGTGTTACAGATTCTTAGGGATTAAATTTAGGAGTTTTATTCTCTATCCTTATTTACACTATATAAACTTGAATATAAATAGGCTAACTCTAGAGGTGAAATGTTGAAATTCCTAAAATTAAGGATAGATTACTTACCTTATCACTAGGAGATCTTCTGTAAGTAAGAAACTAATCTTAGTTACTGATTCTTAGGATGTTATTGCTTTTTAGGGATTGTTTCCTTCCTTAGAATAATTCCTCTCTATATATTTGTAAGCTAACTAGCAGAAATACATATAAAACTTTTATCTAAATTTCTACATGGTATCAGAGCTCTAGGAATTATTCGATCCCTCTCATTCATCTCTAAATTCTTCCTAAAAATCCCTCCGATCTTGTTCCTTTTTTCTCCCATGGGTGATTTCAACGAAACCCTGTCTGAAACTGAGATTTCACAAATATTTTAGAATGTTAATCAGGGAATCAATCAAAGTGTTCTTAATTCCTCACTTATAATCACTAGTCATCGACTAGATGGGAAGAATTTCTTACAATGGTCTCAATCTGTCCTTATGGTGATTCGTGGGCGAGGCATATTAGGATATATCAATGGAGAAATTCCACAACCAAACGCAACTGACTCTACTTATGCTACTTGGGAACTCAACAACTCCATTGTAATGGCGTGGCTAATTAATTCTATGGAAGGCCATATAAGCCGAACCTTTCTCCTCTTCAAGACTGCAAAAGACATGTGGGATGCTGTTAAAGAAAACTACTCGGATCTTGGAAACGCCTCACAAGTTTTTGAGATCAAACTTAAGTTAAAAGATATTCAACAAGGGACACTCGGGGTAACTCACTATTACAACAATCTGAAAATCTTGTGGCAGAAATTAGATATGTATTGGGGTGAAGGCTTAGAACACACTAAGTTTATGACTCACCTCAACAATGAGCGTCTCTATGAGTTTCTAGTAGGACTGAATCGTGAGTTAGATGAGGTCCGGGGCCGAATTCTGGGCAGATCACCTCTCCCAACCATTGGCGAAGCATTTGCAGAAGTTAGAAGAGAAGAAAAGTGTCGTCTTGTCATGATGAGAGATTCAAAGGAGCCTAAACCTATAATATCTTCTAGAAACCAACCCACTGAAACCTTTGCTCTCATCTCTAGAGGTCCACAAACACAAAAACCACGCACTGGAAATGATTCTGAATCAAACAGGCCATGGTGTAACCACTGCAACCGTGTTGGTCATACAAAAGAAAAATACTTCAAACTTCATGGCTACCCTGAAAAAAAACAGAAAGATAAAAAGACCGCCCTGTTATCTTCGAATGCTGCAGATAATGTCCTTAATGTCCGCCTAACCAAAACTCAGCTGGAAACTCTCCGCAAGATGCTTGGTACTTCCACTGCTCATGGATCTTTAGCCACTCAAGGTACTGCCCTCAATATTGCCCTTGAATCTAATAATCAATCCTCTTGGGTACTAAATTTGGGTGCATCAGATCACATGACAGGTAACTCTACCTTGTTTCAAATCTACACCACTTGTGATAACAAGTCTCGAATTTGCATAGCTGATGGTTTTACTCACCTGTGGCTGGAGTAGGAAAAGTTCAAATAACAGAAAATTTCTCTCTTGATAAAGTCCTACATGTTCTAAACTTGTCTTCTAATTTACTTTCAATAAGTAAACTTACCAAGGATGAAAAAGTGCTTGCTGAAATTTCTGAAATTGGGTGTGTGATACAGGAACAGAAATCGGGGAGGAAGATTGGCACTGCTAAAGTTGATGATGGATTATATGTTTGGAATAAAGACAGCACACAAGGGGAATTGGCTCTATCCACTTCAAAAGAGGATGTGATTATGCTATGGCACTGTAAGTTAGGGCATCCAAATCTATTGTATTTGAAAAAACATCTTCCACTGTTATTTCGAAATAAAAATATAAATTCCTTGAAGTGTGAAATCTGTCAATTATCCAAACATACCCGTGTACCATATCCACTAAAACCATACATCCAGTCCCAACCTTTTTCATTAATCCACAATGACCTATGGGGAGCTAGCAGAGTGAAAAATATTATAGGGGCTAAGTGGTTTATAACATTTATTGATGATCACACTAGAGTCTGTTGGGTCTACCTACTCAAAGAAAAATTTGAAACACCCAAAGTATTCCAAAATTTTCACTCAATGGTCCGAACCCAGTTCAATTCTACCATACATACTCTCCACACTGACAATGGAAGAGAATACTTTTATTCTATCCTAAGCCCATACCTTTCTGACCAAGGCATCATACACCAAAGCTCTTGCCCGGACACACCTCAACAAAACGGGATTCTCGAGCGAAAAAATAGACACCTCCTTGCTGTGGCTCGAGCTATAATGTTCACTATGAATGTTCCTAAATACTTGTGGGGAGAGGCTGTTCTCACTACTTGCCACCTCATAAATCAGATGCCATCAAAGGTACTAAATTTTCAAACACCTCTAAATACCCTCTTAAAATCCTTTCCCCTATTTCGTGTTCCTAACCTTCCAGCAAGATATTTGGTTGCAAAACCTTTGTCCATAACCAACAAGAAAATCAATCCAAACTTGACCTTCGAGCCCACACCTGCATATTCATTGGCTATTCCTCCACTCAAAAAGGCTATAAGTGTTACTCACCAGTTTTGCGCCGAATGTTTGTCTCTCGGGATGTGACCTTCTTTAAAAATGAACCATATTTTGGAGCATCTCATCTTCAGGGGGAGACTTTAAATGAAGATGAGACACTTAATACTCTTCTTACAATGCCTCACGATCCTACCACTACCCTCACAAACAAGCCTAATAAACAAGGTGCTACCCTCAACTTAGATGCTATTTCTCCTATACATCAAGAAGCTAGCACAATCCTACCTAATATCAATAACATCACCGAAGTACAATAGCCTTCTAATCAAGGGAATGAAGAAGAAAAGTTCGAATCTGCAGTTTACACTCATTTAAATCGCCATCCTGAAACTGATACAACAGTGCCAATTGCTTCTTCAACCGAGGATTGTTCTGAAACAGAAGTCTCACCTCCATCACCATCCATCAATCTTCCAATTGCAATGAGAAATGGCACAAGGAGCTGCACTCAACGTTCTATTTCTCGGTTTGTATCCTATGGAAACTTATCTAAGTCTTATAAAGCTTTTGTGACTAATGTTGATTCTGTAAAAACTCCAAAAACTATAGAAGAAACACTTGAATCAGCTGAATGGAAACAAGCTGTGATGGAAGAAATGGAGGCACTCAAAAACAATAAGACATGGGAAGTTTCAGATCTGCCTAAAGGAAAAAAGCAGTAGGTTGCAAATGGATTTTTACTACGAAATTTAAACCCGATGGCCATATTGATCGATACAAGGCTCGACTTGTGACGAAAGGCTTCACTCAAACTTATGATCTCGACTATGATGAGACATTTGCACCAGTTGCCAAATAAACACCATTCGAGTCCTTCTATCTCTTGCTGTCAATCTTAATTGGCACTTGACTCAATTGGATGTTAAAAATGCTTTCCTCAATGGGGAGTTAAATGAAGAAGTATACATGGATTTCCCACCTGGGTTTGAAGAAAGCAAGGACCAAGTGTGTTAATTGAAGAAGTCATTTTACGGGCTGAAACAATCTCCAAAGGCGTGGTTCATTCGGTTTGCAAAAGCTATGACAAGTAGAAATTACACTCAAGAACAGGCAGATCACACCATGTTCTACAAGCATTCGGAACCAGGTAAATGTTACATCCTCATTGTCTACATAGACGATATAATAGTGACAGGAGATGATACAAGCGAAATTGTGAGGTTGAAAGAATTCCTTGGAATAGAGTTTGAACTTAAAGACTTGGGGAATCTTAAATATTTTCTGGGCATGGAGGTAGCAAGGTCTCGAAAAGATATTTCCATCTGCCAAAGGAAATATGTTCTTGATTTACTATCAAAAATTGGCTTGATGGGTTGCAAACCAGTTGAAACTCCTATGGAGTTTAATCTTAAATTGGGCACTGATGAGGATGGAGAAGAAGTCGACAGGGGGAGATATCAACGTCTAGTAGGGAGACTTATCTACCTATCTCACACCCGTCCAGACATAGCCTTTAGTGTGAGTGTTATAAGTCAATATATGCATGCCCCAAGAGAGAAGCACCTGGAAGCTACATATCGGATACTAAGGTATCTAAAAGGGACTCCTAGAAAAGGCCTATACTTCAAGAAAAATGCCAACCGAAACCTGGAAGTTTATATCGATGTCGATCAAGGTGTTCTATCAATGATGACGCCTACAAGTGGTTATTGTAGCTATGTTTAGGGTAACCTAACGACATGGAGGAGTAAAAAATAGTCTGTTGTAGCACGCAGCAGTGCAGAAGCAGAATATCGAGCACTAGCTCATGGTATATGTGAAGGAGTTTGGATACAAAGACTTATGGGGGAACTAAAAGTTCCTTATACTAGGCCTATGAAGTTGTATTGTGACAACCAAGCAGCTGTCAGTATAGCACATAATCCTGTGTATCACGATCGTACCAAACATGTGGAGATAGATCGCCACTTTATAAAAGAAAAAATACACTTAGGAGAAGTGTGTGTTACCTACCTACTTGCTAGACAACAAGTTGCAGACGTGTTAACAAAAAGCTTGAACAGAAACATGTTTGAAGAACTTGTTAGCAAGCTAGGTTTGCTACATATCTACACTCCAACTTGAGGGAGAGTGTTGGAATTCTTAAGATTAAGGATAGATTACTTACCTTATCACTAGGAGATCTTCTGTAAATAAGAAACTAATCTTAGTTACTGATTCTTAGGATGTTATTGCTTTTTAGGGATTGTTTCCTTCCTTAGGATAATTCCTCTTTATATATTTGTAAGCTAACTAGCAGAAATACATATAAAACTTTTATCTAAATTTCTACATGAAATATAAATAACTTTTCATCAGTCTATTCTTCTCTTGTTTTCATTCTTCTCTTCGTATCCATTAACAATTACTATGTTAAATAAATTAATTAATTATTGAAAATATTGATTTTTCTTTTAAGTTTAAATCATTTGAAAATGTTGAAGAGTGCAACGTCAAATTACAATCCAAGTGGATGCACAATATTGCAAATTAATTTAAGGTCAACCCAAATACAAAACATTGATTTACGATGAAAACCTAAGACATTAATTTATCAAATCAAAGTATAAGACAGGTATAGTTTTATGGATTTGTTTCATCATAAATTAGTGTAACTTGGAAATAAAAATTAATTGATTATGAAGTTGAAAGTATCAAAATCTTACATCTTAGGTTTTAGTAACAAAAATAGAAGTAACTAATCAATTCAATGTTTCTCGCTCATCTAATCTAATCTAATCTAATCAAGTGGACTGCATTGTTGGGCTACACTTAAGCATTCATCATAATTTTTTTATAAAAAAGTTGAAATTTACATGGATATTGTTATGATGCAATAACAGAAAAAACCAAAATTGAGGCTAACTTCTGAACTTGCATGTAATTCAAAAACTGATAGTAAACGATCCAAGTAGATGATATTTAGGCAAAGACTCAAGGGTCCAAACTAGTAAAAAATGAAAAGTTAAGTTATAAATTGTTAATTTTTAGAATTATTTTTCAAAGGTGATAAAAAAAAGTTGATAAGATTATGAAGCAAACCTTTTGTTACTCAAAGATTAAAACTTTTCTAGGAAAGAAGAGAATTTTCGGGAAAATGAAGAGAATAGTTTGAGAAACCTGCAAAAAAAAAAAAAAAAAGTGAAATTGTTAGTAAATAAACAACACTGGTAGCTGAAATATATACATTGAAATTCATTGAACAAAAAATGCAGCATAACGCTTCTTGAAACAAATGAAAACTAGTTCTCAAATTCAGTTCAATTCCTCTGCTTTCTGAACTACCAAACAGAGTATTATTGATGAAAATAATTGATTTTGAATCCATAGTTCAACAATATACAACACTAAAATTTTCAAAGTAAACCAAAACTAAAATTAGAAACAAGAAAAACAACTCCCTGCCCACTCAAGGAACTACAGATTTTCCCAATTTCTCACCCAAAGAAAAACAGGAACTCATTGAGAAACCCAAGAACCCAATGTTTAAAAAATCTACTAAAATTTCAAGCTTTCAACATTCGAGCAAACCAATTAACCAAGTTCGAAAAACCCAAATTATTATTGCTCTTAAAATAGTGATAACCAGCATGTAGATGAGATGCATCAGCCATCGGTGTAGAGAAATTTATTAAGAGATTTTAATGAAATTTAGATGCCAAATTACTTACTTCTGTTAACGTTGAAGGACCAATTCAGAATAGAAGGGGAGCAACGACCAAAAGTGATGACTGATTCAAAAAGCAAGATTGATATTTGCGGGGAGAAACGGTAGACAGAGAGAGGAGAAAGAATTAGGGTTTACTAATTTGGGATTTTGGGCATAGGGGAGAGAGAGAGACTGTATAAGAAAATGGCTTAATTCATATATCACCCCTAAATTATTCCCATTTTCCATTTTTTATTGGATTATTCCCATTTTCTTCATATAAAAATTACCTAAAATGATATGTAAACTATTTTTTTATCAATGTTATATGAATCGCACCAAATCAATTAGTTGGACGAGAAATCATCTGGATATTGATCTAAAAAAGAGTTTTGAATTGACTGATTCAAAAATCGATACAGAGTGGCTGAATCGGATTTTTTTTAAATTTTTAATAAATTTTTAACTAAATTTATTAAACTGATCAGACTGAATAACTAATTAGTCTGACCGGTTCGACTATCGGCCCAATTTAAAAACATTTAATTTTATTACTTAAATGAGGCATAATGATTTATTTGGTTCTCCTACTTTACCAAAAAAAATATTTTAGCTCCTTATTTAATTTTTATCTATTTTAATTTTAAACTTATATTATTTGTTAAATCAGTCAAAATAGATGAAAAGATTAACTTCTATTAACTTTCTAATGTGACATTTATCTATATACTAAATTAACAATTAATTAATTTTTAAAATTAAAATATTAAAATAAATTTAATGAATGAATATAAGATTGAAGTCATTAATGAATAAAATTGGAGTCAAAAGTATGCAGAGAGTAGAAAACCAAACCACAAAAACAACTCAATCTGTTCATTGTCTTAGCAAGTGTAGACAACACTTGAGGTGGACATTTTTGTACAAGTTGATTGATATGATTAATGACAAGAGAGTTCACTTGAGGTTTTATAATAGGGAGACAAGAGAGTTTACTTGAGGTTTCATAATAGGGATACCGGAGAGGCGTCAAATATCAATGGAAAAGTTGACGTTGTCGAGCATTATGATGTTGATAAAAAAAAATTATAGGATCTTGTTGGAAATGGTTTACCGATCAGGTTGTAGATTGCATGAGGTAAAAAATTTGTACTCTGGTGGGTTACTTTCATCATTAAATTACATATAAAATGCATTCAAAATTAAGTTAACAAAAGTATCCCTACAATAAAATTAAATTATCTTGTAGCATTCAAAATTAAGTTAGAGAAGCCTATGAACCAAGCTTATGTTTGGCTCAGCTGAATGGGATTCCCATTCGGCCTCTATTCAACAGTGCCACAATGCTTTAGAATTTTGGTTCACCAAATAAGTGTTTCAATATAAATAGAAATCAACACCTATTACTTCCCTTCCTGTAATAGAGATTCAGCGGTGGTGGTGGGTCTGAATGGTCCTTCAAGACTAATGACAAAAAAACAACTATTTTAAATATTTTAAACTTCAAATAAATATACTAACAGAAATGACTGGAATGAAGCTTTGGGTGATTTTTACCCCCCCCAAAAAAAACACCCAACTAGAAATACAAACAGAAGAAACAGGGATGAAGCTTTTGGTGAAAAATTGGGATTTTCTGAGTTTTGTGATCTGCAACAGTAGCAGAAGATGCCAAACAGAAACTGGGTTTTGTGATTTTTTTTTTTTTTTTAATGTTAATGTAAAGGGGTGGAGTCAAGGGCCTGTCACGGTCTTAAAATGGAAATTTTTACTTTTAAATTTTAAAATTTTAAAAATTTTAAATTAATGTATGGTAAAATTACATTTTAGTCCCTTAATAAGAAGAAAAAATTATTTAATACTTTAAAAATTATAAAGACATAGACTATTAAAATGATTTACATCATAAAAGTATACAACTTTATTCTAGTCCCTCAAATAATTTTTTGACTCCACCTCTAAGTATAGTAAGAGAGTAAAAGAGTAATAGAAAGAGAGAAAACAAAAGTAACATATATAAAAGGAAAAGTCTTATAATATTTATTTTAAAATATAAATTTAATACTTTAAACTATTTGTTAAATAAATATTTATAATATTTAGTATAAAATATTACTTTAATCATTATATTTAATTATAATATGTATCAAATAAAATATTTTAAATATATTAAAATTTATTATAAAATAAAGAGAGGTGGAGAAAAAAGAAGAAAAAAATACTAAAGCAATAAAGAATGTAGTTTATTAATCAAATGGATGATTACAATGTTTCATCAGAATCTATTTATAGGCATAAGAAGTATAAAACAAGTGTAAATCTAATTCTAATAACTATTAGAATTTAAAGTACATTGAAACTTTATCTTGATCATGATGGACATCTACTTATTAAGATATTCATAACACTCTCCCTTAGATGTCCATTTGTAGATAATGTGCCTCGTTATAACCTTACTAGAAAAAATCCTGTGGAATAAAAACCTAATGAAGGAAAAGGAATACACAATCTTCTATTACAAGCTGCCTCATTAAAAACATTTACTAGGAAAACCCAATGGGACAAAACATTGGTTAAAGGAAAAGAGTACAACTTATTTTAAACTCCCCCTAATGGCAACATTACATTATATTTTTTAGTTGACGCATTCTAATGTTATGTAGTAGTCTTTCTAATGTTGAAGTTGGCAATGCCTTAGTAAAAAGATATGCTAAATTATCACTAGAACGAATTTGTTGAACATTTATATCACCTTTTTTTCTCAAGATCATGGGTGAAGAACAATTTTGGTGAAATATGTTTCGTTCTATCACATTTGATGTAACCACCCTACAATTGAGCTATACATGTTGCATTATCTTCATATAAGATAGTTGAAATCTTTTCCTGTAAAGGCAAATTATATATCCTCTGGGTATGTTGGGTCACTAACCTTAGCCAAACACACTCTCAACTTGCCTCATGCATTGCAATTATTTCTGCATGATTGAAGAAGCGACAAGTAATGTTTGCATTGTTGAACGCCACGCTATGGCAGTACCCCTACATGTAAATAAATATCCTATTTGAGATTGACCTTTATGTGGATCTAATAAGTATCCAGCATCAACATAGGCAACTAATAGGGATTTTGAATCATTTGAATAAAATAACCCCATACCAATGGTCCATCTGAAATATCTAAATACATGTTTAATTCCATTCCAATGTCTACATGTTTGGAGAAGAGCTAAATCTTACTAACAAGTTTACAGCAAAAGCTATATCAGGTCTTGTGTTGTTTGGAAGATACATCAATGCCCCTATGATACTTAGATATGGTACTTCAAAACCAAGAAACTCTTCATCATTCTCATAAGGACAAAATTGATCTTTATTTACACCTAACGATCGTACAACCATCAGAGTACTTAATGGGTGTACTTTATCCATGTAAAATTTATTTAATATCTTTTCCATATAATTTGATTAATGAACATGAATTTCATCTTTTAGATGCTCGATTTGTAATCCAAGATAAAACTTTATTTTTCCAAGATCTTTCATCTCAAATTCTTTCTTTAAACAATTTACTGTATTTTGAAGCTTTTCAGGAGTTCCAATAACATTTAGATCATCGACATAAACAAAAATTATCACAAAATCTGATCCAAACTTTTTTATAAAGACAGATTGACAAATTAGGTCATTTTTGTAACCTTCTTTTAACAAGTATTCACTAAGACAATTGTAGCATATACGTGCAGATTGTTTTAATCCATATAAACTTTTCTTTAATCCGATCGAGCAATTTTCTCAAAAAACTCTATATCTTTTTGAGATTTTAAATCATTCAGGGATTTTCATATAAATTTCACTATAGAGTGTACCATATAAATAGGATGTAACAACATTTATTAGATGCATGTCAAGTTTTTCACGTACTGCCAGACTAATATGATATCTAAACGTGATTACCTCAATATGTCTCTTCATAATCAATGTTGTGGAGATAATGGATTAGCTCATGGGTAATTAAAATGTTGTCGTGCATCAATATGTCTCTTTATAATCAATGTATATTTATATAAGTCTCCTTATAATATTTTAGGTACCAAATCTCTTCTTAAGTTTTATAATTAGTTATGTCATGGGTCTCTTCAGGAACCCCCGCCTCCACTATATGACAATCTTGAATGTTTGCTTCTGTACTTTTACAAGGATTTTTATTTTTGGAATCGATCAATATTCCATGTTTCATGCATGGATTACTTTATTTTGCATTAACAATTTTCCTTATTAGGACATCAATTCGTATTGGAGCATTTTTAGTTGGTATGTGAGATTTAATTAATCTGGCAGTTGATTTGTAAAATGAATTATCTGTTGAACTTTTGGTTCACGTACGAGGATCTTAGACATTGATAATTCATTTCAAGTACTTTATTAATCCAGCTTTTTATTCTCTCCCACTAATGTTGGGAAAACTGACAACTCATGTCATAACTAAATATCGAATTAATAGCTCAAAAATATTTTAAGGAGACTCATATAATGTACATTTCCAATCTCTTATTATGACCCATCTTCGTGCGTTGTTGTGGAGAAGTTGGAACATATACCGCACATCCAAAAATTGTAAGATGGGAAATATTTGGCTCTTGACCAAAAATCAATTTTAATGGGGTGTATTTATAATTTATAGGCTTGATGCGTACAACATGTAAATCAATATAATCTCATGTTGAAATAGACAGTTTTGTTCTCATAAGTAAAGATTTAGCTATTAGTTGGAGGCATTTAATAAACAATTCAGCTAAATCATTTGGTGTGTGAACATGAGCTACAGGATGTTCAACTTTTATCCCAATTGACATGCAACAATCATTGAAAACTTGAGATGTAAACTCACCAACATTAGCAAGATGAATTTTTTTAATTGCATAATTTGAAATTAATCATTTAAATAGGCAATCTCGCAAACGACAAGTTTCGAGTTGATAACGCATGTGATTATTTTGTAGATGCATCTACCAAAATCATATAATATCAAAACCATCCACATGGTAGATGAATGACACCATATTCATTTCAGAAATGCAAGACATTAAATCTTAACTTTAGCTAGTGAGTTTCTAAAAATCAATTTTCATTGAGAACAAGCAACAAATGAGAATTCTTTAAATTAAGGAATCTTCTGGTTCTTTAATGAATATCCATATGAATTCTCAATTAATTTTCACATCATATATAATCCAGGATGGTCTAACTGGTCATGCCAAGTAGTAAATGCATTTGTATTAGTAAACTTCTAGTTTACTTTAACATGTGTTTCAATTGTACTAAATTGTAACAAATTGATAATTTTATTATCATTCATTTTAATTTGTATCCACATATAAGTACTATTATGACATTTACTACTGGAAATGTCTAAATCAATGTGAAATCTATACTGCCACTAAGTCAATAAATATAATTTCCAAATAATTATATGCAGTATTCGCTTTAGGGAATATGCCAAAATCTTCAAATGCCCAAAAATCTATTAATAGCAAACTTTGAGAGTGAATCTTATTTTCCAAGTGTACAACATGTACATAACCAATGACTTTTCATACATAAGTTTTCTTTCTTGCAAGTACTCATCAGTAATATTTTACCATGTAATTTTAATTGAGAACTTATTTTGAATACCGTAGAGTTATACTCATAGTTTTTAAAAACTTACAACTTTAGGTGCATCCAACCATAATAAGCTTTAGATAGAATTATCATATTCTATTGCTCATAAGTAAATCTTTCACAGTCAAATATTTTGCTTTCAACCCTTTAAAAGGGATGATGACAAAAGAATATCACAAAGATTATAAAATAAATATAAATTAATAACCCAATCTCCTTTTTTATTCATATGAAATATAATATTTTCCTCATTCACAATCTTAATATGAGATCCATTACAAATATCTTTTAAAAGTAATGCATTAACTATAAAAATTTTGTGCTTTTTAAATATTGATATATTAGCTCTTCCGAGCTTTCAACTAACTTTGTACTATCAAATATTGGAATAATATTTGTTTGTTTTAGTACCAAATAAGATAAATATTTTCTATCTGTAATGTTAAAATTTATTATTACATTTTCATATCCTTCCTCAAAGAATATTAACAGAAACAAAATATTTGGGCATACGCCACATTTGTGGCCAATAATCTTTCATATCACATTGATAACATAAGTTATCTTTACCCTTTGAAAAGTTATCTTGATAACTCTCATTGTTCTCTTATTTATTACTATGTTCCCACTTTTAGTGGTCCATGAGTATAACTTTTATTTTCTTTATGTTTACATTCACTTTGGGGAATGCAACAAATCTGGTAGGATGGACTTCTAAATGCCTCTATTCATTTTTTATTTCATAATTACCATCGTAAACATGCGTGAATTTTAAATCAAAATCTATCCATCATGTTGTCATGATTATTCTCCAATTATAGTAAAAATGATATAATAAATAAAACATAGAAAAAAGTTCCTGAAGATCTTTAACATCATCATCACCTTGACTATTATCACGAGCACTGTTACAAGCAGTAAACAACTTTGTTTTCATAATAACATTTGTAACACCCCTAAACCGAAACCATCGCCGGAATAGGGTTAAGAGGCATTACTGAACAATCAAATTATTTCACATTCCATTTACGACACAGAGTCAATCATCATCATAACACATCAAAACATAATCAAATAGTCCCTTATTGAGGCCTTCAAGACCTTAAGCACATGCTAGAGGAGGGTCGAGACTAAACCGGAACATATACAGAAATTATCAGAAATTTAAAACTTTTCTAAGTTTCAGGGGTTACACGCCCGTGTGGGCAAACCGTGTGCCTCCCACGGCTGCTAGACACACCCGTGCCTCCTCCCTGTGGCCGAATCTGACTTAACACCACGGTTACCAAACACCCCTATGTACTAAGGCCGTGTACTCATAGGCCATATACTGACTTATTTACACGGATACTAGGCACGCTCGTGTACCTTGGCCGTGTGTCTTTAAGCTAGCTATTGACTTATACCCACGGCTAGTTGACACTCCCGTGTCAAGGCCGTATGCTATTAGGCTATATACTGTCATTCACCCACGGTCATTAGGCACGCCCGTGTGCCTCAACTGTGTGACAAAAATAGGCCATTTGTAAGGCCAATTTGCTATCCACAATTAAAGCATGATTACACACATAATTTGGCAATCAATTTCATGTCAAATGATCAACATATCATCTCATACAATCTCATTAACAACCATGTCAACTAATAAACTAAATTACACCACTTGAACACATTCCATACCAATATGATTCATTTCCAATTTTTCCATTTCATACTAGCATCATACCAACACAAAGTTACCATTCATAAAACATATTCTTTACTCATAAACCCTTCCAAAAGATGTATCATATATCAAAGCTATTCAAGCTAAAAACTAACACCTATCTAGCCACATCACATGGCTATTTATACATCTCAAACATGATTCAAATAACTAGCCTATACATGCCATATTTCAACTACGTACATCTTTCCAAAAGTACCCAAAATAGATTGCCGATAGTGTGATTGAGATGCTGACGATCCCCAAATCCGAGCTAGCTTTACTGACACTGTAAAACAGAGAAATAATCACACAGTAAGCTTTCAATAGCTTAGTAAGTTTGAAGTACAATACATATTACTGAAATATTCCACATTAGTACATAAGTTAACCATCACATAGATAAATGCACAATTAGGCTCATCATCAAACTCAACCTTATGCTCCAGTATCTATTCATTCAACTTCTAAGATTATCATCAACCACATAGGTTCAACGTATCTTAATCCACACATAGTTACTCACCATTCATACTATTCCATAGCTCAATATTACATCTCATCCAACCTTTGCTATTCCTTTCAGTTATTTGCACACTTAGTGCCAAATTACATAACCGAAACATAGTCGGTTTCGCACACTTAGTGCCAATACATTAAACCAAACTTATATCGGTATCGCGCACACAGTGCCAATTCATTAAACCGAAGCTTTTATCATCTCGCACACACAGTGCCAACCATCTCTATCTCGTATCTAAATTCGCACACCTAGTGTCATTTAATTCAATTCCGCACTTAGCATTTCAAATCTCATAGTTATATAGATATTCATTCAATTCACATTACATTGAACATAAGTTAACAACATGTATTATATCCGAACTTACCTCGGACGTCGAACTATCAAAACGATCGATTAATCGAGCACTTTATCTTTGCCCCGATCTCGATCCGAACCTATCCTCTCTTGGTCTATACACATTCAAATTCAATCCATTCAATCACTAATTCATTCAATTTAGTCCACATACACACATTTAGGGTATTTTACAAAATAGCCCTCACATTTTCACATTTCGACACTTTAGTCCCTATTTCACAAAATCATCAAATACACAAAATTCCAAAACACATATGCTTAGCCGAATTCTCTCTATGTTCATGCAAGTCCACATTTATTTCACATTTTAATCCTTTAATTTATCATTTTCACAATTTAGCCCTAATTAGCTAAATTCACCAAAAATCCAAGAACAAAACATGTTCATTAAACATATATCTTCCATTTAACACCAATATTCATCACAAAGCTCACTATTTCATCAATAGCACATCTCATAAACATCATCAATTCCTCAATTACAACATGGGTTAGCTAGAGCACGAAGAAACGATTACGAAAACGTAGAAATTATCAAAAATCGATCAAAATTCATACCTTAATCAAAGATAGCAATGGACGAATATTTCAAGCCCTATTTCTTTCTCTTTTTTTCTTCAATTTTCGGCAATGGTGGTGTAAAAAGATGAGCACTTCATGTTTTGTTTAATCATTTATGACTTATGTACTAATTACCAATCTAACCTTTTATTAACTTATAAAACATTTATTCACTAAGGTTATTCTAGTATGGCCTAATTACATCATAAGGCCTTCACTTTATAAATACAACAACAATTAAACACTTAACAATCAGCACACAGCATTTTAAACTTTACGCGATTAAGTCATTTTTCTTAATTCGGCACACAATCGATCAAATTATCACACAAAATTTTCACACAGACTAAGTCACATAGAATAAACACCAAAAATAACATTAAAATATTATTTTGACCTCAGATTTGTGGTCTCAAAACCACTGTTCTGACTAGGGTCTAAATCGGGTTGTTACAACTCTCCCCCCTTAGGGATTTTCGTCCCCGAAAATCTTACCAGTGAGTAGATGTCGATATTGCTCTCTCATAATGTTCTCAGGCTCCCACGTAGCCTCTTCAACTCCGTGTTTGTGCCACAACACTTTCACTAAGGAAATTCTTTTGTTTCTCAACTCTTTAATCTCTCGTGCCAAAATTCAGATCGGTTCTTCACTATACAATAAGTCTGACTAAATCTCAACCTTAGTAGGAGCAATCACATGAGACGGGTCTGATCTGTACCATCGAAGCATTGACACATGAAATACATTATGAATCTTTTCTAACTCAGATGGCAATCTCAATCTATAAGCAACTGGCCCAACTCGTTCAGTGATTTCATACGGTCCAATGAACCTCGGACTCAATTTGCCCTTTCTGCCAAATCGAAGTATTTTTTTCTATGGAGATACTTTCATAAACACTTTATCACTAATTTCGAATTCAATATCCTTTTGTTCCAAATCTGTATAAGACTTCTGACGATCTGAGACCGCTTTCAAATTATCACGAATGACTTTCACTTTCTGCTCAGTCTCTTTTATAAGATTAACCCCGTGAATCTTGTTCTCACTTAGCTCAATCCAATACAATGGAATTCGACACTTTCGACCGTAAAAAGCTTCATAAGGTGAAATTTTAATGCTAGATTGAAAGTTGTTGTTATACGCAAACTCAATCAACGATAAATGCTTTTCCCACGTATTTTTAAATTCAAGTATGCTAATCTCATCATGTTTTCGGGAATCTGGATGATTCGCTCAGATTGACCATCCATTTGTGGATGAAAAGCAGTACTGAAATGCAATTTTGTGCCTAAAGCATTTCGCAATTTCTTCCAAAATCGTGAGGTAAATCTCGAATCTTTGTCAGATACAATAAATAGCGGTACTCCGAGCAATCTTACAATCTCGACAATATATAATTCAGCCAATCTATCGAGTTAATAATTTGTTCTCACTAGAATGAAATGAGCTGATTTTGTCAATCTATCAACTATCACCCAGATTGCATCTTTCTTACTCGAAGATAAGGGCAAACCCGACACAAAGTCCATCGTAATTATCTCCCATTTCCACTCAGGAATCATAATCAGTTGTAACAACCTAGATGGAACTTGATGTTCAGCCTTAACTTGCTGACAAACTAAACACTTCGACACAAAGTCAAAAATATCTCTTTTCATACCATGCCACCAATAGAACTATTTCAGATCATTATACATCTTCGTACTCCTCGGATGCACAGCCAAATGACCATTGTGAGCTTCAGTCAAAATCGCCGAAATAAACTCTGAATTTCTCAGAACACAAATTCGATCTCTATATCTCAAACAATCATTATTATCAATTCGAAATTCTGATTCAGCATTAGATTTACATTGAGTTCTTTTAGCCATCATCTCAACATCATTTTTCTGAGCATCATAAATCTGATGTACAAACATCGGATTTACTTTCAATTCAACTACAACTGCACTATCATCACATAGATCTATCTGAGTACTCATAGCTCGCAAAGCATATAGCGATTTTCGACTCAAAGCACTAGCTACAACGTTAGCTTTACCCGGGTGGTAATCAATCACAAGTTTGTAGTCTTTCAATAATTCTAACCATCTTCTCTGTCGCAAATTCAAGTCTTTCTGAGTCATCAAGTACTTTAAACTCTTATGATCAGTATAAATGTGACATTTCTCCCCAAACAGATAGTGACGCCAAATCTTTAACGCAAACACAATCGCAGCTAACTCAAGATCATGTGTCGGATAATTCTTTTCATGCGATTTTAACTGCCTTGAAGCATAAACGATGACTTTACCTTCTTATATCAGCACACAGCCCAAACCATTCAACGATGCATCACTATAAACTATAAATTCTTTGCCTGATTCAGGTTGAACTAATATTGGCGCCTCTGTCAACAACACTTTCAACTGTTCAAAACTCTGCTGGCATTTTTTTGACCACTTAAATCTAACATCTTTCTGTAACAACTTCGTCAACGGAGTCGCAATCATAGAGAAACCTTTCACAAACTGCCTATAATACCCCACTAGTCCCAGAAAACTACGGACTTCAGACAGATTTCTCGGATATTTCCATTCTAATATAGTAGAAATTTTATTCGGATCAACTCATATCCCGGCAGCTGATACAACATGTCTCAGAAAACCAACCTCATGCAACCAAAATTCACATTTGCTAAGCTTCGCATACAATTTTTTCTCACATAGAGTTTGTAGTACAATTCTCAAATGCTCGACATGCTGCGTTTCATCACATGAATAGATCAAAATATCATCAATGAACACCACTATAAAGCGATCCAAATACGGTCTGAATTTTTGATTCATCAAATCCATAAACACTGCAGGAGCATTGGTTAGTCCGAAAGGCATCACTAAGAATTTGTAATGTCCGTACCTCATTCTGAAAGTAGTTTTCGGCATATCGGATTCTTTAACTCTTAACTAATAGTAACTTGATCTCAAGTCTATCTTTGAAAACACTGTAGCTCCCCTCAACTGATCAAACAAATCATCAATACGAGGCAACAGATATTTGTTTTTTATCGTCACTTTATTCAACTGTCGATAATCAATACACATCCTCATAGTTCCATATTTCTTTTTCACAAATAACACAGGAGCTCCCCAGTGTGAGAAACTCGGTCGTGTAAATCCTCTATCAGTCAACTCTTGGAATTGTGACTTTAACTATTTCAATTCCGTTGGTGCCATTTTATACGGAGCTATCAAAATGAGAGTGGTCCCCGGTACTAATTCAATACCCAATTCAACTTTCTGAATCGAAGGTAATCCCGGTAACTCTTCAGGAAACACATCTGGAAACTCACATACCACAGGCACAGATTCAACTTTCTTTTTCGACACTTTTGTATTAATCACGTACGCCAAATAAGCTTCACAAACTTTTTTCACATAGTTCATAGCTTTCATCACAGATACAACAGCTGGTAATCCTTTCATATCACTGGTTTCAATTCGAACTATTTCATCATTCTGACTCTTCAACTCAATACTCTTTCTTTTACAATTCACAATGGAATTATGCAAAGTAAGCCAATCTATACCCAAAATTATGTCAAACTCATCGAATGGTAACAACATTAAATTGGTCGGAAAACAAGCATCCCGAAACATCAATGGGCAATTCTTACACACCTTATCCACCAAGACACACTTACCTAAGGGGTTCGACACTCTAACCACAAATTCAATAAACTCAACTGGTAGAGTCTTATTCAATACTAGATTCACACATACATAGGAATGGGTTGATCCTAGATCTATCAATGCAATCACATCAGTATAAAAAAAAGTGAAAGTACCAGTGATGACGTTTGGAGATGATGCTTCCTCTCGTGCACGTATAGCGTAGGCTAGAGCAGGTGCTCTCGCCTCTGACCTCACAGCTGTGTTAGTTGTCCCTCTCTGACTTTCACTCACATTTCTAGTGTTTCTGAGTGGTCTACCCTAGCCGTCACATTACTCAGTCTTTCATTCTGAGTATTTTCTTCTTCGACCATCTTTAGGCAATCTTGAATAAAATGATTTCGGGATCCACATTTATAACAAACTCTATTGTTGTACTTACCCCAACACTCTCCCACATGTCGTCTCCCACATTGTCTACACTCAGGCTTGCTACTTTTAACACTGCCAACACTTGATTCAATCGGGGCTTGAGTTCGTGGACCAACACTTTGTCTTGAACGATCTCTACTTGAATATCCGAACGAAGCATTTGAACGATTGCTTGCATCCCTAAATCTCTTTACAGAAGGTTGAGAAAACTTACTCATAGCTCTTTTTCTTTCATCACGAGTTTCAGGATCAGCTTTCTTCTTTTTTTTACTGAGCTCCTCGACTTTGCATGCTCTTTCAACTAGCACAACAAATTCGTTTATATCGAGTATCCCAACCAACAACTTAATGTCCTCATTCAACCCTTCTATGAAGCGTTTGCACATAGTAGTTTCAGTCGAAACACATTCTCTCGCATATTGACTCAATCTTACGAATTCCTGCTCATACTCAGTAACGGACAAACGGTCTTTTTTCAGCTCTAAAAACTCTTTACGTTTCTGATCAATGAAGCGTTGACTGATATACTTATTTTTGAATTCAGCTTGAAAGAAATCCCAGGTGATTCTCTCTCTCGGAACTACAGATATCAATGTTTTCCACCAGTTATACTCACTATCCCTCAACAACGAAATAGCACATTTTATACAATCATCAGGTGTCAATGACATCCCATCAAATACTCTGATTGTATTCTCAAGCCAAAACTCGACTCGTTTAGCATCGTCATCAGATATGGCCCTAAACTCTTTGGCCCCGTACTTTCGAATCTTGTCCACATGAGGTTTATTCAATCTGATCGGATCTACAACTTGTGGTATAACATGTACTTGTGGGGGTGGAGGTTGAGGAGCAGCCAGATTCGTTCGAACGAACTCCGTAAACCACTCGCTCATCATTCGAAAGAAGGCTTGCTTAGCCTCTCCTCCATCACTACTTTTATTCGGCCAAGATGTGGCCGGCGCTGTCCCTTGAGCGGGAGCAGACGCATTACTCTCTACGTCGTCAACAACTACTTGATTGGGATCCATTACTATATGAAAATACATTTTTAACTGTCAAAATTCATCACACTATTATAATTTCATATATGGCATGTATAGCTAGACTCATACGCGCTACGTTAGTCTGAGAATCGACTAAACCGTAGCTCTAATTCCAATAAAATATAACACTCCTAACCCGAAATCGTCACTAAAATAGGGTTAAGAGGCATTATAAAACAATCAAATAATTTCACATTCTATTTACGACACCAATTCAATCATCATCATAACACATCAAAACATAATCAAATAGTCCCTTATTGAGGCCTTCAAGACCTTAAACACATGCTAGAGGAGGGTCGGGACTAAACCGAAACACATACAAAAATTCTTGAAAATTTAAAACTTTTTTAAGTTTCAGGGGTTTCAAGCCCGCATGGGCAAACCGTGTGCCTCCCATAGCTGCTAGACACACCCGTGCCTCCTTCCTGTGGCCGAATCTGACTTAACACCACGGTTACCAAACACCCCCGTGTACTAAGGCCATGTACTTATAGGCCATATACTAACTTATTCACACGGCTACTAGGCATGCCCGTGTACCATGGCCGTGTGTCTTTAAGCTAGCTACTGACTTATGCCCACAGTTAGTTGACACGCCCGTGTCAAGGCCGTGTGCTATTAGGCTATATACTGTCATTCACCCACGGTCATTAGGCACGCCTGTGTGCCTCAACCGTGTGACAAAATAGGCCATTTGTAAGGCCAATTTGCCACCCACACAAGGGTCAATCTCTACAAGCATATTAAAGCATGATTACATACATAATTTGGCAACCAATTTCATGTCAAATGATCAACATATCATCTCATATAATCTCATTCACAACCATGTTAACTAATAAACTAAATTACGCCACTTGAATACATTCCATACCAATATGATTCATTTTCAATTTCTCTATTTCATACTAGTATCATACCAACACAAAGTTACCATTCATAAAACATTTTTTTTACTCATAAACCTTACCAAAAGAGGCATCATATATCAAAGCCATTCAAGCTAAAAACTAACACCTATCTAGCCACATCACATGGCTATTTATACATCTCAAACATGATTCAAATAACTAGCCTATACATGCCATATTTTAACTATGTACATCTTTCCAAAAGTACCCAAAATAGATTGCCGATAGTGTGATTGAGATGTTGACGATCCCCAGATCCGAGCTAGCTTTACTAAAATTGTAAAATAGATAAACAATCACACAGTAAGCTTTCAATAGCTTAGTAAGATCGAAGTACAAGACATATTACTCAAATATTCCACATTAGTACATAAGTTAACCATCACATAGATAAATGCACAATTAGGCTCATCATCAAAATCAACCATATGCTCAAGTATCTATTCATTCAACTTCTAAGATTATCATCAACCATATAGGTTCAACATATCTTGATCCACACATAGTTACTCACCATTCATGCTATTCCATAGCTCAATATTACATCTCATCCAACCTTTGCTATTCCTTTCAGTTATTTGCACACTTAGTGCCAAATTACATAACCGAAACATAGTCGATTCCGCACACTTAGTGCCAATACGTTAAACCAAACTTATATCGGTATCGCACACACAGTGCCAATTCATTAAACTGAAGCTTTTATCATCTCGCACACACAGTGCCAACCATCTCTATCTCGTATCTAAATTCGCACACTTAGTGCCATTTAATTCAATTCCGCACTTAGCATTTCAAATCTCATAGTTATATACATATTCATTCAATTCAAATTACATTGAACATAAGTTAACAACATGTATTATATCCGAACTTACCTCGGACGTCGAACTATCAAAACGGTCGATTAATCGAGCACTTTATCTTTGCCTCGATCTCGATCCGAACCTCTCCTCTCTTGGTCTATACACATTCAAATTCAATCCATTCAATCACTAATTCATTCAATTTAGTCCACATACACACATTTAGGGCATTTTACAAAATAGCTTTCATATTTTCACATTTCGACACTTTAGTCCCTATTTCACAAAATCATCAAATACACAAAATTTCAAAACACATATGCTTAGTCGAATTCTCTCTATATTCATACAAGTCCACACATTTCATTTATTTCAAATTTTAATTCTTCAATTTATCATTTTCACAATTTAGCCCTAATTAGCTAAATTCACCAAAAATCCAAGAACAAAACATGTTCATTAAACACATATATTCCAATTAACACCAATATTCATCAAAAAGCTCACTTTTTCATCAATAGTACATCTCATAAACACCATCAATTCCTCAATTACAACATGGGTTAGCTAGAGCACGAAGCAACGATTACGAAAATGTAGAAATTATCAAAAACTGATCAAAATTCATACCTTAATCAAGGATAGAAATGGTCGAATATTTCAAGCCCTATTTCTTTCTCATTTTCTTCTTCAATTTTCGACAATGGTGGTGTAAAAAGATGAGCACTTCATGTTTTGTTTAATCATTTATGACTTATTTACTAATTACCAATCTAACTTTTTATTAACTTATAAAACATTTATTCACTAAGGTTATTCTAGTCCATTGCCACCCACAATCACTAAATATGGCCTAATTACATCATAAGGCCTTCACTTTATAAAGACAACAACAATTAGACACTTAACAATCAGGACACAACATTTTACACTTTACGTGATTAAGTCCTTTTTCTTAATTCGGCACACAGTCGATCAAATTATCACACAAAATTTTCACACATACTAAGTCACATAGAATCAACACCAAAAATAACATTAAAATATTATTTTGACCTCAGATTTGTGGTCTCAAAACCACAGTTATGACTAGGATCTAAACCGAACTGTTACATAAATAAAGAAAGAAGAAGAGATGGAGAAGGAATGAGAGAAGAAAAGAATGAAAAATAAAAAATAAAAATGAAACTAAAACTCATGTGTAACCATTATTGAGAAGAGAGAGGAGATGAGATGAAAGTTCAATAAAAGAAAAAATCTCTTACCGTTACCAATGAAATAACATTGGGGCCTATTTACTTTATTATTATGAAAATAATAAGAAAAATAATTAAAAATAAAAATTAATAATATCACACTTATAAGCATCAAAACTTTTCAAAAGAATCATTTTGATTTAATAGTAATAAGAAAGAACCAAAACAATAAAAATAAAATAAAACAAAACAAAATAAAACTCTTGCTTGATTTGATTGAATACAAATTCAATGTAACCTTCTAAAATATGAGATATTAACTAACAAAATGAAATTTGAAATTAGACTAGAGATAACATCTTGTTTAAATATTTTAAATGCTAAAGGGTTTAAAATGTATTGAATGATTTTATTTTTATTTTTAAAAATATTTAATTGAATGTGAAATATGAATTATTTAATACAAAATATCATGAGTTTTAATAAGTAAAAATAAAATAAAATTAAAATTACTCAAATAAAAATTTTATATCTTTTTAAGCTATAAATGATTCTTGTCAATTCTTGTGAACAAAAAAAAAAAAAGGTAAAAATTAATAAATCAATTGATTGACTAAAGCAAATGATAATGTCTTTATCAAGACTCCTAACATAAAATCTCCAACATTTGGCGTTCAGTGGGGCCATTGAATTATTATTATTTTAAAATTTATTTGGTGGAACAGTAATGTTAAAACTTTTTATTCCTTTGGTAATTGTAAGAGTTTTCTCTTTTATTGAGCATTTATCTCATATCTTCTCTCTCTTCAATAATGATTTTAGTTTCACTTTTAATTTTTATTTTTCGTTCTTTACTTTTTTTTTTCTCCATTTCTTTTTCTTTCTCCATTTCTTCTTCTTTTTCCATTTGCCTTAGTCGCCGCCTTCATTTCATTGTGTAGTTAGCCATTATCAATGTCCATCGGGCCAACTGACATAATTAGAGTGCAACTCTCTTCCTCTTTAATTCATTTTTTTTTATTTTGATTCGATGCTGACCACTTCAACACTGACATCAAAAAAAAAAAAATAATTATTTTTTTAAGTTTTGAACCTGTGCAAGCCACTTCAACACCAACACATATTAAAATATTTTTTTTTCTTTTTCTTTTTAAATCGTAAAATACTCATATTTTTTGAAGATATTTCAAAAAAAAATACATATTGGTGCCGACCATTATAGTGCTGACAATAAAAAATATCATTTTTTATTGGACAAGGCAATCATTATGGCATGATTAGGGAATGATAGAGGATGGTGCCTACAGTGAGATGGCCAGCAATGCTCGGCAATGTAGATTTCAGGTTATTTTCATCATAGTTTTCCAAACATGATCATTTTTGTAAATATTTATTTTTTGATGTTAGTTGGGTAAAATAGTTATTTTAATTTCTGTAATTTTTGTATTTAAAAATTCGCTTCTAAAATATATATAATCACGTAACATTTTAATAAAAAGTTAATTATATTAATAATTTGAACTAATTAACAATATTATAAAAATATAGAGATCAAATTATGTTAGAAATTAAAGTATAATGATTAATTCTCAAATTCAAGGATAATAAGACAAAATTTAAAATTAACCACTTTTATAAAATGAAAAGAAACACGATGGGTGTGGCACTGTGTCAACTTATATATAGATATTTAAAATTTGAGCATATTGTAGGAACTAAAATTAAAATTATACTATTGTTTTATAATCTAGAAAAAAAAAACCTTTGTTTATTTTTGGACATAGCGTGTAGATTTCCTTCGTTGACATAGATTCACAAAAAAGACGTATTAAAGGATTGGATCAATGAGTCCGGCTTGATTCAAGCTTTAATAAGGCATTTGAAAAACATATTAAACTATGACCCGATTTGATCTATCAACATAGACATCTACTATATGTGTTTAGTTGGAAAAAAAAAACCATTTGATTTCTCTTACATGTCTATTAGAATAAAGTAAAATTATGGTCAAAGTGATGAATGATTAATAGGATGAGTGTCGTGTAATTGGCTTCAAATATCTTTCATCTAAAATTCAGCAAGTACAACTCAAGGGTTAATATTTATGAGCTACCTTCAATGGAGGTCGGTGAGTACCCTTGAACCTAAAATGATAAGAATAAGGATAGGGCAATAGTGGCTGGCCCAAAATAGCCACACATGGCCTAATGAGCTTAATCTCATGAAATTGCTAAGGGCTTTGCACAACTCCACAATTCGAGCTACGAGTATCTTCATTATCTGCTTAACGGACACAAAATAGAAAGAAGAAGAATGGAAAGATTGATATATGAATTTTGTAACACCCCAAATCCGACCTAGACGTTATGGCCAAATCTGGCGATGTCACATGATAGTGCTTTAAAAAACGTAACGGCATTGAAACCAATTTAGGTATCTAAGGCTATCGCCAAAACGCGTCGTTATTTATTCATTATTCGTTTTCAAAACTTTATACATTGCGGAAGCTTTTAAAATGATTTACAAGGTCGTACGTATTTTGATAAAACCTTTGTTTATTTTGAAAACTTGCGTATTGTCCTACTGCTAGCAGTTTATAAAATAATGATCCCAAATTTTAAACAAAAACCGAAAGGCCTTGTTACATAAAAATTACCCAAAATATAAACAAATCAAAATTCAAAAATAAACTATAAATAGGTGTCCAGAATCGTGGTCACGGTCGAGTCCTCCGCTGCACCGATCTGTCTACTGTTGGGGAATACCTGAACAGATTAAAAAGAAAAGGGTAAGCTTTCGCAACTCAGTGTGTAATCCCCATAGAAAACATACACACAGAATATCAAATAACAGACATATATTCACAGTTCAGGTCTGAGCCCATTACAGAAATGGTGTGGACTTTAGCCCACGCAAATACAGAAATAGACATATTATCGGGCCTTAGCCCATTTCATACAGAATACACAGAAATCAGAGTCCTACCCACCAGCCTTTACACACCAACTCCGTCCAACCCTACACACCATGTAGGGATAAAATCAACCCACCCAGCCCTACACACCATGTTGTATCGAATGCGACACATAATAAGAAATTTGTAGCTGAGCTGCCAGATAACAGGCTTAAAAGCCTTTCAGATATTTCCTCCGAATATCATCAATCCCACCCCGATGCAATGCAACATACATAAAATGTCATCCTAATATGCAGATAGTAGATCATACATTCAGAACAACATACATGCTTAGTACAGAAATCAAATAGTCAGATCATTTATTTAGGGGTCTAAGCATTGCTTACTGACCCTATGGTAGGTCCGCAGTCGACTTGGGCGACCCGTGCAACCTTACAGAGTTTTCTAGAAAAATGGGCTCACACGCCCATATAGCTTGCCTATGTGGGCCCATAAGCCCGTTGGGCCCACACGGCCCAATTGGTCGAGCCTGTGTGTCGCACACGGCCTTGCCCAGCCCTCACACGGCCGTGCCGCTCACGCACGACCTGGCTCGTCGATCACACGGCTGTGTGGTGACTAACAGTCTTGCATACGACCTACCACACGGGCGATCACGCGCTCGTGTGGTGTCGACAGAATGGTTTTCAGCTTTCGCCAAAACCTTATTTTCTGCATTTCTGAGTACACACCTGATGTTGATTCGTTGTGACTAGTCACCCGAGCCTTCTAGGACCTAAATTTGATCATTATAACACCATTTTAGTCACTTAAGGCTATACTCAAACAAAAATGCACGAGATGACCGAATGCCAAACTCACAAAAACGTTACCTTCAGTCAAACAATCGGGTTCCGTGCACTTAGAAAGTCGATTAATGATCTCCAACCCTCTGTTTATATCCTAAACACCAACCAAAACCCAATAAGCAATGATTCATTATCCCAATCAATATTATACCACTGTACTTACCAAGAACGCAAGAATAGAGAACTGAAACGGTGGGTTGTAGATAATAAGCGATAACAAAAAACGGTTGCGATCAGGGAAAAGAGGGGAAATTGGCAGTAAAGTGGAGAGGAAGGGAAAAGGATAGCCGAAATTTTGCAAAAAGAGAAAGCAGCTAAACCAGAATTAGATTTTTCTTGTAAACTCCAACTCCAATTTCCTTAATTCTCTCCACCCACTCCCCACTACTCAGTTTTTTAGTAAAACACAAACTCTGTAACACCCCGAGCAGCAAAATAAATCCCTTGTTCGCACAGGGATTCAAACTCGGGACCTCCACCATAATAACACACCACTTAACCACCAGACCAGCAGGCCCATTCTGTTAATTACTTACACATTTTTATTAATAAGCCTATTGACCAGAGTTTGGGCTTTATTCATAAAAATACCAAAATTCACCCAAGTTGAGGCTTGAACCCGAGACCTCTCAAACACTCCCATACACATCCAAATCACTTAGCCATTAAAGAAAACAAGCAATTTGTGTCTTGAAACTACAAAAGCTGAAAATAATGGAAAACTGGGGCGTTACAAATTTGGTTAGCTGGAATAAAATAAGTATTCAAAAGGGATATAATAGAAACATAATAGGTATTATTTAGTTTAATTGGTTGGAATGTAGTAGTTGAAGAATAATATTATATTGTTTCGTTAAGAGTAAATTACACCAACAATCACTAACAATTTTCCATTACAAACGTAATGGAGCTACCATTTTTCGTTACAAACTTAACAGAGCTACCATTTTCCATCCCCCTATCACTGCTCTCCCATCCCTCTCTCTCTTCTCTACCATCCCTCCCCCTACTCTGATTCTCTGCCCCTCTTCCCCACCATTGCTTTAACCAAACAAGCCCCTTTACTTTTTTGCAGACCTCCCCACCCTTGCCCTTTCCCCCTCTTCCTTTTATTCCTTCTTCACCATCATCCCCACCACCATTACCACCGTCGTTGTTGTTACTACTATGTTCTTTACATCAAATTGGTGTTGTAATATTTTTTGCTTATGAGTTTACATCAAATTGGTTAGAGTCCATTTTTACTTCAACCTAACCTAGATTTCCATTTTTATTTTCCTTCTCATCTATTACATAATTCATTCTTTTTCCCTGGATTTTTGAAAGCCCCTCTTAAAATAAGGGGAAAAAAGAGAGGGAAGGGAGGTATCCTGTTATTACATTCAATTTTGTCATCATTTAAAGGCATTGGGTTCATATTATTTAGAGTATAAAATTTAGTGGTGAAATCAACATATTTTATGTACTAGGAATAAATTTCGAACATTTCTGGAAACCCGGAAATGAATGGCAATGATTTGGAAATGAACATTTTTGGAAACCTGAAAATGTATAGAAATGTTAAGTTTAAAAATGGAAAGTGAATATTTTTAGGAAATGTAAGGAAATGTCAAGTTTACAGAGCCAAACGAAAATTTTTGGAAACTTAGAAATGACTTAGAAATGTCGAGTTTTAAAGTTTAAAGAGGAAATTAAGGCAAGGTGGCCTTAAAAGAAAAAGTTTGTGAAGTTTGACACACAATCGGGCTTGGAAAAGTGGCTCAAGATGTCACTTAGGGCCTCTCGAAATGGCACCACATGCAAGGTGTTGGGCACTGGTTCGAGTCACTTAGGAAGAAAATAAAGGAGTTTTATTTTTGCTTCCGTAAGAGAGTGGACGGCAAGGCTTCTAGAAAAAGGGAGTTTTATTCCCTTTAAATTTCGCAAGTAATGGGATAAATAAGGATTTAAATTGAATTATTTTTTGAAGAGATAATAGATGGATAAATATGGATTTATTTCTTTTATTTTGATAGATAAGGAAGAGATAAAAGAAGATTATTATTAGTATTATTTTTATTAAGAGATAAGAGATAATAAAGGATATTTCTTTAATTATTTTAAATTAAAGAGATAAAGCTATCAAACAAAGAAGAGTGGTGGCCAAGTGAGGGATTACGAGTAGTAGTTCGCTATAAAAGGGGAAAATAGGCTACTCATCAATTTGTTCTTCCTTCTCTCTCTCTGAAAATTCCTAAGACATTCCCTCTCTCTCACTAGAAATTTTCCTAGCCAATTCTCTCTTTTCTCTGCTATTTTATTAAAACCAAAACCCTAGTAAAGCAAGCCAATCTCTTCATCTTTCTTTTCTTCCTATTTCTCCTTACCAATCCATTCAAAAGTCAATCTTGGAAAGGCTTCAAGCATAGGTGTGTCGATTTCTTCAAAGGTAAGAGCAAGTTTGGTTTTCATTCTTTTCTTTTAGATTAGCCGAGAGATAATCTAACCCCATACATATTTTGGTTGCGAATATGGAAGGATCTTTCGGGATTATCGAGTAGTCAACTAAAAGGAGGAGTATTCGGATTTCTAAGATTAAGGTAAGACATGTGAATATTCGACCAAAGGCCTTGATTTATGATTTGATGATTAAGATTAAGTCTAACGTAAGGTTTTAAGGATTTCGACATTCCTAGGGAAACAAGGAACAGTTTCGGGATTTGTTGGTGATACAACCAAGCAACAAGGTAAGAATACTAATCCTACTAGGATTTGGAATTTTGGTAGAATGGCTTTTATTAAGGTAAAAGTGATTAATCAATTGTAAGAACTTGAGATCTAAAGAGATCGATCTCGGATCTCAAGGAATGTTAAGTGAATCAAGTGTGTACCCCACACTATTTCATAATACATTTTATTGTTGTATTAAATAATATATGTGATATTAAGAATATGAAAGTGGCTAAGGTACCATGATATGGTACTAAGTACTGTGCACGCTTCCTACTTCTACTAGGAATATGAAAATGTTATTCAGTAATATGAGAATATGATAAGAATGTGAACTTGGGCATGTAATTGCATAATATGTTAGGGGCAACTGGGTTTGTTTGAAAGGGAAGTGAAAAGTGGTGACCTAAGACCACGAAGAATCTGAAAGTGGTGACCTAAGACCACAGTAATCTGAACGTGGTGACCTAAGACCACGAATGCGATGACCTAAGACCGCAATTTAGAGTGTAGCGGAAGGAGGGTCGACTTAGTAGTCCCACGGTGTGTTGGCAGTGTACGGGGGTGTGTAGCGGATGGACAATTAGGATTGGGTTTGGGAATGCATCATAACTTGTATTTTATGTTTTGAATGTGTAACTATTGTATGCCCGATTCTATTATGGTTTAGTGTCGTGTACACATTGAGTCTGCTTGACTCACCCTGCTAGGGACCATGTTCCTGTGATGAGCAGTGATGGACCGGGACGGAAGTACTTGTGGTGGCCATGCTCAACATGAAGTTTATATTTTATGGACTCTTGAATTTATTTTAGCACTTTGAAATATTTTGGAAACTATTTGATGTAATAAGGCCATAAGGCCATGATGAACGATTTTTTTATTATTTATACTTGTTGTTTTATTGTGTTACAAATTTTGATTAGGTTAAAGACTAAGTATTTTATTTTAAAATGTACTCGATATGTTTATTACTTAAAATTAAAAAAGGGTTTTCTAATATAAAAATCCAGTTTGTTTTCAACACAAACCCAACCCAAACAATATTTTTTTTAAAATCACACAAGTTTTCTCTAAGTAACAAAAGAATTTGAAAAGGTTTACTTGAGGAACATACCAAATCTGGTCAAAGCTCGTGGGCGGGTTTGTGGTGTTTCAATTTGTATCGAGCCTGGATTTCAAACCCTCGGCCTTGGGTATAAGGCCCAAAACATTTTGAATCGAGCCCAAATAAGTTTCATGAAAATATTTTATGAAATAGACAGTTATTCGGCATGGCACCTAAGTCTCGACCATGATCCACCGTAAGTACCCTATCCTTTGTGTGATTTATATTGTGATTTGTAGAAGGGTAGAAATGGAATGGAACGAGACTAGCATGATAAGTACTTGAACCCTAGGACTAGTTTACCCCAATATTTACATAAGACTTAAATGCCTAATAAACAAACCTGTGATTAAGTCATTTGAGTTAGGGTGTGGCAACCATTGTGCGCATGTCTAGGATTGGTATTCGGTGGGAGCTTGGTATTTAAGCAATCGCGTGACTCACCTCCTCTCCACTTGAATCCTACAGTGCGTATCTTGGCTCACCCTAACCAAAAGGACTTATTCATGAGCTAAACCCTAACTAAAACCCGAAGGAACTAGCCAGTATTTTCGTAAAAACCCTAGTTTTAAAACTCTTAAAATTTCTTTTTAATTTGTGAGAACTATTATTTTACAACATTTTTTCAAAAATTTCGATTTGTAGAATTACTAAAATACCCTAGTGGTAAAATTATAAAATGCCCTTGGTTTATAAAATGTTCAATCGCCCAATGATTTTTCCAAAATTTCCTTATTTTGTAAAAGTGTTTAAAACCCTAATTGTAAACTATCAAAATACCTTGGTTTTGGAAATTTTCAAAATTTCCTCTAACTTACAAAATTACCAAAATGACCCGATTTCCAAAATTTTCAACACCACTTGTTTTGGAAAGTACAATTCTAAAAGAACCCTCAAAGTTTTACAACTTTTAAAATATCCCTAATTTAGTAGATTCTACAAATTTACCACGGTTTATTACTAAAATACCCCGAAGTTTCACAATTCTTGAAATACCCTTGATTCTAAAAATTTTCACAATACCCCTGAATTTAAAAATTCCAAAATACTTTTGACAAAATCACCAAGGAACTTTTCTTTTGAAAATTACAAAATACCTCAGAGGACAAATTACGAAAATACCCTCAGATAGTGGAAAAACAACAACAATGAAAACTACAACGTTTCTCCGAATGAACTAAGTTCATAATTGTTTAATGGATGAATGTGTGAATGAAAAGATGTGTGTATGTATGAATACGAAAGAACCACTTCTAAAACTCATTCATAAAACTTCTTCGGGTAATAAGTGAAACAAGGACTAATTCATAAAAATTTTAATCAGATCGCGACGATCGAAATGAGCTCTAGAGGACATGGCCGTCGTGGACGCGATAGAGGAAGAATGACTAGGTCAGAACCCGTTAGATCGAGTCAAGGGTCTGATAATGAGGTACCACCGCCCTCACCACTCTCAGCTGTTGGTGTGGAGCAGCAAGCTCAGATGGGGACGATCTTTGTGTCGCAGTCATCATCGCGAGTTCGAGTTGGTGGTAGGCGGGAGGAAATACGGAAATCAAAAGTCGTGCTCGAACGGCCGAGCTAATGGAGTGAAATGTTTCGTGGAGTATCTGGAGTGGCACCCAGTACAACGGAGTACTGGTTGGAAGCAACTGAGAGCATCATAGATGAGCTTGATCTGACCCCTGAGGAGAAGTTGAAAGGAATGGTGGCACCATTACGCGATGAGGCATATCAATGGTGGTTAATCGTCGATGGTGCCACACCGAGGATCGACACGGGAGTATGTTAAGGAAGCATTTCAGAAGAAATATGTTGGAACCAGGTATACGGATGAGCAAAGGAGAGCATTTCTAGGGCTGGTTCAAGGGAACAAATTCGTTGCAGAATATGAGGCTGAATTCCTGAGGTTGAGCCGGTATGCTCGAGGAGTAGTGGCAACTGAGCATGAGCGTTGTGTCTGTTTTGAGGACGGATTATGGGATGATCTGAGATTGTTGATAGCGCCGCATCAGGAGTGGGAATTTTCTGCGTTAGTGGAAAAGGCTAAAGTGGCTGAAGGAATTAAGGATTCTGCAAGGCAGAACACTGATCGGAATAGGCCAGAAAGAGGTTTTGGATCATCTGGGTCATCTGGGAATAAGAGGCCTAGAGTTGATGGGCCGCGAGGTCAGCAAGTTAGTTCAGAAGGGCGGTATCGACCTTGTGATATGTGTGGAAAGAAGCACTTAGGAGAGTGCTGGAGGAAGACAGGAGGATGTTTTAGGTGTGGGTCCAAGGATCATGTGATCAAGCATTGTCCTAAGAACCTAGATGAAAGTTGACCAGCAACTCAAAATGTTAATCAGGCTGGTAGAGGTGGACAACAGCCTCAGCAAGGTCGTGGACCGAACCATAGAGGAAATGGTTCGGGCCGAGGACATGGAGCGCCAAGCAGAGATGCTGAAGGTGCAGACGTGAGGCAACCAAGGTTGGTTTATGCAGTTGGCCATCGCGAGGAGGAAGATGTGCCAGATATGACAACGGGTACGTTCCTTATTTTTGGAATACCCTTAATTGCTTTGCTTGTTATAGGGTTAGCTTATTCTTGTATTGTTAGTGAAGTGACTGAAACCTTGGATGTGAACCTAGAGAATGTGCCTAGAAAATATCATGGTTCTTTAAAATCAGAGTGCGCAGCAATAGCGTAGTGGGGTGAGTTAGACCGTACGATTGTTCGTTAGTTCGAGGACGAAATTATTTTAAGGGGGTAGAACTATAACATCCTGGAAAGGGTCTATGCATTTTCGGTTTAATTGTACGAAGTGACATGTTTTATGTACTAGGAATAAATTTTGAACATTTCTGGAAACCCAGAAATGAATGGAAATGATTTGGAAATGAACATTTTTGGAAACCTAAAAATGTATAGAAATGTTAGTTTAAAAATGGAAAGTGAACATTTTTAGGAAATGTAAGGAAATGTCAAGTTTACAGAGCCGAACGAAAATTTTTGGAAACTTAGAAATGACTTAGAAATGTCGAGTTTTAAAGTTTAAAAGAGAAAATTAAGGCAAGGTGGCCTTAAAAGAAAAAGTTTGTGAAATTTGACACACAATTGGGCTTGGAAAAGTGGCCTGAAGATGTCACTTAGGGCCTCTGGAAATGGCGCCACATGCAAGGTCTTTGGGCACAGGTTCGAGTCACTTGGGAAGCAAAAAAGGAGTTTTATTTTGCTTCCGTAAGCGGAGAGTGGACTGGCAAGGCTTCTAGAAAAAGGGAGTTTTATTCCCTTTAAATTTAGGCAAGTAATGGGAAAAATAAGGGATTTAAATTGGATTATTTTGTTTGAAGAGAGAATAGATGGATAAATATGGATTTATTTCTTTTATTTTGATAGATAAGGAAGAGATAAAAGAAGATTATTATTAGTATTATTTTTATTAAGAGATAAGAGATAATAAATGATATTTCTTTAATTATTTTAAATTAAAGAGATAAAGCTATCAAATAAAGAAGAGTGGTGGCCAAGTGAGGGATTCGAGTAGTAGTTCGGCTATAAAAGGGGAAAATAGGGCTACTCATCAATTTGTTCTTCCTTCTTCTTCTCGCTAAAAATTCTCTAAGACATTCCCTCTCTCGCCAAAATTTTCCTAGCCAATTCTCTCTTTTTCTGCTATTTTGTTAAAACCAAAACCCTAGTAAAGCAAGCCAATCTCTTCATCTTTCTTTTCTTCCTATTTCTCCTTACCAATCCATTCAAAAGCCGAATCTTAGAAAGACTTCAAGCATAGGTGCTGTCGATTTCTTCAAAGGTAAGAGCAAGTTTGGTTTCCATTCTTTTCTTTTAGATTAGCCGAGAGATAATCTGACCCCATACATATTTTGGTTGCTGAATATGGAAGGATCTTTCGGGATTATCAGAGTAGTCAACTAAAAGGAGGAGTATTCGAGATTTCTAAGATTAAGGTAAGACATGTGAATATTTGGCCAAAGGCCTTGATTTATGATTTGATGATTAAGATTAAGTCTAACGTAAGGTTTTAAGGATTTCGACATTCCTGGGAAACAAGGAACAGTTTTGATTTGTTGGTGATACAACCCAGCAACAAGGTAAGAATACTAATCCTACTAGGATTTGGAATTTTGGCCGAATGGCTTTTTATTAAGGTAAAAAGTGATTAATCAATTGTAGGAACTTGAGATCTAAGGCAGTAGATCAGATATCGGGATTTCAAGGAATCTGTTAAGGGAATTAGGTGTGTACCCCACACTATTTCATAATACGTTTTATGGCTGTGTTAAATAATATATGTGATATTAAGAATATGAAAGTGGCTAAGGTACCATGATATGGTACTAAGTACTCGTGCACGCTTCCTACTTCTACTAGGAATATGAAAAATGTTATTCGTAACATGAGAATATGATAAGAATGTGAACTTGGGCATGTAATTGCATAATATGTTAGGGGCATATGGGTTTGTTTGAAAGGGGAAGTGAAAAGTAGTGACCTAAGACCACGAGAATCTGAAAGTGGTGACCTAAGACCACAGTAATCTGAACGTGGTGACCTAAGACCACGAATGGGTGACCTAAGACCGCAATTTGGAGTGTAGCGGAAGGAGGGTCGACTTAGTAGTCCCACGGTGTGTTTGACCGGTGTGGGGTGTGTAGCGGATGGACAATTAGGATTGGGTTTGGGAATGCATCATAACTTGTATTTTATGTTTTGGATGTGTAACTATTGTATGCCCGATTCTATTATGATTTAGTGTCGTGTACACATTGAGTCTGTTTGACTCACCCGTGCTAGGGACCATGTTCCGGTGATGAGCAGTGATGGACCGGACGGCGGTACTTGTGGTGGCCATGCTCAACATGAAGTTTATATTTTATGGACTCTTGAATTTATTTTAGCACTTTGAAATATTTTGGAAACCATTTGATGTAATAAGGCCATAAGGCTATGATGAACGATTTTTTTTTTTAATTTCTACTTGTTGTTTTATTGTGTTACAAATTTTGATTAGGTTAAAGACTAAGTATTTTATTTTAAAATATACTCGATATGTTTATTACTTAAAATTAAAAAAAGGGTTTTCTAATATAAAAATCCAGTTTGTTTTCAATGTAAGCCCAACCCAAACAATATTTTTTTAAAATCACACAAGTTTTTCTCTAAGTAACAAAAGAATTTGAAAACCGATTTACTTGAGGAACATACCAAATCTGGTCAAAGCTCGTGGGCCGGGTTTGGGGTGTTTCAATAACTCTGGTTCGTAACAACACCAACTCTTGTATTATTTTTTTCCTTTTAAAAAATTCTAGACATAATAAATTCATCATATAGTATATTTATCAGAATGAACATCAAAACCTATTTTAAGTTGTTCCTCTCTATATGCAGAGCAATATAAACAACTTTGTTAAATGATAAAACTTCAAAATTTTCTCTTGAAATGAACCGGCACTTTATTCAATAGAAAACCTAAATTTGTAGTTTCAAAAGAAATGAAAGTTAGTAGTGATCTCTATTAGTGTTTTTTCGGTTTAGTGTTGTCCTTTGGGGGAAGGGATATGAAATACAGGATCGTTTCAACCTGAGAAACAAGTTCCTATACAGATGCTGTTCTTATAAGACCATGCCAACTCTCTGACTTCAAAATTTGATGTAAGGAACAAAGCAGTAACAGCACCGATCGTGGTAATGGTGGTGGGGATGATGGTGAAGAAGGAATAAGGGGAAAAAGGGGAAGGGCAAAGGTGGGGAGGTCTGAAAAAAATTAAAGGGGCTTGTTTGATTAAAGCAATGGAGAGGAAGAGGGGGAGAGAATCGAAGTAGGGGGAGGGATGGTGGGGAAGAGGGAGAGGGATGGGAGAGCAGTGATAGAGGGTTGGAAAATGGCAACTTTGTTAAGTCTGTAACATAAAATGGTAGCTCCGTTACGTTTGTAACGGAAAATGGTTTGTGGTTACTGTTTTGTTAATTTTCGAAAGTTGAGTGACTGAATTGAAACCTCAGTGACTGCTTTGTCAGCTACCCCAAAGTTGAGTGACTGTTGGTGTAATTTACCCTTTCGTTAATTAAAATGATATTAAAGAATATGTAAGAATAAACAAAAAAAATAATATATCAATTTCACCTTGAATTATAAAATATTTATAATAAAATATTAGAATATTTTTAATAATATTGAAAATATTATCTAAAATGATAATTTTATTTAAAATTTTTATTTTATAAGATAATATTAAAATCATAAAATATATATTATATATTATTCAAGATATTATAATTTAAAACATTTTAAAATAAATTCTAATATACTAATTTAAACCATTTATCAATATTGCATAACAATATAATTTTTGTTATGAATATCTTATGAAGTTGATGTCCATCATGATCAAGATAAAGTTTAAATATACTTTAAATTCTAATAGTTACTAGAATTAGATCTCTACTTCTTTTATACTTCTTATGTCTATAAATAGAGACTCTGATGAAGCATTGCAATCTTCCTTTTGATTAATAAAGTACATTCTCTATTACTTTCATATTTTCTTTATTCTTTATTCTCCCCATCTCTCTTTATTTTATAACACGTTATCAGCACAATGATTCTCTATTTTTTCAAAATCTTTTGAAGTTGTCCCACAAATCAAATTCATTTTCACCTTAAACTTTCTCCTTTACAACTTCATCTTCAGGATGTTGAAATATTCAATCTTAGAATAAATTGTGGTTCTTATTCCGATTTTTGATTTATAATTATACAAGCATGGGTAAAGAATAGATTTGGTAAGAAACTTTTATATTTTGACCATATTTTCTTTTTCAATTAAAGTATGACTACTATTAATTTTTATTAGACATAAATTTCACATTCGATGGTATTTGATTTTTCCTTTCTATGTTAATTTTTTTATGTAAAAGACATAATTGTTGATTAGATATGTTTGCTATTAATATAGTATGTTTTCTATTTTTTGGTAAATCATTCTTTTGAAAATTTTTAATTAAGTTATATTATGCATAATATTTAGATGTTTAAAATTTGATTATTAAATTCTTGTTATTAAATATTTTTGAAATTTTATTAAGATTATGGTGGAAAGTGTTATTAACCTACCATTGTTGATTAAAGGAAATTTGATAGGATCTATTGAGTCTTATTAACTTGCTAATGTTGAATGATTGTATAATATCTTTTAAATTGAACTTACAAATATTTTATTAGAGCAAGATAAGATTTTATAATATATATATGGTATTGAAATTTGGTACAATGTGTATCGGATAATTTTCAAGCATCGTACATGAAATTTTTGATTATTTATTAAATGATTTTTACTATTAGATTATAAATGTTGAAACCGCCCGGTTTAGACTCTAGTCGGAATAGTGGTTTCAAAACCATAAATTCAAGGTCAAAATAATATTTTAATGTTATTTTTGGTGTTGATTTTATGTGCTTAGTTTGTGTGATAATTTGATCGATTGTGTGCCGAATTAAGAAAAAGAATTTAATCGCGTAAAGTGTAAAATATTGTGTGCTGATTGTTAAGTGTTTAATTGTTGTTGTCTTTATAAATGAAGGCCTTATGATGTAATTAGGCCATATTTAGTGATAGTGGGTGGCAATGGACTAGAATAACCTTAGTGAATAAATGTTTTATAAGTTAATAAAAGGTTAGATTGGTAATTAGTAAATTAGTCATAAATGATTAAACAAAACATGAAGTGCTCATCTTTTTACACCACCATTTTCGAAAATTGAAGAAGAAAAGAGAAAGAAATAGGGCTTGAAATATTCGACCATTGCTATCCTTGATTAAGGTCGATTTTTGATAATTTCTACGTTTTCGTAATCGTTGCTTCGTGCTCTAGCTAACCATGTTGTAATTGAGGAATTGATAATGTTTATGAGATGTGCTATTGATGAAATAGTGAGCTTTATGATGAATATTGGTGTTAAATGGAAGATATGTGTTTAATGAACATGTTTTGTTCTTGGATTTTTGGTAAATTTAGCTAATCAGGACTAAATTGTTAAAATGATAAATTGAAAGATTAAAATGTGAAATAAATGAAATGTGTGGACTTGTATGAACATGGAGAGAATTCGGCTAAGCATATGTGTTTTTAAATTTTGTGTATTTGATGATTTTGTGAAATAGGGACTAAAGTGTCGAAATGTGAAAATGTGAGGGCTATTTTGTAAAATGACTTAAATGTGTGTATGTGGACTAAATTGAATGAATTAGTGATTGAATGGATTGAATTTGAATGTGTATAGACCAAGAGAGGAGAGGTTCGGATCGAGATCGAGGCAAAGATAAAGTGCTCGATTAATCGACCGTTTTGACAGTTCGACGTCCGAAGTAAGTTCAGATATAATACATGTTGTTAACTTATGTTCAATGAAATGTGAATTGAATGAATATCTATATAACTATGAGATTTGAAATGCTAAGTGCGAAATTGAATTAAAGGGCACTATGTGTGCGAATTTAGATATGAGATAGAGATGGTTGGCACTGTGTGTGTGAGATGATAAAAGCTTCGGTTTAATGAATTGGCACTGTGTGTATGATACCGATATAAGTTTGATTTAAAGTATTGACACTAAGTGTGGGAAACCGACTATGTTTCGGTTATGTAATTTGGCACTAAGTGTGCAAATAACTCAAAGGAATAGCAAAGGTTGGATGAGATGTAATATTGAGCTATGGAATAGCATGAATGGTGAGTAACTAAGTGTAGATTAAGATATATTGATCCTATGTGGTTGATGATAATCTTAGAAGTTTAATGAATAGATACTAGAGCATATGATTGAGTTTGATGATGAGCCTAATTGTGCATTTATCTATGTGATGGTTAACTTATGTACTAATGTGGAATATTTGAGTAATATGTGTTGTACTTCGAACTTACTAAGCTATTGAAAACTTACTGTGTGATTATTTCTCTATTTTATAGTGTCAGTAAAGCTAGCTTAGATTTGGGGATCGTCAGCATCTCAATCACACTATCAGCAATCTATTTTGGGTACTTTTGGAAAGATGTACATAGTTGAAATATGGCATGTATAGACTAGTTATTTGAATCATGTTTGAGATATATAAATAGCCATGTGATGTGGCTAGATAGGTGTTAGTTTTTAGCTTGAATGGCTTTGATATATGATGCATCTTTTGGTAAGGTTTATGAGTAAAGAAAATGTTTTATGAATGGTAACTTTGTGTTGGTATGATGCTAGTATGAAATGGAGAAATTGGAAATGAATCATATTGGTATGGAATGTGTTCAAGTGGTGTAATTTAGTTTATTAGTTAACATGGTTGTGAATGAGATTATATGAGATGATATGTTGATCATTTGACATGAAATTGGTTGCCAAATTATGTGTGTAATCATGCTTTAATGTGCTTTTAAAGATTGACCCTTGTGTGGGTGGCAAATTGGCCTTACAAATGGCCTATTTTGTCACATGGTTGAGGCACACGGACGTGCCTAATGACCGTGGGTGAATGACAGTATAAAGCGTAATAGCACACGGCCTTGACACGGGCGTGTCAACTAGCCGTGGGCATAAGTCAGTAGCTAGCTTAAAGGCACACGGCCATGGTACACAGGCGTGCCTAGTAGCCGTGTGAATAAGTCAGTATATGGCCTATGAGTACACGGCCTTAGTACACGGGGGTGTTTGGTAACCGTGGTGTTAAGTCAGATATGGCCACAGGGAGGAGGCACGGGTGTGTCTAGCAGCCGTGGGAGGCACACGGTTTGCCCTCACGGGCGTGTAACCCTTGAAACTTAGAAAAATTTTAAATTTTTGAGAATTTCTGTATATGTTCCGGTTTAGTCCCGACCCTCCTCTAGCATGTGTTTAAGGTCTTGAAGGCCTCAATAAGGGACTATTTGACTATGTTTTGATGTGTTATGATGATGATTGAATTTGTATCGTAAATGGAATGTGAAATGATTTGATTGTTCGGTAATGCCCTTTAACCCTATTCCGATGACGATTTTGGGTTAGGGGTGTTACAATTTACCCTAGCCGCTTCATTCACTCCATTATGCAATCATCCATTTCTGACGTTTTTCGGGCCAACTGACACAATAGGAGTGCAACTCTCTTCCTCCTCAATCTATTTTTTTTTATTTTGAACCAGTGCCAGCCACTTCAACGCTCGCACCAATTAAAATATTATTTTTTCTTTTTCTTTTTAAATCGTAGAATATCCATATTTTTTGAAGGTATTTCAAAAAAAATATACATATGGGTGTTGGCCATTATAGTGCTGATAGAAAAAATATCATTTTTATTGGACGAGACAATCATTAAGGCATGATTAGGGAATGATGGAGGGTGGTGCCGACGATGAGATGGCCTGTAACAGCCCAATTTAGGGACTAGTCGAAACAATGGTTTTGAGGCCACTAATCCAAGATTGAGGAAAATTTGTTTAATATTATTTTTTGATTTAAAGCATGATTATGTTGGTGCATGAAAATTTTGGTGCTTTAATTTTAGCGATTGCATGCTTAATTTCAGAAAAGGACTAAATCGCATAAAGTGCGAAAGTTCTAATTACAAGCAAAAGGTGTCTAAAAGCCATAGAATATTAATTGGAAGTCTTTAAAGTGCAATTAGCCCCTCAAATAATGGTTGGCCGGCCATAGGGGACAAAGAGTTGAAAAATGAGTCAAAGTTGGTAGAAATTTGGTGACTAAATTGATGTTTTATAATAAATTAAAGGAAAGGAAAAGATATCATCTTTCCTTTCTTCTTCTCCACTGAAAATTAGCAGCAAAATAGGGATTGAGAGCTCAAAAATTTCATCCAAGCTTTTCTCCTTGCAAGTAAGTGTTTTAATGGCCATTCTTTGATAACTTTTGTACTTTTAGAACCCCTAAAGCGTAAGCTAGCTAAAGAGGAGACTATTTTGAAAAATGGTTGAAAGTTTAAGGATTTTCCATGAGAGTACTTATGTTGTTTTTTGAGTTTTTAGGGAAGAAAATAAATTATGATTGTTAAATAAACAACTTTTGTGAAAGGTGTTTCCATGAAAACACCTAAAAGGACTTTTCTATAAATGTTGAAAATTGGGTAGTAAATGCACGAAATGATTGGTATTGTGAGTTGTTATAAGAGTAATAAATGTTTAGCTAGGCTTGTTAAATGAGGAAATTTGATGAAAAATGATTTACGAGCCTAAGGGCAAAATCATAATTTTGCGAATGTCTAAGGGCAAAATGGTAATTTTGTCAATGTATGATTTTTGAAATGCCTTGATTAAGGTGGTAACTAAAATGAATGAATTTTTTATTATAGATTAAGAAGACCAATGAATTAACCTTGACCGAGGAAAAGACAAGGTATCGGACTAGACCGGTAAATTGGTCTATTTTAGAATCGAGGTAAGTTTGTGTGTAATAAATTCAACATCATGTTATTAAGTTTTAAAATGTTTGATATTAGTGATGATGTATATTATTTCTATGAAATTGAGTAATGATGTTGAATGAGAAAATGATGAAAATTCATGATGTCGAAGTCCCGATTGGACTTTAAGAAGTGAGAGGATATCATCATCGAGACATGAGATTGGTTAGGTTCCGTGTAAGACCATGTCAGGGACATGGCCTCGGCACCGAATTGAGATCCCGTATAAGACCATATCTGAAATATGGCATCGACATCGAATGTGAAAATCGTATAAGACCATATCTGGGATATGGCACCGATATCGATATGAGATCTCGTATAAGACCATATCTGGGATATGGCATCGGCATCGATATGTGATCCAATGTAAGACCATATCTGGGATATGGCATTGGCGTCGTATTTATGTGTATGATGATGATAGTGTATCTTTGAGTATTTTAAGTGATTCATCGAGATAAATAGTTAAGCTTATAATAGAGATGAAATTGGTGCTAAAGCTATGTGATGAAGTGATAAAGGTACATGTGAGTAATTCACGAGAAATGTTAACGAAAGTGACATGACATGTAATTGGTAAGAGTAAGCATGAGTAAGTTATGGAAAGGTGATTGAGACTTTGTGCTTTTATTTAGTGCAATGGATGGATGACATTATGAGCCTTTATATTGCTATTTATTTCATGCAAACTTACTAAGATTTATGCTTACCTCTCTCATTTCCTTTTTCCTTGTAGTATCGCCAAGCTAACTCGGGGATCGTGGGACGTCGGAGTTCGGAATCACACTATCAACTTCTCTTTGGTATAGCATAGTTTGGTTAATTTTGAGTATGGCATGTATAGGAACTTGGTTATTTTATGTTATGTCATATTTGTTAGCCAATGTGTGGCTATTAATGTCATTTAATATATTTTGTAAATGGTCATTGGAAATTGGCCAATATTTGACAAGTTTATATATTCAATGATGATGAAGTTCATGAAGTGCATGCTTGTGTGGATGTCTTGATTTTGGGTTCTTAGAAGTGCCTTATGGTCATGATGTATGTTGAATTAAATTGATATAAGTGTGGTAGCCTTGTAGGGTGGCAATTGGCTTGGTAGATAGCCTTACAATTGTCCACACGGGTAGACACACGGCCATGTGTCTAGGCCGTGTGTGGCACACGGTCAGCCCTATGGGCGTGTTGATAGGCCGTGTGTTCCCATTTATGCTGGGTGGGCAAGTCAAAATACCTAGTAGTAAACACACGGGCTGAGACACGGCCATGTGTCTCAACCGTGTGGGAGACACGGCCTAAGACACGGGCATGTGCCCGGGCCGTGTGAAGTCTGCACCTGAAATTAGGAATTTAATTCGACACTCGGTCTAAGGACACGGGCGTGTGCCTTGGTTGTGTGACCTTATTGAGATGATGATGTCATAAACAGAATGTCAAGGTTTTCACACACAGGTGAAGACACGGGCGTGTCATGGCCGTGTGAGGGACACGGGTTATGGACACGGGCGTGTGTAGGCCGTGTGAAAACCCCTGTAGGTTCGAAATGAAAAATAAAATCCACACGGACTAGAGACATGGGCGTGTGTGATTACATGGCCTGCCCACACGGGCGTGTCCCTCTTCACACGGGCGTGTGGCCCTATTTTCAGTCAAAATTTCTTAAGTGTTCAAAAGTTTTCAGTTTAGTCCCGAATCATTTCGTGTGCAAGTTTAGGGTCTTGTAGACCTATAATAAGGACATTAAGGTCTTGAATGAAAATTTTTAATTTGAAATGAAATTTTATAGATCGATGTTGCATGTTTGAGCAAGTTAAGTGTGGTAATGCCTCGTACCCGATTCAAGTGTCGAATACGGGTAAGGGGTGTTACATGGCCGATATCGCCCAGCACTGTAGATTTCAAGTTATTTTTGTCATAGTTTTTCAAACAGGGTCATTTTTATAAATATTTATTTTTTTAGGTTAGTTGGGTAAAATAGCCAATTAAAAATCTAAAAGTAAAAGTAGGATTGATTCTAAATGTATGAAGTAGAGAGATTTAGAGTCATGGTTGTTTGAACCAAACTGGCAAATCAGACTAGGAACTGATCGAGGTACTTATACGAAGAGAGGCATTAGAGTGATTGATCCGTGAACTGCTACGGACTGGTTGAACTAGGTTAAAAAATTTATTGAACTGTTTTTTATTTTTTATTTTTAATAATTTTTTAAATCCAACCATACAAATCAATAGCCTGATCAGTTCGACTAGGGATGTCAATGAAGTGGGGCGGAGACGAATATTGCTAAATCCACCATTGTTCTACAGTCGACATACTTTGCTCCTTCACCCGCCTCGCTCAATCATGGATGCATAATTTTGAAAATCACTCTCACTTCTATTGGTATTGGATACATCCATCCCGCCCTGTCTTGCCCCACCTCACCTCATTCCGCTTCAATTTAAATTTTTTCTATTTATCTTTAATATTTTTAATAATTTTAAAGTCAAGTAAATATTTAACAAAATTCTTCAAAAAAATTTAAAAAATATTTAAACATAAAATATATGATTTTTTTCTATATTATATTATTACATTTTTACCCTTATAATAGTTTATATATACAAAGATAAAAATAATAATTTAATATAGTGGAGTGGGTCAGGGTCGGCAAGCAATTACCATAACTGCTCCATATTTACTATCCAAAATTAAAAAAATCCACCCTACCCTACCCCACATCCACCTTTCAAAAGAAAAAAATCCGTTCTAAATGGAGCGGATCGATTCAGAATCTATCAGACAATTCATGTTTTGTCTTCCCTAAGTTCGACCAACAATCCAGTTCTAAAACTTTGCTTAGAATATATTTTAATCTTCAATTTTTTACTTTATAATTTGACACAAACAAATAATTAACCCAAGGCGTAGCATGAGTGTACCATACTAGTGATATAATAATTGATGCATATAAGTTAACAATAAAATAAAATACCAAGTAAAAATAAAAAAATAGTACCAAGTAAAAATAAAAATAAATTGTAGTTAATAATAAAATTGTACCTATTTGCTTTGCAAGTGAATATATATATTTTCACTTTTATAAATTAATAATGTATCATATATCATATATATAACGTATTTAATATTTAATATAGATAATATTCAAAATAAATAATAATTTATAAATAAAAGAAGTTGGTATCGTAATTTAAATTAGTGTTAAAATAAAATAAAATATCAAGTAAAAGATAAAATACTATACATTATGCAATGTAAAAAGAATTAATATCAAGTAAAAATAACAATATATTGTAGTTAATAATAAAATTATATATATTTGATTATTCATGTCTCTTTCAAATCATTAAAAGAAACAAAATCATAAAAAAAAAACACTTTTTGAATTGTAAAAGTTATTTCTTTAATAATGTATAAAATTTAATAATGGTATAAGAAGTCAATAACAATTTAAGTTTATTATAAAATTATCAAAAGACGTTTTTCATCTAAAAATTATCTTTGAATTAATACATAAAATTAATGAAAATAGTATATAAATTTAGAATTATATTAGAAAGTAAAATATAATATAATATTTAAAAATAAAATGAGTACAACAACATGGATTAATTATAATAATGATTCATGATAAGTATTGAATATATTTACATTAAATTAATTAAATATAAAAACATTTGCATTAAAGCAATAATCACTAATAATAATAATGATTAAAATAATTATTGAAATCTTATAATGTATTAATAATGAAGTATAAAATAGTCTTTACTTCACATAGTATAAATAACTTACAAAAAATAAAAATAAAAACAATAACATTATATTATATTACTTCATTATCAATTAAAATGATCTTATATATCTCTTGATTGCCATTATCGTTCGAATATGATTTAATATTTCATTTTGAAAAACTATTACATTAATGCTTCATTATTTTGAAATATTGTTATCTATAGTAAAATATAATATTAATTTGAAAAAAAATAAAAGAATTATGTAGAGTAACATCCAACAGCTTATAATAATTCATGATAAACACGAAAAATATTTACAATAAATGAATAAACACACTTAATAATAGTGATTAAAAATAATTGATGAAATTTGACTTTCTTTTAAAACAAACTCACAAAATTTTTTCACCTATACCAAACAAATAATAGATAGATAAAAACGATTTTAAGAGTGCTTCACACAAGATAAACAACTTACAAAAAAATTTTAAAAACCATAATATTATATTACGTTATCATCAATTAAAATACTCTTCATTCACTCATTGGTGCCATTGTTGTTCAAAGATGATTCGATATGGCCTCTTCGAAGAACCATTCCTTTAATGTTCTATTACTTTTTATATAATTCTAACTTATTAATGCTAACAAAGCCAAAAGATCAAATCACAGTTATTACAGTGCAAGACAATCCGAGCTCCCGTACGCTGTTCGATCCCAAATCTGATGTTTTCTTGAACAGATGAAGGTAAGACAAAGGATGAATTAGCAATCATCGCGTATAATAGCAATCACTGCGTATAATTAGACTCAATACAAATAAGCAGAGCATACTACATAAATCGTAGTAACGTAAAGAACTTAAGAGCAGTTGTATAACCAGTACGGACAAATCTAAAGTATCATAGGGATTTAATCAAAGGTAGTACAACAGAACAAAGTAAAAATAGAATAGAATAGAATAGAGCAAATTAAATTATACAGTACAGAATCAAATAGAGCGGAATAGAATTGAATGATACAAAGCAGAGCAGAACTGAACAGAACAGAGCAGAGTAAACGGAACAGAGCAGAGCATGTATGTTTATACAGATGCAGTGTTTTTTTTCAAACAGGTCAGAATGCAAATTTATCAGAACAGTCTTCCCAAACTCCGTTACACACCAAATAGAGTTCCCCATAACTCATCCAACCAAAACACACCAATAAAGTCATCCCGGGTTGCCTGGCAACGATAACCCACCACCTCGGGTTGCCTGGCAATAGTGGTTTATCAATATGAAGTTAAACCGCCAATCAATTATATGTGGTGAAACCACTAATTACATAGATCATTAACCGCCAGTACAAAAATCTTCCTCCTTTAACATCAACCCAAGTCACATGCATTGTTTCATGGCATGCATATGCAGAATCAGAGTAATGAGCATGCAAGACATGCTATCTTTCAATAATCGAATCAGTAACCATGGGAATCCATGTTTTGTAAAATAGACTTTTTGAACCATAATAGATCATATCAGGTTTGTCATGAAGTCACGTACACGGTTATAAAACAAAATCAATAATAATTAGTCTAATATGTTCAGATATCGCATATTCTTCATCAATAGAGCAACGTAGAGGTGTGCCAACAAACTTAATAGAATACAGATCGTACCTGATAATTCGCACACATAAACAATAGCATATTACATTTTGGCGGATCCTACTCACTTAGGTTCAAACAAAACAGCTATACGTACTGATCACAAGTTGTTCATCATTAGTCTAACACGTTCAGATATCGCATATATCATCCATATATCTGTCTTAGAGCATCAAATAGTCCCCTTACGATCAAATTCAGATCATAAGTACATTGTTGAGGTCAGTGCTCGTGTTGGGCAACACTCACAGCCCCAAAAATAAGATTTGAAACCTATTTATATGCCACATGGTCTGGACACACGCCCATGTCCTTGCTCGTGTGGCTCACAAGGCCTGGGCACACGCCTATGTCCTTGCCCGTGTAGCTCATATGGCCTGGGCACACACCCATGTCGTCTACCCATGTGGTTCTAAATCAAAAATAGTGAGTTACATGACCTGAACACACGCCCATTTCCTTGCCCGTGTGGCTTACACGACCTAGGCACATGCCCATATCCTTACCCGTGTGGCTCACACGGCCTGGGCACACACCTATGTCCCTGGTCGTGTGGCGTTGATAGTCCCATTTTCTGACTAGTAAAAATGCAAAAAAAGAGGGATTTTGGCACCTACCTGATACGGACTCGATGCAGGAGCAACAAGGATGAATTCTCGTCCTTAAACAACAAGAATTGCCCAACAAAACAATTAATTCGCAGTTAAATCGCTAAAAACTAACATTCCAGAATCACAGTTATGTTGAAGAACTTTCGACACCAAAACTTTAAATCAAACTTACTGGCCAATGAATTGAACTAGAAAGATAAGTCAGATCTCGTACAAAATTAGCGTAACTTAACATAACAAAATGAACAGTCACTTTGAAAGGAAGAAGCCAAAATGAAGGACTAAGCATCGGGAATGAATGACAGAAGAAATATGGCAAGAAAAAAAAGAGCAAAAAGACGTAAAAACTTCACCGGAGGTTTCTAGAAGGTTTTAAATAACCAACTGACTAACTACCACCCGCCGAAATGCAAAAGTTAAACATTCCCTAATGTACAGACCAGGATTCAAACACAGGACCAAATAGAATATAGAAGCTTAACGAGTGAACCAGTAGGCTCATTCTTGACATCAATTGATTTAGTTTAACTTATAAACCAACATTCAAATGTAAGGGTTTAAGGAAAATGAGAAAATTTCCAAAAATAGTATTAGAACCCGGAACCTCACACACAAACATAAAACACTTGACCACTGAACCAAACCAATTTACTTGTCAAGAATTTCCAAAGTCTAAACTCAAATCAAGGGATGACCTCTTTTGGTTCCAAAATGCAATTTCTTCTAAGTCGATTTTTGGGATGTTACAATTCTCTCCCCCTGAAAAGAATTTCATCACCGAAATTCCCACAATCCCATCAGTTCTTAAACTGTAGAATAGATATAGCTCCTATTCATACGGACCACCACATCGTTGCTGCGCAACTCAAACTTAATACCAAACAATCAAAATTTCTAACGACTTTATTTTCATTCATTCAACTATCACAGTAACACATCTCATAATTGCTAAGAATTCTTAGATCGTGAACTCCAGTCAATAGTACTCGTACTCCTCTTATAGTCCAGAGTCACTCAAACGAAGACTCTTGATCTCATCAACCCTTTGCTAATCACTGGACACAACCCGAGCACCGTAGCGCCTGCATTTCCTAACCATCTGAGCATTTTTACAGATTCGTGTATTCTCAGATTGGCTCAGTGCCCCAAGCAGAGAACTCGACTCGAGTCGCTGGACGATTGAGACTACCTATACTTAGTATACCAATCTATAATTTTAGAGTTTTTATGAGTTAATTTAGGTTTATCAACAATCCTAAGTCTAAAGTTTTAGCGGAGGTTTTCACGGAGTTTTCACAGTTTTAATTAGAACAGTGTAATCAAATACTACAACATATGTTAGCTCATTTAACATAGCAAAAGTATAGATACTTATAGATTGACTTCAAAATCTTGGATGCCCTATTTACAAACTCGAAAATAATCAAAATCTAAACACACACACACACACACACACACACACTTTTTTAAACCTCATATCTCGAAGTCAGTTGAAGCTTTATTTCCTTAAAACATTTTTTAGGAAAAGTTTTAAACTCAAAAAACACATGTCGAGTTTTGTAAACCTGGCTCTAATACCACTAAATATAACACCCCAAACTCGGCCTGAAAGTTTAAGCTGAACTTGGAAGAGTTACACCAACGCATTGAAAACCAATTTCTTTTTGAAATTTTAACTTTGAAAAACAGAAATTTATTTTTGTCGGTTTAGATGATTTTATAGTTTCGTGTTAGAAATTAATTGCTACGGACGAGATTATCAAAAGGAAAGCAAGGCAAATCCAAAGACAATTTACAAACCCAAAAGATCAAATCACAGTTATTATAGTGCAAGACAATCCGAGCTCCCGTAGGCCGTCTGATCCCAAATCCGATGTTTTCCTGAACAGATAAAGGTAAGACAAAGAGTGAGTTACCAATCACCGCGTATAGCTAGACTCAATACAAATAAGCAAAGCATACTACATAAATCGTGTAACGCAAAGAACTTAAGGGCAGTTGTATAACCAGTACGGACAAATCTAGAGTATCACATGGATTTAATCAATGGTAGTACAACAGAACAAAGCAAAAATAGAATAGAATAGAACAAAATAAATCATACAATATAGAATCAAATAGAGCAGAACAAAAGTGAATGGTACAGCATACATGTAATGTAATCGGATGTAATAGAACAGAGTAGAGTAGAACGGAATAGAGTAGACCATGTATGTTTATGTAGATGCAATGTTTTTTTTTTCAAACAGGTCAGAATGTAGATTTATCAGAACAGTCTTTCTAAACTCCGTTACACACCAAATAGAGTTCCCCAGAACTCATCCAAGTTCGACTTAAACTTTCAGGCCGGGTTTGGGGTGTTACAACTCTATTTTACATTGATGAAATTAGTGCAATTTTTTTAAAAAATTAACACAACTTTTTTTATCTCAATTTTTAACTAATAATTGTAATTAATTATAATTATCACAAAATTTGCATATATTTTATGCTTAGAATTGTATTCAAGTAATAATTTAATTTTAAAAGTAGCACAACTTTTTAACTATAGTTTTATATTATTTTTAAAGTGAATTTAATAATATGATTGAAATACATGATATTCTCATCGGCTCAAATATTTTTCCAATATTATGTAGATATTATAAATAGATTATGTTAATATAACTAATGTCTACAGATTTATCTTTATACTCGTTTTCCCTAACAAGTACCCCCAACGGTCGAATTACAACGGCTCCTCCCAATAGCTATTTTTTCCTATCTAAACCTCAAATTTCCAACTTTTTTAATTCACTCTCAACTCTCTCAATTCTCTCTTAATTCTCAATCAATTCTCTCAATTCAGTCTCATTTTTTATTAAAATTTTATTAAGGTTTTTAATTAATTTTCATATTTATTGAGATTAGTAATGACAAATTCTTTAATTCGTTTGGATGCCAAGCATATTCTGGTCGTTCAATTACAAATGGTAAGACTTTTTTAATCTAGTTTAATTTAATTATTTTGTTGTTATATTGAAATTTAATATTTTGTATGTTTTCTTATAATTAGCCAGAAGACCGAATTTTGGAGACGTATATTCGCAACCTATCCGCTCATTCATCTTTTAAAATTGAACTATACATGAGAGATGCAGGATTTTTGCACACGGCCCGCATTGGTAGGGGGTGTAAATTGAACCCCACACTTGTAAGTGCACTGGTGGAAAGATGGGGACCTGAGACACACACATTCCATCTTTCATGCAGCAAGTGTACTATCACATTAGAAGGCGTGCAGTTACAAATTGGTTTACCAGTGGATGGGCTGGTAGTGACTAGGTCAATTGTCACTACTGATTGGAGATGTAATGCCCAAAATTTTAAGAATTTAATTGTGAGAATCTGTAGTAATTAATTTTTGCATTTCTAGTACTGTGATCTACTTTTAGGTTTAAGGTTTGGAGTTCGAGTCGCTTCATTGAAAGTTTTGTTGTGTTTTTAAATCAACCAATGAGCCCGTGTTACCCGATTAAGTTCAATTTAGTGGGAAATGGTGACAAGAATGAGCCTGTTGGTTCACTGGTTAAGCATCTGTCTGTATTTTGTCTGGTTTCGAGTTCGAATCCCATCGTACGCATTAGGAATATATTTTTGCAAATTTTGGGAAGGGTGGTGGTTAATTTAAAATAGTGTAAGAAAAAGTTATCATTTTCTTTCCTTCAAAATTTTAGTTCTTTAATTTTTGTTGTTCTTCCTTCTTTTCAATTTCTTTTTCCTCTTTCTTCTTTTCTGGAATTGATCTTGTGTGAATGTGAAGTCTTGTTGACTGTGAGGTCAATTTTGTGTAGGTTCCGTTGCAACTTCCTTTCGTTGTGCTTTCCGTTCTGTTAACATTTTCTGTCAAAGCGAGACATTGCTTGTTTAGTTGATTTTCTGTTAAACAATCGACTGGCTACTTTGTTTAGGCAAGGATATTGCAAAAGACGATAATCCACCGTGTTAGGTTGATTTCTCCTATTTCGTATGAGGTGAGTGTGCGAATTGGAATAGAATTGTGTCGAACTTTTCGACATGTTTTTAACAATAAGTGATTTTGTCAAATGTTGGAATTGATAGTGTAATTGATTGTTGAATGATTAATTAGGTTCTGGGTAGTATCCATATTGTTTCTCCGTCAAAACAAAATTAGGTGCGTATCGAAAACCTTAAATTGCAAGTTTTGGATCGCCAAAAATGGTGGCTGTCGACGCCATAGGGGCGTGTGGCTGGCCGTGTGTGTAATAGCCCAATTTAGGGGCTAGTCAAAATAGTGGTTTGAAACCACTAATCTGAGGTTAGATAAAATTATTTTTATGTAATTTTATGGATAGAGCATGATTTTATGTGTGCATGAAAATTTTGGTGCCTTAATTTTAGCGATTTCTTGCTTAATCGTGAAAAAGGACTAAATCACATAAAGTACAAAAGTTCTATTTTATAAGCTAAAAGTATCCAATACCATAGAATTTTTAATTTGAGGTTTTTAAATGGTAATTAGCCCCTTTGTTAATGGTTGGCTAGCCATAGGGGACAATAGGAGGCAAAATTGGTCAAAGTTATTGAAGTTAGGTGGATAATTTGACTTGTGCTAATAAAATAAGGAAAGGAAAAAGATATCATCTTTTTCTCTCTTCTTCTCCACCGAAAATAGCAATAAAATAAGGGTTTTTTAAAGCTCAAAATTTCAACGAACTCTTCTCCATTCAAGTAAGTGATTTTTAATGGTTTTTCTTGATGATAGTTGTACTTTTAGAATCCCTAGAGCTTAAGCTTTCTAATGAGGGGACTATTTTGCAATATGGTGAAAAGTTTAGGGTTTTTTCATGAGAGATTTTATGTTGTTTGCTGCATTTTTATGGAAGAATGAGTCTTAGTTGTTAGATAAACAACTTTTGAGAAAGATGTTACTATGAAAACACCTAAATGGACCTTTTTTTGTAAATGTTACAAAATTTGTAGTAAATGTGTGAAATGTTGGGTTTTAATGATAGCCATAAGAGAAATAAATGTTCACCTAGGCTTGTTAAAGGTAGAAATTTGATTAGAATTGACTTTCGAGCATAGGGATAAAATGGTCATTTTGCCAAAGTCTAAGGGCAAAATAGTAATTTTGCTAAAGCATGATTATTGAAAGGCATTTATTTCTGTGATGATTAAAATGAGCTAATTTGCTATTATAGAGCAAGAAGAACCAAGAATCAACCTCGAACGGGGAAAGAATAAGTATCAGACTAGATCGACAATCTAGCCTATTTTGAAATCGAGGTAAGTTTGTATGTGATAAATTCAACATTTATGCTAGTGTGTTTAAGAATGTTGGATATTATAATGATAAGAAATTAAGTATTTGGTATTGAATGAGAAAGATGAGATGTTGAAGTCCCAATTGGACTATAATGAATATGAAAACACTATCATCAAGACATGAGATGGATGAGGTCCTGTGTAAGACCATGCTGGGGACATGGCCTTGACACCAAATTAAGATCCTACATAAGACCATATCCGGGGTATGGCATTGATATTGATGCGAGGTTTCGTATAAGACCATATCCGAGATATGGCATCGGTATTCAGAGATGATCCATGTGAGACCACATCCAGGATGTAGCATTGGCTTCGTGTTTATGCTAATGATAATGAATATGCATCTTTGAGTATCCATAGTGATTTATTGGGATAAATAGATCTGCTTAGAAATAGAAATGGGAATTGTATTAAAGTTATGTGATTGAGTTAGCACAGGTACCCATGAGTAATTCACGAAGAACATTTATGATTTGAGGCATGGTATGTGCTAGATAAGGGCAAGTATGAGTAAGTATGGTAAGGAGCCTATGATTTTGTGTGTGGTTATTTAATGCCATGGATGGATATTGTTATGAGCTTATTGTTGCTATTATTTCCATACAAACTTACTAAGCTTTATGCTTGCCCTTTTTATTGCCTTTTTCCTTGTAGTATTGCCCAGTTAACTCGAGAAGTTGTGGATGTGGGAGTTGGAGATCACACTATTGACCACTTTTTGGTATAACCAAATTAGATTTATTTTGAGTATGGCATGTATAGGACTTGAGTATTTTGTTATCTTATATTAGCAAGCCAAATGTGTTGGCTATTATAGTTGTTCAATTTATTGTGCAAAAGGTCATATAAAGTTGGCCTATACTTGATGTGTCCATATATTCAATGATGATGGATTTCATGAAAGGTATGCTTGTGTTGGATGTCTTGATCTCTTATAAGTTCTTAGAGGAGCCTTATGGCCATCATTTATGTTGTATTGATTTGGAATAAGTATGGTGTCTTGGTAGGGGAAAATGGCTTGGTGGATGGCCATATAATTGTCCACATGGGTAGACACACGGGCGTGTGTCTAGGCTATTTGTGACACACGGTTACCTCTATGGGCATGTTGATCTGCCGTGTGTCCCCTTGCATGCTAGAATTGCAAGTCAGTATGCTTAGTAGTAAACATACGGGCAGAGACACGGCCACGTGTCTCAGCCGTGGAAGAGGCACAGCCTTAGACTTGGGCATGTGCCCAGGCCATATGAAGTCTGCACCTGAAGTTAGAAATTTAATTTGACACACGGTCTAAGGACACGGGTGTGTGCCTTGGCCGTGTGACCATAGTGAGGTGATGACGTCATAAACAGAATGCTAATATTTTGGCACACAAGCGTGTCAAAGCCATGTGAGGGACACGCCCGGCCCTGTGAAATAAGTCAGTGTCGACCACGGGCATGTCTTAGGGGCACACGAGCGTGTCCCTTGAGCAACACGGGTGTGTGACCTCTGTTTAGGCAAAAATTTTCCTAAGTGTGCAAAAGTTCACGGTTTAGTTCCAAAACCTTCCAGAAGTATGTTTAAGGCCTTATAGGCCTAGGATGAGTAGGTTATGAGTGTGAATGGAAAGTTTTTAAGTTGAACAAAATTTTATAGCCCGATTGTGATATTTTTATATAAGATGAGTTAGGTAATGCCTCGTATCCGGTTCTAACTTCAAACACGGGTAAGGGGTGTTACATTTATTGGTATCAAAGATATGATTTAATCAATTCTAGGACTAATGTAGCGTAAGCATGAGTCTAGCTGTACATGCCATACGTAAGAGAACTTGTGTAATGATAGTGTGGCAGCTCCTGATGTTTTAAATTGTGTCTTGATATAGTAAATGGATCCTGATCCCGATCGAACTGCAGCTGATGATGCTGCAAGTAATGCACCGGCTCCCACGCAAGGGACCACGCCCATAGATAGTAGACCTGAGACATTGGGTCAGGGAGAAGAGGCTCAAGAAGCCTTTCTCCATATGATGAGAAATTGGTACACTGAGTACGTTGGAGCAAATCCTAATGCTTAGCCTCCTCCACCCCACCTATTCCTCAACCTGCTCCTGTAGCTCCTCAAGTGGTTGAGGTAGTGAGAAGAGAAAGGCCTCCAGTCGATAAGATCCGGAAGCAAGGAGCCGAGGAATTCTGGGCTAGTAAGTATGATGATCCGGAGAGGGCAAAATTATGGCTTGAGAATACCATCAGGGTATTCGATGAGTTGTCATGCACGCCTGAAGAGTGCATAAAGTGTGCAGTATCTCTTTTGAGAGATTTGGCCTATCAGTGGTGGAACACCCTTGTGTTGATGGTACCAAGGGAGAGAGTTAGCTGGGAATTCTTCCAAGAGGAATTTCGGAAGAAGTATACTTGCCAGAGATTTATTGTCCAGAAGAGAAAATATTTCTTGGAGTTAAAGCATGATCGAATGACTGTGATTGAATACAAACATGAGTTTGTAAGGCTTAGTAAGTATGCTCGGAAGTACGTGTCTACCGAGGCTATCATGTGCAAGAGATTCGAGGACGGGCTAAATGAGGAAACCCGTTTATACGTCAGAGTTCTCAAACTAAAAGAATTTGTAGTATTGGTGGATAGAACCTGTAAGGCTGAAGAGTTGGCTAAAGAGAAGAGAAGAGCTGAGACAGAGTCTCGTGACTAGAGGAAAAGCCAATTGAGTAAGTCATACCAATCCCTATCTAAGAAATCGAGGGATTTTGCTACTCAACCAACCACTTTAGTCGGGTTTTCAAATCAAAGTAAGGGCAAACAGTTTTCTAGGTCTAAAGTGCAGACCACATCAGTTGCTAGTGTGGGCAACATTCGATCGAGTAGACTAGAATGCCCGCAGTATGGCAGGCGTCATTCTAGTGAGTGCTGAGCAAATAAGAAGGCATGTTTCAGATGTGGGTCCTTAGATCATTTTATCAGAGATTGCCCCGAGGTGGGCGAGAAAGAGAAGTCTTAGAATGCAAAATCGAGAAGTGCTACTAGAGGAAGACCGTAGAGAAAACTGAGAAATGAAATGAGTATCAAGAATCCATCTAGAGAGTTAACTGTAAGAGTCGAGGGTAGAGCACCGACGAGAACATATGCCATTCGTGCTCATGAAGAGGCATCTTCCCCTGGCGTAATCACGGGTACATTTTCTCTCTATGATACTCGTGTTATAGCTTTAATTGATCCGGGATCTACCCACTCATACATATGCATGAAATTAGTCTCTAGCATGATCATGCCTATAGAGTCTACTGGATTTGTAATAAGAGTGTCTAATCCTCTAGGCAAGTATGTGTTGGTTGATAGAGTATGCAAAGGTTGCCTTTTGATGATTAGGGGTCATTGCTTTCCAGTTGATCTTATGTTATTGTCATTTGATGAGTTTGATGTCATCCTTGGGATGGGTTGGTTAGTTACTCATGATGTAATTGTGAATTGTGGAAAGAAGTTTATTGAGTTGAAATGTGAAAATGGGTATCTTATTCGTGTTGAATCAGACGAGTAAGATAGATCACCAGTAGTGATATCATCCTTGTTGACTCAGAAGTATTTAAGAAAGGGGTACGAAGCATACCTTGCCATTGTGATGAATACTAAAGAGATTGAATTAAAAATTGAGTTAGTACTTATAGTATACGAGTATCTTGGTGTTTTTCTCGAGGAATTACCAGGGTTACCTATAATTAGGGAGATTGAATTTAGGATTGAGTTAGCTCCTAGTACTGCCCCTATTTCTATTGCTCCATATAGAATGTCTCCAATCGAGCTAAAGGAATTGAAAGCATAGTTGTAAAAGCTAATGGATAAAGGTTTCGCAAGACCGATTTTTTCTCTGTGGGGTTCTCCCGTATTATTTGTGAAGAAGAAAGGTGGTTCCATGATATTATGCATAGACTATCGGTAACTTAACAACGTAACAGTGAAGAACAAGTACACGTTCCCAAGAATTGATGATCTGTTTGATCAATTGAAGGGAGCCACAGTATTTTCCAACATAGACTTAAGGTCTGGGTACTATCAATTGAGAGTCAAGGGCTCAGATGTGTCGAAAACTGTATTTTAGATGAGGCATGGCCACTATGAATTTTTGGTCATACCTTTTGGTCTAACGAATGCCCTTGCCATTTTCATGGACCTGATGGATCGTATTTTTTAGCCATACTTGGATAAATTTTTCGTAGTCTTCATCGATGTTATACTGATCTACTCTCGAGATGAGAATAATCATGTCAAGCATTTGAGAAAGGTCCTTCAAATCTTGAGAGATAATCAGTTATATGCCAAGTTTAGTAAAAGTGAATTTTGGCTTAAAGAAGTTGGAGTTTTGGGGCACATCATCTCGGGAGAGGGAATCAGAGTTGACCCGAGTAAGATCTTAGTAATTGTAGAATGGAAGCCACCAAGGAATGTAACCGAGTTAGGAGTTTTCTGGGCCTAGCCGATTACTATAGACGTTTTGTTGAAGGATTTTCCATGATAGCTACTCCGATGACAAGATTATTGCAAAAAGACGTAAAGTTTGAATGGACAGAGAGGTGCCAACAAAGTTTTGAGAAACTAAAGGCGTTGTTGACTGAGACTCCTGTTTTAGTGCAAACCTGAGTCAGAAAGAGAATTTGTGGTTTATAGTGATGCATCCATGAATGGGTTGGGTTGTGTACTTATGTAAGAGGGCAAGGTGATAGCATATGTTTCTAGACAGTTAAATCTGCACGAGAAGAATTACCCGACCCATGATTTAGAGTTGGCCGTCATTGTGCTTGCACTGAAGTTATGGAGACACCATTTGTATGGTGAAAGGTATCAGATATTTACCAACCATAAAAGCTTAAAATATTTGATGACTCAAAAAGAATTAAATTTGAGGCAACGAAGATGGTTAGAGTTGATCAAGGATTATAACTTAGTAATTGACTTCCATCTGGGAAAGGCAAATGTAGTCACCGATGCTTTGAGCAGAAAATTATTGTTTGCACTTAGAGCCAAGAATACACGGATAGCTTTGTTAGATGATGGTTCTATTCTAGCCGAGATAAGGGCTAGACCATTATTTTTCCAAGAGATTTGTGAAGCTCAGAAAGAGAACAGTAGCTTACAAGCCAATAGAGTTCTACGTGAGTTAAATGTTGAGTCAGACTTTCGGGTAAGTCTTGATGGATGTTTGATGTTTTGATATAGGGTTTCTGTTCCCAGAAATAAATAAACTTATTCGAAAGATTTTTCATGAAGCACGTAGAGGATGTTTAGCTGTGCACCCAGGCAGCATGAAGATGTACAATGATTTGAGGAAGTTGTATTGGTGGCCCGGTATGAAGAAAGATATTTTCGAGTTTGTATCCAGATGCCTAATTTGTCAACAAGTGAAGGTTGAACACCAAGTACCTTCGGGTTTACTTCAGCCCATTATGGTTCCTGAGTGGAAGTGGGACCGTATTACCATGGACTTCGTGACGGGTTTACCGTTGACGCTGAAAAAGAAAGAAGCCGTGTGGGTCGTAGTCAATAGACTTAAGAAGTCAGCTCATTACATACCAGTGCGAGTCGATTACTCGCTTGATAAGTTGGCTGAAATATATGTGGCAAAGATAGTAAAGCTTCATGGGGTACCATTGTTTATTATTTTGGATAGAGATCCAAGATTCACATCACGATTTTGGAAGAAGTTACAAGAGGCCTTAGGCACAAAATTAAGCTTCAGTACAAACTTTCCATCCACAAACCGACGGGAAGTCAGAAAGAATAATACAAATACTCGAAGACATGCTTCGATGTTGTGTTTTGGAATTCCAAGGTAACTGAATACTTACCGTTGGTGTAATTTGGCTACAACAACAACTTTCAGTCAAGTTTGAAAATGGCGCCTTATGAGGCATTGTATGGGCGTAAGCGCCAAATGCCCTTGTATTGGTTAGAACTCAGAGAGAAACAGATACACGGGGTTAATTTGATCAGGGAAACTAAAGAGAAAGTAAAAGTGATACGCGAATGTCTAAAAGCGGCCTCAGATAGAGAAAATTCCTATTTGGATTTAAAAAAGAAAGAGAATGAGTTCCAATTCGGTGATAAAGTGTTTCTGAAAGTATCACCTTGGAGGAAAGTCCTTAGATTTGGCCGGAAAGACAAATTGAGTTCGCGTTTTATCGGACCTTATGAAGTTACCGAGAGAATATGACCGGTAGCTTATCGTTTGGCTATGTCACCTGAGCTGGAAAAGATTCATGATGTCTTTCACGTATCCATATTGTGCCGATACCATTCAGAACTTTCACACGTCATAGTACCAACCGAGGTGGAAATTCAACCGGACTTGACTTATGGTGAAGAGCCGGTTAAGATCTTGGCACGAGAGGTCAAATAGTTAAGAAACAAAAGTATATCCCTTGTAAAAGTGCTATGGTAGAGACATGAAATAGAGGAAGATACTTGGGAGCTTGAAGAGACCATGAGAAACCAATATCCCAACTTTTTTACCGGTAAGATTTTCGGGGACGAAAATCTTTAAGGGGGAGAATTGTAATAGCCCAATTTAGGGGCTAGTCAAAACGGTGGTTCGGAACCACTAATTTGAGATTAGATAAAATTATTTTTATGTTATTTTATGAGCTAGATCATGATTTTATGTGTGCATGAAAATTTTGGTGCCTTAATTTTAACGATTTCTTGCTTAATCGCGAAAAAGGACTAAATCGCATAAAGTATGAAAGTTCTATTTTATAAGCTAAAAGTACCCAATAGCCATATAATTTTTAATTTGAGGTCTTTAAAGGAAAATTAGCCCCTTTGTTAATGGTTGGCAGGCCATAGGGGATAATAGGAGGCAAAAATGGTCAAAGTTGTTGACGTTAGGTGGATAATTTGACTTGTATTAATAAAATAAGGAAAGGAAAAATATATCATCTTTTTCTCTCTTCTTCTCCACCGAAAATAGTAAGAAAAATAGGGGCTTTGAAAGCTCAAAATTTTAGCAAACTCTTCTACATTCAAGTAAGTGATTTTTAATGGTTTTTCTTGATGATAGTTGTACTTTTAGAACCCTTAGAGCTTCAGCTTCCTAATGAGGGGACTATTTTGCAATATGGTGAGAAGTTTAGGGTTTTGCCATGAGAGCTTTTATGTTGTTTGCAGCATTTTTATGGAAGAAAATGAGTCTTAGTTGTTAGATAAACAACTTTTGAGAAAGGTGTTACTATGAAAACACCTAAATAGACCTTTTTGTATGAAACACCATAAACCCGTCCCACAAGCCCTGACCGAATCTGGCATGCTTCTTAAGTAAAACCATTCAAAACTTATTTGAACTTTGGAAAAATATTTGTGTGTTTTTGAAGAACAGTTGATTTGTGTTGGGTTCAAATTAATAACGGTGTTGTTTAGGTGTCAAAACATTGAAATATTTGTTGACGTTTTTAAGAAAAGTTACTTAAACTTTAAATTGATAAAAATTGTATCACACTAAAATAATTAAAATGCATGCATAAACAGTTTCATACTAGTGGCCTTATTACATCAAAGAAAACCCGAAATAAATCCAAAATACTTCAAAATAAATAGAAAGTCCTAAAATAAAATAAATTCTGAGCTGAGCATGGCCACCACTAAGTTCCTGCCGACCCGGTCCATCACTGAGCGTCACCTGAAAAAAATATCCCACAACGGGGTGAGTCAAACGGACTCAGTGAATAACCACCAACACATAGTCCCAACGATTTAGGCATACCAGTTCATACATATATATATATATAGCAATTATCGATAATGATGCAATCTCGAACCCGAACCTAGATAACCATCCGCTACACATCATCCGTACCAACCATCACACCGTGGGGACTACTAAGTCGACCCTCCATCCGCTACACATCATCGAAGGCAGTCGCTGCAAACGACTGGCACATCGCCCTTATAAATTGTGGCATAGCCACCAGATAATATTTTGTGACATAAGTCACCACATTCAGATTACGTGACATGAGTCACCAGATTTCGTGGAAAAAACCACCAGATCACTTCCCCTTAAAATAACACCCATATGCCCCATGTCATACAAATCATACAACTATCATACTTTATGCCTTATCTCACATTCTTACCAATATTCACATATGTGCGATATTTCACATGTTCATAACATTTATTGACGTAATATTAAAGATTACGTACCTGAATGTTCTGTACCATTGTATGGTACCTTTAGCCACGTTCACATACTTTCATTAACACATATATTAAAACATTACCATAAATCTATTAAGATTTAGTGTAGGGCTACACACCTGATTTACTTAACGAGTTCACTGAAATCCCGAAAATCCTTGTACACCACTGTCGACTGCCCCTAAATAACCATAGTTAGATTCGGCTAACATAATGACCAATATGGCCGAATATTCACATTCACTTACCTTGCGATTCCAAATCCCGAAAATAGTCACTTGACTATGAAGATGTCGAAATACCTACAAGCCTTATGTTAGATCCGATTCTAACACTTTATGAACATCATAAATGGCCTATGGCCGAATATCACCCATAGCTTACCTTAGATCTTAAAAGTCCCAAAAGCTTCCTTCTTGAAATCGGCTACAATAGAAATCCAGAAACTTCCTTCATAGTTTCGGCCAAGAACATTAATGGGGTTAGATTCCATCTTTTGACTAAAGAAAAGAAAGAAAAGAATCGATAGTTGACCCTTACCCTTATTGTAGAAATCGACTGCTCCTTGTTGAACCCACAGAGGTGTTCGGCCTTAGCAATTGGGAAAGAAAAGAGATGAGATTTACAAGGGTTCGGCAATGGTGGTATTTTGATCTAGGAATTTCGGCAATGATGAACCTTTGGGAGGAAGAGGTTCGGCCTAAGTAGGATTGGAAGAAAAGGTGAGAAGAGAAAGATGAAGAGATCGGCTATGCTTGCTTGTGTTTTCGGCTTTGACAAAATAAAAGAGAAAAGAGAAGATTTGCTAGAGAATTTGGCAGAGGCACAAAAGAGAAAAGAATGAAGAATGGCCTCACTTCTCCCATCTTGCCGAAAATACTACACCTAGACCCCTCCAATCGGCCAACTCTCCTTCCCCCTATCTCATCCCTTCCTTTTCTCCTATTTTCTTTCCTTTTTGCACATTTAAAATAATTTAAAAATAAATCAACATTTATCTTCTATCTTAGTCAAATTTTAAAAGGGTTGACCAAGTCCAATCCTCATCTAAATAAAGTCCCTATGCCGTCCACTACTGCTCTCCATTGTCGCAAAATAAAAGCTCCCTTTTTTTTTGCTTCCCTTGTGGCTCGAACCCAAACCCTTCTCCATTGCTTGTGGCGTCACTTACTAAGGCCCTAAGTGGCGCCTCTTTGCCACTTTGCCAAGCTGATTTTTATGTCCAATTCCCTCTACATATTTTCTTAAGGCCTATCAAGCTTAGCTCCCCCTTTAATACTTAAAATCTATTATTTTCTAAGGCATTTACCTACACTTTGAAGCTCTCAAAAGTTCATATAACACATTCAAACACACATAAGCATGTTACTTCATACAATTAAGCAAAAATGCACAAGCCCTAATTCCCTAATATTACAGTTCTACCCCCTTAAAATAATTTTGACCCCGAAATTACCTGGCTAGAATTGGTGGGGGTTATTACTGTCGCATTGCTTCTTCCGGCTCCCAAGAAGCTTCCTCCGATCCATGATTACACCACAGCACCTTGACCAGAGGGACCGATTTCCTCCGTAACACTTTCACATCTCGTTCTAAGATCTGAATTGGCTCCTCCTCGTAGGACAAATCTGGCCTTAGCTCTACCTCTTCAACCGAAACTACATGAGATGGATCCGATCGGTAATGATGCAGCATAGAAACATGGAATACATCGTGCATCTGCGGTAATTCCGAAGGCAACTCCAACTGGTAGGCCACTGGTCCAACTCGCTTTAATACCCGATAAGGTCCTATAAATCTGGGACTTAACTTCCCTTTACGACCAAATCTCATTACCTTCTTCCATGACGAAACTTTAAGAAACACAAAATCTCCCACAGCAAACTCAATCTCCTTCCGCTTAAGATCTGTGTATGACTTCTACCTGTCAGATGCGTCCTTCAACCGTGTCCGAATTACCTTAACCTTTTCCTCCGATTCTGCCACAATTTTTGGACCCAAAATCTGACGTTCTCCCAATTCCGTCCAACACGTACGAGTGCGACACTTCCGTCCATATAGTGCTTCGTATAGTGCCATCTGAATACTTGCCTGATAGCTGTTGTTATACGCAAATTCTGCTAAAGGCAAATATTCTTCCCAACTTCCTTTGAAGTCTATCATACAGCTCCTCAGCGTATCCTCTAACATTTGGATCACTCGTTCAGAGTGGCCGTCTGACTGCGAATGAAATACCGTACTGAAGTCTAATCTGGTGCCCAAAGCTTGATGTAGCACCTTCCAAAACCGAGACGTAAACCTTGGATCCCTATCCGAGATAGTCGATACTGGCACTCCGTGCAACCTCACAATCTCTGCCACATACAACTTTGCTAACCTTTGCAGAGAGTAGTCAACCCACACTGGAATGAAATGCGCGGACTTTGTCAATCGATCCACTATCACCCATACCGAGTCCTTCTTAGTAGGAGTAAGGGGAAGCCCACTAACGAAGTCCATGGTAATTCTCTCCCACTTCCACTGCGGAATCTTAATTGGCTGAAGCAATCCTGATGGAACCTGGTGTTCAGCCTTGACTTGCTGACACGTTAGGCACTTTCCTACAAACTCTGTAACTTCCCGCTTAAGACCAGGCCACCAAAATTGTTCCCTTAGATCTTTGTACAACTTACTACCTCCAGGATGCATAGCATAAGGGCTACTATATGATTCCCGAAGAATTCTCCGCCTTAACTCCTCGTTCTTTGGCATACAGATCTTACCCTTGAAACACAATACTCTATCGCCATTAAAACCATAATCCTTCAACTCCCCATTCTGCACTTGCCATAGCTTAGCACTCAGATCCTCATCTACCAACTGTCCCTCTTTCACCTCATCCAGCCATGTTGGCCTAACTTGCAACTCTTCCAGCAAACTTCCATCATCATAGAGGCTCAAATGTGCGAATATTGCCCTTAACTCCGTCACTACTTTCTAACTTAGGGCATCTGCCACAACGTTCACCTTGCCTGGGTGATACTCTATGGAACAATCGTAGTCCTTCAATAACTCCACCCACCTTCACTGCCTCGTGTTCACTCTTTCTCGAGTCAAGAATACTTTGAGCTCTTGTGGTGCTGTAGATCACCGACTTTTCTCCATATAGGTAGTGCCTCTATACCTTAAGAGCAAAGACCACTGCCGCCAATTCCAAGTCATGCGTCGGGTAGTTTACCTCATGTGGCCTTAATTGTCGAGACACATAAGCGACTACCTTCCCGTCCTGCATAAGGACACATCCCAATCCTGTGTGAGAAGCATCATAGTATACCACATAGTCCTTCCCTGCCTCAGGCTAAATCAAAACTGGAGCTTCTGTCAATACCTTCTTAAGCTTCTTGAAACTTTCTTGCTGCTTATCAGACCATATGAAAGGTACCTCCTTTCTCAACAACTTTGTCAACGGGGTAGCTATTGATGAGAACCCTTCTACGAACCTTCTGTAATAGCCTGCTAAACCCAAGAACTCTGAACTTCCGCTACGGACTTAGGTGGTTTCCAATCCAACACTGCCTCAATCTTCCGAGGATCCACCCTTATCCCTTCAGTAGATACCACATGCCCTAAGAACGTAACTTCTTTCAGCCAAAATTCGCACTTACTGAACTTGGCATACAGCTTTTTCTCCCTTAACACTTGCAACACGACTCGGAGATGCTCATCGTGATCTTCCTCAGACTTCGAATACACCAGGATATCGTCTATGAACACAATAACGAACCGGTCCAGATAGGGTTAGAAAACCCAGTTCATCATGTCCATGAATGCAGCTGGGGCATTTGCCAATCTGAACGGCATTACCAAGAACTCATAATGCCCGTACCTTGTCCGGAAAGCTATTTTATGGATATTAGCCTCCTTCACCTTAAGCTGATGATATCTAGACCTTGGATCTATCTTCGAAAATACTGCGGCTCCCTTAAGTTGATCGAACAAGTCATCTATTCTTGGCAATGGATACTTGTTCTTGATGGTCAACTTATTCAACTGACGATAATCTATGCACATGCGCATAGTTCCATCCTTCTTCTTCACAAACAAGACCGGTGCTCCCCATGGAGACACACTAGGTCGGATAAACCCACGATCAAGCAACTCTTGAATCTGAGCCTTGAGCTCAACCAACTCCTTTAGTGCTATTCTGTACAGGGCAATTGACACAGGAGCTGTACCCGACAGCAAGTCAATTCCAAACTCCACTTCCCTGTCCGGGGGTATTCCAGGTAACTCCTCCGGAAAAACATCCACAAATTCTCCTACTGTTCTAACACCACCAACTCCCCCTTCCTTTGCATCCAACACACTAACAAAGGTCAAAAATGCCTTGCACCCTTTCCGAATCATCTTATCAGCCTTTAAAGTAGAAACTACATTAGACAAGTAGTTCGTTCTTTCTCCTATCATAATTATCGCCTCCGGCGTCCTTAACTCCATTCGCTTAGCTGCACAATCTAATACACCCTGATGTTCCACTAGCCAGTCCATACCAAGGATGAGATCAAATTCTCTGAAGGATAATTCCATCAAGTCGGTAAGAAATACCCTCCCCGAAGCTCTAGAGGTACAATCCAAATATCTTATTCACCACTACGCTTGACCTAATGGGCTCACTACGGTCATCTCCCTATTAGACTGTTCAGAGGCTATGCCTAGTGTTTCAACTACTCTACATGCAATATAAGAGTGGGTAGAGCCAACATCAATTAGAGCAAAGTAAGGCTTGTCAGCTATAAGGAACGTATTAGTTATGATGTCCGGTGCGTCTCCATCCTCCCTCCCGTGAATCGCATACACCGACTGTTGTCTTGCCCTCAGATACCAACACCTCTACCCGGTGTTCCCTGTCCTCTACCAGAACCGTTACCTCTACCAGCTAAACCATGACCTCGCAGTGGCTGCTGTCCTCCTCTTCCAGCCTGATTAGAACCCTGACCTACTGGTCGGCCCCCTTTTGTTCTCATAGGACAGTCTTTAATCATGTGGTCCTTGGACCCACACTTAAAACATCCCCTTGTCTTTTTCCAACACTCTCCTAGATGCATCCTTCCACAATGAGCACAAGTACGATACTGCCCTCTAGTAGCAGCCTGCTGACCTCGTGGCCCATCAACTCTAGGCCTCTTTTGCACATTCCCAGATGACCCTGCTGATCCAAAACCTCTCTTTTGCCTGTTCCTATTTGTATTCTATCTCACAGAGTCCTTAATTCCTTCGGCTACCTTAGCCTTCTCCACCAACACAGCAAACTCTCGCTCCTATTGTGGAGCTATTAACAACCTCAAGTCATCCCTCAGTCCGTCCTCAAGCCGGACACATCGCTCATGTTCCGTAGCCACTATACCTCGAGCATATCGGCTCAACCTTAAAAATTCTACCTTGTATTTCGCTACGGACTTATTTCCCTGAACCAGCCTCAAAAACGCATTCCTCTGCGCATCAACATAATTAGTTCCAATGTATTTCTTCTGATATGCCACCTTAAAATATTCCCAAGTAAGATCATCAGCGGCAGCACCATCCCGAACTGTGAGCCACCATTGATATGACTCATCACGGAGTAGTGACACTACCCCTTTCAGTTTCTCTTCGGCAGTCAGGTCCAAATCGTCCATAATCTGCTCCGTCGCCTCTAACCAATACTCAGCCGTATTGGGTGCCACACTAGATATTCCACGAAAAAATTTAGCTCCATTAGCTCGAAGTCGCTCAGGTACTGACTTTCGAGCTCCTATGCCTCCACCTGCTCCAGCCACCCTTTCCAGAACTCGCAGCATCGCCTATGATACTGCATCTTCCCTGTCTGGTCCTGATATTCCACATCAGCGGTTGGTGGTGGTGGCATTTCATTTTCAGACCCTTGTCCTGACCTAACGGGCTCCGACACGGTCATTCGACCTCTACCACAGCCACGCACGTTACGACCACGTCCCCTAGAGTTCATACTTCCAAATCGCGTTTATCTGATTAAAGAATTTTATGAATTAGTTTTGTTCCACTGATTTATCACGAACAGTCTTATGTTCAATAGTTCTAAGGAGTAGTTCTTTCAAATTTATACACACGCAGTCTCAAATTCATTCATTCAATCATCACATTGATGAACTTGCGTTCATCACAGAAAAATGTTGTAGTTGTTATTATTGTTGTTTTCCCACTACCCAGGGGTATTTTCGTAATTTCATCCTCTGTGGGTATTTTGGTAATTTTTCAAATTAGGTATTTGGAAATGTTGCAAAATAGAGATTTTGGTATTTTACAACATTGAAATACTTGGTAAGAAAATTTCAAGGGTAAAATCGTAATTTTATAAACTGAGGGTATTTTTGTAATTTTTCAAACCAGGGGCATTTCGATAAATTTTTTTCGCAAAATATGGTTCCTGGTGACTTTTCAAAACAAGGGTATTTTTAGAATTTTTTTCTTTTAATTTGAGGGTACTTCAGTAACTTTCCACACTGAGGGTATTTTGGTCATTGGTACAGGTTAGGGGTAATTTTGTCAATTTTGCAAATCAGGGTATCTTGGGTCATTTTTAAATCAAGGGTACTTTGAAATTTTAAAATCATGGTTTGACTTTAGTATTTCACAAAACCCGGTGACGGGTCCCTTTCGGGTTTTAATTATTGAGTTTAGCCTGTGACTGAGTCCTCTTGGTTAGGGTGAACCGTCACTACGCACCAGGTAGGATTCGAGCGGTGAGGAGGTGAGTCACTAGGACCGCTTAAATACCAAGCTCCCCAGAATCCAATCCTAGACATGCATTATAACGGTTGCCACACCTTTAACTCGGCGACTCAAACACATGTTTGTTTGGTTAGACTTTAAGTTTTATGTATCTTGGTGTTGAAGTAGGCTAATCCTAGGGTTTAATTCCTAATTTACTAATCTACGTCCCTATAATTTCCCACATACAAATCACAAAAGAGTTAGGAGTACTTACCTGGTGGACTTCGGGCCGGAGACTTAGGTGCCATGCCAGGAAACCTGCTCATTTCTTAGTAAAATTCAATTTTAAAAGAGAGAAAATGTTTTGGGCCTAAAATGCCCTCAAGGCTGAGTTTTGAACCGGGCTTTGATACCAAACTGAAACACCCCAAACCCAGCCCACAAGCCTTGACCGGATCTGGCATGCTTCTTGAGTAAAACCATTCAAAACTTATTTGAACTTTGGAAAAATATTTGTGTGTTTTTGAAGAACAGTTGATTTGTGTTGGGTTCAAATTAATAACGGTGTTGTTTAGGTGTCAAAACATTGAAATATTTGATGACGTTTTTAAGAAAAGTTACTTAAACTTTAAATTGACAAAAATCGTATCACACTAAAATAATTAAAATGCATGCATAAATAGTTTCATACTAGTGGCCTTATTACATCAAAGAAAACCCGAAATAAATCCAAAATACTTCAAAATAAATAGAAAGTCCTAAAATAAAATAAATTCTGAGCTGAGCATGGCCACCACTATGTTCCTGCCGACTCGGTCCATCACTGAGCGTCACCTGAAAAAAATATCCCACAACGGGGTGAGTCAAACGGACTCAGTGAATAACCACCAACACATAGTCCCAACAATTTAGGCATATCAGTTCATACATATATATATATATATAGCAATTATGGATAATGATGGAATCCTAAACTCGAACCTAGATAACCATCCGCTACACATCACCCGTACCAACCATCACACCGTGGGGACTACTAAGTCGACCCTCCATCGGCTACACATCATGAAAGGCAGTCACTGCAGACGACTGGCACATCGCTCTTATAAATTGTGGCATAGCCACCAGATAATATTTTGTGACATAAGTCACCACATTCAAATTACGTGACATGAGTCACCAGATTTCGTGGAAAAAACCACCAGATCACTCCCCCTTAAAATAACACCCATATGCCCCATGTCATACAAATCATACAAATATCATACTTTATGCCTTATCTCACATTCTTACCAATATTCACTTATGTGCGATATTTCACATGTTCATAACATTTATTGACGTAATATTAAAGATTACATACCTGAATGTTCTGTACCATTGTATGGTACCTTTAGCCACGTTCACATGCTTTCATTAACACATATATTAAAACATTACCATAAATCTATTAAGATTTAGTGTGGGGCTACACACCTGATTTACTTAACGAGTTCATTGAAATCCCAAAAATCCTTGTACACCACTGTCGACTGCCCCTAAATAACCATAGTTAGATTTGGCTAACATAATGACCAATATGGCCGAATATTCACATTCACTTACCTTGCGATTCCAAATCCCGAAAATAGTCACTTGACTATGAAGATGTCGAAATACCTACAAGCCTTATGTTAGATCCGATTCTAACACTTTATGAACATCATAAATGGCCTATGGCCGAATATCACCCATAGCTTACCTTAGATCTTAAAAGTCCCGAAAGCTTCCTTCTTGAAATCGGCTACAATAGAAATCCCGAAACTTCCTTCATAGTTTCAGCCAAGAACATTAATGGGGTTAGATTCCATCTTTCGACTAAAGAAAAGAAAGAAAAGAATCGATAGTTGACCCTTACCCTTATTACAGAAATCGATTGCTCCTTGTTGAACCCATAGAGGTGTTCAGCCTTAGCAATTGGGAAAGAAAAGAGATGAGATTTACAAGGGTTCGGCAATGGTGGTATTTTGATCTGGGAATTTCGGCAATGATGAACCTTTGGGAGGAAGAGGTTCGGCCTAAGTAGGATGGAAAGAAAAGGTGAGAAGAGAAAGATGAAGAGATCGGCTATGCTTGCTTGTGTTTTCCGCTTTGACAAAATAAAAGAGAAAAGAGAAGATTTGCTAGAGAATTCGGCAGAGGCACAAAAGAGAAAAGAATGAAGAATGGCCTCACTTCTCCCATCTTGCCGAAAATACTACACCTAGACCCCTCCAATCGGCCAACTCTCCTTCCTTCTATCTCATCCCTTCCTTTTTTCCTATTTTATTTCCTTTTTGCACATTCAAAATAATTTAAAAATAAATCAACATTTATCTTCTATCTTAGCCGAATTTTAAAAGGGGTTGACCAAGTGCAATCCTCATCTAAATAAAGTCCCTATGCCGTCCACTGCTTCTCCCCATTGCCGCAAAATAAAAGCTCCCTTTTTTTATTGCTTCCCTTGTGGCTCGAACCCAAACCCTTCTCCATTGCTTGTGGCGTCACTTACCAAGGCCCTAAGTGGCGCCTCCTTGCCACTTTGCCAAGTGATTTTTATGTCCAATTCCTCTACATATTTTCTTAAGGCCTATCAAGCTTAGCTCCCCTTTAATACTTAAAATCTATTATTTTCTAAGGCATTTACCTACACTTTGAAGTTCTCAAAAGTTCATATAACACATTCAAACACACATAGGCATGTTACTTCATACAATTAAGCAAAAATGCACAAGCCCTAATTCCCGGATATTACATTGTAAATGTTTTAAAATTTATAGTAAATGTGTGAAATGTTGGGTTTTGATGATAGCCATAAGAGAAATAAATGTTCACCTAGGCTTGTTAAAGGTAGAAATTTGATTAGAATTGACTTCCGAGCCTAGGGATAAAATGGTTATTTTGCCAAAGTCTAAGGGCAAAATAGTAATTTTGCTAAAGCATGATTATTGAAAGGCATTTATTTATGTGATGATTAAAATGAGCTAATTTTCTATTATAGAGCAAGAAGAACCAACAATCAACCTCGAATGGGGAAAGAATAAAGTATCGGACTAGATCGACAATCTAGCCTATTTTAAAATCGAGGTAAGTTTGTATGTGATAAATTCAACATTTATGCTAGTATGTTTAAGAATGTTGAATGTTATAATGATATATGATATTCTAATAAATTAAGTATTTGGTATTGACTGAGAAAGTTGAGATATTGAAGTCCCAGTTGGACTATAATGAATGTGAAAACACTATCATCGAGACATGTGATAGATGAGGTCCCGTGTAAGACCATGTCGGGGACATGGCCTCAACACCGAATTGAGATCCCGTATAAGACCATATCTGGGATATGGCTTCGGTATTGAATATGAAAAACTATATAAGACCATATTCGGGGTATGGCATCGATATTGATGCAAGGTTCCGTATAAGACCATATCAGGGATATGGCATCGGTATTCAGAGATGATCTGTGTGAGACCACATTCGGGATGTGGCATTGGCTTCGTGTTTATGCTAATGATAATGAATGTGCATCTTTGAGTATCCATAGTGATTTATTGGGATAAATAGATCCACTTGGAAAAAGAAACGAGAATTGTATTAAAGTTATGAGATTGAGTTAGCATAGGTACCTGTGAGTAATTTACGAAGAACATTTACGATATGAGGCATGGTATGTGCTAGATAAGGGCAAGTATGAGTAAGTATGGCAAGGAGCCTATGATTTTGTGTGTGGTTATTTAATGCCATGGATGGATATTGTTATGAGCTTATTGTTGCTATTATTTCCATGTAAACTTACTAAGATTTATGCTTACCCCTTTTTATTGCCCTTTTCCTTGTAGTATTGCCAAGTTAACTCAAGAAGTTGAGGACGTCGGAGTTGGAGATCACACTATCGACCACTTTTTGGTATAACCAAATTAGATTTATTTTGAGTATGGCATGTATAGGACTTAAGTATTTTGTTATGTCATATTGGTAAGCAAAATGTGTTGGCTATTATAGTTGTTCAATTTATTTTAGAAAAGGTCATAGGAAGTTGGCCTATACTTGATGTGTCTATATATTCAATGATGATGGATTTCATGAAATGTATGCTTGTGTTGGATGTCTTAATCTCTTATGAGTTCTTAGAGGAGCCTTATGGCCATCATTTATGTTGTATTGATTTGGTATAAGTATGGTTGCTTGGTAGGTGGCAAATGGCTTGGTGGATAGCCATATAAATGTCCACTCGGGTAGACACATGGGCATGTGTCTAGGTCGTGTGTGACACACGGTTAACCCTATGGGCGTGTTGATCGGCCATGTGTCCCCTATGCTAGAATTGCAAGTCAGTATGCTTAGTAGTAAACACACGGGCAGAGACATAGCCGTGTGTCTCAGCCTTGTGGGAGGCACGGCCTTATACATGGGCGTGTGAACTCTACATCTGAAGTTAGGAATTTAATTCAACACATGGTCTAAGGATACGGGTGTGTGCCTTGGCCGTGTGACCATAGTGAGGTGATGATGTCATAAACAGAATACCAAGATTTTTGCACACGAGCTAGGACTCGGGTGTGTTAAAGCCGTGTGAGGGACACGAGCTAGGGACATGGGCGTGTGCCCGGTCGTGTAAAATAAGTCAGTGTCGACCACGGGTAAAGAACACGGGCATGTCTCAGGGGCACACGGGCATGTCCCTTGAGCAACACGGGCATGTGGCCCTTGTTTAGGAAAAAAATTTCCGAAGTGCATAAAAGTTGCCGGTTTAGTTTTGAAACCTTCCGGAAGTATGTTTAAGGCCTTTTAGGCCTAGGATGAGTAGGTTATGAGTGTGAATGGAAAGTTTTTAAGTTGAACAAAATTTTATAGCCCGATTGTGATATTTTTATGCAAGATGAGTTAGGTAATGCCTCGTATCTGGTTCCGGCTTCGAATACGGGTAAGGGGTGTTACAGTGTGAACGGTCGTGTAACTCACTGTTTACTGAATTAAAGCCACACGAGCGTCCACAAGGGCGTGCATCTAGGCAGTGTGTGACCATGCTAGTGCAGGATTCACACGACCAGGGATACAGGCGTGTGCCCAAGCCATGTAACTCACTATTTGTTGTATAAAAATGACACGGCCAGGGACACAGGTGTGTGCCCAGGTTGTGTAACTCACTGTTTGAGGTATAAAAGCCACATGGCCAGGGACATGAGTGTATGCCTAGGCCATGTAACTCACTGTTTGTACTTAAAAACCACACAACCAAGGCATATGGGTGTGTGCCCAGGTCGTGTGGCAGGATGTTGGGTTCGAGAACTATTTTTGAGGCCGAGAATGTTGCTAAACTTTGATACTAGTTTCCTCAATGTACAGAAGATGGTGTGAAGGGTTGGTTGGGCATTGAATGTCTTTATTGGTGTGTTGGGATGGTAGGAGATGGTGTGTAGCGGACGAGAATAGGAAAATTGCTTCTGAATCTGATTAGGATCATATATGAACTGAAATTACATATACATATACATGTAATTGGTCTGCTCTGAATCTAAACTATCACTCTTTTGAAATGAACTGAATACTTGAATTTGGAATTTCTCTATAAATGAATTCTAATAAAGTAAACCTCTTTTACGCACTGAGTTCACAACTTACTCCTTTATTGATTGGACTTCATGTGGTTCCCAGTCTTGATCGGGTTAGGGTCACGGAAGTTCGGCCAAACCTTTATCTTTCTTTTAAGTATTACTATTAGGGATTATTGTTCTATGATGTTATGGAACTTATGAAGATTATGTGTTTTAAATTTCGTGGTGATAAATGTTACGTAATGAATAGCTCAATTCGACTACATTATGATAGTATGAACTCTAATAAGGATGATGTAACTCTCCAAACTTGGTCTAGACATCTAGACCGGGCTTAGGGTGTTACATTTAGTGGTATCAGAGTTAGGTTTGTCAACACTCGGCCTGTGTTTGGGCTCTTAATGTTTGAGATAAGTGGCTAGTAATAATTAGTATTTGAACTAATAAAAAACACTGAAACTTTAGTGAGTGACCGAGCCTCTAACGCTTACCCAGTAAGTATTTCTGTTTTGTTATAAAGATTGTGATACCTATCTTGTAACACTCCTAACCCGAGTCAATTTCCGGATTAGGGTTATGAGTATTACCATGTAAGCTAAAACTTCAGTTCAAACGATTGAATCTTAGTTAATCATCTTTATCAAATAATTTAATCATAAATAGACAATTCACACATGTGTAATGCATACTTGATACATTAATCCAAGTCATATACGAAATAATCATCGATGAACATAAAATGACCATACAATGTATATTACGACAATATCACATAACAATACAGATTTCATGCACCACATTTATTAAAACAATCTTGATCTATGAAATTTATAAACAACTATACTATTCGTAACTAATTAATTTAATAAGTATACTTCGAATGTCAATGCTTAATACTTCCTATTAAGACCAATTTCATATGGCATAAAACCTATTTCCACACAAGCGAATACATGCAACTTATTACACATCACATACATACCTATGTATTTGGCCGAATATACAAGGTCTCATTTATAACATTTCATGTTCGTTACCTAGCACAAACCGAGTTTGGTAGTTTCATGCACTCAATTAAATTAAGAAATCTCACAAGCCAAATATATATATATATATATATGGATACATCATAGTTATGCACATTTTCCATATTCGACAATAAGCCTAAACTTCTTTAAACATGTTAACTATATTTGCAAATATCACCTTGGTTTGGCCGAATACACATACATGCATTACTCAATATAATTCATACTTCGTAAATAAACTAAAGTTGACACACATACATAAGTTCCGAATGATGCTCAACTAACACATACCTACCTTGAATTATACATGCAAAGATTAACTTAAATGCTGAAACACCTGACTAATTTAATTCATACCTTAGCATTATAAACAAGCAATTATATAAAATGCATAATGCACAAACTTAACTAAAAGAAACATGCCATAGTCGAATCATTGAAACGAAACACACCATTCACATAATCAAGAACAAATAGAACCGAACTTATAATGAATGTTTAAGCCATTTTCGCATGGCTATTATATATATATAAACATAACATCATTCCAACATTTAGCTAGCCTATACATGCCTTTGATTCAAAAATAACTAGCTTAAAAGTACCAAAAAGGGATGATAGTATGGTTGACTTCACCAACAATCCTCCGAGCCCGTAGCTTGACCAAAATCTATAAAATGAACAGCGAACACATTCAAAGTAAGCGCACTAGCTTAGTAAGTCTCAAGCAAATATTAATGTAATGATCATACATTTAAACATCATAACTTTAGGCTTATAATATTGAACATAAATATTTCAATATGTAAAATGTACATAGTCGAATACTAGTAATACCCTTGATTTAAATATTATCACTATATCACCATGAACATGTACATTATCAAATCACATGAATATCATATTTAATCGGACATTCTGAATCATATGAACACATCTTAGGTATCAATCTCCTATATCTACTTATACATCTATGCAAACACTTTCAAACTCTTTCACCATTGATCTTTCCATTTATAATCGAGTCTTCAATGTAATATACATGTATATATCTCAATTTCTCATATATGTAATGTTCATACACATTAATGATAAGCTCCACATTATAACATAAAATACTTATTGAATCAACCATTTCATCACATCGTACTTAAGTAAAACGATAATAAATTAGCTTACTTCATTCCTTACTCATATAGTAGGCTAACTCTTACCTGAGCTTTTAACACATAGCACTATATATGTCTCACCTTGTTTGATTCTCTGATTCTCCGTTTATAGCATATCACCCAAGCATTAAGCCCGCTAGACCGAGGTCTCAAGTTCAACACCAAGCATTAAGCACCGCTAGGCAATAAGCCCAAATAATTCACCTAAGACATTCACCAAAGACAAGGCCTACTAAGCAATAAGCCCGAAATAATTCACCGGCACAAGGCCTGCTAGGCTCGAAGCCCGAATATCTACAGTACTAACTATTCAATTCACATTGCTTAGTGCTAAATTCACAAACATTTCGTGTACTTCATATTTCTTTCACATATCAAATCGAACTTACTTATTCACATTACATCAAACAAAATAAAGTCAATCCAATAATATACCACCACATTCAGCCATCACATAGATCTATACTTAAAATTATCAATTATCATCATTTACTATGTTCATAATTAATTCCTTAACTTATATTTGCTTAAGGACTTACCTCGAATGTCGACGGACAACGTAGACCGGCTATTCGGTAACCTTCGCCTTTCCCCGATCCAAATCTGTTTTTCTTTGTTCTTGATCTAAACACATTAAAATTTAGCTCATTCAAGCACATTTCATCTCAATTTAATCCCAAAACACATAAACGGTCAAATTACCATTTTACCCCTACTATATCACATTTTGCAATTTGGTCCTATTTGCACAAAACACAAAATACACAAAATTTCACTATAACACTTAAGTGCTAAATTTTTATAGGGACTATTCTAGTCCATTTCTTTCATTTATTTTACATTTTAGCCCTCTCAAAAATTCATTTTTGCAATTTAGCCCAAAATACTCAAATTCACTAAAATTTCCAATACAAAACATGCTAATCTTTAACATATCTTTAATATAAAATCATCAAACATCAAAAACTACAAGAACATGTCAATGGATGAATATCACATACACACTAATCTTAAAAATTTTTGCATGGGTCGGATAAAATACGAAGCAACGATCACAAAAACGTAGAAATTATCAAAAACCAAACAAAATTACTTACCCAAATTAATCTTCAAAAGTCCGAACCCTTGAAAGCTTTTCTCCCCTTTTTTTTCTTTTAATTTTGGCCAAGATGAACATTTGATGGCTTGGTTTCATATTTGTTTTATTTTTATTAACATAATTACTAAATACCATTTTTAACCTTACTAATAAAATGAAACAAATTATAAACCCAAGGCCATTATTGTCCACTACCGTCCACTACCCTTTAAAATGGGTAATTTTCCTTTTAAAGACTCCCATTTAAAAAGACAACAATAATTCAGCCCTTGCACATTAAACTATCAAAGTTTCATTTTACGCGATTAAGCCCTTTTTACTTAATTAACACACAAACGATTAGTTTTTTTTACGAAACTTTCACACACATTAATTCACATATAATAAACACAAAATATAATATTTAAAAAAATTTTTGGACTCAGATTCGTGGTCCCGAAACAATCGTTTCGATTAGGGTCAAATTCGGTCTGTTATAACTCTCCCCCTTAGGGATTTTCGTCCCCGAAAATCTTACCCTTAAACAAAGTCGGATATTGTTGCCTCATTGAATCCTCAGGCTCCCATGTAGCCTCTTCAACTCCGTGACGATTCCATTGCACTTTAACTAACGGTATTTTCTTGTTCCTCAACTCTTTCATTTCCCGGGCTAAAATACAAACTGACTCCTCCTCGTACGTCATATCGGATCGGATTTCAATTTCAGACAGAGAAATCACATGCGACGGATCTGATCTGTATCTACGGAACATTGAAACATGAAACACATTGTGTATCTTTTCTAATTCAGAAGGCAACTTCAACCTATAAGCAACAGGTCCGATACGTTCGATGATTTCATACGGTCCGATGAATCTCGGACTTAGTTTGCCTTTTCGACCAAATCAGAGGACTTTCTTCCACGGGGAAACTTTCAAAAATACCTGATCTCTGACTTGAAACTCAATGTCTTTACGTTTCAAATCAGCATAGGATTTTTGACGATCTGAGGCAGCTTTCAAACTATCTTTGATTATATCCACTTTCTGTTCAGTCTTTTTAATCAAATCAACCCCGTATATCTTGTTTTCACTGAGCTTGGTCCAATACAACGGTGCACGACACTTGCGACCATAGAGAGCTTCGTATGGTGCCATTTTGATACTAGATTGAAAACTGTTATTATAAGCAAAATCCAATCAAAGGTAAGTATCTTTCCCACGTACCTTAAAACTCAAGAACGCAACATCTCAACATGTCCTCAAATATCTGAATGGTTCGTTCAGACTGTCCGTCTGTCTGCGGATGGAAGGCTGTGCTAAAGTGGAGTTTAGTACTTAAAGCATCTTGCAACTTCTTCCAAAATCGTGATGTAAATCTCGGGTCTCTGTTTGAAACAATGGAACTCGGCACATCATGTAACCTCACAATTTGTGACACATACAATTCAGCAAGTTTGTCAAGCAAATAGTTTGTACGAACCATCACAAAGTGAGCTGATTTGGTCAGTCTATCCACTATAACCCAGACTGCATCCTTCTTGCTCAGTGTTGTAGGCAAATCGGATACAAAATCCATAGTAATTCTATCCCATTTCCACTTAGGTATCATGATTGGCTGAAGTAACCCCGAAGACACCTGATGTTCGGCTTTTACTTGCTAACAAATTAAACACTTTGAAACAAATTCAGATATATCCCTTTTCATACCAGGCCACAAATAGAACTGTTTCAAATCATTATACATCTTTGCGCTACCCGGGTGTACTGACAATTGACTGCTATGTGCCTCCTTCAATAACATCTGAATCAAATCAACATTTTTCAGAACACATATTCGACCTTTGAAGTTCAAACATTCATTTCCATCAATTCGAAACTCTGACTCTGCATCACTTTCACACTGATCTCGTCTAGCAATCATATCTTTATCAATTTTCTGTGCATCACAAATTTGCTGAATAAACAACGGTCTTGCCTTCAACTCGGCTATGATTGAACCATCACTAGACATAACCATGTGTACGTTCAACGCACGTAAATCAAACAATGGTTTTTGACTTAAGGCATCCGCAACAACATTGGCTTTCCGGATGGTAATCAATCACCAATTCATAATCTTTCAACAGCTCTAACCATCTGCGTTGTCTCAAGTTCAGGTCTTTCTGAGTCATCAAATACTTTAAACTCTTGTGATCTGAATAAACATGACATTTCTCACCGAAAAGATAATGTCACCATATTTTGAACGCAAACACAATGGATGCTAGCTCTAAATCATGCGTCGGATAATTTCTTTCATTAGGCTTCAATTGTCTCGAAGCATAGGCTACAACTTTGTCTTCCTGCATCAAAACGCAACCCAAACCATTCAAAGAAGCATCACTATACACAACAAATTCTTTACCCGATTCAGGCTGATCTAATACTGGAGCCTCGGTCAAAAGAGCTTTCAACCGATCGAAACTTTGCTGACATTTTTCCGTCCATTCATACTTGACGTCTTTCTATAATAGCTTTGTCAATGGGGTAGCTATTATAGAAAACCTTTCACAAATCGTCTGTAGTATCCAGCAAGTCCCAGAAAACTTCAAATTTCAGAAACATTCTTTGGTGGCTTCCAATTAAGTATAGCCGAAATTTTGTTCGGATCAACCCAAATGCTTGATGCTGAAACAACATGACCTAGAAAGTTGACTTCATTCATCCAGAATTCACACTTACTAAACTTTGCATACAACTATTGATCTCGCAAAGTTTGTAGCACCAATCTCAAATGCTCGGCATATTCGGTTTCATCTTTGGAGTAGATCAGGATATCATCAATGAACACTACTACAAACCAATCCAAATACTGTTTGAAAACTCAATTCATCAAATCCATGAAAACAACAGGTGTATTAGTAAGTCCAAAAGGCATAACCAGAAACTCAAAATGTCTGTACCTCGTTCGGAATGCAGTCATTGGCACATCTGAATCTCTGACTCGTAACTGATAATAACCCGATCTCATATCTATCTTCGAAAACACTGAAGCCCCTTTCAACTGATCAAACAAGTCATCAATTCGAGGCAACGGGTATTTATTCTTTATTTACACTTTATTTAGTTACCGATAATCAATACACATTCGCATAGTCCCGTCTTTCTTTTTCACAAATAGAACTGGTGCACCCTAAGGAGAGAAATGCAATCATGCAAAGCCCCTATCTGTCAACTCTTGCAACTGTGCTTTAAACTCTTTCAACTCAGTAGATGCCATCCGATACGGTGCTATTGAAGTCAAAGTTGTCCCCGGTACTAATTCAATACCAAACTCAATCTCTCGAACAGGTGGTAAACCCGGTAATTCTTTAGGAAATACATCTAGGTATTCACACACAACTGGTACGGATTCAATCTGCTTTTCAGACACTTTATTATCCAACACATAGGCCAAGTAAACTTCACATCCTTTTCTCACATACTTACGAGCTAACATCGAGGATATAACAACCAGTAATCCAGTCAGATCATTAGATTCAACCCGAAAATCTTACCGCTTTGACATCTCAAATCAATAGTCTTTCTTTTGCAATTCACCACAACATCATGCAAAGTTAACCAGTCCATTCCCAGAATTATATCAAACTCATCGAAAGGCAACAACATTAAATCAGCTGGAAAGCATGAGTCCTGAATCATCAATGGGTAACCTTTACACACTTTATCAACGAGTACACATCAACCCAAGGGGTTGGACACATGAATCACAAACTCAGTAGACTCCACAGGCAGAGTCTTACTGGATACTAAAGTTTCACACACATATGAGTGAGTTGAACCATGATCAATCAATGCAATCACAATAGTATCATAAAGAGTGAAAGTACCAGTGATAACATCTGGGGAAGAAGCATCCTCTCTGGCACGAATAGCATATGCTCTAGCTGGCGCACGAGCCTCCGATCAAACTGTAGTGTCTTTAGTTCCTTTCTGACTACCACTTACATTTCCTGAATGCCTAGGTGGTCTGCCTCGCACTGATACATTACTCGATCTGACATTTTGAGCCGCATTTTGCTCGGCTAACATCGAGCACTCTCAAATAAAATGATCCGACGATCCACATTTAAAGCAGGAATGATCACGAAATCTACAACTCCCAGAATGCCATTTTCCACAATGCTTACACTCAGCCCGGTTCTGCTGAACATTACCAACACTAGCCATCGAAGTGGCTCGGGAACTCACTGGAGGTCGATCTCATCTAGACAGGTCTGAAGTGGCTTTATGTCGGCCGACTTCATCTTTGAACTTCTTAGGCGCTGAATGGAAAGTCTTACTTGATGATCTTTTACGAGTATCTCTAGCTTCTATTTCAGTCTTTCTTTTCTCTTTTCCAAGCTCTTCAGCTTTGCAAGCTCGTTCGACAAGTACTACGAACTCTTTGATTTCAAGAATGCCAACAAGCAACTTTATGTCTTCATTCAGACTGTCTTCAAATCTTTTACACATAATGGCTTCAGTTGATACACACTCTCGGGCATATCGGCTCAATAAGACAAATTTTCGCTCATATTCAGTCATAGTCATGCGATCCTATTTTAGTTCTAGAAATTCTTTCCGTTTCTGATCAATGAACCTCTGAATAATATTTTTCATACGGATCTTGATCTGGAAGAAATCCCAAGTTACTTTTTCTTTCAGAACTACTGATACTAGTGTATTCCACCAGTGATATGCAGTGTCCCGTAGTAAAGATATAGCACACTTCAGGCATTCATCTGGAGTACAGGATAGTTCATCAAGTACTCAAATAGTGTTATCAAGCCACATCTCTACTCGCTCAGTGTCATCATCATCATTAGCTTTAAATTCTTCAGCCCCATATTTTCTGATTTTATCAACAGGAGGCCTACTAGATCTCATCGAATCTATCATCGGAGGTGCTGAAGGTACCGGAGTTGGATTATTCGGGGGTGGAGGTTGTTGTACAGTCAGGTTAGTTTGAACAAATTGGGTAAACCATTCATTCATCATCTGGTAGAAGGCTTGCTTAGCCTCCCTCTCATGGCTACCTGAGATAGGTCAAGAGTCTACTGGCGCTGACCCACGTGCGAGATCAGGCGCTACACTCTCTACATCATCCGTTACGGCTCTGTCAGGATCCATTTACTATATAAAACACAGTTTGAAATGTCAGAAGTCACCACACTATCGTATATATGATAAAGGCATGTATAGCTAGACTCACACGCGCTACGGTAGTCCTAGAGTCGACTAAACCGTAAGAGCTCGATACCAATCAAATGTAGCACCCCTAACCCGAGTCAATCGCAGGATTAGGGTTACGAGTATGGCCATGTAAGTTAAAACTTCAGTTCAAACAATTAAATCTTAGTTAATCATCTTCATCAAATAATTTAATCATAAACAAACAATTCACACATGTGTAATACATACTTGATACATTAATCCAAGTCATATACGAAATAATCATCAATGAAAATAAAATGACCATACAATGTATATTACAACAATATCACATAACAATATAGATTTCATGCACCACATTTATCGAAACGATCTTGATCTATGAAATTTATAAACAACTATACTATTCGTAACTAATTAATTTAATAAGTATACTTCGAATGTCAATTCTTAATACTTCCTATTAAGACCAATTTCATATGGCATAAAACCTATTTCCACATAAGCGAATACATGCAACTTACATACATACTTATGTGTTTGGCCGAATATACAAGGTCTCATTTATAACATTTCATGTTCGTTACCTAGCACAAACCGAGTTTGGTAGTTTCATGCACTCAATTAAATTAAGAAATCTCACAAGCCAAATATATATATATATATATATATATGGATATATCATAGTTATGCACATTTTCCATATTCGACTATGAGCCTAAACTTCTTTAAACATGTTAACTGCATTTGCAAATATCACCTAGGTTTGGCCGAATACACATACGTGCATTACTCAATATAATTCATATACGTGCATTACTCAATATAGTTCATACTTCGTAAATCAACTAAATTTGACACACATACATAAGTTCCGAATGATGCTCAACTAACACAAACCTACCTTGAATTATACATGCAAAGATTAACTTAAATGCCGAAACACCTGACTAATTTAATTCATACCTTAGCATTATAAACAAGCAATTATATAAAATGCATAATGCACAAACTTAACTAAAAGAAACAAGCCATAGTCGAATCATTGAAACGAAACACACCATTCACATAATCAAGAACAAATAGAACCGAACTTATAATGAATGTTTAAGCTATTTTCGCATAGCTATTATATATATATAAACATAACATCATTACAACATTTAGCTAGCCTATACATGCCTTTGATTTAAAAATAACTAGCTTAAAAGTACCAAAAAGGGATGATAGTATGGTTGACTTCACCAACGATCCTCCGAGCCCGTAGCTTGACCAAAATCTATAAAACGAACAGCGAACACATTCAAAGTAAGCTCACTAGCTTAGTAAGTCTCAAGCAAATATTAATGTAATGATCATACATTTAAACATCATAACGTTAGGCTTATAATATTGAACATAAATATTTCAATATGTAAAATGTACATAGCTGAATACTAGTAATACCCTTGATTTAAATATTATCACTATATCACCATGAACATGTACATTATCAAATCACATGAATATCATATTTAATCGGACACTCCGAATCATATGAACACATCTTAGGTATCGATATCCTATATCTACTTATACATATATGCAAACACTTTCAAACTCTTTCACCATCCATCTTTCCATTTATAACCGAGTCTTCAATGTAATATACATGCATATATCTCAATTTCGCATATATGTAATGTTCGTACACATTAATGATAAGCTCAGCATTATAACATAAAATACTTATTAAATCAACCATTTCATCACATTGTACTTAACTAAAATGATAATAAATTAGCTTACTTCATTCCTTACTCATATAGTAGGCTAACTCTTACCCGAGCTTTTAACACATAGCACTATATATGTCTCATCTTGTTTGATTCTCGGATTCTCCGTTTATAGCATATCACCGACATCAAGCCTGCTAGTCTCGAGGTCTGAAGTTCGAACACTGGCATTAAGCCTGCTAGGCAATAAGCCTGAAATAATTCACTGGCACAAGGCCTGCTAGGCAATAAGCCCGAAATAATTCACCGGCACAAGTCCTACTAGGCAATAAGCCCGAAATAATTCACCGGCACAAGGCCTGCTAGGCTCGAAGCCCGAATATCTACACTATTAACTATTCAATTCACATTGCTTAGCGCTAAATTCACAAACATTTCGTGTACTTCATATTTCTTTCACATATCAAACCGAACTTACTTATTCACATTACATCAAACAAAATAAAGTCAATCCAATAATATACCACCACATTCGGCCATCACATAGATTTATACTTAAAATTATCAATTATCATCAATTACTATGTTCATAATTAATTCCTTAACTTATATTTGCTTAAGGGCTTACCTCGACTGTCGACGGATAACGTAGATCGGCTATTCGGTAACCTTCGCCTTTCCCCGATCCAAATCCATTTTTCTTTGTTCTTGATCTAAACACATTAAAATTTAGCTCATTCAAGCACATTTCATCTCAATTTAATCCCAAAACACATAAACGTTCAAATTACCATTTTACCCCTACTATATCACATTTTTACAATTTGGTCCTATTTGCACAAAACACAAAATACACAAAATTTCACTATAACACTTAAGGGCCGAATGTTTATAAGGAGTATTCTAGTCCATTTCTTTCATTTATTTTACATTTTAGCCCCCTCAAAAATTCATTTTTGCAATTTAGCCCAAAATACTCAAATTCACTAAAATTTCCAATACAAAACATGCTAATCTTTAACATATCTTTAATATAAAATCATCAAACATCAAAAACTACAAGAACATGTCAATGGATGAATATCACATACACACTAATCTTAAATTTTTTTTCATAGGTCGGATAATATACGAAGCAACGATCACAAAAACGTAGAAATTATAAAAAACCAAACAAAATTACTTACCCAAATTACTCTTCAAAAGACCGAACTCTAGAAAGATTTTCTCCCCCTTTTTTTTTTCTTTTACTTTTGGCCAAGATGAACATTTGATGGCTTGGTTTCATATTTGTTTTATTTTTATTAACATAATTACTAAATACCATTTTTAACCTTACTAATAAAATAAAAAAAAATTATAAACCCAAGGCCATTATTGTCCACTACCATCCACTACCCTTTAAAATGGGTAATTTTCCTTTTAAAGACTCCCATTTAAAAAAACAACAACAATTCAGCCCTTGCACATTAAACTATCAAAGTTTCATTTTACGCGATTAAACCCTTTTTACTTAATTAACACACAAACGATTAAATTTTTTTACGAAACTTTCACACACATTAATTCACATATAATAAACACAAAATATATTATTTAAAAAAATTTCAGACTGTTACCTATCTGTTATTGATAAACTGATTGATGTGAACTGGTGAAATCATCCTGCTAGATGTGTGAACTGATCTGTGTTCTCTGATGTTGTAGCTAGATTTCCAGAATGATTTCGCGCGGTAGTCATGGACGTGGTATGCGGGGGCGTCAAGGACGCCGAGGAGGAACTCTATCCAAGTCATCCTCTATAGGTAGCGTGCCAAATTTGGAGACTAACGAGACTCCAACTGCTGAGGCGAAGTCCCAAACTCCGACGGCTAGGGATGACACACTATCCCAGGCCATGACACTGGAGAGGATAACTTGGAGCCATTTAAGATCAGGAGGCTGAGGGTCGGTTACTAAACGACTCCGGTCGAATGGTGCTGAACTGTTCAGGGGCATTATAAGAGCTACCCCTACTATTTCTAAATATTAGCTCGAGGCTACCGAGCGTATCATGACAGACCTTGACTATACTCCTACTCAGAAATTGAGGGGTGCTGTGTCCCTACTCTGGGACAAAGCTTATTAGTGGTGGTTAACCGTTGAGTAAGGTGATTAACCGGAGCAAGTGAGCTGGGACTATTTCAAGAATGCCTTCTAGGGTAAATATGTGGGAACAAGTTATGTTGAGGCTCGTCGATACGAGTTTATGAGCCTAGTTCAGGGCAATCGGCCTGTGGTTGAGTTTCTACGCCTGAGTAGGTATGCACAGACTCTGATAGCATCTGATTATGATAAGTGCATGAGATCCAAGGAAAGACTGAGATACGATCTGCGGGTTCTAATAGATCCTTAGAGGGAGTGAGTTTTTGCAGTTTTGGTTGACAAGGCTAAGATTGTGGAAGAAGTGAAGCGCATTGAGCGCAAACAGAAGGATTGCGAGAAGGATCAGAATAAGGTTAAGAGGGATTCGGGTCCCTTTGGTTCTGTTCAGTGCCCTAAGAAGTGGGTGAGGTTTGATAGGCCCCCGAGGGCCGAGACACCAGCTGTTTGAACTGAGATTCAGTAGTATATTGATTGTGGAAAGTGCCACTCAGGTGAGTGCTGGAGAAAAATAGGAGCGTACCTCTGTTGTGGTTCGATGGAGCATCGAGTTAGGGATTGTCCCTGTCGACCTGATTTAGTGTCAAATACGGCATAGACTTTAGCCCCAAATTCTATTCGACCTCTGAGAGAGGGTCAGCAACCTTTTAGAGTTTGTGGTACTGGTAGGGGTGGTGGTAATAGAGCTGGAAGAGGACAACGAACACCGGGTAGAGGTGTTGGTCAAGCTGAGGCTTGTCAGTCGGCATTGGTTTATGCGACCAGACATCGCGAGGAGAGCGATGAGGCTGATTTCATTGCAGGTACCTTCTTTATTCACTCTGTTTCGTATTATGCTCTCATTGATATTGGCTCTACTCACTTATCATAGGTAGTGTTGTTTTTGTAACTCTAGGTTTAACTGTTGAGAATACTGCTAGAGAGTTTTCTGTGATTAGTCTGTTGGGTCAGTCAATTTGAGTTGATAGAGAATACAGGCGGGTACCCCTAGAGCTTCAAGGTATTGTTTTTCCAGCTGATATAATGGAATTAGCCTTTAATGAGTTTGATTTAATCCTGGGAATAGATTGGCTCGTTGAATATCGATCAGTCTAGACTGTGCAACCAAGAGGGTTACTCTGAGACTGACTTAGAATGAAGAAGTGGTAATGATTGGTAAGCATCGAAATTACCTCTCTAACGTAATCTCCACTCTTGTAGCAAACAAATTAGTTTGAAAGGGGTGTGAGGCATACCTAGCTTACGTATCCGATTCTGCTTTCGAAAAGCTATTAGTGGGAGATATCTGTACTGTAAGGGAATTCTCAGACGTCTTTCCTGAGGAATTTCCTAGAGTACCTCTGGATAAAGAGGTGGAGTTTGGAATTGATCTATTACAAGGTACTGCTCTAATGTCCATTTCACCCTATTGCATGGCACCGAAACAACTAATCGAACTAAAACCACAACTTTAGGAACTCCTTGATAGAGGATTTATTCGACTGAGTGTGTTTCCGTGGGGGCACCAGTATTGTTTGTTAAGAAGAAAGATGGGTCGACGAGAATGTGCATTGATTATAGACAGCTGAACAAGTTGACAATCAAGAACAAGTATCTGTTACCAAAGATTGATGACTTGTTTGACCAGTTTAGAGGAGCGTCCGTCTTTTCTAAAATTGATCTACACTCTGGTTACCATCAGCTCAAGTTCAAAGAGACTGATGTGTACAAAACTACTTTCAGAACTCGTTATGGACATTACAAGTTTCTAGTAATGCCTTTCAGATTTATGAATGCCCTGGCGGCATTTATGGATTTAATGAATTGGGTGTTTCAACCGTACTTGGACCAATTTGTAGTGGTTTTCATTGATGATATCTTGATTTACTCTAAAATCAAACTAGAGCATGATGAACACCTTCGCATCGTACTTTAGATACTCCGAGAAAAATAGTTTTACGCCAAGTTCAGTAAGTGTGAGTTTTGGTTGCAAGAATTCACCTTTTTAGGTCATGTGGTGATGGCGGAGGCGATTTGTGTTGATCCTAAGAAAATTGAAGCTGCTATCAAGTAGAAATAGCTAAAAAATGTATTTGAGCTTCGTAGCTTTCTAGGTTTATCTGGTTACTATAAAAGATTTGTCGAAGGGTTCTCGCTGATTGTGTCACCTCTAACGAAACTGTTGCATAAGAATGCCCCATTCGTGTGGTCTGAGGCACAACAGTCTAGTTTCTATAAGCTCAAGTTTATCATAACATAGCTCCTATTCTAGTTCAACTAGAATTGGGTTGAGAGTTTGTGGTGTACAGTGATGCTTCACATGTCGAGTTAGGATGTGTGCTTATGCAAGAAGGTAAGGTGGTCGCTTATTTGTCACAATAGCTGAAGACACACGAGGTAATTACCCGACGCACGATCTTGAACTAGCTGCGATTGTGTTTGTTATGAAAATCTGGAGACACTAACTGTATGGTGAAAGGTGTATTATTTACACCGATCACAGGAGTCTCAAGTACTTATTAACCCAGAAAGAGTTGAACCTTCGGCTGCCCCGATTGGTTGAGTTACTTAAAGATTACGATTGCATGATAGAATATCATCCAAGTAAGGCTAATGTGGTTGATGCCCTTAATCGTAGAATGATAGCAGATCTGAGAGCAATGTTAGCTCGTCTGAGTTTGGTCGAGGACAGAGGACTATTGGCTGAATTACAAGTACAACCGATTTGGGTGGAGAAAATTCAAGCTAAGTAATTGTACAAGGAGTCTTTAGTCCGGCTTATGCAGCATATTGACTCGAATGAGAATTCTGAGTTTAGTTTGAACAAGGATAATGTGTTATGCTTTAAGGGTAAAATTTGTGTACCAAATGACAATGAATTAAGGCATTCGATCCTGCAGGAGGCACATAGCAGTCCCTATGCTAAGCATCCTAGTGGAAACAAGATGTATCGAGATCTCTAAGAGATTTATTGGTGGCCTAGACTAAAACGAGAGGTAGTCACTTTTGTAACCCACTGTCTGACGTGTCAAAAGGTTAAGGCCGAACATCAGTTGCCCTTTGGACTGCTTCAGCCAGTTAAGATTCCATAGTGGAAATGGGAGCGAGTAACAATGGATTTTGTTACGGGGTTGCCTTTAAATCTGACTAAGAAAGATTCAGTTTGGGTCATCATTGATCGGATGACCAAGTCAGCCCATTTCATTCCTATCCAAATGGACTACTATTTACAGAAATTAGCTAAACTGTACATCGCCAAAATTGTGAGGCTACACGAAATTTCAGTTTCGATCATTTTTGATAGAAATCCATGATTTACGTCTCGGTTCTAGATGAAACTCCATAGTATTTAGGCACTCGAGTTAATTTCAATATTGCGTATCACCCTCAGACCGACGGACAGTCGAAGCGAGTCATTCAGATACTAGAAGATATGCTTCATGGTTGTGTGTTAAACTTCAGAGGTAGTTGGAAGAGTACTTACCATTAGCGAAATTTGTAACACCCCTTACCCATGCCCAACGTTTGAATAGGATACGAAGAGTTACCGGACTTAACTTGCTCAAACATACATTATTAGGCTATAAAATTTTGTTCCAAATAAAAAAATTTTCCTTCTTAATCATAACATGCTTATTATGGGCTTACGAGCCCCTAAACATACATACGGGAGGTTTTGGAATTAATCTGGAAACTTTTACGCTCTTAGAAAATTTTTACCTAAACAGGGGCCACACGCTCGTGTGAAGTGGGACACACCTGTGTGGGCAGGTCGTGTAGTCACACATACCCATGTCCCTTGCTTGTGTGGAATTTAAGTTTTATTTTGAACTTACAGGGGTTTTCACACGGCCGGACACACGCCTGTGTCAAAGGCCCATGTCTCTCACACGGCCAAACACGCCCGTGTCCTCACCCGTGTGTAAAAACCTTAGCATTCAGTTTATGATGTCAGTAACTTCTCAAGGGGCACATGGCCTAGGCACATGCTCGTGAGCTGGCCCTTATGACAAATTGAATTCTCATAAATTTAGTGCAGGGGACACACGGCCTATCAACACACCCATGAGGGTTGACCGTGTCTCACACACGGCTTAGACACACGCTCGTATGTCTACCCGTGTAGACAATTAGAAGGCTATTTTCCAAGCCAATTGCCACCCTGAAACATGAACACACTTATATCAACTCAAGAAATACATGATATGGCAATAATACCCTATAAAGAACCACTAATCATCATTCAAACACTTCATATTTTACCTCATCATTTGCATAAACTTTCCCTTCATAAAACTTTTCATCATTAAAATATGAAACTTGAAAAATATTGGCCAATTCCCTATGGCCATATACAAAGTGAGTGCATAACATTAGTAGCCAACCCTTTGGCTCTCAAATATGACATAATACAAAATGACCAAGTCCTATACATTTCATACTCAAAATAATTCAACTTTACTATACCAAAAGAATGATTGATAGTGTGATCCGAGCTCCGACGTTGTACGATCCCCGAGCTAGCTTGGCGATACTACAAGGAAGAAGGAAAAGAGAGAAGTAAGCATATATCTTAGTAAGTTTGCATGAAATTTTACATAGTAACATAATAGCTTGTGATTAAAATCATTCATCACGAAACAAGAGCACCATAAATTACAAGTGCTTGAGCTTACTTACTCATAGTTACTCTTATTCATGACATATCACATTATAATTTTATACTTGTATTTTACTCATGGTACCTGTAATCACTTAGTCACATAGATTAGCACTTTTGCTATTATAAACATAATCTCAAATCTTTATCTTTCTTAAAGCAATTATAACTCTTTATCGTCCTTGGTCAACTTAACTTGTTACTACTGTTACTTACTTAGCTCTTTCGTTAACTCTTTATCATTTGGCTCTTTTGCCCGTTGAATTCCTCAGAATATCAAAGGATACTCAATCTCATCAAGCATGTGTCTCGATGCCAATGCCATATCCCAGATATAGTCTTACATGGGATCGGCTCATGATGCTGATTCCATATCTCAGATATGGTCTTACACGGGATTTCCTTAACTTGATCTCGATGCCATGTCCCAGGCATGGTCTTACATGAGATCTTCCTTTGTTGCCAAGCCATGTCCCAGACATGGTCTTACACAGGATCTTCCTTTGATGCCGAATCCATGTCCCAGACATGGTCTTACACGAGATCTTCCTTGTATGGTGTCAATTCCATGTCCTAGACATGGTCTTACATGAGACCTTCCTTATTCGATGCTGTTGCCATGTCTGTGTAACACCCCTAACCCGAGTCCATCATCGGATTAGGGTTATGGGTATTACCATGTAAGTTAAAACTTCAGTTCAATCGATTGAATCTTAGTTGATCATCTTTATCAAATAATTTAATCATAAATAGACAATTCACACATGTGTAACACAGACTTGATATATTAATCCAAGTCATATACGATATAATCATCGATGAACATATAATGACCATACAATGTATATTACGGCAATATCACATAACTATACAGATTTCATGCACCACATTTATCAAAACGATCTTGATCTATGAAATTTATAAACAACTAAACTATTCGTAACTAATTAATTAAATAAGTATACTTTGAATGTCAATGCATAATACTACCTATTAAGACCAATTTCATATGGCATAAAACCTATTTTCACATAACTGAATACATGCAACTTATTACACATCACATACATTCTTATGTATTTGGCTGAATATACAAGGTCTCATTTATAACATCTCATGTTCGTTACCTAGCACAAACCGAGTTTGGTAGTTTCATACACTCAATTAAATTAAGCAATCTCACAAGACAAATATATATATAAATGTATATATCATAGTTATGCACATTTTCCATAATCGACAATGAGCCTAAACTTCTTTAAACATGTTAACTACATTTGCAAATATTACCTAGGTTTGGCCGAATACACATATATGCATTACTCAATACAATTCATACTTCGTAAATCAACTAAACTTGACACACATACATAAATTCTGAATGATGCTCAACTAACACATGCCTACCTTGAATTATACTTGCAAAGGATATCTTAAATGCCAAAACACCTGACTAATTTAACACAAACATTGGTATTACAAACAAGAAATCATATAGAACGCATAATACATAAGCTTGAAGTAAAGAAACAACCCATAGCTGAATTGTTGAAACCAAATACTTTAATCACATAGTCAAGAACAAATAGAACCAAACTTATAATGAATGTTTAAGCTATTTTCGCATGGCTATTATATATATATAAACATAACATTATTCCAACATTTAGCTAGCCTATACATGCCTTTGATTCAAAAATAACTAGCTTAAAAATACCAAAAAGGGATGATAGTGTGATTGACTTCACCAACGATCCTCCGAGCCCATAGCTTGACCAAAATCTATAAAACGAACAATGAAAACATTCAAAGTAAGCTCACTAGCTTAGTAAGTCTCAAGCGAATATTAATGTAATGATCATACACTTAAACATCATAAACTTTAGGCTTATAGTATTGAACATAAATATTTCAATATGTAAAATGTACATAGCCGAATACTAGTAATACCTATCACCATGAACATGTACATTATCAAATCACATCAATATCATATTTAATCACACATTCCAAATCATATGAACACATCTTAGGTATCGATCTCCTATATCTACTTATACACATATGCAAACACTTTCAAACTCTTTCACCATTGATCTTTTCATTTATAACTGAGTCTTCAATGTAATATACATGTATATATCTCAATTTCGCATATATGTAACGTTCATACACATTAATGATAAGCTCAACATTATAAAATAAAATACTTATTGAATCAATCGTTTCATCACATCGTACTTAATTAAAACGATAATAAATTAGCTTACTACATTCCTTACTCATTTAGTAGGCTAACTCTTACCTGAGCTTTTAACACATAGCACTATATATGTCTCACCTTGTTTGATTGTCGGATTCTCCGTTTATAGCATATCACCGGCATTAAGCCTACTAGACCCAAGGTCTGAGTTTTGAACACCGGCATTAAGCCCGCTAGGCAATAAGCGCAAAATAATTCACCGGCACAAGGCCTGCTAGGCAATAAGCCCAAAATAATTCACGGCACAAGGCTTGCTAGGCTCGAAGCCCGAATATCTACACTATTAACCAGTCTATTACATCAATAATAGCTCTAGCAGTGGCTAAAAAGGGACGCCCTAAGATTAAAGGAACATTAATGTCTTCATCCATGTCTAATACAAAGAAAATCAACAGGAAAAATAAATTTATCAATTTTTACCAAGACGTCTTCAATATTTTCTCTAGGATATTTAATAGATCTATCAGCTAACTGAATACTCATCCTAGTGGGATTTGGTTCCCCAAGATCTAGCCGTTTAAACAATTTGTAAGGCATTAAGTTGATACTAGCGCCTAAGTCTGCTAATGCTTTCTTGATGTTTAAACTACCAATTAAGCAAGGAATAGTGAAACTCCCTAGATTTTCAACTTCCGTGGTAGTCTATTTTGGAGAAGGGCTGAACACTCTTCATTAAGCTCCACCATTGATACTTCTTCAAGCTTTCTTCTATTCGTGAGAAGTTTCTTTAAGAATTTTGCATACTTTTGCATCCGTGAAATAGCTTCAACAAAAGGTAAGTTAATATGTATTTGTTTAAAGAGTTCGAGGAACTTACCGTATTGAGCATCCAATTGTTCTTTCTTCAATTTTGCTAGATATGGAATTTGTGCTTTATTCTCTGTAGGCAATGGATTATCGTTCTCATCTTCTACACTCTTTTTCTTGGTAACGTCATGTGGTGTCTTTCTTTGTGGTTCAATTAGCTCTTTTCCACTCCTTAGTGTAATTGCCTTTATCTACTATGCGCCTTTGAAGAAAATCGCTGTCTGTATTTCACATAATATCTCAATAAGTAGTCCGACTGACATGATGATTTATCCTACCTGAGTCTTTATTCCCTCGATTGATCTTTGTTGTTCATCAAGTATTTCTTCAGCCTTTTGAAGATGAGAGTCTGTAGCTACCACAAATTTTGTCAGCATCTCTTTAAGGTTTGATTCCCTTTCCTATGGATATGGCTGATTTTGATAATTTGGAGAAGGCTGCTGCCTTTGATTTCCTTGATTTCCTTGTCCTCCCCACGAAAAATTTGGGTCGTTTTTCCAACCTGGATTGTAAGTGTTACTATAAGGATTATTATTAGATCTAAAATTGTTACCTATATAGTTTGTCTGCTCATTTTTTGCTCTTGGTTGGTAAGGTGTGTACTCAGAATTCGCCACATTCCCGCTCATTTCGCATTGCATGACTGGATGTACCTGTGAAGAACATAAATTATCAAGCTTTTTATTCATTAACTCCATTTGTGTTGACAACATTGTCACTGTATCTATGTTAAAAACTCCGGCTGATTTTGTCAGTTTAGCCCTTGTAATTTGCCATTGATAGGTGTTTAACGACATCTCCTCAATAAAATCGTAAGCCACTTTAGGAGTTTTATTATTCAGAGTTCCACCGACTGATGAATCAATCATTTGCCTTGTTGGAGAATTCACACCATTGTAAAAAGTTTGGACTTGAAGCCACAAAGGTAATCCGTGGTGTGGGCATCTGCTTAGGAGATCCTTATATCTTTCCCATGCATCTTATAATGTTTATGCGTCATTCTGCACAAAAGAAGATATATCATTCCTAAATTTGGTCATTTTGGCTGGTGGAAAATACTTTAAAAGAATTTTTTCGGTCATTTGATCCCATGTGGTGATTGAACCTCGTGGTAACGAGTTCAACCACTGCTTGGTTTATTCCTTAATGAAAAAGGAAATAACCGAAGACGTATGGCATCATCAGAAAAGCCATTTATTTTAAAGGTATCACAGAATTCTAAAAAATTAGATATATGAATGTTTGGATCTTCATCCTGCAAACCATCAAATTGAACAAATTGTTGAATTATTTGTATTGTGTTAGGCTTTAATTCAAAATTATTAGCAGCTATAGCGGGCCTAACAATTCTAGATTCTGCTCATGTTAAATTAGGTTTAGCATAATCATACATAGTACGCGGAGCATTCTGTTCTTGCACATTTGGTGGTGGATTGTTTTCGTCCATCCCTTCAATTGGTTTGGATCCTTGCTGTTCTCCTCTTTGATAGTCTAGGGCTCGTCTAATTTCTTTGCGATTTCTGCGAGCGGTAGCTTCAATGTCACTTTCGTATTCTAATGGTTCTCTCAGATTTCTTCTAGTCATAAACTAGATGTACCTGCTATGAAAAGAAAGGAAGAAATTTAGAAAAACAAAAATATATGTATAAAAATAAGAGAATTTTAAAAATAAAAATAATGGCTAAAGTAATAGAAATAGAGCTTTCTTAATATTTCATAGTTCCCCGGCAACGGCGCTAAAAACTTAGCCGCTGCAAAACAGTCTAGTTTTAATATTTATAAAAGAGTGATCGAACCTGTAGACTGACTGTGACAACGATAGAGGCAAGCGCACCTATCGAATAGTAGTATAGCTCAGGCAAGAATATTTTATCGAACCCAAGGAACCTAAAAGTACTACTACTCACTTTCTTTCTATTATTTAGCCTAAAATATGGAGTGATTGGTTTATTAATCTAAAACAAATGAAATATTTAAACTTAATTGCAAAGACAGAAGAACGAAACTTTGGGAAAAGACTTTGAAGAAAACTCAATTGATAAAGATGATACCTTCGGGAAGAGTCCACCTATGACTTCACTTATTATCTACCTTTTCAATTCATATGATTTCTTTACTTAGCTTGATCAGTGAGACTCCCTAACCTATATTAAACCTTCTCTCAAAGCGAATAACATCTAACCTTAGGTTAATTAGTGGAACTCTCGTTCTCTTATAATAACCCCATAAGGAAGCAGTAAATCGATCAATGGACTCCCATATTAGTTTTCACCCTAATCTGGCAAAATCTCGTAACCTTATCTCTAGGCGCCTGATCAACTCCGCTTACTTATGCTAGATCTACTCTTAGGCAGGGTCTATTCCTCCTCCACCTAAGCACATCAGATAAATTTAAGCCACATAATTAAGAGCAAACTAAGTATTTATCATATAAACCAAAAGAATTAAATAACAAAATCCATCATAGGTTTCATCCCCTTCAGGTATCTGAGGGGTTTAGTTCATAACTAAATAAGAAAACATCTCAAGAGAAAAGATAAAACAAAACATAAGAAATCCCTAAAACCCCCTGAAGGAATTCAAGAGGAGATCCTCCGTCTTGAGTAGAAGTCCGACTCTTCGAGATGGATCAATTGGCTATCTTCGAGACAATCCTTAAAGGAGAAAGGCTTGGCAGAAAAATCTGCTCAATGATCCACCCCTTGAATAGCCGCCTTGGGGGTGTTTTTATAGACTTTTGGGATGCTTTACTTGTCTCCTAAGTACTCATAATTCAGGTACAATTCATCCTAGGTGTTTGCATAGACTTAGGATTGCGTTTCTTGGGCTCCAAGCATCCTATTCCGAGTGAAATTGCTCTTTCCAGCGGCAGGGGCACGGCTAATGCATGCCCGTGTAAATTAAGGATTAGTTCGTGTCTCTATTCTGTTGATTTAGAAATGGCTGTGGCATGCCCATGCAAGTCGAGGGTTAGGTCGTGCTTTGGGTCTATCGATTGGGGCACAGCCATGCAAATCAGGGATAGGCCGTGTTGGGCTTTTTGTCGATAGACACGGCTGTGTAAATTGGTGACAGGCCGTGTTCTAGGTGGATAGCAAGGCACGGCCGTGTGGAATAAAGCCCAGGCCTTGTCAACTTCTTGGATTGGCCCAATTTGATCCGTTTTAAGCCCATTTTACGTTCATTTTACCCTTAGGTGTTCTCCTGAGTATAAGACATGAAAAGAAAGGATTAAGAGCACCTTTTTACATAAATCGAGGATAAATTCATCTAAAAGCATACTAAATGTGGGATTAAAATTTGTTACTTTTACGATTTATCAGAACTCGATCTGGAAGAAATACCAAGTCACCTTTTCTTTTGGAACCACTGATACTAGTGTATTCCACCAGTGATATGCAGTGTCCCGTAGTAAAGATATAGCATACTTTAGACATTCATCTGGAGTACAGGATAGCTCATCAAGTACCCGAATAGTGTTATTAAGCCACATCTCAGCTCCCTCTGCGTCATCATCATCATTAGCTTTGAATTCTTCAGCCCCATATTTTTTGATTTTATCAACGGGGGGTCTACTAGATCTCATCGAATCTATCATCGGAGGTGCGGAAGGTACCGGAGTTGGATTATTCGGGGGTGGAGGTTGTTGTACAGCTGAGTTAGTCTGAATAAATTGGGTAAACCATTCATTCATCATTTGTTAGAAGGCTTGTTTAACCTCCCCCTCATGGCTACCCAAGACCGGTCTAGAGTCTACCGGCGCTGACCCACATGCGAGATCAGGCGCTACACTCTCTACATCATCCGCTACGGCTCTGTCAGGATCCATTTACTATATAAAGCATAAATTGAAATGTCAGAAGTCACCACACTATCATATATATAATAAAGGCATGTATAGCTAGACTCACACGCGCTACGGTAGTCCTAGAATCGACTAAATCGTAGCTCTGATACCAATCAAATGTAACACCTCTAACCCGAGTCTGTCACTGGATTAGGGTTACGAGCATTACCATGTAAGTTAAAACTTCAGTTCAATCGATTGAATCTTAGTTGATCATCTTTATCAAATAATTTAATCTTAAACAGACAATTCACACATGTGTAAGATAGACTTGATACATTAATCTAAGTCATATACGATATAATCATCGATGAACATAAAATGACCATACAATGTATATTACGGTAATATCACATAACTATACAGATTTCATGCACCACATTTATTGAAACGATCTTAATCTATGAAATTTAGAAACAACTAAACTATTCGTAACTAATTAACTAAATAAGTATACTTCGAATGTCAGAGCATAATACTTCCTATTAAGACCAATTTCATATGGCATAAAACCTATTTTCACATAACTGAATACATGCAACTTATTACACATCACATACGTTCTTATGTATTTGGCCGAATATACAAGGTCTCATTTATAACATCTCATGTTCGTTACCTAGCACAAACCGAGTTTGGTAGTTTCATACACTCAATTAAATTAAGCAATCTCACAAGCCAAATATATATATAAATGTATACATCATAGTTATGCACATTTTTCATAATTGACTATGAGCCTAAACTTCTTTAAACATGTTAACTACATTTGCAAATATTACCTAGGTTTTGCCGAATACACATATATGCATTACTCAATACAATTCATACTTCGTAAATCAACTAAACTTGACACACATACATAAATTCTGAGTGATGCTCAACTAACACGTGCCTACCTTGAATTATACTTGCAAAGGTTATCTTAAATGCCAAAACGCCTGACTAATTTAACACAAACATTGGCATTACAAACAAGCAATCATATAGAATGCATAATACATAAGCTTGAAGTAAAGAAACAACCCATAGCCGAATTGTTGAAACCAAATACTTTAATCACATAGTCAAGAACAAATAGGACCGAACTTATAATGAATGTTTAAGCTATTTTTGCATGGCTATTATATATATAAACATAACATCATTCCAACATTTAGCTAGCCTATACATGCCTTTGATTCAAAAATAACTAGCTTAAAAATACCAAAAAAGGATGAAAGTGTGATTGACTTCACCAACAATCCTCCAAGCCTGTAGCTTGACCAAAATCTATAAAACGAACAACGAACAAAATCAAAGTAAGCTCACTAGCTTAGTAAGTCTCAAGCGAATATTAATGTAATGATCATACACTTAAACATCATAAACTTTAGGCTTATAGTATTGAACATAAATATTTCAATATGTAAAATGTACATAGTCGAATACTAGTAATACTCTTAATTTAAATATTATCACTATATCACCATGAACATGTACATTATCAAATCACATGAATATCATATTTAATCACACATTCCAAATCATATGAGCACATCTTAGGTATCGATCTCCTATATCTACTTATACACATATGCAAACACTTTCAAACACTTTCACCATTAGTCTTTCCATTTATAACCGAGTCTTTAATGTAATATACATGTATATATCTCAATTTCGCATATATGTAATGTTCATACACATTAATGATAAGCTCAACATTATAAAACAAAATACTTATTGAATCAATCGTTTCATCACATCGTACTTAATTAAAATGATAATAAATTAGCTTACTACTTTCCTTACTCATATAGTAGGCTAACTCTTACCTGAGCTTTTAACACATAGCACTATATATGTCTCACCTTGTTTGATTCTCGGATTCTCCGTTTATAGCATATCACCGGCATTAAGCCTGCTAGACCCAAGGTCTGTAGTTTGAACACTGGCATTAAGCCTGCCAGGCAATAGGCCCGAAATAATTCACCGGCACAAGGCCTGCTAGGCAATAAGCCCAAAATAATTCACCGACACAAGGCTTGCTAGGCTCGAAGCTTGAATATCTACACTATTAACCATTCAATTCACATTACTTAGTGCTAAATTCACAAACATTTCGTGTACTTCATATTTCTTTCACATATCAAACCGAACTTACTTATTCACATTACATCAAACAAAATAAAGTCAATCCAATAATATACCACCACATTCAGCCATCACATAGATTTATACTCAAAATTATCAAATATCATCATTTACTATGTTCATAATTAATTCTTTAACTTATATTTGCTTAAGGACTTACCTCGACTGTCGACGGACAACGTAGACTGGCTATTCGGTAACCTTCGCCTTTCCCTGATACAAATCTGTTTTTCTTTGTTCTTGATCTAAGCACATTAAAATTTAGCCCATTCAAGCACATTTCATCTCAATTTAGTCCCAAAACACATAAATGGGCAAATTACCATTTTACCCCTAATGTTTCACATTTTTACAATTTAATCCTATTTGCACAAAACACAAAATACACAAAATTTCACTATAACACCTTAGGGCCGAATGTTCATAGGGACTATACAAGTCTATTTCTTTTATTTATTTTGTATTTTAGTCCCCACAAAAATTTATTTTTGAAATTTAGCCCAAAATACTCAAATTCATTAAAATTTCAAATACAAAACATGTTAATCTTTAACATATCCTTAATATAAAATCATCAAACATCAAAAACCCTAGGAACATGTCAATGGCCGAATATCAAACATGCTTAAATTTAAAAATTCTAACATGGGTCAGCTACTGTTCGAGGCAACGATCTCAAAAACATAAAAATTATCAAAAATCGAAAACTAACCATACCATAATCAAGCTTCAAAATGCCGAAATGTTGAAGAAACTCTAAGTTCTTCCTCCTTTTTCATTCGGTCATAGGAAAAAAAAATGATAATGGCCTTTGGTTTTGTTTAATATTACTTATTAATTATTTTACTTATTTAACCTTTATAATAAAATAAGTATAACATATAAACTATGTCTAAAATCGTCCATCAACCATCCACTATCATATTTATGGCATATTTCTACTTTAAGGACTTCATATTAAGAAACCACTAACAAATAAGCAATTTTTACTATAGTTTGTAACTTTTAGACCTTACGCGATTAAGTCCTTTTATTTGATTAAGCACACAAACGATTAAATTTTTCTACGAAACTTTCACACACATTAATTCACATATAATAAGCACAAAACATAATATTTAAATATTTCTCAGACTCGGATTCGTGGTCCCGAAACCACCGTTTTGATTTGGGTCAAATTCGGTCTGTTTCAGTCTGGACATGGTTATATACAGGATCCACGTTCAGTGCTGATGCCATGTCCCAGACATGGTCTTACATGGGACCTACATTCCTTGATGCTGATGCCATGTCCTAGACATGGTCTTACACGGGCTTTCCTTATCTTATCTTGTGACAAAAGTATCTTCGTTATTTCGAAACTTCAAACGGGACTTTCACTTACTTGTTCTCATTAATTTCCTTATTAAACATTGATAATCAACTTCATTGAAATAATGTACTTTATACAACATAACAAATAATTTAATCATAATAAAATATGTAGTAATGAATTCATACAAACTTACATCGGTACTCAAAGTATGTATAGATGTGCAATTAATCCACGACCTTGTTCTTGCCTCAGTTTCGGGCCGGGCTTCGCGTTTCTTGATTTATAATAACAATTTAATTTGTTTAATACTCACATTGACTAAATTGACTCATAACTCATACTTTGAAAAAATTACAATTTTACCCCTAAACTTTCTCGTAAAATGATTTTCATTCAACTTTCTTGCATTTCAAGCCTAGCCGAACCATATTTTTAACTATAACAACCTTCAATTTCTACTATTTTGCTCATGTATGACCATTTTTATAACTTTTACAATTTGGTCATTTTATGGATTTTTCATGAAAATCACTTAGAAAAAAGATGTTTATCCTACCTCAAACTTACATATTCTTTCATAAAACATCAAAATACATGCATGTCATCCATTGGTAAATTTTTGAACTTAAACCCTAGCTCAAAATATAACTAGAAATAGCTAAACCGAGCTACAAGGATCTCAAAAATACAAAGAACATTAGAAACGGGGTTAGGATGCACTTACTATCAAGCTTGGAAGATGAAGAAACCCTAGCTATGGTGCCCTTGAATTTTTCGGCTAGCATAGAGAAGATGAACACTAATTTTGACTTCTTTTCCCTTTTAATTCTTTAATTTACCAAATGACAAAAATACCCTTAATGTTTCCTTCTTGTGATTTTTCCTTCCCATGTCCATTTTTGTCCATCTTAATATATAAGGGTCTAATTACTAAATAAGGACTTCTACTAATTTTTATGATGCTATTTAATACTTAAAACTTCTAGAATCTCATATTTTCTAATCTTTGTCCTAATGGATAATTTATTCACCAATTAATAAAATTCCTTCATGAAATTTCCACACAATCATGCAAACACCTCATAAGCCTCATAAAATTATTAAAACACATATTTCTACTTTAGATTTGTGGTCTTGCACCACTATTCTGACTAGGCCCTAAGTCGGGCTGTTACAATTCTCCCACTTATAGAATTTTCGTCCCCAAAAATCTTACCAGCAAAAAGGTTTGGGTACTGGTTCCTCATAGCCTCCTCGGGCTCCCACGTAGCCTCTTCTACCCCATGCCTTTGCCATAAGACTTTCACTAGTGCTATACTTTTATTCCTTAGTTGCTTGACTTCCCAGGCTAAAATCTTAATTGGTTCTTCGCCATATGTTATATCAGGTTGAATTTCAACCTCTGTCGGTGTAATCACATGCGAAGGGTCTGATCGGTAACGTCGTAACATAGACACGTGAAATACGTTATGAATCTTTTCTAACTCAGGTGGCAAAGCTAATCGGTAAGTTGTCGGCCCTATCCTTTAATCTCATATAGTCTTATAAAATGCGAACTCAAATTGCCTTTCCGGCCAAATCTAAGCACTTTCTTCCATGGTCACACCTTTAAGAATACTTTATCACCAACTTGATACTCAATTTCTTTCCTTTTCAAATCCAAATAGGATTTTTGTCTATCAGAAGCAGCTTTCAAACAATCTCGAATCACTTTTACTTTTTCTTCTATTTTTCAAACCAAATCAACCCCGTGAATCTGATTCTCCTTAAGTTCAGCCGAATATAAAGGCGTTCGGCACTTTCACCCATACAAAGCCTCATAAGGTGCCATTTTAAAGCTTGACTGAAAACTAGTATTGTAGGCAAATTCCACCAATAGTAAATACCTTTCCCAGCTGCCTCTAAACTCAAGAACACAACATCGGAGCATGACTTCAAGTACTTGTATTAACCTCTCTGATTGGCCGTCGATTTAGGGGTGGAAAGTCGATAAACCATAAAAGTAACACATTTTAACCCCACGCTTATCATGTTTTTGGATGTTTATTCATGTAATTTTGTGAATTCGATGCTCATAATCCTTTAAAATTGTATTTTTATATTTAGGTGAGCATAGGGAAGCAAAAGGAGTAGAAAATGGGCCAAAACTGGAAAAAATGGGCCACCTTAAGGATCCACACGGCCAAGCCAGAACCATACGAGTAGGGCACATGCTCGTGTGAACCACACGGGCTGGACACATGCCGGTGTGCCAACCCATGTCACTCGTGAGCCATATAAATTTCTACACAGCCTAGACACCTTCACACGGGCTGTGCACATGCTCGTGTCCCTGTCACACCCTACTTTGTTTTCACGCAAAAAAAAAGCCAATTTTTAGGGTTTCTGAGCCTCTTAAAGCCTATAAATACACGCTAGATGAAGACCTAAGGGAGCACACAGAGTAGATCGAAGAAATTACTCGAAGGACACCGTTGGAATCATCTCAGAAGCAGGACCTCATTCAAGATTAAAGATCTCCATCAAGTTCTTTAGAAGTTTTTGGGTTCTTTATGTCTTGCTGCTTTCTTAATTCTAAGATGTTTTCCTCTTACGATATGAACTAAACTCCCTAAATACCTAGGGAGGATGAAACCTATGATGAATCTTATTATTTAATTATCTGAATTACATGATAAATTCTTATTCTTGTTCTTAATTATATGTTTTTAACCCTTTCTTTAATATTTTCAGGATATTAAGTCAAGATTGATGTGCTTATTCAGTGGAGAAAAAGTCCCTGTTTAAGAGAAGATCGAGCATAATTAAGCAGAGTTGATTGCAACCCTAGAAATAGGATGACTTAAATCTTCCGGATTAGAGTCAAATATAATAAGAGAATCCATAGATCGAGTTAATACGACGATAGGGGTTTTAATTAGAAAGAGATTTCAATTAATCAAACTAGAGTCAGTTGTTTTTAGTCTTGAAAGAGATATTAACATAATTTAGGGATTTTTACGGAACAAGACAAGTGAATAAATCAGTTAATTCAGAGTCAGAATAATAAGTGAAGTTTAGGTGGATTCTTCCTTAGTTATTGTCGTTATTCATTGGTTTATTCGATTATTTTCTTCACTCTATGTTGCGTTCATAGTTAATTAGATAGTTAAGTTTTTAGATTAAAATAAATCCCCTTAATTATTAGGCTAAATAATAAAAAGATAGTTATTACTAGTAATTTTATTCCTTGAGGATACAATATTCTGAACTGTCAAAGCTATACTACTGTTGTAACACCCCTAACCCGAAAACTGTCACCGAAATAGGGTTAAGAGACATTATCAAACAATAGGATCATTTCACATCACATTCACGACACAAAGTCAATCGTTATCAAACACATTTGAATACAATCATAGAGTCCCTTAAATGAATCATTAAAACCCTAAGCATGCCTATAGACCAAGTCGGGACTAAACCGAAACACATAAGTAATTTAATAAAAGTTTGAAACTTTTCTAACATACAGGGGACACACGGCCGTGGGGGTAGGCCGTGCCTCACCCACGGCTACTTGACACTCCCGTGTGTCCTTCCCGTGGTAGTATACTGCCAAAATCAACACGGTTACCAAGCACGCCCGTGTGCTAAGGCCGTGTACTAATAGATCACATACTGCCATTTCTCATACGGCCACCAAGCTCACTCGTGTCGAGGCCTTGTGTAATTTAAGCCACATTCTACCAATTTACCCACGGCCTTAGGCTTGCCCGTGCGCCTCAACCGTGTGACATTATAGGCCACTTTACAAGGCCAATATGCCACCCACTTAGGGTCTTTCTACAAGCAATATATATATCAACACATACCTTGCATATATGGCAACCAAAACATACCAAATTGACCATTCAATTTATACACTCAATACCAATTCCAACCATGATGATTCCAAAGAAATAAACTCATATCATTACAAGCATAATTCATTCAATAGCTCACTCAAAACTTGGCCATTTCATAAGCTTCCACCAAAACCAAGATATGCATCATATATCACATTCATTCAAGCATATTACCAAATTAAACTTGCCAAAACACATGGCTAAGTTCACTTCCAAAAACATATACACATATCTAGTCTATACATGCCATATTTAGCTATATACATTTCCAAAAGGGTACCAAAATAAGTTTTTGTAGTGTGATGACGATCCTTGACAATCTTGAGCCTTCAATAGCTTTGACGACCTATAAAACAGAGAAATCCCACACACAGAGTAAGCTTTCCAAAAGCTTAGTAAGTCATATACAAATAAACTACATATGTAATCATATAAGCATATAAAATGAAAGCATATTTCTTATCAATGACCAAATTCTCACATATATATATACTTTGGTTCATACTTTTGGCCACACTTGCCACCATCAACAGTGCATGAATCATATATAAATACTTAGCTTTTTATACTCACTTTCACATATCATCTTGATATCTCATTATACATACTCATCTTAATAAAATCCCTTAGGATCTTACCTTACATACACCCTTTAGTGTATGAGTCAACGTACCTTAAACAGACATTCATTCACTTATCTGATCATCGCTCGATTTACAATTCATACACAGACTTGCCCATGGAACCAATAAGAATCTAGTAGGATACTCAAAAAGCTCAGAATAGTCGTACAATGCCAACGTCCCAGACGAGGTCTTACTTGCACTCAAATATCGATGCCACTGTCTCGAACAGGGTCTTACACGAATCATTATGATGCCGATGTCCGAGACATGGTCTTACACGTAAAGCTCATATCAATGCCAACGTCCTAGGCATGGTCTTACATATTAATCATTTATCGATGCCTACGTACCGAACGAGGTCTTACTCGTAAAGCTTATATCATTGCCAACGTCCCAGACATGGTCTTACACGAGTCTTAAATCAACGCCAACATCCTGGACGTGGTCTTACATGATTAACAAAATAGATACCTATCTATTCCTAAGTTCGTGCAGGGTTTCTCGGACTTAATCACTATAATGGATTTATCTCGGAATACAAACACTTATCTTCTCATCCATACCCATAATCAACCACAAACATATGAACAAACATAATATCATACAAGTACGTTTATTTGCATAATGACTTACCTCAGATTTGGTTTATTGAATAGAAACGGCTACTCGGTTATTTTCACTTTCCCGTGATCTAAGTCCGTTTTCCTCAGTTCTTGATCTTAATCTTGCTTAAAACTAGCCGAAACATCTAAAGCTCAAAACCCTTTCTTTTCTTTCTAATTTCGGTGGAACAAGATGATGACAATGGCCATTATCATGTTTTTGTTTTATCAATTTAAACATAATTATCTATTTACAAAACTAACCTTTAATAAAACATATAAATAACATATAAACCAAGGTCATTATAGACCATATGCCATCCACTATCCAAAACATGAGCTTATTTGCCACATAAGGCCTCCCTCTTACAAAGGCACATCAAATAGATACCTTATCAAAGAGCATGCTAATATTAAACTTTATGCGATTGAGTCCTTTTGTCAAATTAAACACACAGACGAACAAATCAACTTACGAAAATTTACCACATGCTTAGTCACATATCAACAGCACAGGAATATAATATTAAAATATCGTACGGACTCGGATTTGTAGTCTCGAAACCACTGTTCTGACTAGGGTATAAACCGGACTGTTACAATTCTCCCCCCTTAGGGATTTTCGTCCCCAAAAATCATACCGTTAAACAGAGTTGGATATTGTTGTCTCATTGAATCTTCAGGCTCCCACGTAGTCTCTTCTAATCTGTGTCGATTCCATAATACTTTCACTAATGGAATTTTCTTGTTTCTTAACTCTTTCACTTCACGAGCTAAGATATGGATCGGTTCCTCTTCATATGTCATATCAGATTGGATTTCAATTTCAAATGGGACAATCACATGTGAAGGATCAGACCTATATCTACAGAGCATCGAAATGTGAAATACATTGTGAATCTTTTCTAGTTCAGAGGGTAACTTCAATCTATATGCCACAGGCCCAACACGTTCAATGATCTCATACGGCCCGATGAATCTCGAACTTAACTTGCCTTTACGTCCGAATCGGAGCACTTTTTTCCACGGAGACACTTTCAGAAATACTTTGTCGCCGATCTAAAATTCTATATCTTTTTGTTTTAAGTCTGCATAGGACTTCTGACGATCAGATGCTCCTTTCAAACAATCTCAAATCAGTTTCACTTTCTATCTAGTATATTTTATCAAATCGACCCCGTGTAACTTATTCTCACTGAGTTCAGTCCAATATAGAGGTGTACGACATTTACGTCCATACAAATCTTTATAAGATGCCATTTTGATGCTCGACTAAAAAATATTATTATACCCAAATTCAATCAACGACAGGTATTGTTCCCACGAACCATTAAACTCAAGTACACAAAGATCTTAACATATCTTGAGAATCAATAATTATTTCAGATTGACCATCCATTTGTGGATGAAAAGCTGTACTGAAATGCAATTTCGTACCCAAAGCATCTTGCAATTTCTTCCAGAATCGCGATATGAATCTCGGATCCCTATCTGACACAATAGATAGTGGCACCCCGTGCAGTCTCACAATCTCGAAAATATAAAGCTCAGCTAATCTTTCAAGTGAGTAGTCAGATCTTACCGGAATAAAATGGGTTGATTTAGTTAATCGGTCAACTACGACCCATTTTACGTCTTTCTTTCTCAAAGTCAGAGGCAAACCAGAAACAAAGTCCATTGTTACTCTATCCCATTTCCACTCAGGAATCAGAATCAACTGCAGCAATCCCGACAGAACTTGATGTTTGACTTTTACTTGCTGACAAACTAAGCATTTTGAAACAAATTCAGAAATATCCCGTTTCATACTAGACCACCAGTAGTGTCATTTCAAATCATGATACATTTTAGTACTCCCCGGATGAACAGATAGATGACTATTATGTGCTTCGCTCAATATCATTCGAATCAACTCTAGATTTCTCGAAACACAGATACGATCCCAGAATCTCAAATAACCATCCACAATTTGAAATTCAAATTCAGAATTCACTTCACACTGAGTTCGTTTCGCTAGCAATTCATTATCAGATTTCTGAGCATCACATATCTATTGTAAGAACAACGGCTTTGCTTTTAATTCAGCTATCACAGAACTATCATCAGACAGATCTAACTGAGCTTTCAGATTACTTAGTGCAAATAATGATTTTCTACTCAGAGCATCTGCAACAACATTTGCTTTTCCTGGATGATAATCTATCACCAGCTCATAATCTTTTAACAATTCAAGCCATCTTCTCTGACGCAAGTTCAAATCTTTCTGGGTCATTAGATATTTCAGACTTTTATGATCTGAAAACACATGACATTTCTCACCGTACAAATAATGACGCCAAATTTTAAGTGCAAACACAATCGCAGCGAGCTCAAGGTCGTGTGTCGGATAATTCTTTTCATGAGGCTTTAATTGCCTCAAAGCATAAGCTACCACTTTGCCCTTTTGCATCAAAACACATCCCAGACCATTTAACAAAGCATCACTGTAAACAACAAATTCTTTACTCGATTCTGGCTGTATTAACACTAGAGCTTCTGTTAATAGAGTTTTCAACTGGTCAAAACTTTTCTAACATTTATCTGACCATTCAAATCTGACATCTTTTTGAAGTAATCTAGTCAATAGAGTAGCTATAGTCGAGAAGCCTTTAACGAATCTGTGGTAATAACCAGCTAAACCCAAAAAACTACGAACTTCAGACACATTCTTCGGAGGTTTCCAATTTAGAATAGCAAAAATCTTGCTCGAATCAACACGGATCCCAGAAGCTGACATAATACGCCCCAGAAAACTAACCTCATTCAACCAGAATTCACATTTACTGAATTTTGCATATAATTGCTTTTCTCTCAAAGTTTGCAACACAATTTTTAAATGTTTTGCATGCTCATTCTCATCACGTGAGTAAATCAAAATGTCGTCAATGAATACAACAACAAATTGATCCAGATACGATCTGAAAATTCTGTTCATCAAGTCCATAAAAATAGCAGGAGCATTGGTTAGTCCAAATGGCATAACCAAAAACTTGTAATGCCCGTACCTCGTTCTAAAAGCAGTCTTTGGAATGTCTGAATCTTTAACTCTCAATTGGTATGTAACATCCTGAAAATGGGCCTATGCATTTTTGGTTTAATTGTATGAAATGACATGTCTTATGTGTTATGAATGTATTTTGAATATTTTTGGAAACTTGGGAATGTATGGAAATGTTAAGTGAACATTTTGGAAACTTGGAAATGTCAAGTTAAAATAGGAAAGTGAACATTTTGGAAACTTGGAAATGTCAAGTTAAAATAGGAAAGTGAACATTTTGGAAACTTGGAAATGTTAAGTAAAAGAGGAAACTAAAACAAGGTAGCCTTAAGAAAATTAATAGGAGGAATTTGTCACACAAACAGGCTTGGAAAAATGGCCTAAAGATATCACTTGAGGCCCAGGTAGGTGACGCCACATACAAGGGTATTGGGCCTAGGTTCGAGTCACTTGGGGAGCAAATAAAGGAGTTTTATTTTTGCTACAAAGAGCAGGGAAGTGGACGGCACTAAGGAACCCAAGGGAAGAGTTTTTATATTCTCTTTAAATTTCGTCTAAATAGGAGATAAATCATAGATTTATTTATCATTATTTTTAGGAGATAATTGTTGGATTAATTATTTTAATAAAGTGATAATTCAAAGGATAAAGTTATCAAAATAGAAGAGTGGTGGCCAAGTAAGGGATTCTGAATAGTAAATTTGGCTAAGAGGGAAAAAAAAGTGCTACTCATCAATTTTTTCTTTCCCCTCCTCTTCTCTCTGCCAAATTTCTTAGTGCTCTCCTCTCCTCTCTTCTCTTTCATTTGTTAAGCCGAATCTATAGTCCACCATTGCCAAAATTCTCAAGTTTTCTTTCCTTTATTTTTGTGGAAACCGAATACCCCAAGAGAACCCCTAGCCGACTTCTCCATTAAATCCCAAAAGTCGAAACCTTATCATCTAGTCATCAAGGCCGGTTCTTTAAGGGGTTTTTAACAAGGGTGCTGCTGATTTCTTAAAAGGGTAAGATCCAAAAATTGGTTTCAATTCTTTTATATTTTAGACATATCAGAAATTTAGGGACTAATCTCTATTATTAATTTTGGCCGAATCATGGAAGGGTGTATTCGGGATTTAAGAATTGTCAATTACAAGAAGGTATCTTTCGGGATTTCAAGGACCTACGGTAAGACATATGTATATTCGGCCAAAGGTCATGTTTTATGTTTTAATGTTAGATTAAATCTAACATATGGTTATAGGAATTTCGACAGCATTAAGGAAGCAAGGATCCAATTCGAGATTTAAGATTTGGAAGGTAAGCACCTATGTATATTCGGCTAAAGCCTAGATTAGTATTTAGATCTGTTCTTTAAATATTCAAAAGCTGAAAACTAACCAAGTTAATTGATTCAATGCCTGGCCGAATACAAGGAGGAATAAAGCAAAAATTTCGGGATTGGTTGGTGTCCCAATTGGTAACAAGGTAGGTTTTAAGAATACAAATCCTACTAGGATTTGGTTTTATAGCCGAATAGGCTTTATGCTAATATATTAGGGTTGGCCGAATGTAGGAATTGAGATCTAAGACAGTAGATCAAATTTTGAGATTTTTGTGAATCACTAAGCAAATCAGGTGTGTATTCTACACTAATTCTTAATATGTTTTATGGCAATATTTAATATGTGCATAAAATGTGAATATGGCTAAGGTACCGTGTTACGGTACAAAGTACTCAGGTACGTTTCCTACTCCTACTAGGATTATGAAATATGTTATATTTAACATGTGAAAAGTGACATGAATGTGAATTTAAGTATGATATGCATGATATGAATAATATGAGGCATTCGGGTTATATGAGAAAGGGAAGTGAATGTGGTGACTTGGTCTCACTATCCGAATGTGGTGACTTGGTCACATTATCCGAATGTGGTAACCCGGTTACATTATCTCGAATGTGGTGTCTCATGACACAATTATTTAATCTGGTGGCTATGCCACAAATTTTATAAGGCGATGAGCACGTCATTGCAATGACGCCTTCGATGGTATGTAGCGGATGGAGGGTTGACTTAGTAGTCCCCACGGTGTGCAGGTTGGTACGGGGATGTGTAGCGGATGGCATCTAGGTTTGGGTTTGGGATTGCATCATTATCTTGAATTATTATGTGAACATGATATGTATGGTATGCCTAAATCTATTAAATTTTAGTGTTGGTTACACATTGAGTCTGTTTGACTCACCCCTTGTGGGATTACTTTTCAGGTGACGATCAGTGATGGACCGGGCCGGCAGATGCTTAGTGAAGGCCATGTGGAGTTCAAATTTCTTTTATTTGGACTATTTTACTTTAAGTATTTTGAATTTTAATTTTGGGAATTATTGATGTAATAAGGCCTTAGTAGAATTATTTTATTCTGTTTTTATTTATTAAGCTTACAAATCTTTATTTAAAAGATTAAGTAAATCTATTATTAAAACGAAGTCCAAACATTTTATCACCTAAAGTAAAGGATTTTTAATAATGAAATAAACTTGTTTTCAACTCAAGCCCAACCCAACACGATCTTTCTTCCAAATCACACAAGTTTTTCCTAAGTAACAAAAGAATTTGAAACGGTTTACACCGGGGAACATACCAGATCCGGTCAAGGCTCGTGGGCCAGGTTTGGGATGTTTCATGGTAATATCCTGATCTCAACAAATCATCAATTTTGGGCAATGGAGATTTGTTCATTATAGTCACCTTATTCAACTGACGGTAATCGATACACATTCTCATCGTGCCATCTTTCTTTTCACAAAGTAAGCAGGAGCACCCCAAGGCTAAAACTTCGGTCTAGCAAACCCTCTATCACCAATTCTCGAGTCTGTGACTTTAACTCTTTCAACTCTGTTGGTGCCATTCTATACTGAGCTATCGAAATAGGTGTCGTGCAGCAACAATTCAATACCAAATTCAACTTCACGAATCGGAGGTAAACCCGGTAACTCTTCAGGGAACACATCAGAAAAATCACAAACAATGGGTACTGATTCAACTTTCTTCTCGGATACTTTTGAATCAATCACATAAGCAAAATATGATTCATACCCCTTTTTTACATAACTCTGAGCTTTCAAAACGGATATCACAGCAGGCAATCCATTTAAATCATTAGACTCAATCCGTACAATCTTATCATTTGGACTTCTTAAATCTATAGTCTTTCTTTTATAGTTCACAACGGCATCATGCATAAACAACCAATCCATTTCCAAAATAATATCAAATTCATCAAATGGCAGTAGCATTAGATCAGTAGGAAAATAGATATCTCGGAACATTAATGGACAGTTCTTGCATACTTTGTCAACCAGGACACTTTTACCTAAGGGGTTCAATACTTTTATAGCAAATTCAGTAGACTCTACAGGCAAAGTCTTACCATATACTAAATTCATGCATATGTACGAATGCGTAGAACCAGGGTCTGTCAAAGCAATCACAAAAGTATCATAAAGAGTAAAAGTACCCGTTATAACATCAGGTGATGAAGCTTTTTCACGAGCTCGGATAGTATATGCTCTGGCAGGCACTCTAGCTTCAGATTTTACCACAGTGTCTCTCGTGCACCTCTGACTACCACTATCATTTCTTCTATTCTTTGAAGGTCTACCCCTCCTAGATGCATTTTCAAGTCTCAGATTTTGAACAGTCTCTGGCTCAACAGACTCAGGACAATCATAGATAAAATGATCAAGCGATCCACATCTGAAGCAAGCTTTATCATTTAATCCGCAGCTTCTCAGATGCCTCTTTCCGCAATATTTACATTCAGATCTCTCAGATCGAACATTACCAACACTTGCCACAGAAGTTGCTGGGACTTTGGAACTTATTGGCAATCTATCTCGGGTCCTGTTCAAATGTCTCGCGTTATCCCTGGAATGACTTTGATCATCTCTAAATCTCATCAGAGTAGATTGAAATAATTTGTTCTGAAATCTCTTTCTCATATCTCGGGCTTCAGTTTTAGCTTTTCTTTTATCTTTCCTAAGTGCTTCAGCTTTGCATGCTCGATCAACGAGTGTAACGAACTCTTTTATTTCTAATATCCCGATTAGCAAACGGATATCTTCATTAAGACCATCTTCAAATCTTTTGTACATTATAGCTTCGAAAGATATACACTATCGGGCATATTGACTTAGTCGCACGAACTCTCGTTCATGTTCAGTTACAGTCATTTGGCCCTGCTTAAGCTCAAAAAATTCTTTTCGTTTTTGATCAACGGATCTCTCACTGATATATTTCTTACTAAACTCGGTCTAAAAGAAATCCCATGTGACTCATTCTCTCAGAACAATTGAAATTAAGGTTTTTCCACCATTGATAGGCTGCATCTCGGAGCAATGATACCATACACTTAATACTTTCTTCCAGAGTCAGAGGCATTTCATCAAATACCCAGATCGTGTTTTCTAACTAGAACTCAGCTTTTTCAGCATCATCAGCATTAGCAGCTCAGAATTCTTCAGCCCCATACTTACAAATATTGTAACCCGAGGCTTATTTAACAGATTCATGTACATAACCGGTGGCACAACTGTAGTCTGAGGGGGATTAATCGGGGTCAGGGGTTACGAAATAGTCGGGTTATTTCTCATGAATTGAGTGAACCACTCACTCATCATCTGGAAGAAAGCTTGTTTAGCTTCTCCCTCCTGACCGCTTATAGCCGGTCACGAATTAGAAGGCTCTGTCCCTTGCGTAGGAGCAGGCGCATTACTTTCTACGTCGTCAGCTACGGCTTTTTCGGGATCCATTGCTATACAGAAATCACATTTTACACGTCAGGATTCATCACACTATCACAATTCAAATTTATGGCATGTATAGCTAGACTCTGACACGCTATGTTAGTCTGAGAATCGACTAAACCATAGCTCTGATACCAACCAAATGTAACACCCCTAACTCGAAAATCATCATCGAAATAGGGTTGAGAGCCATTACCGAACAATAGGATCATTTCACATCACATTCACGACACAAAGTCAATCGTCATCAAACACTTTTGAATACAATCATAGAGTCCCTTAAATGAATCATCAAAACCCTAAGCATGCCTATAAACCGAGTTAGGACTAAACCAAAACACATAAGTAATTTCATAAAAATTTGAAACTTTTCTAACATACAGAGGACACACGACCGTGGGGGTAGGCCGTGCCTCACCCACGGCTACTTGACACTCTCGTGTGTCCTCCCCGTGGTAGTATACTGCCAAAATCAACACGGTCACGAAGCACGCCCGTGTGCTAAGGCCGTGTACTAATAGATCACGTACTACCATTTCTCACACGACGACCAAGCTCACCCGTGTCGAGGCCGTGTGCAATTTAAGCCACATTCTGCCAATTTACCCATAGTCTTAGGCACGCCCGTGTGCCTCAACCGTGTGACATTATAGGCCATTTTACAAGGCCAATATGCCATCCACTTAGGGTCTTTCTACAAGCAATATATATATCAACACATACCTTGCATATATGGCAACCAAAACATACCAAATTGACCATTCAATTTATACACTCAATACCAATTCCAACCATGATGATTCCAAAGAAATAAACTCATATCATTACAAGCATAATTCATTCAATAGCTCATTCAAAACTTGGCCATTTCATAAGCTTCCACCAAATCCAAGATATGCATCATATATCACATTCATTCAAGCACATTACCAAATTAAACTTGCCAAAACACATGGCTAAGTTCACTTCCAAAAACATATACACATATCTAGTCTATACATGCCATATTTAGCTATATACATTTCCAAAAGCGTACCAAAATAAGTTTTTGTAGTGTGATGACGATCCTTGACAATCCTTAGCCTTCAGTAGCTTCGACGACCTATAAAACAGAGAAAACCCACATACAGAGTAAGCTTTCCAAAAGCTTAGTAAGTCATATACAAATAAACTACATATGTAATCATATAAGAATATAAAATGAAAGCATATTTCTTATCAATGACCAAATTCTCACATATATATATACTTTGGTTCATACTTTTGGCCACACTCGCCACCATCAACAATACATGAATCATAAATAAATACTTAGCTTTTCATACTCACTTTCACATATCATCTTGATATCTCATTATACATACTCATCTTAATAAAATCCCTTAGGATCTTACCTTACATACACCCTTTCGTGTATGAGTCAAAGTACCTGAAACAGACATTCGTTCACTTATCTGATCATCGCTCGGATTTACAATTCATATCACAGACTTGCCCATGAAACCAATAGGAATCTAGTAGGATACGCAGAAAGCTTGGAATAGTCGTACAATGCCTACGTCCCAGACAAGGTCTTACTCGTAAAGCTTATATCATTGCCAACGTCCTAGACGTGGTCTTACACGAGTCTCAAATCAATGTCAACATCCCGGACGTGGTCTTACATGATAAACAGAACAGATACCTATCTATTCCTATGTTCGTGCAGGGCTTCTCGGACTTAATCACTATAACGAATTTATCTTGGAATACAAACACTTATCTTCTCATCCATACCCATAATCAAACTTAAACATATGAAAAAGCATAATATCATACAAGTACGTTTATTTGCATAATGACTTACGACCTTTCCCCTCCCAATTCCGGCCACCGTCGATTTTCCCCTCCCTTTTGCTTTGCCATCCCTTTTCTCCGTTCTTCCCCTTTCCTTCCTCTTCTTTCTCCTTTCTCCAGCCACCTGCCCCATTGCGCCCTCACCGCCGCCCCTCCTCCCACCCAAACAACACATGCATCACCCAACCTTGCGCCGCCATGCCACCGCCCGCCGACCTCACTACCATCGGTCACACTTCTTGTGCCCTCTATTTTTTTTCATTATTATTATTATTATTATTGTATATTTAATTTATTTCTTTATTTTGTTTATTATTTTAATCTTTATTTTTCTTTTTATTTATATTAGGATTATTTTTATTATTTTTATTTAATTATCTTATTTGAATTTTATTGTCCTTATTTCCATTTAGAATAGGATTTTTATTATTCTTGTTGTTCTTTTTAGTCATGATGAATATTTAGTATTTTGTTTCAATTTCTTACTAGTTTTTAATTTGTTAGGTTAAATAATGTGTTCTTAGTTTTTGGCATGAGGATTATTTACTAATTTTTATTACAAGATTATAATGATTCGTTCTTCTTTTAGCAGTACGTTACTATCTCGGACTAATGAAATTTTCCATCCTTGACTTTGGTGATGTTTGATTTCTTTATTAAATTTTTTTATTTTTTTAGATACATCATGACAAATACCTAAGGAAAGACTAAGGTCGCCGTCCCCGCTTCGAAAAAGAGGAAGGGTCCCGGTGCGACCTCATCGAGCACCTCTGCTAAAGTATGCCACCCTTACCTCCGATTTATCGCTGACCCATCAGAGGACCTCTTTCAGCTCCTTCGAGTATGACCCCTAGGTTTGGGCTACTGTACCGATTAGGCCGCGTTGGAGCAAGTCCACCTCGTTGACGAGGTTCGCGCCTTCATCACCACAGCATCGTGGGACAGCTTCTTCAGTATCGTCGAGCCCACTTATATGGAGATTACTTTGGAGTTCTGCTCAACGTTCCACCTTCAGAATGTCATGTCAGTCCATGTCGAGCTTGGCACCATCATATTTCGCCTTGGTGGTTTGGTGCGCCATATGAGCATCCTAGAATTCGGTGCGGCCTTGGGACTTTATATAGAGGAATTCATGAGCGCTGAGGACTTTCTTCAGCTGCATCGCCACATTTATTACTCGCCGTTGCATTGTTGGAACAAAATTACGGGCGGCCTTATGACCTATGATGCCAGTCGCTCGAAAGAGAGTTCTCTCTCTCCACCTCTCAGGTATCTTTACGCCCTTTTAGCTCACACTTTGACAGGACGGAGAGCGAGCACCGGCGTCGTGAGCACACACGATGCCTACTACTTATGAAGCATGGCCCATGGCTATATTATCGACTTGGCATACTTCATCGCTTTATCCTTCTGCCATTAGACGGACCGCCACAGGAGGGGCCCCTTATGCTTAGGCCCTTATGTGACTCGCCTAGCTCGACACTTCAGTCTCCTCGACACACTGGAGTAGTCCTCTACGCTCACACTGGTTGGCCAGATGTCCTTTCAGGGCATCTCGAGCATGCTTCACATGAGGATGATCGAGAGGCATTGTGGATTCGATCCTTCCCAGTATCGATTGTCTCATCCTGATAATCAGGATGATCCCAAGGACATCACTAAGGATGTTCCTCTCCCTCACGAGGATCCACCCCACCCTCCACCTCTGAGTCACCGACCTCCTTCTTCTGCTTCTACTTTGAATGACATATCCAAGTGACTCACTTGCTTCGAGCAGCAGTGCTACCAGCAGTTTGATAGTCTCGAGGCCACCTTAAAGTAGATTTGCCACCATCTCCATATTTCACCTTAACCACTGCCACCTCGCGACGTGTCTGATGATGAGCATCTTTGAGTCCATTTATTTTATCTTTATTTTGATTTTTATGTTTCTTTTTATTTTTATTTTTAGTCTATTTTCCTTTATGTTTCGTATTATATTTTCAAAAACTTATATTTTATATTTTAAACTATATTTTAGTTTTTTATTATTATTTCTAATCGAGTAATCCCTTAATCTTCTTCCACAGTTGTGTTTATTTTTCTTAATAGTTGCTCAGAATCATGCACTTCATTTTGTTCTATCTACAATTCCGCGTTCATTATTCCACTGATTTCATCCAAAATTTAGGAAGTTTCACTTCTCCCTCTCTATTATGATATTCTTATTATATTGTCATTATCCATTTTGGTACATTGAGGACAATGTACATCTTAAGTGTGTGGAGGTTAATTATATCATTATTAGAAAATCCACAATTATTTCTTGTTCTTAAGTAAATTTTTTCATATCACTATAAGAATGAATTTTTATTGATTTATGATTTTTATTGATATGTTTTGGATTAAGTTATAGGTAATTGTGCATTGATTGTTTAAACTTTAAGACATTAGAGAATCAAGCATGATAAGTCTATTTTCAGAATTAAAATTGCTAGGTTGTTTCCCTAAATTTAAATATTACCTTAAAGTTTGAGATTTACAAGAATGACATAAAAAACCATAATTTTTTGTGAGATTTTGAGCCTTTAGAGCATACACTTTTCTTACTCACTTTATTATTGGTTATGAGTGTGTCAATATTGATTTGTTATTCTAGAATTTGCTTCGATTATGCATGTCGAGACCACACTTTTGATTTGATATACTGAGATGATAAAGACACCTAGGTTTTAACCCACTTAATCCACTAAAAGCCTACCTTCATATTAACCCCTAGTGAACCCCTTTGAGCCTAATAAATCGTTTCTTGACTCACCCATTAATATTAACCCAAAACTAAATTTTGGCTTCGTTGTTCCTATTTTATTGACTCCTTTTTTGTCGAGATTTGATTTGATCAGTTGCCTAACTATGCTCTTTATTTCAGTTGTTAAATTCTTTCTTATTATTGTATAAAAAAAAGAAGAAGTGGAAATACACATTCATTTATTTTTATTATTACTAGTTCTATGTTATTTGAGCTTAAATAGGTAATTCCATATTTTGAGAAGAAGCTTGTTTTATTATTGATAAATTTTCAATTAATGTAATTATTCAGTATTAGTTTATTTTTCTAGTTAGGTAAATTGTCAATTCAATCTCAATTTTAACCCTCTAATTCAGCCTTTATCCGCACCTTTAACCCAAGCCCCATTACAATCCTTTCAATGACCTTTTGATTTGTGTATCATCTCATTTTATAGTGGTGGAGATTTGATTTTCATGCAAGCCTATGGTAATAACTTTCCATGTTTGACTTTTGAGTGCTTAATTTGAACCTTAAACACTTTGAGTGATTTTAGTGGATCTTTAGTGAGGATGTAAATTCTTGTCAGTTTTGAATCAAAGGTAATTATTTAGATAAGGGGAAACACCTATGTTTTCGTGCTATAAAAATTTGTAACTTGGATTGTTTGAATCTTTAAGATTATTTTAGTCAAATTATCAATGTTTGAATTATTTATGAATTATGATAAGACATTATTGATAAGAATTGTTAATTAAGAAGGTTTAATTTTAATTGTGAGTTGATGATTTTGCTTGTCCTTTCTCTACAATATTTCCCATCACTTTCTCTTATTTTCCTTTACTAACATGTTAAGAACATAGGACCATATATAAGAAAACTCCACTATAACATCATTTCCATGCTTTTTCAATAATAACAAACTTAAAAAAATATATTGAAATCTTGATGTTTTTACCTTGTCTTATTGATTTCAATCTTTAATTTGATTTTTCTCTCTCCTCCAGCTTCTATTTCTTGAATCTAACTTGATATTCTTCCACCCCATAGTCTCCTTGTCATCTTTCTCTCTTGATGGCTATGGAAATTCTTTTGAATTCTAAGTGAAAATGGTGGATTTTTGGTGAAAGGACCAATTTGTAAAGAAAGAAAAACTTTCTTTCTTTCTCTCTTCTTCTCACATTGGTGCATGGGAAAGAAGATGGATGGTGTGTTGTTGTTTTTTCTTCCCCCCCACACACATATACTAAATAAAATAATAAAATAATAATAAATATCTTATTAAAATATTAATAAAGTAATAATTAATTAATTAATTAATTTAAAATATCATCAACATAATTATTACATTCTAAAACTCTCTCTCTTACTAATTGACCAATTTTCCCTTCACGATCTTTTAAAATTCCATCATTTAGTCATCACTTAATTTGGAAAAATTACAATTTCATCCCTCACAATTCTTCACTTATTCGATTTGGTCTTAATTTATCCATTTTCCTTAGTTTCTAGATTATTCCACCCCTAAAATATTTGCACTATTGGTCCTTCAAATTTTTCATATTTACACTTTAACCCCTCAGATTTTTAGTATTTACTCTTGGGCAACAAAAATTTCTCACTTTTACAATTTAGAATCTTTAAGATTCTTTTAGTCAAATTATCAATGTATGAATTATTTATGAATTATGATAAGACATTATTGATAAGAATTGTGAATTAAGAAGGTTTAATTTTAATTGTGAGTTGAGGATTTAGCTTGAGGACAAGCAAACGCTTAAGTGTGGAGATATTGTATAAACCATAAAAGTAACACATTTTAATCCCACGCTTAGCGTGTTTTTGGATGTTTATTCATATAATTTTGTGAATTCGATGCTCCTAATCCTTTAAATTTGTATTTCTATACTTAGGTTAGCATAGGGAAGCGAAAGGAGTAGAAAACGGGCCACCTTAAGGATCTACACGGCCAAGCCAGAACCACACGGGTAGGGCACATGGTTGTGTGAACCACACGGGCTGGACACACGCCCGTGTGCCACTGTGTCACTCATGAGCCATGCAAATTTCCACACGGCCTGGACACCCTCACATGGGCTATGCACATTCCCGTGTCCCTGTCGCACCCTACTTTATTTTCACGTGGAAAAAGCCAATTTTTAGGGTTTCTGAGCCTTCTAAAGCCTATAAATACATGCCAGAGGAAGACTTAAGGGACCACGCAGAGTAGATCGAAGAAATTACTCGAAGGAAGCAGTCGGAATCATCTCGGAAGCAAGATTTCATTCAAGATTAAAGATCTCCATCAAGTTCTTTAGAAGGTTTTGGGTTCTTTATGTCTTGTTGTTTTCTTAATTCTAAGATGTTTTCCTCTTACGTTATGAACTAAACTCCCTAAATCCCTAGGGAAGATGAAACCTATGATGAATCTTATTATTTAATTATCTGAATTACACGATGAATACTTGTTCTTGTTCTTAATTATATGTTTTTAACCCCTGCTTTAATATTTTCAGGATATTAAGTCAAGATTGATGTGCTTATTCAGTGGAGCAAAAGTCCCTGTTTAAGAGAAGATCTAGCATAATTAAGCAGAGTTGATTGCAACCATAGAAATAGGATGACATAAATCTGCCGGATTAGAGTCAAATCTAATAAGGGAATCCATCGATTGAGTTAATGTGACGATAGGGGTTTTAATTAGAAAGAGATTTTAATTAATAAACCTAAAGTCAGTTGTTTTTAGTCTCGAAAGAGATATTAACATAATTTAGGGATTTCTATGGATCAAGACAAGTGAATAAATCGATTAATTCAGAGTCAAAATAATAAGTGAAGTCTAAGTGGATTCTTCCTTGGGTATTGTCATTATTCATTGGTTTATTCGATTATTTTCTTCACTCTCTGTCGCGTTCATAGTTAATTAGATAGTTAAATTTTTAGATTAAAATAAATCCCCTTAATTATTAGGCTAAATAATAAAAAGATAGTTATTACTAGTAATTTTAGTCCTTGAGGATACGATATTTTGGACTCATCAAAGCTATACTACTGTTCGATAGGTGCGCTTGCCTTTGTCGAAATAATAGTTAGTTTCAAGCCCATCAAAAGCCGTACTAAAATTCAACTTTGTACCGAAGGCCTCTTATAACTTCTTCCGAAATCTAGACGTGAATCTTGGATCTTTATCCGATATAATTGATAAAGGCACTCCGTGTAGCCTAACAATCTCTTAAATATACAAGTTTGCCAACTTATCAAGTGAGTAGTCAACTCGCACAGGTATGAAATGGGCTGACTTTGTAAGTCTATCGACTATGACCCATATAGCATCTTTCTTGCTCGGTGTCAACGGCAAACCCGTTACAAAATCCATGGTAACTTGGTCCCACTTCCACTCGGGTACCATAATAGGTTGTAACAAACCCGAGGGTACTTGGTGTTCGGCCTTTACATGCTGACAATTCAAGCATCTTGAAACAAACTCAGAAATATCTTTCTTCATACTAGGCCACCAGTACCATTTCTTCAAATCATTATACATCTTGGTGCTACCTGGATGTACAGATAGGCATCCACTATGTGCCTCATGCAACACTTTATGAATGAGCTCATCGTTCCTCGGTACACATACTCTTTCTCTGAACATCAAACCTCTGTCTGAATTGATCCGAAAATTAGACTCAGCACCCGACTCGAACTGAACTCTTTTGGCTTGTAATTCACTATCATCTTTCTGAGCCTCAAAAATCTCTTGGAGGAACATCGGTCTAGACTTCAACTCAGCTAGAATGAAACCATCATCTGACAACATCATCTGTGTATTCATAGCCCTCAAAGTAAATAGAGATTTTCTACCTAAAGCATCGGCGACTACATTCGCCTTTCCCGGGTGGTAGTCAATAACTATGTCATAATCTTTTATCAGCTCTAACCATATTCACTGCCTTAAATTCAACTCCTTCTGAGCCATCAAGTACTTTAAGCTCTTATGATTGGTGAATATCCAACATTTTTCACCATACAAATGGTGTCTCCAAATCTTCAATGCAAAAACAATAGCAGCCAACTTTAAATCATGTTTCGGATAGTTCTTCTTGTGTGGCTTCAACTGTCTAGAGGCATATGCTATCACCTTGCCTTCTTGCATAAGTACACATCCCAATCCATTTAAGGATGCATCACTGTAGATCACAAATTCCTTTCCCGATTCAGGTTGTACTAGAACTGGAGCTTTTGTCAACATCGCCTTTAATTTCTTAAAACTTTGTTGGCACTTTTCTATCCATTCAAACTTTACATTTTTCTGTAACAATTTCGTCATTAGGGTCGCTATCCTGGAAAACCCCTTAACGAATCGCCTATAATAGCCAGCTAGGCCTAGAAAACTTCTAACCTCAGATACATTTTTCGACGATTTCCAATCAATAATAACTGAAATCTTACTTGGGTAAACTTGGACTCCCTCTCCCGAGACAATATGCCCCCAAAATCCAACTTCCTTAAGCCAAAAATCACTTTTGCTGAACTTGGCATGCAACTGATTATCTTGCAAAATCTGTAAAATGGTCCTCAAGTGTTCGTCATGCTCATGCTTATCACAGGAATATATTCATATGTCATCAATGAAGACGACCACAAACTTATCCAAGTATGGCCGAAAAATGCCGTTCATTAAGTCCATAAACACCGCAGGGGCATTTGTTAATCCAAAAGGCATGACTAAAAATTCATAGTGCCTATACCTCGTTCAAAAATCAGTCTTAGGCACATCTGAGTCTTTTACTATCAACTGATAGTATCCCGACCTCAAGTCTATCTTGGAGAACACAGTGGCTCCTTTGAATTGATCAAACAAATCATCAATCCTTGAAAATGGGTACTTGTTCTTCATGGATACCTTATTAAGCTATCGGTAATCTATGCACAATCTCATCTTCTTCAAAAATAGCACTAGAGCACCCCATGGAGAATGACTCGGTTTAGCAAGACCTTTTGTCCGTCAACTCTTGTAACTGTGCCTTCAATTCCTTCAACTCCATTGGAGCCATTGTATAAGGAGTAATTGATATCGGCATAGTACCGGGAGCTAACTCAATGTTGAATTCGACCTCTCGAATCGGAGGTAACCTTGGCAACTCCTCGGGAAAAACGTCTGGGTACTCACATACTATCAGTACTATTTAATCTTTAACTTAGTTTCTTTGGCATCCATCACAAAAGTAAGATATGCCTCATACCCTTTTCTTACTTACCTCTGAGCTGACATATGAGAGATCACTACCGGCAATCTGTCTTGTTTATCTGATTCAACATAAAGGGTGTCCCCATTTTCACATCTCAACTCAATATTTTTTTTCCACAATTTACTGTCACATCATGAGTGGTTAACTAGTACATACTAAGAATAATATCGAATTCATCAAATGGCAATAAAATAAGATTTGCCTTAAAACAATGACCTCTAATCATCAATGGGCAGTCTTTGCATACTTTATCAACTAATACACTTTTGCCTAATGGATTAGACACTTTTATCACAAACTCAGTAGACTCTATGGGCATGCTCATACTAGATACTAAGTTCATGCAAATCTATGAGTGGGTAGATCCAGGATTTATTAAAGCAATAACTTTAGTATCATGAAGAGAGAATGTACCCGTAATTACATCGGGAGATAATGCCTCTTCACGAGCGCGAATGGCATAAGTCCTTGCAGGTGCTCTACTCTCAGTTCCCGCAGCCTGCTCTCAGGATATACCCTTACTACTCGCCCCACTTCCTAGGTTCCTTTATTGTTTTCCTCTATTAGTGCTTCCTGATCTTGCACTCTGAACCTTTTCTTTCCTAACCATTTCAAGGCATTCTCTGATAAAGTGATCTTGGGAACTGTAACACCCCAAACCAGGCCTAAACGCGACTGAATCTGGTATGTCACAGGGTTAGGTGAAAATGATTTTTTAACGACTCTGGGAAAAATCATAGTTTTGAAAACCTTTTGATTAAGCGATGTTTCGAAAACCAAGATTTGTTAGCTTGGGAAAAATTTCAAAATTTTATTTAACCAATTATTTCTTAGACTAGGTGCGAATTTGAAAGAAATGTTATTTAGTGAACTCGAATATCCAAAACCCCATTTAAATTTCGTGACTAAGTTTTTGCATGGTCTCAGGCATAAATACTAAATCAAACCAAGTATAAATTTAAAAGGCCTTATTACAACAAAAACCCCTAAATAAAAACTAACTTTAAGCAGTAGAAAGTTCATAAAAATATAACGCCTTTTATGGCCTCCACGAGCCCACCTCAGCTCCCATATCCACGATCTACTGATTACCTGAAAGGTTAGGGAAAGGGTGAGTCACAGAGACTCAGTGTGTAAAACCATCAAACACATAAATCGGCCCACGACCCACAATCTTGTATTTAGCTCATAAACAATGTCATACAATCACAAGAAATGCATTAAGCCCAGCCCAACCTAGTATTTCCATCTTCTACACGCCATCCCGTAACAAACATCACACCGTGGGGATTTCTACAATCAACCCTCCATCCGCTACATGCCGTCTTGACAGTCATGCTGTTAGAAAATGTGGCAGAGCCACCGATCACTACGTGACCTTAAAATCAACTATGCCATAGCCACCGATCACTATAAGACCTCATAAACAGATGTGGCAGCGTCATCGATCACTATGTGACCTTAATAAACAATATGGCAGAGCCACCGATCACCATGTGACCTTATGAACAATGTGGCAGAGCCACCGATCGCTATATGACCTTATCACTTCCCCTTTATCAACATTCCCATATCCCGTGCACAATATTTATATCGTGACAGATGTATCATGCTAGTAACAAGGCAATAAATCATCACATACAACCAACTCATATCAGGTAATTACAGATACATACCTGGCACTTCCTGCCTTACCCACAAGGGTATTTCGACTGTATTTACAGCCTTTTCCAGCTTTTCAGCCCATACAATTAATAATACAATCAAGTAAAGTGTGTTAGGGTTTACACACTTAGTAACACGCAAAACGATACTCTCTACGTTGACACTACCGATAGCAGAAACAACTGCTATCTGCCTACGACCCTGTTCTGAAGCCGGTCCACAACTCGGTGGCCAATCTCGGACTGCTGACATCGCTCGCTCCTTAAACTTAGGGGCTGGGTTTATGTAACACCCCGCACCCAAGACCGATACTGGGTCTGGATACGAGACATTACTATGCTTGAACTCAATGAAACATGTACTTACGGGCTATAAAATTTTGTTCCAACTTAAAAACTACACTTTCTTAGTCAACACATATAATAAGGGCCTTTGAGGCCTTTAACTCATGTCAGAAAACTTTCGGAATTAAAATCAAATAACTCATTTTTGAAGCAGGGTTCACACGCCCGTGTGACTTGGAACACGCCCGTGTACCCTTAAGCACGCGTATGCCCTCAAACCATGTAGAACTACTAACTATATCCACACGGCTTAAACACACCCATGTCTACCAACTGTGGGAGGTTACTGACTAATTTCACACGGCCATGACACGCCCGTGGGATTAGACCGTGTGCTAATCCTTGATATACTGACTAAATTAACATGGTCTGGGCACACGCCCATGTCCAAACTGTGTGTCTTCCACGGCATACACACACGGCCGTGGGATTTGCCCGTGGCCTATTATGATTAATAATACTAAGGTGCAGGGTTAACACGGCCTTGACACACACTCATGTGTCCAACCGTGTGGGCACTTACAGGCTATTTACCAAGTCGTGAACCACCCTAAAATGAAGATCATATCCATGCACAATTCAACGATGCAATAACAACCCAATTTTATGAATAATACTACATGCTTCATTGATCTCAATAAACATACATGCTTAGTCAAATTTGGCCAATCACTTAGCCATATACAAAAGAATAATAAACTTGATAGCCTTTACAAAGGCCCTTCTTAAAACATGTCCACAAAATGAATGTTTCCTATACATGCCATACTTAGTAAAGTAACTTGTCTATACCAAAATAAGAGTTGATAGTGTGTTGCGAGCTCCGACTTTAATGATCTACGAGTTAGCTTGGTGGGACTGCATAGAAAGAAAGAATCATAACGTAAGCATTTAGCTTAGAAAGTTTGCATGTAACAACTCATAGCATCATCATTGCTTAATATAAACCATTTCACATAAACAATGGTATCATGAATTTCATCTAAAGAGCTTACTTACTCATATAGATTCTTACATGTCTCATGACACTTACTATTATCATACTTGTAAGGTAACCATGATACCTATATCACTTGATCACATTGATCAGTATACTATAATAACAATATTCATGATATCTGCTTTCTCATTCACAATATGAATAATAGTCAACTTCATCTAACTTCATCTTGATACTAACTTTACTTTCTTAGCTTTCTTGCTATCTTACTTTAGCTTACTCATTTGCCTGATGAATTTCTGTGAATAACCGATGATACTAAATCTCTTCCCACATAATATGATGCCAAAGCCATATCCTAGACATTGTCTTACATGAGTTATCACATCTTGGTTTCACGGCCATGTCTTGACATGGACTTATATGAAGTCTTGCTCTTGATAACATACTCAATGCCAAGCTTGAGTCCTTGGACTTATATGATAACTTGCTTGCTAACTTGATCAATGCCAAGCTTGCCTTGGACTTATATGATATCTTGATCAATGCCAAGCTTGCCTTGGACTTACATGATAACTTGCTTGCTAACTTGATCAATGCCAAGCTTGCCTTGGACTTACATTAACCAAATCAACCTCGTGAATTTGGTTCTCCTTGAGTTCAGTCCAAAACAAGGGAGTTCTGCACTTATGCCCATATAGGGCCTCATAAGGCGCCATCTTTAAGCTCAACTGAAAGCTATTATTATAAGCAAATTCTACCAATGGGAAAAAACTTTTCCCAACTGCCTTGGAATTCCAAAACACAACATCTGAGCATGTCCTCGAGTACTTGAATTAACCTTTCTGACTGACCATCAGTCTGAGGGTGAAAAGCTATGCTAAAACTCAATTTTGTACCCAAATCTTCTTGAAGCTTCTTTCAGAATCTAGATGTGAATCTCGGATCTCTATCCGATATGATCGATAAGGGAACTCCGTGAAGTCTTACTATTTCTGAAGCATACAAGTTTGCCAACTTGTCTAGGGAGCAATCCACTCGTACAGGTATAAAGTGGGCTGACTTCGTGAGTCTATCAATGACTACCCAAACTGCATCTTTCTTGCTCGGAGACAACGGTAAACCCGTTACGAAATCCATGGTGATACGGTCCTATTTCCACTCAGGAATCAAGATAGGTTGAAGTAAACCCGAAGGTACTTGGTGTTCAGCATTTACTTGCTAACAAATCATGCACTTGCTAACAAATTCTGAAGTGTCTTTCTTCATTTTCGGCCATCAATACTGTTGCTTTAGATCATTATACATCTTGGTGCTACCCGGATGTACAGATAAACACCCATTATGTGTTTCATACAAAATTCTCTATATAAGCTCCTCTTTTTTTGGCACACAAACTCTATCTCTAAACATTAAATATCCATCAGAATTAATCCGAAAGTCGGATTCAGCACTTGACTCGCACTGAGCTCTCTTAACTTGCAACTCACTATCTTCTTTTTGAGCTTCAAAGATCTCTTGAGAAACATTGGTCTAGCTCTCAACTCAGCTAAAATGGAGCCATTTTCGGATAAGGATATCCTTGAATTCAATGCTCTTAAAATAAATAGAGACTTCCTGCTCAAAGCATCAGCGACTACATTCGCCTTTCCTGGATGGTAGTCGATGACCAACTCATAGTCTTTTATCAACTCTAACCATCTTCTTTGTCTTAAGTTCAACTCTTTTTGCGTCATCAGGTACTTCAAACTTTTGTGATCGGTGAAAATCTGACATCGTTCACTGTATAAATAGTGTCTCCAAATCTTCAATGCGAAGACTATGGCGGCCAATTCTAGGTCATACGTCGGATAATTCTTCTCATGAGGTTTTAACTATCTTGAGGCATAAGCAATCACTTTGCCTTATTGCATGAGTACATAGCCTAATCCATTTAAGGATGCATCGCTGTAGACTACAAATTCTTTCCCTGATTCGGGTTGTACTAAGATTGGAGCTTCTGTCAGCATTGCTTTCAACTTCTCAAAACTTTGTTGGCATCTTTTCGACCACTAAAACTTCACGTTCTTCTGTAACAATTTAGTCATCAGGGTTGCAATCATAGAAAACCCCTTGACAAATTGTCTATAGTAGCCGGCTAGGCCCAAAAAACTTCTAATCCCAGTGATGTTCTTTGGTGGTTTCTAGTCTATTATAGCTGAGATCTTACTTGGATCTACTCAGACTCCATCTCTCGAGACAATATGTCACAGAAATCCCACTTCCTTGAGCCAAAATTCACTTTTACTGAATTTGGCATGCAACTGATTTTCTCGAAGAGTCTGTAAAACTATCCGTAGATGATCAGCATGTTCATTCTCGTCTCGGGATTAAATCAGTATGTCATCAATAAAAATAACTACAAACTTATCAAGGTATGGTCTAAAAATGTGGTTCGTTAAGTCCATGAATACCGCAGGAGCATTGGTCAACCCAAAGGGCATGACTAAAAATTCATAATACCCATATCTTGTTCGAAAGGCAGTCTTGGATACATTTGAATCCTTTACTCTCAACTGGTAGTACCCTAATCTCAAGTCTATTTGGAGAATACAGTCGCTCCTCTCAATTGATCAAACAAATCGTCGATCTTAGGCAATGGATACTTGTTCTTTACTGTCACTTTATTAAGCTGACGGTAATCAATGCATAATCTCATGGTGCCATCTTTCTTTTTCATAAACAAAACCGGAGCGCCCATGGTGAACAACTTGATTTTGCAAAGCCTTTGTCATCAACTCTTGCAATCAGAATTTCACTCTTTCAACTCTGTTGGAGCCATTCTATAAGGAGTAATGGATATTGGTACAGTACCGGGAGCTAGCTCAATGCCAAACTCAACTTCTCTAACTGGTGGTAATCCTGGTAATTCCTCATGAAAAACATCCACATACTCACATACTATCGGCACTGATTCAATCTTTAACTCTGTCTCTTTATCATTCAATACAAAGGCCAAAAATGCCTTGCTCATCTGATTCTACATGAAGAGTATCCCCATTCTCACATCTCATCTCAATGTATTTCTTCCCACAATTTACAATTACATTATGAGTAGTCAACCAGTCCATACCAAGAATGAGATCGAATTCATCAAATGGTAACAACATAAAATTTGCTTTAAAGCAATGACCTCTAATCATTAATGGACAATCTTTACAAACTTTAGCAACTAACATACTCTTGCTTAAAGGATTAGACACCTTAATCACAAATTCTGTGGTATATATAGGCACACCTAAACCAAGTACTAATTTCATGCAAATGTAAGAGTGTGTGGATCCGGGGTCTATTAAAGCAATAACTTTGGTATTGTAAAGAGAAAAGGTACCCGTAATAACATCAGGGGAAGATGCCTCTTCACGAGTGCGAATGGCATAAGTCCTTGCAGGCACTCTGCCCTCGGGTCTCGTGGCCTGCTCTCTAGGGTTACCTCTTCCACTTGCCCCACTTCCTGGGTTCCTCTGCGTCTCCCTCTGACCATAGTCCCAGATCTCGGGTTCTGATTTCTCTCTTCTTTAGTCATCTCTAGACAATCCTTTATGAAATGGTCTTGGGAACCACATCTAAAACATGCATTTTCATGTGCTCGGCATTCTCCCAAATGGCATCTGCCACATTGTGGACATTCAGGTCTGTCAGATCTAAAATTTCCACCACTTGCAACTGAAGTCGTTTGTGCTTTATTTCCCAAATACTGCTTACTCTTGTCTTTTCTTGAAAATCCAGTGGAAGTAGCTATTTGAGTAGAAAAATCTCTTGACTTCTTGGACAACGATTGGAACGACTTGTTCCACTATCTCTTTTTAGAATCGTGAGAGTCTATTTTAGATTTCTTCTTCTCTTTTACCAGTTCTTTGACTTTACAAGCCCTTTCCACTAGTACAAGAAATTCTTTTAATTCAAGGATAGCAACAACCAGCTTAATGTCCTCATTTAAACCATCTTCAAACCTTTTACTCATAATGGCCTCAGTGGACACACATTCGCGAGCGTACTTGCTGAGTCGTACAAACTCTCACTCATAATCAGTTATTGACATCTTGCCTTGCTTCAGCTCTAGAAATTCTTTTCGCTTCTGGTCTACAAACCTCTGGCTGATATACTTTTTCTTAAACTCTTCTTGGAAGAATTCCCATGAGATCCTTTCCCTTGGTACCACCGACACAAGGGTGTTTCACCATTGGTAAGCATAATCTCTTAAGAGAGAGACTACACACTTCATGCATTCATCAAGAGTGCAGGACAGTTCGTTAAATACTTTTATGGTATTTTCTAACCAGAACTCAGCTCTTTCTGGATCATCATCTTTTCTAGCTCAGAATTCTTCTGCCCCATGCTTCCTGATCCTATCAATTGAGGTTTACCTCCTCTTACCACCTCTACTACTTGAGGGCTCTTTGGAGTAGGTTGTGGAGCAAAGGGGTGGAGGCGTTGTGCATTCGGGTTTGCTCGAACAAACTCCGTGTACAGTGCATCCATCATATGGAGGAAGGCTTCTAGCCTCTTCTCCTCCTCCTTCTTGACTCACCGTAGTGGGTCCATTCTCATTCTCATCTGTGTAGTCCCCTTCAAGGAGCTGGTGCATTACTTTCTACATCATCCGCTACATTATTTAGGATCCATTTACTATATGTATAAACATATTTAAGTCGTCAGAGTCGTCACACTATCATTATAAAAACATTCTTACGTATGGAATGTATAGCTAGACTCATGCTCGTGCTACGTTAGTCCTAGAACCGACTAAACTGCAATGGATACCACTAAATGTAACACCGCACCCAAGATCAGTCTGGTGCGGATATGAGACATTACTATGCTTGAACTCCTTTGAAACACGATTTACGGGCTATAAAATTTCGTTCCAACTTAAAAACTTCACTTTCTTAGTCAACACATATAACAAGGGCCTACGAGGCCTTTAACTCATGTTAGAAAACTTTCGGAATTAAAATCAAATAACTCATTTTTGGAGCAAGGTTCACACATCCGTGTACCCTTAAGCACGCCTATGCCCTCAAACCGTGTAGAACTACTGGCTATTTCCACACGGCTTAGACACGCCCATGTCTACCAACCGTGAGAGGTTACTGACTAATTTCACAAGACCATGACACGCCCGTGGGATTAGACCGTGTGCTAATCCCTGATATACTGACTAAATTAACATGGTCTGGGCACACGCCCATGTCCAAACCGTGTGTCTTACATGGCATACACACACGGCCGTGGGATTTGCCCGTGGCCTATTATGATTAATAATACTAAGGTGAAGGGTTAACACGGTCTTGACACACCCCCGTGTGTCCAACCGTGTGGGCACTTACAGGCTATTGACCAAGCCGTTAGCCACTCTGAAATGAAGATCATATCCATGCACAATTCAGCAATGCAATAACAACCCAATTTTATGAATAATACTACATGCTTCATTGATCTCAATAAACATACATGCTTAGTCAAATTTGGCCAATCACTTAGCCATATACAAAAGAATAATAAACTTGATAGCCTTTACAAAGGCCCTTCTTAAAACATGTCCACAAAATGAATGTTTCCTATACATGCCATACTTAGTAAAGTAACTTGTCTATACCAAAATAAGAGTTGATAGTGTGTTGCGAGCTCCGACTTTAATGATCCACGAGTTAGCTTGGTGGGACTGCATAGAAAGAAAGAATCATAACGTAAGCATATAGCTTAGTAAGTTTGCATGTAACAACTCATAGCATCATCATTGCTTAATATAAACCATTTCACATAAACAATGGTATCATGAATTTCAGCTAAAGAGCTTACTTATATAGATTCTTACATGTCTCATGACACTTACTATTATCATAATTGTAAGGTAACCATGATACCTATATCACTTGATCACATTGATCAGTATACTATAATAACAATAATTTCTCATTCACAATATGAATAATACTCAACTTCATCTAACTTCATCTTGATACTAACTTTACTTTCTTAGCTTTCTTGCTATCTTATTTTAGCTTACTCATTTGCCCGATGAATTTCTGTGAATAACCGAGGATACTAAATCTCTTCCCACATAATATGATGCCAAAGCCAGATCCTAGGCATGGTCTTACATGGGTTATCTCATCTTGGTTTCACGGCCATGTCTTGACATGGACTTATATGAAGTCTTGCTCTTGATAACATACTCAATGCCAAGCTTGAGTCCTTGGACTTACATGATAACTTGCTTGCTAACTTGACCAATGCCAAGCTTGCCTTGGACTTACATGATATCTTGATCAATGCCAAGCTTGCCTTGGACTTACATGATAACTTGCTTACTAACTTGATCAATGCCAAGCTTGCCTTGGACTTACATGATATCTTGATCAATGCCAAGCTTGCCTTGGACTTACATGATAACTTGCTTGAACATAACATGATCATTTCATACAATTATTGTACATTATATTAAGCAATTTAATGATAATAATCATAAAGCTTAAAAATCATACAAACTTACTTCACTATACAAAATGTATGTAGATGTGTTATTTAGTCCTCGACTTTGTTCTTGCCTCGGTTTCGATCCGGGCTTCATTTTTCTTGATCTATAATCATAAATAGATCATTTAAAAACCATATTGACTAAATTGACTCATAACTCATACTTTTGCAAAAATACTATTTTGCCTCTATACTTTTTAATATTTGCACTTTTGCCCCAATTCTCGTAAAATGATTTTCATGCAACTTTCTTAAACTTCATGCTCAACTGAATCATTTTCTCTTCTATAACAATCATCAATTCTCACTATTTCTTGTAGGTATGACCAATTTTATAACTGTTACAAAATGGTCCCAACCACCATTTTTTCATGAAATTCATTAAGGAAAAGATGTTTATCTAACATCAAACTCTCTTAAACTTCCATAAAACATCATTTAACAATCATGTCATTCAAGGGTAGATTTTTGAACATGCATCTTAGCTCATTTTATAGCTAAAATTAGCTAATTCATAATATGAGAACTTCAAAAATACGAAGAATATTTAAAACGGGGCTAATATGAACTTATTATGAGCTTGAAAAAAATGAAGAACCCTAGCTATGGTGTCTCCCAATTTTCAGCAGCAACAAGGAAGAAGATGAGTGAATTTTTCTCATCTTTATCCTATTTTAATCACTAATGAGGCCAAATGACCAAAATGCCCTTCCTCTTAAAAATTTCCATAATAGTTTCTTAAGGCCAATTTTGTCCAAAAATTAAATTTTGGGCAAATTGCTATTTAAGGGTTCATAATTATTATTCTAAAGCTATTTCATGCAAAAAGCTTCTAGAAACTCATATATTGCAACTTTTGCAATTTAGTCCTTTTTGGACCAATTGACCTCAACTTAATAAAATTACTTTACAAAACTTTCATACTAACGTGCAAACATGGCATAAACTTGAAAAAAATCATAATTTCACCTCGGGTTTGTGGCCTCGCACCAATATCCCGACTAGGCCCTAAATCGAGCTGTTACAATTAATGGTCCAACCCCCTCTTTTTCCTGATCGGCATTGGATTCCATCAAAAGATCTTGTTAGATGCTACTATAATGAAATATGGTTGTTAAACCACAATATAGGGTTAAGCTAACGAATACAATAACGAACCTAAACAAAATCTAAAGAGAACACCCTTACCTTGAAATCCCGAAAAGAGAGATAGGGTTCAGAGATTAACGATTTTTGACTTAGGGATTTAGATGATTTGATTTCCTTCAATTCCCGAAATAGCGCCCCAAAGAGAACACAAGAAACAATAAGAATCATAAATCCAACAATGGCCTTACCAAGCCAATTAGCCATTCGGTTTTGGCTTCCAAAAATCGAAAGAGAAAATAAAGAGTTAACAGAAGTTGTCACTTACTTTAACACAAGAGATTCAGCTATCGCTTAAGAAAAGATTCGGCAATGACAGGGAAGAAGATGAAAGGGCTAAAAAATAAAATAAAAACTACAAATGGGACTTAAGAGTTTTTGGTTTTAGAAGAGATCAAAAGAAAAGATGAAAAAGAGAAGGCTATGAAGATTCGGCTTGTAGAAGAAATCAGAGAAGAGAACTATGGACAAGGGACATTCAGCTATAACATAGAAATGGAGATGAGAATGGGGTTAGAGGTTTCGACTTTTGAGAAAGAAACAATTGAGAGAAGAAGAATAAAAAATGAAATAAAAAGAAGTGGTAGGAATGGTAAAGAAGAAGAAGAATTTTCGGCAAGACTTAAGTAAGTTCAGCTTTAGCAAAAAATGAAGAAGAGAATGAAAGAAAATCTCAAATGCCAAAAATGGGAAGAGAACTCTCACTTGACTATACAAAATTTCGGCACTTACCAACCCCAAAAGCCGAAAATGCACTATTTTGAGAACAAAAAGCCTATGTTTCCAAAGTAGAAATTCAGCATACCCTAGCCATACAAAAATCGATTCCCCCCTCTACTATGAGTTTGAAATTCGGCCAACACCAAGCTCACAATGCCCATCCATTTCTTTTCTCCTCAAATTCCTCCTGATTACCCGTTTGAAATATTTTGAACACTTCAAGCTCCCATTTTTCCTCTCTGCCACTCATTCAAATTATTTGACTCAGTCCACTCCACTATCTTGAAGTGTCCCAGTTGAATTCTGCCTCTGCTCTCCTTGACGCCAAAAAGAACTCCCAAAATGAGCTCCTTGTGCCTTGAACCTGCTCCCTCTACTACTCCCTGTGGCGTCACTTACTAGCATCTTAAGTGGCACCTCCTTGCCACTCTGCCACCCCTTTTCTTGTGTCAACCAAACACCAACATAATCCCTTAAGTCCTATTCCAGCTAGCTCCTCCACTAAAGTGCTTAAAAAGAAAATTTTAGCCAGGGCTCCGGCTTTTCACCGGGCATTTCCTAGACTCCCATACACCCTAAACAAGCACATTGCACAAAGCATACACACAAAAACACATCAAATACATAACCCCTAGATCAAGATATTACAGTTCTACCCTCCTTAAGAAAATTTCGACCTCAAAATTACCTGGTCAAAAGAGATGAGGGTATTGCTGTTGCATCGCTTCTTCTGGTTCCCACGTAGCTTCCTCAGAACCGTAATTACGCCACAAAATCTTAACTAATGGAACTATCTTCCTGCGTAACACTTTGACATCACGATCTAAAATCTGAACTGGTTCCTCTTCAAAGGATAGATCAGGCCTTACTTCGATATCTTCTACTGACACCACGTGAGACGGATCCGAACGATAGCGTCTTAGCATTGAAACGTGGAACACATCATGAATCTGACTTAACTTTGCAGGTAACTCGAGTTGATAAACTGCTGGTCCCACACGCTTCAATACACGATAAGGCCCAATGAGCCTGGGGCTTAGCTTACCTTTCTATCCAAACCTTAGCACCTTTTTCCACGGTGAAACCTTTAAGAATACCTGATCACCCATCTCAAATTCTATATCTTTGTGCTTTAGATCAGCATAGGATTTCTGCCGGTCCGATGCTTCCTTTAAATGAGTTCGAATTAACTTAACCTTATCTTCCGTTTCTGAAACCAAGTCTGGACCCAACAACTGACGCTCGCCCAACTCTATCCAATACGTAGGGGTACGACACTTTCGACCATATAACGCCTCATAAGGTGCGATCTAAATACTCGCTTGGTAGCTATTGTTATACGCGAATTCCGCTAACGGTAGAAATTCTTCCCAACCACCTCTGAAGTCTAAGACACAGCCCCTCAACATGTCTTCTAAGATCTGAATTACCCTCTCTGATTGTCCATCAGACTGTGGATGAAACGTTGTACTAAAATCTAACTTTGTCCCCAAAGCTTGATGCAATGCCTTCCAAAACCTTGACATGAATCTCGGGTCTCTATCTGAGATGATAGACACTGGTACTCCATGCAACCTTACGATCTTTGCTACATACAACTTAGCTAATTTTTGAAGGGAGTAATTGACGCAAACTAGTATGAAATGGGCAGACTTCATCAATCGGTCCACAATTACCCATACTAAATCCTTTTTAGTAGGCATAAGGGGGAGCCCACTAACAAAATCCATCGTGATCCTCTCCCACTTCCACTGTAGAATCTTTAACGGCTGTAACAAACCTGAAGGCAACTGATGTTCTACTTTTACCTGCTGGCATGTCAAACACTTACTTACAAATTTGGTTACTTCACGCTTCAGACCCAGCCACCAAAATTGTTCTCGCCATTCTCTATACATCTTACTTCCGCCAGGATGCATAGCATATGGGCTACTATGCGCTTCTTGAAGTATCAACTGTCTTAACTCCACATCCTTCGGCATGCAAACCTTCTTACGAAAACACAGAGCCCCATCACTGTTCAAACTGAAATCCTCTACCCCATCATGCTGTACTTGAAGTAGTCGAGCACTCAAGACATCATCCAGCAACTGCTTTTCCTTAATCTGATTTATCCATGTCGGTTTCACCTGAAGCTCAACTAACAAACTTCCATCATCATACAAGCTAAGATGGAGAAACATCGCCCTCAGATCCGAGATTTCTTTCTGACTTAGAGCATCCGCCACCACGTTAGCTTTACCCAGATGGTAATCAATCAAGCAATCGTAATCCTTTAACAACTTGATCCACCTCCTCTGTCTTAAATTCAGCTCCTTCTGGGTAAGAAGATATTTTAAGCTCTTATGACCTGTATGAATGATGGACTTCTCCCTATACAAATAATGCCTCCAAATCTTCAAGGTAAACACCACAACTGCCAACTCCAAATCATACGTGGGATAATTTAGCTCATGCAGTCTTAGCTGCCGAGACGCATACGTAACAAATTTTTTGTCTTGCATTAACACGTATCCTAATCCCGTGTGTGAAGCATCACAGTAAACCACGAACTCCTTCCCAGCCTCTGGCTAAATCAACACCAGAGCTTCCATCAAAACCCTCTTCAGCCTCTCAAAACTTTCCTGCTGCTTGTCAATCCACACAAAAGATACCCCTTTCCTCAACAACTTGGTTAGAGGTGCTGCAATTAACGAGAACCCTTCAACAAACCTTTGGTAATATCCAGCAAGACCAAGAAAACTTCTAATCTCTGCCATAGTCTTAGGTGGCATCCAATTCAAGACAGTTTCAATTTTCCAAGGATCAACTCTAATCCCCTCTGCCGACATAACATGGCCCAGAAAAGTAACTTCACTTAGCCAAAATCTGCACTTACTGAATTTGGCGAACAATTGCTTCTCCCTCAAGATTTGCAACACCACTCGAAGATGTGAATCGTGCTCCTCCTCTGACCTTGAATAAACTAAAAATCATCTATAAACACTACAAAAAATCGGTCCAGATAGGGTTGGAAAACTCAGTTCATCATATCCATAAATGCTGCTGGTGCGTTAGTTAACCCAAACGGCATTACCAAAAATTTGTAATGTCCATAGCGAGTACAAAACGCCGTCTTATGGATATCCATTTCCTTAACCTTGAGTTGATGATACCCTGACCTCATATCTTTGAAAAGACTGAAGCCCCCTTCAACTGGTTGAGTAAGTCGTCAATCCACGGCAACGGGCGTTTGTTCTTGATTGTCAATTTGTTCAGCTGGCGATAATCAATGCACATACGCATTGATCCATCCTTCTTCTTAACAAATAACACCGGAGCTCCCCATGGTGATACACTTGGTCGGATAAAACCTTGATCTAAAAGTTCTTGAATCTGAGCTTTCAGTTCTACTAGCTCCTTCAGCGCCATTATATAAGGAGCGATAGATACAGGCGCTGTCCTCGGAAGAAGATCAATTCTGAATTTCACCTTGCGATTCGAGGGTAATCCTGAAAGCTCTTCTGGTAAAACATCAGAAAACTCCTTCACTGTCCTCACATCCCTCACAGACAATTCTTTACCCTCCAAAGTGCAAACCAAGGCTATGAATGTATCACATCCTTTCCTCACCATTATTTCAACCTTTAGAGCGGACACCACGTTAGATAAAGAATTCCTCCTTTCTCCTATTACCACCACCTCCTCATCTTCAGGAGTCCTGACCACCATGCACTTAGCAGCGCAATCCAAATTTGCTCGATACCTCACTAACTACTCTATGCCTAAGATCAAATCGAACTCCCCAAACGGTAGTTCCATCAGATCAGCCGGAAAAATTAACTCTTGAACTTCTAAAGGTACATCTTTATATAGTCTTTTTACCACTACTGATTGTCCAGCGGGCTAATTACAGTCATCTCCCTAGAAATAATATCAGAGTTTATACCTAAAGTTCCAGATACCACACTAGCAACATAAGAATGTGTCGACCTAATGTCAATCAATGCAGAAAAAGGCAATTTAAAGATTAAGAGCGTACCAGTTATGACATCCGATGCATCACCCTCATCTCGGTGTGTAGCTACATAGACCAACCCCAGCTATCTCGCTTCAGTGTTTCTTGCGCCTTTGCCTGGCGTTCACGACCCTGACAAAAACCATTACCACATCTGGCCAGACCACGACCTCTCTGTGGTTGCTGGCTTCCTCTACCCTGCTGAGTATAACCCTGATTCCCTGGCCTTACACCGTCTAGCTCCTGTAGACAGTCTCTAATCTGGTGACCAGCTAATCCACACCCGTAACACCTTCTGTTACTTGACCAACACTCTCTAAAATGGAATTTACCACACCGAGAACACCTCTGAGTCTATCTGTCAGCAACAGGTCTCACAACTCGACTTGGCCCATCCGTCCTAGGTCTCTTTTGCAAACGCCCAACAGACCCTGCTGAACCAAAATTCCTTCTATTACTACCTCTATCTTTATACCTATTCTACTTTTCTGACCTCTTTACTTCCTCAGCTATCTTAGCCTTTTCCACTAAAATAGCGAATTCCCTTTCTCGATGTGGAGCTATCAATACCCGCAGATCATCCCTCAGACCATCTTCAAATCGAACACAACACTCATAGTTTGTGGCCACTATCCCCCGAGCATAGCGACTAAGGCGTAGGAACTCTGCCTCATATTCAGCCACCGATTTATTCCCCTGAACCAAATTCAAAAATGCCCATCCACATAACTCGATCCGACGTACTTACTATGGAATGCCATCTTGAAGAAATCCCAGATAATGCGGTCAGCCACTGAACCATCCCTAACTGTAAGCCACCACTAATACGCCTCTTCCCGAAGAAGAGACACAACCCCTTCCAACTTTTCTTTCTCCGTAAAGTTGAGATCATCCATTATACGCTCAACTGCCTCCAGCCAATACTCAGCTGTATTAGGAGCTACCCCAGAAATACCCCTAAATATTTTCGCTCCATTAGCCCGAAGTCATTCTGACACAAATTTTCGAGCCCTTATCCCAAGCCTGCCCTAGCAACTCTCTCCAATACCCGTAAAATTGCCTGAGACACTGCGTCATCACCCCCCGTTTGATCCTAAAATTCTACCTCCATAGCTGGCGGTACTGGCATCTCATTTCCCGACTTATGACCAGATCCTACTGGTTCCGACACAGCAATTCTACCTCTACCACGGCCATGCACACCACATCCACGTCCCCTAGTGCTTATAACTAATGTTTGCGACTTAATCTGGTTAAAAGTTTTATGAGTTAGTATTTTTTCACTGTTTAACACCGAGTAGTTTTATGGATAATAGTATTAAGGAATAGTTTTCGCAAGACTCATCAAACAGTTTCAGTCTCTAAAGTTTGGGTATCTTAAAGCTTAACAAACATACTTATTCATGCTATCAATCATTTCAAGCATACATCACCAAATAGTTAGAATCACTTACCTGGGTGGATCGGGTGCCGACGCAATCGGATGCCATATTTCGCTCAAAAATAGTTTTCTCTAATTCTCATTGATTTTATAAAATACTGTTGAACCCATTTCACAGCCTGAGTGTTTGTAACTTGGTTCTGATACCAAAATTGCAACACCCTAAACCCAACCTAGAAGTTAGGCCCGAATCTGGCTTGTCACATTGAAGGAAGTTGAAAAGCTAAGCAGTTGTTTAGAAAAGTTTTATCAGATTTTTGAACTCCGAGTTCATTATTTGTTTGAGAAAAACTCGATTTGCCAAATGACCGTTTAAAAGTTGTTATTATTTTGAAAAACTATTTTGTTATGAAAGTTGAACTTGCATCGTTGCGTAAACATGATATTTTAGAAAACGATTGCTAATGTTTTAAGAAAACCCCGTATTTATAAGTTTAACGGTTATAAATGAAAACTTAGAAAAATAAACCAATGGCCTTATTACAAAATATTAACCCAAAATAAATAATCTTAAAATAAGGTAAAAATCAAAATTACTAAAGTTCACGGTAGTATCTCCGATGTATAGCCACCCTCGATTCCTCTACGGCTCCCAATCCTCTATCTACTGATTACCTGAAAGGTTAGGGAAAGGGTGAGTCACAGAGACTCAGTGTGTAAAACATCAAACACATAAACCGGCCCACGGCCCATAATCTTGTATTTAGCTTATACACAATGTCATACAATCACAAGAAATGCATTAAGCCTGGCCCGAATGACGATGGACTCGGATGTTGACGGACTCGGATGCCATATTTCGCTCAAAAATAGTTTTCTCCAATTCTCATTAATTTTATAAAATACTGTTGAACCCATTTCACGCCCAAAGTGTTTGCAACTGCTCGATACTAAAATTGTAACACTCAAACCCTACCTAAACGCTTAATAGAATCGGTATGTCACAGGGTTAGGTGAAAATGATTTTCTAACAACTCTGGGAAAAATCATAGTTTTGAAAACCTTTTGATTAAGCGATGTTTCGAAAACCAAGATTTGTTAGCTTGGGAAAAATTTCAAAATTTTATTTAACCAATTATTTATTAGACTAGGTGCGAATTTGAAAGAAACGTTATTTAGTGAACTTGAATATCCAAAACCCCATTTAAATTTCGTGACTAAGTTTTTGCATGGTGTCAGGCATAAATACTAAATCAAACCAAATATAAATTTAAAAGGCCTTATTACAACAAAAATCCCCAAATAAAAAATAAATTTAAGCAATAGAAAGTTCATAAAAATATAACGTCTTTTATGGCCTCCACAAGTCCACCTCGGCTTCCACCTCGGCTCCCATATCCACGATCTACTGATTACCTGAAAGGTTAGGGAAAGGGTGAGTCACAGAGACTCAGTGTGTAAAACCATCAAACACATAAATCGGCCCACGGCCCACAATCTTGTATTTAGCTCATATATAATGTCATACAATCACAAGAAATGCATTAAGCCTGGCCCAACCTAGTATTTTCATCCTCTACACGCCATCTCGTACCAACCATCACACCGTGGGAATTTCTACAATCAACCCTTCATCCGCTACACGCCATCTTGACAATCATGCTGTCAAAAAATATGGCAGAGCCACCGATCACTACGTGACCTTAAAATCAACTATGGCATAGCCACCGATCACTATGTGACCTCATAAACAGATGTGGCAGCGCCACCGATCATTATGTGACCTTAATAAACAATGTCATAGAGCCATCGATCACCATGTGACGTTATGAACAATGTGGCAGAGCCACCGATCACTATGTGACCTTATCACTTCCCCTTTATCAACATTCCCATATCCCATGCACAACATTTATATCGTGACATATGTATCATGCTAGTAACAAGGAAATAAATCATCACATACAACCATATCATATCAGGTAATTACAGACACGTACCTGGCACTTCCTGCCTTACCCACAAGGGTATTTCGACTGTATTTACAGCCTTTTTCAGATTTTCAGCCCATACAATTAAGAATACAATCAAGTAAAGTGTGTTAGGGTTTACACACTTGGTAACACGCAAAACGATACTATCTACATCGACACTATCGATAGCAGAAACAACTGCTATCTGTCTATGACTCTGTTCTGAAGTCAGTCCACAACTCGGTGGCCAATCTCAAACTACTGACACCGCTCGCTCCTTAAACTTAGGGGATGGGTTTACGGGTCCAACCCCCTCCTTTTCCTGATTGGTATTGGATTCCGTCAAAAGATCCTGTCAGATGCTATTATAATGAAATATGGTTGTTAAACCACAATATAGGGTTAAGGTAACGAATACGATAACGAACCTAAACAAAATCTAAAGAGAACATCCTTACCTTGAAATCCCGAAAAGAGAGATAGGGTTCAGAGATTAACGGTTTTTAGCTTAAGGATTTAGATGATTTGATTTCCAACAATTCTCGAAATAGCACCCCAAAGTGAACACAAGAAATAATAAGAATCATAAATCCAACGATGGCCTTACCAAGCCAATTAGCCATTCGACTTTGGCTTCCAGAAATCGAAAGAGAAAATAAAGAGTTAACAGAAGTCACTTACCTTAACACAGGAGATTCGCCTATCACTTAAGAGAAGATTCGGCAATGACAGGAAAGAAGATGAAAGGGCCAAAAAAATAAAATAAAAACTACAAATGGGACTTGAGAGTTTTCGATTTTAGAAGGATAAAAAAAAAAGATGAAAAAGAGAAGGCTTTGAAGATTCAGCTTGTAGAATAAATCAGAGAAGAGAACTATGGACAAGGGACATTTGGCTATAGCATAGAAATGGAGATGAGAATGGGGTTAGGGGTTTCAGCTTTTAAGAAAGAAACAATTGAGAGAAGAAGAATAAAAAACAAAATAAAAAGAAGTGGTAGGAATGGTAAAGAAGAAGCAGATTTTCGGTAAGACTTAAGTAAGTTTGGCTTTAGCAGAAAATAAAGAAGAGGATGAAAGAAAACCTCAAATGCCAAAAATGGGAAGAGAACTGTCACTTGACTATACAAAATTTCGGTACTTAGCAACCCCGAAAGCCAAAAATGCACTATTTTGAGAACAAAAAGCCTATGTTTCCAAAGTAAAAATTTGGCACACCCTAGCCACACAAAAACCGATTCCCCCCTCTACTATGAGTTTGAAATTTGGCCAACACCAAGCTCACAATGCCCATCCCTTTCTTTTCTCCTCAAATTCCTCCTGATTATCCATTTGAAATATTTTGAACACTTTAAGCTCCCCCTTTTCCTCTCTGCCACTCATTCAAATTATTCCACTCCCCTATCCTAAAGTGTCCTAGTCAAATTCTGCCTCTGCTCTCCTTGACGCCAAAAAGAACTCCCAAAATGAGCCCCTTGTGACTTGAACCTACTCCCTCTACTACTCCTTGTGGCGTCACTTATCAGCATCTTAAGTGGCGCCTCCTTGCCACTCTGCCACCTCTTTTCTTGTGTCAACCAAACACCAACATAATCCCTTAAGTCCTATTCCAGCTAGCTCCTCCACTAAAGTGCCTAAAAAGAAAATTTTAGCCAGGGCTTCGGCTTTTCACCGGGCCTTTCTTAGACTCCCATACACTCTAAACAAGCACATTACGCAAAGCATACACACAAAAACACATCAAATTCATAGCCCCTAGATCAGGATATTACATGAACCGCGCTTAAAACAAGCACTCTCATGTGCACGAAACTCACCGGGGTGACGTCTGCCGCACTGTGGGCATTTCGGTCTATTAGATCGAATATTCCCAAAACTAACGACTTAGGTGGTTTCAGCCTTATTACCCAAGTATTGTTTACTCTTGCTTCTATTTTAAAACCCAGCTGAAGTAGCTGATCGGGCAGGAAAATCTCTCGACTTCTTGGATGAGGACTGAAATTTCTTACTCCACTGTCTTTTTCTTGAGTCACGAGACTCTATATCAACTTTTATTTTCTCTTTAACCAGTTCCTCAAATTTACAAGCCCGATCCACAAGCACAACAAATTCACAACAACAAACAACTTAATATCTTCATTTAGTCCGTCCTCAAACCTCTTACACCTAATTGCTTATGAGGAAACACACTATCGAGCGTATTTGCTGAGCCTTACAAATTCACGCTCGTACTCAGTTACTGACATCTTACCTTGTTTCAATTCTAGGAATTTCTTTCTTTTCTGGCCGATAAACCTCTGACTAATGTACTTCTTTCGAAATTCTTCCTGGAAAAATTCCCATGTGATCCTTTCCCTTGGTACAAATGACACAAGTTTATTCCACCACTGATATGCAAAATCTCTTAAGAGAGAAACTACACACTTCATGCACTCTTCAGGTGTGCACGATAATTCATCAAATACCCTGATGGTATTTTCAAGCCAAAATTTGGCTATTTTTGGATCATCTTTACTAGTCCAAAATTCCTTAGCTCCTTGCTTTCGAATTCTATCTACCGGAGGCTTTTCTCTTCTTACCACTTCCACCACTTGAGGGGATACGGGGTTAAGTTGAGGAATAGGTGGGGGTGGAAGGGGTGGTGTATTCGGGTTCCTGCAAATGAACTCCGTGTACTATGCATTCATCTTGTGGAGAAAGGCTTCCCTAGCCTTTTCTCCTCCTCTGTAACTTACATTCGTGGGTCTGTTCTCATTCTCATTTGGCATCGTCTCTTTAGCGGGAGCCGGCATATTACTTTCTACATCATTCGCCACAGCTCTTTCGAGATCCATTTACTATATGAAAACACAATTTAAATTGTTAGGAGTCGTCACACTATCATTATATAAATACTCTTATGTATGGCATGTATAGCTAGACTCAAACTTACGCTACTTTAGTCTAAGAATCGACTAAATCGTACCTCTGATACCACTAAATGTAACACCCCTTACTCGTGCCCAACGTCGGAACAGGATACGAGGCATTACCAGACTTAACTTGCTCAAACATACATTATCGGGCTATAAAATTTTGTTCCAAATTAAAACCTTTCCTTCTTAATCATAACATGCTTATTATGGGCCTACGAGCCCCTAAACATACATACATGAGGTTTCGAAATTAATCCGAAAACTTTTACGCTCTTAGAAAATTTTTACCTAAACAGGGGTCACATGCCCGTGTGAAGTGGGACACGCCAGTGTGGGCAGGTCGTGTAGTCACACATGCCCATATCCCTTTCCCTAGTGGAATTTAATTTTTATTTCAAACCTACAGGGGTTTTCACACGACCGGACACACGTCCGTGCCAATGGCCTGTGTCTCTTAAACGGCCTAAACACGCCAATGTCCTCACCTGTGTGTAAAAACCTTAGCATTCTATTTATGACATCAGCAACTTCTTAAGAGGCACACAGCCTAGGCTCACGCCCGTATGCTGGCCCGTGTGACGAATCAAATTCTCGTAAATTTGGTGCAGGGGACACATAACCTATCAACACACCCATGGGGGCTGACCGTGTGTCACGCACGGCCTAGACACACGCTGGTGTGTCCACCCGTGTGGACAATTAGAAAGCTATTTTCCAATCCAATTGCCACCCTGAAACATGAACACACTTATACCAACTCAAGCAATACATAATATGGCAATAATACCCTATAAAAAACCACTAATCATCATTCAAACACTTCACATTTTACCTCATCATTTGTATAAACTTTCCCTTCATAAAAGTTATCATCATTAAAATATAAAACTTGACAAATATTGGCCAATTCCCTATGGCCATATATAAAGTGAGTGTATAACATTAGTAGCCAACCATTTGGCTCTCAAATATGACACAATACAAAATGACCAAGTCCTATACATGCCATACCAAAAATAATTCAACTTTACTATACCCAAAGAATGATTGATAGTGTGATCCGAGCTTTGATGTTCTACCCTTGAGCTAGCTTGGCGATACTACAAGGAAGAAGGCAAAAAAGAGAAGTAAGCATATAGCTTAGTAAGTTTACATGAAATTTTACATAGTAACATAATAGCTTGTGACTAAAATCATTCATCACGAAACAAGAGCAACATAAATCTCAAGTGCTTGAGCTTACTTACTCATACTTACTCTTATTCATCACATATCACATTATAATTTCATACTTGTATTTTACTCATGGTACCTGTAATCACTTAGTCACATATATTAGCACTTTTGCTAATATAAACATAATCTCAAACCTTTATCTTTCTTAACTCAATTATAACTCTTTATCGTCCTTGATCAATTTAACTTGTTACTATTTTTACTTACTTAGCTCTTTCGTTAACTCTTTATCATTTGGCTCTTTTGGCCATTGAATTCCTCGAAATATCAAAAGATACTCATTCTCATCAAGCATGTGTCTTGATGCAAATGCCATATCCCAAATATGGTCTTACATGAGATCGCCTCATGATGCCGATGCCATATCTCAAATATGGTCTTAAACATGATTTCCTTAACTTGATGTCAATGCCATGTCCCAGACATGGTCTTACACGAGATCTTCCTTTGTTGCCGAAGCCATGTCCCAGACATGGTCTTACACGGGATCTTCTTTTGATGTCGAAACCATGTCCCAGACATGGTCTTACACGACATCTTCCTTGTATGGTGTCGATGCCATGTCCCAAACATGGTCTTATACGAGACCTTCGTTATTCGATGCTGATGCCGTGTCCGGACATGGTCTTATACAGGATCTACGTTCGGTGCTGATGCCATGTCCCAAACATGGTCTTACACGGGACCTACATTCCTTGATGCCGATGCCATGTCCCAGACATGGTCTTACACGGGCTTTCCTTATCTCATGTTGTGACAAAAGTATCCTCGTTATTCTGAAAATGCAAACGAGACTTTCACTTACTTGTTCTCATTGATTTCCTTATTAAATATTGATAATCAACTTCATTGAAATAATGTACTTTATACAACATAACAAATAATTTAATGATAATAACATATGTAGCAATGAATTCATACAAACTTACCTTGGTACTCAAAGTATGTATAGATGTGCAATTAATCCACGACTTTATTCTTGCCTCAGTTTCGATTCGAGCTTTGCGTTTCTTGATCTATAATAACAATTTAACTTGTTTAATACTCGCATTGACTAAATTGACTCATAACTTATACTTTGGAAAAATTACAATTTTGCCCCTAAACTTTTTCATAATTACACTTTTACCCCTAGGCTCGTAAAATGATTTTCATTCAACTTTCTTGCATTTCAAGCCTAGATGAACCATATTTTCAACTATAACAACCTTCAATTTCTGCTATTTTACTCATGTATGACCATTTTTATAACTTGTACAATTTGGTCATTTTATCGATTTTTCACGAAAATCACTTTGAAAAAGATGTTTATCCTACCTCAAACTTACATATTCTTCCATAAAACATCAAAATACATGCATGTCATACATGGGTAAATTTTTTAACATAAACCCTAGCTCAAAATATAGCTAGAAATAGCTAAATTGAGCTACAAGGATCTCAAAAATACAAAGAACATTAAAAACGGGGTTAGGATGCACTTACTATCAAGCTTGGAAGATGAAGAAACCCTAGCTATGGTGCCCTTGAAAGTTTTGGCTAGCATGAAGAAGATGAACATTAATTTTGACATCTTTTCCCTTTTAATTCTTTAATTTACCAAATGAAAAACATGCCCTTAACGTTTCTTTCTTGGGATTTTTCCTTTCCATGTCAATTTTTGTCCACTTAATATATAAGGGTCTAATTACTAAATAAGGACCTCTACTAATTTTTATGATGCTATTTGATACTTAAAACTTCTAGAATCTCATATTTTCTAATATTTGCAATATAGTCCTAATGGATAATTTATTCACTAATTAATAAAATTCCTTCATGAAATTTCCACACAATCATGGAAACACCTCATAAACCTCATAAAATTATTAAAACACATATATCTACTTTGAATTTGTGGTTTCGCACCACTATTCTGACTAGGCCCTAAGTTGGGCTGTTACAAAATTTGCATACAATAATAACTTTCAGTCTAGTATTTAGATGGCACCATTCGAAGCCTTATATGGTCGTAAGTGTCATACTTCAAAATGTTGGACAAAATTAGGTCAACACCGAAAACTGGCTCATGAACTGGTTTCTGAAACTGAGAACACTGTAAGAGAATTAAGGATCGACTGAAAGCCACGTCTGATCGACAAAAGTATTATGCCGATTTAAAAAGGAAAGATATTGAGTTTTCTGTTGGTGATTGGGTTTTTTGAAGATTATCACCGTTGAAAAGGGTCCTTCAATTTGGACGCAAGGGCAGTTAAGCCCAAGATTCATTGGACCTTACTATATCTTGAAGCGATTTGGACTCGTTGTTTATCGGTTGGAGTTACCGCCAGAGTTGGATCGAATTCACGATGTGTTTCATGTCTCGATGCTGAGACGGTATTGGTTAGATCCATCACATATTGTTACTATCGACAAGATCAAATTACGATTGGATTTAACATTCGAAGAGGAACCTGTTTAGATTTTGGATCGTGACGTTAAGATGTTGAAGAAAAAAACTATTCCCTAGTGAAAGTTCTATGGCGGAACCACGGTACTGAAGAAGCCACGTAGGAACCAGAAGAATCTATTCGACGACTGTATCCGTATTTTTTTGATTCAAGTAAAATTTCGAGGCTGAAATTTCTTTTTAAGGGAAGAGAGTTGTAACGCCCCAAAATTTTAAGAATTTAATTGTGAGAATCTGTAGTAATTAATTTATGTATTTCTGGTACTATGTTTTGCTTTTGGGTTTAAGGTTTGGAGTTCGAGTCTCTTTATTGAAATTTTTGTTGTGTTTTTCAATCAACCCATGATCCCGCGTTACCCAATTAAATTGAATTCAATGTGAAATGGTGACTGATAAACCGTAAAAGTAACATATTTTAGGCCCACATTTAGCATACTTTTCAATGATTTAAGCCTTGAATTATGTAATTTGGTTCTCTTAATCCTTTGTTATCATGTTTTATACTTAAGAGAGCACCAGAGGATGAAAAGAACGAGAAACGGGCCTAAAATGGGCCAAATTGGGTCAAAATGGAAATCGACACTGCTTGGGCCCAATACCACACGGTCGTGCCTCCCTAATGTACTCTAACATCGGTCTGGACCCTAAAACACATGGGTGTGCCTTTTCAGCAGACTCGACCACAGCCTGAAATCGATTCACACGGGCATGTGCCATGGGTGTGTCCCTGTCGTGACAAAGAGAAGTTTCACTCGAATTAGGATATTTAGGGGCAAAGAAACATATTCCAAAGCTTATATGAACACCCTAAGTATAACCTAAAAGGGGGGAACCCAAGGCTTTAGTCAGGGGGTGTCTAGCTAAGCCAAGGAAGGTAGATTTGTGGAGATTTACTCGAAGATAGCCAGTTGATTCATCTCAAAAAGCTGGGATTATACTCAAGACAGAGGATCTCTCCTTCAATTATTTCAAGGGTTTTAGAGATTTCTTATGTTTTGCTTTATCTTTTCTTTTGAGATGTTTTCTTTTACAAATATAAACTAAACCCTCAGATACTTGAGGGGGATGAGACCTAAGATGAATCTTTTTATCGTTTGCTGAACTATATGATAAATATTAGACTTGTTCTTAATTATGTGTCCTTAATTCTTGTGTTGATATTTTTGGGATATTAATTCAAGTATGATGTGCTTAGGTGGAGGAGCAAAAGTCCCTGCCTAAGAGTAGATCTAGCATAATTAAGTGGAGTTGATCGTGCGCCTAGAGATAGGGTGACAAGATTTTGCCGGATTAGGGTGAAACCTAATATGAGAGTCATAAGATCGAGTTAATGCAATTCTAGGGATTTTAATTGGAAAGAGATTTCAATTAATCAACCTATGGTTAGACGTTAGTCTCCTCGAGAGAGGGATTAATATACGTTAGGGAATCTTACGGAGCAAGTCAAATGAATAATTCGTCTGGTTCAGTGTTAGATAAGAAGTAAAGTCTAGGTGGATTCTTCCTTGGGTGTCGTCTTAATCAATTGGTTTTTCCTTAAGTGATTTTCCAAATTTCATTCTTCTTTGTCTTAGAGTCTTTAGTTTAGTAGTTAATTAATTTAGATTAAACAACAACTTCCCTTAATTCATAGGCTAGATAATAAAAAGAGAGTTAGTATTAGTACTTTTGGTTCCTTTGGGATTCGACATTCTGGTCTTGCCTAAACTATACTACTGTTTGATAGGTGCGCTTGCCTCCATCGTTGTCTTAGTTAGTTTCCAGGTTCGATCATTCTTTATATAAATTTTAAGACTCGACAAAACAATGATCAAGTTTTTGGCGCCGTTGGCGGGGAACTAAAATATTAAGAAAGCTTAATTTTTATTACTTTAGCCATTTTTTATTGCAATTTATTTTCATTTTTATTTTTTTAAATTTTTTCTAATTTCTTTCTTTTGTTCCTTTCAGGTACCTCTAGTTTATGACTAGATGGAACCCAACAAGACCCCTACTTTACGACAGTGATATTGAAGGTACCTTTCGCAGAACTCTCAGAGAGATAAGGCGAAGCTTAAACTACATAAAAGGAGAGCAAGAAGCAGAAATTAATACCACCGAAGAGATGGCTGAAAATCATCTGCCACCTCCAGAGGTGGCCGAACATCATGTTCCATGTACTATGTATGATTATGCTAAACCTAGTTTAACAGGAACTGAGTCAAGTATTGTTAGGCCTACTATTGCTGCAAATAATTTTGAACTGGAAACTAACATTATACAGGTGATACAACAGTTTGTTCAGTTTGATGGTTTGTAGGATGAGGATCCTAACACACACTTAGGGAATTTTCTAGAATTTTGTGAGACCTTCAAAATAAATGGCGTTTCTGATGCTGCCATCCGTCTTTGGTTATTTCCCTTTTATTTGAGGAATAAATCCAAACAGTGGTTACAGTCTCTTCCACGAGGATCAATCACTACATGGGATCAAATGACTGAAAATTTTTTATTAAAATATTTTTCGCTGGCCAAAACGGCCAAGTTAAGGAATGATATCTTTTCTTTTGTGCAGATGGATTTAGAGACACTTTATAACGCATGGGTGAGATACAAGCATTTGTTGAGAAAGTGTGTACACCACGGATTACCATTATGGCTATAGGTGCAGACTTTTTACAATGGTGTGAACCCCTCAACAAGGCAATTAATCGATTCAGCTACCGGTGGAACTCTGAACAACAAAACTCCTGAAGTAACCTATGAATTTATAAAGGAGATGTCACTAAATAACTATCAATGGCAAGTTACAAGAACAAGGCCAGCCAAAGCAGCCGGAGTTTTCAACCTCAATGCAGTAACCATGTTATCAAATCAAGTAGAATTTCTACATAAAAAGATTGATGGTTTATATGGTTCTTCGCAGGCACATCCAGTTTTGCAGTGCGAAGTAAGTGAAGGAGTGGCGAATCCTGAGTACCCACCCTACGGACAGGGCATGGAGAGCGAATAGATGAACTATATGGGTAATAATTTTTGAACTAACAATAACCCTTATAGTAATACTTATAATCCAGGTTGGAAGAACCACCCCAATTTCTCATGGGACAGCCAAGGAAATCAAAGGCAACAACCATCTCAAAACTTCCAACAACAGCCCTACCCACAGGAAAAGAAGCCAAACCTTGAAGAGATGCTGACAAAATTCATAGTAGCTTCAGAAACACGTTTCCAAAAGGTAGAAACAAAACTTGAAGTATTGTCACAGGAGCTCAAGGATCAAATAGGGCAACTTGCTAAGCAGATCTCTGAGAGACCACAGGGAAGACTACCGAGCAACATCGAGACTAACCCAAGGGAGCAAATTCAAGCCATAATAGCTCAAGACAGTGAAGGGTTAGACGAGTCCAATTTAAGAGAAAAGAGTACGGTAGAAGAAGGTAAGGTTGAGGTAAAACCAAAACCAGTAATCAAAGAATACAAATCGCACATACCATATCCCGAAGCAATAATGAAAGACGACACAGAGGAACAGTTTGGTAAGTTTCTTAAACTTTTAAAGAAATTACATATTAACTTACCATTTCTTGAAGCTCTTTCGTAGATGCCAGATTCGAGAAAATTTTTACAGAAGCTATTGACAAATAAGTGGAAGATAGACGAGGAATCACATGTGGAATTGGATGCAGTATGCTCAGCAATATTGCAAAATAAACTACCACGAAAATTAAAAGATCCAGGGAGTTTTACAATTCCATGCTTAATTGGTAGTTTATCTATTGATAATGCGTTATCTGATTTAGGGGCAAGCATAAATGTCATGCCTTATAAATTGTTTAAACAACTAGGTCTAAGGAAGCCCAAACAACCTAGGATGAGCATTCAATTAGCTGATAAAACTATCAGAGTTCCTAGCGGTATAATTGAAGATGTACTTGTGAAGATTGATAAATTTGTATTCCAAGTAGACTTTGTCATTTTAGACATGGATGAGGACAACACGATACCCCTAATTTTAGGAAGACCATTCTTAGCAACTGCCAGGACTAAAATCGATGTCGACGCAGGTGAACTCATACTCTGTGTAGGTGACAAGATAGTTACTCTTCAAGCCCTCAATTTAGCTAGAACATCGAGTAACAAAGGTGAGAAAGTAAATTCTATTGATAACCATTCAGTTAACCCTTCTTTTCAGGAAGCACCACAAAAGAACACAACTGAGTCTGATCCTAAAACCTGTGCCAACAAGGAAATAACTCACAAGGAATAAGGGATTTAGATCGATAAACTAGAAGAGGAGAAGACGCATCTTAAAGAAGAACTAGGGATACACGAAGCAGAATTGAAGCCACTTCATGAGGTAGACAAGTTCAAAATGGGAGATTAGGTACTATTAGACAAAGAAGACCCACGAATATCTCCTCCTGATCCTAACATAAGCAAGGAAATCCCTTTTAAGGTAATTAATGTCTTCCCATACGGAACATTCGAGGTAAGTAATCTCATGTTTAGCACTTTGAAAATAAATGCTACTTGTCTTAAACTCTATCATGATAATGGAACTGCTAACACGAGGAAGGATTTTCAACTCCTCAAACCTCCTTGAATATGCAAAGGAGAGGAAAGTTGAGCTTAAGAGTTTAAAGGAGCGCTTCTCGGGAGGCAACCCGAGCACTAACCCTATTTATTGTTACAATTTTTTCTTTTCCTTTCCTTTCTTCTCTTCTTCTTTGGCAGATTTTCATGCCACACGGCCTTGCACACTACCGTGGCCGTGGCCGTATGGATGCATCGAATCTCTATACTAACATAGCAAAGATGGTATGAGTCAGAACAAATCAATTTTCAAGTCACGGACCCAACTACTATGCCACGACCGTGTGATGTGGCCGTGACCGACATTGTGAGTTCATACATGGTAGTGGAAAACTAAACATAAGCGTGCGAAGTGACCGTGGTCGACACTGACTTACCAAACAGAGGTGTGGCAATTTGAACACAAGCATGGGAGAAACGACACGACCCACAAAACAGGCATGCGAGGAGGCTGTGTGACTCAACACGCCCTCGGTACATAGGCGTGGGAAGGCATCAGAGTTGAAAATCTATTTAAACCACCACCCTTCCTCCCCTCTCCACTTACTCCTAAACCCCTCTTTCTACACCTTTTTGGTTCTCACTTTCATTTTCATTCACGTTCATCTTTCAAAATCCTTGACCACCACATCTATGCCAAAGAAGCAGAAGGATCAAAGCACAGTCTCCCCGTGGGAGATCGACTTACATAAGGTCATGATGGCCGCTTGATATACTGACAAGCCAAGGGTCTTTGAGACCTTTTCGGTCTTATTTTTCTTTAATATTTTCCTTTATTTTCCCTATCTATACTTCTCTTCTACTTAATTCATTTTATTTTCTTTTATTTTCTTGGTTTTAGGTTCTTAAGGCTTCTAGGGAATCATGCACCACGGCCTTAGAAATCACACCCACATCACAAACCATCTTACAATATGGACTTTTCAGTCCATTTACCTTTTCTTATAAGTTTATTTTACTTTTTATTTTCCTTCACTTTAGCTTGCTTTTCTTTAACTATTTATTTTGTATATTTTAAATCTTTATTATTAATTCCTAGCTAATTCTTCACGAGCTCCCCAATTTCTTCATCTAGCGCAGAGCTCGTTAGTAACCACCACACCAAAAGATGACACCTCCAACGTATTTTTCACATCCTCCAAGGAATTTATCCATAATTCAGGAAGTTTCACTTCTCCCAATATCTTTTTATTTTCTTATTATATGAATATTATCTATTTGTACATTGAGGGCAATGTACATCTTAAGTGTGAGGAGGTGAAGGTTTATTTAGAAAAATGCCTAACTTTTTGCATTATTCCCAAATCCCTAATGATATCTTGTCTTAAGTAATTTTCTCATATTACTAATTAGGATAAAGTTTCTGTTGATTTATGATTTTTATTGATATGTCTTAGATTAAGTCATAGTTAATTGTGCATTGATGATTTAAACTTTAAGATACTAGAGAATCAAGCATGATAAGTCCATATTTCAAGAATCAAATTTTTTTTAGGTTGTCTACTTGAATCTGAATGTTACCTTGAAGTTTGAAATTTACAGGGATTGATGTCAAAAACCCATAATTTTTGTGAGATTTTGAGCCTTATAGAGCATATATTCCTTTTCATGCTCACTTTATTGATTATGAGTGTGTCAACACTGAATTGTTATTCTAGAACTTGCCTCAATTATACATGTCAAGACCACACCTTTGATTTGATATACAGAGATGATAAAGGCACCTAGGTTTTAACCCACTTACTCCACAAAAAAGCCTACCTCCACAATTAACCCCTAGTGAACCCCGTTGATCCTAACAATCCCTTTTCATTTACTTACCCACTAATATTCCCCCAAAACCCTTTGTATTTGTTATCACCACTATTTTTGACTACCCCTATATCGAGATTTTATTTGATCAGTTGCCTAATTATTTTATTAGTAAATTCATCCTTTGACTTGTTCTTAAAAAAAAACACACGAAGTATATTAATTATTAGTTCTATGTTCTAAGAGCTTATATGTTTAAATTCAATTGAATCTTTGGGAGTCTTTGAGTTAAATTATCCATGTATGAATTGTCTATGAATTATGATGAGACATTGTTGATGAGAATTATGAATTGTGGAAAGTTCATTTTAATTACAAGTTGAGAATTTTGCTTGAGGACAAGAAAAAGCTTAAGTGTGGGGGTATTTGATAAACCGTAAAAGTAACATATTTTAGGCTCATAATTAGCACACTTTTGGATGATTTAAGCCTTGAATTATGTAATTTGGTGCTCTTAATCCTTTTTTTTTCATGTTTTATACCCAGGAGAGCACCGGAGGATGAAAAGAATGAGAAATGGGCCTAAAACAGACCAAATTGGGTCAAAATGGAAATCGACACGGCCTGGGCCCAAGAACACACGGCTGTGCCTCCCTAATTTACTCTAACATGGCCTAGACCACGAAACACACGGGCATGTCTCTTCAGCAGACTCAACCACGGCTTGAAATCTATTCACACGGGCCTGTGCTATGGGCGTGTCCCTGTCGTGACAAAGAGAAGTTTCATTCGGATTAGGATATTTAGGGGCGAAAAAACATATTTTGAAGCCTATATAAACACCCTAAGTATAACCTAAAAGGGGGAACCCAGGGCTTTAGTTAGGGGGCATCCAGCTAGGCCAAGGAAGGCAGATTTGTGGAGATTTACTCGAATATAGCCAGTTGATTCATCTCAAGAAGCTGGGATTATACTCAAGACGGAAGATCTCTCCTTCAATTCTTTTAGGGGGTTTTAGGGATTTCTTATGTTTTTTTTGTCTTTTCTTTTGAGATATTTTCTTTTAAAAATATGAACTAAACCCTCAGATACCTGAGGGGGATGAGACCTAAGATGAATCTTTTTATCGTTTACTGAACTATATGATAAATATTAGACTTGTTCTTAATTATGTGTCCTTAATTCTTGTGTTGATATTTTCAGGATATTAATTCAAGTATGATGTGCTTAGGTGGAGGAGCACAAGTCCCTGCCTAAGAGTAGACCTAGCATAATTAAGTGGAGTTGATCGTGCACCTAGAGATAGGGTGACGAGATTTTACCGGATTATGGTGAAACCTAATATGAGAGTCCATAGATCGAGTTAAAGCAATTCTAGGGATTTTAATTAGAAAGAGATTTCAATTAATCAACCTAGGGTTAGACGTTAGTCGCATCAAGAGAGGGATTAATATAAGTTTGGGAATCTTACGGAGTAAGTCAAGTGAATAAATCGTCTAGTTCAGTGTTAGATAACAAGTGAAGTCTAGGTGGATTCTTCCTTGGGTGTTGTCTTAATCAATTGGTTTTTCCTCAAGTTATTTTCCAAATTTCATTCTTCATTGTTTTAGAGTCTTTAGTTTAGTAGTTAGTTAATTTAGATTAAACAACAACTTCCCTTAATACTTAGGCTAGATAATAAAAAGAGAGTTAGTATTAGTACTTTTGGTTCCTTTGGGATTTGACATTCCGGTCTTACCTAAACTATACTATTGTTTGATAGGTGCGCTTGCCTCCATCGTTGTCTTAGTTAGTTTCCAAATTTGATCATTCTTTATATAAATTTTAAGACTCGAAAACACAACGATCAGTGACAAGAATGAGCCTGCTAGTTCACTGGTTAAGCAGATGTCTAAATTCTATCTGGTTCTTAGTTCGAATCCCATTGTACGCATTAGTAATATATTTTTTCAAATGTTAAAAAAGGTGGTGGTTAATTTAAAATAGTCTAAGAAAAAGTTATCATTTTCTTTCTTTCAAAATTTTAGTTCTTTAATTTTTGTTGTTCTTCCATCTTTTCAATTTCTTTTTCTTCTTCTTTCTTTTCTACAATTGATCTTGTGTGATTGTGAAGTGTTGTTGCCTGTGAGGTCAATTTTGCGTAAGTTCCATTTCAACTTCCTTTCATTGTGCTTTTCATTCTGTTAACATTTTTCTATCAAAACGGGACTTTTCTCGTTTAGTTGATTTTCTGTTAAACACTCAATTGGCTACTTTGTTCAGGCAAGGATATTACAAAAGATGGTAGTCCACCGTGTTAGGTTGATTTCTCCTATTTCGTACAAGGTGAGTTTGTGAATTGGAATAGAATTGTGTCAAACCTTTCGACATGTTTTTAACGGCAAGTGACTTTGCTAAATGTTGGAATTGATTGTGTAATTGTGGAATGATTAATTAGGTTCCGGGTATTCTTCGTATTGCTTTTTCATCAAAAAAAAATCAGGTGCGTACCAGAAACCTTAAACTACAAGTTTCGTATCGCCAAAAATTGTGGTTGTAGACACCACACGGCCATGCACACGGGCGTGTGACTAGGCTGTGTGGGCCACACGTGAGTGTGGCAGGCCATGTGAATGGTCGTGTAACTCTCTGTTTACTAAATTAAGGCTATACGGACGGCCACATGGGCGTGTGTCTAGGATGTTTGTTGCCATGCTAGTGCAGGATTCACACAGCCAAGGACACAAAAGTTTGCCCAGGCCGTGTAAAACTCACTGTTTATGCTTAAAAACCACACGGCCAATGACACGGGCATATGCATAGTCCATGTAACTCACTGTTTATGCTTCAAAACCACACGGCCAAGGCACATGGGCGTGTGCCTAGGTTGTGTGGCAGGATGTTGGGTCTGAGAACTATTTCTGAGGCCTATAATGTTGCTAAACTTTGATACTGGTTTCCTCAATGTACGAATGACTGAATTGGTTTATATGAGAACTGTCTGATACACTGAGACTGATCTGTGAATCACATAATTGAATGTGCACTGTAATACCACTCTGTTATTGAACTATTTTATTAATTATGCAATGTATTAGAATGCCTAAACATGTGTTACGGTAGTTGTATTCTGCATTGGTATGGGGTGGGATGTTGTGAAGGAAGAAGAAATCTGTTCTGAAATTGTGGCTATGCCACTAAGAGTATATCTGATTCTGACACTTGTTGCATACTGAATTAGCAACTAAGCTGCGTTCTTGTAAAAGTTTCAATGAACACTTAATGGTGTGAAGGGTTGGTTGGGCATTGAATGTCCTTAATGGTGTGTTGGGATGGCATGAGATGGTGCATATGGAACGGGAATAGGAGAATTGCATCTAAATCTGATTAGGATTGTATATGAACTTAAATTGCATATACATATACATGTAACTGGTTTGTTCTGAATCTGAACTATCACTCTTCTAAAATGAACTGAATACTTGAATTTGGAATTTCACTATAAATGAATTCTAATAAAGTAAACCTCTTTTACGCACTGAGTTCCCAACTCACTCCTTTATTGATTGACTTTCAGGTGGTTTCCAGTCTTGGTCGGGCTAGGGTCGCGAAAACTCGTTCAAACCTTTATCCTTCTTTTAAGTATTACTATTAGGGATTATTATTCTCTGATGTTATGGAACTTATGAAGATTATGTTATTTAAATTTCATGGTGATGAATGTTTCGTAATGAATAGCTCAATTCGACCGCATTATGATAGTATGAACTCTAATACGGATGATGTAACTCTTCAATCTTGGTCTGGAAGTCTAGATCGGGCTTAGGGTGTTATAGGAGAGATGTATGTGATCAACTTATAGGGAGGGCTCCAGAAACGATTTTTAGAGCCCAAATAGAGATGAATTGATTGAAAAGAAATTTTGTTGAGCTTGATGCAAAATTAAATGAAGTTGAAAGAGAACAATACGCGCAGACGTACATCCTTAGGATTATCGGAGGTTTCTTAGTGCCCAATAAATTGTGAAATCTTGTCCATTTAAGGTGGCTACTAAAACTCGTGGACTTTAGAGAAGTGGGCCTACTCAACTGGGGGTCAGCAATGTTGGTGACGTTATACCGAGAGATGTGTCAGACGATGTAACCATAGAAAATTATAATTGGTGGTTGCATGCTCCTACTGCAATCATAGGCGTGGTACCAACTATCATTTTTATATCCTTATGTGGACTACCTTTATACATTCTCCCTTGTAACAAGGTAAAATTTATTAAATAATATATTTACCATAAGAAAATTATTTAAAATTTAAAGTATTGTATTAACATATTATTTCAGTAGGTGGAACCATGAACCGAGTTATGTGGGACTACCGATGGAGCTTCAAGATATACGGCTCCAGTAAGATCAATGATCAAAAGCGGAGGTATATATTTTTAAAATTTCAATTATATAATATTAACATAGTTGATTTTAAAATTAATAGTAAATATATAACTAAAATTATTATTGTACTATAGTTTGAATGGACGTCATACTCCATTCCGAGAATTCAAGCATGCATCTCGTCCGAATTCTTAGTGAAACCCAACATCTAGCACGTGAAATTGCCATTGGTAATGCACACTACAGTGGAGATGCACAAATTTGATAGAGTTATGTGGCAGTTCTAGTTTAGGAAACGATTCCACCGACACCCTAAGGCATCGAATATTTGAACAATATTGACTTACGATGGAGAATCGATGAAAATTGAGTTACATTCCACGTGCAATATATAGACATTTGGACACATAGGTATGAATTTGTACTTAATTGTGAACCCATTATGGCTCGAGAATTAGCTTGCGATCCGAAGTACATGCCATGGTTTAGACACCATCGCAAGCCGTATCTACCATCGAAGGAGATAAGGGGTAGGCAACATCATACGAGGAGGCTACAACGAGTGCTTAGGAATCTAAGGTTTGGTGTAGTTGCAGAGGTGAGTTCATCATCTACACCAACACAAGAAATGGCACCGATGGCTGCACCACCCCTTGGTCAGATGACTTGACTTATTCTAGTGCTTTCACTAACCTCATCATTTTTACAGAAGCACCACATATTGCATCACATTTTTCTGTTTCTAAACCGTCTCCAAATATAATTTTTGGACCACCACATCCGTCCCTATTGTATTACATATCTATTCCATCCACGTATTAGATGACGACGATTTTGACGATGACATATACACCGACTATGTTTGTGACACTGATGAAAAGTTCGTATTTTTTGCCATCAGTGTATGAGACAAAATATACTTATACACCTATACTGACAAAATATACTTATACACCTATACTGATAGTGTCACAAACACCCCCAAGATCATAGTTCTACCAAGGTGGCATCTTCACAACCACTTGTTAGTAGAATATAGAAGACATGATGGCAACCGAGGAGCACATCACAACCAACTACAAATGGAAGCAAAGAAGAGGAGCGACCGAAACCACAACATGTACCCAAGGGTGGAGGCGATGATGAAGATGAAGAAGAGGAGAAGCTGGAACCACAGCTTGGACGAAGAAGAAATTCATCTTGTAACTGACGACCACCCCGTTGTGGCACACATTTTGCTTGACGACACAAATGATTTTTTTTTTTTTTGTACTTGTCATATAAATCTTAATTGTTTAGCTAAGTTATAGTCAATAACATTGTATGAATATTGGATATGAAATGTTTTTAAATAAATATTGTTTTTCAATCGAAATTGGTTGTCATTGTCATTTTATATTGTTAAGCCAAGTTTTATTCGATTATTTTATACGAATATTACGAATCTGTACAAGGATCTAGTTTCCACAAGAGAAATGGAATAAAGTTGTATATTGTATTGTTCTCTATAGTATAATAAACTAATATTTACAAACTATAAAAAAATTGAGAATGAATGAAAAAATTAACAAATAGTGGTTAAAAATTAATAAATCGGTTAACGAGGTATTGTCCTCATAGTATCCTCCAAGTGTGGATATGACGACTTTGTATGCCTTGAGTTCCTACAATAACTACATAACCTCGGTTGGTTTGTCCTCTCCTGAATATCCATGTTTCTACATATCCAAGTAGAGTTTGGCCGACCTTTTGGTTTGAAACACAATGAACTATTCGGTAACAACTTGAATGGAGCGCTCGATATAAGCGGCCACATACTTTCAACTGGGGCAAGTGTGAATTCATATTTCCATACGTTATACATGTGTTGTAGTTCGTCCATTTCGTCCACAAATCTCATGTGATCCAAATGTACTAAAGAACATGCTGCAATTGCATGATTGCATGGAAAACAAAGTGCGTCAAATTTTCGACAGTCCCAGGTCCATCGTCTTAGGTGTACACAGTACGCTCCCCTGACAATACCTTGGTCGGGTCTGTTGAACTTTGTAACCTGAAATGATATGTTTTCACATAAGTGACACACTAAATGGATACTATTCGCTCGTGTTGTGGCCTCTCTAATTTCTTTCATAAAGCCCTCACACCAAACGTGGCCACCCCTCATCTGTCCAACATATTTTTTCGTTGGCCAAGCGAAAATATGTTTCTTTCACAACTGAGATTATTGTAAACTTTAAATTATATGGGTTTTTCTAGTAGTTTGTACCACCTTATTATTTAAAAATGATACTAATCCCGAGTAGTTTTTAATTAATTAAGTAATTTTGCTTATATTGTTACAATGGACATGAATCTATAGAATATACAAATTTGTGCTTTATTATATTAATTTTTTGCATAAATTAAATTATTATATATTATTTATTAACATGATATATTTAATTATGCAGTGGGACCATGATATTGATTTAATAAAGAGCTTATTATAATTTTTTCATGGACATAAGCAATTCTACCCTACTTGGACGACAAAACCATGCAAATTGGGTCATTAAGATGTTGCTTTGACTCAATGAAAAATGGTGCTATATGGTGCACAAGTTTGACTAGTAAATGGGTCAAAAAACCATTCAAACAAGGAGAAGAGAAGCCCAATTCGAAAAGGATATTTGGATAGCCAAAAATAATCTTTTGGGATAACTATTTGGAGGTCCCTACACTTGGAAAATCATTGAAAATAAGCACACTACATTTGTTGAAGAAACCGTCCACCTATTGCATGATTCAAGCATGATTTTATGCTTGAATCAAATAGCCAACTCACACTCCTTTCCTCATATTATGGCCTACCAAAGGTGGGAGAAATCTAAGGGATCTTTGATGCCATATCTAGTAAACTCCTCCACCAACCTCAAGTATAAATACCCACTCGCATCTCACATTTCAATCATCCCTCATTCATCTTTCATTTAACATTTCTCTTCCATTCTCTCATTCCCTCTTTTCATTCCCTTGCATAGCATTCCATATTTCCTTTCTTTCTTAGCTAGCAAAACCTTAATAAGATCATCTCTTGGCCGACCACCTCGAGGAGCCATTAGCAAAGGAGCAACACGAGGACGTGAGGAAACTTCTTCAATTGGAGTTCGCAAGGCTACTAATTCGAACATAGTTTATTCTTGTTTTACTTGTTACTTTTATTTTAATCATGTTTGTAATGTGCTTTGTTATCTTGTCATCAACAATGGTAGCTTAAATCTATTTAGCTAGGATGATTGTATCAATTCAATGAAGTTTGTTTAAATCACACTTATAGTGTTTGTGCCTTAATAATTCATGTTTTCAATTAAACTCAAGCATGTATTTCATTCGTACGTGATTGGATGCATTGGAATTATCTAAGCAATCCTAACCAAACAACGGCTAATGGACACAATAGTTGAAAAATGCATGTTTAATTTACATCCTAACCTAACTAAATTAAAGGTTCATAATAGCTTTAACGAGTTCTACTATCTTGCATAGTTTTTAGGTTTATGTAATTAAATTATTTCAAACCTAACCCGTCCCTGTTACTTCACATGAATTCTAAGAAACCCTTAGTTTAATATTTTAACACCCCAAACCCGGTCAACACACCATGACCGAATCTGGCATGCCACAGAGTGATAACCTTTTAAAAGCGAAATTTTGTCGGACAATTTTCTTAGAAAACCCATTTTGTAGTACGAAAAATTTAGAAATCCTTGCTTGAAATCTACGTATTGTTGCAAGTTTTTAGAAAACATTTGAGTTATCTTTGTTATCATAATTTAAGTGGTGTTACCTGATGGCAACGCTTTTAAGAAAATGAAGGAGTTATAGTTTTGAAAACATTGCTTTTTACCGGTTAACTTAACAAAACCATATATTCAACATAGTCAAAATAATAGCAAATAATAAAGAAAAACCCAAAATAAAACTTAGCGGCCTTATTACAAAACCCAAAACCAAAATTTAAAGAAAAATTAATAAAATTGAAATAGTAACTAAAAGAAATCGTAATCCAACGAACATGCATGGCCGCCTCGAGTCCTCCTGGCTCCATCTCCGCAATCTATCCATCTGCAAAATATAAGGGAAGGGGTGAGTCACCAAGACTTAGTGTGTAAATCCCCAACCCGATGGAAAAGCACTTACACAAATCATGAATAGTATATGCACATCATGGAACCCCAAGTCCTAACCATCCGATCTCCTTTATCTACCCTGTGTGGTCAAAACCATTGGTGGTCAAAACCACTGGTGACCGTAGTCACAAATATATCGGTGTGGTCAAAACCACTGATGACCGAAGTCACAAATCAAGTGATGGGACCAACCCATCGTGTGGTCAAAACCACTGATAACAATCCCATAATCAACATGTGGGGCCAACCCATTGTGGTACCAAACCACTGGGACGAGTCACAATATTCATATGTGGTCAAAACCACTGGTGGTCAAAACCACTGGGACTTAGTCACAAAATATAATATCAAGATGGTGCCAACCCGTCGTGCAGTCAAAACCACTGGTGACAGTCCAAAATAAATCATCCCCCTCCTCTCATCAAACCCATCATCATGTTCATAACATACATGCCATAGTGTCGAATGATTATGCAAATAACATATAACATAACATCAACAGATCATGACGATGTATACTAAAAGTCACATAACAGCGGACTTACCCGGTTTCTAAGCTTATGTCCATAAAGCATACTCATTGATTCAATAGTTATAACAGTAACACAATAAGCATATTATACTAAATAGGAGTGTGTAAGCGTTACACACCTAGTTGCTAACGTAATCACTAAATCCCGAAGATCCGGTCTACTGCACTAGATCCCCTTTGCCCCTACATTCGACCAACACTTAGGTTATCACCAAAAGCCATTCGGCTATACCACTAAATCCCGAAGGGTATGATAATGCATAACTAACACAATCCTTACCTTTCTGCCTTACGAATGCTAATCCCAACACAAGATATGCGAGACTGATCCTCCCCCTACAATAGGCCAATCATCAACTCTAAATCTCAATAGCCTTAGGCTTTTGAACAAATAAGAAACAGTTATTAAGATGTTAAAGCGTTACCTAGATCGGCCACCAAATCCCAGAGATTCGGCTACACACCTTCCTACAATCAGTTTAAACATTCCATTAGAGTTCTAAAGGCCATTCGGCTAAAACATAAATCTTGAAACCAAAAGGGATTATCGCCTCCTTACCTTGATGACTTATTTGGCTTCTAAACACCAAAGATCGGCACCCCCTATTGGTGTTAGGAGTTTTGGTTACCACGTAGAACAAGAATAATGTTTAATACAGATCTTTAACAGAGGATCAAATAGAAAAGAAGCCACTTACCAATAGATTCGGCTCTTCAAAGTGGATTAGAACGCGTGAGAAGAGATGAGAACGAGACTAAGGGTATTCGGTCAATCAATTACCCTCCTCAAATCCGATTAGAAAAGAAACCAATGATAATCTATGCTTGATTGATATTCGGCAATGGTTGAGAGCAAAAAAGAAAATTTGTCTAAAAAGAAAAAGATGAAGAGAAGAGAATAGATTCGGCCTTTGATCAAAAATGGGAGAAAAGAAGTGAAACAAGTTTTGGCTTCTAACAAAACTTGTAAAATTGGTTCAGCCAATAACAAGAGTTGCCGAAAAAGAGAGAAGAGAAAAGCACTTTGGTGTTTTGGTTTTGACACCTCTCCAAAAAGAAAAGAAAACCCCCTAGGCTAGCTGAAAATACACTCCCCCCTTGACTAAGGAGATTCAGCCTACCCCTAAATCCCAAACCGATCACACCTCTTCTCCTACAGTTTAAAATTCGGCCAACTCCTCAAGGCTCTCCCATCCACTCATTCAAATCCGTTTAACTCCTTCTATCCTTATCTCCTAGAGTCCATCCTGAGCACTCCTCCTCCTAGCTTGTGGCGTGAAAAAGAAATAGCAGAAAAGGGATTTTTGTAGCTAGAACCCAAGCACTCCTTCCCTGCCTGTGGCGTCACATCCTGGCTCTTAGTGGCGCCTCCTTGGCCACTTTTACAACTTAGCTCTTGTGTCTAAAACTCCCAATAATTTCTTTTAACCCTAACTCTCTTAGCTCTCTCTCCCTAAGTACAAAAACAAAAATGTTTGGCCATGACTCAGGCCTAACCCGAGGTCATGCTTAGACCCCAAAACATATCAAACCACACAACATACTTACCAACACATGCAACCATGTGCAAAACGCAGAGACCCCATTTTAAGGATGTTACAGTTCTACCCCCCTTAAAAATAATTTCGGCCTCAAAATTACCTGATCAGAAGAGTTGAGGGTATTGCTGCCTCATCACATCCTCTGGTTCCCACGTGGCCTCCTCCGTACCATGGTTTTGCCATAACACTTTCACCGAGGGTACTGACTTCCTACGTAGAACTTTGACATCTCGATCTAAGATCTGTACCGGCTCCTCCTCGAAAGACAAGTCTGAGCTTACCTTAATCTCTGCAACCGACACAACGTGTAATGGATCTAACTTAACTCTGCTGGCAGCTTGAGCTAATAAGCTACCGGTCCTACTCGCTTCAACACCGTGTACGGCCCGATAAACCTAGGGCTTAGCTTCCCTTTCCGTCCAAATCTCAACACTTTCTTCCATGGCGATACTTTCAGAAAAACCTTATCACCTACTGCATACTCTATATCTCTACGTTTAAGATCGGTGTAAGACTTCTGCCTGTCCGATGCTTCCTTGAGACGAGCCCGGATCACCTTGACCTTATCCTCAGTTTCTGCCACCAACTCCGAACCCAAAACATGTCGTTCACCCAATTCTGTCCAACACGTATGAGTACGAAACTTCCATCCATACAGTGCCTCATATGGTGCCATTTGGATACTCGCTTGATAACTATTGTTATAAGTGAATTCCGCCAATGGTAGATATTCCTCCCAACTACCACTAAAATCCAGAACACATCCCCTTAGCATATCCTCCAGAATCTGAATTACCCTTTCAGATCGGTCCATCGATGCGGGTGAAAAGTCGTTTGAAATTCAACCTCGTACCCATAGCCTGATGTAAAGCTCTCCATAACCTCGACGTGAACCTAGGATCCCTATCCGAGATGATTGACACCGCACTCCATGCAACCTTACAATCTCGCCATATACAACTTGGCTAACTTCTAGAGCTTAATAATCAACCCTCACCCAGATGAAGTGAGTCGATTTGGTCAGCGGTCCACAATTACCCAGATCGAGTCTTTCTTGTTTGGGCGTAAGGGTAGCCCACGACAAAGTCCATGGTAATCCTTTCCCACTTCCATCGAGGAATCTTTACCGGTGAAGTAAACTCGATCGGTGATGTTCACTTTGACCACCGACACTTTACACTTGCCCACAAACTCACCACTTCGCTTCAAATTTCTAGCCACGAATCGCTTTCGCAAATCCTGGTACATCTTGCTATCTCCAGGATGCATAGCGTATGGGCTGCTATGTGTATCCTGAAGAATTCTTTGCCTCAACTCCACATCCTTCGGCATACAAGCTCTCCATTGAAAACACAACACTCCATCGTGAGTCAAGTCAGAACCTTCCAAACCCATTACTCAGACTTGCAACCTCCGAGCATTCAAACCTCATCCACTAACTATTTCTCCTTAATCGCTTCTACCCAAGTCACTTTACTTGCAATTTCGCCAACAAACTCCCATCGTCATACAGACTAAGGTGAGCAAACATCGCCACAAGTTTGCTACCACCTTACGGCTCAACGATCGCCTACTAAGTTAGCCTTACCGGATGGTACTCAATCGAACAAATCGTAGTCCTTCAACAACTCGATCCACCTTCACTGCCTCAAATTTAAATCCTTCGTCAAAAGATACTTCGACTCATGTGGTCCGTGTAGACTATCAACTTTTCTCCATACAAATAATGCTCCAAATATTCAAGGCAAAACCACCGCAGACCAATTCCAAATCATGCGTCGGGTAGTTACCTCATGCGGTCTCGGTGGTGAGACGACACGCCACTACTTTCCTTCCTACATCAAGAACATCCCAAGCCAGTATGTGATGCATCGTAATAGACCGTGAATACCTTTCCTGCCTCAGGCTGTACCAGAACCAGAGCTTCCGTCAAAATCTTCCTCAACTTGTCTGAACATTCCTGCTATTTCTCCGTCCACACAAATAAGACTCCTTTCCTCAACAGTTTAGTCAACGGTGTCGCGATCAGAGAAAATCCTTCCACAAATCTTCGGTAATACCCTACTAGACCTAGAAAACTCTGAATTTCTGCAACTGACCTCGGCGGTTTCCAATCCAACACCGCCTCAATCTTATGAGGGTCCACTCTAATCCCTTCATCGGACACTATGTGACCCAAGAAAGTTACTTCCCTAAGCCAGAATTCGTACTTACTGAATTTGGCAAATAACTGTTTCTCCCTCAGAATTTGCAATACCACCCGCAAATGTGTATCATGATCCTCCTCAGTCCTTGAGTACACCAATATGTCTTCTATGAATACTACGGCAAACTGGTCCAAGTACTGCTAGAACACCCGATTTATCAAGTCCATGAATGCTGCTGGTGCATTGGTTAATCTGAACGGCATTACCAGAAACTCAAAATACCCATATCAAGTACGGAATGCCGTCTTATGAACATCAACCTCCTTCACTTTGAGTTGATGGTACCCCAACCTAAGATCTATCTTCGAGAAAACTGATGCACCCTTAAGTTGATCAAACAAGTCGTCAATCCTGGGCAACAGATACTTGTTTTTTATCGTCAACTTGTTTAGCTGGCGATAATCTATACACATCTGCATCGTACCGTCCTTCTTCTTGACAAAGAGCACTGAGCGCTCCCCAAGGAGATATACTCGGTCGGATGAAACCTCGGTCCAACAACTCCTAAATTTGGGCCTTCAACTCCACCAATTCCTTTGGTGCCATCCTATACGGGGCTATAGACACTGGCGTAGTTCCGGGTAACAAGTCTATCCCGAATTCCACTTCCCGATCTGGAGGCAGATCCGGAAGTTCTTCAAGGAATACGTCAGCGAATTCCTTCACTGTTCAAACATTCTCCACTGCTGACTCCTTGGCCTCTAGGGCACACACCTGAACCAGAAACGCCTCACAGCCCTTCCTGACCATTTTCTCCGCCTTCAGTACAGAGACTACATTCGATAAGTACTCCCTTCTATTACCTATCATCACCACCTCCTCACCTTCCATTGTCCTCAACACTATGCGCTTAGCCGCGCAATCCAAATTGGCCTGGTACTTCACCAGCCAATCCATCCCGAGAATCAGATCGAACTCCCTAAACGGTAATTCCATCAAATTAGCCAAGAACACGACCCCTTGAAGTTCTAGGGGTACATCCCTATATAGTTTACTTACTTCTATAGAGTGACCTAAAGGGCTTATCACAGTCATCTTCCTAGAAGTAATCTCAGAATCTAAGTCCATAGTTTCCACCATGCTACTGGCTATATATGAGTGCGTCAAACACACATCTATTAAAGCATTATAAAGTAGTCCAAAGATTAAGAACGTACCTGTTATGATGTCTGGTGCGTCACCCTCCTCTCGATGCCTCGCTGCGTAGACTAATCTAGGCTATCTCACCTCTGCACCACATGCATCTCTGCCTGGTGCTTCATGGCCTCTACTAGAGCCATTACCTCCCCTAGCAGCACCAAGGCCCCTCTGTGGCTGCTGACCATCCCTCCTGTTTTGAGTACGGTTCTAATCCCCAGACTGCAATCTAGCTGACCGCTGTGGACAATCCCTCACTTGGTGCTCCATCGACCCACACTCAAAACATCCTCTGTTTCCAGTCCAACATTCTCCCGTGTGAGACTTCCCACACCGAGCACATCGTGGCGGCCACTAAGTATTATCAGTAGTAGGCCTAGCAGCTTGATTCGGCCCATTATATCTACCTCGTTTCTGTTGATTCCCGCTAGACTCAGATGATCCAGCATTCCTTTTATTCCATCCCCTGTCCTGATTTCGTCTAACCGACTGTTTCACTTCCTCAGCAACTTTGGCCTTTTCTACTAAAACCATAAATTCTCTCTCTTACTGTGGAGCAATCAGCAACCTCAGATCATCCCTTAATCCATCCTCAAATCTGATGCATCGCTCATGCTCTGTTGCTATGATGCCCCGCGCATATCGGCTCAACCTTAAGAATTCTGCCTCATATTCTGATACGGACTTATTCCCCTAAACCAGCCTTAGAAACGCCTTCCTCTGCGCATCAATATAACTGGTCCCGACATACTTCTTTTGATATGCTGCCTTGAAATAATCCCAAGTGAGATCATCAGCTGCAGCACCATCCTACTGGTATGACTCATCTCAGAGAAGCGACACTACTCCTTTTAACTTCTCCTCAGCCGTCAGGTCCAAGTCATCCATGATTTGTTCCGTTGCTTCCAACCAATACTCAGCCGTATTGGGTGCCACACCAGATACTCCTCGGAATACCTCAGCTCTATTAGTTCGAAGTCGCTCAGATACAGATTTTCGAGCTCCCGTACCCCACCCTACTCCAACCACTCTTTCCAGCACTCGCAGCATTGCCTGCGACACTGCATCCTCCCCCGTTTGATCTTGATACTCGACACCAGCAGCTGGTGATGGTGGTATCTCATTCTCGGACCCTTGACCAGACCTAACGGGTTCTGATACGATCATTCCACCTCTACCGCGTCCTCGCACATTCCAACCACGTCCCCTAGTACTCATGCCTATAGTCGCGGTTTATCTGTTTAAGGGATTTTTATGAATTAGCTTCTGTTTCACTGATTACCCACGAATAAGTTTTATGTAGAGAAATTTGGTAGTGGTTCTTTCGATCATCACACAGTTTTCAGTTCAACTTCCTACCCTCATTCCACGTGTAGGGGTATTCTCGTCATTTCACTACCTAGGGGTATTTTCGTAATTTAACCTATCGGGGTATTTTAGTAATAAAATAGAGTTAATTTGGAGTCCTTTACATATCGTAGGTATTTCAAAAATTCTAGAAATCGGGGGTATTTTGGTAATTTCATAAACTAGGGGTATTTTCATAATTTCATAAGCTAGGGGTATTTTCATAATTTTTTTCCAACATATGGTTCCAGGTGATTTTACAAAATAAGGGTATTTTAAAAATTTTCAATTCGAGGGTACTTCGATAATTTTCCATACTAGGGGTATTTTGGTAGTTTTCACAACTCAGGGGTAATTTGGTCATTTTTCAAATCAGGGGTATTTTAATCATTTCCTAAATCAAGGATACCGTGGTAATTTCAAAACCAAGGTTTAAAGTGTTATCAAAACAAGATGGCTGGTCCCTTTTGGGTTTTAGTTAAATTTAGCCTATGAATAAGTCGTCTCAGTTAGGGTGAACCGTCACTACGCACCAGGTAGGATTCGAGTGGAGAGGAGGTGAGTCACTAGAACTGTTTAAATACTAGGCTTCCCCCTGAATCCACTCCTAGACATGCGCACAACAGTTGCCACACCCTTGGCTCAGTGATGTACTCACCGGTTTGTTTAGTGGATCCTTAAGTCTTATGTATTTTGTGTTGGAGTAGGCTATTCCTAGGGTTCAACAATTCCTAATCTACTAATCTACGATCCTGAAATACCCCTTTCCCCCCACATATAATTCACGCCACAGTCAGAAGTACTTATCTGTGCGGATTGGTGCCGGAGACTCGGTGCCATGCTGTTCAACCCATGTACATTTTCCACAAAACTTTTCAAAGTCAAATTTAAACATTTTGGGCCTCTGCCCACAATGAGCTTTTGAACTTGGCTCGATATAAAATTGTAACACCCCAAACCCGGTCAACACACCATGACCGAATCTGTATGCCACAGAGTGATAACCTTTAAAAGTGAAATTTTGTCGATAACTTTCTTAGAAAACCCGTTTTGTAGTAATGAAAAATTTAGAAATCCTTGCTTGAAATCTACGATTGTTGCAAGTTTTAGAAAACATTTGAGTTATCTTTGTTATCATAATTTAAGTGGTGTTACCCGATGGCAACACTTTTAAGAAAACAAAGGAGTTATAGTTTTGAAAACATTGCTTTTTACCGGTTAACTTAAGAAAACCATATATTCAACATAGTCAAAATAATAGCAAATAATAAAGAAAAACCCAAAATAAAACTTAGCAGCCTTATTACAAAACCCAAAACCAAAATTTAAAGAAAAATTAATAAAATTGAAATAGTAACTAAAAGAAATCGTAATCCAACGAACATGCATGGCCTCCTCGAGTCCTCCCGGCTCCATCTCCGTAATCTATTCATCTGCAAAATATAAGGGAAGGGGTGAGTCACCAAGACTCAGTGTGTAAATCCCCAACCCGATGGAAAAGCACTTACACAAATCATGAATAGTATATGCACATCATGCAACCCCAAGTCCTAACCATCCGATCTCCTTTGTCTACCCCGTATGGTCAAAACCACTGGTGGTCAAAACCACTGGTGGTCAAAACCCGTAGTCACAAATATATCGGTGTGGTCAAAACCACTGATGACCGAAGTCACAAATCAAGTGATAGGGCCAACCCATCGTGTGGTCAAAACCACTGATGACAATCCCATAATCATCATGTGGGGCCAACCCACTATGGTACCAAACCACTGGGACGAGTCACAATATTCATATGTGGTCAAAACCAATGGTGGTCAAAACCACTGGGACTTAGTCACAAAATATAATATCAAGACGGGGCCAACCCGTCGTGTGGTCAAAACCACTGGTGACAGTCCAAAATAAATCATCCCCCTCCTCTCATCAAACCCATCATCATGTTCATAACATACATGCCATAGTATCAAATGATTATGCAAATAACATATAACATAACATCAACAGATCATGACGATGTATACTAAAAGTCACATAACATGGGACTTACCCGGTTTTTAAGCTCATGTCCACAAAACATACTCACTGATTCAATAGTTGTAACGGTAACACAATAAGCATATTATACTAAATAGGAGCGTGTAAGCGTTACACACCTGGTTGCTAACGTAATCACTAAATCCCGAAGATCCAGTCTACTGCACTAGATCCCCTTTACCCCTACATTCGGCCAACACTTAGGTTATCACCAAAAGCCATTTGGCTATACCAATAAATCCCGAAGGGTGTGATAACGCATAACTAACACAATCCTTACCTTTCCGCCTTACGAATAATAATCCCAACACAAGATATGCGAGATTGATCCTCCCCCTACAATCGGCCAATCATCAACTCTAAATCTCAATAGCCTTTGGCTTTTGAACGGTTAAGAAACGGTTATTAAGATGTTAAAGCCTTACCTAGATCGGCCACAAAATCCCAGAGATTCGGCTATACACCTTCCTATAATCGGTTTAAACATTCCATTAGAGTTCTAAAGGCCATTCGGCCAAAACATAAATCCTGAAACCAAAAGGGATTATCGCCTCCTTACCTTGATGACTGATTCAGCTTCTAAACACCAAAGATCGGCACCCCCTATTGGTATTGGGAGTTTCGGCTGCCACGTAGAATAAGAATAATGTTTAATACAGATCTTTAACAGAGGATCAAATAGAAAAGAAGCCACTTACCAACAGATTCGGCTCTTCAAAGTGGATTAGAACGCGTGAGAAGAGAAGAGAATGAGACTAAAGGTATTTGGCCAATCACTTACCCTCCTCAAATCCGATTAGAAAAGAAACCACAGATGATCTATGCTTGATTGATATTCGGCAATGGTAGAGAGCAAACAAATAGATTCGGCTAAAAAGAAAAAGATGAAGAGAAGAGAATAGATTCAACCTTTTATCAAAAATGGGAGAAAAGAAGTGAAACAAGTTTCGGCTTCTAACAAAACTTGTAAAATTGGTTCGGCCAATAACAAGAGTTGCCGAAAAAGAGAGAAGAGAAAAGCACTTTGGTGCTTTGGTTTTGACACCTCTCCAAAAAGAAAAGAAAACCCCCTAGGCTAGCCGAAAATACACTCCCCCTTGACTAAGGAGATTCGGCCTACCCCTAAATCCCAAACCGATCACACCTCCTATCCTACAGTTTAAAATTCGGCCAACTCCTCAAGGCTCTCCCATCCACTCATTCAAATCCGTTTAACTCCTTCTATCCTTATCTCCTAGAGTCCATCCTGAGCACTCCTCCTCCTAGCTTGTGGCGTGAAAAAGAAATAGTAGAAAAGGGATTTCTGCAGCTCGAACCCAAGCACTCCTTCCTTGCCTGTGGCGTCACACTCCTGGCTCTTAGTGGCTCCTCCTTGGCCACTTTTCCAACTTAGCTATTGTGTCCAAAACTCCCAATAATTTCTTTTAACCCCTAACTCTCTTAGCTCCATCTCCCTAAGTACGAAAACAAAAATGTTTGGCCATAACTCAGGCCTAACCCGAGGTCATGCTTAGACCCCAAAACATATCAAACCACACAACATACTTACCAACACATGCAACCATATGCAAAATGCAGAGACCCCGTTTTAAGGATGTTACAAATATGATCAGTAAAATGCATGTTTACTAAGTAAAAGATTCCAAAAGGACTTAATTTGGTTTCAAACTTATGAAAGATCGAGTTGCCATGAAATAGTTTCTAAACACTGTTAAACATGAGAAAAATGAATTAAGTTGAATGATGTAATTATTCTAGCCTATTCATGTTATTCATTGTTGAAGTTTGTGTTATTACTGCTAAATTCATCTCATACATTTTAGTTAATTATCATACTTAGATTAGAATTGCATTAGGGATCATCTTGCATCTAGATAATTTAATTTAGTTTAGTCATCCATCACTCGAAATATTGTGTACTTATCACCAATTTGTAAATCTTTAATTATGCAATTAATTTTTTAACAAACAGATCCTTGTGGAGATGATAACTCTTGTAACACCCCAAACCTGGTCAATACGTTACGACCAAATCTAGATTGTTACAGGAAGGGTAGTTTTGAAAACGTTTAACAGAACATAGTAACTTGTGAAAAACTTTTCGTTTTAGAGATTCCATGTTAGGCGTAATTTAGAATTTGGTTTGGATATATCTTGCCAACTTCTTATTAGGTTATCTAGAAGCTGAAAACGGGTTTATTTCATAAAGCCGAATTTAGAAAATTTCAATGAGGTGACAGTTGAAAACAATGTTGAGGAACGTGACCTTTTGAAAATAATATTTGCAGTTCTATGAAAATCCCAAGTTTATATTATAATTTTCTTGTGAACCATTTGTTAACATTTTGAAAAAAAAAATCGTTATTTATATTTTAGGAAAACCCCAAATTTGATAGTTTATAAATTATATAATATCAGCATTGAATCAAAACCCAATTTTAAAGTTAAAGTGGGTTTATTACAAATCAAAATCCCAATTAAAAATAAACTTAAATAAGAGAACGAGTTTACAAAAGAAATGATAACGCATGGCCACCTCGAGTCCACCTCGGCTCCAGATCCACGATCTAGTGATTACCTGTACAACTAAGCAGAGGGGTGAGCCACCGAGACTCAGTTTGTAAATTCCCCAATAACGCAATATGGGCCTTAAGCCCACAGATGCACATTGGGCCTTAGCCCACTCAATACAGCATATGACACATGTATGTAATGCAGCCCAACCCAGCTTAGTGTTTCCATCCTCTAGGTCACCTGAATCATTTATACACCCATGATATTATGCCACTACGGTTCTTGACCATCGTGGTCCCAGACCACTCGTGATAAAGTCACTAATATATATAATAATTGGGCCAACCCACTGTGGTCTCAGACCACCGTGACGATCTCCGATAAGTTTATGCATACCTGGGGCCAACCCACTGTGGTCTTAAACCACCGAGACAAGTCACTGGTAAACGTATACGTGGTTACAAACCACCATGGTTCTTAGACCACCGTGACAATAGTCACTGATTCACACTTCCCCTTTCATTCAATCCCAAGCCCATGCTCTTTTTATCATACTAAAAATGAATGGGACATACTCTCAATGTGAAACAGTTAATAATTTCATACATGCATATATTCAGAAATATCATCATAGTAGAACTTACCCAGTGTCTTCAACCTTACCCACAAGGGTATCTCGACTATTCAAATAGTCATTTCAAATTTCAGCCAACACAGTTAATAATACAGACAGTTAAGAAGCGTGTGAGGGATACACACCTGATAACGCATAATACTAAGCTTTCTACGTCAACGCTTTCACTAGCAGGGACAAGAGCTATTTGTCTATCCCAAGTAGACATCGGCTCCCTACCATAACCCGACGGATAATCCCGAATCGCCGACACAGCACGTCATTTAAATTTGGGAGCAGGGATTACAGGTTCACTCCCCTCAGGTTCCTTAAATGCACCCTCCTCGGATTGGCTAGCACTCATATCAATGATAAGCGTCTTGATCAGTACTTAGAGTTAAACGTTAGGTCATCTAAGAAGGAAACTTGGTTAAAGCAACAAACGGAGAAAGGGTAATAGATAAACTAAAATCAAAAGAATCCCCTTACCTCAAAAACCTGAATGGAAAGGTAAAGTTCAGCCACTAACACACCTTCCAACTTTGAGCCACAGCTGTTCAGCTACTGGGGTATCCCTGAGTGATCGTTTCAAAACGAGTGAAGAGAAGAGGGTTTAGCCAAAATCTCAACGTTAAAAAGATAGCCATTTCGGCTAGAACCAACTTAAGGTCGAAAGAGAAAAACAAGTATTAGCACAATTGCTCTTACCTTATGATGACGAAAGAGTTAAAGGATGAAAAAGATTTGACCAATCTACTCACACCCCTACGAGAGAAAAATAGCCCTTCATGCCCTAGACTATACGAGCAGCATCCATTCGATTTGAGAAATAGCCAAAGGTTCAATTAGCAAAGAAGGACATAGAAGATTCAGTTTTTAAAAAAAGGGAGAAAGGACGATCATTACCTTCAACAGTTGAATAATAAGGTAAAACCGATCCACTTGTGGCCAAAGGAGCTATTCGGCTAAAGAGAGAAAAGGAAAGATGTCAATGGAGGTGGTGCAAAGTTTCGACTAAAAAAGAAGATGAGTTTGAGAGATGATTCGGCTAGAAAAGAAAATGATTAGGGAAGAGAAAAGAAGAAGTAAAGATCGAAAACAAGGTTCGACTATGAAGGAGAAACAAATATTAAAAAGGGTGGGAAAAGAAAGGAAGAAAGAATGCACCAATGACCTTTAAGATATTCGGCTATAACCTAAAGAGACAAGAAGAAGAAGAAGTGAAGAAAAGGATGTTACGGTTTTGATAGAGAAAAAATGTACCAATGTGACAAAAATGCAAAAGAAAGGAAAGATATTCTACTTTCAAAAGACAATTTAAAAATTGGCACACATACACACTTATGATCGAAATGCTCACCCAAAATGCCTAAGTTGCTAAGTAAAATTTCGGTAAACACATCCCACAAGTCAAAACTGATTATGTTCCCACCAACATACCCCTTTGTTGACCGAAATTCCCCTCTCAAAAGACCCCCACATTCGTCCACCACTCCACCAACATAAAAATCCCTTGATTCTCTCTATGCTTCACTCTCCAACAACCATTTAAACTTGTTGACCCATTTAAGCCCCACAAATACCTCATGGCCACCCATTCAAATGGCTTGACTCATTCAACCAACAACCTTGGAGAGTCCTTGCCGAATCCACCTTCCCTTCAACCTGGTGCCAAAAAATAAAGTTCATAGTGATGCTTATGGGATTCGAACTCCTTCTCTACTACTGCTCACCTGTGATGCCACACCTCTGCACCTTAAGTGACGTCTTCTTGCCACTCTACCACACTTTTTCTTGTGTCAACAAACACATGAAATTTCCCTTAAGACCTATCTCAACCAGCTCTCCCCTAAAGTGCTTAAAAACAAATTTTTTACCAAGGCTCTAACATGACCCCGAGCCTTCCTAGAACCCCCAAACACACCAAATTAATAAATAGAATAAGCCAAACACACAGAAAACATAAAATCGCAGAACCCCTAATCCCAGGATGTTACAGTTCTACCTAAAAATTTCGACCTCTGAACCGTGATTTTGCTACAACACTTTAACCAACGGAATCGTCTTCCTTCACAGTACCATAACATCTCGGTCTAAGATCTAAACTGGTTCCTCCTAAAAAGATAAATCAGGTCTCACTTCAATTTCTTCCACTGGCACTATGTGAGATGGATCCGAACGGTAGTGGCTTAACATCGAGACATGGAATACATCGTGTATCTACCTTAATTCTGGAGGTAACTCGAGCTGATACGCCACTGGTCCCACACGTTTCAACACTCGATAAGGCCTGATAAATCTAGGGCTCAGCTTGCCCTTCCGTCCAAACTGTAAAACCTTCTTCCAAGGCGAAACTTTTAGGAAAACCTGATCACCCATAGAGAGCTCTATATCCTTACGCTTCAGATCTATATAAGATTTCTGCTTGTCAGAAGCTTCCTTCAACCGAGTCCGAATCAACTTAACCTTATCCTCTGTTTTCGAAACCAATTCTGGACCCAACAACTGTCGCTCACCCAACTCTATCCAGTAAGTAAGAGTACGGCACTTACGACCATACAATGCTTCATAGGGTGCCATCTGAATACTGGATTGATAGCTATTATTGTATGTGAATTCAACCAATGGTAGAAAATCCTCCTAACAACCCCCAAAGTCGATGACACAGCCTCTTAACATGTCTTCTAAAATTTGAATTACCCTCTCAGACTGACCATCAGTCTGTGGATGAAACGCTATGCTGAAATCCAATCTTGTACCCAACGCTTGATGCAACGCCTTCCAGAACTGCAATGTAAATCTAGGGTCTCTGTCTGATATGATAGACACAGGTACCCCATGAAACCTCACAATCTCTGCTACATATAGCTTGGCTAACTTCTACAATGAATAATCAACCTGAACGAGTATGAAGTGAGCAGACTTTGTCAATCGATTGACAATTATCCACACTGAATCTTTCTTAGTAGGCCTGAGAGGTAGCCCACTAACAAAGTCCATCGTTATCCTCTTCTACTTCCAAAGTGGAATCTTAACTGGCTGTAGCAACCCTGAAGGCAATTGATGTTCTGCCTTCACCTGCTGACACGTTAAGCATTTTCCCACAAATTCGGTAACTTCCTACTTCAGACCTGGCTACCAAAACTGTCCGTGCAAATCCCGATACATTTTACTCCCACCAGGATGCATAGCGTATGGACTAATATGTGCTTCCTGTAAAATCTTCTGCCTTAACTCGGAATCCTTTGGCATACAAGCCATTCCACAAAAACAAAATACCCCATCACTGTTCACACTAAAATCTTCTGTCTCACCACTTTCCACTTGCTAAAATCTAGATCTTAGCAATTCATCCGCCAACTTCTTCTCTCTAATCTGACTGACCCAAGAAGGCTTCACTTGAAGTTCCACTAGCAAACTCCCATCATCATACAAGCTGAGATGGGCGAACATTGCCTTCAAGTCCGATATTACCTTACAGCTCAACGCATCCGCCACTACGTTAGCTTTACTCGGGTGGTACTCGATCGAATAGTCATAGTCCTTCAACAACTCAATCCACCTCCGCTGCTTTAAATTCAACTCCTTCTGGGTAAGGAGATATTTCAGGCTCTTATGATCGGTGTAGATAATAGACTTCTCCCCATCGGTGTAGTGTCTCAGATCTTGAGCTTAACACCGCCGCAGCCTAATCAGAGGTCATGCGTTGGATAGTTCACCTTATGCGGTCTCAATTGTCGAGACGCATATGCTACCACTTTCCCTTCTTGCATCAACACACATACTAATCCTGTGTGCGACGCATCACAATAGACGACAAACTCTTTCCCAGCCTCAGGCTAAATTAACATGGGTGCTTTAATTAAAATCCTCCTCAACTTCTCAAAACGTTCCTGCTGCTTATCTGACCAAACAAATGGTACCCCTATCCGTAATAGCTTGGTTAACGGTATAGCTATTAACGAGAACCCCTCAACAAACCTTCTGTAGTACCCAGCCAAACCAAGAAAACTCCTAATTTCTTCCACAGACATTGGCAGTTTTCAGTCCAACACGGCTTCAATTTTTCAGGAGTCAACCTTAATTCCCTCAACAGACACAACATGTCTCAGAAAGTAACTTTTCTCAACCAGAATTCACACTCACTAAATTTGGCATACATCTGCTTCTCCCTCAGATTCTGTAGAACCACCCGAAGATGCGAATCATGCTCCTCCTCCGTCCTTGAATAAACTAAGATATCATCTATAAACACTATGACAAACCGATCCAGATAGGGTTAGAATACTCAGTTCATCATGTCCATAAACATAGCTGGTGCATTCATCAACCCAAATGGTATCACTAGGAACTCGTAGTGACCATAACGAGTTCGAAAAGCTGTCTTATGAATATCTGCCTCCTTGAACTTATGCTGATGATAGCCTGACCTCAAATCTATCTTTGAAAAGACCGAAGTGCCTCACAGTTGATCGAACAAGTCGTCAATCCTTGGAAACGAGTACTTGTTCTTGATCGTTAACTTGTTCAGTTGCCTATAGTCAATGCACATCCGCATCGACTTGTCATTTTTCTTAACAAATAACACCGGTGCTCCCCAAAGTGACACACTTGGTCGAATAAAACCCCGATCCAACAGTTCCTGAATCTAGGCTTTAAGTTCCACTAGCTCCTTTGGCGTCATTCTATACGGAGCAATGGACACTGGCGTTATTCTCGGAAGAAGATGTATACCGAACTCCACCTCACGATCCAGAGGTAACCTTGAAAGCTCTTCTGGAAAGACGTCTGTAAACTCCTTCACTGTTCTAACATCATTTACAGTCAACTCATTGGCCTCTAGAGCACTAATGAAAGCTAAGAATGCTTCACACCCTGTTCGCACCATCTTTTCAGCCTTTAAAACGGACACTATATTGGACAAGTAGTTTCTTCTTTCACCTATCACTAACACCTCATTATCCTCGGGAGTCTTTAACACTATACGCTTAGCAGTACAATCTAAGTTCGCTCGATACTTCACCAATCAGTCTATGCCTAAGATCAAATCAAACTGGCCGAACGGTAGTTCCATCAAATCAGCCAGAAAAACTATCCCTTGAACTTCTAAAGGCACACTTCTAAAGAGTTTGTTCACCATTACAGATTATCCTAAAGGGCTAAGCACAATCATCTCTCTAGAAGAAATTTTAGATTCTATGTTCATAGTTCTAAAAATAGTACTAGCTACATAGGAATGCGTAGACCCAATATCAATCAATGCAGTAAAAGGTAACCCAAAAATAAGGAATGTACCGGTTATGATGTCCGGTGCATCACCCTCCTCTCGGCGTCTGGCTGCATAAACCAACCCTGCCTGTCTCATATCTATGTTCACAGCACCTCTGCTCGGTGCTCTATGCCCTCGACCAAAGTCATTTCTTCCTCTGGCCGGACCACGACCTCTCTGTGGTTGCTGACCACCTCTTCCCAGCTGAACATAATTCTGACCTACTGGCCATACTCTATTTGGCTCTTGCAGACAGTCCCTTACCCGATAATCCACTGATCCACAACTGTAACATCCATTACTTCTTGCCAAGCACTCTCTCGAGTGAAACTTCCCACACGTAGCACATTGCTGAGGCCGCCCAACAACAACAGGCCTCGCAACCCGACTAGAACCATCGAACCTAGGCCTCTTTTGGGAATTCCCAGCAGATCCTAACGACTCAAAATTTTTTTTTCCTACCCTTGTCCCTATCCTGGTTCTATCTTTCAGATCGCTTTACCTCTTCGGCTATCTTAGCCTTCTCAACCAAAATAGCGAACTCTCTTTCTCGTTGCGGAGCTATCAATACTCGCAACTCATCCATTAGACCATCTTCAAATCGAACACAACACTCATAATCTGTTGAAACAATACCTCGGGCATAACGACTTAGACGTAGGAATTTTGCCTCATACTCGGCTACTAACTTACTCCCCTGAACCAAGTTTAAGAATGCCTTTCACTGAGCGCCTACATAGCTCGACCCAATATACTTTCTCTGAAATACTGACTTAAAGAAATCCCAGGTAATGCGGTCAGCTGCTGTACCATCCCTTACCGTGAGCCACCACTGTATACCTCATCTCGAAGAAGCGACACAACTCCTTTAAATTTCTCTTCTGCGGTACAGTCAAGATTATCCATAATGCGCTCAACCGCTTCTATCTAGTACTCAACTACGTTAGGAGCCACACCAAAAATGCCCCTAAACATTTTAGCCCCATTGGCTCGGAGTTGTTCAGACACAGATTTTTGAGATGCCGATCATGTGCTCACTCTAGCAACTCGCTCCAACACACGTAACATAGCTTGAGACATTAGATCATCTCCACCAGTTTGGTCTTGAAATTTCGTTTCTGCAACTGGTGACATTGGCACCTCACCTTCCTGTCCATGCCTTAATTTCGAAGGTTTAGCCCCAACACCCCGGCCTCTACCATGCCTGCGCACACCATGTACATGCCCTATAGCACTCATGATAACGAGTTCGAGTTAATCTGATTAAAATTTTTATGAATTAGTATTTTTCTTCCACTGTTTACTACGGAGCAGTCTTATGAAAAATAGCATTAAAATTAGTTCTCGTAAATACATATATACCTAAAGGTTTCAGTCTCTAAAGTTGAATTTCTTAGTACTAGCAATCATAGCACAATACAATTACTTCATGCAAAACAACCAATAGTCAGAAGACTTACCGTGCGGATTTGGTGCCAGGAACTCAGGTGCCATGCTTCCAGAAACCATGTATTTTATCTAAACAATTTTCCAAACCAACTTTTGAAAATATTTTTGAACCTCATACCCACAGCCGAGTTTTTGAACCCAAGCTCTGATACCACAATTTTAACACCCAAACCCGGTCAATACGTTACTACCAAATTTAGATTATTACAGGAATGGTAGTTTTGAAAACATTTAATGGTACATCGTAACTTGTGAAAAACTTTTCGTTTCAGTGATCCCATGTTAGGGGTAATTTAGAATTTGGTTTGGATATATCTTGCCAACTTCTTATTAGGTTATCCAGAAGCTGAAAACGGGTTTATTTCGTAAAGTCGAATTCAGAAAATTTTAGTGAGGTGACAATTGAAAACAATGTTGAGGAACGTGACCTTTTGAAAATAATATTTGCAGTTCTATAAAAATCCCAAGTTTAATTATAATTTACTTGTGAACCGTTTGTTAACATTTTGAAAAAAAATTGTTATTTATATTTTAGGAAAACCCTAAATTTGACAGTTTATAAATTATATGATATCTACATTGAATCAAAACCCAATTTTAAAGTTAAAGTCGCTTTATTACAAATAAAAATCCCAATTAAAAATAAACTTAAATAAGAGAACGAGTTTACGAAAGAAACGATAACGCATGGCCACCTCGAGTCTGCCTCGACTCTAGATCACGATCTAGTGATTACCTGCACAATTAAGTAGACGGGTGAGTCACCGAGACTCAGTGTGTAAATTCCCTGATAATGCAATATGGGCCTTAAGCCCAGAGATGCACATTGGGCCTTAGCCCACTGAATACAGCTTATAACACATGTATGCAATGCAGCCCAACCCAACTTAGTGTTTCCATCCTCTAGGTCACCTGAATCATCCATACACCTGTTGCATTATGCCACTGTGGTTCTTGACCACCGTGGTCCCAGACCACTCGTGGCATAGTCACTAATATATATAATCGTGGGGACAACCCACTGTGGTCTCAGACCATTGTGACGATCTCCGATAAGTTTATGCATATGTGGGGCCAACCCACTGTGGTCTTAGACCACCGAGAAAGTCACTGATAAATGTATACGTGGTTACAAACCACCGTGGTTTTTATACCACCGTGACAATAGTCACTGATTCACACCTCCCCTTTCATTCAATCCCAAGCCCATGCTTTTTCTATTATACTAAAAATGAATGCAACATACTCTCAATGTGTAACAGTTAATAATTTCATACATGCATATATTCAGAAATATCATCATAGCAGAATTTACCCGGTGTCTCCAACCTTACCCACAAGGGTATCTCTGCTATTCAGACAGCCGTTTTGGCTTTCAGCCAACACAGTTAATAATACAGATAGTAAAAAAGCATGTGAGGGATACACACCTGATAATGTGTAATACTAAGCTTTCTACGTTGACGCTTTCACTAGTAGGGACAACAGCTATTTGTCTGTCCCAAGCAGACGTCGGCTCTCTACCACAACTCGGTGGATAATCTGTTATCACCGGCACAACATGCCTTTTAAATTTGGGAGCAGGGATTACAGGTTCACTACCCTCAAGTTCCTTAAATGAACCCTCCTTGGATCAACTATCACTCATATCGATGATAAGCAACTGGATCAGTACTTAGAGTTAAACTTTAGGTCGTCTAAGAAGGAAACTTGGTTACAGCAACGAAAGGAGAAAGGGTAATAGATAAATCAAAATCAAAAGAATCCTCTTACCTTAAAAACCCGAATAGAAAGGTAAAGTTCGGCCACCAACAGGCCTTCCAGCTTCGAACCACAACTGTTCTGCTACTGGGGTATCCCTGAGTGATCGTTTCAAAATGAGTGAAGAGAAGAGGGTTTAGCCGAAATCTCAACATTAAAAAGATAACCATTTCGACTAGAACCAACTTAAGGTCGAAGGAGAAAAAAAGTATTAGCACGATTGCTCTTACCTTGCGGTGACGAAAGAGTTAAAGGATAAAAAAGATTCAGCCAATCTACTCACACCCCTATGAGAGAAAAATAGTCCTTCACGCCCTAGACTATATGAGTAGCATCCATTCGAGTTGACAAAGAGCCAAAGGTCCTGTTAGCGAAGAAGGAGATAGAAGATTCGATTTAAAAAAAAAAAAGAGAAAGGACGATAATTACCTTCAACAGTTGAATAACAAGGTGAAACCGATCCACCTGTGGCCAAAGGAGATATTCGACTAAAGAGAGAAAAGGAAAGATGTCAATGGAGATGGTGCAAAGTTTTGGCTAAAGAAGAAGATGAGTTTGAGAGATGATTCAGCTAGAAAAAAATGATTAGAGAAGAGAAAAGAAGAAGTAAAAATGGAAAACAAGGTTCGACTATGAAGGAGAAACAAATATTAAAAAGGGTGGGAAAAGAAAGGAAGAACGAATGCACCAATGACCTTTAAAATATTCGGCTATAACCCAAAGAGACAAGAAGAAGAAGAAGTGAAGAAAAGGATGTTACGGTTTTGATAGAGAAGAAATGTACCAATGTGACAAAAATGCAAAAGAAAGGAAAGATATTCTACTTTCAAAAGACAATTTGAAAATCGGCATACATACACACTTATGATCGAAATGCTCACCCAAAATGCCTAAGTTGTTAAGTGAAATTTCGGTACACATATCCCACAAGTCAAAACCGATTATGCTCCTACCAACATACCTTTTTGTTGACCGAAATTCCCCTCTCAAAAGACCCCCACATTCAGCCACCACTCCACCAACATAAAAATCCCTTGATTCTCTCCATGCTTCACTCTCCAACAACCATTTAAACTTGTTGACCCATTCAAGCCCCACAAATACCTCATGGCCACTATTTCAAATGGCTTGACTCATTTAACCAACAACCATGGAGAGTCCTTGCCGAATCCACCTTCCCTCCAACTTGGTGCCAAAAAATAAAGTTCATAGTGAGGCTTATGGGATTCGAACTCCTTCCCTACTACTGCTCCCCTGTGACGCCACACCCCTGCACCTTAAGTGGCGTCTTCTTACCACTCTACCACACCGCTTCTTGTGTCAACAAACACAAGAAATTTTCCTTAAGACCTGCCTCAACCAGCTCTCCCCTAAAGTGCCTAAATACAAAATTTTTACCAAGGCTCTAACGTGACCCCGAGCCTTCCCAGAACCCCCAAACACACCAAATTAACAAATTGAACAAGCCAAACACACAGAAAACATAAAAGTGCAGAACCCCTAATCCCAGGATGTTACAATTCTTTTACTTACTTATTACTTGATCACGACTGTGTACAATTGCACAAACCTACGCGTTACAAGTTTTTGGTGCCATTGCCGGGGACTGTTGCCTTAATCATTTTTATGAAATTATTTTTTGCAACTTGGTTTTTATTTTTTATTTAATTTCTAACTTTACTAATTAATTCTTTATTTATTTATTTTATTTAATTTTAACTTTATTAATTAATTATTTATTCTTTTATTTTTTGTGATTTATTTTTTAGGTGCTTATGAGCATAGATTGAATCATCGATTAATTAATAGTAGACCCTAAAATCGAGCAAACATTTAGACAAAGAAGACGTGAACGATTAGCCTAAAGACAAGCCGAAATGGACCTGGGAAATCAAAATGATGGACAAGGAAATAAAGCGAATCATATACGCAATCTCATCCATATTGCTAATGATAGGGATCGAGCTATAAGACAGTATGCTATACTCCTCTTTAATGAGTTAAATACGAGAATTAGGAGCCCAAATATTGAGGCACCCTAATTTGAGTTAAAACCAATGATGTTTCAAATGCAGCAAATGGTGGACCATTTCAATAGAATGCCCATGGAAGATCCATACCTTCACCTTTGATTATTCATAGAGGTGAGTGATTCATTTAAAATAGTTGTTGTAACTGAAGATGTACTGAGGTTGAAGCTATTTCCATACTCGTTGTGAGATCGAGAATGAGCATGACTCAATTTATTGTCGCCTAGCTCAATTTCTACTTGGCTAGAATTAGCAAAAGGAATTTGGGTTAAGTATTTCCCACCTAGCAAAAATGCTAAGTTACGAAATGAGATCACAACTTTCCGGCAATTGGATAATGAGTCATTGTACAAGGTGTAACAACCTGATTTAGGGCCTAGTCAGAATAGTAGTTGCGAGACCACAAATTCAAAGAAGAAATATGTTTTTTTATGGTTTTTATGAGGTCTATGACATGTTTGCATAATGATGTTAAAATTTCATGAAGAAATTTTATAACTTAGTGATCAATTTATCCATTAGGACTAAATTGAAAAGATTGAAAAATATGAGATTCTAGAAGATTCAAGTATGAAATAGCATTAGAAAAATTATTAGAGGTCCTTATTTAGCAATTAGACCATTATATGTAAAGATGGACAAAAAATGGACATGGGAAAGAAAAATCTCAAGGAAGGGGCCTTAAGGGCATTTTTGTTATTTTGATAATAAAAGAATAAAAAGGGAAAAAGAAGTCAAAAATGGATGTCCATCTTCTTCCTAAGTGCCGAAATTTGGAGGAGAACCATAGCTAGGGTTTTGTTCATTTTCAAGCTCAAAGTAAGTGCATCCTAGCCCCTTTTTAATGTTCTTCGTATTTTTGAGATCTTCGTAGCTCGATTTAGCTATTTCTAGCTATATTTTAAGCTAGAGGTCATGTTCAAAAATTTACCCATATATGGCATGCATGTTTAATGAAAGAATATGAAAGTTTGATGGGTGATAAACATCTTTTTCTAAGTGATTTTCATGGAAAACACATAAAAGGACCTTTTTGTAAATATGATAAAATGTGTAGTAAAAATCAGTTTTGAAGGAAAGTGTGAGCTATTATAAGCTCAATAAATGTTCAGCTAGGCTTGGGTAACCAAGGAAATGGGTATATTTCATTATACGAGCCTAGGGATAATTTTGTAAATATGTGAAAGTTTAGGGGAAAAATTATAATTTTTCCAAAGTATGATTCATGAGTTATTTTAGTTAACGTGATCATTAAATAAGTGAAATTTTCATTATAGATCAAGAAACACAAAGTCCGGACCTAAATTGAGGAAAGAACAATGTGGTGGACTAAATTGTATAACTACACATGTAACACCCTAAAAATCCGAGTAAATAAATTGCATGAATTGGAGTTTAGAAAAATCTCTTATTTTTATTTCATTGCTTATTGAAGTCCTAGAGGGTAAAACATAAATTGAAGAAGGAATAAAATTTATTAAGTGAGAATTTATTGAAGTGAAACAAAGGTGATTAAGACTTAAGCTAAATTATGTGCTAAAAAGTGTCATAAAATGAGCATATGGCATGGTGGAGTTGGCGCATGGGTTCAAGTAAGAGGAAGAGGTTCGAATCCTTGTATAGCACCTAGATAAAATTTTTGTTTTAATTTTACGCTCATGGCTAGGAAGTGTCGGCAAGGGACATATAAGGAAGGTGTTGACCATGTATTTTTGGTTAGTGTATCAATGGATTAAGGTAACAACTAACATATGGTATGGAATCAAAAGTTTAAGGAAAGATAGGGGGACATAAGGCACTTATCTAGGGAAAATTTTGGAAAGAAATAATGGCCAATTGACCATATCTTTGGGCGGCAATATTGGTATAGGAGGAGAGCCAAAATTTTGTTAGTTTGGCTGAAAATCTCATTCTTTTCTCTTTGGTTAACCTTTGCACTTTGTGCAGAATTTTATTCCTCTCCTTTCAATATCCCTTTTGGCGAATTTTGCATTTGGTTAAGCCAATATCTCTTGACCATTTGGTCACTTTTATTCATTTTGTTAACTTTCTTTTGTATTCTCCTTGTCGAAATCACCTATACCAAAATCAATCTCTTTCTTTTTTCTTTTGCCATGGCGAATATACTAGCACCTAAAGTTCATATTTTCTTTTCTTTTCTTCTAATCTCCTTGAAATCAAAACAACATCACCATCATCCTTTCGTTCTTATGCTATTTCTTTTCAATCGAAAATTTTCTCCATATTCACTCTCTTGGCGAATGCTATTGTGCCTATAAGCCAAAAATTATTTTTCCATTCTTAATCATTTATAACGAAAATCTTCCATCAATTAAACATCATTCTTAATCTTTCTTTTCGATTGTGGGAAGTAGGTAAGGGTTCCTCTCTATTTTCGATTAATTGATTAGTGATATTATGGCGAATATCATTGGTTAATTGAGGTCTTTTGGATTGATATAACGTTCATTCTAATAACGTTCTTTTCGTTATTATTATTTAGTGCAATAACGGAGATCGGAACTCAAGAGATCGGGAGAAAGCGTTGGAAGCGTTTTGTTTTAGTAAGGAAATCAAATCTCTTTAAATCTCTAGTATTATTGATATTATTTTAGATCTAACTAAATTCCTTTGGATCTTGAAGACTGTCAAGATAGGGAAGAAAAGGGCGGTGTTTAGTTATCGTAAGAGGGGTGGATCTGTAAATCCCCCATTCAAACGAAGAGCGGTTTCTGCAGTCCGGGATTTTCCACCGGGTTGTGGGCCATCTTCCGAAAGAAGTCCATTATTCGAAGTAGTACGAACCTCGGAGCCGTTATTCGTTGGTGGATTCTCGGCGGCTAGTGAATCGATAAGCGAGGCAAAACCGAAAATCGAAGTGATTCAAAATCAAGAGGGTAAGATTTTGGATCCATTATCGATTAAGATTTATTTTTACGAGTTAGTTGTCTAACGGATCAAAATATATTTTAGGTCTTAGAAGAGCGAGAAGGGTTAATACTCACGGTATCGAGGTGTGTAATTTCACACTCATTATTTTGGTTGGATGTCAAATTTCGGTATGGAAGTAAATCGTAAAAGCGATTAGATCGGTAAAAGCGTAAAAAATTGATATTTTGGCGAAAATGCGTAAAACGACTAAATCGTGAAAATTACGAAAATGCCTCGAGTTATTAATTGTTATTATGAAAATTGGATATTTCGTGAAAATGGGCCGTAATTACTCTAGTTAGTGAAAATGGGCGTAATTACTCTAGTTAAGTGAAAATGGGCGTAATTACTCTAGTTAAGTGAAAATGGGTAGTAAATACTCTAGTTAGTGAAAATGGGCGTAAATACTCTAGTTAAGTGAAAATGGGCGTAAATACTCTAGTTAAGTGAAAATGGGCCGTAAATACTCTAGTTCGATAAATGGGCCAAAACACTCTAGTTCGTTAAAATTTAGCCAAAACACTCTAGTTTGGTAAATGGGCCAAAGCCCACTAAATTGCTAAATGGATAAATTGCTATAATTATGGGCCAAATGAAATGTTATTGATAAACCCACCATGTTATGTATTATTAATAAATTTTATATTTTAAAGTACATGTATAATTGCATGGGTGGGATATATGAAGAGAAGAATGGCGATTGCCACAATATAAACTTATTGCCTCTAGTTGGTGGCTCGCCACAATATCGACTTATTGCCTCTAGTTGGTGGCTCTTGCCACAATATCGACTTATTGCCTCTATACAATATCTTATTGCCTCTAGTTCGGTGGCTCTGCCACAATATCGACTTATTGCCTCTAGTTCGGTGGCTATGCCACAATTATAAAAAGGCTTAATGCCTACGATTGGTGTGATGGCGGGGTGGGTTGACTTGATCCCACAGGTGTGATGGTTGAGTGCAGGGGTGTTAGCGGATGGATATTAGGTTTGGGTTGGGAATTACATGTTTTTTTCATGCATTATTAATTATTTTAAATTCATGATATATTGTTGAATTACGAATTGGGCTCAAGCCCGACATAATATCTTGACAATCGGCCCAATAATGGTGGTAAGTGAGTTACTTTGAGTTCTAAGTAACTCACCCTTTAATTTCTTTCCATCTCGGGTAATGGGCGATGTGGACTTGGTGAGGATGACTTCGTGGAGGCCATCTTGCTATATATGGGTTATTTAAAACTACGAACTTTTAATAATTATTTTTACTATTTTGGGATGTTGTAATAAATGGCCTCTATAAATAACTTATGGATTTTATGTGTGTTTGGAATTTAAACTTTATTTTGGACTTTCAAATCATGAGCTAAAGTTTTATGATGCTTTACTAAAATAAATTTGGGTTTTCAAAGTATATGAAATTCTTTTATAAAAATTCTTTTATTGTTAACTCTTTAACAAATTCCTAACGGTTTTGATAATACAATGATTTTCAACTAATGTTTTTAAATATTTATCAAAATCTAATACTCTTCAAATTTTAAACTCTGTAAACAATATTGTAGTTTTCAACTCATTAAAGATTTAAGAATAGTTCGAATCATGTAACAAACCAAATCTAGTCTCAACGCATAGACCGGGTTTGGGGTGTTACATTTAGTAATATCGAGCCGGTTTCAAAAACTCGGTACGTGGTTTGGGTTCAAAAATAATTTACGTATGAAAATGCTCAATGATATTTTAAAGATCGTTATGGCACCACAAGCATCCGTGACAAGTCAAGTAAGTATTATTGCTTAATGATTACTATGATATGATCATAGGAACACTCTAGAACTTCTAGTTTTAGATGTGAAAAACTGTAGAGATTGAGACTATAGGACACGTTGCGAAAAACAACTTTATATCTCAAATCTCATAAAATATCGTTAATAAACACGAAACAAAAAAATTACGATTCATAAAACTTGTAATCGGATAAGCGAACAAGCAATCATGAGTACAAGAGGGCGTGGTGCGTGGGCCGCAGTGAGGCGTGGCGTGGTAGAGGTAGAGGTGCTACTGGTGAAGCACCAAATCATATGCGAAGTGGGCGTACCTGCGTCAATTGAAAGTGAGGCCGGATCACGCGATCACATGGAAGAAGATCATGCATTGACTCAAGCAATGCTACGAGTCTTGGAAAGGGTCATTGGAACTAGAATTGGGCCAACAACTCGTGGGTCAATTTGAGGCGACTTAAGGCAAATAATGCGAAGTTTTCGGAGGAGTCTCTGGTGTAGCTCGAATGTGGCGAATCTTGGCTCGAAGGCGTGGAGCGGATCATGGATGATATGGAATGCGGTGAGCAAAAGCGCGAGGAGGCTGTATCCTTATTGAGAGATGAGGCGTGTCGGTGGTGGCTCCTTTGTTAGAGAAGGCCTTGAAGCCGCATGCGATTAAGCGGGAATTCTTTAAAGCGCCTTCCAAGGAAAATCGTGGACGAGCTATGTAGATGCTCGAAGGAAGGAATTTCTGAATCTTGTCCAAGGAAGTAAGGCAGTGGCGACATATGAAGGCGAGTTTTTCGTCGAGCCGTTATGCGGACAATTGTAGCAACAGATCATGAGCGTTGTATGCGTTTGAGGATGGACTTAATGATGGTGAGGGTTACGATTGCTCATGACAAGTTAGAAATTTTTCGACTCGGTGGAGAAGGCCAAAATAGCCGAAGAGGCTAAGAACTCGAGCAGCGAGCAGAAAGATCCGAAACAAGAGAGAGACCAATGATCTGGTTCTTCCAAGAGATTCAAAAGAAACCGGAATGATGAATCGGTTCAAAGCGAGAACCCGGTAACAAATAATCGAAGTCGAGATTGCCTTGAGTGTGGGAAAAGGCATTTTGGGGAATGTTGGAGGAAAGCGGGTGCATGCTACAAATGCGGTTCAATGGAACATCGGTACAAAAGTTGTCCTCGACGAATGGATACGACTCAAGAAGTCCGTAATAATGATGCCACCGGCCGGGGTGTCAGCTGACCAGAGAGGTCGTGGACCGGTCGTGGTGGTAATGGGGCTGGTCGTGGTCAAGGTGCACCGAATCGAGAAATGGTAATAGAGAAATGCGGATGCAAGGCGACTGGGTGGTCTATGCGGTTAGGCGCCATGCGAGGATGGCAATGCACGGATGTGATAACAGAATACGTTCTTCATTTTTGATGTACCTGTTATTGCCTTAATAGATATTGGCTCTACTCATTCATATGTATCTAGTGCCATATCTGGAAATCTAAATTTAGAATCTGAAATTACCGAAAATGAGATAGCGATGTCAGTCCTTTAGGACGATCGGTAATAGTTAATAAAATATTTAAAGGCGTGCCTTAAAAATCCAAGAGGAAGTATTCTTAGCAAATTTGATGGAACTACCTTTGGTGAGTTCGATCTCATTACAGGCATGGATTGGTTGGTTAACCATCGGCGCAATTGGATTGTCTTTGAAAAGCGAATGTCGATAAGGACCTCGGATGATAAGGAAATCATAATGATTGGTGAGCGAAAGAACTATCGGCAAATGTGGTATCGCATTAAAAGCGGAGAAGTTGGTGCGGAAAGGATGCAGGGCATTCCTAGCCTTTATCGTGCTTTGGATGCCAAGGAATTATCCGTGAATGATGTGAGGACGGTGAAGGAATTTCCGATGTATTTCTGAAGAACTTCTGGTATACCTCGGATCGGAAAGTAGAATTTGGCATTGAGCTTTTGCAGGGGCGGCTCCGGTGTCCATTGCTCCTATAGAATGGCACAGAAGGAGTTGGTGAGCTCAAAGCTCAAATTCAAGAATTCTTTGGATCGGGATTCATTCGACCAAGTGTGTCTCAGTGGGGAGCACCGGTCTTGTTAAATCAAGAAGAAGGATGGATCGATGCGTATGTGCATTGACTACAGACAGTTGAATAAATTGACGATCAAGAATCGATATCCTCTGCCGAGAATTGGCGACTGTTTGATCAATTGAAGGAGCTTGATTTTCTCAAAATTGATTTAAGGTCGGGTTATCACCGACTTAAAGTGAAAAAAGCGGACATTTATAAGGCGGCATTTCGGACCGTTACGGACACTATGAGTTTGTAGTGATGCCGTTTGGATTAACCAATGCACCAATTGCATTTATGGACATGATGAACCGAGTCTTTCAACCATATTTAGACCGGTTTGTGGTAGTGTTCATAGATGATATATTGGTTTATTAGAAATGAGGAGGAACATGACCCGACATTTGCGGATAGTATTACAATTACTTCGTGATAAGCAATTGTATGCCAAATTTGGTAAATCGAATTTTGGCTAAAGGAGGTGACTTTCCTTGGTCATGTAGTATCGGTAGAAGGAATAAGGGTGGATCCTCGGAAAATTGAGGCTATTCGGATTGGAAGCCACCAACATCGATGGTGAAATTCGGAGTTTCTTAGGCATTTGGATACTATAGGCGCTTTGTAGAGGGTTTTCATTGATTCTTTGCACCTAACTAAAGCATTGCGAAAGGGAGCTCCGTATATCGGGTGAAAAGCGACAAGAGAGTTTTGAGAAATTGAAGAAGATCTGACGAAGCTCAGGTTTGATTCAACCCGAAATTTGGAAAAGAATTCCTTTGTTTATTGCGATCGTCTCACACAGTGCAGGTTGTGTGTTGATGCAAAATGGAAAGGTGGTGGCCTATGCTTCTCGTCAATTGAGACCACATGAAGTAAACTACCCTACTCATGATTTGGAGTTAGGCTGCCGTTGTCTTTGCTCTAAAGATTTGGAGGCACTATCTCTATGGTGAGAAGTCCATAATCTTCACGGATCACAAAAGTCTTAAATACCTCCTTACCGAAGGAGTTGAATTTAAGACAAAGAAGATGGGTAGAATTGTTAAAAGATTATGATTTCTCCATCGAATACCATCTGGAAAGGCTAACGTGGTAGCGACGCGTTAAGTCGTAAGGCGGTATCTGAATTAAGAGCTTTGTTTGCCCATTTGAGTCATGACGAGGATGGCGGTTTGTTAGCGAACTTGGTGAAACCTCTACGGGGTGGAACAAATCAAGGAAAAGCAGACATCGGATGAGAAGTTGGGACCTTTCTTGCGACAAGTTGAAAATGGTGAAATTGAGGATTTTGGAATAAACACGGAGGGTGTGTTGTGCTTTCGAGGAGAGTATGCATGCCTAAGGATCTAGATTTGAGGCAAGCGATTCTACGGAGGCGCATAGTAGCCCTTATGCTATGCATCCGGAGGAAATAAGATGTATCGAGATCTCCGTGAGCGATATTGGTGGCGGGGTTGAGCGTGAGATTACGAGTTTGTGGGAAAATGTTTGACTTGTCGACAAGTGAAAGCGAACATCAATTACCGTCTGGATTGTTACAACCGATAAAGATTCCTCTTTGGAAATGGGGGCGGATAACTATGGATTTTGTTAGTGGGTTACCTTTAACGCCTACTAAGAAAAATTCCGTTTGGGTAATTGTTGATCGGTTGTGAAGACCGCTCATTTCTTGCCGGTTCGTCGGATTATTCATTGCGAAGTTGGCGAAACTTTACGTATCCGAAATTGTGAGGTTACATGGGGTACCGTATCTATTATATCGGATAGGGACCCTAGGTTTACATCACGATTCGAAAGCTCTGCATGAAGCCTTGGGGACAAAGTTGAATTCGATCGGCTTTTCATCCTCGGTCGATGGTCGATCGGAAAGAGTAATTGAGATATTGGAAGATATGTTAAGAGGATGTGTAATCGACTTGAGGGTAGTTGGGAGGATTATCTACCTTTGGCGAATTTGCGTATAACAACGACTATCGATCTAGCATTGGATGGCACCTTACGAGGCATTGTATGGTCGTAAGTGTCGCTCTCCTATTGTTGGGTGAGTTGGGCGAAAAAGCGGATGTTAGGTCTGAGATGATATATCGAGACCGAGGATAAGGTAAAAGTTATTGACACGGTTGAAAGAAGCCTCGGATGAAGCGAAGTCGTCTGTGAGATCTGAAGCGGAGGGACATCGAGTATAGTGTGGGAGATCGGGTTTTCTTGAAGGTATCTCCTTGGAAAAAGATCTTGATTAGGAAGGAAGGGCAAGCTAAGTCCTAGATATATTGGACCTTATCGTGTCTTTGAAGCGTGTTGGTCGATGGCATATCAGTTGAGTTACCTCGGAGTTAGATCAAATTCATAATGTCTTTCATGTTTCCATGTTGAGGCGTTATAGATCGGATCCTTTGCACATTATCTAGGTAGAAGAATTGGAGTGAATTGATTTGTCTTTTGAAGAAGAACCGGTGGAAATCCTAGACCGAGATGTCAAGGTATTGAGGAAGAAAAGCGTGCCGTTGGTCAAAGTTCTATGGCGTAACCACGAAGTGGAAGAAGCTACGTGGGAGCAGGAGGATGCAATTCGGCAACAATACCCTCACCTTTTTCAACGAGGTAAATTTCGAGGACGAAATTTTCTTTAAGGAGGTAGAGTTGTAACACCCTAAAAATCCGAGTATTTAAATTGCATGAATTGGAGTTTAGAAAAATCTCTTATTTTTATTTCATTGCTTATTGAAGTCCTAGAGGGGTAAAACATAAATTGAAGAAGGAATAAAATTTATTAAGTGAGAATTTATTGAAGTGAAACAAAGGTGATTAAGACTTAAGCTAAATTATGTGCTAAAAAGTGTCATAAAATGAGCATATGGCATGGTGGAGTTGGCGCATGGGTTCAAGTAAGAGGAAGAGGTTGAATCCTTGTATAGCACCTAGATAAAATTTTGCTTTTAATTTTACGCTCATGGCTAGGAAGTGTCGGCAAGGGACATATAAGGAAGGTGTTGACCATGTATTTTTGGTTAGTGTATCAATGGATTAAGGTAACAACTAACATATGGTATGGAATCAAAAGTTTAAGGAAAGATAGGGGGACATAAGGCACTTATCTAGGGAAAATTTTGGAAAGAAATCATGGCCAATTGACCATATCTTTGGGCGGCAATATTGGTATAGGAGGAGAGCCAAAATTTTGTTAGTTTGGCTGAAAAATCTCATTCTTTTCTCTTTGGTTATCCTTTGCACTTTGTGCAGAATTTTATTCCTCTCCTTTCAATATCCCTTTTGGCGAATTTTGCATTTGGTTAAGCCAATATCTCTTGACCATTTGGTCACTTTTATTCATTTTGTTAACTTTCTTTTGTATTCTCCTTGTCGAAATCACCTATACCAAAATCAATCTCTTTTCTTTTCTTTTGCCATGGTAGAATATACTAGCACCTAAAGTTCATATTTTTCTTTTCTTTTCTTCTAATCTCCTTGAAATCAAAAACAACATCACCATCATCCTTTCGTTCTTATATTATTTCTTTTCAATCGAAAATTTTCTCCATATTCACTCTCTTGGCGAATGCTATTGTGCCTATAAGCCAAAATTATTTTTCCATTCTTAATCATTTATAGCGAATCTTCCATCAATTAAACATCATTCTTAATCTTTCTTTTCGATTGTGGGAAGTAGGTAAGGGTTCCTCTCATTTTCGATTAATTGATTAGTGATTTTATGGCGAATATCATTGGTTAATTGAGGTCTTTTGGATTGATATAACGTTCATTCTAATAACGTTCTTTTCGTTATTATTATTTAGTGCAATAACGGAGATCGGAACTCAAGTGATCGGGAGAAAGCGTTGGAAGCGTTTTGTTTTGGTAAGGAAATCCTACTCTTTAAATCTCTAGTATTATTGATATTATTTTAGATCTAACTAAATTCTTTTGGATCTTGAAGTGTCAAGATAGGGAAGAAAAGGCGGTGTTTAGTTATCGTAAGAGGGTGGATCTGTAAATCCCCATTCAAGCGAAAAGCGGTTTTCGCGATCAGGGATTTTCCACGGGTTGTGGGCCATCTTAGAAAGAAGTCCATTATTGAAGTAGTACGAACCTCGGAGCCGTTATTCGTTGGTGGATTCTCGTGCGTCTAGTGAATCGATAAGCGAGGCAAAACCGAAAATCGAAGTGATTCAAAATCAAGAGGTAAGATTTTGGATCCATTATCGATTAAGATTTATTTTTTCTGAGTTAGTTGTCTAACGGATCAAAATATATTTTAGGTCTCAGAGGCGAGAAGGGTTAATACTCACGGTATCGAGGTGTGTAATTTTCACACTCATTATTTTGGTTGGATGTCAAATTTGGTATGGAAGTAAATCGTAAAAGCGATTAGATCGGTAAAAGCGTAAAAAATTGATATTATGGCGAAAATACGTAAAAGCGACTAAATCGTGAAAATTACGAAAATGCCCTCGAGTTATTAATTGTTATTATGAAAATTGGATATTTTAGTGAAAATGGGCGTAATTACTCTAGTTAGTGAAAATGGGCGTAAATACTCTAGTTAAGTGAAAATGGGCGTAAATACTCTAGTTAAGTGAAAATGGGCGTAAATACTCTAGTTAGTGAAAATGGGTAAATACTCGTATGGGCGTAAATACTCTAGTTAAGTGAAAATGGGCCGTAAATACTCTAGTTAAGTGAAAATGGGCGTAAATACTCTAGTTCGATAAATTGGGCCAAAACACTCTAGTTCGTTAAAATTTAGCCAAAACACTCTAGTTTGGTAAATGGGCCAAAGCCCACTAAATTGCTAAATGGACAAATTGCTATAATTATGGGCCAAATGAAATGTTATTGATAAACCCACCATGTTATGTATTATTAATAAATTTTATATTTTAAAGTACATGTATAATTGCATGGGTGGGATATATGAAGAGAAGAATGGCGATTGCCACAATATAAACTTATTGCCTTATTGCCTCTAGTTCGACTTATTGGTTCTGGCTCTGCCTTACAATATCGACTTATTGCCTCTAGTTGGTGGCTCTGCCACAATATCGACTTATTGCCTCTAGTTAGGTGGCTATGCCACAATTATAAAAAGGCTTAATGCCTACGATTGGTGTGATGGCGGGGTGGGTTGACTTGATCCCCAGGTGTGATGGTTGGTGCAGGGGTGTTAGCGGATGGATATTAGGTTTGGGTTGGGAATTACATGTTTTTTTTATGCATTATTAATTATTTTAAATTCATGATATATTATTGGATTACGAATTGGGCTCAAGCCCGACATAATATCTTGACAATCGGCCCAATAATGGTGGTAAGTGAGTTACACTTTGAGTTCTAAGTAACTCACCCTTTAATTTCTTTCCATCTCGGGTAATGGAAGCTGATGTGGACTTGGTGAGGATGACTTCGTGGAGGCCATCTTGCTATATATGGGTTATTTAAAACTCGAACTTTTAATAATTATTTTTACTATTTTGGGATGTTGTAATAAATGGCCTCTATAAATAACTTATGGATTTTATGTGTGTTTGGAATTTAAACTTTATTTTGGACTTTCAAATCATGGGCTAATGATTTATGATGCTTTACTAAAATAAATTTGGGTTTTCAAAGTATATGAAATTCTTTTATAAAAATTCTTTTTATTGTTAACTCTTTAACAAATCTCCTAACGGTTTTGATAATACAATGATTTTCAACTAATGTTTTAAATATTTATCAAAATCTAATACTCTTCAAATTTTAAACTCTGTAAACAATATTGTAGTTTTCAACTCATTAAAGATTTAAGAATAGTTCGAATCATGTAACAAACCAAATCTAGTCTCAACGCATAGACCGGGTTTGGGGTGTTACATTTAGTAATATCGAGCCAGTTTCAAAAACTTCGGTACGTGGTTTGGGTTCAAAAATAATTTACGTATGAAAATGCTCAATGATATTTTAAAGATCGTTATGGCACCACAAGCATCCGTGACAAGTCAAGTAAGTATTATTGCTTAATGATTACTATGATATGATCATAGGAACACTCTAGAACTTCTAGTTTTAGATGTGAAAAACTGTAGAGATTGAGACTATAGGACACGTTGCGAAAAACAACTTTATATCTCAAATCTCATAAAATATCGTTAATAAACACGAAACAAAATTTACGATTCATAAAACTTGTAATCGGATAAGCGAACAAGCAATCATGAGTACAAGAGGGCGTGGTGCGTGGGCCGCGGTAGGCGTGGCGTGGTAGAGGCCGAGGTGCTACTGGTGAAGCACCAAATCATATGCGAAGTGGGTACTGCGTCAATAGAAAGTGAGACCGGATCACGCGATCACATGGAAGAAGATCATGCATTGACTCAAGCAATGCTACGAGTCTTGGAAAGGTCATTGGAACTAGAATTGGGCCAACAACTCGTGGGTCAATTTGAGGCGACTTAAGGCAAATAATGCGAAGTTTTCGGAGGAGTCTCTGGTGTAGCTCGAATGTGGCGAATCTTGGCTCGAAGGCGTGGAGCGGATTATGGATGATATGGAATGCGGTGAGCAAAAGCGGAGGAGGCTGTATCCTTATTGAGAGATGAGGCGTGTCGGTGGTGGCTCCTTTGTTCGAGAAACCTTGAAGCCGCATAGCGATTAATGGGAATTCTTTAAAGGCGCCTTTCAAGGAAAATCGTCGGAGCGAGCTATGTAGATGCTCGAAGGAAGGAATTTCGAATCTTGTCCAAGGAAGTAAGGCCAGTGGCGACATATGAAGGTGAGTTTTACGTCGAGCCGTTATGCGGACAATTGTAGCAACAGATCATGAGCGTTGTATGCGTTTGAGGATGGACTTAATGATGGTGAGGGTTACGATTGCTCATGACAAGTTAGAAATTTTCGACTCTGGTGGAGAAGGCCAAAATAGCCGAAGAGGCTAAGAACTCGAGCAGCGAGCAGAAAGATCCGAAACAAGAGAGAGACACAATGATCTGGTTCTTCCAAGAGATTTCGAAGAAACCGGAATGATGAATCGGTTCAAAGCGAACCCGGTAACAAATAATCGAAGTCGAGATTGCTTGAGTGTGGGAAAAGGCATTTTGGGGAATGTTGGAGGAAAGCGGGTGCATGCTACAAATGCGGTTCAATGGAACATCGGTACAAAAGTTGTCCTCGACGAATGGATCGACTCAAGAAGTCCGTAATAATGATGCCTGGTAGGCCGGGTGTCAGCTGACCACCGAGAGGTCGTGGACCGGTCGTGGTGGTAATGGGGCTGGTCGTGGTCAAGGTGCACCGGGTCGAGGAAATGGTAATAGAGAAATCACGGATGCAAGGCGGCTGGTGGTCTATGCGGTTAGGCCACGAGGATGGCAATGCACTGATGTGATAAGCGATGCGTTCTTCATTTTGATGTACTGTTATTGCCTTAATAGATATTGGCTCTACTCATTCATATGTATCTAGTGCCATATCTGGAAATCGAATTTAGAATCTGAAATTACGAAAATGAGATGCGATGTCAGTCCTTTAGGACGATCGGTAATATTAATAAAATATTTAAAGGCGTGCCTTAAAAATCCAAGAGGAAGTATTCTTAGCAAATTTGATGGAACTACCTTTTCGTGAGTTCGATCTCATTACAGGCATGGATTGGTTGGTTAACCATCGGCGCAATTGGATTGTCTTTGAAAAGCGAATGTCGATGGGACCTCGGATGATAAGGAAATCATAATGATTGGTGAGCGAAAGAACTATCGGCAAATGTGGTATCGCATTAAAATTTGAGAAGTTGGTGCGGAAAGGTGCAGGGCATTCCTAGCCTTTATCGTGCTTTGGATGCCAAAGAATTATCCGTGAATGATGTGAGGACGGTGAAGGAATTTCCGATGTATTTCTGAAGAACTTCTGGTATACCTCGGATCGGGAAGTAGAATTTGGCATTGAGCTTTTGCAGGGGCGGCTCCGGTGTCCATTGCTCCCTATAGAATGGCAAGAAGGAGTTGGTGAGCTCAAAGCTCAAATTCAAGAATTCTTTGGATCGAGGATTCATTCGACCAAGTGTGTCTCCGTGGGGAGCACCGGTCTTGTTCGTCAAGAAGAAGGATGGATCGATGCGTATGTGCATTGACTACGACAGTTGAATAAATTGACGATCAAGAATCGGTATCCTCTGCCGAGAATTGACGACTGTTTGATCAATTGAAGGAGCTTGATTTTCTCAAAATTGATTTAAGGTCGGGTTATCACCGACTTAAGGTGAAAGAAGCGGACATTTATAAGGCGACATTTCGGACCGTTACGGACACTATGAGTTTGTAGTGATGCCGTTTGGATTAACCAATGCACCATTTGCATTTATGGACATGATGAACCGAGTCTTTCAACCATATTTAGACCGGTTTGTGGTAGTGTTCATAGATGATATATTGGTTTATTAGAAATGAGGAGGAACATGACCAGCATTTGCGGATAGTATTACAACTACTTCGTGATAAGCAATTGTATGCCAAATTTGGTAAATCGAATTTTGGCTAAAGGAGGTGACTTTCCTTGGTCATGTAGTATCGGTAGAAGGAATAAGGGTGGATCCTCGGAAAATTGAGGCTATTCGGATTGGAAGCCACCAACATCGATGGTGAAATTCGGAGTTTCTTAGGCTTGGTGGATACTATAGGCGCTTTGTAGAGGGTTTTCATTGATTCTTGCACCCTAACTAAAGCATTGCGAAAGGGAGCTCCGTATATACGGGTGAAAAGCAAGAGAGTTTTGAGAAATTGAAGAAGATCTGTGAAGCTCGGTTTGATTCAACTTTGAAATTTGGAAAAGAATTCTTTATTTATTGCGATCGTCTCACACAGTGCAGGTTGTGTGTTGATGCAAAATGGAAAGGTGGTGGCCTATGCTTCTCGTCAATTGAGACCACATGAAGTAAACTACCCTACTCATGATTTGGAGTTAGCTGCGTTGTCTTTGCTCTAAAGATTTGGAGGCACTATCTCTATGGTGAGAAGTCCATAATCTTCACGGATCACAAGAGTCTTAAATACCTCCTTACCCGAAGGAGTTGAATTTAAGACAAAGAAGATGGGTAGAATTGTTAAAGATTATGATTTCTCCATCGAGTACCATCTGGAAAGGCTAACGTGGTGGTGACGCGTTAAGTAAATGGCGGTATCTGAATTAAGAGCTCTGTTTGCCCATTTGAGTCTGTACGAGGATGGCAGTTTGTTAGCAGAACTTCAGGTGAAGCCGCTGTGGCTGGAACAAATCAAGGAAAAACAGACATCAGATGAGAAGTTGGGACCTTTACTGCGACAAGTTGAAAATGGTGAAATTGAGGATTTTGGAATAAACACGGAGGGTGTGTTGTGCTTTCGAGGGAGAGTATGCATGCCTAAGGATCTAGATTTGAGGCAAGCGATTCTCTGGGGCGCATAGTAGCCCTTATGCTATGCATCCGGAGGAAATAAGATGTATCGAGATCTCCGTGAATAGATATTGGTGGCGGGGTTGAGCGTGAGATTCTGAGTTTGTGGGAAAATGTTTGACTTGTCGACAAGTGAAGGCGAACACCAATTACCGTCGGATTGTTACAACCGATAAAGATTCCTCTTTGGAAATGGGAGCGGATAACTATGGATTTTGTTAGTGGGTTACCTTTAACGCCTACTAAGAAAAATTCCGTTTGGGTAATTGTTGATCGGTTGTGAAAGACCGCTCATTTCTTGCCGGTTAAATCGGATTATTCATTGCAGAAGTTGGCGAAACTTTACGTATCCGAAATTGTGAGGTTACATGGGGTACCTGTATCTATTATATCGGATAGGGACCCTAGGTTTACATCACGATTCGAAAGCTCGCATGAAGCCTTGGGGACAAAGTTGAATTTCGATCGGCTTTTCATCCTCGATCGATGGTCGATCGGAAAGAGTAATTGAGATATTGGAAGACATGTTAAGAGGATGTGTAATCGACTTGAGGGTAGTTGGGAGGATTATCTACCCTTTGGCGAAATTGCGATATAACAACGACTATCGGTCTAGCATTGGATGGCACCTTACGAGGCATTGTATGGTCGTAAGTGTCGCTCTCCTATTGTTGGGTGAGTTGGGCGAAAAGCAGATGTTAGGTCTGAGATGATATCGAGACCGAGGATAAGGTAAAAGTTATTGAACACGGTTGAAAGAAGCCTCGGATGAGCGAAGTCATCTGCAGATCTGAAGCGGAGGGACATCGAGTATAGTGTGGGAGATCGGGTTTTCTTGAAGGTATCTCCTTGGAAAAAGATCTTGATTAGGAAGGAAGGGCAAGCTAAGTCCTAGATATATTGGACCTTATCGTGTCTTTGAAGCGTGTTGGTCGATGGCATATCAGTTGAGTTACCTCCGGAGTTAGATCAAATTCATAATGTCTTTCATGTTTCCATGTTGAGGCGTTATAGATCGGATCCTTTGCACATTATCTGGGTAGAAGAATTGGAGTGAATTGATTTGTCTTTTGAAGAAGAACCGGTGGAAATCCTAGACCGAGATGTCAAGGTATTGAGGAAGAAAAGCGTGCCGTTGGTCAAAGTTCTATGGCGTAACCACGAAGTGGAAGAAGCTACGTGGGAGCAGGAGGATGCAATTCGGCAACAATACCCTCACCTTTTTCAACGGTAAATTTCGAGGACGAAATTTTCTTTAAGGAGGTAGAGTTGTAACACCTAAAAATCCGAGTATTTAAATTGCATGAATTGGAGTTTAGAAAAATCTCTTATTTTTATTTCATTGCTTATTGAAGTCCTAGAGGGGTAAAACATAAATTGAAGAAGGAATAAAATTTATTAAGTGAGAATTTATTGAAGTGAAACAAAGGTGATTAAGACTTAAGCTAAATTATGTGCTAAAAGTGTCATAAAATGAGCATATGGCATGGTGGAGTTGGCGCATGGGTTCAAGTAAGAGGAAGAGGTTGAATCCCTTGTATAGCACCTAAATAAAATTTTGCTTTTAATTTTACGCTCATGGCTAGGAAGTGTCGGCAAGGGACATATAAGGAAGGTGTTGACCATGTATTTTTGGTTAGTGTATCAATGGATTAAGGTAACAACTAACATATGGTATGGAATCAAAAGTTTAAGGAAAGATAGGGGAACATAAGGCACTTATCAAGGGAAATTTTGGAAAGAAATCATGGCCAATTGACCATATCTTTGGGCGGCAATATTGGTAGGGGAGGAGAGCCAAAATTTTGTTAGTTTGGCTGAAAATCTCATTCTTTTCTCTTTGGTTAACCTTTGCACTTTGTGCAGATTTTTATTCCTCTCCTTTCAATATCCCTTTTGGCGAATTTTGCATTTGGTTAAGCCAATATCTCTTGACCATTTGGTCACTTTTATTCATTTTGTTAACTTTCTTTTGTATTCTCCTTGTCTTGAAATCACCTATACCAAAATCAATCTCTTTTCTTTTCTTTTGCCATGGCGAATATACCAGCACCTAAAGTTCATATTTTCTTTTCTTTTCTTCTAATCTCCTTGAAATCAAAACAACATCACCATCATCCTTTCGTTCTTATATTATTTCTTTTCAATCGAAAATTTTCTCCATCATTCACTCTCTTGGCGAATGCTATTGTGCCTATAAGCCAAAAATTTATTTTTCCATTCTTAATCATTTATAGCAGAAATCTTCCATCAATTAAACATCATTCTTAATCTTTCTTTTCGATTGTGGGAAGTAGGTAAGGGTTCCTCTTTTTTTCGATTAATTGATTAGTGATTTTATGGCGAATATCATTGGTTAATTGAGGTCTTTTGGATTGATATAACGTTCATTCTAATAACGTTCTTTTCGTTATTATTATTTAGTGCAATAACGGAGATCGGAACTCAAGTGATCGGGAGAAAGCGTTGGAAGCGTTTTGTTTTGGTAAGGAAATCCTATCTCTTTAAATCTCTAGTATTATTGATATTATTTTAGATCTAACTAAATTCTTTTGGATCTTGAAGACCGTCAAGATAGGGAAGAAAAGGCGGTGTTTAGTTATCGTAAGAGGGTGGATCTGTAAATCCCCATTCAAGCGAAGAAGCGGTTTCGCGATCAGGGATTTTCCACGGGTTGTGGGCCATCTTAGAAAGAAGTCCATTATTGAAGTAGTACGAACCTCGGAGCCGTTATTCGTTGGTGGATTCTCGTGCTAGTGAATCGATAAGCGAAGCAAAACCGAAAATCGAAGTGATTCAAAATCAAGAGGTAAGATTTTGGATCCATTATCGATTAAGATTTATTTTTTCTGAGTTAGTTGTCTAACGGATCAAAATATATTTTAGGTCTTAGGGAGGCGAGAAGGGTTAATACTCACGGTATCGAGGTGTGTAATTTTCACACTCATTATTTTGGTTGGATGTCAAATTTGGTATGGAAGTAAATCGTAAAAGCGATTAGATCGGTAAAAGCGTAAAAAATTGATATTTTGGCGAAAATACGTAAAAACGACTAAATCGTGAAAATTACGAAAATGCCTCGAGAAATTAATTGTTATTATGAAAATTGGATATTTAAGTGAAAATGGGCGTAAATACTCTAGTTAGTGAAAATGGGCGTAAATACTCTAGTTAAGTGAAAATGGGCGTAAATACTCTAGTTAAGTGAAAATGGGCGTAAATACTCTAGTTAAGTGAAAATGGGCCGTAAATACTCTAGTTAGTGAAAATGGGCGTAAATACTCTAGTTAAGTGAAAATGGGCGTAAATACTCTAGTTCGATAAATTGGGCCAAAATACTCTAGTTCGTTAAAATTTAGCCAAAACACTCTAGTTTGGTAAATGGGCCAAAGCCCACTAAATTGCTAAATGGACAAATTGCTATAATTATGGGCCAAATGAAATGTTATTGATAAACCCACCATGTTATGTATTGTTAATAAATTTTATATTTTAAAGTACATGTATAATTGCATGGGTGGGATATATGAAGAGAAGAATGGCGATTGCCACAATATAAACTTATTGCTCTCTAGTGCCACAATATCGACTTATTGCCTCTAGTTGGTGGCTGCCACAATATCGACTTATTGCCTCTAGTTCGGTGGCTCTGCCAATACAATATCGACTTATTGCCTCTAGTTAGGTGGCTATGCCACAATTATAAAAAGGCTTAATGCCTACGATTGGTGTGATGGCGGGGTGGGTTGACTTGATCCCACAGGTGTGATGGTTGATGCAGGGGTGTTAGCGGATGGATATTAGGTTTGGGTTGGGAATTACATGTTTTTTCATGCATTATTAATTATTTTAAATTCATGATATATTGTTGAATTACGAATTGGGCTCAAGCCCGACATAATATCTTGACAATCGGCCCAATAATGGTGGTAAGTGAGTTACACTTTGAGTTCTAAGTAACTCACCCTTTAATTTCTTTCCATCTCGGGTAATGGAAATGATGTGGACTTGAGGTGAGGATGACTTCGTGGAGCCATCTTGCTATATATGGGTTATTTAAAACTACGAACTTTTAATAATTATTTTTACTATTTTGGGATGTTGTAATAAATGGCCTCTATAAATAACTTATGGATTTTATGTGTGTTTGGAATTTAAACTTTATTTTGGACTTTCAAATCATGAGCTAAAGTTTTATGATGCTTTACTAAAATAAATTTGGGTTTTCAAAGTATATGAAATTCTTTTATAAAAATTCTTTTTATTGTTAACTCTTTAACAAATCTCCTAACGGTTTTGATAATACAATGATTTTCAACTAATGTTTTAAATATTTATCAAAATCTAATACTCTTCAAATTTTAAACTCGTAAACAATATTGTAGTTTTCAACTCATTAAAGATTTAAGAATAGTTGAATCATGTAACAAACCAAATCTAGTCTCAACGCATAGAATAGGGTTTGGGGTGTTACATTTAGTAATATCGAGCCAGTTTCAAAAACTTCAATTTGTGGTTTGGGTTCAAAAATAATTTACGTATGAAAATGCTCAATGATATTTTAAAGATCGTTATGGCACCACAAGCATCCGCGACAAGTCAAGTAAGTATTATTGCTTAATGATTACTATGATATGATCATAGGAACACTCTAGAACTTCTAGTTTTAGATGTGAAAAACTGTAGAGATTGAGACTATAGGACACGTTGCGAAAAACAACTTTATATCTCAAATCTCATAAAATATCGTTAATAAACACGAAACAAAATTTACGATTCATAAAACTTGTAATCGGATAAGCGAACAAGCAATCATGAGTACAAGAGGGCGTGGTCGTGGGCCAGCGGTAGGCGTGGCGTGGTAGAGGCCGAGGTGCTACTGGTGAAGCACCAAATCATATGCGAAGTGGGCGTACCTCGTCAATTGAAAGTGAGACCGGATCACGCGATCACATGGAAGAAGATCATGCATTGACTCAAGCAATGCTACGAGTCTTGGAAAGGTCATTGGAACTAGAATTGGGCCAACAACTCGTGGGTCAATTTGAGGCGACTTAAGGCAAATAATGCGAAGTTTTGAGAGGAGTCTCTGGTGTAGCTCGAATGTGGCGAATCTTGGCTCGAAGGCGTGGAGCGGATCATGGATGATATGGAATGCGGTGAGCAAAAAGCGGAGGGCTGTATCCTTATTGAGAGATGAGGCGTGTCGGTGGTGGCTCATTTGTCGAGAAAACCTTTGAAGCCGCGATTAAGCGGGAATTCTTTAAAGGCGCCTTCCAAGGAAAATCGTTGGAGCGAGCTATGTAGATGCTCGAAGGAAGGAATTCTGAATCTTGTCCAAGGAAGTAAGGCCAGTGGCGACATATGAAGTGAGTTTTCGTCGAGCCGTTATGCGGACAATTGTAGCGGATCATGAGCGTTGTATGCGTTTGAGGATGGACTTAATGATGGTGAGGGTTACGATTGCTCATGACAAGTTAGAAATTTTTCCACTCGGTGGAGAAGGCCAAAATAGCCGAAGAGGCTAAGAACTCGAGCAGCGAGCAGAAAGATCCGAAACAAGAGAGACCACAATGATCTGGTTCTTCAAGAGATTTCGGAAGAAACCGGAATGATGAATCGGTTCAAAGCGAACCCGGTAACAAATAATCGAAGTCGAGATTGCCTTGAGTGTGGGAAAAGGCATTTTGGGGAATGTTGGAGGAAAGCGGGTGCATGCTACAAATGCGGTTCAATGGAACATCGATTACAAAAGTTGTCCTCGACGAATGGATCGACTCAAGAAGTCCGTAATAATGATGCCTGGTAGGCCGGGGTGTCGGTGACCACCAGGAGGTCGTGGACGGTCGTGGTGGTAATGGGGCTGGTCGTGGTCAAGGTGCACCGGTCGAGAAATGGTAATAGAGAAATGCGGATGCAAGAGCGACTGGGTGGTCTATGCGGTTAGGCAGCCTTGAGGATGGCAATGCACTGATGTGATAAGCAGATGCGTTCTTCATTTTGATGTACTGTTATTGCCTTAATAGATATTGGCTCTACTCATTCATATGTATCTAGTGCCATATCGGAAATCAATTTAGAATCTGAAATTCGAAAATGAGATAGCGATGTCAGTCCTTTAGGACGATCGGTAATAGTTAATAAAATATTTAAAGGCGTGCCCTTAAAAATCCAAGAGGAAGTATTCTTAGCAAATTTGATGGAACTACCTTTCGTGAGTTCGATCTCATTACAGGCATGGATTGGTTGGTTAACCATCGAGCGCAATTGGATTGTCTTTGAAAAATGAATGTCGATAAGGACCCGGATGATAAGGAAATCATAATGATTGGTGAGCGAAAGAACTATCGGCAAATGTGGTATACGCATTAAAAGCGGAGAAGTTGGTGCGGAAAGTGATACGGGCATTCCTAGCCTTTATCGTGCTTTGGATGCCAAGGAATTATCCGTGAATGATGTGAGGGCGGTGAAGGAATTTCCGATGTATTTCTGAAGAACTTCTGGTATACCTCGGATCGGGAAGTAGAATTTGGCATTGAGCTTTTGCAGGGGCGGCTCCGGTGTCCATTGCTCCCTATAGAATGGCAAGAAGGAGTTGGTGAGCTCAAAGCTCAAATTCAAGAATTCTTGGATCGGGATTCATTCGACCAAGTGTGTCTCCGTGGGGAGCACCGGTCTTGTTCGTCAAGAAGAAGGATGGATCGATGCGTATGTGCATTGACTACGACAGTTGAATAAATTGACGATCAAGAATCGGTATCCTCTGTAGAAATTGACGACTGTTTGATCAATTGAAGGAGCTTGATTTTCTCAAAATTGATTTAAGGTCGGGTTATCACCGACTTAAGGTGAAAAAGCGGACATTTATAAGGCGGCATTTCGGACACGTTACGGACACTATGAGTTTGTAGTGATGCGTTTGGATTAACTAATGCACCAGTGCATTTATGGACATGATGAACCGAGTCTTTCAACCATATTTAGACCGGTTTGTGGTAGTGTTCATAGATGATATATTGGTTTATTAGAAATGAGGAGGAACATGACCCGACATTTGCGGATAGTATTACAATTACTTCGTGATAAGCAATTGTATGCCAAATTTGGTAAATCACGAATTTTGGCTAAAGGAGGTGACTTTCCTTGGTCATGTAGTATCGGTAGAAGGAATAAGGGTGGATCCTCGGAAAATTGAGGCTATTACGGATTGGAAGCCACCAACATCGATGGTGAAATTCGGAGTTTCTTAGGCTTGGTGGATACTATAGGCGCTTTGTAGAGGGTTTTCATTGATTCTTTGCACCCTAACTAAAGCATTGCGAAAGGGAGCTCCGTATATCACGGGTGAAAAGCAAGAAAGTTTTGAGAAATTGAAGAAGATCTGTGAAGCTCGGTTTGATTCAACAGGAGAAATTGGAAAAGAATTCCTTTGTTTTTATTGCGATCGTCTCACGAGTGCAGGTTGTGTGTTGATGCAAAATGGAAAGGTGGTGGCCTATGCTTCTCGTCAATTGAGACCACATGAAGTAAACTACCCTACTCATGATTTGGAGTTAGTTGCCGTTGTCTTTGCTCTAAAGATTTGGAGGCACTATCTCTATGGTGAGAAGTCCATAATCTTCACGGATCACAAGAGTCTTAAATACCTCCTTACCCGAAGGAGTTGAATTTAAGACAAAGAAGATGGGTAGAATTGTTAAAAGATTATGATTTCTCCATCGAGTACCATCTGGAAAGGCTAACGTGGTAGTGACGCGTTAAGTCGTAAAGGCGGTATCTGAATTAAGAGCTTTGTTTGCCCATTTGAGTCTGCATGCGAGGATGGCGGTTTGTTAGCGAGAACTTGGTGAAACCCGTGTGGTTGGAACAAATCAAGGAAAAGCAGACATCGGATGAGAAGTTGGGACCTTTCTTGCGACAAGTTGAAAATGGTGAAATTGAGGATTTTGGAATAAACACGGAGGGTGTGTTGTGCTTTCGAGGAGAGTATGCATGCCTAAGGATCTAGATTTGAGGCAAGCGATTCTCTGAGGCGCATAGTAGCCCTTATGCTATGCATCCGGAGGAAATAAGATGTCGAGATCTCCGTGAAGCGATATTGGTGGCGGGGTTGAGCGTGAGATTCTGAGTTTGTGGGAAAATGTTTGACTTGTCGACAAGTGAAGCGAACACCAATTACCGTGCGGATTATTACAACAGATAAAGATTCCTCTTTGGAAATGGGAGCGGATAACTATGGATTTTGTTAGTGGGTTACCTTTAACGCCTACTAAGAAAAATTCCGTTTGGGTAATTGTTGATCGGTTGTGAAATTGCTCATTTCTTGCCGATAAAGACGGATTATTCATTGCGAAGTTGGCGAAACTTTACGTATCCGAAATTGTGAGGTTACATGGGGTACCGATATCTATTATATCGGATAGGGACCCTAGGTTTACATCACGATTAAGAAAGCTCTGCATGAAGCCTTGGGGACAAAGTTGAATTTCGATCGGCTTTTCATCCTCGGTCGATGGTCGATCGGAAAGAGTAATTGAGATATTGGAAGATATGTTAAGAGGATGTGTAATCGACTTGAGGGTAGTTGGGAGGATTATCTACCCTTGGCGAATTTGCGTATAACAACACTATCGATCTAGCATTGAGATGGCACCTTACGAGGCATTGTATGGTCGTAAGTGTCGCTCTCCTATTGTTGGGTGAGTTGGGCGAAAAGCGGATGTTAGGTCTGAGATGATATCGAGACCGAGGATAAGGTGAAAGTTATTCGAGCACGGTTGAAAGAAGCCTCGAGATGAAGCGAAGTCATCTGCAGATCTGAAGCGGAGGGACATCGAGTATAGTGTGGGAGATCGGGTTTTCTTGAAGGTATCTCCTTGGAAAAAGATCTTGATTTGGAAGGAAGGGCAAGCTAAGTCCTAGATATATTGGACCTTATCGTGTCTTTGAAGCGTGTTGGTCGATGGCATATCGAGTTGAGTTACCTCGGAGTTAGATCAAATTCATAATGTCTTTCATGTTTCCATGTTGAGGCGTTATAGATCGGATCCTTTGCACATTATACCGGTAGAAGAATTGGGTGAATTGATTTGTCTTTTGAAGAAGAACCGGTGGAAATCCTAGACCGAGATGTCAAGGTATTGAGGAAGAAAAGCGTGCCGTTGGTCAAAGTTCTATGGCGTAACCACGGAGTGGAAGAAGCTACGTGGGAGCGGAGGATGCAATTCGCAACAATACCCTCACCTTTTTCAACGAGGTAAATTTAGAGGACGAAATTTTCTTTAAGGAGGTAGAGTTGTAACACCTAAAAATCCGAGTATTTAAATTGCATGAATTGGAGTTTAGAAAAATCTCTTATTTTTATTTCATTGCTTATTGAAGTCCTAGAGGGGTAAAACATAAATTGAAGAAGGAATAAAATTTATTAAGTGAGAATTTATTGAAGTGAAACAAAGGTGATTAAGACTTAAGCTAAATTATGTGCTAAAAGTGTCATAAAATGAGCATATGGCATGGTGGAGTTGGCGCATGGGTTCAAGTAAGAGGAAGAGGTTGAATCCTTGTATAGCACCTAGATAAAATTTTTGTTTTAATTTTACGCTCATGGCTAGGAAGTGTCGGCAAGGGACATATAAGGAAGGTGTTGACCATGTATTTTTGGTTAGTGTATCAATGGATTAAGGTAACAACTAACATATGGTATGGAATCAAAAGTTTAAGGAAAGATAGGGGGACATAAGGCACTTATCTAGGGAAAATTTTGGAAAGAAATAATGGCCAATTGACCATATCTTTGGGCGGCAATATTGGTAGGGGAGGAGAGCCAAAATTTTGTTAGTTTGGCAAAAATCTCATTCTTTTCTCTTTGGTTAACCTTTGCACTTTGTGCAGAATTTTATTCCTCTCCTTTCAATATCCCTTTTGGCGAATTTTGCATTTGGTTAAGCCAATATCTCTTGACCATTTGGTCACTTTTATTCATTTTGTTAACTTTCTTTTGTATTCTCCTTGTCTTGAAATCACCTATACCAAAATCAATCTCTTTCTTTTTTTCTTTTGCCATGGCGAATATACTAGCACCTAAAGTTCATATTTTTCTTTTCTTTTCTTCTAATCTCCTTGAAATCAAAACAACATCACCATCATCCTTTCGTTCTTATGCTATTTCTTTTCAATCGAAAATTTTCTCCATATTCACTCTCTTGGCGAATGCTATTGTGCCTATAAGCCAAAAATTATTTTTTTTCCATTCTTAATCATTTATAGCGAATCTTCCATCAATTAAACATCATTCTTAATCTTTCTTTTCGATTGTGGGAAGTAGGTAAGGGTTCCTCTATTTTCGATTAATTGATTAGTGATTTTATGGCGAATATCATTGGTTAATTGAGGTCTTTTGGATTGATATAACGTTCATTCTAATAACGTTCTTTTCGTTATTATTATTTAGTGCAATAACGGAGATCGGAACTCAAGAGATCGGGAGAAAGCGTTGGAAGCGTTTTGTTTTGGTAAGAAATCCTACTCTTTAAATCTCTAGTATTATTGATATTATTTTAGATCTAACTAAATTCTTTTGGATCTTGAAGACCGTCAAGATAGGGAAGAAAAGGCGGTGTTTAGTTATCGTAAGAGGGTGGATCTGTAAATCCCCATTCAAGCGAGAAGCGGTTTCTGCGATCAGGGATTTTCCACGGGTTGTGGGCCATCTTAGAAAGAAGTCCATTATTTGAAGTAGTACGAACCTCGGAGCCGTTATTCGTTGGTGGATTCTCGTGACTAGTGAATCGATAAGCGAGGCAAAACCGAAAATCGAAGTGATTCAAAATCAAGAGGGTAAGATTTTGGATCCATTATCGATTAAGATTTATTTTTCTGAGTTAGTTGTCTAACGGATCAAAATATATTTTAGGTCAAGAGGCGAGAAGGGTTAATACTCACGGTATCGAGGTGTGTAATTTTCACACTCATTATTTTGGTTGGATGTCAAATTTGGTATGGAAGTAAATCGTAAAAGCGATTAGATCGGTAAAAGCGTAAAAAAAAATTGATATTATGACGAAAATACGTAAAAGCGACAAATCGTGAAAATTACGAAAATGCCCTCGAGAAAATTAATTGTTATTATGAAAATTGGATATTTAAGTGAAAATGGGTAGTAATTACTCTAGTTAAGTGAAAATGGGCGTAATTACTCTAGTTAGTGAAAATGGGTAGTAATTACTCTAGTTAAGTGAAAATGGGCGTAAATACTCTAGTTAGTGAAAATGGGCGTAAATACTCTAGTGAAAGTGAAAATGGGTAGTAAATACTCTAGTTCGATAAATTGGGCCAAAACACTCTAGTTCGTTAAAATTTAGCCAAAACACTCTAGTTTGGTAAATGGGCCAAAGCCCACTAAATTGCTAAATGGATAAATTGCTATAATTATGGGCCAAATGAAATGTTATTGATAAACCCACCATGTTATGTATTGTTAATAAATTTTATATTTTAAAGTACATGTATAATTGCATGGGTGGGATATATGAAGAAGAAGAATGGCCTCTAGTTCGGTGGCTTGCCACAATATCGACTTATTGCCTCTAGTTGGTGGCTCGCCACAATATCGACTTATTGCCTCTAGTTCGGTGGCTCGCCACAATATAAACTTATTGCCTCTAGTTAGGTGGCTATGCCACAATTATAAAAAGGCTTAATGCCTACGATTGGTGTGATGGCGGGGTGGGTTGACTTGATCCCCAGGTGTGATGGTTGATGCAGGGGTGTTAGCGGATGGATATTAGGTTTGGGTTGGGAATTACATGTTTTTTTTATGCATTATTAATTATTTTAAATTCATGATATATTATTGGATTACGAATTGGGCTCAAGCCCGACATAATATCTTGACAATCGGCCCAATAATGGTGGTAAGTGAGTTACACCTTGAGTTCTAAGTAACTCACCCTTTAATTTCTTTCCATCTCGGGTAATGGAAAGCGATGTGGACTTGGGTGAGGATGACTTCGTGGAGGCCATCTTGCTATATATGGGTTATTTAAAACTACGAACTTTTAATAATTATTTTTACTATTTTGGGATGTTGTAATAAATGGCCTCTATAAATAACTTATGGATTTTATGTGTGTTTGGAATTTAAACTTTATTTTGGACTTTCAAATCATGGGCTGTGATTTATGATGCTTTACTTAAATAAATTTGGGTTTTCAAAGTATATGAAATTCTTTTATAAAAAATTCTTTTTATTGTTAACTCTTTAACAAATCTCCTAACGGTTTTGATAATACAATGATTTTCAACTAATGTTTTAAATATTTATCAAAATCTAATACTCTTCAAATTTTAAACTCTGTAAACAATATTGTAGTTTTCAACTCATTAAAGATTTAAGAATAGTTCGAATCATGTAACAAACCAAATCTAGTCTCAACGCATAGAAAGGGTTTGGGGTGTTACAACACATATTTTGGTACCGAGGTAAGTTTGTGTGTAATAATTCAACATCATGTTATTATGCTTAAATATGCTTGACATTTCATTAAGATATATATTATTTTTATGAAATTTATCAATGATGTTTTGATGAGAATATGATGAAGTTTTATGATGTGAAAATCTCGGTTGAACCTTAGGAAATGAAAGGATACTATTGTTAAGACATGAGATTTATAAGGTCCTGTATAAAACCATATATGGGATATGGCATCGACATCAAATAAGAAAATTGTGTAAGACCATGTCTGAGACACGGCATTGATATACAATCTCCTATAAGACCATGTCTGAGATATGACGTCGACATCGATATGAGATCCCGTGTAAGACCATATTTGGGATATGGCATCGACATCGACATGTGATCCCATGTAAGACCATATCTGGGATATGGCATTGGCATCTTACTATGTGTGTGACAAATATCTAGATATCTTTCGATATTTCAAGTGGTTCAACGAGTAAAGAGCTACGTTAATGTTAAAGATGGTAAAGAGCTAAGTTTATGTTCAAGATGATAAAAGTGCTAAAGTTATGTGATGAAATGATACAGGTACTTATGAGATACTCATGAGAAATAAGTCTGATATGTGATATGTGATTGGTAAGAGTAAGCATGAGTAAGCTATGTCAATGTGCTTAAGAACTTGTGTTATTACTTAAAGTAAAGTATGAATGTATCATAAGATTTTATGTTGTTATCTATTACATGCAAACTTACTAAGCTTTATGCTTACTCCTTGTCTTTTCCCTTTCCTTGTAGTATCGCCAAGCTAGCTCGGGAATCGTAGGACATCGGAGCTCGATTCACGCTATCAAGTTATTCTTTTGGTATGGTAAAGTTTGATTATTTTGGGTATGACATGTATAGAAACTTGGTTATTTTGTTATATGTCATATTGGTTAGCCAAGATGTTGGCTGTTAACGTTACTCAATTCATTTTGTAAATGGTTATTGGAATTGGCCAATACTAGTTAAGTTATATCTATTCAATGATTATGAGATTCATAAAGTGCAAGCTTGTGCAATTGGATGAGTAATGAGAAAAGTATATACATGATGAATATAGTGTAGAATTAAGTTGTGGATGTCATGATTTTGGATATTAGAGTTGCCTCATTGTCATGATGTGTGTTGCAATGAAGTGGTGTAAGTGTGGTTGCTTTTCAGGGTGGCAATTGGCTTGGTAAATAGCCTTATAATTATCCACACGGGAAGGCACACGGGCGTGTGTCTAGGCCGTGTGTGACACACGGTCAGCCCCGAGGGCGTGTTGATAGGGCGTGTGTCCCCTGCATCTAATCTGTGAAAAATTCAGTTCGTCACACCGGCTAGCACATGGGCATGTGACTAGGCCGTCTGTCCCTAGAGGTTTGCTGATGTCACAAATAGAATGTCAAGGTTTTTACACACAGGTAAAGACACGGGCATGTAATGGCCGTGTGAGAGACACGGCGTGTGCTAGGCTGTGTGAAAACCCCTATAGGTTCGAAATGAAAAAAACTAAAATCCACACGGGCTAGGAACATGGGCATGTGGCCCTGTTTTGTGAAGAAATTTTCTAAGTGTTCGTAAGTTTCCAGTCTAGTCTCGAACTACTTCATATGTAAGTTTTGGGTCTCATAGACCTATAATAGGGACGTTATGATTTCAAATGAAAAGTTTTAAGTTGGAATGAAAAATTATAGCCCGATACTGTATGATGATGTATATTAAGTTTGGTAATGCCTCGTACCCGATTCCGACGTCGGTTACGGTAAGGGGTGTTATACAAGGCATGGGAGAAATTCAAAGAATTACTTCATAAGTGTCCTAATCTTGGTATTTCATATTGCATCCAGTTGGAGATGATTTATAACGGTCTCAATGCACACACAAGATTGATGGTAGAGGCTTCTGCGAATGGTGCTCTCTTGTCGAAGTCTTATAACGAGGCTTACGAAATCATCGAAAAGATCAATAGTAACAACTATCAATGGCCAAAAAATCGAGTAGCGTCAGGAAGACGTGTAGCGAAAGTTCATGAAGTCGATGCCCTCACTTCACTCTCAGCTCAGGTATCATTTATCTCTTCAATGTTGAAACAGTTTACCACTAACGATGTGAATAAATGAATAGTGGAGAGAGAAGGAAAACGTGTCCAGCTGAATGCGCTTTTCTAACCAAACAAGAAAGTGCGTCCAGCTGGACGTGATTTCCTTCTCTCTCTAAAATCAGCCTAATTTGGTAAATTTCAAAAAAATGGCCTAATCTGATAAATTTTCAAAATTATTGGTATTTTTAGATAATTCACCCGTTATAGTAATTATGTACATATAAATTATTAAAGGTACAAATATAATATTTTTAGTAAACAAATATAATACTTGAATCAATTAAATATTTCATGTTGTTATTTTTTGGACGATATATTTGATGTTGTTATATTTATTATTTTGAGATTATATTTTGTATTATATTTTAAATTCTAATATATATGGGAAATATTTATTTATATTGGTGTAAACTTTAAAATTAGTTTTATATTTTTGGTAACTTTTATACGGTTAATATTTTAATAATTTAAAAGTTGTATTTATTAAGATATTTTGTATTTGTCATGTATGTAATTTTTGGATAGATCGATATTTCTATTATATTGATCTAAAATATTGTCTATATTAATATACATTTAATGATTGAAAGTTTTTTTTTTTATATATAACGAATAGTTACAAAATTTTAATGTAACACCCCTTACCCGTGTTCAATACCGGAACCGGATATGAGGCTTATCGAACTTCTCTGGCTTCAATGAACAACTTTGGGCTATAAAATTTCATTTCAACATAAGACTTCTCATGAATACTCATAACATCCTTATTATGGGCCTACGAGGCCTAAAACATACTTACGAGAGGTTTCAGAATTAAACTGGAAACTTGTACGCACTAAGAAAATTTTTGCCTAAACAGGGGCCACACGCCCGTGTGAAACGGAACACGCTCGTGTGGGCAGGTCGTGTGGTCACATATGCCCTTGTTCGTAGATCGTGTGGAATTTATTTTCATTTCGAACCTACAGGGGTTTTCACACGACCAGACATACGCCCGTGTCCCTGACTCGTGTCCCTCACACGGCCTCGACACGCTTGTGTCTTAGTCCGTGTGCCAAAACATTGGCATTTTTTTATGATGTCATCACCTCTCTATGGTCACACGGCCAAGGCACATGCCCGTGTCCTTAGACCGTGTGTCGAATTAAATTCCTAATTTTAGGTGCAGACTTCACTCGGCCTGAGCACATGCCCATGTCCATGGCCGTGCCTCCCACACGGCTGAGACACACAACCGTGTCTTTGCCCATGTGTTTACTATTGAGTATACAAACTTGTAAGCCTAGCATGCATGGGGACACACGACCAATCAAAATGCCCATGGGGCTAACCGTGTGTCACACACGGCCTAGACACACTCCCGTGTGTCTACTCGTATGGACATTGAAAGGCTATCTTCCAAGCCAAATGTCATCCTACATAGCAACCATGTTTATACCAACTCAATTCGTCATAACTTGTGACCTTAAGGCACTTCTAAGAACTCAAATTAAAGCATCCACACAGGCATACGCTTCATGAATTTCATCATCATTGAATATATATAAACTTATCGAGTATTGGCCCAATTCTAATGACCACTTTCAAAATGAATTTAGCAACATTAATAGCCAACACTTTGGCTAACAAATATGACATATCAAAAGAGACTAAGTCCTATACATGACATAATCAAAATGAAACTAACATTGTTATACCAAAGAGTAGTCGATAGTGTGATTTTCGAACCCTGATGTTCCACGAATTCTCGAGTTAATCTGGGAATGCTACAAGGAAAAGGGAAATGAGAGGGGCAAGCATAAAGCTTAGTAAGTTTGCATGAAAATAAATAACAACATAAACTCACAATGTCATCCAACCATGGCATTGGATAAAAAAAAATAAAGTCTTAAGCACTTTGCCAACACTTACTCATGCTTATTCTTATCGAATACATACCATGTCACATATCGTAAACATTTCTCATGAATTATCACGGGTACCTGTTCACCTTCATTCACATAATACAATGCCAATGCCACCTCCCGGATGTGGTCTTACATGGGGTCAATCTGAGTTCCGATGCCATATCCCAGATATGGTCTTATACGGGATCTCATATCAATTATTGATGCCACATACCAGATATGGTATTATACAATTATTTTTATTCATTGCCGATGCCATATCCCAAATATGGTCTTATACGGGATCTCAATTAGGTTCCAAGGCCATGTCCCAGACATGGTCTTACACGGGACCTTATCCATCTCTTATCTCGTTAACAATGTTCTCATGTTCACTATAGTCCCACTAGGACTTCAACATCACAATTTCCATCATTTTTCTCATTCAACATCATAGCTCAAATTCATAGAAATATTAGACAACATCACTAATATCAAACACTTAGAAACTTTATAACATGATGTATTCATTGCATACAAACTTACCTCAATAATGAAAATAGGCTAGATTGTCGATCTAGTCCGATACTTTGCTCTTTCCTCGGTCGAGGTTAATTCTTCGCTCTTCTTGATCTATAATAACAATTTAGATCATTTAATCGCCACATTAATAAATACATTTCAATAATCATAATTTTGGAAAAATTACCATTTTGCCCTTAAGCTTTCACAAAATGACCATTTTACCCCTAGATTAGGAAATCAATTCTAATCAAATTTCTTTCTTTAACGAGCCTAGGTGAACATTTATTTCTCTTATGGCAACCATAAAAACTCATTATTTCACACATTTACCTCTTATTTTACAACATTTACAAAAAGGTCCTTTTAGGTGTTTTCATGGAAACACCTTTCACAAAAGTTGTTTATCTAACATCTAAGACTCATTTTCATCCATAAAAATGCAGCAAAAAAACTTAAAAGCTCACATGGAAAAACTCTAAACTTTTCACCATTTTGCAAGATAGTCCCCTCTTTAAATAGCTTAAGCTTTAGGGGTTCCAAAAGTACAAATATTATCAAGAAATGATCACTAAAACACTTACTTGTAAGGAGAAGAGTTTGCTGAAATTTTTGAGCTTTCAAAACCCCTATTTTCTGCTAATTTTTAGTGGATGAGTGAAGGAGAAAAGATATCTTTTCTTTCTTTATTTTATTCTATTTCATCAATTTAATCCACCTATTACACCAACTTTGACTAATTTTGACTTCTTTGTCCCCCTATGGCCGGCCACCTCTTAAAACAAGGCCTAATTGCACATTTGGGACCTCCAATTATTATTCTATGGCTATTAGGCACCTTTAGCTTGTAAAATTAAAAATTTTCACTTTATGCGATTTAGTCCTTTTTCGCGATTAAGCATGAAATTATTAAAATTAAAGCACCAAAATTTTCATGCACCTATAAAATCATGCTCTAACTCATAAAATGACATAAAAGTAATTTCCTCTGACCTCGAGTTTGTGGTTTCAAAACCACTATTCTGATTAGCCCCTAAATTGGGCTGTTACAATTTTCCCCCTTAAGGATTTTCGTCCCTAAAAATCTTACAGGTGAAAAGATTGGGATATTGGTTTCTCATAGCCTCCTTGAGCTCCCATGTTGCCTCTTCTACTCTATGTCTTTTCCATAATACTTTAACAAGGGCTATACTTTTTTTCTCAACTGTTAACTTCTCGTGCCAAAATATTAACTGGCTCTTCACCATAAGTCATGTCCGGTTGAATTTCCACCTCTGTTGGTACAATCACATGTAAAGGGTCCAAATGGTATCAGTGTAACATAGACACATGGAAGACATCATGAATCTTTTCTAGCTCAGGTGGCAAGGCCAAACAATAAGCTACATGTCCTATCCTCTCGATAATTTCATAAGGTTCGATAAAACGCAGACTCAATTTGCCTTTCTGGCCAAATCTGAGAACCTTTCTCTATGGTGATATTTTCAAAAACACTGTATCACCTACTTAGAACTCAATCTCTTTCCTTTTTAAATTCGAATAGGACTTTTGTCTATTTGTAGCTGCTTCCAGACATTCATGTATCACCTTTACTTTCTCTTCAATTTCCCTGACCAAATCGACCACGTGAATCTGATTCACTCTGAGTTTTGTATTGAATCAGAGTTCTGTCCAATACAAGGGCGTTCAACACTTACGCCCATACAATGCTTCATAAACCGTGACATAAATCTCAGATCCCTATCTGAAATAATCGACAATGGTACTCCATGAAGTCTTACTATTTCAGTTACGTACAAATCCTCCAACTTATCAAGCGAGTAGCCAATCTGTACTGGTATGAAATGGGCTGACTTCGTGAGTCTATCAACCACGACCTATACAGAATCTTTCTTTTTTGGCATCAACTGTAAGCCCGTCACGAAGCCCATAGTAATACGGTCCCACTTCCACTCAGGAACCACAATAGGCTGAAGTAGACCCAAAGGTACTTGGTGTTCAGCATTTACTTGTTGACAATTAAGCATCTGGAAAAGAACTCGAAAATGTCTTTCTTCATGCTCGACCACCAATACCACTTCATCAAGTCATTATACATCTTTGTGCTTCCTGGATGTACAGACAAATATCTACTATGTGCTTTATCAAAAATCTTCTGTGTACGCTCATTATTTCTGGGTACACAGACCTTATCTCGGAACATCAAACATCCATCAGGACTTATCTGAAAGTCCGACTCAATATTTGACTCACATAGAACTCTTTTGGCTTGTAAGTCGCTGTCACCTTTCTGAGCTTCATAAATCTCTTGGAGAAATAATGGTCTAGCCCTCAACTTGGCTAGAATAGAACCATCATCTGACAAAGCTAACCGTGTATTCATGGCACTCAGCACAAACAAGGATTTCCTGCTTAAGGCATCGGCAAACACATTCGCCTTTCCTGGATGGTAGTCTATTACTAACTCATAATCCTTTAATAACTCTAACCATCTTCGTTGCCTAAGGTTCAACTCCTTTTGAGTCATCTAATACTTTAAGCTTTTATGATCTGTAAACACCCGATATCTCTCACCATATAAATTATGTCTCCAAATCTTTAGTGCAAATACAATTGTAGCTAATTCCAAGTTGTGAGTTGGGTAATTCTTCTCGTGCGGATTTAATTTTCTGGAGGCATATGCTATCACCTTGCCCTCTTGCATAAGTACACAACCCAATCTATTCATGGATGCATCGCTGTAAACCACAAATTCTCTTCTTGGATCATGTTGCACCAAAATAGGAACCTTAGTCAACAATGCCTTTAGTCTCTCAAAACTCTTTTGGCACTTTTTTTTTCCAATTAAACTTCACATATTTTTGTAATATCCTCATCATCGGGGTAGCTATCATGGAAAACCCCTTGAAAAATTGCCTATAGTAGCCAACTAGGCCCAGAAAACTCCTAACTTCAGTTATAGTCCTTGGTGGCTTCCAATCTAAAATTGTAGAGATCTTACTCGGGTTTACTCTAATTCCATCTCCTGAGACGATGTGCCCCAAAAATACAACTTCCTTCAGCCAAAATTCACTTTTACTAAACTTGGCATATAATTGTTTATCCCTCAAAATTTGCAAAACCATTCTCAAATGCTCAGCATGCTCGTTCTTATCCCGAGAGTAGAACAATAAATCATCGATAAATACTACCACAAATTTATACAAATACAGTTGAAAAATACTATTCATCAAATCCATAAAAATGGTAGGGGCATTTGTTAAACCAAAAGGCATGACCAAAAATTCATAGTGGCCATACCTCTTCCGAAATGCAGTTTTCGACACATCCGAGTGCTTGACTCTTAACTGATAATACCCAGACCTTAAGTCTATATTGGAAAAAACTGTGGCTCCCTTTAGTTGGTTAAATAATTCATCGATTCTTGGCAACGGGTACTTGTTCTTCACAGTTACCTTGTTGAATTGCCGATAATCTATGCATAACCTAATGGAACCATCTTTATTTTTCACAAACAATACAGGAGCATCCCACAGCTCGGTCTTGCGAAGCCTTTATCCGTTAGCTCTTGCAACTGTGCCTTCAATTCTTTTAGCTCGATTGGAGCCATTCTGTATGGAGCAATAGAAATGGGGGCAGTACCAGGAGCTAACTCAATCCCAAATTTGACTTCTGTAACCAAAGGTAGCCCTAGCAATTCTTCTGGGAAAACGTCTGGATATTCACACACTATGGGCACTGATTCGGTTCTTAACTCAATCTCTCTCGTATTCATCATAAGGGCAATGTAAGCTTCGCACCCCTTTCTTAAATACTTCTAAGTCAACAAAGAAGATATCACTACTGGCAATCTGTCTTGTTCATCTAATTCAACACGAATAAGATCCCCTTTTTCACATTTTAAGTCAATAAATTTCCTTCCACAATTCACCACCACGTCATGAGTAGCTAACCAATCCATCCCAAGGATGACAACAAATTCATCAAACAGTAATAAAATGAGATTAGCAAGAAAACATTGACCCTTAATCATGAAAGGGAAATCTTTGCATACTTTATCGACCAACAAATTGACACTCTTATCAAAAATTCAGTAGACTATACAGGCATACTCATGCTAGAGACTAATTTTATGCAAATACGAGTGGGTAGACCCTGGATCAATTAAAGCTACAACATGAATATCATAGAGAGAAAATGTACACGTGATAACGTCTGGGGAGGAGTCCTCTTCACGAGCACAAATGGCATATGTTCTCGCCGATACTCTACCATCAACTCTTGTAATCTGCTCTCTAGATGAATTCTTGCAGTACTTCCCGGTCTTACATTCTAAAACTTCTCTTTCTCACCCACCTCAGGGCAATCTATGATAAAATGGTCTAGAGAACCACACTTAAAATAAGCGTTCTCGCTTTCTCAGCACTCACAGAAATGACATCTGCCACACTATGGGCATTCCAGTATACTCGGTCAAGGGTTGCCAACACTAGCAACCAAAATGGTCTAAGCCTTAGACCCGAGAACTGTTTACCTTTACTTTGGTTTGAAAACCCAGCTGAAGTGGTTGGTCGAGTAGAAAAGTCCTTTGATTTCTTAGATGAGGGTTGGTATGACTTACTTAGTTGCCTCTTTCTTGAGTCACGGGACTCAATCTTAGCTCTTCTTTTCTCTTTGGCCAACTTTTTAGCCTTACAGGCTCTATCTACCAACACCATAAATTCTTTTAGTTTGAGAACTCCAACATATAAACATATATCTTCATTTAACCCGTCCTTGAACATTTTGCACATGATAGCCTCGGTAGACATGCACTCCCGAGCATACTTACTAAGCCTTACGAATTCACATTCGTACCCAGTTACCGTCATTCAGCCCTGCTTTAACTCTAAGAACTCTTTTAGTTTTTGGTCGATGAACCTTTACTTCTTTCAGAATTCCTCTTGGAAGAATTCCCTGTTAATTCTATCCCTTGGTACCACCGAAACAAGGGTGTTCAACCACTGATAAGCTGAATCTCTCAAGAGAGATACCATACACTTCATGCACTCTTTAAGCATGCATGACAACTTGTAGAATACCCTGATGGTATTCTCAAGCCAGAATTTTGCCCTATCAGGTTCATCGTCTTTACTAGCCCAAAATTTCTCTGCCCCTTATTTTCGGATCTTATCAACTGGAGGCCTTTCTCTTCTTACTACCTCAACCACTTGAAGAGTTATAAGAGAGGGCTGAGGAATAGGTGGGGTGGAGGGGGTTGAGCATTAGGATTTGCTCGAATATACTCAGTGTATCAGTTGCTCATCATATAGAGAAAGGTTTCTCGAGCCTCTTTTTCCCGACCCATAGTCTCGGGTCTACTCTCTACTGGCACTATCCCTTACGTGGGAGTCAGCGCATTACTTGCAGCATCATCGGCTGAAGCTCGGTTGGGTCAAAATCCATTTACTATATAAATACACAATTCAAATCATCAAGAGTCGTCACACTATCATTATACAAATACTCTTACGTATGGCATGTGTGGCTAGACTCATACTTACGCTACGTTAGTCTGAGAATCAACTAAACCATAGCTTTGATACCACTAAATGTAACAACCCTTTCCCATGTTCAACGTCGGAATCGGATACGAGGCATTACCGAACTTATCTGGCTTCAACAAACAACTTTGGGCTATAAAATTTCATTTTAACATAAGATTTCTCATACATACTCATAACATTCTTATTATAGGTCTACGATGCCTAAAACATACTTACGGGAGGTTTCAGAATTAAACCGAAAACCTTTACGCACTTAGAAAATTTTTTCCTAAATACTGGCCACATGTTTGTGTGAAACGGAACACGCCCGTGTGGGTAGGCCATGTGGTCACACACGCCCATGTTCCTAGCCTGTGTGGAATTTATTTTCATTTTAAACCTTCAGGGGTTTTCATACAGCCGGACACATGCTCGTGTCCCTCACACTACCTCGGCACACCCGTGTCTTAGCCCGTGTGCCAAAACCTTGGCATTCTATTTATGACGTCATCACCTCACTATGGTCACTCGGCCAAGGCACACACCCGTGTCCTTAGACCGTGTGTCGAATTAAATTCTTAATTTTAGGTGTAAACTTTACACGGCCTGAGAACACGCCTATGTCCATGGTCGTGCCTCCCATACGGTTGAGACACACGGTCGTGCCTCTGCCCGTGTGTTTACTATTGAGCATACTGACTTCTAAGCCTAGCATGCATGGGGACACATGGCCAATCAACATGGCCATGGGGTTGACCGTGTGTCACACATGGCCTAGACACATGCCCGTGTGTCTACCCGTGTGGACATTGAAGGGCTATCTTCCAAGCCAAATGTCACCCTACATATCAACGATGCTTATACCAACTCAATTCATCGTAACTTATGACCCTAAGGCACTTCTAAGAACTCAAATCAAAGCATCCACACAAGCATACACTTCATGAATTTCATCATCATTGAATATATATAAACTTATCAAGTATTGGCCCAATTCCAATGACCACTTACAAATATGGCATAAAAAAAGAGACTAAGTGCTATACATGCCGTACTCAAAATGAAACTAACATTGTCATACCAAAGAGTAGTCGATAGTGTGATTTATGAACCCCGACGTTCCATGAATTCTCGAGCTAACTTGGCAATGCTACAAGGAAAAGGGAAAAGAGAGGGGTAAGCATAAAGCTTAGTAAGTTTCCATGAAAATAAATAACAACATAAACTCACAATGTCATCCAACCATAGCATTGGATAAAAAAAAAACATAAAGTCTTAAGCACTTTGCCAACACTTACTCATGCTTATTCTTATCGAATACATACCATGTCACATATCGTAAACATTTCTCGTGAATTTCTCGTAAACAATGCCAATGCCACCACCCGAATGTGGTCTTACATAGGGTCACCTCTGAGTGCCGATGCCATATCCTAGATATGGTCTTATACGGGATTTCAAATCAATTATAGATGCCACATTTCAGATATGGTCTTATATGATTTTTCTTATTCAATGCCGATGCCATATCCCAGATATGGTCTAATACGGGATCTCAATTCAGTGTCGAGGCCATGTCTGAAACATGGTCTTACACTGGACCGTATCCATCTCCTATCTCATTCACAATGTTCTCACGTTCACTATAGTCCCACCAGGACTTCAACATCACAATTTTCATCATTTTTCTCATTCAACATCATAGCTCAAATTCATAGAAATATTACACAACATCGCTAATATCAAACATTTAAAAACTTAATAACATGATGTCGTATTAATTGCATACAAACTTACCTCGATAATCAAAATAGGCTAGATTGTCGATCTAGTCCGATACTTTGCTCTTTCCTTGGTCGAGGTTAATTCTTCGCTCTTCTTGATCTATAATAACAATTTAGCTCATATAATCACTACATTAATAAATACATTTCAATAATCATAATTTTGGTAAAATTACTAATTTTCCCTTAAGCTTTCACAAAATGACCATTTTACCCCTAGGCTCAAAAATTAAATCTAATCAAATTTCTTTCTTTAACGAGCCAAGGTGAACATTTATTTCTCTTATGGAAACCATCAAAGCTCATTATTTCACACATTTACATCTTATTTTACAACCTTTACAAAAAAGGTCCTTTTAGGTGATTTCATGGAAACACCTTTGATACAGGCACGCCCGGGTACCAACATTTTACAACTTAAGAGCTCGGGTCAAAGCCATGGAGCCATTGTGCACTTTGGTGCACGTCCAAAATGAGCTTATTTTTAGCTCATTTGAGCTCACTCCAGCTCATTGAGCTGATTACTTAATTTAATGCTTTAAATAAATTGAGTCTTTAATTAATTTATTTTTTTCCACAATAATTTAATGTATCTAAAATGTTTTAATTATGTTGAATTTATGATGTCTTGTTTTAAATTAATTTGTCTCATTTTATTACATCTTTTTAAAGTGTTTTAATACTAAGATTAAATGTGCATGATTTTAGTTAATTTAGGTGGCTGTCGAATATTCAATGTGTCCTAAGTGTGTGTCTAAGTTGTCTCAAGTGTTATTAATGTGTTTTTCTCAAATTTGCTGCAGGTTTAATGTGCCAAACTTAATACATGTTGTTACTCTTAATTCAGTCGAATTTTTGCTGCATGTTTTTTGGCCAAATTTAAAGAGATGTTGGGCAAGCATGGAACGGATTTAAGAGTTGTTCAGCATGCATGGATGCCATTTAATGTGTTGTTGGTTTCTTTATGTAGGGGACACCATTTAATGAGCTGTTGGTGGACGGATTAAATGAGATGTTGGTGTATGAACAAGTCACTTGGACGGCACAAATGGAATTAATGTGCATGCTGATTGTTGGCGTCTCCAAGGTGATTATTCAGCCATTCTCTTTAGCTTTCCAAGGTTGTCATTTGGCTGCCCAAAGCATGGTCAATGATCTTCCCAATATTTATTGTTCGTACGCACCAATGGACACCAAGTTGCTAGAGGCATTTAATCTACCCAAGGCTGAATTAATGGAGAAAATTGAAGACCCTTTGCTGCTTATTTTGTCAGCTCATTTATTAGCTGATTTGGGATATTAAATAGACTGCCTTTTGCCATCTCCTAGGCCTGGAACTCACTAAAAGACTTGCAAACTTTAAAGAGAATTAGTCCAGCTCATTTAAGTTGATTGAAGGCATCTAGAAGTAACCTTTTGATGTTTTTTATGCATGGAAGCTTCAAAGAATGTTCCTCTAAATTTCTGCAATTTTGCAAGCACATCAAGGGCCATGTTCAGCCAAATTTTGCCAAGGAATTCAATGGATTTTATTCTAGATTTTTCCAGCAATTTATAGCTGAAATTAAACTTAGTTATTAAGTGTTTTATGTCCATTGGGCTAGCTCCTTGATAGCCTATAAATACTTGATATTTTCATTTGTAATTAGTTAACTTTGAACTTTGATTAAACTTTATGAACTTTTGTTCTAGAGTGAGACTTTCTCCTCTCTATCCTTTGTACGAGTTTCGTTTTTGACTTATCAAGCTTGCTTGTGGCGTCAAACGTTCTCATCCATTCTATTATACCATTGGTTCTTATCTTTCTAGATAATGGGTCGTGGCCCATCATCGAGTCCCATTTTCCACGTTAAACAATTATAGAAATCGGGGTGACACTTGGCTAGTGTTGAATCGATTTTCAAGTTTAAGTTCACTTTTCCATCTCCATTTTATCATCCTATATTATTTATTTCCCTTTACTATTTCTTTCTAAACTGAACCAACCAAATATCCATCTTTCTTCATCTTACCTACGTCGAACCTATCCATTCCATTTACTAGACTAATTTTATCAACTTCAACCTCCATTCCTAACTTAATTATCTTTCTAAAACAAATTCACTTAAAAGCTTCCGCAAATCAACTCCTCAAACTCCTATCTTTTCCATATTTTGCTAATATTTCTCGAAGGCTTAATTCCTCCTCATAGACGATTGGGAAATTCGCATACAACTCGACTCATCCCGAGGTGAACCGTATCATCTGGTATCAGAGCTACAAAATGAGGAGTTTCGACGACGTTCGTGAAGCCGAAATAGGTTTGTGAAGAAATAAAAAAAAAAGTTCAGAGTTGTAATTTTAATTTTCTTTGTAATTAGCATATAGTGCTTGTTGTGTTATAAAAAAAAGAATTACGAAAATTCAAAAAAAAATACGAGTAAAAAAAAGAGTGTGGAAAATTTGAAAGTTTGCAAGTTTTGTTTTCATTACTTCTTTCTCGATCTTCAAGCCACCCTTCTTCACCACACACACCCCCGTTTGTTATTTTCTTTGTTTCAGCCTACCTGACACCCAACATTATCCCTTGTAACGAATCTTGTAGCCGACCCTCAAGCAGCAAATAAGTTTTTTTTTTGAAACGAAGTACAAATTTGTGAGAGCGAGATTGAGTGGTAAAAGGCACGAGTGTATTCATCAAAGAAAAAGCCTTAATATGAGTGAAGCACGAGTGTGAGTGATTTTTCTTTGTGAGTGAACCTGTGAGCCTTGTGGTGAGGTTTGTAATTATTCTTCTTTTTTTGTTTAATCAATTATCTTTTTCATTAATAACATCATGAATCCAGAAGTGTTGTCAGAAACTGATTATCAATACTTATTGAACAGGATGCGAAGAATCGTGAACACCAAGTTTGACAAGTTCCATAAGCGATTGGATCGAATCGAGGAACGAGACCAACAAGAACAACTTTCTTCAAGTCAAAGGACATAATCAAGGTCGTCTCAAAGACATGCATTCGAAGATCATTTGAGAAAAGATTTTGATCGAGATTTTTATTCAGAGTTCAAAATGCTATGAATCAAACTGCGAATTTGAGACCCTTCACGGTTACCATCGAGAAGGTATGGTTTCTTCTTCAAAAACTTCAACATATCCATCTATGGAGAAACCTTTACGAAGAAGTGAACGTCGTTCATATGCGTCCAAGTATTCGTCCATGAAAGATCATCTTCGAAGTGGATCAAATCATGATTCCTATTCGATGAGGAAATCAAGGCAAAAAAAAGTGAATAACGAGTTTGAAGCCTTTTATGGTGACGAAAAAGAAAGCACGAGTTATTCGACGTATGATTCAAAGAAGTCCCGCATGAAGAATCTTACACGAAGGATCAAACGTGATTTCTATGAGAAAATAACTTCTTTTTTTGAGGCAAATCCTTATCTTTTCAATTCTTTTGTAACCTCTACAAGTTGTAAAGAGCTTGAAAAAGAAGAACAAGAAAAAGAAAATGAAATCGTGAGAGAGAAAGAAAAAGAAGAAAATGAAGAAAATGAAAATGAAAAAGAACAAAGAGAAAGTGTTTGAACAAGAAAATAAGAGTAAAAAAAAAAAAGAGAGCAATGAAAACGAAAGAAAAATTGAAAAAGAAATCGAGATTGAGAAAAAAATTGAAAAAGAGATTGAAAGTGAAAAAGAAAAAGATCTTGAAAAAAGAAACAAAAGAACAAGATGAGCGAGAAAAAGAGAGTGTTGATTTAGCTAACTCTTCGGAACTTTTCCTTCTTCTGTTTCTTCATTTCAGGTTTCTGACATATCGCACGATGACTTTCAACTTCAATACCTTCCTGATGAAATACATTTTCACATGATCGAAAAGGGTAAGATTGAAAATGAAATTTTACCCCACGAAATTGAAGGTAAGGAAGGTAAGTGTTTTGAAGAGATTCAATCTCCACCAAAATTTTCTAATGTTTGTGATAATATCGCCATTTTCCATCCCTCGATTCATTGTGATGTTTTAAATGATGGTAAGACGAGTTTGTCTAATAAAAATCATTGTGACTCAAAGTGTGACGGTGGAATAACGCGTGTCTAGCAAACGCAAGACTCGATTAAGTATGACGATGACTTTTCTTTTAATCCCAATTTGATTGATTGTGGTAAGTGCGAGATTTGTTCATTGTCCTATACGAAATCTCTGAGTTTTTGCAAATCTATTTTAAAACATGTTAAGAGTTTTGATTGCTTGATCTTGAATATGTACAAGCCCTATTGGTTTAACATGTTTGATTTTTCGAAACCATTGTTACATCTTGACTTAAATGTTTTTAAATCGGGAATTGTTTTTGATTCGTTTTGTAAAAAAATCAAGTATCATCAATTGAGTGTGAGAAATTCCTATTGTTTCGATACTTGGCTCTTGGATAAGGTAGCGAAATTTGCTCACTTTATTTTCCATTTTAATTCGCTTCTTAAACAATTAATGTGGTTATACTTGAAATTTACATTATATTTGAAGGAGGTTGATTCGAAACGAAGCCTCGACTACGCTATGTTCCTGAGGAGAGAAGGTTTGTAATGTTTGAGCAAGGTAAGAATGATCTTAATCTTTCCGTGCATAAAGGTAAGCCTATTGAAATTGTTGATGCATTTTTGCTTTCTTCGAATGGTGATAAGTTTTGTGTTGATGAACTGGCTTTTGCAAAACATTTAGAACATGATATGCTTAATCATTCTATTTTGCCTATTTATGATCTATCTGTCTTCATGGTTGAAAAACAGATCTTTGTGTTAGAAAATTTTTGTGATTCAAGTGTTAAAGAGTCCAAATTTTGTCACATGTGTAACTCACTTGAAGACTTTGAGACGTTTTTGTTCTCTTCGGATGTTGATAGAACACATGATGCTGATTTTCATTTTGTAGATCATTTAGATTATGAAGTGCTTGATTGTCCTATTCGATTATTGATGATCTATCTGTTTTGTTCATTGACAAAAAGAATTTTGTGTATGATAAATTTTATAATTCATGTGTGAGTGATTTCATATATCATTCAATACAAGATTTGGTTGTTCAATTTCGTGTGCAATGTGCATATTCTCAACTACTTGTTTTTGACATTTATGCCTATCATTTGATGTGTTACTTACATGATAATCATGTCTTGTGGACTCCCATTAGATAGTATGCATGCCTTGAAGACTATTCAATTATGTCTCAAACATTTGATAAGGCATTGTTCCTTTTGTATGATAATGTGCTTATGCATGTTCGCATGCGATTTATTTGGTTGGTGCTGTTTACATTTGGTTTGAAAGTATGTTTGAAACAACTATTGCTAACTCATGGTTATTTTTTTCTGGTATCACAATTATCATCTGTCCCGTTTGATCGAGGAAAGTCGAGCAAAAAGAATTTTGTTCAAGAAAACCAACAGGTCGATTCGAGGACAAATCGTCTTGAAGAGGGGGGATGATACGGGCACGCCTGGGGCACTAACATTTTACAACTTAAGAGCTCGGGCCAAAGCCGTGGAGCCATTGTGCACTTTGGTGCACGTCCAAAATGAGCTTATTTTTAGCTTATTTGAGCTCACTCCAGCTCATTGAGCTGATTACTTAAATTAATGCTTTAAATAAATTGAGTCTTTAATTTATTTATTTTTTTCTACAGCAATTTAATGTGTCTAAAACATTTTAATTAGGTTGAATTTATGATGTCTTGGTTTAAATTAATTAGTCTCATTTTATTACAACTTTTTAAAGTGTTTTAATACTAAGATTAAATGTGCAGGTTTTTAGTTAATTTAGATGGCTGCCAAATATTCAATGTGCCCTAAGTGTGTGTCTAAGTTGTCTCAAGTGTTATTAATGTTTTTTTCTCAACTTTGCTGCAGGTTTAACGTACCAAACTTAATGCATGTTGTTACTCTTAATTCAGCCGAATTTTTGCTGCATGTTTGTTGGCCAAGATTAAAGAGATGTTGCGCAAGCATGGAACAGATTTAAGAGCTGTTCAGCATGCATGGATGCCATTTAATGTGCTACTAGTTTCTTTATGCAGGGGACACCATTTAATGAGCTGTTGGTGGATGGATTAAATGAGATGTTGGTGCATGAACAATTCACTTGGACGGCACAAATGGAATTAATGTGCTTGCCGATTGTTGGAGTCTCCAATGTGATTATTCAGCCATGCTCTTTAGCTTCCCAAGGTTGTTATTTGGCTGCCCAAAGCATGGTCAATGATCTTCCCAAGATTGGATGTTCGTGCGCACCAATGGACACCAAGTTGCTGGAGCTTTTAGCCTACCCAAGGCCGAATTAATGGAGAAAATTGAAGACCCTTTACTGCTTATTTTGTTAGCTCATTTATAAGCTGATTCGGGATATTAAATAGATTGCCTTTTACGTCTCCTAGGCCTAGAACTCACCAAAAGACTTGTAAACTTTAAAGAGAATTAGTCCAGCTCATTTAAGCTTATTGAAGGCATCTAGAAGTAGCCTTTTGACGTTTTCTATGCATGGAAGCTTCAAGGAATGTTCCTTTCAAATTTCTTGAATTTTGCAAGCACATCAAGGGCCATGTTCAGCCTAATTTTGCTAAGGAATTCAAGGGATTTTATTCCAGATTTTTCCAGCAATTTATAGCTAAAATTAAACTTAGTTATTAAGTGTTTTATGTCCATTGGGCTAGCTCCTTGATGGCCTATAAATACTTGCTATTTTCATTTGTAATTAGTTATCTTTGAACTTTGATTAAACTTTATGAACTTTTGTTCTAGAGTGAGACTTTCTCCTCTCTATCTTTCGTACGAGTTTCATTTTTGACTTACCAAGCTTGCTTGTGGCGTCAAACGTTCTCATCTATTCTATTATACCATTGGTTCTTATCTTTCTAGATAACGGGTTGTGGTCCATCATCGAGTCCCATTTTCCACGTTAAACAATTATAAAAATCGAGGTGACACTTTGCTAGTGTTGAATCGTTTCTCAAGTTTAAGTTCACTTTTCCATCTCCATTTTATCATCCTACAATATTTATCTCCCTTTACTATTTCTTTCTAAACCGAACCAACCAAATATCCATATTTCATCATCTTACCTACGCCGAACCTATCCATTCCATTTCCTAGACTAATTCCATCAACTTCAACCTCCATTCCTAACTTAATTCTCTTTCTAAAAAAATTCACTTAAAAGCTTCTGCAAATCAACTCCTCAAACTCCTATCTTTTCCATATTTTGCTAATATTTCCTGAAGGCTTAATTCCTCCTCGTAGACAATTGGGCAATTCACATACGACTGGACTCAACCCGAGGGAAACCGTATCAACCTTTCACAACAATTGTTTATCTAACATCTAAGACTCATTTTCTTCCATAAAAATGCAGCAAACAACTTAAAATCTCAAATGAAAAATCTCTAAACTTTCCACCATTTTGCTAGATAGTCCCCTCTCTAGATAGCTTAAGCTTTAGGGGTTCCAAAAGTACAAATATTATCAGGAAATTATCACTAAAACACTTACTTGTAAGGAGAAGAGTTTGCTAAAATTTTTGAGCTTTCAAAACCCCTATTTACTGCTAATTTTCGGTGGATGAGTGAAGGAGAAAAGATTATATTTTTTCTTTCTTTATTGTATTCAATTTCATCAATTTAATCAACCTACTGCACCAACTTTAACTAATTTTGACTTCTTTGTTCCCCTATGGCCGGCCACCTCTTAAAACAAGACCTAATTGCACATTTGGGACCTCCAATTATTATTCTATGGCTATTAGGCACCTTTAGCTTGTAAATTTGAACTTTTGCACTTTATGCGATTTAGTCCTTTTTCGCGATTAAGCATGAAATCGTTAAAATTAAAGCACCAAAATTTTCATGCACCTATATAATCATGTTCTAACTCATAAAATAACATAAAAATAATTTTCTTCGACCTCGTATTAGTGATTTCGAAACCACTATTCTGACTAGCCCCTAAATCAGGATGTTACATTTAATTTATATCAAATTTAATATGTATGATCTAGATGAATAAAACATGAAATATCATTATTTCAGAGTTACGAAAAGGTAAAATACATATAAAGGAAAGGGCTAAATTTGATGAAAATGCCAAAAAATAAAAAGAGAGGGATTTGGGCCAGTTTTTGTGATATTTAGGAAAATAAGCCGATTTTAAAAAAAGAAAATAAAAATGTATCCTTTGGTTAGATGATTAAATATTTGTGGTTTTTTCCTTGAGTCTTAGGTTCAATTCTTCTCTTACTCACATTAATATTTTTTATTACATATTGTTTCAAGCTTTATTTATTATTTTAATTAATTTTTATTAAATTAGCTACTTTGGTTAGATGGTTAAATAATAGTGATTTTATCTTTAAGTCCTAAGTCCGATTTATCTTCTAAGCAATTTGTATTTTTTATTTCATGTTGTTTCAAACTTTTTTAATTAATAAATATATTGTTTTCAAGTTTTTAATTTTAATAAATATTTTTAATTCATAACTCTTTTATTTATAAAATCAAATAATTATTGCAAATGTAATTATTTTTAGCAAGTATAATTTTTAAGTATAATATTTATTTTTCAATCCATATGATGACTGTAGTAAATTTTAGTATTATATATTTTTGTATGTGTATTTGAAATATTTCACATATAAACATAATGATATTTGAAATATTTAATTGAAATATTTCACATATAAAAATATTTGAAATATCATAACTATAATGTAGACGAAAAATAATAATGATATTTGAAATATTTTATGAAACACCCCACACCCGGCATAGATGTTATGGTCGAATCTTGAGGAATTACATAAACTCGTTTTGAACACAGACTTTGAATTCGGAAAATATGTGCCTTGTTAATATTAATTTTTGGCAAATATTTTACTAGTTTTTAGGAAAATGCTCGTTAAAATTATTTATTTTTATAGAAATCTGCTAATTAATTACTTAATCTTTGCAGTGGAAATTATGAAGTTTGATTTTGAAACCAAGATTTTAATTTGGAATAAAAATCATGTGTTTTTGTAATTTAACGATAAAAATGCCCAAACTCCACCGAAAATAAACCAAACTGTAAAGTTCGAAAACAGATTTATGGTCCCAAAGTCCATATATTACGTCAATACATTAATTGTCTAGTTTTATTAACCAAAAAATCAATCCGAGCTCCCGTGCGCCGCCGTCCGATCCTAAGTTTGTTGATTAGTTACGAAGTCAGAAAATTTGGGAGGGGTTATAAAGTTCAATGTGTAACTTGGCCCATACAAACAAACAAATAGCATAATCACACGGAAGTTTGGAAACGAACAAAATACACAACATGACATATAATACAATGCAACAAAGTTATCAAATCAGATACGAATGGCATGTCATATCATGCAATGCAACACTTATTACAAAACAAATACAGATCCTGCCTCCATCTGTTACGCACTATCTCTGTCCATCTGTACACACCAAATAAGGTAATAAATACTCATCCAACCCCACACACCAATAAGTGGGCTTTTTTCACTATACAATATACTGCAGCCAAAGCTGCTAAAAAATAATGTGGTAATCCGCCAGAATCAGATAAGTGTGGTCAAGCCACCAGAACAGATATGTGGATTAAAACTATCACATAAGGCAGATCATTAAACTACTAACACTTCCTCCTTCACATTATTATCCCACCTCAATGCACAAGCAACCACTATCCAGATATCCAGATGCACATCAATCATACATGCTTTACAGATTAGAATATGCTAACATGGTTTCAAAATACAGAAGTAGAATATCAAATATCAAATTTTGTATATACAAGCTATACATATCACATAATAGCCCCTATGAAGTAGCTAGCATCGAAACACACTTCAATCACAACCCTAACTAAAATTTATGGATAATGGGCCTACACGCCCATGTGGCCAACACAGCCTACTTGACCCAGATCGTGTAACGTCAATAGAATGTTTTTCGGTATTGCGATGCTCACTATTTTTTAGGATAGAAGGTACACACTTGATTGTTTCGCGATGCCTACACAACATCGAGAATTCTAAAACCTAAAATGACATTCAGAACGAGTGAATAATCAGAGATATACTAAATTTCCAAGTCACTAACTATGTCGCAAGTGCTAAACATTTGACCTTAACAAAATGAATCAGCCCTTAATCGAAAGCATTAATCACTTACCCAATAGAGCAGTAGCCCAACAAATCCTCTAATTCACTAGAGGTAAGTTGTGCGCTTCTTGCACCTCACCTAAACAGAACCAAAAATTAATCCATCAAACCCACACCCGTAAAATCCAAATTAAAACTATCCAACTAGATTAAAATAACTTTCTTACAAAAACAAACAAATAGCTTACAGAAACTTATGTCAACCCCACAAAACCTCTGAAACACCACCAACACACTAAGAAAAGGCAACCAACAACAATACTAGCAAGTCACTATGTCTAAACAGAAGCAACATTGAATAGAAAATTGGCTAAAGAGGGGTGTAAAGGATGTTATTGGCATTATGAAAACAAGCAAAAGGAAAAGAGAAAAGTAGAGGAAAGGAAAGATAGAGAAAGAGTTGAAAGTAGCAATGTTGAGAAAAAAAAAAAGGAAAATGGAAAAACATGGGAAGAATGGGACGGCAGAATAAGGGAGTGGGAGAGAGAGAAAATCGTGAGTGTTTTGGGGAGAAAATTAGGAGAATATTTCTCAATCAATTTTTTTAAAAAAAGAAAATATTAACTACCTACTAAATCCTATCAGATTTACTTAAGCGTTTAAGTCTGACAGATATTTTGACAGCATAGGCCGCAACAAGTGACAGCAAAAATAATTTTCTGTTTGCACACAACATGATTCAAACACGGGACCTAAGGCTACGTTTGGTTAGGGGGAATGAAATAGAACTGTAATATAATAGAGCTGTAATGGAATAGAGTTGTAATAGTATTCTTGTATTTGGTTGAATAGAATCTATGTTGTAATAGCATAAGGAAAAAGACTTAAATGACCAAAGTACCCTTAGTAGAATTTTTTTGATAGATGATTATTATTTTTAAATTTTAATAATATTATTATTAAATATAATTTAATAAAATAATAATAAATAATTTAATCATATTTTAACATAATCATTATTAAATACAATTTAATAAAATAATATATAATTTAATAATATTCCTAATATTATTATTAAAATATGAATTAATAAAATCATAATACATAATATTATAAAATAATATATAACTACTTAATTATTTTTAAACACATATTTAATGTGCTAAATGTTCCATTATCCATTTAATTTTTCCTTGCACTCTTTTTCTTCCTTTAATAAATTTCTTTTATATTTTATATAATAAAAATCAAGTTTATCTAATCTTCAATTGAGTTAATTGGAAGATCCATCTACAACCATGTAACACCCCAAACTCGGCTTAGACATTATGGCTGAATCTGCTGTGTGACATTGAAGTGTTTTTCGAAATCAAAGTCTGATGGGAGAAATCGTTTGAGTAAAAATCTATTTAGTTCTTATTTCATAGAAAAAAATTGGTAAGTTATAAAAACCACCACTTAGTAAAACGGTTACCATGTTTGTTACTATGGGTTTAAATTTTCGAAAGCTACTCCATTTACAGTTATCTTGAAGTTGAAAATATGTGTTTGCCTTGCAAGACAGTTATTAGTTGTGAAAACTTATTTGTGTCTGTTTAGCAGTTCAAAATAAGAAATTAAAAATCCAATGGAAGGAAATTAAAAATTACCAGAGGCCTTATTACAAAAATATCAACCCAACATAAAAATATTTAATTAACTACGTTTAAGCAGACATCCTCGCTCGTGTGGCCCCCTCCGAGTCCCTCGCAGCTCCAAATCCACTAAGTCTGGTGATTACCTGTACAGTTAAAAGAAAAGGGTGAGTTGCGAGAACTCAGTGTGTAATCCCCTATCACTCAATCAATAATACATGCGATAGATGCTGGGGCTGAGCCTCGCTTTCGAGAATGATGCGATGTGGGCCTTAGCTCAATAGAGTAATAGTATGGGCTTAAGCTCGATACAATATCACTATGGTGCAAGTATGCAAACCCACCCCAATCCAGCCAGCACACCACCCATACCAACCCAACACACCACGTGGGGACAAAGTTGACCCACCCAGCCCTCACACTAATATTGTAGCATAGCTACCAATAATATAATGCAGCAGAGTTGGCAGTAATAGTATATGTGGCAAAGCCACCAGTAACAGTAATTGTGGCAGAGCCACTTGTACAGTACTTCCTCCACAACAGTATCCCAACCCCATGCAGTATGTCGTGTATGCAAAATGCCATGATCAAAATGAGGCACACATATCACAGACAGATCAGTCATTTAAATCACAGACAAATCAGTCATTTACATCGCAGACAAATCAATCATTTATCCTCGAGGGGCAAAATAGTCATTTTACCCTTTGGGGGTATATCGGTCAATTCACCTAACAGAGGTATTACAGTCATTTTACCTACAGGGGCATCACGATCATTTTGCCCTACAAGGGTATTACAGTCATTTTATCCTACAAGGGTATTATGGACATATTACCCTACAGGGGTATTACGGTATCATGGACATTTTACCCTACAGGGGTATTACGGTCATTTTACCCTATAGGGGCATTACAGTCATTTTACCTTATAGGGGTATTATGATCATTTTACCCTATAGGGGTATTACGGCCATTTTACCTTATAAGGGTATTACAGTTATTTTACCCTATGGGGGTATTACCGTCATTTTACCTTATGGGGGCATTACAGCCATTTTACCCTATCGGGGGAATTGCGGTCATTTTACCCTACAAGGGCATTACGTTCATTTCCTTGCACACATAAATTTTTATGTGCAGTCTCCTAACTGATCTCACATTCAAGGCCCATTTCTTCTAGGCTCAAATTCGGGGCGTTACAATTCACCCCTCCTTAAAAAAAAAAAAATTCATCCTCGAAATTTCCAATTGTCAGAATAGTCGGACAACACAGACTTCCCCACCACGCTCCCACTGCACACTCTGAACCACATTCACATGTATCTCTTGTGCCCATTGTCTATTCGCGTTTTATCAAAACTAACAGTTTTATGCAGATCAAAGTTTCACTACAGTTTCAATCCCTTGTACTTTTAGTTTGCTCTATCTAGAATGGTATAATCTAGTTTCTAAAGTAGTCACAATATTTAGAAAACTTATGGATTCGGCACCGGAGACTCGGTGTGCCACACTTTTTAGAAGAAGTATCTCAAAACACTTTACATATTCGAAAATAACCTTTTGAAATGCAAAAATTAGAAAACCCATTCCATAGCCGAGTTTTGTAACTCGACTCTGATACCATTAAACGTAACACCCCAAACTCGGCCTAGATGTTACGGTCGAATTTGGCGTGTCACATCAAAGTGTTTTTTGAAATCAAAGTCTGATGGGAGAAATCGTTTGAGTAAAAATCCAGTTAGTTCTTATTTCTTAGAAAATAATTGGTAAGTTATAAACATCACCACTTAGTAAAACGGTTACCATGTTTGTTAATGTGGGTTTAAATTTTCGGAAGCTACTCTATTTGCAGCAATCTTAAAGTTGAAAATATGTGTTTTCCTTGTAAAATAGTTATTAGTTGTGAAAACTTATTTGTGTCCATTTAGCAGTTAAAAATAAGAAATTAAAAACCCAATGGAAGGAAATTAAAAATTACCAGAGGCCTTATTACAAAAATATCAACCCAATATAAAATATTTAATTAACTACGTTTAAATAGACATCCTCGCTCGTGTGGCCCCCTCTGAGTCCCTCGAAGCTCCAAATCCACTAAGTCTAGGGATTACCTGTATAGTTAAAAGAAAAGGGTGAGTTACGAGAACTAAGTGTGTATTCCCCTATCATTCAATCAGTAATACATGCAAGAATGCGGACTGAGCCTGTTCAAGAATAATGCGATGTGGGCCTTAGCCCAATATAGTAACAATGTGGGCTTAAGCCTAATATAGTATCAGTATGGTGCAAGTATGCAAACCCACCCCAATCTAGCCAGCACACCACCCGTACCAACCCAACACACCACGTGGGGACAAAGTCGACCCACCCCCTCACACCAATATTGCGGCATAGTCGCCAAGATAATAACACAATAGAGCGCCAATAATGAGATATATGGCAAAGCCACTAGTAACAGTAATTGTGGCAGAGCCACTAGTACAGTACTTCTTCCATAACAGTATCCCAACCCCATGCAGTATGTCGTGTATGCAAAATGCCATTGTAACTGCCTGATTTAGGGCCTAGTCAGAATAGTGGTGTGAGGCCACGAATCTGAGGTGAATTTATGAGTTTTTAAGGTTTATGCCATGTTTGCATGCTAGTGTGAAAGTTTCATGAAGCAATTTTGTTAAATTAAGGTTGAATGGTCCAAAAAGGACTAAATTGCAAAAGTTGCAAAATATGAGTTTCTAGAAGCTTTTTGTATGAGATAGCTTTAGAATATCAATTAGAAGTCCTTAAGTAGCAATTTTCCCAAATTATAAATTTTGGACAAAATTGTACATGAGTTAGTAAAATAGAATTTTTTAAAGAGAATGGCATTTTGGTCATTTAATCAATTTAAATGATTAAAATGGGAAAAAGATGATAAAAATCTATTCATCTTCTTCCTCACATTGCCGAAAATTTGAAGACTCCATAGCTAAGGTTCTTCATTTTTTTTCAAGCTTGCTAGTAAGTTCATTTTAGCCCCGCTTTTAATATTCTTCATATTTTTGAAGTTCTCGTATTATGAATTAACGATTTTTAGCTATAAAATGAGCTAGGATGCATGTTCAAAAATTTACCCATGAATGACATGCATGTTAAATGATTTTTTATGGAAGTTTATGAGAGTTTGATGTTAGATAAACATTTTTTTCTAAGTGAATTTCATGAAAAATGATAGTATGGACTAATTTGTAATAGTTATGAAAATTGGTCATACATACTAGAAATAGTGAGAATTGATGATTGTTATAGTAGAGAAAATGAATCAGCTAAGCATGAAGTTTAAGAAAATTTAATGAAAATTATTTTACGAGCCTTTAGGGCAAAAGTGCAAATATGAGAAAGTTTAGGGGCAAAATAGTAATTTTTCCAAAGTATGTGTTAAGGGTCAATTTAGTCAATATGATTATTAACTGATCTATTTATGATTATAGATTAAGAAAAATGAAGCCCGGATCGAAATCGAGGCAAGAATAAAGTCGAGGACTAAATTGTATATCTACATACATGTTGCATATTGAGGTAAGTTTGTATGATTTCTAAGTTTTATGATTTTTATCATTGAATTGCTTAGTATAACGTACACTATTTTCATGGAATGTTTAATGTTATATTAAACAAAGAAATCAATGAGATTAAGTTTGAGCAAGTCCCGATTGAATATGAATTTCCCACGCTACTCGATCTACCACATGAGATAAGAAAGTTCGTATAAGACCAAGCCAAGGCATGGCATCGGCAATCAAGCATAGTTATCATGTAAGTCCAAGGCAAGCTTGGAATTAAACAAGTTATCATGTAAGTCCTAGGCAAGTTTGGCATTGAACAAGTTATCATGTAAGTCCAAGGCAAGCTTGGCATTGAACAAGTTATCATGTAAGTCCAAGGCATGCTTGGCATTGAACAAGTTATCATGTAAGTCCAAGGCAAGCTTGGCATTGAACAAGTTATCATGTAAGTCCAAGGCAAGCTTGGCATTGAATAAGTTATCATGTAAGTCCAAGACAAGCTTGTCATTGAACAAGCTATCATGTAAGTCCAAGGCAAGCTTGGCATTAAAAAACTATCAAGAGAAAGAAATCCCATGTAAGTCCAAGCCAAGGCATGGCATTGGTGAGAACAAGAAAGACTTCATATAAATCCATGTCAAGACATGACCTTGAAACCAAGATGAGATATTCCATGTAAGATCGTATCTAGGATATGGCTTTGGCATCAAGATATGCGGGATGAGATTTAGTATCCTCGGTTATTCGCAAAAATTCATCGGGCAAATGAGTAAAGTTAAAATGAGTTAACAAAGAAAGCTAGGTAAGCAAAGCTATTACCAAGTTGAAATTGAGTATCATTTATGTTATGAATGATGAATTAGAGATCATGATTATTATGTTAAAGTATATTGATCAATGTGATCAAGTGACACAGGTACCATGTTTACCTTACAAGTATGAGAATAGTAAGTATCATGAGACATGTAAGAATCAGTATGAGTAAGTAAACTCTATAGCTGAAATTTATGATACCATTGTTATGCCAAATGGTTTATATTAAGTAAGTTTATTAATATCTGTTTTACATGCAAACTTACTAAGCTAAATGCTTACGTCTTTAATTATTTCTTTCTATGTAGTTCCGCCAAGCTAACTTGTGGATCGTTGGGGTCGGAGCTCGTAGCACACTATCAATCTCTATTTTGGTATAGCCAAGTAATTTTGCTAAGTATGGCATGTATAGGAAGCATTTCATTTTGAGAATATGTTTAAAGAAGGGTCATTGTATAGATTATCAAGTTTATTATTCTTTTGTATATGGCAATGTGATTGGCCAAAATTATCTAAGTATGTATGTTTATGGAGATCAATGAAGTATGTAGTAATGTTTATGAAAAATGTATTGAATTGAGTATGAATTCGGTCTTGATTTCAGGGTAGCAATTGGCTTGGTAGATAGCCTCAAGTGCCCACACGGTTAGGCACACGGGCGTGTCTCTAGGCCGTGCGTACCATGCACTTTAGTGTTTTTAGTCAGAATAGGCCACGGGCAAATCCCACGGTCGTATGTTTAGGCTGTGTGTGATACATGGTTAAAACATGGGTGTATGCCCCAGACCGTGTGAATAAGTCAGTATATCAAGATATAGCACACGGTTTACATCCACGAGCGTGTCAAGGCCGCGTGTAATTAGTCAATGTCAACCACAGGTGGATGACACAGGCATGTGTTAGGGGTACACGGGTGTGTCCCAAGTCACATGGGCGTGTGACCCTTGTTTTAAGGAAAAGTTTTCATTTGAGTTTTGAAAGTTTCTAGATATGTGTTTAAGGCCTCATATGCCCATGAAATGTATTATTAGACTAAGAAAGAGAAGTTTTTAATTCGGAACAAATTTTATATCCCGTAAGTACATGTTTTAAGTGAGTTCAAGCATGGTAATGTCTCGTATCCAGTCTTAGCATCAGACTCGAGTATGTGGTATTACATTTAGTGGTATCAGAGCTACGATTTAGTCAGTTCTAGGACTAACGTAGGACGAGCATGAGTCCAGCTATACATGTCATGCGTAAAAATTTTTTTTATGATGGTGTGAGGACTCTTGACAACTTAAATTATGTTTATACATATAGTAAATAGATCCCGAAAGAGCTGAGGCGGATGATGTAGAAAGTAACACACCGACTCCTACTGAAGGGACGGTGCCAAATGAGAATGAGAATAGACCCACTACGGTGAGTAAAGGAGGAGGAGAAGAGGCTAGAGAAGCCTTCCTCCATATGATGAATACGTGGTACACGGAATTTATTTGTACGAACCCCAATATACAACCCCTTCCACCCCACCTATTCCAAAACCTATCCCCGCAGTCCCTTAAGTAGTAGAGGTGGTAAGAGGAGACAAACCTCCAATTGATAGGATCAGGAAACATGGGGCAGAAAAATTTCGGGCTAGAAAAGATGATGATCCAAAAAAGGCTGAGTTTTGGATAGAAAATACTATCAGGATATTTAATAAGTTGTCATGCACACCTGAGGAATGTATAAAGTGTGTAGTTTCTCTTTTATGAGATGTTGCCTGTTAATGGTGGAACACCCTTGTGTCAGTAGTACCGAGGGAAAAGGTCACATGGGAATTTTTCCAAGAAGAGTTCAAGAAAAAGTATATCAGTCAAAGATTCGTGGACTAGAAAAGAAAGGAATTCCTAGAACTGAAACAAGGCAAGATGTCAGTGACTGATTATGAGCGAGAGTTTGTGTGACTCAGCAAATACGCTCGAGAATGTGTGTCCATTGAAGCCATCATGAGTAAGAGGTTTGAAGATGGACTAAATGATGATATCAAGTTATCTGTTGCTGTCCTCGAACTAAAAGAATTTGTGGTGTTAGTGGAAAGGGCTTGTAAGGCCGAAGAATTAATAAAAGAGAAGAGAAAATCTGTAATGGAGTCTCGTGACTCTAGAAAGAGACCGTGGAATAATTCATTTCAATTTTTATCCAAGAAGTCAAGAGATTTCCCTACCTAATCGGCTACTTCCACTGGGTTTTCAAAGAAGGACAAGAGTAAGCAGAATTTGGGGAATAAAGCACAAACTACTTCAGTTGCTAGTGTAGGGAACGTTCGATCTGATAGACCTGAATGCCCACAGTGTGGCAGACACCATCTCGGTGAATCTCGAGCGCATGAAAATGCTTATTTCAGATGTGGTTCCCATGATCACTTTATAAAAGATTATCCTGAGATGACGAAAGAAGAGAGAACACAGAACCCGAGATCTGGGGGTAGGGTCAGAGGCAGACTGCAGAGAAACCCAAGGAGTGGGGCAAGTGGAAGAGGTAACCCTAGAGAGCAGGTTGTGAGACCCGAGGGTAGGGCACCTGCTAGGACTTATGCCATTTGCGCTCGCGAAGAGGCATCTTCTTTTGATGTTATTACGGGTACCTTTTATCTTTATGATATCAAAGTTATTGCTTTAATAGATCCCAGATCCACACACTCTTATATTTTTATAAAACTAGTATCCAGTATGAATATGCCTATAGAGTCTATAGAATTTGTAATTAAGGTGTCTAATCCTTTAGGCAAAAGTGCTTTAGTTGATAAAGTATGTAAAGACTGCCTATTGATGATTAGCGGTCATTATTTTAAAGCAAATCTTATGTTGCTACCATTTGATGAGTTTGACATCATTCTTGGTATGGATTGGTTGACCACCCATGATATAATAGTTAATTGTGGGAAGAAATACATTGAGATGAAATGTGAGAATGGAGACACTCTTCATATAGAATCTAATGAACAGAATAGGTCGCCGGTAGTGATTTTTCATATGATGGCATAGAGATACTTAAGAAAAGGGTATAAAGCATATTTGGCCTTTGTGATGAATGATAAAGAAACAGAGTTAGAGATTGAGTCAATACCGATAGTATGTGAGTACGTGGATGTTTTTCCCGAGCAATTACCAGGGCTCCCACCAGTTAGGGAGGTTGAGTTCAATATTGAACTAGCTCTCGGTATTGTACCGATATCTATTACTCCTTACAGAATGGCTCCAACAAAGTTGAAAGAGCTAAAGATACAGTTGCAAGAGTTGATAGATAAAGGCTTTGCTAGGTCGAGTTGTTCTCCCTAGGGTGCTCCAGTTTTATTTGTGAAAAAGAAAGATGGCACCATGAGATTGTGTATAGATTACCGTCAACTTAATAAAGTGACATTGAAGAACAAGTACCCATTGCATAGGATCGATGATTTGTTCGATCAATTGAAATGAGCTAATGTGTTCTCCAAACTAGACTTGAGATCAGGGTATTATCAGTTAAGAGTAAAGGATTCAGATGTGTCCAAGATAGCTTTCCGAACAAGATATGGGTATTATGAATTCTTAGTCATGCCCTTTGGTTTGACCAATGCTCCTGCAGTATTCATGGACTTAATGAACCACATCTTTAGACCCTACCTCGACAAGTTTGTAGTCACGACATATTCATTTATTCCCAGGATGAGAATGAGTATGTTGAGCACCTACGGATAGTTTTACAGATTCTACGAGAAATCAGTTGTATGCCAAGTTTAGTAAAAGTGAATTTTGGCTCAAGGAAGTAGGATTTATGGGACATATTGTCTCGGGAGATAGAGTCAGAGTGGATCCAAGCAAGATTTCGGCTATAATGGATTGGAAACCACCAAGTAATATCTCTGAGATCAGGAGTTTCTTAGGCCTAGACGGCTATTATCGATGATTTGTCAAGGGGTTTTCTATGATCACAACCCTAATGACTTAATTGTTACAGAAAAATGTGAAGTTTGAGTGGACAGAAAGATGCGAACAAAGTTTCAAGAAATTGAAAGCAATGTTGATAGAAGCTCCAGTTTTAGTACAACCTGAAATAGGGAAAGAATTTGTGATTTACAGCGATGCATCCTTAAACCGATTAGAATGTGTACTTATGCAAGAAAGCAAGATTATTGCTTACGCCTCAAGACAGTTGAAGCCTCATGAGAAGAATTATTTGACGCATGATCTAGAGCTGGCTGCCATAGCCTTCGCCTTGAAGATTTGAAGATACCATTTATATGGTGAAAGATGTCGGATTTTACTGATCACAAAATTCTGAAGTACTTGATGACGCAGAAAGAGTTGAACTTAAGGCAACAGAGATGGTTAGAGCTGATAAAGGACTATGAATTGGTCATTGACTACCATCCAGGAAAGGCGAGTGTGGTCGTCGATGCATTGAGCAGGAAGTCCCTTTTTACATTAAGGGCAATGAATTCACGGATGGCCTTATCTGACGATGGTTCTATTCTAGCTGAATTAAAAGCTAGACCAATGTTCCTTCAAGAGATCACTAAAGCTCAACAAGAAGATAAAGAGTTACAAGCCAAGAGATCTCAGTGCGAGTCATATCTTGAATCTGACTTTTAGATTAATTCTGATGGACATTTGATGTCTAAAGATAGAGTTTGTGTACCGAGAAAAGAGGAGCTTATTCAGAGAATTTTGTATGAGGAACATAACGGATGTTTATCAGTTCATCCGGGTAGTATCAAGATGTATAATGACTTGAAGCAATTGTATTGGTGGCCGAGAATGAAGAAAGATATTTCAGAATTCGTTTCAAGATGTTTGATTTGTCAGCAAGTAAAGGCTGAACACCAAGTACCTTCGGGTTTGCTTCAACCAATTATGATACCCGAGTGGAAATGGGACCGTATGACTATGGATTTTGTAGCGGGATTTCCATTATCACCGAGCAAGAAAGATGCTATATGGGTTGTAGTTGATAGACTCATGAAGTCAGCTCATTTCTTACCTGTACGAGTTGACTACTCACTCGACAAGGTGGCAAACATATATGTTTTTGAAGCAGTATGACTTCATGGAGTCCCTTTGTTAATCATATTGGATAGAGATCTGAGATTCACCTCCAGATTTTGGAAGAAGCTTCAAGAAGCCTTGGGTACAAAATTGAGTTTTAGCACAGCTTTTCATCCTCAAACTGACGATAAGTCAGAGAGGTTGATTTAGATACTCGAGGATATGCTTCGATGTTGTGTTCTAGAATTCCAAGGCAGTTGTGAAAAGTTTCTCCCATTGGTAGAATTTACCTACAATAATAGCTTTCAGTTGATCTTAAAGATGGCGCCTTATGAGGCTCTATATGGGCGTAAATGCAGAATGCCTTTATATTGGATTGAACTCAAAGAAAACCAAATCCACAGGGTTGATTTGGTTAGAGAAGCTGGAGAGAAAGTGAAAGTGATACGAGAATGTTTAAAAGCTGCATCAGACAGACATAAATCTCATTCGGAGTTTTCTTGAAAGTGTCACCTTGGAGAAAAGTTCTCAGATTTGGTCGGAAAGGCAAGTTAAGTCCACATTTTATTGGACCATTTGAGATTACCGAGAAAGTTGGGCCGGTAGCTTACAAATTGGCTCTGCCATCAGAGTTAGAAAAGATACATGATATGTTTCACGTGTCAATGCTGAGACGCTACCGATCAGATCCTTCACATGTAATTACCCCGTCAGAAATATAGATTCATCCCGACATGACTTATGATGAAGAACCAATCAAGATTTTAGCTCGGGAAGTCAAGAAGCTAAGAAATAAAAGTATTTCTCTAGTGAAAGTATTGTGGCAAAGGCATGGGATAGAGGAAGCTACATGGGAACCAGAAAAGAGCATGAGAAATCAGTATCCGAACTTATTTGCATGTAAGACTTTCGAGGACGAAAATCACTGAGGGGGAGAAGTGTAATAGCACGATTTAGGTCCTAGTCAGAATAGTGGTGTGAGGCCACGAATTCGAGGTGGATTTATGAGTTTTTAAGGTTTATGCCATGTTTGCATGCTAGCGTGAAAGTTTCATGAAACAATTTTGTTAAATTGAGGTTGAATGGTCCAAAAAAGACTAAATTGCAAAAGTTGCAAAATATGAGTTTCTAGAAGCTTTTTGTATGAGATAGCTTTAGAATATCAATTAGAAGTCCTTAAGTAGCAATTTACCCAAATTATAAATTTTGGACAAAATTGGACATGAGTTAGTAAAATAGAAATTTTTAAAGAGAAGGGCATTTTGGTCATTTAATCAATTTAAATGATTAAAATGGGAAAAAGATGATAAAAATCTATTCATCTTCTTCCTCACATTGCCGAAACTTTGAAGACTCCATAGTTAGGGTTCTTTATTTTTTTCAACCTTGCTAGTAAGTTCATTTTAGCCCCGTTTTTAATATTCTTTGTATTTTTGAAGTTCCCGTATTATGAATTAGCTATTTTTAGCTATAAAATGAGCTAGGATGCATGTTTAAAAATTTACCCATTAATGACATGCATGTTAAATGATGTTTTATGGAAGTTTATGAGAGTGTGATGTTAGATAAACATTTTTTTCTAAGTGAATTTCATGAAAAAATGATAGTATGGACTAATTTGTAATAGTTATGAAAATTGGTCATACATACTAGAAATAGTGAGAATTAATGATTGTTATAGTAGAGAAAATGAATCACCTAAGCATGAAGTTTAAGAAAGTTTAATGAAAATTATTTTACGAGGCTTTGGGGCAAAAGTGCAAATATGAGAAAGTTTAGGGGCAAAATAGTAATTTTTCCAAAGTATGTGTTAAGGGTCAATTTAGTCAATGTGATTATTAAATGATCTATTTATGATTATAGATCAAGAAAAACAAAGCCCGTGTAAAATTCGGTATACTTTGTATGTTGTTTGAGTGAGTTTGGGGTCTCCGAGAAGGCCCAGGTTTAAGTCGGAACCTTGGCCGAAAATTTAATAGTTGGTCATTTTAGGGGGGAAGCTGAATAGGGCAGGACTTAAGGGTTATTGTCAGTGGTTGTTGACACAAGAACTAATATGGTAAGGTGGCAAGGAGGCGCCACTTAAAGAGCAGGTAAGTGACGCCTCAAGGGGAGAAGAGAGGGAGCAGGTTCGATTCGCGTCGTCAGCAAAGTGGATGCTTATTTTTGCTTATGAGCCAAAGAGCTTAGATGATGGATTCGGTTGGGAGCCTTGAAGAGTGGGGTGGACTTGGTCAAATCTTTTTAAAAGGGTGGACAAGAGTAAAAAAGGGGGATTTGAAACTTTCAAACTATTTTGAATGGGAGGTTGTGAGTGAAGATAGGAGGGATCAAGGGGTGAAGGTGGGGAAGGTTGTTAGCCAAAATTTTTGAAGGGGTGCTAGGTGGGTTAGGCATTCGGTTTAGGGGGTTGGTGCCAAAAATTTTAAAGGGTTAGCTTTAGGTGGTGAGTTCTCTTTTGACATTTGGGGTGTAATGCATTTCAGGCTATTTCATTCTTTTCTTTGAGTAGCTGAAATTCCTAAGATCTATATTCATTATTCTTTAGCCTAAACTGAAACCAATTCTCTCCCCTCCTCTTTTGCATTTTGGCAACTTGAGTTCTTTGCCTTACCATCAAAAGCTGAATTAGGCCTCTCATCTTTTTGTTGAAAAGTGTTCTCTTTGATAACCCTTTTGGCTTAATCTTCTATTTTCTCCTCCATTACATCTTCTTCATCTTCTTTTTTTTCTTGTTAGCATTTTCGTAACAAGTGAGTGTTGTTTCATTTCCTCTTGCTGAACCCTCATATATTTAATTCTTCTTTTGCTTCTTCCCTCATTTATTCCAAGCTGTAGCATCTCTGTTGTTTGTACTCCATTACTGAAACTTTTGTGCTTCAACTTCTTCTTTATCTTCTTGGTAAACCGAACCTCCATAGCCAATTCTTTTCACATTTTCTCTTTGTTTCTTCATAAATCAAAACCTATCTTTTCTTCTTTCTTCCTGAGTTTTTCATTTTCTTCTAGATTTGCGAACCCCTTATTGTGTTCACATCTCTTGCCCGACTCTTGTTTTAGGAAAGTGCCACCATTCATCCTCCTATCTCCCCTTCAAATCAGTACATTCCTATTAAGTGGTAAGCGCCAGCTTCTTTCTCTATTCTCTCTTAATCTCTGCTTGATTGGTAACCAATGGGGTTAACCATGTTCTGTATTTCTTTGGCTAAATGTGGAGGGGTCTCCATTCATATTCTTTTTGCATCTAATCGGTGTTGAAGGATTTTAGGAGGGGCAATCGGTCAACCAGGGTAAGGGAGTTTACATCTTTTGTTAGGCCGAAAGGCCACTCCTTCTGACCATATCCAAGATGTCTGATCTTAATATAGAGTTGTGTAGGGATTCCAGTGGCTTACTAATCCAAGTGTAGTAGCCTCTAGGTTCTATCGACTTAGGTAAGAAATCGTTATATTATTCAGCGTATATCCTTAATTTCTCTGCTTCGATGTCTTAACTCGGTCTTCTGACCAAGATCTTTTGATGGAATCCAATACCAATCAGGCAAAGAAGGTGGTTGGACCCGTAAACTCAGCCCCTAAGTTTAAAAAGCGTGCGGTGTCTGCTATTTGAGATTGGCCATCAGGCTGAGGGCTGGCTTCTAAAAAGGATAAACAGATCGTTGTGATCCCTGCAAGTGAGGATGTTAGCGAGATCGATAGTGTAGTCTTGCGTGTTCACAAGTGTGTAATTACCACACTACTTCCTTCTTTGTTGTATTAATTGTGTATATGTTATGAAAGTCGAAAACCCGACAATGGTGATTGAGTACCCATGTTGGGTAAAATCGAAACATCAGGTTAGTGTATCTTTGTTAAACCTTACAATTTTGATAGCATGATTGTGTGTATGACATCATATAACCTGTCTATTATACTATGTTGCATGTGAATGGAATATTGGGATGGTTATGATACGAAGGGGAAGTGCTTATGGGTGACAATGTCACACTAAATGATAGCTTGGTGCCACAATATCGTATCGGTGATTTGATCACATGGTGCTTGGTGGCTAGACCACGATATATTATCTTAGAACAGTGTGTCTGTCAGCATGACTGTCAAAGTGGAGTGTAGAGGATGGAGGGTTGATTGTAGAAATCCCCAGGTGTGTTGAGGTTGGACATACGGAGTAGAGTGTAGAGGATGGAAAATTAGGCAGGGTTGGGTTTTCATATGGATTATTTGGTTATACTATGTTAATTGGGCTTCGGCCAATGGTGCTTTGGGGCTAAGGCCCATTTGTGGAGTATGTGGACTAATTGCACACTAAGTCGTGTGACTCACTCTTTTAATGTACTGGGCTGGAGGGAACTTGAGGTGGCCACGCATGGATTTTACTAGTAAACTTTATTTTATTTAGCGTTTATCACTTTTGGGGATTTTTCTTTGATTTGTAATAAGGCCACTACAAAATTTAGAGATTTTCTTTCAGGTTTTAAATTTTGGACATATTAATTGCAGACTGCTCAACGGGATGTTTTTTTAAAAAAAAAAACTAAATTACAAACTAAAGTTTTCTTATAACCTGCCAAACAACGTTTCTTATAATAAAAACATTATTACTAAAAACCTGATAATCGGTAAGTGATTTCAAATGTCACCTAATCATGAGGCTCGGCTAGGTAAATTTCTAAGTTAAATGAACAATAAGTTTTCAACTGAGCAACGAAACTTGGAATTTTATAGTGACCTAGAATTCTTCTGAAACTCATGAAACTTTCTAAACTTCTTCCTAGTGACATGCCAGATCCGGTCATAGTGTTTGGGCCAGGTTTGGGGTGTTACAATTTGGTATCAGAGCCCATTTTAAAAAGCTCGACCTTGGGTTTTGGGTTCAAAACATTTTCAAATTTCTTTTTTAAGAAAAATATATATATGGATCCGTTTTAGAAGTTTGGCATCCGAGTCTCCGGCCCAAGTCTACCAGGTAAGTTCTTGATTATTAAATGATTTGCATATTTTATGTGAATATGTTGTTAGGGGATTAAGAAACTTTGATTAGAAATGAAAAACTCTAGGAATACATGTGCTTACAGAAAACTACTTACAACCCTATCTTCATAAAACTACTCGATTAATAAACAGTGGAAAGAAATACTGACGCATAAAATTTGTAATCAGAGTAAGACGGAGTGATAGACATGAGTGGTAGAGGATGTGGACGTGTTACACGTAGCCGAGGGAGAGGCCGAGATGATGAGGTTGAACTCTCGGAAGTGAGAAATGAGCCTGAAAGTGAAGCGCCAGCATCACTTGTGGCTGAAGCAGGGTCGCAAGATAGAACTGGTAGAGATGATGCCCTATCCCAAGCTATGTTGTGGATATTGGAACGAGTGGATGGGGCAAGCACCAGAACAATAACTCGAAAGTCCATCCCTGAGCAACTTCGAGCGAATGGAGCGGAAATGTTTGGAGGTATATCTGAAGTAGCTCCAAACGTGGCGAGTATTGGCTAGAGACAGTCGAGAGAATTATGGATGACTTGGACTGCATAGCAGAGGAGAAGCTGAAGGGCGCGGTGTCTCTACTTGGGAATGAGGCCTATTAGTGGTGGCTCACCGTGAGAGAGGGTACCCCTGCGGATCGAGTTGATTGGGATTTCTTTAAGATGACGTTCCAAGGGAAGTACGTTGGGGCCAGTTACGTGGATGGCTAGAGGAAAGCGTTCCTAAATTTAGTTCAAGAGGGTAAGTCGGTAGCTAAGTATGAGGCAAAATTTTTGCGGCTGAGCCGGTACACCCAAGGGATAGTTGCAACTAACTATGAACATTGTGTGCGATTCGAAGATGGGCTGCGTGACGAGCTGCAAGTGTTGATAGTTCCTCAGCGAGAGAGGGATTTTGCTATCCTGGTGGAAAAGACTAAAATAATCAAGGAGGTGACGTGGACTGAGAAGCAAAATAAGGACAAGGATAGAGAAAGAAATAAGAGAAGTTATCGACCGTCAAGGTCATCTGGGGGTTTCTAGAAGAGGCCTAAGGTTGATGGGTCGGGTCACGTTGCAACGCCAGCTGCCATTTTTTGACAGTGTGCTCAGTGTGGGATGTCACATGCAAGAGAGTGCTGGGGAAGAGATAGCGTATGTTTCAGGTATGGGTCAAAGGATCATTTTATCAGGAACTGTTCGCTAGAAATGATATGGGTCAAAGGATCATTTTATTAGGAACTATCCGCTAGAAATGACCACGACTCGGATGTTAGGTCAGGGGTATATGCAGCTAGGAAGGGGTGGACAACAGATGCCAAGGGGTCATGGTCCGAACAGAGGAGGGAATGGTTCTGGTCGGGGTCAGGGAGCACCGGGCAGAGGTATTGGGAATACAAAGGCGAGGCAACCGGGGTTAGTTTACGCAGCCAAACGCTAAGAAGAGGAGGATGCACCAAACATTATAACGGGTACGTTCCTCATTTTCAGTTTACCCTTTACTGCATTAATTGATATTGGATCGGCACACTCCTATGTTGCTAGTGTGGTGTCTGGAACCTTGAGCATGAAATCTGAAACTGCTTCTAGGGAGATGATGGTACTTAGTCCTCTAGGGCAATCTGTAGTAGTAAATAAACTTTTAGGAATGTGCCTCTAGAAGTACAAGGGCTGGTTTTCCCGGCTGATCTGATGGAACTACCATTAGGGGAGTTCGATTTGATCTTAGGCATGGATTGGTTGGTAAGATATCGAGCAAACTTGGATTGTGCTGCTAAGCGCATGGTGTTAAGGACTCCTGAGGATAATGAAGTTTCAGTGATAGGCGAGAGGAGAGACTACTTGTCCAATGTAGTGTCTGCTCTTAAGGAGAAAAGAATAGTGAGAAAAGGATGCATGGCCTTCTTAACTTTTGTCAGTGCCTTGGATGCAGAGGAAGTGACCATGGATGAGGTTAAAACAGTAAAGGAATTTGTGGATGTCTTTCCTGAAGAGCTTCCAGGGTTGCCTCCAGATCGTGAGGTGGAGTTCAGAATTGAGCTACTTCTGGGTACGGCTCCGGTGTCCATCGCCCTTTACAGGATGGCACCGAAGGAGCTGGTTGAACTTAAAGCTCAAATCCAAGAGTCGTTAGATCATGGTTTTATCCAACCCAGTATATCTCCGTGGGGATCGCCAGTGTTGTTTGTGAAGAAGAAGGATGGGTCCATGCGAATGTGTATTGACTACCGCCAGTTGAACAAGTTGACCATCATGAATAAGTACCCGCTGTCGAGGATAGATGACCTGTTTAATCAGCTTAAAGGGGCCTCAATCTTTTCAAAGATAGATTTGAGGTCGGGATATCATTAGCTTAAGGTCAAGGAAGCTGATATTTGCAAGACGACTTTTCAGATTCGCTATGGCCACTACGAGCTCCTAGTGATGCCATTTGGGTTGACAAATGCACAGCTGCGTTCATGGATATGATGAACCGGGTTTTTCAACCCTATCTAGACCGGTTCATTGTAGTGTTCATAGACGACATTCTGTTGTATTCCAAGACTGAGAAGGAGCACGATTTACATCTTTCGGTGGTTCTGCAGTTTTTGAGGGAGAAGCAGTTGTACACCAAGTTTAGCAAGTGTGAGTTTTGGTTGAAGGAAGTTACATTTCTGGGTCATGTGATATCTGTAGAAGGGATTAGGTGGATCCTTGGAAGATTGAGGCGGTGTTAGATTGGAAACCGCCTAAGTCTGTGGCTGAGATTCATAGTTTCCTTGGTCTGGTTGGGTATTACCGAAGGTTCGTTGAAGGGTTCTCGTTAATTGCGACACCATTAACCAAGTTGTCGAGGAAAGGGGTACCTTTTGTTTGGGCTGGCAAGCAACAGGAAAGTTTTGAGAAGCTAAAGAGGATTTTGATAGAGGCTCTAGTGTTGATTCAGCCTGAGGCTAAAAAAGAGTTCGTGGTTTATTGTGATACTTCACAGACGAGACTAGGATGTGTGTTACTGTAGGATAGGAAGGTTGTTGCGTATGCGTCTCAACAATTAAGACCGCATGAGGTTAATTATCCCACGCATGATCTGGAGTTGGCTGTGGTAGTTTTCACTCTGAAGATTTGGAGACATTATTTGTATGGAGAAAAGTCTGTTATCTATACCGACCACAAGAGTTTGAAGTATCTCTTAAGTCAGAAAGAGTTGAATTTAAGCAGCGAAGGTGGATTGAGCTATTTAAAGATTATGACTGCTCGATTGAATATCATCCGGGTAAGGCTAACGTGGTAGCAGATGTGTTAAGTCGGAAGGTAATATCAGACTTGAGAGCAATGTTCGCCCACGTTAGTTTGTATGATGACGAAAGTTTGTTAGGTAGATCAGATTAAAGAGAAACAGTTATCGGATGAGGTCTTGAGTGCTCGACTTCTGCATGTACGGAATGATGGGGTAGAAGTTTACAGTTTGAACGGTGATAGGGTTTTGTGTTTTCGTGGGAAGATTTACATGTCGAAGGATGTGGAGTTGAGGCAGATGATTCTTCAGGACGAGCATAGTAGCCCCTACCCTATGCATCCTGGAGGAAGTAAGATGTACCGGGATCTGCATGAACAGTTTTGGTGGCCTGGATTGAAGCAGGAGGTTACGAAATTTGTGGGAAAGTGTTTAACTTGTCAGCAGGTTAAAGCCAAGCATCAGTTACCTTCGGGGTTGTTGCAGCCGGTGAAGATTCCACAATGGAAATGGGAGAGGATCACTATGGGCTTTGTTAGTGGGTTACCTCTTACGCCTAATAAAAAAGACTCGGTATGGTGATTGTGGATCGATTGATGAAGTCCGCCCATTTCATATCTGTTCGTGTGCACTACTCACTTTAGAGGTTGGCTAAGTTGTATGTGGCAGAAATTGTGAGATTGTATGGGGTACTAGTATCGATCATATCAGATAGAGAACCTAGGTTTACGTCGCGATTCTAGAGGGCACTGTATCAGGCATTGGGTACGAGACTGGACTTTAGCACAACTTTTCATCCACAGACTGACGGTCATTCTGAGAGAATGATTCAGATCTTAGAGGATATGTTGAGGGGCTGTGTCATTGATTTCAAGGGTAGTTGGGAAGAATTCTTACCGTTGGCAGAGTTCGCATACAATAACAGCTACCAAGCTAGTATTCGAATGGTGCCCTATGAAGCGTTATATGGGCGGAGGTGTTGTACTCCTACCTGTTGGATAGATTTGGGTGAACGCCAGATTTTGGGTCCCGAATTGGTTGCAGAGACAAAGGAGAAGGTTAAGCTGATTAGGGCTCGATTGAAGAAAGCATCCGATAGGTAGAAATCTTATGTAGATCTGAAGCGAAAGGAAATTGAGTTTGTGATGGGTGACCAGGTTTTCTTGAAAGTTTCACCTTGGAAGAAGGTGATGAGGTTTGGACGGAAGGGCAAGCTAAGTCCTAGGTTCAACGGGCCTTATCAGATTTTGAAACGTGTGGGACCAGTGGCATATCAACTGGAATTACCTTCAGAATTGAAACAGATGCATGATGTGTTCTATGATTCAATGTTAAGACGCTACCGATCAGATCCGTCTCACGTTGTTCTAGTGGAGGAAATTGAGGTAAGGCTAGACTTGTCTTATGAGGAGGAACCAATCCAAATCTTGGATCGAGAAGTCAAGGTGCTAAGAAGGAAATCAGTCCCGTTTGTTAAAGTCTTATGGCGAAATCATGGAATAGAAGAGGCGACGTGGGAGCCAGAGGATGCAATGCATCAGCAGTACCCGCATCTCTTTTTACCAGGCAATTTTGTGGTCGAAATTTCTTTAAGGGGGGAGAATCGTAACATCCGGGATTTAGGGGCTCTGCATCTATCTTGTTTTTGTGCATTTGGTATACTTTGTATGTTGCTGAGTGTGTTTGGGGTCTCCGGGAAGGCCCGGGTTAAGTCGGAACCTTGGCTGAAAATTTTCTAGTTGGTCATTTTAGGGAGGAAGCTGAATGGGGAAGGACTTAAGGGTTATTGTCAGTGGTTGTTGACATAAGAACTAAGATGGTAAGGTGGCAAGGAGGCACCACTTAAGGAGCACGTAAGTGACGCCTTATGGGGAGCAGAGAGGGAATAGGTTCGATTCGCGTCGTCAGCAAAGTGGATGTTTATTTTTGCTTATGCGCCAAAGAGCTTGGATGATGGATTCGGTTGGGAGCCTTGAAGAGTGGGGTGGACTTGGTCAAATCTTTTTAAAAGGGTGGACAAGAGTAAAAAGGGGGATTTGAAACTTTCAAACTATTTTAAATGGGAGGTTGTGAGTGAAGATAGGAGAGAATCAAGGGGTGAAGGTGGGGAAGGTTGTTAGCCGAAATTTTTGAAGGGGTGCTAGGTGGGTTAGGCATTCGGTTTATGGGGTTGGTACCGAAAATTTTAAAGGGTTAGCTTTAGGTGGTGAGTTATCTTTTTCGTCATTTGGGGAGTAATGCATTTCGGGCTATTTCGTTCTTTTCTTTAAGTAGCTAAAATTCCTAAGATCTATATTCATTCTTCTTTAGCCTAAACCAAAACCAATTCTCTTCCCCCCTCTTTTGCATTTTGGCAACTTGAGTTCTTTGCCTTACCATCAAAAGTCGAATCAGGCCTCTCATCTTTTTGGTTGAAAAGTGTTGTCTTTGATAACCCTTTTGGCAGAATCTTCTATTTTCTCCTCCGTTACATCTTCTTCATCTTTTTTTTTCTTGTTAGCATTTTCGTAACAAGTGAGTGTTGTTTCATTCCCTCTTGCCAAACCCTCATAGCTTTAATTCTTCTTTTGCTTCTTCTCTCATTTATTCCAAGCCGTAGCATCCCTGTTGTTCGTAGTCCATTTCTGAAACTCTTGTGCTTCAACTCCTTCTTTATCTTCTTTGTAAGTCGAACCTCCATAGCCAATTATTTTTTCATTTTCTCTTTGTTTCTTCATAAACCGAAACCTATCTTTTCTTCTTTCTTCCTAAGTTGTTCTTTATCTTCTTGATTTGTCGAACCCCTTTTTGTGTTCACATCTCTTGCCCGACTCTTGTTTTAGGAAAGTGCCACCATTCAGCCTCCCATCTCCCTTACAAATCAATTCCTTCCTATTAAGTGGTAAGCACCAGCTTCTTTCTCTATTTTCTCTTAATCTCTGCTTGATTGGTAACTGATAGGGTTAACCATGTTCTGTATTTCTTTGGCCGAATGTGGAGGGTCTCCATTCGTATTATTTTTGCATCTAATCGGTATTGAAGGGTCTAAGGAGGGGCAATCGGTCAACCAAGGTAAGGGAGTTTACATCTTTTGTTAGGATGAAAGGCCACTCCTTCTGACCATATCCAAGATGGCTGATTTTAATATGTAGTTGTGTAGGGATTCCAGTGGCTTACTAATCCAACTGTAGTAGCCTCCAGGTTCTATTGACTTAGGTAAGAAATCATTATATTATACAGCGTATATCCTTAATTTCTCTACTTCGATGTCCTAACTCGGTCTTCTGACCAAGATCTTTTGATGGAATCCAATACCAATCAGACAAAGGAGGGGGTTTGACCCGTAAACCCAGCCCCTAATTTAAAAAGCGTACGGTGTCTAGCGTTCGAGATTGGCCACCGGGTTGTGGGCCAGCTTCTGAAAGGGATAAACCGATCGCTATGATCCCTGCAAGTGAGGACGTTAGCAAGATCGATAGTGTAGTCTTGCGTGTTCACAGGTGTGTAATTACCAACTACTTCCTTCTTTGTTGCATTAATTGTGTATATAAATCGAAACATCAGGTTAGTGTATCTTGGTTAAACCTTACAATTTTGATAGCATGATTGTGTGTATGACTTCATATATCTTGTCTATTATACTATGTTTCATGTGCATGGGATATTAAGATGGTTATGATATGAAGTGGAAGTGCTTATGGGTGACAATGTCGCACTAAATGATTGCTTGGTGCCACAATATTGTATCGGTGATTTGATCACATGGTGATCGGTGGCTAGACCACGATATATTATCTTTGAGCAGTGTGTCTATCAACATGACTGACAAAGTGGAGTGTAGAGGATGGTGGGTTGATTATAGAAATCCCCAGGTGTGTTGAGGTTGGACATACGGAGTGGAGTGTAGGATGGAAAATTAGGCTAGGTTGGGTTTTCATATGGATTATTTGGTTATACTATGTTAATTGGGCTTCGACCAATGGTGCTTTGGGGCTAAAGCCCATTTGTGGAGTATGTGGACTAATTGCACACTGAGTCTTGTGACTCACTCTTTTTCTTAAACAATTGCAGGTAATTCTTCGCTTAATGGACTGGGCTGGAGGGAACTCGAGGTGGCCACTCATGGATTTTACTAGTAAACTTTATTTTATTTAGCGTTTATCACTTTTGGGGATTTTTCTTTGAGTTGTAATAAGGCCACTACAAAATTTGGAGATTTTCTTTCGGGTTTTAAATTTTGGACATATTAATTACAAACTGCTCAACGGGATGTTTAAAAAAAATTAAATTACAAACTAAAGTTTTCTTATAACCTGCCAAACAACGTTTCTTATAATAAAAACATTTTTATTAAAAACCTGATAATCAGATAATCGGTAAGTGATTTCAAATGTCACCTAATCATGAGGCTCGGATAGGTAAATTTCTAAGTTAAATGAACAATGCATTTTCAACTGAGCAACAAAACTTGGAATTTTATAACAACCTAGAATTATTCTGAAACTTGTGAAACTTTCTAAACTTCTTCCTAGTGACATGCCAGATCCGATCGTAGTGTTTGGGCCAGGTTTAGGGTGTTACAGCTCGGATCAAAACCGAGGCAAGAACAAAATCGAGGACTAAATTGTATATCTACATACATTTCGTATATTGAGGTAAGTTTATATGATTTCTAAGCTTTATGATTTTTATCATTGAATTGCTTAGTATAGTGTACACTATTTTCATGGAATGTTTAATGTTATATTAAACAAAGAAATCAATGAGATTAAGTATGAGCAAGTCCCGATTGAATATGAATATCCCAGGATACTCGATCTACCACATGAGATAAGAAAGTCCTTATAAGACCAAGCCAAGGCATGGCATCGGCAATCAAGCACAGTTATCATGTAACTCCAAGACAAGCTTGGCATTGAACAAGTTATCAATTTAATCACAGAGAAACACGAGAAATGAAATGAGTAGTAAGAATTCATCTAAAGAGTAGGCTACAAGAGTTAAGGGTAGACCACCGGCGAGAACATATGCCATTCATGCTCGCGAAGAGGCGTCATCCCCTGACGTGATCACGGGTACATTTTCTCTCTATGAAATTCATGTTGTAGCTTTAATTGATCCAAGGTCTACCCACTCGTATATTTGCATGAAATTAGTCTTTAGCATGAGTATGCCTGTAGAGTCTATTGAATTTGTTATAAGAGTGTCAAATCCCCTAGGAAAATACAAGTTAGTCGATAGAATATGCAAAGTTTTCCCTTTGACGATTAGGGGTCAATGTTTTCCTGCTAACCTCATGTTATTACCGTTTGATGAATTTGATGTCATACTTGGGATGGATTGGTTAGCTACTCATGACGTAGTAGTGAATTGTGGAAGGAAATTTATTGAGTTAAAATGTGAAAATGGGGATCTTATTCGTGTTAAATCAGATGAGCAAGACAGATTGCCAGTAGTGATATCTTCTTTGTTGACTCAGAAGTACTTAAGAAAGGGGTACGAAGCTTACATTTGCTTTTGTGATGAATACGAAAGAGACTGAGTTAAGGATCAAATTAGTGCCCATAGTATGTGAATATCCAAACATTTTTCTAGAAGAATTGATAGGGCTACCTCCGATTAGAGAAATAGAATTTGGGATTGAGTTAGCTCCTAGTACTGCCCCCATTTCTATTTCTCCATACAGAATGGCTCCAACCGAGTTAAAAGAATTGAAGGCACAGTTGCAAGCTAACAAATAAAGGCTTCACAAGACCGAGTTTTTCTTCGTAGGGTGCTCTATATTATTTGTGAAGAAGAAAGATGGTTCCATGAGGTTATGTATAGATTATCAGCAACTCAACAAGGTAACTATGAAGAACAAGTACCCGTTGCCAAGAATCAATGATTTATTTGACCAATTGAAAGGAGCCACGGTGCTTTCCAAGATAGACTTAAGGCCTGGGTATTATCAGTTAAGAGTCAAGGATTCGGATGTGCTGAAAACTGCATTTCGGACGAGGTATGGCCACTATGAATTTTTGGTCATGCCTTTTGGTTTAACAAATGCCCCTGCCATTTTAATGGATTTGATGAATCGTATTTTTCGGTCATACTTGGATAAATTTGTGGTAGTCTTTATCGATGATAAATTGATTTACTCTCGGGATGAGAACGAAAATACCGAGCATTTGAGAATGATTTTGCAAATTTTGAGGGATAAATAATTATATGCCAAGTTTAGTAAAAGTGAATTTTAGCTGAAGGAAGTTGGATTTTTTGGGCACATCATCTTGGGAGATGGAATTAGAGTCGACCCGAGTAAGATCTCAGCAATTGTATTGGAAGCCACCAAGGAACGTAACTAAAGTTAGGACTTTTCTGGGCCTAGCTGGCTACTATAGGCGATTTATCAACGAGTTTTCCATGATAGCTACCCCTATGACGAGGCTATTGCAAAAAGATGTGAAGTTTGATTGGATAGAAAAGTGCCAATAGATTTTTGAGAGACTAAAGGCGTTGTTGACTGAGGCACCTATTTTGGTGCAACCTGAGCCGGGAAGAGAATTTGTGGTTTACAACAATGCATCCATGAATGGATTGGGTTGTGTACTTAGGCAAGAGGGCAAGATGATAGCATATGTCTCTAGACAATTAAAGCCACACAAGAAGAATTACCCGACTGACGACTTGGAATTAACTGCAATTGTATTTGCACTAAAGATTTGGAGACATCATTTATATGGTGAGAGGTGTCGGGTGTTTACGGATCATAAGAGCTTAAAGTATTTGATAATTCAAAAGGAGTTGAACCTTAGGCAACGGAGATGGTTAGAATTATTAAAGGATTATGAGTTAGTAATAGACTACCATCCGAGAAAGGAGAATGTGGTTGTCGATGCCTTAAGCAGGAAATCCTTGTTTGTGTTAAGAGCCATGAATACGCGATTAGCTTTTTCAGATGATGGTTCTATTCTAGCCGAGTTGAGGGCTAGACCATTGTTTCTCAAAAAGATTTGTGAAGCTTAGAAAGGTGACAGTGACTTACAAGCCAAAAGAGTTCTATGTGAGTCACATATTGAGTCAGACTTTCGGATAAGCCCTGATAGATGTTTGATGTCCCGAGATAGGGTCTGTGTACCCAGAAATAATGGGCTTACTTAGAATATTTTGCATAAAGCACATAGTGGATGTTTGTCTGTACATCCAGGCAGCACGAAGATGTATAACGAATTGAGGAAGTGGTATTGGTGGCCGAGCATGAAGAAAGACATTTTCGAGTTCATTTCCAGATGCTTAATTTGTCAATAAGTAAATGCTGAACACCAAGTACCTTCGGGTTTTCTTCAACCTATTATGGTTCCCGAGTGGAAATGGGACCGTATTACTATGGATTTCATGACGGGTTTACCATTGACGCTAAAAAAGAAAGATGCTATATGGGTCGTAGTTGATAGACTCACGAAGTCAGCCCATTTCATACCAGTGCGGGTCGACTACTCGCTTGATAAGTTGGCAAATTTGTACATGACTGAAATAGTAAGGCTTCATGGAGTACCATCGTCTTTTGGATAGAGATCCAAGATTTACGTTACAATTTTGGAAAGAGTTGCAAGAGGCTTTAGGCACAAAATTGAGCTTGAGTACAGCTTTCCATCTACAAACAGACGGACAATTGGAGAGAATAATTCAGATACATGAAGACATGCTTCAATATTGTGTTTTGGAATTCCAAGGTAATTGGGAAAAATACTTACCGTTGGTGGAATTTTCCTACAACAACAGTTTTCAGTCAAGTTTGAAAACGGCGCCTTATGAAGCATTGTATGGGCGTAAGTGCCAAATGCCCTTGTATTGGATAGAACTCAGAGAGAATCAAATTCACGGGGTCAATTCGTTAGGAAAACTGAAGAGAAAGTAAAAGTGATACATGAATGTCTGAAAGCGGCCTCAGATAGACAAAAATCCTATTCGGATTTGAAAAAGAAAGAGATTGAGTTCCAAGTAGGTGATAAAGTGTTTCTAAAAGTATCACCATGGAAAAAAGTCCTCAGATTTGGTTGAAAAGGCAAATTGAGTTCGCGTTTTATCGGACCTTATGAAATTATCGAGAGGATTGGAGTGGTAGCTTATCGTTTGACCTTGCCACCTGAGCTGGAAAATATTCATGATGTCTTCCACGTGTCTATGTTACGCCGATACCATTCAGACCCTTCACATGTGATTGTACTAACAGAGGTGGAAACTCAACCGAACATGACTTATGGTGAAGAGCTGGTTAAGATTTTGGCACGAGAAGTCAAACAGTTGAGGAAAAAAAGTATAGCCCTTGTTAAAGTATTATGGCAAAGACATGGAGTAGAAGAGGCTACATGGGAGCCCGGGGATGCTATGAGAAACCAATATTCCAACCCTTTTACCGGTAAGATTTTCGGGGATGAAAATCCTTAAGGGGGAGAATTGTAACAACCCGATTTAGGGGCTAGTTGGAATAGTAGTTTTGGAACTACTAATCCGAGGTCAGAGAAAATTATTTTTATGTTATTTTATGAGTTAGAGCATGATAATATAGGTGCATGAAAATTTTGGTGCTTTAATTTTAACGATTTCATGCTTAATCGCGAAAAAGGACTAAATTACATAAAGTGCAAAAGTTCAATTTTACAAGCTAAAGGTGCCTAATAGCCATAGAATATTGATTGGAGGTCCCAAATGTGCAATTAGGCCTTATTTTAACAGGAGGTCAGCCATAGGGGGACAAAAAAGTTAAAATTAGTCAAAGTTGGTGTAGTAGGTGGATTAAATTGATGAAATAGAATAAAATAAAGAAAGAAAAGATATCATTTTTTCTCCTTCACTCATCCATCGAAAATTAGCAGCAAATATTGGTTTTGAAAGCTAAAAAATTTCAGCAAACTCTTCCCCTTACAAGTAACTGTTTTAGTGATCATTTCTTGATAATAATTGTAGTTTTGGAACCCCTAAAGCTTAAGGTTTCTAAAGAGATGACTATCTTGCAAAATGGAGAAAATTTTAGAGTTTTTCCATGTCAGTTTTTAAGTTGTTTCTGCATTTTTATGGAAGGAAATGAGTCTTAGATGTTAGATTAACAACTTTTGTGAAAGGTGTTTCCATGAAAACACCTAAGAAGACCTTTTTGAAAAGGTTGTAAAATAAGAGGTAAATGTGTGAAATAATGAGTTTTGATGGTTGCCATAAGAGAAATAAATGTTCACTAGGCTCGTTAAAGAAAGAAATTTGATTAGAAATGATTTCTGAGCCTAGGGGTGAAATGGTCATTTTGTGAAAACTTAAGGGCAAAATAGTAATTTTTCCAAAATTATGATTATTGAAATGTATTTATTAATGTGGCGGTTAAATGAGCTAAATTGTTATTATAGATGAAGATGATCGAAGAATTAACCTCGACTGAGGAAAGAGCAAAGTATCAGACTAGATAGACAATCTAGCCTATTTTGATTTTCGAGGTAAGTTTGTATGCAATGAATCCAACATCATGTTATTAAGTTTCTAAATATTTGATATTAGTGATGTTGTGTAATATTTCTATGAATTTGAGCTATGACGTTGAAAGAGAAAAATGATGAAAATTGTGATGTTGAAGTCCCGGTGGGACTATAGTGAACGTGAGAGCATTATTAACGAGATAAGTGATGGATAAGGTCCCGTGTAATACCATGTCTGAGACATGGCCTCGACACTGAATTGATATCTCGTATAAGATCATATCTGGGATATGGCATCGGCATCAAATAAGAAAAATTGTATAAGACCATATACGAGATATGGCATCAATAATTGATATGAGATCCCGTATAAGCGGTATAAGACCATATCTGGGATATGGCTTCGGCACTCAGAGGTGACTGCATGTAAGACCACATCTAGGATGTGGCATTGACGTAGTATTTATGTGAATGACGATGAATAGGTACCCGTGAGTAATTCAAGGGAAATGTTTACGATATGTGACATGGTATGTATTCGATAAGAATAAGCATGAGCAAGTGTTTGTAAAGTGCTTAAGACTTTATGCTTTTATCCAATGCCATGGTTGGATGACATTGTGAGTTCATGTTGTTATTTATTCTCATGCAAACTTACTAAGCTTTATGCTTACCTTTCTCATTTCCCTTTTCCTTGTAGCATTGCCAAGTTAGCTCAAGAATTCGTGGAACATCGGAGTTCGAAAATCACACTATTGACTACTCTTTCGTATAGCCATGTTAGTTTCACTTTGAGTATGGCATGTATAGGACTTAGTCTCTTTTTTTAAGTCATATTTGTTAGCCAAAGTGTTGGTTATAAATGTTGCTAAATTCATTTTTTAAGTGGTCAATGTAATTGGGTCAATACTAGACAAGTTTACATATATTCAATGATGATTAAATTCATTAAGTGTATGCTTGTGTGGATGCTTCGATTTGAGTTCTTAGAAGTGCCTTAGGGTCATAAGTTATGACGAATTGAGTTGGTATAAGCATGATTACTATGTAGGGTGGCATTTGGCTTGGAAGATGGGCGTGTGTCTAGGCCATGTGTGACACACGGTCAACCTCATGCGCATGTTGATTTGCCGTGTGTCCCCATGCATGCTAGGCTTACAAGTCATTATGCTCAGTAGTAAACACACGGGCAGAGACACGGCCATGTGTCTCAGCAGTACGGGAGGCACGGCCATGGACATGGGCGTATGCCCAGACCGTGTGAAGTCTGCACCTAAAATTAGAAATTTAATTTGACACACGGTCTAAGGACACAGGCGTGTGCCTTGGTCGTGTGACCATAATGAGGTGATGACGTCATAAACAGAATGCCAAGGTTTTGGCACACAGGCATGTGTCTGGCCGTGTGAAAACCCCTGTAGGTTCAAAATGAAATTAAATTCCACACGAGCTAGAAACATCAGCTTGTGTGACCACACAGCCAGCCCACACGGGTTTGTGGCCCCTGTTTAGGTAAAAAAATTTAAGTGTGTAAAATATTTAGCCCCGTGAATATGTTTTAGGCGTCGTAAGCCCTTAATAAGGATGTTATGAGTATGTATGAGAAGTCTTATGTTGAAATGAAATTTTACAGCCCAAAGCTGTTTGTTGAAGCAAGATAAGTTCGGTTATGCCTCGTATCCAGTTTCGGTGCTGAACACGGGTAAGGGGTGTTACAAGAGTTGTCTCATCAGAACAATCACAAGTTTCATTGAAAACACCATTTAATTAATTCATTTGATAAAACATGTTCCAGTGGAAGTCAGAAAACAATCGTTATGTTTTTTGAAATGTAGTCGCATTTTTGGGAAAACCTTTGCGTGTGTAAAAGCCATTGTTTTCAACAAAACGTTTGTCAAAGCATGCATAACATTAACAAATAAAATCAAAACAAATAGTTGAACAATCCAAAACAGTCCAGAGAGTCCCAAAATTTACAAACTCTCAATAAATTCAAAATTTGGTATAAAACCATAAACTAAAACTAAAAATCATTTATTGTAGTGTGGTCACCGCTGAGTCTCCTGCCGCACTGATTTGCCTAAGCCTTTGGATTACTTGACAGAAAAGACAAAGAGAGGTGAGTTTACGTAAACTCAGTGTGTAACCCTACAGAATTAAGCATGCAATCATATACTCAGTCAGAGACAGATATAGAAATAGATTTAGGCTCAGGCCCATTTCAGATACAGATACAGATAATAAAAATTGTACCACTGTCCTCTACACACCATCTCCGACCATCCAAACACACCATGTGGGGTTAAAAACACCACCCATCCCTACACACCATGGTGTGCTGTTACGTCACGTATCAGATATAGTGCAGCCGAGCTACTAGATATTAGGTGATGATCGTCGTACAGAACACTTCCTCTATCAATACAAAACCCACCCCACAATCATATACAAAACAGATACAGAATAACATACTAGGCATGCTCTACATGTTATGTATAGATATCAAAATAATTAGATATGCATGGCATTATCATTCTCAGAACAGGTTTTCAATCTATCAAATTTACAATTTTGTGGTTTGGTTAGCCGTTACCAAGCCTACGGTAGGCCCACAGTCGATTGGGAGGACCTGTCGACCCTAGGAGAAATTTCAAAAATTTAGGCCCACACACCCAACTCGGCCTGGCCCGTGTGGCCCACACGACCACACTTGAGCCACCACACTGCTGTGTGCCGTGCACAGCCATGCCTTCATCGACCACACCACCGTGTTCTTGCACACGGCCTACCACACGGGTGACCACACGCTCGTGTGATGTCAACCGAATAGTTTTTTAGCTTTTACCGTCTGCACTTCGGGTACACACCTGGTACAGTTGATGCCACTGCAAACACGAACACTCCAGAACCTGAAAATCGACATGCTGACACTCAGAATTAGTCTTAATACAAAGTTAAACCAAAACTCAAAACCAATTATAACTCAAATCAAGCACTACCGCTTACCCCAACACTTCGGTCGATTAACTGCTATCCCGCAGGAGTAGAATCACGAACTTCTTGATTCATTACTGCCCAAAACAATAGTAACCCCGATCAATCCATGGAAAAACATAAGTTACTGAAAAGCAAAGCTCCACTTACCGAAACATGTGATGAAATTAGTAATAACAAAAATAGAGGTGTGACGGCCGACAAACAGGAATCCAAATTAGAAGGGAGAAAAGAAAGAGAGAAACGGCAGATAAACAGGGTACAAACTTCAGTTTTCTTAGGAGGAAGGAGAAAATTATAGCAAAAAGAAAAGATACCCCTTTTTGATAACCTTCAAATCCCATATTTTCTCCCACTAATGCCCACTCTCATTTTTTCAATACAATCAGAACTCTTTCAGTCAAATGAGCAAAAATAAACTCCCTCGCTCGTGCAAGGATTCATACACAGGACCTCCAACACATCTACACCCTTACCACTAGAACCAGCAGGCTCATTCTGATATAAATTTACAGGCAATCTCATATAAGCCCACTGAACAAAGATAGGGCTTAATTTAAAAAATAACCAAAATTTTCCAAAGCTAAGGCTTGAACTTGGGACCTCTCACATACACCCAAAACACTTAGCCGCTGAAGCAGGTACACAGTTGTGTCATGTACTTACAAAAACATAAATAAAAAGATTAGGGCGTTAGAACTCTACCCCCTAAAAGAAATTCGACCTCAAAATTTACCTGATCAGAAGAAATGAGGATATTACTGATGCATCGAATCCTCAAGTTCCCACATGGCGTCCTCAGAGCCATGATTCTGCCACAGAACCTTCACTAAAGGAATGGACTTCCTCCTCAGAACCTTGATGTCACGATCCAGAATCTGAACTAGCTCCTCCTCAAAAGTCAAGTCCGGTCTAACCTCGATCTCCTCAACAAAAGCAACATGAGAAGGGTCTAATTGATATCGCCTCAACATCAAAACATGGAAGACATTATGGATACAGTCCAACTCTAGAGGTAGCTCCAACTGATAAGCAACCGATCCTACACACTTCAAAATTTGATACGGCCCAATGAACTTAGGGCTTAACTTGCCCTTACAACTGAATCTCAGAACTTTCTTCCATAAAGAAACATTAAGAAAGATGAAGTCCCCCATAGAGTACTTAATATCTCTCTTCTTCAGATTTGCATAAGACTTTGTCTATTAGAAGCCGCTTTCAGACGATCCCTAATAAACCGTAAAAGTAACATATTTTAATCTCACATTTGGCATGTTTTCGGATGGTTTAGCCCTTGATTTATATAAAGGTGCTCTTAATCCTTTCTTTTCATGTTTTATACCCAGGAAAGCATCCGAGGATGAAAAGAACAAGAAACGGGCTTAAAATGGGCCAATTTGGGCCAAAGTGGAAATTGACACGGCCTGGACTTCAAGCCACACGGCCATGCCTCGACAATTAACTAGAACACGACCTAACCACGATTCACACGGTCGTGCCTCCATCAATAGACCCAAACACGGCCTAAAGTCGATTCATGTGGGCGTGTGCCATGGCCGTGCCCCTGTAGTGGAAAAGAGGAATTTCACTCGGAAAAGGATACTTAGGGAGAAATAAACGCATTCCAAGAGCCTATATAAAATCCCTAAGTGTAACTTGAAAGAGGGCGGTCAGTTAGGCAATCAGCTAGGCCAAGGACCCGAGCCAGAAGGCCAGATTTGTGGGAATCACTCGAAGATAGCCAGTTAATCCATCTCAAGAAGCCGAAATTCTACTCAAGACGGCGGATCTCTCCTTCAATTCTCTTAGGGGGTTTTAAGGATTTCTTATGTTTTGTTTTATATTTTCTCTTGAGATGTTTTATTTTATCATTATGAACTAAACCCTTCAGATACCTGAAGGGGATGAAACCTAAATAAATCTTGTTATTGTTTTCTGTGCTGTATGATAAATACTTAGTTTGTTCTTAATTATGTGTGCTTAATTCTTATGTTGATATTTCCTGGATATTAATTCAAGTATGATGTGCTTAGGTGGTGGAGCAAAAGTCTCTGCTTAAGATTAGATCTATCATAATTAAGCGGAGTTGATCGCGCGCCCAGAGATAGGGTGACGAGATTTTGCCAGATTAGGGTGAAACCTAATATGGGAGTCCAAAGATCGAGTTAATGTAATTCTTGGGGCTTTAATTAGAAAGAGATTTTGGTTAATCAACCTAGGGTTAGACATTATTCGCCTCGAGAGAGGGTTTAATATAAATTATGGAGTCCTACGAATCAAGCTAAGTGCATAAATCGTCTGGTTCAGTGTTAGATAACAAGTGAAGTTTAAGTGGATTCTTCCTAAAGGTATCGTCGTAATCAACTGAGTTTTTCTAACAGTTATTTCTTCAATTTGTTCTTTTTGTCTTTGCATCTTAGTTTAGTAATTAGTTAGTTTTCTATTTAATCGACTAATCACTTCATATTTAGGCTAAATAATAGAAAGAAAGTGAGTATTAGTACTTTTAGTTCCTTTGGGTTCGACAATCCGATCTTGCCTAAACTATACTACTGTTCGATAGGTGCACTTGCCTTAAGTCGTGGTCAGAGTTAGTTTCCAGGTTCGATCATTCTCTTTATAAATTTTAAAACTCGACAATTAGACGATCAAGTTTTTGGCACCGTTGTCAGGGAACTAAAATATTAAGAAAGCTCTATTTTTATTACTTTAGTCATAATTTTTATTTTTTTATTATTTTTACAATTTATTTTCCTTTATTGTTTTTGCTAATTTTATTTCTTTCTTTTCCTAGTAGGTACCTCTAGTTTATGACTAGAAGGAACCTGACGGGACCACTAGTATACGACAGTGAAGCTACCGCTCGCAGAAATCGCAAAGAAATTAGGCGAGCCCTAAATTACACAAAAGAAGAGCAACAAGGCTAATCCAATCCTACTGAAGGGATGGATGAGAATAATCCACCACGAGATGTGGCAGATGCTCTGCGTACTATGTATGATTATGCTAAACCTAATTTAACAAGAGTAGAATCTAGTATTGTTAGGCCTGCTATAGCTGCTAATAATTTTTAATTAAAGCCTAACACTATACAAATGATTCAACAATTTGTTCAATTTGATGGTTTGCAGGACGAAGACCCGAATACTCATATAGCAAATTTTTTAGAGTTCTGTGATACCTTCAAAATAAATGGAGTTTCTGATGATGCCATACGTCTTCGGTTATTTCCCTTTTCATTAATGAATAAAGCCAAACAGTGGTTAAACTCGTTACCACGAGGGTCAATCACTACATGGGATCAAATGACCTAAAAATTTTTATTAAAATATTTTCCACTGGCCAAAAAGGCCAAATTACGGAATGATATCTCTTCTTTTGTGTAGATGGATTTAGAGACATTATACGACGCATGGGAGAGATACAAGGATCTCTTGAGAAGGTGTCCACACCATGGCTTACCTTTGTGGCTCCAAGTCCAAACTTTCTATAACGGTGTGAATCCCTCAACGAGGCAACTTATTGATTCAGCTGCTGGTGGAACTCTGAATAACAAAACTCCTGAAGCAGCCTACGAGTTTATAGAAGAGATGTCGCTGAATAACTATCAGTGGCAAGTTACAAGGACAAGGCCAAAAAATCAGCCAGAGTTTTCAACCTTGACGCAGTAACCATGCTATCAACATATGTAGATATGATGAATAAAAAGCTTGATAGTTTGTGTTCTTTGCAGGTATACCCAATAATGCAATGCAACGTAAGTGGAAGCATGGCGAATCCTGAGTACCCACCCTACCAGCCGAGCACAGAAAGCGAACAGATGACTATATAGGTAACAATTTCAGATCTAATAATAACCCTTATAGTAATACCTATAATCCAGGTTGGAGGAACCACCCAAATTTTTCATGGGGAGGTCAAGGAAATCAAAGAAATCAAAGACAACAACCTCCTCAAAATTTTCAAAATCAGCCCTATCCACAAGAAAAGCAGCCGAACCTTGAAGAGATGCTGAAAAAATTCATGGCAGCCACATAAACTCGTTTCCAAAAAATCGAGACAACGCTCGATAATCAACAAGCATCAATCAACAGGATCAAGAGCCAAGTTAGAGAACTTAATAAGTCAGTTGGTCAACTTAATAAGATAGTTTCTAAAATTCGACCAGAGATTTTCGAACGACCACAAGGGCATCTACCAAGTAACACTGAGAAAAACTCAAGGGAGCAAATCCAAGCCATCTCAGCTCATGATAGTAGGTTAGATGAACATGACATAATATAAGAAAACGAGGTAGAAGAAGGTAAGGTAGAGATAACACGAGAAAAACAAAAAACGGTAATCAAAGAGTACCAACCTTGTATACCTTATCCCGAAGCAATGAAGAGAGATGATACAGAAGAGTAGTTCGGTAAGTTTCTTAAACTTTTAAAGAAATTACATATTAACTTACCGCTTCTTGAAGCTCTTTTTAGATGCTAGATTCGAGAAAATTTTTAAAACAACTCTTGACGAACAAGCGTAAGTTAGACGAGGAGCCTCATGTGGAATTAAATGTAGTATGCTCAGCAATGTTACAGAATAGACTACCACAAAAGCTAAAAGATCCAGGGAGCTATACAATTCCATGTTTAATTGGTAGACTAACTGTTGATAATGCATTAGCTGATTTAGGGGCAAGTATAAATGTCATGCCTTATAAAATGTTTAAACAACTAGGTCTAAGGAAACCCAAACAAACTAGGATGAGTATTCAATTAGCTGATAAAACTGTTAGAATTCCTAAAGGTATTATCGAAGACATTCTTGTAAAAATTGATAAATTCGTTTTCCCAGCAGATTTTGTTGTCTTAGACATGGATGAGGACAATTCGATTCCTTTAATTTTAGAAAGACCCTTTTTAGCAACTGCCAAAACTAAAATTGATGTTGGTGCAGGAGAACTCATACTTAGCGTAGGTGATGAATCGATCAGACTACAAGCTCTTGACTCGGCCAGGACATCGAATGATGAAGGTGAGAAAGTAAATTTAGTTGACAACAAATCTGTTCAAATTTCACCACTAGAAAAAGCACAAAGCTACAAACCTGATTCGGATCATAAACCTCGTCCCAACAAAGAAGAAATATACGAGGAACGAATCCTTGAGGTCGAAAAACTAAGGGAGTGGAAGACCCATTTTAAAGAAAAACCAAAACCACACAAAGAAAAATCGAAAGAACTTCTAGAAGAGCTCCTAGGGACATCGAATCACTTCAAAATAGGAGATCAGGTACGGTTAGATAAAACAGATCCTCGCATCACCACACCAAACATGAATTCAAATGCAGACATCCCTCTTGAGGTACGAAACATCTTCCCATACGGAACAGTTGAGGTAAGTAATCCCATATTCGGCACTTTTAAGGTAAATGCTTCCTGACTTAAAATTTATCATGAAAGTAAAACTGATAGCATGAGGGAGGATATTCAAACATTTAAACCACCCTGATTTTTTGAATACGAGGAAAGTCTAGCTTAAGACTTTAAACAAGCGCTTCTCGGGAGCCAACCCGAGCACTAACACTATCTCTTTATTTCTATTATTTCTTTTTATTTCTATTTTTATTTTTTTATTTTTTTCCTTCTCCAGAATTATAATAAATCAAAAGCGTAGATTCCCAGGCCACATGGCCGTGGCTGTGGTCGTGTAGGTACACCAAATCTTCGTACTGGCATGGCAGAGAGGGACGAATCAAACAGAATTAATTTTCAAAGTCACAGACCCAACCACCATGCCATGGCCATGCGATGCTGCTGTGGCCGACACTGAGAATTCAGACACGACCGTGGCAAACTAAACATGGGCATGGGAAAAAATGATATGCCGCATCCACGGCTGTGCGACGCGGTCGTGGTCGACACTGACTTATCTCGCTTGAGTGATAAGACCCACAACACGGCCGTGCGAGGCGGCCGTATGAATCAACACAACCTCGGTCCATGGGCGTTGAAAAGCATCAGATTCCAAGACTTTATTTAAACATACCCCCTCTCCATTTCTCTCATCTACTTTCCACCTCTTTTCTTCCATTCTCCCTCTCCTCTACCAGATTTCTCTCCTCTCCTTACCAATTCTCTAGACCCTTAAGCTACATCATGTCAAATAAGCGTAAGAGGCCAACCACAAGTCTCCTCAAAGGAGACTGATTCACATGAGTTCATGCCGGTAACTTCAATTACTCAACAAGCCAGGGGTATTTGAGACCATTTAGTTTTTATTCTACTTTTCTCTTTTGCTTCAATTTCCTTCTCTTTCACTCTCTTATGATTAACTTAGTTTATCTTACTTTAGTTTTCTGATTTTAGGTTCTAAAGGCTGCTTGGAAATCATGCACCATGACCTTAGAAATCACACCCACCTCGCGAATCATCTTTCAAAAAGGACTCTTCAGTCCATTAGTCTTTTCATTTAATTTTAGTTTTCTTCTCAGTCTTATTCTCTTTATATTTCTTGTCTTTAATTATATTATTAGTATATTTTTAATGTTTCTTTATATTTCTTGGCTATATCATTATCGGCTCCCCAATTTCTTCATCGAGTACAGAGATTGTCAGTAGCCACCCCACCAAGACCATAGAAAACACCGCCATCGCCTCCTCCAACTCATCTTTTACCACGACCACTGCCAACTCTCGGGGTCATCCAAAAATTCAGGAAGTGTCACTTCTCCCCTTCTCTTTTGATTTATGTATTACTTGATATTATCTATCTTTGTACATTGAGAGCAATATACATCTTAAGTGTGAGGGGTTAAAGTGCCTAACTTTTTGCATTATTCTAAAAACCCTGAATTATATCTAGTTCTTAAGTAATTTTCTCATATTACTAATTAGGATGAATTTTCTAATGATTTATGATTTTTATTGATATGTTTAAGATTAAATCATAGTTAATTATGAATTCATGATTTAAACTTTAAGATACTAGAGAATCAAGCATGATGAGTCTATTTTTCAAGAATCAAAAATTTTCTAGGTTGTTGAACTAATTTGAATATTACCTTAAAGTTTGAAATTTATAGGGATTGATGTCAAAAACCCATAATTTTTGTGAGATTTTGAGCCTTATAAAGCATATACTCCTTTTCATGCTCACTTTATTGATTATGAGTGTGTCAACACTGAATCGTTATTCTAGAACTTGTCTCGATTATACATGTCAAGACCACATTTTTTATTTGATATACGGAGATGATAAAGGCACTTAGGTTTTAACCCAGTCACTCCACTAAAAAGCCTACCTTCACAAATTAACCCTTAGTGAACCCTTTGATCCTAACAATCCTTTTTATTGATTCACCCACTAATATTAACAAAAAACCCCGCTCGTATTTGTTATCACCATTCCTTTGACTACCCTTCTATCAAGAATTGATTTGATCAGTTCCTAATTACTTTATTTCAATTGATGAAGTTCTTTCTTATATTATGTAAATATTTAATTTGTTCTAAAAAAACAAAGTGTATTCATTATTAGTTCTATGTTCTAAGAGCTTGTACATTTAATTTCAACATCTTGAAGAAGAAGCTCATATTATTAGTATTTTAAAATTTTTACGTGATGAAATTATTCAGATTATTAGTCATTTTTTATAAAGTTAGGTAACTTGTCAATTCAATCTCGATTTTAAACTTCCAATTTAGCCTTTATCCATACCTTTAACCTAAGCCCCGTTACAACCCTTAAAAGACCTTTTGATTTGTGTATCATCTCATATTACAGTGGTGGAGAATTGATTTTCAGGCAAGCCTATGGGATTAACTTTTCAGGTTCAACTTATGAGTGTTTATTCTTGAACCTTAAACACTTCGAGTGCTTTGAGTGAATCTTTAGTGAGGATGTTAATCCTTGTCGATTTCGAATTAAAGGTAATTATTTAGATAAGGGGAGACACCTATGTTTTCATGCTACAAATATATGACTTAGAACTGTTTCAATTTTTGGGAGTCTTTGAGTTAAATTATCCATGTATAAATTATCGATGAATTATGATGAGACATTATTGATAGGAGTTATGAATTGTGGAAAGTTCGTTTTAATTGTAAGTTGAGAATTTTGCTTGAGGATAAGAAAAAGCTTAAGTGTGGGGGTATTTGATAAACCGTAAAAGTAACATATTTTAATCCCACATTTGACATGTTTTTGGATGATTTAGCCATTGATTTATGTAAAAAGGTTCTCTTAATCCTTTCTTTTCATGTTTTATACTCAAGAAAGCACCCCATGATGAAAAGAACAAGAAACGGGATTAAAACGGGCCAATTTGGGCCAAAGTGGAAATTGACATGGCCTGGACTTCAAGCAACACTGTCGTGCCTCGACAATTAACTAGAACACGGCCTAACCACGATTCACACGGCCGTGCCTCCATCAATAGACCCGAACACGGCCTAAACCCGATTCACACGGGCGTGTGCCATGGTCGTGGCCCTGTTGTGGAAAAGTGGAATTTCACTCAAAAAAGGATTCTTAGAGAGAAAAAATGCATTCCAATAGCCTATATAAAGACCCTAAGTGTAACCTGAAAGAGGGTGGTCAGTTAGGCAGTCAGCTAGGCCAAGGAGCCGAGTTAGAAGGCCAGATTTGTTGGAATCACTCGAAGATAACAAGTTAATCCATCTCAAGAAGCCAGAATTCTACTCAAGATAGTTGATCTATCCTTCAATTCCCTCAGGGGGTTTTAGGGATTTCTTATGTTTTGTTTTATCTTTTCTCTTGAGATTTTTTATTTTATCATTATGAACTAAACCCTTCAGATACCTTAAGGGGATGAAACCTAAATGAATCTTGTTATTGTATTCTGAGTTGTATGATAAATACTTAGTTTGTTCTTAATTATGAATGTTTAATTCTTGTGTTGATATTTTTGGGATATTAATTCAAGTATGATGTGCTTAGGTGGTGGAGAAAAAGTCCCTACTTAAGAGTAGATATATCATAATTAAGTGGAGTTGATCGCGCGCCTAAAGATAGGGTGATGAGATTTTGCCGAATTAAGGTGAAACCTAATATGGGAGTCCATAGACCGAGTTAATGCAATTCTAGGGGTTTTAATTAGAAAGAGATTTTGGTTAATCAACCTAGGGTTAGACTTTATTTGCCTCGAGAGAGGGTTTAATATAAATCATGGAGTCCTACGGATCAAGCTAAGTGCATAAATCGTCTGGTTCAGTGTTAGATAACAAGTGAAGTTTAGGTGGATTCTTCCTAAGGGTATCGTCGTAATCAACTGATTTTTTTCTAAAAGTTATTTCTTTAATTTGTTCTTTTTGTCTTTGCATCTTAGTTTAGTAATTAGCTAGTTTTCTATTTAATCAACCAATCACTTCATATTTAGGCTAAATAATAGAAAGAAAGTGAGTATTAGTACTTTTAGTTCCTTTCGGTTCGACAATCCAGTCTTGCCTAAACTATACTACTGTTTGATAGGTGCACTTGCCTTAAGTCGTTGTCAGAGTTAGTTTCTAGGTTCGATCATTCTCTTTATAAATTTTAAAATTAGATAATTAGACGATTAATCCTGAATCAGTCGAACCTTATCCTCAGTCTCAGAAACCAACTCCGGACCCAAAACCTGACGTTCACCTAACTCAGTCCAACATAGCAGAGTATGACACTTATGACTATATAGAGCCTTGTAAGGTGCCATCTGAATGCTAGACTGGAAACTATTATTATAGGTGAACTCAACTAGTGGCAGATAATCCTCCCAACTACCTTGGAAATTTATCACACAGCTCTGAAGCATATCCTCCAATATCTAAATCACCCTCTCAGATTGACCATCTGTCTGAGGATGGAACACAGTACGAAAGTCCAATCTCAATCCCAGAGCCTCGTGTAATTTCTTCCAAAATTGAAAAGTGAAGCGAGAATCTCTGTCAAAAATAATCTAGATAGGAACCCCACGCAGTCTTACAATCTCGAAAATATAGAGCTTCGCTAACTTCTATAGAGAATAGTCTGTTCGAACCAGGATGAAGTGAGCAGAATTAGTCAATTGATCCACGATGACCCAAACAAAATCCTTTTTAGTGGGTGTCAAGGGCAACCCACTAATGAAGTCCATGATTACATGCTCCCACTTCTATAGGGGAATCTTAATGGGTTGTAGCAAACCCGAAGGCAACTGATGCTCAGCCTTAACTTGCTGACATGTCAAATATTGAGCAACAAAATCAGTAACCTCACGCTTCAAATTCGACCACCAGTACAGTTCACGGAGATTCCGATACATCTTATTACCACCAGGATGTATAGCATAAGGGCTACTATGCGCTTCCCTCAGAATTGACTGTCTCAGATCAGAATCACTTGGCAACAGATCCACCATCGAAAACACAGAACCCCATCATTATTCAACCCAAAATCAGAAGTAGTACCCTCAACCTGATAGAACCGCACACCTGGAGTCTCACCCACTAACTGTCTATCCCGAATCTGATCAATCCAAGTTGGCTTAACTTGCAACTCGACCAACAGACTCCCATCATCAAATATACTAAGGCGAGCAAACATTGCCCTCAAATCAGACATTGCTCTACGACTTAGAGCATCGGCCACCACATTGGCCTTACCAGGATGGTATTCTATAATGCAGTCATAATCTTTGAGCAGTTCAATCCAACAGCACTGCCTAAGGTTCAACTCTTTCTAAGTAAGGAGATACTTGAGGCTCTTGTGATTAGCGTAGATGATACACCTCTCACCATACAGATAGTACCTCTAGATTTTTAACGTAAAGATACCATGACCAACTCTAAATCATGCGTTGGATAATTTCCCTCGTGTGTCTTAAGCTCCCGAGACGTATAAGCCACAACCTTACCATCTTGCATTAGTATACATCCCAAACTGATGTGCGATGCATCATTGTAGATCATAAACTCCTTACCAGATTCAGGCTGTATCAGGATAGGAGCCTGAGTCTGAACAGACATGAGCTTCTCAAAACTCGATTGTTGTGTAGCAGTCCAGACAAACGGCACACCTTTATGCAGAAGCTTAGTCATAGGAGCTACAATTAGAGAGAACCCCTCGACAAAATACTGATAATATCCTGCCAAACCCAAAAAGCTACAGATCTCAGATACGTTCTAGGGCTATTTCCAATACAGTATAGCCTCAATCTTTCAAGGATCAACATGAATCCCCTCAGCAGAAACCACGTGCCCCAGAAAGGTTACTTCTCGTAACTAGAATTCACATTTGCTCAACTTAGCATAGAGTTACTTTTCTAAGAGTATTTAAAACACTACTCTAAGATGCTCATCATGCTCATCCTCAGTCTTAGATTATACTAGAATATCGTTGATGAAGATCACGATGAATTGATCTAGATAAGGCTAAAATACTTGGTTCATCAAATCCATAAATGCGGCTGGAGCATTCGTCAGACCAAAAGGCATAACTAGGAACTCGTAATGTCCATATCGAGTCTTAAATGCAGTCTTATGAACATCAACTTTCTTAACCCTCAACTGATGATACCCAAATCGAAGATCAATATTAGAAAACACTAAATCCCCACAAAACTGATCAAATAGGTCGTTGATCCTCAGAAGCGAATATTTATTCTTCACAGTCAGCTTATTCAATTGCCTATAGTTGGTGCACATTCTCATGGTCTCATCCTTCTTCTTCATAAACAGAACTGGTTCCCCCCACGGAGACACGCTATGGTGGATGAAACCTCGATCTAGAAGTTCTTACAGTTGAGCCTTAAGTTTTGTAATCTCCTTCGGTGCCATTCGGTAGGAAGTGATGGACACCAGAGCTATACCCGGAAGAAGCTCTATCCCATACTCGATCTCTTGACTAGGAGGTAAACCCGGTAACTCCTCAGGAAAAACATTCAAAAAATCTTTTACAGTTCTGATATTCCCAACAGAAGAGCCATCAGAATTAGAAATACTGTCATAAGCCAAGTACGCCTCACACCTTTTTCGAACTAATTTCTCAGCCACAAGAGTGGAGATCATGTTGGACAGATAATATCGATGCTCGCCGATCACAACCACCTCCTTATCGTCCTCAGTCCTCAGAACGACCATCTTAGTCGCGCAGTCCAAACTAACTTGGTGCTTGGCCAACCAATCCATGCCCAGAATTAAGTCGAACTCCCCAAATGAAAGCTCCATCAGATCTTCCAGAAAAACAATCCCTTGTGCCTCTAACGGAACCTCTCTATAGAGTTTACTAACTCGAACAGACTACCCCATCAGACTCAATACAGTGATCTTACTAGAAGTGCTCTCAACGATAACACCCAAGTTTTCAGATACAGTGCTAGCTGCATAAGAGTGTGTAGAACCTATATCAATAAGAGCAGTCTAAGGTACATCATAAATTAAAAATGTACCAGTGATAACATTTGGAGCATCTCTGTCCTCTCGGCGCCTAGCAACATAGACAAGTACAGGCCACCTTGCCTCTATCTAATTAGCGCCTCTGCCAGGTAATCTCTATCCATGGCCCAAACCATTATCACCCTTAGCCATTCCATAGCCTTTAAATGGCTGTTAAATTGCCCTCTAAGGCTGCAAAGAACTCAGAGCTTGCGTCTGACCTGCGCACTGTAGACAGTCTCTAATACGGTGCTCTAAAGATCCACACCTCAAGCAGGCACCAATCCTTCTCTAGCAATAGCCCGAATGGCACCTACCACAATCACCACATGGTTGCAACCCAGCTGGAGCAACAGGAGCCCCCACTCTGACTGGCCCATCAGACTTGGCCTTTTTCTTAGGCCTCAGAACAGAACTAGAGGGCTCTGAATCCCTCTTATTCCTGCCTCTCTCATGGTCTCTGTTCTGGCACTCTACGCGCTTAACATCCTCGGCGATCTTCCTTTCTCAACTAGAACTACAAAATCACACTCCCTCTATAGAGCAATTATTACCCTCAGGTTATCCTTCTGTCCATCCTCAAACCGAACACACCTCTCATATTCAGATGCCACCATGCCCCGAGCATAGCGACTCAACCTCAAAAATTTAGCCTCATACTCGGCCACAGATTTGTCCCCTTGCGTGAGATTCATGAACTCACGCCTACGAGCATCCACATAGCTCGCGGCCACATACTTACTCTGAAATGTGGTCTTAAAGAAATCCCAAGTCAAACGATGAGGCTGAGTTCTCTCCTCAACTGTCAACCACCACTGATAAGCCTTATTGTGAAGTAAGAAGACTGCACCTTTCAGTTTCTACTCAAGAGTGCAGTCTAGCTCATTCATGATCCTCTTGATGGCCACACTAGGGGCGACTCCTGTGACACCCCTAAACAACTTAGCACTATTAAATCGAAGTCATTCAGTTACCGACCCTCGACCCTCAGGTCCAGAATAGGGTCCAGCGACCCTCTTTAATATCCTCAGCATGGCTTGAGATAGTGCACCATCCCCAGCCGAACGGCTTTGAGACCCAGTCTTAGTAGCAGGCGATACTTGTGTCTCACTCGTACCTAAATACGGTATACTGCCCAGAGAGGAAGACTTAGATTGAGCCCCCTACGACCTCTACCACGACCACAAGTACCACGTCTGCGAGTTCCACAAGCTCTCATTGTGTAATTCCAGTTTTATCTACATTATAAAGTTTTATGCATCAGTTCCAATTATTTACTAATAGATATTTTATGCATAAATTACCCATAGTTCAGAGATGTTTTTTGAAGTTTCAGTCTCTAACTATTTTAGTATGGTTTCAGAAATTGCTAACTACAGTGTTTCAGAATAGTTCAGTCTAAGTATAAAGATACTTACAAGATCGGCGCTAGAGACTCAGTGAACCACATACTTTCTCAATTATCAAATAATTTAAAAACCAATACTTTTTTAAAAAATTTTAGAACCCAAAATTTATAGCCGAGTTTTACAACTTGGTTTTGATACCACTAAATGTAACACCCCAAACCCTGCTTAGACGTTATAGCCAAATCCAGAGATGTCACAATGAATGGATTTTAAAAACAAAGTTGTCTTGTCAAAGCAATCACAAGTTTCACTGAAAACACTATTTAATTAATTCATTTGTTAAAACATATTACTACGGAAGTTAGAAAACAATCGTTATGTTTTTTAAATGCAGCCACATTTTTAGAAAAACCTTTGTTTGTGTAAAAACTATCGTTTTCAACAAAACGTTTGTCAAAGCATGCATACTGTTAACAAATAAAATCAAATCAAATAGTTTAACAATCCAAAACAATCCAGAGAGTTCCAAAATTTACAAACTCTCAATAAATCTGAAATTGATATAAACCATAAACTAATAACTAAAAATCGTTTATTGTCGTATGGTCATCGCAGAGTCTCCTGCTGTGCCGATCCACCTAAGTCTATGGATTACCTGACATAACCGACAAACAGAGGTGAGTTTACGTAAACTTAGTGTGTAACCCTACAGAATTAAGCATGCAATCATATACTCAGTCAAAGACAGATACAGAAATAGATTCGGACTCAGGCCCATTTCAGATAAAGATAATAAAAATCTTACCTCGATCCTCTACACACGATCTCTGACCATATCAACACACCATTTGGGGTTAAAAACACCCCCTATCCCTACAAAACATGTTGTGCCATTACAATATGTATTAGATATAGTGCAGCCAAGTTGCCAGATATTAGGCGATGTTCGCCATACAGAACACTTCCTCCATCAATACAAAACCCACCCCATAATCATATACAAAATAGATACAGGATAACATACTAGACATGCTCAACATGTTATGTACAAATATCAAAATAATCAGATATGCATGGCATTATCATTCTCAGAACAGATTTTTAGTTTATCAAATCTACAGTTTTGGGGTTTGGTTAGCCCTTACCAATTCTACAATAGGCCCATAGTCGATTGGGATGACCCGTGCGACCCTAAGAGAAATTTAAAAAATTTACGTGTGGGCCCACACACCCGTGTGGCCCAAATGCCCAGATTGGCCTTACTCGTGTAGCCCACATGGCCTGCCGAAGAGTCCACATGCTCGTGTGGCCCACACACCCAACTCAGCCTAGCTCATGTGGCCCACATGGCCACACTCGAGCCACCACACGATTGTATGCTGCACATGACCATGCCTTCATCGACCACACAGCTGTGTTCTCACACACGACCTACCACATGGGAGACCACACGCCCGTGTGACATCAATAGAATAGTTTTTTGGCTTTTTTGAAACTTTGTTTTCTGCGCTTCGGGTACACACCTGGTATGGTTTTGATGCCATTGCAAGAATGAACACTCCAGAACCTAAAAATCGGCATGCTGACGCTCAGAATCAGTCTAAATACACAGTTAAACTGAAACCCAAAACCAACTATAACTCAAATCAAGCACTACTGCTTACCCCAACACTCCGATCGATTAACTACTATCCCGTAGGAGTAGAATCACGAACTTCTTGATTCGTTGCTGCCCAAAACAATAGTAACCCCAATTAATCCATGGAAAAACACATCTTACCGAAAACCAAAGCTCCACTTATCGAAACGTGTGACGAAATCAGGAATAACAAAAATAGAGGTGTGACGGCCGACAAACAAGAATCAAAACAAGAAGGGAGAAAAGAAAGAGAGAAACGGCAGAGAAATAGGGTACCAACTTCAGTTTTCTTAGGAGGAGGGAGAAAATTTTAGCAAAAAGAAAAGATACCCCTTTCTAATACCCTCCAAATCCCATATTTTTTCCCACTAACCTCCACTCTCAGTCTTTCAATACAATCGAAACTCTTTCAGTCAAACGAACAAAAATAAACTCCCTTGCTCGCGCAAGGATTCAAACACAAGACCTCCAGCAGATCCATACCCTTACCACTCGAACCAATTGGCTCATTCTGATATAAATTTACATGCAATCTCATATAAGCCCACTGAACAGAGATAGGGCTTAATTTAAAAATAACCAAAATTTGCCAAAGCTAAGGCTTGAACTTGGGACCTCTCACACACACCCAGAACACTTAGCCACTGAAGCAGACACACAGTTGTGTCAAGTACTTACAAAAACATAAATAAAAAGATTAGGGCGTTACAACTCTATTTTAAAATTTGCACAAGTGTCTTAAGTAATAATTCTATATTATTTTAGATTTAATTTAGTAATATGATGAAAAATAAAGGTATTCCAATTAGTTAAATTTTTTCCAAACTCGTGCTTTTATATATGTGTATATATATATATATTATAAATTGGTTTAAATATTTCAATTTTGAAATTTTGGAGTGAAACTTTATTTTTCTAGTGGTTTAAGAGAATGAAATATATTATTTTAAATATACATAAAAATTTAAAATTTTAGTAGATTAACACAAGTACTTGGAAGTTATACTAATTAACTAGTTTTATTGTTATAAATAAAAACTAAATTTTTTGAACAATCTCATTATAGGTTCTAATCATATCGTAATAAATAATTAAAATTTAATACACTTATATATATAAACTATCATGGCAAAATAACAAAAAAGAAAGAAAACGATTTTTTACATAAAAGAATTATCATTTATTAAAATTGTAATGTTCAATGACCAATTGAGAATATGAAAAATTGATTAGTAGTACAGATCCATTTGAATGGATATACTATTTTGATTGATAATAGTCATACTTCAATCATAAACTCCTTTTATAATGATGTAACCTTGGAGAATATGAAAAAGAGGATTTTAAGGAAAATTCAAGCTTGAATTGATATCTAATTTGAAGTTTAGATTTTTTTAATGTCAACTAGAAAGGGTTGTTAGTATTATGTAGTGGATCTCAATGATGAAAAAGAGATTGTGACGATGATGTTTGGGTACTGAAAAAGTGGTGACGCTGAAATGGAATTTTTAGTGGAGGTCGAACATGTTCTTGATATTGGTTATGAGATTTTGAATTATCTAAGTGAATTAATTGTTCTGGTGTCAACATTTCTTTTGGAGGTTCTCTTAATGTTAGATATTATTGGTACCTTTTCAGAGTATTGTCTTAGAAGTCCACAATGCCACGAGTTCCCTTAATGTTAGATATGTTTGGCATCTATCTTAAGTACTATCCTCAGAAGTTAACGATGGCAGATGTTCATGGTTTGTGTGAAAAATGTTGGTTGTTTCATTGGTGGGAAGAATTGAACTGATTGAAGTGCTAGAGTATGCTCAAAGACCGATCATATAATGATTGAAATAACATACCTTTTACCTACTTTATTAATAAATGCATTGCCATTATTGTTATCAATATTTATTTTTGTGTTAAATACATTGCATAATGATAGAGTCCTAAAAATGATATGATCATTCTTATATGTCCTTAGTTAAGAATTATTGTGGGCTTAGACAACAATAATGCATTGAGACTAATATGTGCTTGATCGATGGAAAGTGTTGTTATGAATATGTGATATCAAGTGAACATATAAGTATATGTTAGAGAACAATATGTTGGACTAACCCACCTTGAGAATGTTCTTGGATTAGTATGTAATAGTCACAACATTTTTCATAGTGATAATTGTGTTTATGATCCTTAGACTTGAGATCACCATTATTCCAACATCGTTAGTCATATGCTTTGACATAGTCAAACGTCCTCCGTAAATGATTGCACTATAAAGACTGATGTTAGGTATTCCACAATTTGTATAATGGGATGTGAGTGATCAAGATAGGATTTGTCCCTCCTAAATAATTGGTGTAATATCTTAGACCTATTGATCGTGAGACTAGAAAAACATGGCCATGCTCAAATGAGTTGATATGAGTAACCACACTCATTTGTTTATCTTAGTCTACTCGAAAAATCAAGAAAGAAGAGATTGGACTATACAAGTGTGATTATTCCATGAATTGTGTTCAAACTATATATCAAAGGACAAAGAGATATACTGCATGATGACATTATCACAGAAAGATTATGTTGAACTATGAATTCTTGTAACTTGGGCAGTAGTGATGCATTACTTGATGCCACCCACTATTTATAACATTAGAAATGTTCAAATATTACTACCATCGTTTTAGGATCCTATAGGGTCACACCTATGATTGTAGCGCTTAGAATCCAAAGAAGTTGGGATTATATTTAACTGTTACACAAATCAAAATTAATTATAGAAATGCCATTATTAATTTAATTTGACAAAGTTAAATATTAAACATGAGATGAGTACATACTTGATGTATACACATAGAGGATACATTTAAAATATATATGAATTGGACTTCATTTTAATTTTAACTAGGAATAATTTTATTCAAATATTAAATAATGATATAATAATTTTTATCAAAGACATGTTTTGAGGATTATGGTAATTGATAACCTAATTGTAAGGATATCGTGTTTTATGAAAGGTTCCACAAATCCCTCTCTGGAAAGATTTTATTCAAAGATAAGATTTTGATTAAAAAGAAAGTGTTAACATAATTTTCTTTTTACCAGAAAAATAAATTTACTAGCAACAAACTTTTTTGGGGGGTTTCTCTCTGAAAAGTTCTGAGGTTGTTCTAATTGTCTAGCATCCGGGTGGATCATGTAGAGCCTAGGACATTTTGTTGGGGCTAAGGCTTGACATCTCGAAAGAAACTTCAAAATCATAGTAGTGTTGCATCTTTTCAAATAGATCAAGGTATATTTTCAATTTTTCTCAACCCAGATTCATTCTTGGTACATGGATCCATGGGTTGAGATCGCCAAAATTATTTTCTTTCATTGCGCCATGGGACATATCAGTGATCCAATAGTGGTATCAAAGGCACTTGTGTTGATTGTCATTTTGTATGAGAACCAATTCGATGATCTATTTTTGCCTAATTTGTATGATATGTATATCGCATTTTTTATCATTTAATTCGAATTTGGATAGTAATACTTGGATACTTTGTGAATAGTTTATTGATTTGGACTTTTAGGTAGATTTGTAGATTCATAGATTCAAATTCAATTAATTTAGAAAATGTAGATATCCAACCCATTGTTTTTCCTATTAATAGATGATAACTTAAAATATTAAATTCAAGATCTAACTAGTTGAGAGTTCTTAGTTGGAAACAAAAATTTAACAAAATACTTTAGTAAACAAACCAACATTAATAGATGATAACTTAAGATATTATCATTCAAGATCTAACTAGTTGACAAATATTAGTTGGAAACAAAATTTTAGCAAAATACTTCAATAGACAAATTGTAACACCCCAAAAAATTGTTATAGTAAGAAAGTAGTGAAAATTTGAGATTTTTCCTCGATAAAATGAAATAAGGAAATAAAAGTTAAAAAAGAGAAAAATGAGTAATTTAAAAGAAATTTTAAGAGGTATGTTGTGATATATTAATTTAAAGCAATGATTAAATCATAAATATGAAAAAAGTTTGTGGCCTAAGTGTAAATACTCAGAATTTGAGGTGTTAAAGTATAAATATGGAAAATTTAAAGGGCTAATAGTGCAAATGTCTTAAAGGTAGAAGGACCTAGAAAATAAAAAAATGGATGAATAAGGACCAAACTGAATAAGTGAAAAGTATGAGGGACTAAATTACAATTTTACCAAATTAAGTGATGATTCAAGGATGAAATTTTGAAATATTACAAAGGGAAAAATGGTCAATTAGCATGAGAGAGAATTCTAGAGTGTATTGATGACATGGGAGATTTTTAATGATATTTTAAATTAATTAGATAAATGTTATAATATTAATATTTTAATTAGATTTTTATTAATAGTTTATGAAAATGTTAGTATAAAAAGGGAGAGAAGATGAAGAGAACTCATCATCCTTCCATGCTCCAACATGAGAGAAAGCTAGAAAAGAAAGTCTTTTTTTTTTTTTTTTTTTTTTTACAGTTGGTCCTTTTCTATAAAAACCCACCTTTTCATCGAAAATTCTTTAAAATTTCCTTAGACACCAAATATGATACATTGGTTAAGGTACAGGGATTCGTAATTCCCATTGATTTTGTAGTTCTCGATTGTGAGGAAGATCGGGAAACCCCCATTCTATTGGGTAGACCATTTCTGGCCACTTCTAAATCAATGATCGATCTCAAACAAAATGAATTAATTATAAAGATCAATGATGAGTTAGAAGTATCCAAATGTGATTGCAATTCCTAAAGTGAGGGATTAGTTAGGGAGGAATGTCATGTTTTATTTAATATAATCCCTAGCGACTTTGATCAAATGCATTTCTCGAGTTATGCATGTGTAAGCACTCATGAGAGGCGAGAACAAGAAAAATGGCGAGACTCTAGTGGACAAAGGGGCAATTGGAAGAGCCGAGATGGCCTTGAACTACAGTTGAAGTCAATTGTGAAGTTTAAAGAATTGTCGGACACGTCCAGTAGCACGACATAACATCAACTATTGGATTTTTTAAAAAATGTAAAATATTGTAAAATAGTTTCAATTCCTAGTTTTCACTTAGATTTTAAGATAATTATAGTGTAATTATATGTTAGAATTAGGAGAATTCAGATTGTTGTATGTAAAAGGACAAAAGGAAGCTAAGCAGGGATGAAAATAGATGACCAATGGATGTCGACAAACCCCAAAAGGTTGGGCACAACGTTGTGTTGCGCTACACATCAGCTATGGCGCGACATAAACTCTTCGAAGAAAAAGCACCTGATGTTTGGGGGTTGTGTCGCACCACACACAAGTTGTGATGCGACATGAGCACTTTGAATGTAAAATGGGACACGCATGTGTTTATAGCAAAAAAATTGGGTCGTTTCAGGCAGAAAGCCCATTCAAATTCTATTTATAATCATTGATTTTAGGCATAAGAATACACATCTAAAACAACCAAGAGAGAGAAAACACCCTATTGTAGTTGTCACAAGCATTCCTGTCCATCAAGCTTCTATTCTTCGCACTCCTAACCTCTGATTCACATAGGTAAGTGTTCTCCCTTTATTTTCATTTTAGTTTTCATCTTTTAAGTTTATCAAATTCCACATCGGTTGAGAGATGAAGTTTGTCGACATCTACCCAAGATATTGTGTTCTAAACTCAATCTTTATCATTTTTATCATTTGGGTTTATTGTTATTTTAATTTAATTTGAAAATGGCAATATGAAAGAAACAATGATCCACTCAAGCATCGAGTAATCTCGATGCAAACTGCTTCCATAAAACGGATGTCAAACGATTTTTTATTCAAATGAGTGGACAATCATTTATACAAGAACATGGGTTTGATCCCACCATGTCTGCTTGCGATGAAAGATGAGAATTGGTATAGTTCCATCGTTGGAACAAATTTTACGCAACCTTGACCGAACTGGCAGTTGATGCAATAGTTACGAATTCTATGACTCTCTAAAAGATAGAAAAGATCACAAGCAGAGGGGCAAGACGATCACTCACGTGGTTGTTCCAGGAAAAGAGGTGTCGATTACGCCTCGTGCAATTTGCCAATATTACGGTGCCTTATATCATACCCATAACCATTTGGACCAGTTAGACTTAGTCACATTTGAAGATTCTGATGTACAAGGTATAATTAGTTACTTAATGGAAGGGTGTGGCAAGTGGACTTGCCAAGCCAACTCTGAGGTGGCCCTAAAATTTAACATGGCCACCACGTTCCTGATGGCTAAGATATGGATGCAATTTATTTGCACCCACTTGGCACCTACCTATAATGCCTATGATGTCACCGCCTATTGAGAAGTTATCCTTTATTCCATATTGCAGAGAGAGGAAATTTGCATCGGCCGCTGGATTAAAGAGGAGATTCTCAAGTGCATACAACACCAAAAGAGAAATATGTACTTCCCACATTTGATTACTGCCCTATGTCGCCAAGTCGATATCCTTATGTCCCCAATCAAGCCATTCACGAGACCCACGAGAAGCGTGATTGGGGACAACTTGTACGACCAGTTCCTCGAGCTCCAACGTAAGCAAAATCGAGAAAAGGAGCAAAGGACGAAATCGAGAAAAGGAGCAAAGGATGAAACATAGGAGCGACACCTAGGGGCCAATTAAGAGAAGGGTAAAACACACACGTCGAAGAGGACAAGCCTCATGGATATGCTAATATCAGAGTGGCAAACCTATTGGATGCAAGACATGAGAGACATTCTAATCCACATTGCGGAATAGAATTGGTGACCCACAACAACACCACTCCCTGACATGTACGAGAGGCTCGCACCACCAATCGAGGAAGGTGTCGAGGATGATAATGATGACGGTGACGATGAGGAAGAGACCCCTATCGTACCACCGAACTATGAGTGTGTATTTAGACCAGACCGCTCATCGACAAAGGGCGTGGTGATCCATGACCTAATCTAGCAAAATCCAACCTTGACTTCGGGAAGGCGGGCTATGAAAGCATCAACGGGGCTTGATAGGGGCAAGGACTAGATGATGGAGGAGTTAGAATCTAAGTCCAACTGAGTTTGAACATTTTTGTATATTAGAATTGTGTACTCTATTTTTTTTTGAGATGATTTTTTTTTTGTTTTCTTTAAGTTTAATAAGTTAGGATTTAGTAGTTTTCATATATATTTGTGTGTTTTTAATTTTTCTTTATAGGAACCCCACAATTTTTGACGGCATAACCATTACGAGCCAAAATTGAAAGGAGTAGTCCCACCAATTGAGATTGCATGTATCACGCAAATCAGGTAACCTCTTTCCTTTATATTTTTAGTTGCACATTAAGGACAATGTGCCGATTAAATGTGGGGGTGATTTAGGAAAAAAAATTAAAAAAATTTCTTTTTAGTTATTTTAGTTGTTTTAGTAGTTTGTTTTTTTTTTTTTTTGCATGTTTGTGCTTGAACTTGTAGAAAATACAAGTGATTGGTTACGAGCATATACCTAGGTTGTTTTTTTATTTAAAAAAGTTGTAAATTTAGCTTGAAATTAAATAATTCAGGTTGTTTACATCTACACTAATTAGTTCAGTTTATAAAAGAGATTAAATATACCAAATGATAAAGGTAGACACAAATAGGTAATTATATTTGTAGAAGTATGAGATGTTCGAATTAAAAAGAAAATATTCAGTACAATCCATGGCTATTGAAATGGTGCAATATGACTAGTATAACCCTTATAAAAAGTTCCCGAGAAAAATCTCGATAGTATTGGCACAAACAAAAAAATCATAAAGGATTATCGTGGAAATAGTACTACAATAAAGTTCAAAACATAGATAAAAATAAACCGAGTAGGAAAAAAATATTTGAACTGACTATACTTTGCCAAAATGAATACTATATTCGTATATACTTTTTGATGGAGTTACATATTTAATTTTCTTTAATTTATTTACTTTGTAATTTATTGAACTAATCTATTTAGGTTTAAATAATTTTGAATTGTTTAAATTTCTAGCTAGAGTTTTATATTTAGGCAAATCTTCCTAATGTCAATGCCCTAATCCAATCTCGTGTTCCAAGCTATCTCAAGTACATTTTATTGCATGTTTATTTCTTGTTTTTTGTTTTAGTTTATTTTCGGCTTTTATTTTGTTTTTGGGTAGTTTGCTTGAGGACAAGCAAAGACTTAAGTGTGGGGGTATTTGACCTGCCGTCAAATATAGTAGTCAATTTGGGTCAATTCCGAACTTAAGGAGCTTATTTTCTATGAAATTTAGGATTTTATATTTCATTTTCAGTATTTAGGCCATAGGATTAAAAGTTAATAAAATAACTATTTTTAACACATTTTATTGGTGTTGTGACCCAATAGGCTGACACGAGCCTTAGATTGTGCTAATATGTTTAATTGAGTGTGCAGGATGACGATATAAAGGCCCAATTGATGTGGAAGCAAGGGCCGAGTGATGCACAAGCTTCCTAGGACGTCAAGGCGCAAAATAAACAACCAAGGAAGAGTTTGTGTGGTGCAACACACGTCGACGTGTCAAAGACCTAATTTGGGATTCCAACACCTCTATAAATAAGACATTAGGGGTTAAATGTAACTAATTCACCCTAAACACCTTTAAAACCCCTAGTTGTTTAGGAGTAGATTTAGATTATTTTCTTTTCAGTTTTTCCTAACTATTTTTTTCCTCTTGAAATCAGTTTTGATTCAAGAGATTTTTTATTTAATTAAATTATTTCAGTTTATGTTCTTTTGCTTTAGTTTTATTTCTTTATTCCAATCAAGAGATTTACTACTCCATTCCCCATTCGATATTTAATCCATGATTATTCAAATTTATTTTCTCTTCTAAACTGATTATGTTCTTTACATGGTTTATTCAATAGAGAGAGATTATGAATAACTGGAGTGGCTAAATCCCTTAGGGGAGATTAACAAGTGGATGGGAATGTGATTAACGAATGATTTAGGGTTTCTCGAGAGGGACTAGTTAGTATGAAGTACGCGTGCTTAAACCACTAGGCTTGACAACCCTAGGAAGTTATCATAGGCTAGACAAGGTCGGGAGATAAGTCAAATTGAGTAAATCATAATTTATCTTGGTTGAGAAAGTGAGGTCAAAAGATAAGTGAGTATCAACTAATCGATTAGCTAATTAGAGGCCAAGAGGTGATAAATGGTTAATCGTTAGCTAATCACCCTAAATCCCTAATCCGAAGTTAGTTACAAACCCTGAAGAGAGTTAATCTTCTTGATTGGTTTATTGAATTATTTCATTTGTTTATTTTTTTTCTTTATTTTTTCTTTTTGTTCTTTATTTATTGTTACCTCTTCAACTTATTTTACGGTTTATCGTAATATAGAGATTAATTACTACTACTTAGACTTATTACTGTAAAAAGGTTTTAATAGTTTATTCCATCCACCCTTGTGTATGATCCTCGGAATACATTCAACGTATTTCATTATACTGAACTATATTTGTAACAACTCGATTTCCAGTGGTGCGAAAACTTTAGTTCTGAAATGCCATTTCCATAAACTGTGTTCATAAATTTAATATTTATGAGGCTAGAATAAAATATTAAAGTTTGATAATTGATAGTTGAGTAAAGTACTAGTGTAACAAAAAACAAAAAACAAAAAACAAAAAAGAAAGTGCTAGTGTAACAATCATAAAGTCAATGGTATCAGGAAATGCAGTTTTTGAGGCCTCATTTTCGTAAATCGAGACAGTAAGTATTTTTAATAAATATTTATGGAGTTATGTTATAGGTGAATTGAAATTCAGATAGATAATTTCATCGAATTAAAAATTAATTAAGGTACATGAACTAATTTATAAAAGTGGTAAAAGTAAAAATACTATAGATTTTTTTTATTGAAAACTTAGATTAAGGACGAGGTTTAGTGGACGAAAAAGAACATATATATTTGTTATATTATGAAATGATAAGGAGAAAAAATAAAATAATAAAGTATAATAAAAAAAAGAAAAGAAAACAGATAGTGGAAGAAAAGAGGAGGATGAAAAAAGAATAACAATTAAAGAAAAAAAAAAAACCAAAAAAGGGAGCAGAGAATTTTTCAGCTGGTATTTCTTTGTTCATTCGAAGGGTGAGGTGAGGGGATAGCTTATTGCATGTTTGCTTTAGGGGCTGATTTCCTCAAGAAACTTGCTAAGGGAAAGGGAGAATGTAGGAGGAAGAAAGGGAAGGAGCTTGCACAAGGCTAGGATCGGAATGGGATTCGACTGGTACGTTGCTATTCTTTTGGCTGGTAAGTGAAATTAAATAAAATTTGATGATTTTGGATTATTGAGTAAGTTGTTATAGCATGCAAACCCCATGCATGATTATTGGTTTTCGGCTTGAGTTTATGAGATGAATAGTTGGGTTGTTGCTGCCCAAATATAACATGAAAAAAACTGTCCATTTGATTTTGTATTATAATAGTTTGAATATTATGAAATTGAGGAGAGTAAATGCTGGAAATTGATTTCTCAAACCTGTTAAATGAAGAGTGTCATTGCTATTATTTATGAAGCTTGCGAAGGTTAGTGAAGGCTAATTTAAATGCTGCAAATAATTGCCTGACTATCAATTAATGTGCCTAGTTAAATGTAACCATTTAGTTGTAGATTTATGATGCCTCAATCTATAAATTGAGGAATGTTTAGTGTTGCCATTAATTATACCGGTACTTGCACATGAAAGTAAATTAAATGCTGCAGAATCTTTGTTAAATGGTTAGTTAAGTGTCAGATTAATGAAGTAAGTTCTCCTAAATTCCTTTTAAGCTTACTAAATGTTTAATTTTGATCAAGCATGGTTCGACATTGATAAAGTGAAGTAATGATTCCTTTCTTTTTAATTGCAATGACAGGTTGTTCTTGGACAAATTAAATGGGCGTAAGTCACTTGAAAAACCACTTGAGTGGTGTCATTCGGAATGTTGTTCGTACATCCTTTAAACTTGTGAAATTCCAGGTTGCTTGTGCGTTTTTATGTTCTTACCAGTTCGATGCTACTGCTTATTGACCAAAATCATGTGTTTTGTGGTAAGCAAATATGAATTTTTGTTGCTGCCTTAATGTCCAAAATTATGTGTTTTTTTATTGTTCAAACAAGAATTATAGCTGCTGATTTATTGTTCCAATTTGAGCAAATTTATTCTGTTCAAATATGAATTTCTATTGTTGTCTTATGACCTAAATTGATTATTTCCATGCTGTCCGAATAGGGATCATAACTGTTACCGTAAGGTACTTAAACCTTTACACTTTTGGTTTTATCTTTAAATTTACTAACAAACAAGATAAATTTTTTGCATGAAAGTAGTAAACCGACCCTTGACACCATTGATTATTCATATTCTTAATTCTGGCTGCTACTTAAATTTTTGTACAAATTAAATGCATGTCATTCGATTGGATTAAAATCATGTTTTGATTTGAATTTAATTGCTGTCCAAAGCTGGATAATTCCATCTCATTCCGTTGAATTTAACTCATGTTTTAATTGAAGTTTAATGTTGTCCATTTTAGGACATTATCATGTCATTTTGGCGGTATAAAATACATGTTTCAATTGACGTTGCAATGCAATCCAAAATAAGACACATTCATGACATTCGGCTTAGCTTCAATGCATGTTTCATTTCAGGTGTAATTGTTGCTATCATTTGTTATTTATTACTGGAATTAAGCTATTCAAAAAGGGGTGTATAAATTGCAGGTGTTCAATGACGATTTATTATTGAATTTAAGTTGGTTCAAATGGTCAATAATGACTTTTAAAATATTATTTGATATCAAATAAATCTGCTCAAGAAGTGAATAATTATTGTTGTTTAAATGGTGTTAAGGCTTATTTAAGTTGTCTGAATGGGGGTGAAATTGGTGATGTCTGAATGGTGGTTAATTATTTCGTTTATTATAATTAATTGTTTATCGGAATGAATGTTTAAGCAGTTCAGTTTGTACATGATGAAACTGTACAAATTAGTACAATTCACTGTGTGCATCATAATGTTGTTCGAAAAAGATATTCGTCTAAATGTCGACTGATGATGTTTAAATGAATGTAAGTTTATGATGTCGGTAAATTCTTACAGTTATCTTTGGTTTAATTCATCATTAAATATTGTTAATGACATTTATATATTTTTAAAACTGATGAAATAAAATTGGTATATGTGAAACACACTAAAATTTTAAAATGATTTTGATTGATTGAGTAAAAGTTTCATACATAAGATTTCTGATTAAATTTCTATTCTGGACCGAGCTCCTGCTATACATATGACTCGGATTTAACTTGGATTAGTAATCCGTTGTCGTTTCAAAGGTTTAACCTGGACTGGTAACCTTACACATATACATAGCTCTGGCCCGGCTATTATTTTCTTTGTTGTCATTGGATTAGCCTGGACGGGTAACCTGACACATTTGTTTTATATCTATGTAGCTCTTACGAGCACTATTTATTTCTGGACTTATGTATTGAATACTTTTACAAAGATCCATCCGAAGAATAAAGGTTAATTGATATGAAACTGTTTCAATGAAATAAATGAATTCTGAATTTTAATATTCGTATGTTTAAATGTTACTGACTTGAAATCATTGAATTATGTTGTAATAAGGTCGAGGTTTGATTTACTATTTGCAAATAACTATTAAATGAGTTTGACAAGTTAATGTATTGATTTGTGGAAGCTTACTAAGTATTTCACATACTTACTTTTGTTATTATTTCTCTTTAGATTTTAAAATTTTGGATCGTGTTGGTCAGATCGTTGGAGATCACACCTATTATTGTATCAAATTGGTAGAATTTGAAATCTTGAATTATGGTTAATTGTGGCATGTAAATAGGATGTTCATTTTTTGAACGTGTGGGTATGTTTTAGCACTTTGATTGGAAATAAACTTTTGTGCAACGTTAGTACTTATACATGTATTTAAGTTTGGTCTTTTTGGTAATGTGTGATAAAGGTCATGTTGAATTAGTACTTAGGTTGTATGTTGTGACATGTTTTAAACTTTTTTGAAAGTGTTTTAAGGTATTTAAGGGTTGGTTTTAGGTTTGGCTTGGTACCCAAGTGATGTGTGAAATTTTGTCTTGTTCTAGAAGCAATTTTAGGTGCACACAGCCTGGGACACGGGCTGTCACACGATCGTGTGCCACACATTGCCTCCTCACACGGTTGTGTGTCATTTTAATTTTGAGTACAGGATTCTTCATGGTCTTAGAGAGTTACACGGCCTAGTGACATAGCCGTGTGATCCTTGTTTCCAAAATTTTCAATTTTTTACATATTTTTCTATTTTGATTCAAATTAGTCCCAGATTGTTCCCAAACCATTTTTAGGGCATCGTAAGCTTGATTTAATGTAGTAAATCTGTTTTTGATATAAATGAAATGTAATTCGAGTATGGTTATTAAATTTATTAAATGAATGGTTTAATGATGTAAATTGTTTTGATATGACCTGTAACACTTCATAACCCTAATTCGATGACAGAGACGAGTTAGGGGTGTTACAATATTACAATTTGACCCGTGCATTTGCGTACACCATTGCTCATATCTCTTATATTTTTGGTGTAACATCCTGAAAATAAGGGTTATGCATTTTATTTAATTGTATGTTGTTGCATGTCTAAGTATAATTGAGTGTGTTTTGGAAGTTTTTCAAACTTCATTATGTAAGTGAATGCTTAGAGAAATATTAAGTATGTAAGTGAATGCTTAGAGAAATATTAAGTTTTTAATAAATAAGATGGAGCTAAGCAAGATAGGCTTTAAGAAATATTGACAAGAGGTTTTAAGCATAATAAGTCAATTGGCAAGGTGGTAAGGGCGCATGGATGAATGCTTGAGGAGAGAGGTTCGAATCCCCTAGTTAGCAAGTGGAAGGATTTTTAATTTTTTTTTTTTTTTGTTTTCTTTCCTATAGTGTCGGCCAAGACTATTCTAGAGTGGATGGTCATCTTTTTATTTTTGGTTAGTAGACCATATGAAAAAGGCAAGCTAGAAGTTATGGCATGGAATCATGAAGATATGGTAAGATAGGGGGGCAAAAGGCTTGAAGAAAGGATGGTGTTTTGGAAGCTTTTTCATGGTCATTTGACCATGAACCTAGTCGGCTTTAGGCGCTAAGGGGAGATGGTTTAATTGTGTTGGGAATCAAGGGATTGATGGGGAAGAATTGAGGAGGAAAAAGGGGATTATGTTGATAAGGTTGGCCGAATTTTTTGCATAGGAATTAGGGTGTTCGTTGGCCAAAATTTTTAACCAATTTTCTCTCAAAAACCGTGTTCATAGCCGAATGCTTATCTACACAAAAGAGAAGCCTTTTTCTCTTCTTTTGGTCTTTTGCAATTTACCATTTCGGTTTGAGAAGTCTTTCTAGTTTCTTTTCTCCTAAACATAACATCTCTCTCTTCACTTTGTAACCGAAAGTATCAAAAGTTTCAAAGACCTATTTTCTCTACTTTTTCTCTCATGGCCGAATGCATATAAGCCTCTTACCTCATCTCTTTTCTTTTAATCATCTCATCATCTTCTCCTTTTTCACTTTCAACCGAAACCATTTTCTACCAAAAATCAAATCATCCCTTTCTCTCAAATTTCTCTTCTCATTTACCTTGCTAAGGCCGAAACTCCCATTCTCTATTTTCATCTTCTTCTTTCTTTTCTTTTGTTGAAAACCCGAAACCACCATAGCCAAAAACATCATATTTTTCTCCTCTTTTTATTCAAGCCAAAAGCATCATTTCTTTTCTTCTACTTTGACAAGGCCGAATCTTCAAGTGGTTAAGTAAGGATTTTTGTTAAGTGTTTTCACTATTTCTTTTAGAATAGCTGATTTAGAAACTTAATTCTCTCATTTTTCTCCTAGGCCGAAACTTTGGAAGGGATTGTTAAGGATCCTTTTTGAAACCAACATTTAAGGAGAGATCTTTCGAAATCATCCAAGGTAAGGATTATCATTTTCGCTTATATCGTTTCTTTTAGATAGTTTATTAATCAGCTTTATTTTAGGGGTGATTTTGAGACTAACAAGATAGGTTCGAAAAGAGCTGATGGAGTGTTTGGAAGAGAGGAGGCTGTTATACCCTCAAACTTCAAGCGAAAGGGTGTATCGGTATCTGAGATTTTCCACGGGTTGTGGACCCTCTTCTAACGAAGATCGTTTATTTGAAGTCATGCGTACAACTGAACCACTTTTCGTTAGTGGGTTGTCATCGGGTTTTGATCCATCTAACGGAGAAAAACCATAAATAACGGTTGGTCGAGAATCCGAGGGTAAGGATTTAAATCTCTCATCAATAGTATAGTTTTATTAGTAATAGTGCATACTAATCAAGTGTGATAATTAACTAGGTGTTGACGAGTGGGAAGGTATCGTTCTCACAGTCATAAGGTGTGTAACATTACACTAAAATCTCATAGATCTTTATTAAATGTGATTTGTATGAAAATATGTGTAATAATGGTTGCGAGTACCATTCAGTGGTATACGATATTCAGGTATGTTTAACCCCAATATTTTGCTAATTTTGCTATATGCCTAAATGTGCGATAAATATGATTTTGCTATGATTTTGGGGTAAATGGCATGAAAACTAAATAATATGTATGTGCATGGGCATATGGGTGTTATTGATAAAGGGGAAGTATTCCGGTGGTTTTACCACAATATCCGGTGACTTCGGTCACATATTTTGAATCCGGTGACTTCGGTCACATATGTGAATCTGGTGACTTCGGTCACATATTTGAAATCCGGTGACTTCGGTCACAATTATTTGGTGGCCATGCGATAAAATTATAAGGGCGATGTGCATGTTGACTGCAGCAACTGCCTTCGATGGTGTGTAGCGGATGGAGGGCCGATTTAGTAATCCCCACGGTGTGATTGGTTGGTACAGGTGGTGTGTAGCGGATGGATATTTAGGTGGGCTCAGGTTTACATTTCATTATATAAATATCCATGTGACATCTAAATGATTTTTATTTGATTTGCTGTAAAAATGGGCTTTTGGCTAAATATGACTTAAATGGGCCTATGGCTATATGTGTTATTAATGGGCTTTAAGACTATGATCAAATGGGCTTTTTAATGTATGTGTTACACATTGAGTTTATGACTCACCCCTTTTGTGGGATAATTTTTCAGATAACTCTTAGCACGATGGATCGGGTCAGCAAGGACTACGTGGTGGCCAATGCTCAAACAAGGTATTTTGGAGATTTTCCTAATTAAAATTATTAAGCTTATTTTTACTACTTAGAATTTATTATGGGTTTTGATATTTTTATGTAATAAAGCCACTATGAACTGTTTTTAATTTTTGTGTTTGGATTTATTTTTTATTCTGCAATGAACAATTATTTATTAAATAACTAAATGGGTTTTGATAAATAATTTAAACTGTTTTTGAAAACATAATATATTTCCACAATATTTTTTTATTAAATTTGGTTTTCTTTTAACTTATTAATTTCTCTTAAAAATAATGTTTTAAGAAGATACAAATTTACTTTACAATTTGATTTCAACCCAATCTTTAAGTTAATCTGTTTTATTCAAAATCATCAAGTTTTTCTTAAACAAAGCGAGAATTTGCTAAAGTTTTACTCGAGGAACATGTCAAATTCGGTCAGGCTTTTTGGGCCGGGTTTGGGGTGTTTCATTTGGTGTTATATTTAACTATAAATAGTAACATGTTTATAAGCGGTCACTAACTATGTTGAGTGAACGACTTGTCTAGCGTAATGCATTATTTCGTATTAAAGTGATATGATTGGTTGGTAATAATTATGTTTATGATATGTTAATGGAATTTGTGTGTTATATGTCATATGATTCATAACCTTTATGTAATATCCCGGATTAGGGCTTATGCACTATTGCTAAATTATATGAAATAGCAAGTCTTATGTGTTATGAATGTGTTATGTGAATTTTAGAATCTTGAAACATAAGGAAAATGCCTTAGAAAAATATCGAGTTTTAAGTCTAAAAGAGGGAACTGAAGCAAAGTGGCCTTAAGAAAATAAATAAGGGAAATATGACATATAATTGGGCTCAGTTTGGACTTTAAAACACAGGTTAAGTGGTGATAAATAAGTGTTAGTAGTAATTGATGTTGTATTATTAAATTAGTAGCAAGTTGGGCTTGCGACCCAAAAATTTAGCAATGCTAAATTGGGCATGAAGGTGTCGTTACTTAAGGGGATGACTTGGGCCTAGTATGGCCACATGAAGCCCAAAATAATGGGTTAAAATTTCAGCACTCCTAAGGTAAGGAGTTGGACGGCACCAAGGCCAGATTTTAGGAGTTTAAGTTGAGGTCAAATTCTTTCGGAATTTCGGCTAAGGTAGGAAAATAAGGATATGAGAGTGATGGCCAAGAAGGGGACTCTAGGCTTAGTAATTTCGGCAAAAGGAGGAAAACTAAGGCCATTCAACATTCTTTTTGCTCCTTTTCTCTCTGCCGAATTCTCTAGCACTCTTCTCTTCTCTCTCTTTATTTTGTCATAAGCCGAAAAACACAAGTAACCATTGCCGATTTCTTCACTTTAATCTTCTTCTTTTTGTAAACTTTTCAAAAAGCTGAAAGCAAGTTCCTCCTAAGCCATTGTTGATTCTCTCTAAGTCCCATACACCTTTCTTCTCTTTTCTTTTCCTTGATTAAAGCCAAATCTCAAATGTTAGTGGCCATAGCCGAATACTCCCCTATCCTCTAGGAACCGAATTTCTCCACTTCAAGGAAAGACATTTGATTAAATTGGTAAGGAATATCACCTATGTCAATCTACTTTCTCTGTTTCTTCTCCTGATTTTTGAAATCGAAATCTAATCTCTCCTAATCTTGTTGGCCGAAACTTGGAAGGTAAATTTTGGGATTTTCCATATTAGCTGATTTCTAGGGAGATCATCCGGGATTTTAGATCTAAGGTATTTCGGCATCTTCAAAAGCCAAGTGACAAGTTTTCGGGATTTTAGATTCACAAAGGTAAGTGAATATCATAATCGGCCAAAGCTAAATTTGGTAGTTCAACTCTATTTCTTGTTTATTCAAAAGCCGAAAACTAATGATTTAGGTCATCTAGTGTTGGCCGATTGCTAGGGGGCAAGATCACAAAATTTTGGGATTTGAGAAGTACTCAAATCGGCAAGCAAGGTAAGAAGTTAGTTACATTAAGCCTTCGGGATTTGGTTCTATAGCCGAATGGCTTTTTACTAACATGTTAGGGTTGGCTGAATATAGGAATTAGAGATCTAAAGCTTAGATTTGAATTTTCGGGATTTAGAGTGAATTTACTAAGTAAATCAGGTGTGTACCCCACATTAAATCTTGATAGATTTACGGCTTTTATTTATTATATGTGCTAATATAAAAGTGTAAGATTATGGTTAAGGTACCATGTAATGGTACAAAGTACTCAGGTACGTTTTCCTACTCCTACTATGAGTATGATAAGTTTTGCTATGGCATATACATGAAATTATAAGAATGTGAATAAGGAATATGATATGGTTAATGCATAATTGTATGACATGAGGCATATGGATGATATGTAAAAGGGGAAGTGAATTGGTGGTTTTATACCCCAATATAAGAATGTGGTGACTTTTGTCACGAATATATGTATGGTGGCTATGCCACGAATTTTATAATGGCGATGAGCACGTCGACTGCAGCGACTGCCTTCAATGGTGTGTAGCGGATGGAGGGCTGACTTAGTAGTCCCCACGGTGCGATGGTTGGTACGGGTGACATGTAGCGGATGGATAACTAGGCTTGGGTCCGAGATTGCATCATTTTATTTAATGCTATATGAATATGTATGATTTGACATGCCTAAATCTGATTGAGACTTAGTGTTGATTGTACACATTGAGTCTGTTTGACTCACCCCTTGTGGGACTATTTTTCAGGTGATGATCAGTAATGGACCGGGTCGGGAGAAGCTCAGGGGTGGCCATGCTTAATTCGACGATCGTTATATTTTGTTTTTATAGTTTTAAAATTTCCAAGTTTTGAATTATTTTGGGTTTTCATTTGATGTAATAAGGCCATCAATACTAAATTGTTTATGCATGCTATTAAAGTTCTTAGTATGATATAATTATTGTCATATTAAAGTTATAAGTAAAATTTTTCTTAAGTATAAATATCAAATTGTTTTTAAAACCTTATCGACACGGGTTCTTAATTCGAGCCCAACCCAAATCAAGTGTTTTCAAAAATACACAAGTTTTTAGCAAAGTTTCAAACAAGATTCGAATGGATTTTCTTTAGAAGCATGCTAGATCCAGTCAGGGCTTGTGGGCCGGATTTGGGGTGTTTCAGTTTGGTATCAGAGCCCGGTTCAAAACTCGGCCTTGAGGGCTTTTAGGGCCCAAAACATTTTCTGTCTTTTGAAATTGGATTTTTCTAAGAAATAAGCAGGTTTTCTAGCGTGGCACCTGAGTCTCCGGCCCGAAGTCCACCAGGTAAGTACCCCTAGCTCTTCTGTGATTTGTATATGGGGATATATAGGGACGTAGACTAGTGGATTAGGAATTAAACCGTAGGACTAGTTTACCCCAACAATTACATAAAACTCTAAGGCACAATTAAACAAACCTGTGTCTAGGTCGCCGAGTTAGGGTGTGGCAACCATTGTGCGCATGTCTAGGATTGGTTTCAGTGGGAGCTTGGTATTTAAGTAGTCCGTGTGACTCACCTCCTCTCCACTCGAATCCTACCTGGTGCGTAGCTTCGGTTCACCCTAACCAAGAGGACTCAGCCACAGGCTAAATCCAATAACTAAAACCCGAAAGGGACTAGCCACATTTTTGTGGAAACCCTAGTTTTAAAAGTCAACAAACTACCCTTTTGAATTGTGAAAATTATTATTTTGGAAAAACTTTCTAAGAATTTTTAATTTTCAAATTACCTAAAAACCCCTAGTGGTAAAATTACTAAAATGCCCTTGGTTCTAAAATTTCCATATTACCCTTGATTTCAATAAAATTTCCCTACTTTGCAAGAATATCCAAAAAAAAACTTTACAAAATATCAAGATACCCTGATTTGGATAATTTACGAAATTACCCCTGATTTGCAAAATGACCAAATTACCCCTAACCTGTACAAATGACCAAAATACTTTCAGTAACGAAAATCAACGAAGTACCCTCAAATTAAAAACCTTTATAAACACTCGTGTTTTGAAAAGTCACTAGGAACCATATTTTATGAAAAATTACCGAAAAAACCCTAGCTTGTGAATTATAAAAATACCCCTAGTGTATAAATTACCATTTTACCCTTTAAATTTTTCCAGCAAGTAATTTTAATTTTGTAAAATATCAACAATCTCTATTTTGCAACATTTTCAAATGCTCTAATTTGAAAAATTACCAAAATACCCCTATAGGACTAAATTACGGAAATACCCCTAGGTAGTGGAAAACAACAAACAACGACAATTACAACATTTCTCTGTAATGAACGCAAGTTCATGTGTGTGACTAAATGAATGATGTAAGACTGTATGTGTATGAATCGAAAGAACTACTTCTTAAAACTATTAAACATAAAACTGTTCGTGTTAAATCAGTGGAACAAAACTAATACATAAAATTCTTTAATCAGATAAGCGCTAAGCGGAAGTATGAATTCAAGGGGACGTGGTCGTAACGTGCGTGGCCGTGGAAGAGACCGAATGACCGTGTCTGAACCTATTAGATCGGGTCAAGAATCTGGGAATGAAATGCCACCACCGCCACCACCAGTCGCTGATGTGGAATATCAGGATTAGACCGGGGATGACGCAGTATCGCAGGCTGTACTGCGAGTTCTTGAAATGGTGGCTGGTGCTGGAGGGAATATGGGAGCTCAAAAATCTGTACCCGAGTGACTCCGAGCCAATGGAGCTGAAGTGTTCCGTGGAGTATCTGGTGTGGCACCCAGTACAATTGAATATTGGTTGGAGGTGACCGAGCGAATTATGGAAGAGCTCGATCTGACCCCTGAGGAGAAATTGAAAGAATGGTGGCGCTGCTACACGATGAAGTGTATCAATGGTGGCTCACAGTTCGGGATGGTGCCACCGTTGAGGATCTAACCTGGGAGTATGTTAAGATAGCGTATCAGAAGAAGTATGTGGGAACCAGATATATTGATGAGCAGATGAAGGCATTTCTGGGGTTGGTTCAAGGGAATAAGTCTGTAGCAGAGTACGAAGCTAAATTTCTGAGGCTGAGCCGGTATGCTCGAGGAGTGGTGGCAACAGAGCATGAGCGATGTGTCCGGTTTGAGGACAGACTAAGGGATGACCTGAGGTTGTTAATAGCCCCAAACCAGGAACGGGAGTTTGCTGTGTTGGTGGAAAAGGTCAAAGTGGCCGAGGGTATCAAGGAATCCGTAAGGCAGAACTCTGATCGAAATAGGCAGAAGAGAGGATTTGGATCGTCAAGGCCATCTAGGAATGAGCAAAAGAGGCCTAGAGTTGAAGGGCCGCGAGGTCAGCAAGTTATTACGGGAAGGCAGTACCCTACATGTGAACAATGTGGGAAGAAGCACTTAGGTGAATGTTGGAAAAAGACGGGAGGATGTTTCAAGTGTGGGTCAAAGGACCATATGATTAAGGACTGCCCGATGAGACCAGATGGGAATCGACCAATAGCTCAGAATGTTAATCAGACTAGTAGAGGTGGGATGCTGACCTCGGTGCCGTGGTCGAATAATGAGGAAATGGTACTGGTAGAGGACGTGGAACACCGGGCCGAGGTGCTACTAGTACTGAGGCAAGGTAGTCGGGTTTGGTTAATGCGGTTCATCGGAGGGAGGACGGAGACGCGCCAGACGTCATAATCGGTACGTTTCTTGTATTTGGAAAGCCTTATTATGCTTTAATTGATGTGGGCTCGACCCATTCTTATGTGGCATGCAGAGTAGTTGAAACTCTAGACATAGCCTTTGAACTTTCTGATAGGGAGATGACTGTAGTAAGCCCACTAGGCCAAACTGTAGTGGTGAATAAGCTCTTTCGTAGTGTACCTTTAAAAATTCAAGGCATAGTATTTTCTGCTAACTTGATGGAACTTCCCTTCAGAGAATTCGATCTCATACTTGGTATGGACTGGCTAGTGGAACATCGAGCAGTGTTGGACTGTGCAGCTAAGCGAATGGAGTTAAGGACCCCGAAGGATGAGGTGGTCATTATGATAGGAGAAAGAAAAAACTACTTGCCTAATGTAGTTTCGGCGCTAAAGGCTGAAAAGATGGTTCACAAAAGGTGCCAGGCATTTTTAGCCTTCGTAAGTGCGTTAGATGGAAAGGAAGAAAGTGTTATTAGAGTTAAAATGGTAAGGGATTTCAAAGATGTGTTTTTAGAGGAATTATCAAGAATACCCCCAGACAGGGAGGTGGAGTTTGGAATTGACTTGCTACAGGGAATAGCTCCTGTGTCAATCGCTCTGTACAGAATGGCACCGAAGGAGTTGGTTGAACTCAAGGCTCAGATTCAAGAATTACTCGATCGTGGGTTTATCCGACCCAGTGTGTCTCCATGGGGAGCATCGGTTCTGTTTGTGAAGAAGAAGGACGAAACTATGTGAATGTGCATAGATTATCGTCAGTTGAATAAGTTGACCATCAAGAACAAGTATCCCTTGCCAAGGATAGATGACTTGTTCGATCAGCTTAAAGGGGCGGCAGTGTTCTCAAAGATTGACTTAAGGTCAGGATATCATCAGTTGAAGGTAAAGGAGGTGGATATCCATAAGACAGCCTTTAGGACAAGATATGGCCACTATGAGTTTGTGTAATGCCATTCGGGTTGATAAACGCCCCAACCGCGTTCATGGATATAATGAACCGAGTTTTTCAACCTTACTTGGATCGGTTCGTCATTGTGTTCATCAACGACATCCTAGTGTACTCCAAGTCTGAAAAGGAGCATGATGAGCATCTTCGGATTGGTTGCAAGTGTTGAGGGAGAAGAAGCTTTATGCCAAATTCAGCAAGTGTGAATTTTGGCTTAGGGAAGTTGCCTTCTTAGGGCATGTGGTGTCAGCAGAAGGAATAAGGGTGAATCCTAAAAAGATTGAAGCAGTGTTGGATTGGAAACCACCTAGGTCAGTGGCTGAGATTCGCAGTTTCTTAGGATTAGCAGGCTATTATAGAAGGTTTGTGGAAGGGTTCTCATTAATAGCCGCGCCTTTGACGAAGTTGTTAATAAAGGAAGTACCCTTTGTATGGACGGATAAGCAACAGGAGAGTATTGAAAAACTTAAGAGGGTATTGACAAAAGCTTCAGTGTTGATTCAGCCTGAGGCAGGAAAGGATTTTACGGTGTATTGTGACGCTTCCCATACAGGTTTGGGTTGCGTATTGATGCAAGATGGGAAGGTAGTCGCATATGCGTCCTGACAGTTGAGGCCACATGAGGTGAACTACCCGACGCACGACTTGGAATTAGCAGCAGTGGTCTTCGCTCTTAAGGTGTGGAGGCACTATCTTTATGGCAAAAAGTCGACGATCTACACAGACCACAAGAGTCTCAAGTATCTATTGACTCAGAAGGAGTTGAATCTGAGGCAGCGAATGTGGGTGGAATTACTGAAGGATTACGACTGTTCTATAGAGTATCACTCGGGCAAAGCAAATATAGTGGCGGATGCCCTAAGCCAGAAAGTTGTGTCAAATCTGAGGGCAATGTTTGCACATTTGAGTTTGTATGATGATGGAAGCCTGTTGGCAGAGTTGCAAGTCAAGCCGACGTGGTTGAATGAGGTGAAAGAGGGACAGTTGGCAGGTTTTGACCTAAGTGCTAAGCTACAGCAAGTACAGAATGGAGAGTTGGAAGATTATGGCATTAATGGTGAAGGAGTGTTGTGTTTCAAGAGAAAGGTCTGTATGCCTAAGAATAAGGAACTTAGACGAAGGATTCTTCAGGAATCGCATAGTAGCCCTTATGCTATGCATCCTGGAGGCTCTAAGTTGTACAGAGACTTGAGGGAGCAGTTTTGGTGGCCTGGTTTGAAGAAAGAAGTTACTGAATTCGTGGGGAAGTGTTTAACGTGTCAGCAAGTTAAGGCTGAACACCAGGTTCCGTCAGGATTGCTTCAGCCAATCATGATTCTGTAGTGGAAGTGGGAGAGAATTACCATGGACTTCATTAGTGGGCTTCCCCTTACGCCTACTAAGAAAGACTCGGTATGGGTAATAGTAGACCGTTTGACCAAGTCCGCGCACTGTATTCCAGTGAGAGTCGATTATTCTTTGCAGAAATTGGCAAAGTTGTATGTGGCGGAAGTCGTAAGGTTGCATAGAGTGCCGGTGTCGATTATCTCAGATAGGGACCCAGGGTTTACTTCTCGATTTTGGAAAGCGTTACATCAGGCTTTAGGCACTAAGTTGGATTTTACTACGACTTTTCATCCACAGTCAGACGGGCAGTCTGAACGGGTAATCCAAGTGTTGGAGGATATGTTGAAGGGCTATGTGATGGATTTCAGAGGAAGTTGGGAGGAATATTTGCCTCTAGCGGAATTTGCATACAACAACAGCTATCAGGCCAGTATTAAAATGGCACCGTACGAGGCGTTGTATGGTAGGAAGTGTCAGACTCCTACGTGTTGGACGGAATTGGAAGAACGTCAAATTTTGGGTCCAGAATTAGTAGCAGAATCTGAGGAGAAGGTTAGTATAATTCGAGCTCAATTGAAGGAAGCATCCGATAGACAAAAGTCGTACGCAGATCTCAAACGGAAGGAGATTGAATTTAATGTGGGAGATCAAGTGTTCCTTAAGGTATCGCCTTGGAAGAAGGTGATGAGATTTGGTCGAAAAGGGAAGCTAAGCCCAAGGTTCATAGGACCCTATCGGGTATTGAAGCGAATCAGTCCAGTGGCATACCAATTAGAGTTACCTCCTGAATTGAAGCAGATGCACGACGTATTCCATGTTTCCATGCTACATCGATACAGATTTGATCCATCTCACGTAGTTCCGGTTGAGGAGGTAGAGCTAAGGCCAGACCTGTCCTACGAGGAAGAGCCGATTCAGATTCTGGAATGAGATGTGAAAGTGCTACGAAGGAAATCGGTCCCTTTGATCAATGTATTGTGGCAAAATCATGGATCGGAGGAAGCCTCGTAGGAGCCGGAAGAAGCAATATGACAATAATACCCCCACCTATTCCAGCCAGGTAATTTTGAGGACGAAATTATTTTAAGAGGGTAGAACTGTAATATCCCAGATTAAGGCTTATGCACTATTGCTAAATTATATGAAATAGCAAGTCTTATGTGTTATGAATGTGTTATGTGAATTTTAGAATCTTGAAACATAAGGAAAATGCCTTAGAAAAATATCAAGTTTTAAGTCTAAAAGAGGGAACTGAAGCAAAGTGGCCTTAAGAAAATAAATAAGGGAAATATGACATATAATTAGGCTCAGGTTTGGACTTTAAAACTTGGGTTAAGTGGCTGATGAATAAGTGTTAGTAGTAATTGATGTTGGATTATTAAATTAGTAGCAAGTTGGGCTTGCGACCCAAAAATTTAGCAATGCTAAATTGGGCATGAGGGTGGCGTTACTTAGGGGGATGACTTGGGCCTAGTATGGCCACATAAAGCCCAAAATAATGGGTTAAAATTTCGGCACTCCTAAGGTAAGGAGTTGGACGGCACCAAGGCTAGATTTTAGGAGTTTAAGTTGAGGTCAAATTCTTTCAGAATTTCGGCTAAGGTAGGAAAATAAGGATATGAGAGTGATGGCCAAGAAGGGGACTCTAGGCTTAGTAATTTCGGCAAAAGGAGGAAAACTAAGGCCATTCAACATTCTTTCTGCTCCTTTTCTCTCTGCCGAATTCTCTAGCACTCTTCTCTTCTCTCTCTTTATTTTGTCAAAAGCCGAAAAACACAAGTAACCATTACCGATTTCTTCACTTTAATCTTCTTCTTTTTGCAAACTTTTCAAAAAGCCGAAAGCAAGTTCCTCCTAAGCCATTGCCGATTCTTTCTAAGTCCTATACACCTTTCTTCTCTTTTCTTTTCCTTGATTAAAGCTGAATCTCACATGTTAGTGGCCATAGCCGAATACTCCCCTATCCTCTAGGAACCGAATTTCTCCACTTCAAGGAAAGACATTTGATTAAATTGGTAAGGAATATCACCTATGTTAATCTACTTTCTCTGTTTCTTCTCCTGATTGTTGAAATCGAAATCTAATCTCTCCTAATCTTGTTGGCCGAAACTTGGAAGGTAAATTTCGGGATTTTCCATATTAGCAGATTTCAAGGGAGATCATCTGGGATTTTAGATCGAAGGTATTTCGGCATCTTCAAAAGCCAAGTGACAAGTTTTCAGGATTTTAGATTCACAAAGGTAAGTGAATATCATAATCGGCCAAAGCTAAATTTGGTAGTTCAACTCTATTTCTTGTTTATTCAAAAGCCAGAAACTAATTATTTAGGTCATCTAGTGTTGGCCGATTGCTAGGGGGCAAGATCACAAAATTTCGGGATTTGAGAAGTACCCAAATCGGCAAGCAAGGTAAGAAGTTAGTTACATTAAGCCTTCGGGATTTGGTTCTATAGTTGAATGGCTTTTTACTAACATGTTAGGGTTGGCCGAATATAGGAATTAAAGATCTAAAGCTTAGATCGGGATTTACGGGATTTGGAGTGAATTTACTAAGTAAATTAGGTGTGTACCCCACACTAAATCTTGATAGATTTGCGGCTTTTATTTATTATATGTGCTAATATAAAAGTGTAAGATTATGGTTAAGGTACCATGTAATGGTACAAAGTACTCAGGTACGTTTTCCTACTCCTACTATGAGTATGATAAGTTTTGCTATGGCATATACATGAAATTATAAGAATGTGAATAAGGAATATGATATGGTTAATGCATAATTGTATGACATGGGGCATATGGCTGATATGTAAAAGGGGAAATGAATTGGTGGTTTTATACCCCAATATAAGAATGTGGTGACTTTTGTCACAATATAAGAATGTGGTGACTTATGTCACAAATATATGTATGGTGGCTATGCCACAAATTTTATAAGGGGATGAGCACGTCGACTGCAGCGACTGCCTTCGATGGTGTGTAGTGGATAGAGGGTTGACTTAATAGTCCCCACGGTGTGATGGTTGGTACGGGTGACGTGTAGCGGATGGATAACTAGGCTTGGGTCCGGGATTGCATCATTTTATTGAATGCTATATGAATATGCATGATTTGACATGCCTAAATCTGATTGAGACTTAGTGTTGATTGTACACATTGAGTCTGTTTGACTCACCCCTTGTGGGACTATTTTTCAGGTGATGATCAGTAATGGACCGGGTCGGGAGAAGCTCAGGGGTGGCCATGCTCAATTCGACGATTGTTATATTTTGTTTTTATAGTTTTAAAATTTCCAAGTTTTGAATTATTTCGGGTTTTCATTTGATGTAATAAGGCCATCAATACTAAATTGTTTATGCATGCTATTAAAGTTCTTAGTATGATATAATTATTGTCATATTAAAGTTATAAGTAAAATTTTTCTTAAGTATAAATATCAAATTGTTTTTAACACCTTATCGACACGGGTTCTTAATTCGAGCCCAACCCAAATCAAGTGTTTTCAAAAATACACAAGTTTTTAGCAAAGTTTCAAACAAGTTCGAATGGATTTTCTTTAGAAGCATGCCAAATTCGATCAGGGCTTGTGGGCCGAGTTTGGGGTGTTTCACTTTATTTTTGGAACATATGTTTGATATGCATCTAGTTATGTATGTAGCTTTAAGGAGGCTCAGATGGTCCTACATGGGAATTGCATACGCATTATATTTATGTGGCTTTGAGGAAGGTTCAATTGGACTGAGCCAAAATTGGAGATAAATGATACGAAGACTCGATGGACACCCATATATGAAAGCCCCTTTTGTGGGACATATAAGAGCCATTCTATGAAACATTTTCGAGTCCCTCGAGGGATGTATGAGAGCCTTTATTGGGACGAATAGAAGTCCAAAAATGTGAGAAGTCTACAAGGACTATCTTATGTGGAAAGTCTACAAGGATTATATAATGTGAGAAGTCCGCAAGGACTATCCTATGCTGGAAGTCCGCAAGGACTATCTTAAGTAAGAAGTATGCAAGGACTATCTTATATGGGATGTCAGTAAGGACTATCTAATGGGGGAGGTCCATCAGGACTATCTTTAGTAGAAATTCAGCCATGAAGATCTTTAATAGGAAGTCCATCAGGACAATCTTATAATGGAGACTCGTTTGAGCTATAATACAAAAAGGATTCCGCAACAAACGGATCAGCCTATATGAGTACGCCAAGAACACAATCGTTAGTGTAATCTGTTGCTATGAGTAAGCTAAATGTTATGCAAGAATTAAATGAAAGATATACCAAACAGTTACGATTAGTTGATTTAAAGAAAAAGACCACTATGAATGGATTAGCTATCTTTCAAAGTAGAGATAGAGTGTGACGGACTGTCAAATCTATCCACTTTATTAAGTTGAGTAAACTTGTTTCATTAGTTTATAGTGAGATCTTCTATATGAATTCGTCAGCATGTCCAAAGGGCATAAATCCATAAGAACCATGAGGACAATAATATGAATCAAAGTCCATTGGAACATTGCTAATAATTATCTGCAACAGGGACTATACGCCATGTTGGCTTATGTAATCATGAGGATTTAGAATTATATGCACAATGAACCATGAAAACTACTTATAATGAAAGAATCCACATGAATAATCCACTGGTGAATCGTTGTCATTGACACAATTGTAATTGTGTTAGGCTGTATATAGCCGTGAATGAAATATATGCTGATAAGTTGTTGGAACCAAGTAGGTCGCAAACCATTGAGGGTGACGTGCCATATAAAAGTAAAAAAATTTGTGTAAGGTGGATATTATGCCAAATAGATGATTGAATTGTCCTACTACAGATAATTCACAAATGAATCTCAACATATTCATGTTGTGAAGAAAATGTTCAAAAATTAACCAAGTTCTTTAGAACTTACCTTTGTATTATTATCTATTGTAGGTAAGTAAGAGAGATTGAGAGTGAGAGTTGGAACCAAGCCAAAATCAATCAAGCGAAGATAGAATTATCACTTGGATGCAACATGTATCGTAACACCCCTTACCCGCATTCAACACCGGAACAGGGTATGAGGCATTACTAGACTTATACACAATCAATTATGCAATACCGAGACATGACTTTCCACTCCAAATTAAAACTTTTCATAACACCCCTTAAACAAGCCTATGAGGCATAAGTCATACTTTAGGAATGGTTCGGGATCAAATCGAACCTTTTTGAAGCTCTCTAGAAAATCTTAGAAAATTTTCACTAAACAGTCCACACGCCCGTATGGAGGAAGGAGGCATGCCCATGTGGCATATCACAAGCCTGTGTTCTCCACCCGTGTGGATTTATTTCTCAATTCGAACCTATAGGGGTTTTCACATGGCTGGACACACGCCCGTGTCCCTCACACGGCATCGACACACCCGTGTCTTAGCCCGTATGCAAAAACCTTGGCATTCTATTTCTGAAGTCACCATCGCATAAATGTCACACAGCCTAGGCACATGCCCATGTCCATGGCCATGTCTTTCACACGGTTGAGACACACGGCCGTGCCTCTGCCTGTGTGTTTCCTACAGAGCATACTAAATTGTAACCTAGTATGCAAAGGGACACACGACCTAACCACATGCCCATGAGGTTGACCTTGTGTCATACACGTCCTAGACATACGCCCGTGTGTCTACCCGTATGGACAAGAACTAGGTTATTTGCCAAGCTCTTTCTATCACCCCAACTCATACAAACATAATTCACATCAAACCTTCAAACCATTCATGCATATTTATACTAAGTAAACCAATCATGCATCTTGCACATACATGATTAACCTTATCTTTTCATAGATTCATAAGAAAGAGCCACCAACTATAGCCTTATACAAAAGAGTTCATCTTTGAATGAGCAAACACATTTGGCCAAAACAATATGACATTCAACTAAGTCTAGTCCTTATACATCCTATAATCAAAATGCTAAGTATAACTATACCAAGATGTATTGATAGTGTGGGTGATCCTTTGCTTATCTCAGTTTCCCGGGCTGGCTCTTCGACACTATAAAATAAAGGAAAAGAGAAGGGAGTAAGCTTTAAGCTTAGTAAGTCTATATATAAACAATAAGCATCATACCATATGCTAATCAATAAAAAACATTACATACTATGTGAGAACAATTCATATTCTTATAATCATGCTTACTCATCTCATCTCTTACCATATCCCAACCACATATCATCTACATTGCTCACATTTACTTGCACTTCTGTCCTGCACTTAACACCAGAAAGCTACATATAATTTCACTTAGAAAAATTTCTCAGTGAACCCTTCAGAATGATACAAGATACTCTGTGGTTTCACACAAAGTCCACCATTAGTGAATAATAGGGTGATATCACACACAGCCTGCCAATAATGATAGTTACGGTGGTATCGCACATAGTCCACCGTTAATCAATAATAAGGTGGTATCGCACATAGCCCACCAAAATTTACATATTTACGGATATTCATCCGTACTTATTTTTCCTTTTCGAAGGTTCATCCGAGAGTTTTCACATTTTCTACCATTTCAATAATTCTCACCAATAATCGATTATGTCCGCACAATGCATTAATAGTTAAAACATACGTAACAGGGATATATCGTTTACACATAAACTTACCTCGGTGCAAAATTTATTAATTTGTGGCTTATTCCGAAACCTTGTCTTTTCCTCGGTCAAGGTTATTTTCGCGTTCTTCTTGATCTATAATAATAAAATTTACTCATTTAATCACTACATAAATCAAGACACTTCAAAATCTCTACTTTGGAAAAAAAGACCTTTTTGCCCTTATACTTTGGAAAAATTACGATTTTTTCCCTAGGTTCGTAAATCATTTTTCATCAAATTTCCTCATTAAACAAGCCTAGCTGAATATTTATTACTCGTATAATAATTCACAAAACCAATCATTTTATACATTTACTACTCAATTTACAACCTTTACAAATAGGTCTTTTTAGGTGTTTTCATGGAAACACCTTTCACAAAAGTTATTTATTTAACAACCATAATTCATTTTCTTCCCTAAAAACTCAGAAAACAACATAAGCACTCACATGAAAAATACCTAAACTTTCAATCATTTGCAAATTAGTCCCCTCTTTAGCTAGCTTAAGCTTTAGGGGTCCCAAAAGTACAAATATTGTCAAGAAAAACCACTAAAATCAGTTACTAGCAAGGAGAATAAGTTGTTGAAATTTCAAACTCCCCAAGGCCTTTCTTGAGTGTAAAAATAAGTGGAAGAAGAAGATAAATGAAAAAGATGATAGCTTTTTCTTTATTTTATCTTATTTTATTCATTTAGTCACCTAATGCCACCAAATATTGACCAATTTAATACTCTTGTCCTCCTTGGCCGGCCATCACCTTTAGGAAGGCCTAATTACACTTTAAGGACCTCCAATTTAATATTCCATAGCCATTAGACACCTCTATCTTGTAAAATAAAACTTTCGCACTTTATGCAATTTAGTTTTTTTTCACAATTAAACATGCAATCACAAAAATTAATGCACCAAAATTTTTATGCACCCATGTAATTATGTCATAACACATAAAATAATATTAAAAATAATTTACTTGACATCAAATTAGTGGTTCTGAAACCACTATTCTGACTAGCACCCAAATCGAGCTATTACAACTCTCCCCCTTTAGAGATTTTCGTCTTTGAAAATCTTACCAGTAAAGAGGTTTGGGTACTGTTCTCTCATGGCTTCTTCCGGTTCCCACATAGCCTCTTCTACCCCATGTTTTTTCCATAACACTTTCACTAAGGCTATACTTTTTTTCCTCAACTGTTTAACCTCTCGAGCCAAAATCTTAATTGGTTCCTCTTTATAGGTCATATTTGGTCATATCTCAATTTCGGTCGGAGGAATCACATGCGAAGGATCGAAACGATATCGTCACAACATCGACACATGAAACACATTGTGTATTCTCTCTAACTCTATTGGCAAGGCCAACCGGTAAGCTACTGGTCTAATCCTTTCTATAACTTCATACGACCCTATGAATCGCTGACTCAATTTACCCTTTCGACCAAATCTCAATATGTTCTTCCACGGGGATACCTTCAAGAATACTTTGTTGCCCACCTAAAACTCAATTCCCTTCCTTTATAAATCTGCATATGACTTTTTCAGATCTAAAGCGACTTCAGACCATCTTGGATCACTTACACTTTCTCCTCGGTTTCTCTAACTAAATCAATCCCTTGAATTTGCTTCTCACTAAGCTCGATCCAATACAGAGGAGGCCAACACTTGCGACCATATAAGGCTTTGTACAATGCCATCTGTATACTCAACTGATAATTGTTGTTGTAGGCAAACTCAACCAAAGGTAGAAATTTTTCCCAACTACCTTCAAACTCTAAAACACAGCATCGGAGTATATCCTCAAGAACTTGAATTAGTCTTTCAGACTGTCATCGGTTTGCGGATGGAACACAGTACTAAAATTCAATTTCATACCCAAGGCTTCCTGTAACTTCTTCCAAAACCTCAAAGTAAACCTTGGATCACTATCCGAGATAATGGATATAGGCACCCCATGTAATCTCACAACTTCAGCAATATACAACTCAGCCAACTTGTCAAGTGAGTAATCCACATGCACCGGTATAAAGTGAGACAATTTTGTTAATCTATCTACAGTAATCCATATATCATCTCTTTTTTGGAGTCATAGGCAACCCCGTTACAAAATCCATCGTAATTCGGTCCCACTTCCATTCGGGAACTATCACTGGCTAAAGTAATCCCTAAGGTACTTGATGCTTGGCTTTTACTTGTTGACAGATCAAACATTTTGTAACAAACTCATAGATATTTCTTTTCATACTCGGCCACCAATATAACTTCATCAAATTATTATACATTTTTGTGCTACCCGGATGTGTAACAGTTCGGTTTAGACCGTAGTCAAAATAGTAGTTTTAGGACCACAAATCTGAGTCAAAAAAATATTTTAATATTATTTTTTGTGTCTACAGTATGTGATTAAGCATGTGTGAAAGTTTCGTGAATTAATTTTATTGTTTGTGTGCTTAATTTGATAAAAGGACTTAATCGCATAAAATGCAAAGGTTGGCTATTAATGTGTAATTGCCAAATTGTTATGGCTTTTATTATATGGAGTCCTTATGTTGTTATTAAGCCTTAGGAATTTTTTATGGACAAAAATGCCTTAAGATAGTGGAATATAAATGAAAATAAAAAAGGCTAGTTTAGTAATTAGCAAAATTAGTAATTATTAATGAAACAAAAACATGAAATCAAGTTTTCATTCATCTTTTAATGCTGAACATATCAAAGAAAAAGGAAAGAAGAAAAGCTTTAAGGGTTTGGCATTGTTCAAGAAAAATTAAGGTATGAGTTTTGTTTGATTTTTGATAATTTCTACGTTTTTGTAATCGTTGCTTCGAGTACTATCAACCCCTGCTTTAATTTTGGAATATGATGATGATTTTGAAATTTGCCATTGACGAATGCTTGAGCTTTGTGATAGTTGACGATGAAATATGGAATATATGTGTTAGATTAACATGTTTTGTCTTTGGATTTTTTATGAATTTGAGTAATTTGGACTAAATTGTGAAAATAATATTTTGAGAGATTAAAATGTGAAATAAAAGAAATGTGTGGACTTACATGAAGCATATGAATATTCGGCTAATCATGGGTACAAAGAAATTATGTGTATTTTGTGATTTTGTGAAATAGGGACTTAAATGTCAAAATGTAAAAATATGAGGGCTAATTTTTAAATTGCCCTAAATGTGTGTTTTTGGATTTAATTGAATGATTTGGAGAATAAAAGAGTTAAATTTGAAAATGTATAGATCAAGAACCAAAGAAAACGGATTTAGATTGAGGAAAGTCGAAAGTGATCGAGTAGTCAAATTCGTCAGTTTATATCTGTACGAGGTAAGTCTCTATACAAATAAATGTATTTGAATTGATTCATTTATGTTCATATGAAATTGAATTGTGATGAATGACTACGAAAGATACAAACATGAAATCCGAGAAAGTATCGACAATGTCTTAATGTTCAAAAAGTCCCGCACGAACCATAGGAATAGATAGGATTCATATCTCATGACATAGAGTTCCGATATGTGCGTGTAAGACCACGTTTGGGATGTTGGTGTCGATTTGAGAATTACGTGTAAGACCATTTTTGGGACATTGACATCATATATGATTTCATGTAAGACCCTGTCTGGGATAGTGACAGCGATATTTGATTACATGTAAGACCACGTTTTGGGATGTTGGCATTGTACAAGGGTTCTGAGTTATCTGAGTATCCTATTTGATTCGGAATGGTTCAACGGGCAATTTTGGGAAATGAAAGATTATGTGAAATGTGTAACTAATTCAGGTACGTTTGAAATGAATACTATGTTCGAATATGAAATGTAAGTATATGTGAATTTGCAAAAGTGAGATATGTGCATAGTCTTGTTGAGACAAAATGTGATATAAGTATGAATGTGCTATGATCTAATGAGATACATGGAGATGTGACTTGTTTTTAAGCAAATGGTTGGATACAATTGAGCTAAAGAATAAATATGAATATGCTACTGGGATATGTTAAAGGTCTTGTATTTGAAATGGTTATAAATGTTTTATATGTTAAGTTTATTTGTATATGGCTTACTAAGGTTTTGAAAGCTTACTTTGTGTGTGTTTGCATTGTTTTATAGATTGTTAAAGTTACGGAAGGCTCTGGGATCGTCATCACACTATCAAATCATATTTTGGTACCTTTTGAATGTGTTTATAGCTATGTATGGCATGTATAGTCTGGTTGAATTAGATGATGTTTTGAGTTGTATATATAAGATATGTGATATGGCTTGTAAATGGGATGTGAATATGGTAAATGTCAATTATGTTTTGTGATGCAAAGTTGGTACATTTTGGTGAATGATTTGTGTATTCAATTGGTAAGTTTTTGGATGAATTTTGCCTAGAAATGCTTGTGATTAGAATGAGATAAATGGTTCATAAGCTGGTATGTTTGATATGCTATTGAATGGTTAGAAAATATGATCATTTCGGTATGTTTTGGTTACTTTTGGTGCTTGAAATGATGCTTGTTTTTGCATGTAGGTTTGACCCTAAAATGGGTGGCAAATTGGCCTTGTAAATGGCCTATATTTTCCCACACGGTTGAGCACACGAGTGTGTGGCCTGACTGTGTCATTTGAGTTTGTAATTTAAAACAAGTCAGTGTCGACCACGGGCTAGACATACGGGCATGTGACTGGTCATGTGATGCAAGTTAGTGTCGACCACAGGTAAGGCACACGGGTGTGTCCTCGGCCATGTGGACAAGTCAGTATGTATGCCCTATTTTGCCATGGCTTAGACACATGGGTGTGTCTGAGGCCGTGTGAGGCACACGGCCTACCCACACGGGCGTGTGACCTCTGTAACTTTGAAAAATGTTTGAATTTTAGAAAATTTCATATGTGTCCTATTTAGTCTCGACCCCTTTCTAATTCATGTTTAAGGTCTCGTAGACCTATTTAAGGGAATCTTTGATTGTGAATTGTTAAGTTATGATGTGAAATGTTTGTAAAAGTTCCAGATTGTCCGGTAATACCTCTTAACCCTAGACCGGCGATGGTTACGGGTTAGGGGTGTTACAGGATAAACTGACAAGCAACCATTGTGCTCCTCATGCAAAATTCTCCAAATCTACTCATCATCTTTAGGTAGACAAACTCTATCGCAGAACATCAGGCAATCATCCGCACCAACCTGAAAGTCAGAGTTATTTCCCAATTCATATTGAGCTCTCTTAACTTGCATCTCACTATCATTTTCTTGAGCTTTACGTATTTGCTGAAGAAATAATGGTCTAGCCCTAAACTTGACCAATATAAAACCATCATCAGACAATGCTAAGCTCATACTCATGGCCCTCAAAGTATATAGGGACTTTCTGCTCAAAGCATCCGCAACCACATTCGCTTTCCCCAAATGGTAACCGATTACTAACTCATAATCCTTCAATAATTTGAGCCACCGCCGTTGTCACAAATTCAAATCCTTTTGGTTCATCAGGTACTTCAAACTTTTGTAATCAGTAAAGATTTGACACTTTTCACCATATAAATAATGACGCCAAATCATCAAAACGAAAATGATCACAGCCAACTCCAAATTGTGATTCGGATAATTCTTTTCATGCGGTTTTAGCTGTCTCGAGGCATAAGCTACTACTTTACCCTCATGTATCAACACACAACCAAGACCATTTAAGGACGCATCACGGTAGACCACAAACTCCTTTCCCGACTCAAGTTGTACTAAAATCGGGGCTTCAGTCAAAAATGTTTTCAATTTCTCAAAACTCTGTTGACACCTCTCAGTTCATTCAAACTTAACATCTTTATGTAACAGCTTCGTCATCAGTGTAGCAATCATGGAAAACCCTTTAACAAATCATCTGCAGTAACCCGCTAGACCCAAAAAGCTCCTAATCTCTAACACATTCCTCGGTGATTTCTACTCCGCAATAGCCGAGATCTTACTCGGATCAACTCTAATTCCATCACCCGACACAATGTGTCCTAAAAATATGACCTTTCGGAGCCAAAACTCACTCTTGCTAAACTTAGCATACAACTGCTTATCTCTTAAAGTCTGTAAAATAGTTCTTAGGTGCTCTGCGTGTTTACTCTCATCTTGGGGATAAATTAGTATGTCGTGATAAAAACAACTACAAACTTATCCAAATACGGTCGGAAGATACGATTCATTAAATCCAATAAAGATCGCAGGAGCATTGGATAAGCCAAATGGCATGACAAGGAACTCATAATGTCCATACCTCGTCCGAAATGCAGTTTTCAGCACATCTTGCTCCTTAACCCTCAACTGGTAATAGCCAGATCTTAGGTCTATCTTAGAGAACACCGTAGCTCCCTTCAATCAATCGAACAAATCATCTATCCTTGGCAAAGGATACTTATTCTTCACTGTCACCTTGTTAAATTGTCTGTAGTTTATACACAATCTCATCAACCCATCTTTCTTCTTCACAAAAAGCACTAGAGCACCCCACGGCGAATAGCTCGATCTTGTAAAACCCTTATCCGTTACTCTTGCAGCTGAACCTTCAACTCTTTTAACTCCAATGGTGCCATTCTATAAGGGGCAACCGAAATAGGTGCTGTACCCAAAACTAACTCAATACCAAGCTCGACCTCTCTAACTAGAGGCAATCTGGGCAACTCTTCCAGAAACACATCTGGATACTCGCACACCACAGGCACTGATTCAATTTTTACCTCTGACACTTGAGTATTCAACACAAAAATGAGATAGGACTCATGCCCTTTTCTCATGTATTTCTAATCTACCATAGACGAAATTACTACAGGCAAACTGTTCGATTTACCTGATTCAACCCGAATGATATCTCCATTTATACATTTCAGTTCAATAAACTTACTATCAAAGTTTACTAAAATATTATAAGTTGTCAACCAATCCATGCCAAGAATTAGGTCAAATTCATTAAACGGCAACAATATGAGATTTGCCAAAAAAACAATGACCTTTAATTGTCAAAGGACAATTCCTACACACGTTGTCAACTAGCACATGTTTACCTAACGGGTTTGACACTTTTATCACAAATTTCATAGACTCAACAATAATACTAATGCTAGATACCAATTTCATGCAAATATAAGAATGGTTAGACCCCAGATCAATCAAACCAACAATAGAGATTTCATGAAGAAAAAAAGTACTAGCTATCACATCTGGAGATGTGCCTCTTCGCGAGCACGAATGGCATACATCCTTGCAAGTGCTCTACCCTCTGATCTCACAGCAGAGTCTCTAGGTGCACCTCTACTACTAGTCCTACTCTCCGGGTTCCTTTGTGGTCTACCCCTCAAAGGTACATTGCTCGTTTTTACTTCTTGTTTTCTGCTTTCTCATCTCTCTCTGGACAATTCTGAATGAAGTGGTCTGGTGAACCACACTTATAACAAGTACAATTGTTTCCTCAACACTCCCAAATATGTTGTCTACCACAATTTGAACACTTTGGCTTATTTGACTTTGCATTGCCCACGCTTGCTATCGAGGTGGCTTGAACTCTCAAGCCCGAATATGCATTACCTCAATCTCGATGTGAATACCCAATAGAAGTGGTCATCCAAGGGTTCGTTTTCTTGGATCTCTTTGATTGGGTTTGAAACGATTTACTCATCGACCTCTTCCTTGCATCTCGGGCCTCAATTATAGCTTTTCTCTTTTCCTTATTCAACTCTTCAGGCTTGCAGGCTCTATCGACCAACACCATGAATTCTTTCAATTCCAAATCCCAACTAGCAATCTGATATCCTCATTCAGCCCATATTCGAACCTCTTGCACATAATAGTTTTCGTAGACACACACTCTTGAGCATACTTGCCGAACCTAACAAATTCGCACTCATACTCTATCACAGTCATCTTACCTTGTTTCAATTCAAGAAACACTTTCCATTTCTGGTCAACAAACCGCTGACTATGTACTTCTTTTGGAATTATTTTAGGAAGAAGTACCATGTCACTCTTTCCCTCGGTACTACAGATGTTACCGTTTTCCACCAGTGATATGCCGAGTCACTCAGTAATGGCACAGCAAATTTTAACCTCTCCTTAGGTGTGCAAGAGAGTTCATCGAATACTCTTATAGATTTCTTAAGTCAGAACTCTGCTTTCTCAGTGTCATCGTCTATATTAGCTCTAAATTCCTCGACCCCTTACTTCCGAATCTTATCAACTAGGGTTTGGTCATTCTCACCAAATCTATACCTTGAGGAGCCACGGGGACTGGCTGAGGTATATGAGGAGGTGGAGGAGGTTGAGCATTAGGGTTCGCTCGTACAAACTCAATGTACCAATTACTCATCATGTGGAGAAAGGCTTCTCGAGCCTCTTCTTCTTGACCCAAAATCTCGAGTCTACTTTTTGCAAGCACGGTCCCTTCCACGGGAGTTAGTGCATTACTAGCAGCGTCATTAGCAGCAGCTCGGTCGGAGATCCATTTGCTATATAAAAGCACAATTTAAAATTGTTAGAGTCACCACACTATCAATACATCGATGGCATATATAGCTAGACTCTCACACACACTATAGTAGTCTTAGAATCGAAGAAACCTGGCTCTAATACCACTAAATGTAACACTCATTACCATCATTCAACATTGGAACAAGGTACGAGGCATTACTAGACTTATACAAAATCAATTATGCAATACCAAGACATGACTTTTCACTCCAAATTAAAACTTTTCATAACACCCCTTAAACAAGCCTATGAGGCCTAAGTCCTACTTTAGGAATGGTTCGGAATGAAATCGAACCCTTTTGAAGCTCTCTAGAAAATCTTAGAAAATTTTCACTAAACAGTCCACACGCCCGTGTGGAGGAAGGAGGCACGCCTGTGTGGCATATCACATGCCCATGTTCCACACCCATGTGGATTAATTTCTAAATTTGAACCTACAGGGGTTTTCACATGGTCGGACACACGCCGGTGTCCATGGCCCGTGTCCCTTACACGGTCTCGACACGCCCATGTCTTAGCCCGTGTGTAAAAACCTTGGCATTCTATTTCTGACATCACCATCCCATAAATGTCACACGGCCTAGGCAGATGCCCACGTCCATGGCCATGTCTTTCACACGGTTAAGACACACAGCCCTGTCTCTGCCAGTGTGTTTACTACAGAGTGTACTGACTTGTAAACCTAGTATGCAAGGGAACACACGACCAAACCACACGCCCATGAGGTTGACCGTGTGTCACACACGACCTAGACACACACCCGTCTGTCTACTCGTGTGGACAAGAATTAGGCTATTTGCCAAGCTCATTCTATCACCCTAAATTATACAAACATAATGCATATTAAACCTTCAAACCATTCATGCATATTTAGACTAAGTAAACCAATCATGAATCTTGTACATACATGAATAACCTCATCTTTTCATAGATTCATACGAAAGAGTCACCAACTATAGCCTTAACAAAAGAGTTCATCTTTGAATGAGCCAACACATTTGGCCAAAACAATATGACATTTAACTAAGTCTAGTCCCTATACATGCCATACTCAAAAAGCTAAGTCTAACTATACCAAGATGTGCTAATAGTGTGGGTGATCCTTTACTTATCTACGTATCCCGAGCTGACTCTTCGACACTATAAAACAACGAAAAAGAGAAGGGAGTAAGCTTTAAGCTTAGTAAGTCTATATGTAAACAATAAGTATCATACCATATGCTAATCAATCAAAAACATTACATACTATGTAGGAACAATTCATATTCTTATAATCATGCTTACTCATCTCATCTCTTACCACATCCCAACCACATATCATATACATTACTCACATTTACTTGCAGTTATGCCCTGCACTTATCACCACAAAGCCACATATAGTTTCACTAAGAAAAATTTCTCAATGAACCCTTCGGAATGATACAAGATACTCGATGGCTTCGCACACAGCCCACCATTAGTCAATAATAGGGTGGTATCGCACACATCCCACCATTAGTCAATAATAGAATGTTATCGCACACAGCCCACCAATAATGATAGTTACGGTGGTATCGCACATATCCCATCGTTAATCAATAATAAGATGGTATCGCACACAACCCACCAAAATTTACATATTTTCGGATATTCATCCGTACCCATTTTTCCCTTCCAAAGGTTCATCCGAGAGTTTTCACATTTTCTACCATTTCAATAATTCTCACCAATAATCGATTACGTCTGCACAATGCATTAATAGTTAAAACATATGTAATAGGGATATATCATTTACACATAAACTTACCTCGGTGTAAAATATATTAATTTGCGGCTTAGTCCGAAACCTTGCCTTTTCTCCGGTCAAGATTGTTTCTGCGTTCTTCTTGATCTATAATAATTAAATTTACTCATTTAATCACTACATAAATCAAGACACTTCAAGATCTTTACTTTGGCAAAAATGATCGTTTTGCCCTTATACTTTAACAAAACACTACTCTTGTCCTCCTTGGCCGGCCATCACCTTTAGGAAGGCCTAATTGCACTTTAAAGACCTCCAATTTAATATTCCATAGCTATTAGACACCTCTAGCTTGTAAAATGAAACTTTCGCACTTTATGCGATTTAGTCCTTTTTTACAATTAAACATGGAATCACCAAAATCAATGCACCAAAATTTTCACGCACCCATATAATTATGCCATAACACATAAAATAATATTAAAACTAATTTATCCGACCTCGAATTAGTATTTTTGAAACCACTATTCTGACTAGCCCCAAAATCAGGCTGTTACATGTATACAGTGGGATGACCTTGAGGTGGAACCTCATGCCTTAGTTAAATCAGTATTTAGCCGTACTTAGAACGTTATTTTTCAACTTAGGTATATTGTTAGCCTGTTGATGATTTACTCATAAAAATATTTTGCATTTTAGAATTAAGTCTTATAACTTGAAGTAAATTCATACACATCGTGTGATTATCCAAGTAGTTTATATTCTATTTATACTACATGTTATGAAAACCAAACATATATGGTTAGAATTTTAGGCAATTAGGTTATGATTCTAACTGGATTTAGTTTAAAATTGAGACTTATTAAATATATTGACCATAAATAAATAATGTATTAATGGTTTCAAGTCTAGTGGGTTGCACTCTGTAGTCTGGATTTGACGATCGGGTCAGGTATGGGTTGTTACATCATATCTGTTGTTTTACTTAGATTTCTGTTGAAATATTGAAGCATGTCAAGTTAATGTGCAAAAACTATGTCTGTTGTAAATATAAGGTTGTTGTATTAATAAGTTGTTACTAGGAAAAGTACTATAGATTATGCATTATTGACGAATGCTTGCTATGAGTTATTTTGGTAAAAATAAATGGTATGTAGTGTATGGAAGGATGTTATGATGGATGAATAAATAAGGAGATGTAATGTTGTGCACTTTGTGCCACATGTTATTTGCCTTTGCGGAGGCTCGATTGGACTGTACGGAGATATATGCGCAAAAGTATGTTATGACCTTGCGAGGGTTCTTCTCAAGAATGAGACTCTATAGAGTCTAAGGCTCCAAGCCTCATGTATGTATTCAAATCCGATAGCCATGGGCATATGCAAGGTAAGACAGGTTATTGGACTTGTCCTCATGTTTCAATCTAAAATTGTTTGTTGGACTTGTCTTCAAGTTCCTATGTTAAGGCTATAGGCTAGGTTCCATCATATATAAATCCATAGGACTATCTGTTCACCGAATCTACACGTTTGAGTCTGCATTGACTATCCTTCAAGTAAGAGTCCGTATGAACTATCTTTCAAGTAAGATTCTGAATGGACTATTTTTCAAGTAAGAGTCTGCATGTGTTACCTTTCAAGTAAAATTCTGCATGGACGATCTTTCAAGTAAGAATCCACATAGACTATTCTTCAAGCAAGAGTTCACAGGAACTGTTCTGCAAGCAAGAGTCTATAGGAACTAACCAACGGGTATGAATCCTCAAGTCTAAGTTTGCCAAGATATTATCCCACAAATCTAAGTCTACCAAAAATGAGTTTGTATGCATGAATCCACACATGTGAGTTCATGAATGTGATCCCATGGAAGCATGTCCACTAATTTGGGACCCACAGGTAGGAACCTACGTGTATGAATCCATATGTATGAAATCAATACATATGCGTAAGCGGAAACACATGAATATATAGACTTTTTTAACACCTTTTGAGCACTAATTCATGCAGTTTCTAAGTAATTTTTTTTGAATTTCATAATTTAATTACAAAATAATTAAATAGCACTCAATTTATGAAACATATTCAATTTTAATTATTTTTATAATAAATTTGCACAATTTGATCTATTTTCTACAGTTTTGCACAAATATTGAAAAATCAGCTCGACAGTCACCTTGGAAGAATTAATTTACAAGGCAGCTTAGGAGCACAAGATGATGAATTAAAATCCATGGAGGACTTAAAATTAAGTTTTTGGACTTTCTCGAATCAATTGGTCTGATTTGATTTTTATCGAAAAAAAGGGCAACTTAAAGTAGGGGAAAGGGCTTGAACTGAGCAAGTAAAGAGGGAGGATGGACAAGCACAAAAGTGCAGCTGAATTTGTCCCATATATCTGACCCAATCAGCTTATTTTTGCACTTACAAATCATCCCTTGAACTTCTCCTAAATGCTATTCAAACCCCTCCCTTTTTCATGCCTTTTATTTTAAGCTACAAGCTAAAAATAAAAAATTTAAGTCAACCATTCCTTCCACCTAGCATGGCTGGCCATGAGAAGGGGGAGTGGATTCTATTTTTAGCTAATTTTAGCTGCCATCTCCCTCTATAAAAAGCCCCTTCACTTCCTTAGTTTTCATCCCTCACTTCACACATCATTCTCCTTTTTTCTCTTCCATTCCTTTTCTTGTTTTCCTATTTTCTTTGTCTTCCTTCCCTTTCTGATTTCCCCTCTTGAAAAAGAGATAGCACACTTCTTGAAGTAGGAGAATTCAAGTGTTCATGAAGGTCTTGAATTGATAGAATGAGCAGAGAAGAAAAGGAACACACCAGTCTAGCTTCAGAGAAACATCATGACTTGTTTTCTAGTTACCTTCTCTTTATTTTTCCCGTTTACGTTGTGATCATGAATATGAATATTTTTTGTGTTTTTGTTCTTGAATTAATTAAAATGACTTAAATTTCTTTCGTGTTAGATTAATTGCAATTTTCCCACTTAGATTGTTAAAAATGTGTTTGTGTTGTTATTATGTCTTGGTAAATTGTTCAATTAAATAAAATCATGCTTATGTTATGCTTGCATTTTAATTGTAAGGTAATAATTGAATTAATTATTAAACGGATTGAAATTGTAATTAGTTGACACAATATTTAATTGGTGCATGGTTAATCTTCTAAGGTAGTTGATGGTTAAATTAGCGACGGTATTAAACAATAAATTAGCCTTACATAACTTGTAAGATTATTGTGATCCAACTATTTCAATATAGAGATATATTATTATCGTATTTAATCTTATACTTAAAAAATGATTAATTGTTTGAATTGACATAGAGATATGTTCAAGAGAGTAATGAGTTTAGTAAGTAAGTATGTGCATTAGTCAACAAGGTACCAAGTTGTCGTGAATTTATTCATAACAACACGAATATAGTTTTAATAATTCTAAGCTAAAGAATAAAATTGATCTAACACATTTATGTCATGTTGATTAATTTCGCTTTTATAAATCATGCATTGAAATTTTTAATTTTATTTTCTTAGTTAATCACTTAGTTAATTTCTAGTTTTTATATCACCTCTTTCAAATCAACATATTTTCCACACCAATTTATTTAATTTTTACATTTCATAAATATTTTTGCACGGTCCTTGTAGGTACGATAACTCGACATTCTTGTCATTTTATTACTTGTTAACGATTGTGTGTATTTGCACATTTTTCGTCGTTCTAGTAAGTGGTATCAACCTACAAAATATACTAATGAATGAATGATGAAAGTGGAGAACCGTGTCAATGTATAAAATATGCCAATTTTCAAGCTGTGTTATGGCGTAGTTGTTAAGACTGCATCATGATGACGCACAATCCACCAAGGGACAAAGAACACCGAAGCCAAGATTAGCATTAGTAAGCTCGTACATGCATTCAAAGTTTACATGTCGAATATCAAAAGGCTCTATAGTAGTTTGACCGTGTAGTAGGATGTTCGATTTTAGTTTAGGCAGATAGTTCTTCATTTTGGTTGTGGTTTCTATCTTATAGCTTTCCAAGGCCTTGTTGCTCTCTTTCTGCAGCTACTCCATTGCAGCATAATGTTTCACTTTCTTGGCCCTCATCTACTCCTCCCATGATTCTTTCTCAATTTCTGATTGGTTGACCTTTTCCTCCAAATTCTTCTCTTTGGCCTCCCATGTTATCCTTTTAGCCTATTAGGTAATGACTAAACTAGAAAACTCCTTATTTTGACATTCAGTTTTAGTATGTAGCTCGTGGAGTCTATTAAGGGCTTCTTTACTTAAGTTCGTGACTTTTTCAAACTCCGCTCGCTTGGCCTCATCCTTCTGGAAAGTTTCCTAAAGGCCCCAACTAATGAGTTCACACTTTGCCACCATAATCTTGAAGGTGCCCTTTAACTCCATCAGGAAGGGTCTTCTAGCACTAGACGAGGAAGAAGAGGGGTAGGCACACTCTTCTAACTCTTGGGGCAAGTCTTTCTCCCCGCTTTTGCCTAACTGTGTATGTGGAGAAAGGATATTTCCCAGCACTAAGATGATCACTTCAAGGGAAAAAGGCATTTACCTCACTAGTGGGAGAAGTCAGACGTAATGAGCCAAGAGGGAAGGTACGCGAGATAGTACGGATAGCACCAATGCCTGGCTCCACTAGAGGAGATTTAGTGTTAAGGTCAGGCAAGTCCATGAGATCCGTTGGAGACTCAGATACCACATGAATGGAGGATATAACAATTTCTCCTACAAGTGCGGTAGATTCCTCTTCTCTTATATGAAGGACCAATCTTCCACCGCCACTTTTCTTAGTACCTTGGGACATTTCTACCCATGGCCTCTTGCGGCCACTATTTCTAGCCCTTTCCCACTGGCAACAGCTTCCCTATTACATCCCAAATCTGGTAGGTTCAAGTTAAGGTGTGTTATAGTCAAATAATCTATTTTGGCGAGGTGTAATCTGCCAGATTACTTCTTTTGGCGAATAACAATTGACGTATAGTAATCATCATAGCAGTATGTGAAGACTTTGTTTCATGTTATTCTACTATGTAAAGAGAAATATATTGTTAAATTATAAAGATGATTAAGGTATAAGTTATTGCCTAAGGTATTGTGCACCTTGTTTATCTAAAGCAATGTACTAGTTGGGTTATAAAGTGACTTGGTTAGGTACCAACAAGATTGATTAGTCAAATATCATTATTTCAGGATTCTCACTTATGTTTCTCTCAGAATCGGTGGGCCATTAGGAGAGACAAATTATGGATTCAAGCGGCACTTATTAAGTTCCAATAGTTAAGTGAGTTATATATATGGGTGAGAAGTATTTGGAAAGAATTTATTCTTCCTTCAATACTTCCTTTTCTAAATCTAAATATGATCTTTTCTCTTTGAGCTGGAAGCTAAGATTTTTTTATTTATCAGTGGTTGTTCCATTTCTTAATAAGTATTACAACTTTGCATGTTAAGTTTTTGAAAGAGTAAGTCTGATAGAGGCGTATGAACAATAAGTTGTAAGTACAAGGCTTTACATGGGGGTTATCAGTGATTGAAAAGATAGTAATTTGTATGTAATGGAGTTTTAATGGTAATCCTATGTTCTTTAAGTAGTTGTTGCTGTTAGCCATGAAGGATGTCTGAGTCTAGAACTTTAAACTACAGTGGATGAGTATCAAGTGAGTCTATATCCTGACTCTTATATGTAGACTATTTAGGTAGAAGTATATATATATATATGTAAAGGATTATGATATCTATAATAATCCGTAAATGTATAAGTAAAGTAAAGATGAGAGATGTGTTATATGTATAAAGTTATGTTGAAAAGAATGTTGATTGGTAAGCATGCAGGTAAAGTTTGATATACGTAAAGTATGAATCAATCATGAATACGAACAATTTTGAGTAAGTGAATGTTGAGCAATGCCCCTCTGTGAAGCCTCTAGCATGGTAGTTATATTGCTAACCATATTAGCATATCATGATAAGGAATCAATTGTAAGACCATAAGGTTGAGAGCCATGGTATCTTAGTATGATATGAAAACACTTATGGTGTAACCTCTAGTAAGATGAAGACTAGACTAGCAGATCATGATACATGAATGTGAGTAAGACTATGTGGTTGAGACCCATGACAAGATATATTTTTATGTATGTTCATAGTGTAACCTTTGATATGGTATGGATCGAATTGGAAAATCACGATACATTAAATTTATGTATAAGTCCATGAGGGAGAAACCCATGGCACCTCATGTGAAAGTCTTTCGAGATAGTAAACATGTGAATCCTTGATATGCTTTGGTGGCGTATTCTATTTGGCCCTTGTGGCATATTCTGTTAAGTCTATCTGGTAGAAAATGATTGTCTGCTCTTATGGTAAGTTCTTGATAAATTTTGATTACTCCATATGACTATGATAAGGTTATGATACTCTGAAGTTAAGGTAGTTGAATAATATTTGTGATGTATTTAAGTAATTCTTGAGGGAATTTCTTGAGAAGAAGTGTGTAACTGTATGTTTAGAAAAGGGTATCCGCCATGATAACCTATTAGCTTTGAATTTAGGCATGTTTGTAGTTATGAATGAGAAAAAGTATCCATTATTCTAAGTTTATCTGTACCATGTAGGGTCAAATTTGAGTTATTTGATATATGTTATATCTAAATAGCTCCATGACTTCTTTTGGAATATTATGGAATCCGAGTCATTGTATTTCTGAGCATCTAGAGATCTGTAATAAAGTTGCGTGGAAATCATCTGAAGGATCTGTATAGTTTATTAACAATGTAAGCTTGAAGGCTATTAAACAAGAATATGAGTTTATTAGTAACCTGAGGGTATTCAAATCTGTATGAGTATCTGCCAAGTGTGTATGTAAGTATCTGCCAAGTTCGTAAGGCTTAGTAAGTATGCCTGGGAGTGCGTGTCCACCAAGGCCATCATGTGAAAAATGTTTGAGAATAGATTAAATAAGGATATTCGATTGTATGTCGGTGTCTTAGAATTAAAAGAATTTGTTGTGTTAGTAGATAGAGCTTGCAAGGCCGAGGAGTTGGCCAAAGAGAAAAGAAAAGCTAAAATTGAGTCCGTGACTTGAGAAAGAGACAACTGAGTGAGCCATTCCAATCCCCATCCAAGAGGTCAAGAGATTTCACTACTCAATTAGTCACTTTGGCTGGGTTTTCAAATAGAAGTAAGGGTAAACATTACTCTGGATCTAAAGCTCAGACCACTTTAATTGCTAGTGTTGGCAACGCTCGACCAAGTAGACTAGAATGTCTTTATTGTGGCAGACATCATTCTAGTGAATGTTGAGCAACTAATAGAGGTTGTTTCAAATGCAGATCCCAAGATTATTTTATTAGAGATTACCTTGAGGTGGATGAGAAAGAGAGACCTCAGAGTGCAAGATTGGGAAGTACTGCTAGAGGAAGGCCGCAGAAAATTCGGGAAATGGAACACGTAGTAAGAATACACCTAGAGAGCAGACTGCAAGATCGGAGGGTAGAGCGCCTGCGCGAACTTACGCTATTCTTGCTCACGAAGAGGCATCATCCCCTGACATTATCACGGGTATATTTTCTCTCTATGATACTCATGTTGTTGCTTTAATTGACTCGGGATCTACCCACTCATATATTTTCATGAAATTAGTTTCTAGCATGAAAATGCCTGTAGAGTCTACAGAATTTGTGATAAAAGTGTCAAATCCTCTAGGCAAATGTGTGTTAGTTGATAAAGAATGCAAATGTTGCCCTTTAATGATTAGAGGTCATTATGTTTTGGCTAATCTCATGTTATTGTTGTTTGATGAATTTGATGTAATCCTTGGGATGGATTGGTTAACTACACATGATGTGATATTGAATTGTGGAAGGAAATTTATTGAGTTAAAATGTGAAAATGAGGATATTCTTCGTGTTGAATTAGATTAGCAAGGCAGATTGCCTGTAGTGATATCTTCCATGTTGACTCAGAAATACCTGATAAAAGGGTACGAAGCTTACATTGCCTTTGTGATGAATGCTAAAGAGATTGAGTTAAAAATTGAATCAGTGCCCATAATATGTGAATATCTGGATGTATTCCTAGAAGAATTGCCAGGGTTGCCTCCGGTTAGAGAGATTGTATTTGGCATTGAGTTGGCCCCTGGTACTGCGTCTATATCGATTGCTCCATATAGAATGGCCCCAATTGAGTTGAAAGAATTGAAGGCACAGTTACAAGAGTTAACGGATAAGGGATTCGCAAGACCAAGTTATTCTCCGTGGGGTGCTCTCATATTATTTTTTAAGAAGAAAGATGGTTCCGTGAGGTTATGTATAGATTATCGACAGCTCAATAAGGTAATCGTGAAGAAGAAGTACATGTTGCTTAGAATCAATGATTTGTTTGATCAATTGAAGGGAGCCACGGTGTTTTCCAAGATAGACTTGAGGTCTGGATATTATCAGTTAAAAGTCAAGGACTTAAATGTGCCGAAAATAGCATTTCAGACAAGGTATGGACATTATGAATTTTTAGTCATGCCTTTCGGTTTAACCAACGCCCCTGCTGTGTTTATGGATTTGATGAACCACATCTTTCGGCCATATTTGGACAAATTTCTTGTAGTTTTTATGGATGATATACTGATTTACTCTCATGATGAGAACGAGCATGCCGAACACTTGAGGACTGTTCTACAAGTTTTACGGGATAAATAGTTATATGCCAAGTTTAGTAAGAGTGAATTTTGGCTTAGAGAAGTTGGTTTTTTGGGGTGCATTGTCTCGGGAGATAGAATCTGAGTTGACCCGAGCAAGATTTCAGCGATTGTTGAATGGAAATCACCAAGGAATATAATTGAGGTTAGGAGTTTTCTGGGCCTCACTGGCTACTATAGATGATTTGTTAAGGGATTTTCTATGATAGCTACTCCAATGACGAGGCTACTACAAAAAGATGTAAAGTTTGAGTGGACAGAAAAGTGCCAACAAAGTTTTGAGAAATTGAAGGCATTGTTGACCGAGGATCTAGTTCTAGTACAACCCGAACCAGGAAAGGAATTTTTGGTCTATAGTGATGCATCTTTAAATGGATTGGGTTGTGTGCTCATGCAAGAGAGCAAGGTAGTAGTGCATGCTTCTAGACCACTAAAGCCACACGAGAAGAATTACTTGACCCACGATTTGGAGTTAGCTACTGTTGTATTTGTAGTAAAGATATAGAGACACCATTTGTATGGTGAAAAATGTCGTATATTCACAGACCATAAAATCCTAAAGTACTTGATGACTCAAAAGGAGTTAAACCTAAGGCAACGGAGATGGTTAGAGTTGATAAAGGATTACGAGTTAGTGATTGACTACCATCCGAGAAAGAAGAAAGTGGTCGTCGATGCTTTGAGCAGGAAATCCTTGTTTACATTAAGAGCCATAAATACACGAATGACTTTCTCAGACGATGGTTGTAACAGACCGAATCTGACCCTAATCAGAAAGGTGGTCTCGGGACCACGAATCTGAGCCCCATAAATATTTAATATTTATATTTTAAGTTTATTTTATGTGAATTGATGTGTGTGAAAGTCTCGTGGAAAAAATTTAATCATTTGAGTATTTAATTTAACAAAAAAGGATTAAGTTGCTAAGGTGATAAAAGTAGTGAGCATGGAATTAGAAGGGTAAAGTGAATTGTTTATTAAACTTAAGGAGTTGCATGTCAAATTCCCCATAATTGTAGTATAGTGGACGGTAATCATGCTATGAATATTATATTTGTTTTAGTATATTATAATTAAAGTAATATTATATTATAAACATGCTATAATATTTGTTAAAGGATTAAAAAAAGAAAGAAACTATTTTCTCTTCCCCATTCATCTTCTTCCCTAATTCACCTTCAAAAGAGGAGAAAACAAAACTTCATCTTCTCCATTCGGCTAGTTGCATGTGCTAGGCAAGGTAAGAGTTTGAACTTTAACTTAATAATCTATATGTAAATTGGGTTGATTTCTTTGATCCTTATTGAAAACAATTAGAGATGGTGGATATTAGACATGTTGAGTTTCAAAGAATGGGGGTTGATTTAATTGTTGAATTAAGGTATGTGAGATGAATAGATAGAAAATATGATGAAATGGAGAGTAGAAACTTAAGCTTGTAGGATTGCTAAGTGAGATTGTTGCAACTTAATCCTATTGACATGTTCTTATGTTTGGCCGAATATTGATATGGCCATATGTGGTCTTTTTCTTCTTTAATTGTTTGGATATACAAGTTCTTAAAAATGGAAATTGTTGAATAGTGTAATCGGACAAGGTTGAATGCTTAATGTTTTTTTATGTGATTATTGATTTAATTAAATAAGTGAAGGAGGAAATTCGGTTCTTAGGTTTCTAAATTAAATTTTGTGTATTTTTGAGTTTGAACAAATAGATAGAATGAATGTGAACAAAACTTATTTGACATTTCATAGATCGGGAACAAAAAGAGAAAGAACTAGATCGGGGAAAGACGAAGGTTCTCGAATAGCCGATTTGTACGGTCTATCGACAACCGAAGTAAGTCCTTAAGCTGAATTAGATCAAATAATTTTTATGAACATATTAAATGGTAATGTTTGATAAATTTTAGTACATAATTTTGTCTTAGCCGAATGTATATAAGTACATTAGATTGTTTGTATAATTTGATATAGTGATGAAATGTGTGTGGAATGATTGACCACGTTGATATAATCGGGCTTATTGCCTAGCAGGCCTCGTACCGGTGACATATTCGGGCTTATTGCCTAGTAGGCTTAGTGCCGGTGACATATTCGGGCTTATTGCCTAGCAGGCCTTGTGCCGGTGACATATTCGGGATTATTGCCTAGCAGGCTTAGTGCCGGTGACATATTCGGGCTTATTGCCTAGCAGGCCTCGTACCGGTGAGATATTCGGGCTTATTGCCTAGCAGGCTTAGTGCCGGTGACATATTCGGGCTTATTGCCTAGCAGGCTTAGTGCCGGTGATTTATAGTACGAGCGTAAACTTACAAAATGGGGAAGTGATGGTGGTAAATGAGTAAGTCAAAGCTTGATAAGCAAATTAAATAATTTTGGCCACAAGGTATGTATTGACTTAAGTGTGTATATATATATATATGAAGTTGTGATTAAGTAGATTTTTATATAAAGTATTATGCATTTGGTATCTTGGATATGTGGAAATTTGATATTGATTAGATGATGTTCGTTGATCAACATTTAAGCATTTGATGATTTTATGGGTATGAATATACAAGTATATTCGGCTAATTAGGAATTCTATAGATAGGTAATTAGTCATGTGGAATTAACCCCATAATTGTGTGTATATTCGAATGCATGGAATTTAGGTTGAAGCTAGTACCTATTAAATTTGTGATATATGGCTTCGATGATTAATGTATGCTATGAGTTTAAACTAAGATTATGTAAACAATAAAGTAAAATGGTGAATAGTTGATTACATTGTTCTAATTGCTTAAGGCTTACTAAGCTCAGTAGCTTACTCCATGTGTTGTTTACTCTGTTTTATAGATTCTGATCTAGCTACGTGCTCGGGAAATTGTCAGCAAAGTCATCCACGCTATCATCTTTTTGGTACTCTTTTAGTTTGGTTTATTTTGGATAAAGGCATGTATAGAATGGATAATGTCTATGTTTGAGTTGAAAACTTTGTCTTTATATGTATTATAGCCATACGGATATGGCTTATATCCTGTGTTAGTTTGGTGTTGAGATGTATGATTTTTAATGATCATAGGCTGTATATGTTTATGTCATTATGATGCAAGGGTTGTATGGATTTTATATAGCTTATATTCGGATATGGTGCATGTGTATATAGTAGGTGTAATTTGGTCTTATAGGAAATGGCATTATGGATTTAGATAATGTTTTAATAATGTGTAATTAGCCATGGAAAACAAGTGTGATGTGTTTGTTATGTTTATGTTCTGTATTCAATTTTGTTTGATGAAGACTTAAAGTCATTTTGAGAAAATGTTAAATGACACTTACAATTGGTAAATGTGAAACATTTCTTATATATATATATATATAAGAGTTTTGGGATGATTAATTGGTTTAAAATGATGATTATAGGCCGAATAGGTATTTGGACAACTAGATAATATGATTTGTTGGAAATGATAAAAGTGCATGAGTTGATATGATCTCATTAAATTATAATAAATGCCTGTATATGAATCTAACTATTACAAAAATAATGTATATACCGTATAGTTATTTTCGGTTCAACTATGTGCATGTAAACGAATTCATGTAAACATTGATCTGATTGATTATTTGGATCTATTTGAACTTTGGTATGAGCTAGGTACATATAATTGCATATATGTGTCTATTTATATTTGGTCAAGTAGATATGTATTTATATGATGTTTATTGAGTTTGTACGTTTGGACATCTGCTAATATCTTTTATGTTGGTATATTCGGCCCTTTTAAGTGGGTTAGTATAAAATGATAATTGAATCATGTTATTCAATCACATAGATACGAATGGGTTAAATTGCTTGAGTATTTTATAAGTAAATAAGGACATAGCAATTGAGGCTCACGATACTTGCATTATTTTGTAATTTTCATAAAATGCATTTTGCATGTTCAGCTTATGTTTGTCAATGCTTGAGCCATATATGATTTGGTTTAGTGGAATAAATATGTTTTATGCATATGTAATTGTTTTCTTATATGTGTATTATTATATAAGCTTGTTTAAATATGGTTGAATTGATTGAATAAAAGTAATGATTATCTGGTAATGCCCGTAACCCTAATTCGGCGACGGATACGGGTTAGGGGTGTTACATTTAATTGGTATCAGAGCTTACGATTTAGTCGATTCTAGGACTACTGTAGCGCGTGTGAGTCTAGCTATACATGCCTTTTTCATATATTGATAGTGTGGTGACTTCTAACATTCTGAACTGTGTTTTATATAGTAAATGGACACTGATCCTGGGAGAGCCGTAGCGGATGACGTAGAGAGTGTAGCGCCTGACCGTGCACACGGATCAGTGCCGGTAGACTCTTGACCAGTTTCGGGTAGCCATGAGGGGGAGGCTAAACAAGCCTTCTACCAGATGATGAACGAGTGGTTTACCCAGTTTATTCAGACTATCCCAGCTGTACCCCAACCTCCACCCCCGAATAATCCAACTCCGATTCCTTCAAAGACTTCGATGATAGATCCGATGAGATCTAGTAGGCCTCAGGTTGATAAAATCGTAAAGTTTGGGGACGAAGAATTGGGGCCAATGATGATGATGATGCGTAAGCAGCCGAAATGTGGCTTGATAATACTATTCGCATCGCATGAGCTATCTTGTACCCGAGAGGAATGCTTGAAGTGTGTTATATCTTTACTTCGGACACCGATATCACCGGTGGAATACACTAGTATCAGTGGTCCCGAAAGAAAAAGTGACGTGGGATTTCTTCCAGAATGAATTTCGCAAGAAATATATTAGCCAGAGGTTCATCGACCAAAAACGAAAAGAATTTCTTGAACTGAAACAGGGGTGAATGACCGTGACAGAATATGAACGAAAATTTGTCAGGCTCAGCAGATATGCTAGAGAGTGTGTTTTTACTGAAGCTATTATGTGCAAAAGGTTTGAAGACGGTCTGAATGAAGATATAAAGTTGCTTGTTGGCATTCTTGAAATTCAAGAGTTTGTGACATTAGTGGAGCGAGCTTGCAAAGCTGAAGAGCTCGGGAAAGAGAAAAGAAAGGCTGAGATAAAAGCTAGAGACACTCGAAAGAGATCGTCGGGTAAGAATTTCCATTCCACATCTAAAAAGTTCAGAGATGATTTCAGCCGATATAAAGCTACTTCAGATGTACCTAGACGTGAATGACCTCCAATGGGCTCCCGAGCTACCTCGATGGCCAGTGTGGGTAATGTTCCACAGAATCAAGTTGAATGCAAGCATTGTAGGAAATGGCATTCTGGGAGTTGTAGATTCCATGATCGGTCTTGCTTTAAATTTGGATCGTCAGATCATTTTATTAGAGAATGTCCGATGTTAGTTGAGCAGAATACAGTTCAGAATATTAAGTCGAGCAACGCGTCAGTACGAGGCAGGACACCCAGACTTTCAGGCAATGTAGGTGGTAGTCAGAGAGGAACGAAGAACACTGCAGTTCGATCTGAGGCTAGAGCTCCAGTTAGAGCTTATGCTACATGAGCCGAGAGGATGCTTCCTCCCGATATCATTACGTGTACTTTCGCCCTTTATGATACTATCATGTGATTGCATTGATTGATCCTGGTTCGCTCATTCATATGTGTGTGAAACTCTAGTAATCAGTAAGACTCGCCGGTTGAGTCTCTCGAGTTTGTGATTCGTGTGTCCAACCCTTTGGGTAGATGCGCATTTGTTAATAAAGTGTGTAGAGGTTGCCCATTGATGATTCGGATTCTTGCTTCCCGATCGATTTAATGTTGTTGCCCTTGATGAGTTTGACCTAATTTTGGGGATAGACGGTTAACTTCACATGATGCGGTGTTGAATTGCAAAAGAAAGCTTATTGATTTGAGATGCCGTAAGCGGCGAGATCATCGTAATTGAATCCGATGATTTAAGTGGGTTTCTCAAGAATATCTTCGATGTTAGCCCAAAAGTATGTGAGAAAAGGGTGCGAAGCTTATTTGGCCTATGTACTGGATAATAAAGTGTCTTAAAAGCATATTGAATCTGTACCGGTTGTGTGTGAATACCCAGACGTGTTTCCTGAAGAACTACCGGGTTTACCACCGGTACGAGAGATTGAGTTCGGCATTGAATTAGTACCGGGAATGACTCTGATCTCGATAGGTCCGTATTGGATGCACCTACAGAGTTAAAAGAGTTGAAAGCGCGATTACGAGAATTGACAGATAGGGTTTTGCACGCCAAGTTTTTCCCTTGGGTGCACGATTTTTTTGTGAAAAGAAAGATGGAACGATGCGAATGTGTATTGATTATCTAAGAACTGAATAAGGTAACTATAAAGAATAAGTACCCGTTACCTCAGATTGATGATTTGTTTGATCAGTTGAAAGGGGCTTCAGTATTTTCGAAGGTAGATTTGAGATCAGGTTATTATCAGTTGCGAGTTAGAGATACAGATGTGCCAAAGACTGCATTCCGGACGAGGTACGGACATTTTGAGTTTCTGGTTATGCCTTTTGGACTCACTAATGCACCTGCAATTTTTATGGATTTAATGAATCGAGTCTTCAGATAGTTTTTGGATCGGTTTGTAGTAGTCTTTATTGATGATATACTGATCTACTCCAAAAATGAAACCGAGCATGCCGATCATTTGAGATTAGTGCTACAAACTTTGAGAGATCAACAGTTGTATGCGAAGTTTAGCAAGTGTGAGTTCTGGATGAAAGAAGTCAGCTTCTTGGGACATGTTGTTTCAGCATCAGGTATTCGAGTCGATCCAAACAAAATTTCGGCTATACTTGATTGAAAGCCACCGAAGAACGTTTTCGAGATTCAAAGTTTTCTCGGACCTGATGGCTATTACAGACGGTTTGTGAAAGGTTTTTCTGTGATAGCTGCACCTTTGACAAAGCTACTACAGAAAGATGTCAAGTTTGAGTGGTCAGAGAAGTGCCAGAAAAGTTTCGAGCAGTTGAAAGCCCTTTTGACCGAAGCTCCAGTGTTAGCTCAACCTGAATCGGGTAAAGAATTTGTTGTGTATTCTGATGCTTCCTTAAGTGGTTTGGGCTGTGTATTGAGGTAGGAAGGTAGGGTAGTAGCTTACGCATCAAGACAATTGAAGCCGCATGAAAGAAATTACCCGACGATGATTTGGAGCTTGCGACCATTGTGTTCGATCAAGATTTGGCGTCATTACTTATTTGGCGAGAAATGCCATGTTTACTCGGATCACAAAAGTCCAAGTATCTAATGACTCAGAAAGACCTGAATTTGAGACAACGCAGGTGGCTAGAACTGTTGAAAGACTATGAATTGGTGATTGACTATCACCCAGGAAAAGCTAACATTGTTGCGGATGCGTTAAGTTGGAAATCATTATCTGCTCTTCGTGCAATGAATGCACAGATGGCTATGCCTAGTGATGGTTCGATCATAGCCGAGTTACGAGCAAGACCGATGTTTATTCAGCAAATTTGTGATGCACAGAAAGTTGATGAAGATTTGATTGCTAGTCGAATTCAGTGTGAAAAGGGTACAGAATCAGATTTTCAGATTGATGCAAATGATTGTTTGAATTTTAAAAGCCGAATGTGTGTTCCAAAGAACTCAAATTTGATACAAATGATTTTGAGTGAGGCTCATAGTGGTCGACTATCGATACATCCAGGTAGCACAAAGATGTACAACGATTTGAAACAGTTCTATTGGTGGCCTGGCATGAAACGGGATATATCTGAATTTGTTTCTAAGTGCTTAATCTGTCAGCAAGTAAAAACTGAGCATCAAGCGCCATCTGGACTACTTCAGCCAATCATGATACCGAATGGAAATGGGATAGAATTACAATGGATTTTGTATCCGGTCTCCTATGACTCGAGTAGGAAAGATGCCGTCTGGTTATAATTGATAGGTGACTAAATCACTCATTTTGTGCCAAGACGCATGCACTATTCACTTGATAAACTTGTTGAATTGTAATGTATCATGATTGTGAGATTGCATGGTGTACCGAGTTCCATTGTTTTAGACAGAGACCCGAGATTCACATCGCGATTTTAGAAAAAGTTGCAAGATGCTTTAGGTACTAAACCTCATTTTAGTACAGCTTTCCATCCGCAGTCAGACGGTCAGTCCGAGCGAACTATTCAGATACTTGAGGACATGTTGAGATGTTGCGTTCTAGAGTTTGAAGGTACGTGGGAATGATACCTACCTTTGATTGAATTTGCATATAATAATAGTTTTCAATCTAGTATCAAAATGGCACCTTATGAAGCCTTATACGGGCGAAAATGTCAAACACCATTATACTGGACTGAGCTTAGCGAAAATAAGATACACGGGGTTGATTTGATTAAAGAAACTGAACAGAAAGTAGCTTTTACTAGAGACAATTTGAAAGTTGCTTCGGATCGTCAAAAGTCTTATGCTGATTTGAAACGTAAAGATATTGAATTTCAGATTGGAGATCGAGTATTTTTAAAGGTTTCTCCGTGGAAGAAAGTGCTCCGTTTTGGCTGGAAAGGCAAGTTGAGCCCGAGGTTCATTGGACCATATGAATTTATTGAACGTGTTGGGCCTGTTGCTTATAGATTGAAGCTACCCTCTGAATTAGAAAAGATACACGATGTATTTCATGTTTCTATACTCAGAGATACTGATCGATCCGTCACATGTGATTGCTCAAATGCGAGATTGAGATACAATCTGATATGACGTATGAGGAAAAGCCGATCCGTATTTTAGCTCGGGAAATGAAAGAGTTAAGAAACAAAAAGATCTCCTTAGTGAAAGTGTTATGGAATCAACACGGAGTTGAAGAGGCAACGTGGGAGCCTGAAGATTCAAGGAGGCAACAATATCCGACGTTGTTTAACGGTAAGATTTTTGGGGACGAAAATCCTTAAGGGGGGAGAGTTGTAACAGACCGAATCTGACCCTAATCGGAAAGGTGGTCTCGGGACCACGAATCTGAGCTTGATAAATATTTAATATTTATATTTTGAGTTTATTTTATGTGAATTGATGTGTGTGAAAGTCTCGTGGAAAAAATTTAATCATTTGAGTACTTAATTTAACAAAAAGGATTAAGTTGCTAAGGTGATAAAAGTAGTGAGCATGGAATTAGAAGGGTAAAGTGAATTGTTTATTAAACTTAAGGAGTTGCATGTCAAATTCCCCATAATTGTAGTATAGTGGACGGTAATCATGCTATGAATATTATATTTGTTTTAGTATATTATAATTAAAGTAATATTATATTATAAACATGCTATAATATTTGTTAAAGGATTAAAAAAAAAAGAAAGAAACTATTTTCTCTTCCCCATTCATCTTCTTCCCCCGAATTCACCTTCAAAAGAGGAGAAAAACAAAACTTCATCTTCTCCATTCGGCTAGTTGCATGTGCTAGGCAAGGTAAGAGTTTGAACTTTAACTTAATAATCTATATGTAAATTGGGTTGATTTCTTTGATCATTATTGAAAACAATTAGAGATGGTGGATATTAGACATGTTGAGTTTCGGCAATGGGGGGTTGATTTAATTGTTGAATTAAGGTATGTGAGATGACTAGATAGAAAATATGATGAAATGGAGAGTAGAAACTTAAGCTTGTAGGATTGCTAAGTGAGATTGTTGCAACTTAATCCTATTGACATGTTCTTATGTTCGGCCGAATATTGATATGGCCATATGTGGTCTTTTTCTTCTTTAATTGTTTAGATATACAAGTTCTTAAAAATGGAAATTGTGGAATAGTGTAATCGGTCAAGGTTGAATGCTTAATTTTTTTATGTGATTATTGATTTAATTAAATAAATGAAGGAGGAAATTCGGTTCTTAGGTTTCTAAATTAAATTATGTGTATTTTTGAGTTTGAGCAAATAGATAGAATGAATGTGAACAAAACTTCTTTGACATTTCATAGATCGGGAACAAAAAGAGAAAGAAATAGATCGGGGAAAGGCGAAGGTTCTCGAATAGCCGATTTGCACGGTCTATTGACAACCGAAGTAAGTCCTTAAGCTGAATTAGATCAAAGAATTTTTATGAACATATTAAATGGTAATGTTTGATAAATTTTAGTACATAATTTTATCTTAGCCGAATGTATATAAGTACATTAGATTGTTTGTATAATTTGATATAGTGATGAAATGTGTGTGGAATGATTGACCACGTTGATATAATCAGCTTATTGCCCAGCGAGCCCGTCTTGGTGATATAATCGGCTTATTGCCCAGCGTGCCTCGTCATCAGTGACATATTCGGATTATTGCCTAGCGTGCTTAGTGCCGTGACATATTCAGCTTATTGCCTAGCGTGCCTTGTCTTTGGTGACATATTCGGCTTATTGCCTAAAGGTGCTTAGTGCTTGGGTGACATATTCGAGCTTATTGCCTAGCGTGCTTAGTGCTTAGGTGAATTATAGTACGAGCGTAAACTTACAAAATGGGGAAGTGATGGTGGTAAATGAGTAAGTCAAAGCTTGATAAGCAAATTAAATAATTTTGGCCACAAGGTATGTATTGACTTAAGTGTATATATATATATGAAGTTGTGATTGAGTAGATTTTTATATAAAGTATTATGCATTTGGTATCTTGGATATGTGGAAATTTGATATTGATTAGATGATGTTCGTTGATCAACATTTAAGCATTTGATGATTTTATGGGTATGAATATACAAGTATATTCGGCTAATTAGGAATTCTATAGATAGGTAATTAGTCATGTAGAATTAACCCCATAATTGTGTGTATATTCGAATGCATGGAATTTAGGTTGAAGCTAGTACCTATTAAATTTGTGATATATGGCTTCGATGATTAATGTATGCTATGAGTTTAAACTAAGATTATGTAAACAATAAAGTAAAATGGTGAATAGTTGATTACATTGTTCTAATTGCTTAAGGCTTACTAAGCTCAGTAGCTTACTCCATGTGTTGTTTACTCTGTTTTATAGATTCTGATCTAGCTACGTGCTCCGGAAATTGTCAGCAAAGTCATCCACGCTATCATCTTTTTGGTACTCTTTTAGTTTGGTTTATTTTGGATAAAGGCATGTATAGAATGGATAATGTCTATGTTTGAGTTGAAAACTTCGTCTTTATATGTATTATAGCCATACGGATATGGCTTATATCCTGTGTTAGTTTGGTGTTGAGACGTATGATTTTTAATGATCAAAGGCTATATATGTTTATGTCATTATGATGCAAGGGTTGTATGGATTTTATATAGCTTATATTCGGATATGGTGCATGTGTATATAGTAGATGTAATTTGGTCTTATAGGAAATGGCATTATGGATTTAGATAATGTTTTAATAATGTGTAATTAGCCATGGAAAACAAGTGTGATGTGTTTGTTATGTTTATGTTCTGTATTCAATTTTGTTTGATGAAGACTTAAAGTCATTTTTGAGAAAATGTTAAATGACACCTACAATTGGTAAATGTGAAACATTTCTTATATATTATATATATATATATATATATATATAAGAGTTTTAGGATGATTAATTGGTTTGAAATGATGATTATAGGCGAATAGGTATTTGGACAACTAGATAATATGATTTGTTGGAAATGATAAAAGTGCATGAGTTGATATGATCTTATTAAATTATAATAAATGCTCAGTATATGAATCTAACTATTACAAAAATAATGTATATACCGTATAGTTATTTTTGGTTCAACTATGTGCATGTAAACGAATTCATGTAAACATTGATCTGATTGATTATTTGGATCTATTTGAACTTTGGTATGAGCTAGGTACATATAATTGCATATATGTGTCTATGTATATTTGGTCAAGTAGATATGTATTTATATGATGTTTATTGAGTTTGTAAGTTTGGACATCTGCTAATATCTTTTATGTTGGTATATTCGGCCCTTTTAAGTGGGTTAGTATAAAATGATAATTGAATCATGTTATTCAATCACATAGATACGAATGGGTTAAATTGCTTGAGTATTTTATAAGTAAATAAGGACATAGCAATTGAGGCTCAAGATACTTGCATTATTTTGTAATTTTCATAAAATGTATTTTGCTTGTTCAGCTTATGTTTGTCAATGCTTGAGCCATATATGATTTGGTTTAGTGGAATAAATATGTTTTATGCATATGTAATTGTTTGCTTATATGTGTATTATTATATAGCTTGTTTAAATATGATTGAATTGATTGAATAAAAGTAATGATTATCTGGTAATGCCCGTAACCATAATTCGGCGACGGATACGGGTTAGGGTGTTACAATGGTAGCATCCTAGCCGAGTTGAGAGCTAAACCGATGTTTCTCCAAGAAATTTGTGAAGCTCAAAAAGGTGACAGATATTTGCAAGCTAAAAGAGTTCAATGTGAGTCAAATGTTGAGTCAGACTTTTGGATTAGTCCTGATGGATGTTTGATGTTCCGTGATAGGGTCTGTGTACCCAGAGATGATGAGCATATTCAGAGAATCTTACCTGAAGCACATAGCGGATGTTTATCTGTACATCCAGGTAGCACAAAAATGGATAACAACTTGAAGAAATGGTATTGGTGGTCGAGCATGAAGAAAGATATTTCTGAGTTTGTATTGAGATGCTTAATTTGTCAACAAGTGAAGGCTGAACACCAAGTACTTTCGGGTTTACTTCAGCCTATTATGGTTCTCGAGTGAAAATAGGACCAGATTGCTATGGATTTTGTGACTGGTTTACCATTGACACCAAAAAAGAAGGATGCAGTATGGGTCATGGTTGATAGACTTACGAAGTCAACCCATTTCATATTGGTACGGGTTGATTATTCACTTGATAAGTTGGTCGAATCGTATATTTCTGAGATTGATAGATTGCACGGAGTGCCTTTGTCGATCATATTGGATAGAGATCTGAGATTTACATAACGATTTTGGAAAAAGTTGCAAGAAGCCTTAGGCATAAAGTTGAGTTTTAGTACAGCTTTCCATCCACAAACTGATAGTCAGTTTGAAAGAGTAATCCAGATTCTTGAGGACATGCTTTAGTGTTGTGTTTTAGAGTTTCAAGGCAACTGGGAAAAGTACTTACCATTAGTAGAATTTGCCTATAATAACAATTTTCAGTCAAGCTTGAAAATGGTGCCTTACGAGGAACTATATAGGCATAAGTGCCAAACAACTTTATATTGGATTGAACTCAGAGAGAATCAGATTCATAGGGTCGATTTTGTCAGAGAAACCGAAGAGAAGGTAAAAGTAATACATGAGTGTTTAAAAGCTGCCTCAGATAGACAAAAGTCCTACGCGGATTTGAAATGGAAAGAAATTTAGTTTCAAGTTGGAGATAAGGTATTCTTGAAAGTGTCACCATGGAAGGAAGTCCTCAGATTTGGCCGGAAAGGCAAATTAAGTCCGTGCTTTATTGGACCATATGTGATTACCGAGAGGATAGGGCCGATAGCTTATCATTTGGCTTTGCCATCTGAGTTGGAAAAGATTCATAATGTCTTTTACGTGTCTATGTTACGTCGTTTCCAATCAGATCCTTTGCATGTGATTGTACCAACAGAGACATGACTTATGGCGAAGATTCGATTAAGATTTTGGCACGAGAAGTTAAACAGTTGAGAAACTAAAGTATAGCCCTTGTGAAAGTGCTATGGCAAAGACATGGGGTAGAAGAGGCTACATGGGAGCCCGAGGAAGCTATGAGAAACCAATATCCCAACCTTTTTACCGGTAAGATTTTTGGGGACGAAAATCCCTAAAGGGGAAAATTGTAACAGCCCAATTTAGGGGCTAGTCAGAACAGTGGTTTTGAAACTACTAATCCGCCGTCAGAGAAAATTATTTTTATAATTGTGTATGTGATATAGCATGATTATATGAGTGTATGAAAATTTTGGTGCATTAATTTTAGCGATTGCATGCTTCATTGCAAAAAAGGACTAAATCGCATAAAGTGTAAAACTATTGTTCTACAGGAAAACGGCATCTAATAGGTATACAATATTAAATTGGAGGTCCTTGATGTGAAATTAGACCCTTAGAAATAGGGCTGGCCGGCCATAGGGGACAAATAATGTCAAAATTGGTCAAAGTTGTTGGATTAGGTGGATTAAATTAATGAAATAAAATAAAATAAAGAAAAAGATGATATCACCCTATTCATTCATCTTCTTCCACCGAAAATATCAGCCAAGGAGGGGTTCTAGGAGCCTAAAATTTTTAGCAACTTCTTACCATTGAAAGTAAGTGATTTTGGTGATTTTTCTTGATAATTTTTATATTTTTGGGACCCTTGTAGCATGATCTAGCTAATAAGGGGACTATTTTGCAAAATGGTTAAGAGTTTAGGGTTTTTCCATGTGAGTATTCATGCTGATTTCTGAAATTTTATGGAAGAAAATGAATCTTAGTTGTTAAATAAACAACTTTTATGAAAGAGGTCTCCATGGAAACACCTAAAAGGACCTTTTTGTAAAGGTTATAAAATAAGTGGTAAATGTGTGAAATAATGAGTATTGGGAGTTGCTATAAGAGTAATAAATGTTCAGCTAGGCTTGTTAATGGAAGAAATTTGATTAGAATTGATTTACGAGCCTAGGGGTAAAATAATAATTTTGTAAAAGATTAGTGGCAAAAAGGTAATTTTGCCAAAGTATTATTTTTTGAAATGTATTGATTAATGTGGTAATTAAAACGAGTGAATTTGTTATTATAGATCAAGAAGAACATGGAATTAACTTTGTTTGAGGAAAAGGCAAGGTTTTGGACTAGATTTACAAATTGGCATATTTTGATACCGAGGTAAGTTTGTGTGAAATTAAAGCTACATAATGCTATTATATTCTTAATTGTTTGATATCATGAGAAATGTTTAGTATTTCTATGAAATTGATTTATGACACCTCAATAAAAGAATAATGCTATTACGTTGAGTTGAAGCCCCGGTTGAACAGTAGGAATAGTAAGGATACCATTATCACAACATGAGATAAAGAAGGTCCCTAAGACTATGTCTGGGACATGGCATCGGTACCAAAGGGAGATCTCGTGTAAGACCATGTCTGGGACATGGCATCAACATCGATATATGATCTAGTATAAGACCATATCTTGGATATGGCATCGACATCGAGTTTTGAGATCTCGTGTAAGACAATATCTGCGATATGGCATTGGCATCGAGATGTGATCCCATGTAAGACCATATCTTGGATATGGCATTGGCATCATGTTACATGTATGATGAGATTGAGTATCCTTTAATATTCCAATTAGTTCAATTGGTAAAGAGCTAAGTTTATGTTTAAGATGCCAATGAGCTGATTCTATGTTCAAGAGAGTAAAAGTACTAAAGTTATGTGATGAGGTGATACAGGTACCCATGAGTAACTTACGAGTAATAAATGCAAAATGTGATAGGCAATTTGGTAAGAGTAAGCATGAGTAAGTTATGCTGATGAGCTTGAGAACTTATGTATTATCTAATGTGATGAATGGATATTATCATGAACCTTTTATGTTGCTATCTATTTCATACAAACTTACTAAGCTTTATGCTTACCCCTCTTATTTTCCCTTTCCTTGTAATATCGCCATGTAATAGCCTGATTTGGGGCTAGTTGAAACAGTGGTTTCGAGACTGCTAATCCGAGGTTGAATAAAATTATTCTGATATTATTTTATGTGTTATAGCATGTTTATAAGGATGCATGAGAATTTTGGTGCTTTAATTTTAGCGATTAAAGGCTTAATTGCGAAAAAGGACTAAATCGCATAAAGTGCAAAAGTTCTATTTTACAAGCTAAAAGTATTAAATAGTTAATGAAATTTAAATTAAAGGTCTTAAATGTGAAATTAGACCTTCTTAATGTTGTTAACCGATCATAGGGAACAATAGACTCAAATTGGTCAAAATTGGGTGGGTTAGGTGGATTAAATTGAAGGAAATAAATAAAATAAGAAAAGATGATATCACCCATTTTATTAATCTTCTTCCCACCGAAAATATCATCTAAGGAAGGGTTTTGGAAGCCAAAAATTTTCAGCAACTTCTCACCCTTGAAAGGAAGTGATTTTGGTGGTTTTATTTGATAATTTTTGTACTTTTGGAACCCCCAAGGCTTAAGCTAGCTAATGAGGGGACTAATTTGCAAAATGGTTGAAATTTTAGGGACTTTCCATGAAATTTTTTATGTTGTTTGCGGAGTTTTTATGGAAGAAAATGAATGTTAGTGAGATAAGAAACAACTTTGATGAAGGGTGTTATCATGAAAACACCTAAATAGGACTTATTAGTTAAGGTTGCAATTGTGTAATAAATGCATGAAATAAATGGATTTGCGAGTTGTTGTAAGTGGAATAAATGTTCAGCTAGGCTTGTTTAATGAGAAATTGTGATGAAAAATGATTTAAGAGCCTAGGGGCAAAATCATAATTTTTCCAAAGTATAAGGGTAAAATGTCATTTTTGCCTAAGTAGAAATTTTGGTGTATTCTGATTTATAAAGTGATTGAATGAGTGAATTTTATTATTATAGATAAAGAACAACACGGAATCAACCTTGACTGGGGAAAAGGCAAGGTTACAAACTAAACCGTTGATCAATACATTTTGCACCGAGGTAAGTCTTTGTGTAAACGATACATTTTGAATATATATGTTGTTAATTATTGGTGCATTATATGAATGAGATCATTTATGATTGAGATGGATTGAATTCAATAGATAATTAGTATTTCCCGTATGAACCTAGAAATAGAAATGTAAGTGCAAAAAATATTCGTAATAATCATTGGTAGGCTGTGTGCGATACCACCATAATTATTCTTTTGGTGGGCTCTGTACGATACCACCTTATTACTTATTCACAATGGGTTGTGTGTGATACCATTGTTTATATCATCATTTGGTGGGCTATGTGCGATACCATCGTAAATATTCTGGTTGGTGGGCTATGTGTGATACCATCCTATTATAGATTAATGGTGGGCTATGTGTGAAACCACCGAGTGTTTGGTATTATTCCTAATGGTTTATTGAGAAATTGTTTAAGTATTTGTTTCATGTGACTTTGTGGTGATGAGTGCAGGGGATGCATGTTAATTAATATGAGCATTATGCTTGTTATATGGTTGGAATGTGGTAAGAAATGAAATGAGTAAGCATAATTATGGAATGTGGATTGTTTTTGCTTAGTATGTAATGCTATTTAATGACTAGCATATGTTATGATGCTTATTGTTTACATGTAAACTTACTAAGCTTAAAACTTACTCCCTTTCTTTTCCCTTGTTTTATAGTGTCAAAGAGCTGGTTCAGGATACAAAGTTAATTGGAAGATCACCCACACTATCAGCTTATCTCGGTATATCTACACTTAGAATTTTGAGTATGGCATGTATAGGGGCTAGACTAGATGAAATGTTTTGTTATTTTGGCCAAATGTGTTGACTCCTTTAAAGATGAACTTTTTTGTCTATAGCCATAGTTGATGGCTCATTATTACTATATTATGAAAAGATGTAACAGCCTGACTTAGGGCCTAGTCAGAATAGTGGTGCGAGACCACAAATCTGAAGTAGAAATATGTGTTTAAATGATTTTACAAGGCTTATAAGGTGTTCACATAATTGTGTGAAAGTTCCATGAAGGAATTTTATTAGTTAGTGAAAAAATTATCTATTAGGACTAAATTGCAAGAATTAAGAAATATGAGATTCTAGAAGATTTAAGAATGAAATAGTACCATCAAAATTAGTAGAGGTCCTTATTTAGCAATTAGACCATTATTTGTTGAGATAGACAAAAATTGACGTGGGAAGGAAAAATCTAAAGAAAGAGCATTAAAGGCATTTTGCTCATTTGGTTAATTAATGAATTAAAAAGGGAAAAACAAGTCAAAATATTGTCCATCTTCTTCCCCTTGGTCGAAAATCACAAGGAAGGCATAGCTAGGGTTTCTTCAACTTTCAAGCTTGATAGTAAGTGCATCCTAGCCCCGTTTTTAATGTTCTTCGTATTTTTAAAATCCTCATAGATCGGTTTAGCTATTTCTAGCTATATTTTGAACTAGGGTTTACGCTTAAAAATTTACCCAAGTGTGACATGCATGTATTTTGATGTTTTATGGGAGATTATTAAAGTTTTATGTTGGGTAAACATCTTTTTCTAAGTAATTTTCATGAAAAATGCATGTAAGGACTAAATTGTGAAAGTTATGATAATGGTCATAAATGGGTGAAATAGTAGAAATTGAAAGCTGCTATAGTTATGAATATGAATCAGTTAGGCTTAAAATATTAGAAAGTTGAATGAAAATTATTTTACGAGCCTAGGGGCAAAAGTGTAATTATGAGAAATTTTAGGGGAAAAATTATAATTTTGCCAAATTATGAATTATGAGTCAATTTAGTCAATGATAATATTAAACAAGTTAAATTGTCATTATAGATCAAGAAACACGAAGCCTGGATCGAAACCGAGGCAAAAATAAGGTTAAGGACTAAATTGCACAATTCTACACATTTTGAATATTGTGGTAACTTTGTATGAAAATAAGGGTACAATTGTTGTTTTGCTTAAAAATTAATTACTATTTTTGTGAAATGTATGTTCTTCACATAAAATGATCGTTAATATTATGATGATAAAGTGAAGGAGAATAAGTAAGCAAATAAAAGTCCCGATTGAAGTCTTGGAATGGCGAGGATTCCTATGTCATAACATGAGCCAAGGAAAGCCCGTGTAAGACCATGTCTGGGACATGGCATTGGCATCAAGGAATGTAGGTCCCGTGTAAGACCATGTCTAGGACATGGCATTGACTCTGAACGTAGATCCTGTGTAAGACCTTGTCTGGGACATAGCATTAGCATCGAATAAGGAAGGTCTCATGTAAGACCATGTCTGGGACTTGGCATTGACACCATATGAGGAAGGTCTCATGTAAGACCATGTCTGGGACATGGCATTGACACCATATGAGGTAGGTCTCGTGTAAGACCATGTCTTGGACATGCCTTCGGCACAAAGATTTCATGTAATACCATGTCTAGGACATGGCATCTATTTTAAGCTAAGGAATCCTGTGTAATACCATATCTGAGATATGGCTTCGGAATATGAGGCGATCCATGTAAGACCATATCTGGGATATGGCATTGGCATCAAGATATATGTTTGACAAGGTTGAGTATCCTCCATTATTCTAGAAAATTTAACGGGCAAAAGAATTAAGTATGAGATAGGTAATAGGTGAGATGAGTAAGTAAAATTGATGATGAGATAAGTTTTATGAGAATGATTAAAAGTCCATGTAAGCAAAGAGGATCAAGATTCAAATTTTGACCATGATAGTTTAAATATTAAACCATGTAATGAGTGATACAGGGACTATGAATAAATACAAGATAAGGTAACCCTAAGGTGATCGATAAGTATGAGCAAGAGTAAGTAAGAGTAAGTAAGTCTTAGTACATCAATTTTATGTGTACTTATTTCATGATGAATGAGTTTATTTAAAGCAATTATATTGTTATTTAAGATTTCATGCAAGCTTACTAAGCTATAAGCTTACCCCTCTCTTTTCCCTTTTCCTTGTAGTTTCGCCGAGTTAGTTCGGGGATCGTAGGACGTCGGAGCTTGGATCACACTATCAACCATTATTTTGGTATAGCAAAGTTTATCATTTTGGGTATGGCATGTATAAGAGTTTGACCATTTTGAGTTATGTCATATTGAAGGAAAATGTTAGTTATTAAAAGTATACATATCTTTTTGTATATGGCCATTAGAAATTAGTTGATATTTGCTAAGTTTATACCTTTTATGATGATGAGGTTATGCATCTAAGTTTATGAAATGAATGGAATAATTGAGTTGCTTGAGAATGTATAAGTGTGTTTATGTTTCAAGGTGGCAATTAGCTTAGAAAATAGCCTATAATTGTCCACATGGGTAGACACACGGGCGTGTGTCTAGATCGTGTGTGACACACGTTTAGCCCCATGGGCGTGTAAATAGGCCGTGTGTCCCCTGCATCAAGCCACGAGAAAATGAATCGTCACATGGGCGATCATATGGGTGTGTTCCTGGCCGTGTGCCATTAAGGGTTTGATGACATCATAAATAGGGAGCTCCACGGGTGGAGGACACGGGCGTGTTTAGGCCATGTGAAGAACACGGGTTATAGGCACGGGCGTGTGCTCAGTCGTGTGAAATAAGCTAGTGTCGACCACGGGTGTCAAACACGGGAATGTCTTAGGGCACACGAGAGTGTCTTTTGGATCACACGGGCGTGTGGCCCCTGTTTAGGCAAAGAGTTTTTAAGAGCTTTTAAGTTCTCGGTTGAATTCCAAATCCCTCCGAACGTACAATTAGGACTGCGTAGTCCCATTATATGCACATTATGATAAAGAAGGAAATGTTTTAAAATGGAGCAAAATTTTATGTCTCAGGAATGTATCATTAAGTAAGGATAACGGTAATGCCTCGTATCTAGTTCTGGTATCGGACTCGAGTAAGGTGTTACATTTAGTGGTATCAGAGCTATGGTTTAGTCGATTCTAGGACTAACGTTGCGTAAGCATGAGTCTAACTATACATGCAATACCTATGAGTATTTATGTAATGATAGTGTAACGAATTTTGACGGCTTCAATTGTATTTCTTTTATAGTAAATGGATCCCGAAAGAGTTGAGGCTGATGATGGAGAAAGTAACGCACCCCCTCCACATGATGAATACTTGGTACACAGAGTTCGTTTGTACGAACCCGAATGCGCCACCCCCTCCACCCCCGCCTATTCCTCAGCCTACCCTTGTAGCCCCTCAAGTAATAGAAGTGGTAAGAAAGGGTAAACCTTCGGTTGATAGGATTCAAAAACATGGAGCAGAGGAGTTTCGGGCTAGTAAAGATGATGATTCGGAAAGGGCAGAGTTTTGGCTAGAGAATACCATCAGGGTATTTAATGAGTTGTCTTGCACACCTGATGAGTGTATGAAGTGTGTAGTTTCTCTTTTAAGAGATTTTGCATATCAGTGGTGGAATACCCTTGTGTCGATTGTACCAAGGGAAAGGGTCACATGGGAGTTTTCCCAAGAAGAATTCAGAAAGAAGTACATTAGTTAGAGGTTCATCGACCAAAAAAGGAAGTAATTCTTGGAACTAAAACAAGGTAAAATGTCAGTAACAGAGTATGAGTGTGAGTTTGTAAGGCTCAGTAAATACACTCGGGAGTGTGTATCCACTGAAGCCATCATGTGCAAGAGATTTGAAGATGGATTAAATGAAGACATTAAATTGTTTGTTGCTGTCCTAGAGTTGAAAGAGTTTGTTGTGCTGGTGGATCGGGCTTGTAAAGTCGAGGAATTAGTAAAAGAGAAAAGAAAAACTGAAATAGAGTCTCATGACTCAAGGAAGAGATAGTGGAGTAAGTCATTCCAGTCTTCGTCCAAGAAGTCAAGATATTTCTCCATCCGATCAGCTACTTTAGCTGGGTTTTCAAGCAGAGGCAAGAATAAACAATATTCTGGGAATAAGGCTCAAACTACTTCAGTCGCTAGTGTTGGGAACGTTCGATCTAATAGACCGGAATGCCCATAGTGTGGCAGGCGACATCCTGGTGAGTGTCGAGCACATGAGAATGCTTGCTTCAAATGTGGTTCCCAAGATCATTTTATTAGAGAATGCCCTGATATGGTTAAAGAGGAGAAAATTCAGAGTGTGAAATCTGAAAGTACTACTAGGGAAAGACCACAAAGGAACCCGAGAAGTGGGGTGAGTAGTAAGGGTACACTCAGAGAACAGACTGTAAGATCTGAGGGTAGGACACCTGCAAGGACTTAAGCCATTCACACTCACGAAGAGGCATCATCTCCCGATGTAATTACGGGTACATTTTTTCTTCATGACCCTAATGTTGTTGCCTTAATTGATCCGGGGTCTACCCATTCATATATTTGCATGAAATTAGCATCTAGCATGAGTATACCTGTTGAGTCCATAGAGTTTGTGATAAAAGTGTCAATCCTTTAGGCCAAAGTGTATTAGTTGATACAATATGTAAAAATTGCCCATTGATGATTAGAGGTCATTATTTTAAGGCAAACCTCATGCTATTTCCATTTGATGAATTTGATATTATTCTTGGTATGGACTTGTTAACCACTCATGATGTGACAATAAATTATGGAAAGAAATATATTGAGTTGAGATGTGAAAATGGGGACACTCTTCGTGTTGAATCAAATGAACAAGACAGACCACCAGTAGTAATCTCTCACATGTTGGCTCAAAGGTACATAAGAAAAGAGTATGAGGCATATCTTACTTTTGTGATGAATGCCAAGAAAGCTGAGTTAAAGATTGAATCAGTCCCAATAGTATGTGAATACCCGATTGTTTTTCTGAGTAATTGCCAGGATTACCACCGGTTAGAGAGGTCGAGTTTGTCATTGAGTTAACCCTTGGTACTGTACTGATATCGATTGCTCCTTACAGAATGGCTCCAACTGAGTTGAAGGAATTGAAGGCATAGTTGCAAGAGTTGACAGAAAAAGGTTTCGCTAGACCAAGTTGTTCTCTATGGGGGGCTCCAGTATTATTTGTGAAAAAGAAAGATGGATCTATGAGATTATGCATAGATTACCGATAGCTGAATAAGATAACTGTGAAAAATAAGTATCCATTTCCAAAGATCGATAACTTGTTTGATCAATTGAAAGGAGCCACTGTGTTTTCCAAGATAGACTTGAGGTCATGGTATTACCATTTAAGAGTAAAAGACTCAGATGTGCTGAAGATGACTTTTCGGACGAGGTATGGGCACTATGAACTTTTAGTCATGCCTTTTGGTTTAACTAATACCCCAACAGTATTTATGGATATAATGAATTTCATCTTTCGGCCATATCTAGATAAGTTTGTGGTTGTTTTTATTGATGATATAGTGGTATATTCTCGAGATGAGTCCGAGCATGCTGAGCAGTTGAGGACTGTTCTACAGATTCTACGAGATAATCAGTTATATGCTAAATTTAGCAAAAGTGAATTTTGGCTCAAGGAAGTCAGATTTCTGGGACGCATTGTCTCGGGAGAGGGAGTTCAAGTAAACCCAATTAAAATTTCAGCTATTATTGATTGGAAACTGCCTAAAAATGTATCTGAGGTTAGAAGTTTTCTAGGCCTAGCTGGCTACTATAGGCGGTTCGTCAAAGGGTTTTCCATGATAGCGACTCCAATGATGAAGTTATTAAAGAAAAATGTAAAGTTTGAGTGGACGGAGAAGTGCCAATAGAGTTTTAAGAGATTAAAGGCAATGTTGCAGAGGCTCCAGTTTTAGTACAACCCGAGGTGGGAAAGGAATTTGTGATCTACAGCGATGCATCCTTAAATGGATTAGGCTGTGTACTAATGCATGAAGGCAAGATGATAGCGTATGCATCCAGATAGCTAAATCCCCATGAGAAGAACTACCCGACACACGACTTAGAGTTGGCTGCCATAATTTTTGCATTAAGGATTTGGAGACACCATTTGCATGGTGAAAAGTTCCAGATATTCACTGATCACAAAAGTCTAAAGTATTTGATGACGCAGAAGGAATTGAACTTAAGGCAACGAAAATGATTGGAACTGATAAAAGATTATGAGTTAATTATTGATTATCACCCAGGAAAGGCAAATGTAGTCGCCGATGCTTTAAGTAGAAAGTCTTTATTTACTTTGAGGGCTATGAACACATAGATGACCTTGTTCGATGATGGTTCCATTCTAGATAAGTCGAGGGCTAGACCGATGTTCCTTCAAGAGATTTATGAGGCTAAGAGACATGACAGTAATTTTCAAGCCAAAAGAGTGCAATGCGAGTTGAGTATTAAGTCTGACTTTCGCATTAATTCAGATGGATGTTTAATGTTCAGAGATATAGTGTGTGTACAGAGGAACGAGGAGCTTATTAGTAAATTTTTGCATGAGGCACACAACGGATGCTTATCTGTACATCTAGGTAGTACCAAGATGTATAATGATTTGAAGAAATGGTATTGGTGGCCGAGTATGAAGAAAGATATTTCAGAGTTTATTTCTAGATGCTTGATTTGTCAACAAGTGAAGGCTAAACATCAAGTACATTTGGGTTTGCTTCAACCTATAATGGTACCCGAATGGAAATTGGACCAAGTTACCATGGATTTTATAATGGGTTCACTGTTGACACCAAGTAAGAAAGATGCTATATGGGTCGTAATAGATAGACTTACGAAGTCAGCCTATTTTATACCTGTTCGAGTTGACTACTTACTTAACAAGTTGGTAAACTTGTATGTCTTAGAGATAGTAAGGCTTTATGGAGTCCCGTTATCGATCATTTCGGATAGAGATTCGAGATTCACATCTAGATCTTGGAGAAAGTTGCAAGAGACCTTGGGTACAAAGTTGATTTTTAATACGACCTTTCACCCCCAAACCGACGGTCAGTCAGAGAAGTTAATACAAGTACTTGAAGATATGCTCATATGTTGTGTTCTTGAGTTCCAAGGCAACTGGGAAAAGTACCTACCATTGGTAGAATTCTCCTACAATAACAGTTTTCAGTCAAGCTTGAAAATGGCATCATATGAGGCTTTGTATGGGCATAAGTGTCGAACGCCTTTATATTGGACTGAACTTAAAGAAAACCATATTCATAGAGTGGACTTGGTTAAAAAAATTGAAGAAAAAGTAAAGGTGATTCAAGATTGCTTAAAAGCTACTTCTGATCGACAAAAATCCTATTCAGATTTGAAAAGGAAAGAGATAGAATATCAAGTCGGTGATAAAGTATTCCTGAAAGTGTCGCCATGGTGAAAAGTCCTTAGATTTGGCCGGAGAGGCAAATTGAGTCTACGTTTTATCAGACCATACGAGATCACTGAGAGGATGGGGCCGGTAGCCTATCGGTTAGCTTGGCCACCTGAGTTAGAAAAGATTCACGATATATTTCATGTGTCTATGCTACGACACTACCGATAAGACCCTTCGCATGTAATTACACCGACAGAAGTTGAGATACAGCCTGATATGACCTATGGTGAAAAACCAGTTAAGATTCTAGCCTGGGAAGTCAATCAATTAAGGAATAAAAGTATAGCTCTTGTGAAAATCTTATGGCAGAGACACGGGGTAGAAGAGGCTACTTGGAAGCCCGAGGAGGTTATGTGGAATCAGTATCCAAACCTTTTCACTAGTAAGATTTTCGAGGACAAAAATCCCTAAGGGGGAGAATTGTAATAGCCCGACTTAGGGCCTAGTCGAAATAGTGGTGTGAGACCATAAATTCGAAGTAGAAATATGTGTTTAAATGATTTTACAAGGCTTATAAGGTGTTTGCATAATTGTGTAAAAGTTCTATGAAGGAATTTTATTAGTTAGTGAATAAATTGTCCATTAGGACTAAATTGCAAGAATTAAGAAATATGAGATTCTAGAAGATTTAAGTTTGAAATAGTATCATCACAATTAGTAGAGGTCCTTGTTTAGAAATTACACCATTATTTGTTGAGATGGACAAAAATGGACATGGGAAGGAAAAATCTCAAGAAAGAGCATTAAGGGCATTTTGGTCATTTGGTTAATTAATGAATTAAATAGGGAAAAACAAGTCAAAATCTTGTCCATCTTCTTCCCCTTGGCCGAAAATCACAAGGAAGACATAGCTAGGGTTTCTTCAACTTTCAAGCTTGATAGTTAGTGCATCCTAGCCCCGTTTTTAATGTTCTTCATATTTTTAAAATCCTCGTAGCTCGGTTTAGCTCTTTCTAGTTATATTTTGAGCTAGGGTTTATGTTTAAAAATTTACCCATGTGTGACATGCATGTATTTTGATGTTTTATGGAAGATTATGAAAGTTTGATATTGGATAAACATCTTTTTCTAAGTGATTTTCATGAAAAATGCATGTCAGGACTAAATTGTGAAAGTTATGAAAATGGTCATAAATAGGTGAAATAGTAGAAATTGAAAGCTTCTATAGTTATGAATATGAATTAGCTAGGCTTAAAATATTAGAAAGTTGAATGAAAATTATTTTACGAGCCTAGGGGAAAAGTGTAATTATAAAAAAGTTTAAGGGAAAATTATAATTTTGCCAAAGTATGAATTATGAGTCAATTTAGTCAATGAGAATATTAAACAAGTTAAATTGTCATTATAGATCAAGAAACGCGAAGCCTGGATCGAAATCGAGGCAAAAACAAGTTGAGGACTAAATTGCACAATTCTACACATTTTGAATACCGAGGTAACTTTGTATGAAATTAAGGTTACAATTGTTGTTATGTTTAAAAATTAATTATTATTTTTGAGAAATGTATGTTCTTTACATGAAATGGTCATTAATATTATGATGATAAAGTGAAGGAGAATAAGTAAGAAAGTAAAAGTCCCAATTGAAGTCTCGGAATGGCGAGGATTCCTATGTCAAAACATGAGCCAAGGAAAGCCCGTGTAAGACCATGTCTGGGACATGGCATCGGCATCAAGGAATGTAGGTCCCGTGTAAGACCATGTCTAGGACATGGCATCGGCACCGAACGTAGATCCTATGTAAGACCATGTCTGGGACATGGCATCAGCATCGAATAAGGAAGCTCTCATGTAAGACCATGTCTGGGACATGGCATTGACACCATATGAGGAAGGTCACGTGTAAGACCATGTTTGGGACATGGCATCGACACCATATGAGGCAGGTCCCGTGTAAGACCATGTCTGGGACACATGGCATTGGCACCGAACGTAGATCCTGTGTAAGACCATGTCTGGGACATGGCATCAACATCGAATAAGGAAGGTCTCATGTAAGACCATGTCTGGGACATGGCATTGACACCATATGAGGAAAGTCTCATGTAAGACCATGTTTGGGACATGGCATCAACACCATCTGAGACAGGTCCCGACATGGCATCAGCATCGAACATAGATCCTGTGTAAGATCATGTCTGGGACATGGCATCGACACCATCTGAGACAGGTCCCGACATGGCAACAGCATCGAACATAGATTATGTGTAAGATCATGTCTGGGACATGGCATCAGCATCGAATAAGGAAGGTCTCATGTAAGACCATGTTTAAGACATGGCATTAACACCATATGAGGAAGGTCTCGTGTAAAAACATGTCTGGGACATGGCATCGACACCATATGAGGCGGATCCCATGTAAGACCATGTCTGGGACATGGCTTCGGCACCAAAGAAATATTTCGTGTAAGACCATGTCTGGGACATGACATCGATATTAAGCTAAGGAATCCCGTGTAAGACCATATCTAGGATATGGCTTCAAAATATGAGGCGGTCTCATGAAAGACCATATCTAGGATATGGCATTGGCATCAAGATATATGTTTGACAAGGTTTAGTATCCTCCATTATTCTGGGAAATTCAATGGGCAAAAGAATTAAGTATGAGAAAGGTAATAGGTGAGATAAGTAAGTAAAATTGATGATAAGATAAGTTGTATGAGAATGATTAAAAGTCCATGTAAGTAAAAGGGATCAAGATTCAAATTTTGACCATGATAGTTTAAATACTAAACCATGTAATGAGTGATACAGGTACTATGAATAGGTACAAGATAAGGTAACCCTAAGGTGATCGGTAAGTATGAGCAAGAGTAAGTAAGAGTAAGTCATGAGCAAGAGTAAGTAAGAGTAAGTCTTCGTACATGAGTTTTATGTGTACTTATTTCATGATTTATGAGTTTATTTAAAGCAATTATATTGTTATTTAAGATTTCATGCAAGCTTACTAAGCTATAAGCTTACCCCTCTCTTTTCCTTTTTTCTTGTAGTTTCACCAAGCTAGTTCGGGGATCGTAGGACGTCAGAGCTCGGATCACACTATCAACCATTATTTTGGTATAGCAAAGTTTACCATTTTGAGTATGGCATGTATAGGAGTTTGACCATTTTGAGTTATGTCATATTGAAGGAAAATGTTAGTTGTTAAAAGTATACATATCTTTTTGTACATGGCCATTAGAAATTAGCTGATATTTGCTAAGTTTGTACCTTTTATGATGATGAGGTTATGTATTTAAGTTTATGAAATGAATGGAATAATTGAGTTGCTTGAGAATGTATAAGTGTGTTTATGTTTCAGGGTGGCAATTGGCTTGGAAAATAGCCTACAATTGTCCACACAGGTGTGTGTCTAGACCGTGTGTGACATACGGTCAGCCCTATGGGTGTGTAAATAGGCCGTGTGTCCCCTGCATCAAGCCACGAGAAAATGATTCGTCACACGGGCCATCACATGGGCATGTGCCCTGGCCGTGTGCCATTAAGCGTTTGATGACGTCATAAACAAGGAGCTCCACGAGCAGAGGACACAGGCGTGTCTAGGCCGTGTTAAGAACACGTGTTATAGGCATGGTCGTGTGCTCAGTCGTGTGAAATAAGTCAGTGTCGACCACGGGTGTCGAACACGGGCATGTCTTAGGGCACACGGGCGTGTCTCTTGGATCACACGTGCGTGTGGCCCCTGTTTAGGCAAAAAGTTTTTAAGAGCTTTTAAGTTCCCGGATGAATTTCGAATCCTTCCGAACATACAATTAGGGCTGCGTAGGCCCATTATATGCACATTATGATAAAGAAAGAAATGTTTTAAAATGGAACAAAATTTTATGTGTCATGAATGTATGATTAAGTAAGGATAAAAACGGTAATGCCTCGTATCCCATTCTGCTATCGAACTCGGGTAAAGGGTGTTACAAAAGATGAGGTTATTCATGAAAGTGTATGTTGATTAATTGGATTGCTTAGTGAATGGATTTATGTTGTGTGAATTAGGGTGATAAAAATAGCTTGGCAAATAGCTTTGTTCATACCTACATGGGTAGACAAACGGCCGTGTGTCTAGGCCGTGTGAGACACACGGTCAGTTCCATGGGTGTGTGATCAGGCCATGTGTCCCCTGTATGTTAATGTTACAAGTCAGTGTCAAACACGGGCTAGCCACACGGGCGTGTGCCTAGGCCGTGTGATTCTTATGAGGTTGCTGACTTCACAAACAGAATACCCATGTTTTTACACACGGGCAAGGACACAACCATGTCTAGGCCGTGTGGTGCACACGGGCCAAGAACATAGGCGTGTGTCCAACCGTGTGAAAACCCCTGTAGGTTCAAAATAAAAATAAATCCCACACGGGCTAGGGATATGGGCGTGTGTGACCACATGGCCTACCCACACGGGCGTGTCCAATTTCACACGGGCGTGTGGCCCCTGTTTAGACAAAAAATTTTAAGTACACAAAAGTTCCTGGTTGGGTTCCAAAACCCTCCGTTTGCCTGTTTAAGGACTCGTAGGTCCATAATGAGAATGTTTCGAGTATGAATGAGAAATTTTAAGTTGGAATGAAATTGATAGCCCAAAGTTCTGTGACCAAGTGAGTTAAGTCTGGTAATGCCTCGTACCCGGTTCCGATGTAGAATACGGGTATGAGGTGTCTATGCCGTGTGAGGGACATGGGTGTGTGTCTGACCGTGTGAAAACCCCTGTAGGCTCGAAATGAAAAATAAAATCCACACGGACTAGCAACATGGGCGTATGTGACCACACGGCCTGCCCACACGGGCATGTCCCTCTTCACGCGGGCGTGTGGCCCTGTTTTAATAATAGTTTTTTAGGTTTTATAAAGAACTCGAAATGAACTCAAATTGTTTCTAAGATGTGTTTTGGGCTTCGTAAGCCTATAATAAGGTTGTCAAGAGGAAGTTTGAAAAGTTTTAAATTTGAATGGACTTTTATGTTTCAGAATTGTACATACGCATGAGATTTAGTTCGGTAATGCCTCATAACCTGTCCCGACGTTGGATACGAGTAAGGGTTGTTACAGTGGAAAAGTGGCGTATTGTAGGGATTTCATTCTAAGAGTCTATCTATAGTAAATTTATGTGTTGTAATGTGTTGTGTTAAGTGTGATGTGATAATTTAAATTCTTAATATTTTCTTTTGTTTCTTTGAAATTAAGTCCTTAAAAAAAGAGATGATAAGAAAAAGGTTTTAAGTAAATAGTTTTTATCAACTATTTTGAATTTCGTTAAGTTTTTGTGAAGTAACACCTGAGATCCAGACCCAAAGAATTGGGTTAGGTTTAGGGCGTTACATTCCTTACTACCTCGCTAATTGTCCATCATTGAGTCTAAATCCATTATATGCCTTAGTGTGCTTGATGAAGAAGAGCCTGGATCATTAACAATATTGTCACCAACACCACTATTCGTAGGAGTACTCGTTGACTCCTCCCTATCACCCGCAGGTAAGGAGGACTAACGGCAGGGACACAACTGAAAAATGGTATAGAAAAAGTTCCTAGGCTCCCTTATCTTCCTTAGTAAAACTGAAGCTAAGTCACCAAGGGCCTTATATGGCTAAGCAAGTTCAACGGGTAATAATTTATTTGGATGAACAACAGGCCTAACATCCTCTGCCTAGTAGCCATTGGGACTTTTCTCACCCAGATAATAAAGGAAAATATTTTGATTGTTAGAAGGTCTTCTAATACTAAAGGACGACCTCTGTACAGCCTAGTATATTGCTCGAAGGCAGTGAATGAGTCAAGGACTTATCGTTGGAGGCCTGTGGCTTTACTTGGAATAGACCATTTCATTGGGAAGTCAAAATCACCCTTAAGTTTTCTCCTTACCCTGATATACTTATTACGATTGAGATGGAGGTTTCTGACCCAATTTTGAACAATTGGCTCGTTCCCTCTGAGGGAACTAAAGTGCATTATCCCTTCCAAAGCCCTCGATGGAAAGCCTTAATTTGATATATGTTTTGAAAGACACTAATCAGTGGTGGCTCCCCTCAAATGCAACAATCAATGAAGTAGGCCACCAACGTGCACTAGGATAGTGGTGGAGCTCGAAACTAACTATTATTTCGACAAAGGCAAGCGCACCTATCAAACAGTAATCTAGCTGTGATGAGTTTGGAATATCGTATCCTTAAGGACCAAGAGTACTTAGTAAGAACTATCTTTTTATTACCTAGCCTAATAATTAAAGAGAATTTTCTTTTAATCTAAAATTTAACTAACTAATTTAACTAACTTATGAACTTGACAGGGAGTAAACTGGGAAAAAACTTCGGACAACTTATATAAGATGGACAACACCTAAGGAAGAATCCACCTAGACTTCACTTATTACTTTTGATTCATGCGATTTATTCACTTGACTTAATCCGTAGAAATCCCTGAATTATATTAATACCTCTTTCGAGGCTACCAACAACTGACTCTAGGTTGATTAATTGAAATCTCTTTCTAAGTAAAACCCCTATTGTCGCATTAATTCGATCTATAGATTCCCATATTAGGTTTGACCCTAATTCGGTAGATTTTCGTTGTAACACCCCTAACACGTGTTCGTCACCAGATTAGGGTTATGAGGCATTACTAAGCATAATTCATTTATCACAGTCAACTATACAACATCTTTCTGTTTCTTTGATACATTCAGCTAAATAATTACTTTCTTATACCTTACTTGTCTAGCATATAAAAAAAAATCCGTACATTTCACCAAACATCTATTTATCATCTGACGAACGATTTTGCCACTCAATTCACATGCATTGAAATAAACTAGCATTTTCGAGTAGGCATAACTATAATGATTTATTCATATAATACAAACATGAAATTGCATATTAATCATATTATCAAGTTAATATACTACATGCTTTAACCTATAAACATCCATTACTTCACCTTATTATCTAAACACATTATAAATTACCACACCATATATATATACACATAGGCCATTCGATTTTCTTTCAAACATGAACTAAGCCATGAACAAAATCATACATCCATAGTATTATCATGCAAGCCATTACCATATAGAACTTAATTTTTATCCAAAAGAACTAAGCCTTTTTCGCAAGGCTATATTATAGTTATATACAACACCCAAAATCTCATAGTTAACACTTTAGTCTAACCTATACATGCCTTTCGAATTAAACTAAGTTAGGTATACCAAAAGATTTGATAGTGTGATTGACTTCTCGGATGATCCTTCGAGTCCGTAGTTTGAATCAAAGATCTATAAAACAGAGGTAGACAAGAACAAACACAGAGTAAGCTTGCTAGCTTAGTAAGTCTTAAGAAAACATATACTTATATATATATAACATACATCCAACCATTCAATTCAATATCTTCTATCACCAATTCAACTTAAGTAATACATAATTTTTACTTATAAAGTTGAAGTAATCGAATATCATTGATGCATTTAATACAAAAGCTTTACCTTTCTTACTCATATACACCAATCATCAAGTATATCAAAGACATATGTACATAACATATGCTTATCCAATCGACTTACATTCATGCTTTCAAGAATTTACTATCACATGATATAACATGTATATATATATATTCATACATCTCTAATAAATCAATGCGTAAGACATTCACTTTCTCGTTTACTTGTTCATCATTTTATTGAGTAACATGACTATGAAATACGTACCTCCCTGTTGAATTAATACAATTCATGTTTCAAAGCTAAAATTTCTTGATATGTTCGTAACTCGATTCTCATGTACTTAGAGCTCAAATCACATTCATTGACACTAGGCCTGCTGGACTCAAGGTCCGAAGTTAATCATTGGCATTAAGCCTGCTAGGCAATAAGCGAATTGTTTCATCAAGACGTGGCTCGCTAGGCTAAAAACCTGAATAACACACCCAAGACAAGGCACGCTAGGCTATAAGCCCGAATAACACACCGTCACAAGGCCTGCTAGGCTATAAGCCCGAATAACACATCAATAATTCATCAACTTAAAATCTTAACACTTACATCATTTCCAATTCATGTACATAAACCACAATCACTTATCATATCACATGTACTAGTTTTCATTTCAAATTCAAAACACATTTAGTCCAATATATGCCCTTAACATTCGGCTATCATCTATTTCACTACTCAAATGAATTAAATAATATCATTCAACAATTTCATAATTATCTCTTTATTGTACTTAAACTTAAGAACTTACCTCGATTGACAACAGACGACTTAAACCTAGCTTATTCTCGCAACCTTCGTCTTTCCCCGATTCAAATTGATTTTCTTTGTTCTTGATCTAAACATATCAAAAATAATCTCATTCAAGTACATTTCACTTCAATTTAGTCCCAAAACACATAAATATGCAATTTACCATTTTACCCCTAATGTTTCACATTTTTGCAATTTAATCCTATTTGCATAAAACACAAAATACACAAAATTTCCTCATACTACTCAAAGGCCGAATGTTCCTAGGGACCTCACAAGCCCCTTTCTTTCATTCATTTTACAAATAAGCCCCTCTAAAATTTTATTTTCACAAATTAGTCCTATTTACTCAATTTTTACCAAAACTTCAATACAAAACTTATCAATCTTAATCCTATCTTAAATTTAAATTCATCAAACATCAATTATCATATAACAATGTCAATGGCCGAACCTAAGACATGCTCAAATTTAAAAATTACAACATGGGTGATTACTGGTTCAAGCAACGATCTTAAAATGTATAAATTAATAAAACCGAATTAATCCCATACCTTAATTTTTATTCAAAAAATGGCGAACCAAGCTTTTCTATTTTCCTTTCCCTTTGCATGCATTCGGTCAAGACTAAAAGATGAACATTCATCTTTCATTTGTGTTTTGTTATCATTTATATTAAGTTATTATTTAATTACTATTTTAACCTTTATTATAAAATAACTAAATAATATAATATAAGGTTATTGTTGTTCATGGTACCACTAACATATAAAATGGATAAATTGCCCTTTTACTGCATCATATCAAAAAGCCATTGACACTTGAGTACTTTTCACTTTAGTAAGCAACTTTTACGCTTTACGCGATTGAACCCTTTTTGTCAAATTAAACACTTAAACGATAAAATTTTTCTACGAAACTTTCACACACATTAATTCACACATATTAGACACAAAATATAATATTAAAATATTTCTCGAACCCGGATTCGTGGTCCCAAAACCACCGTTCTGATTAGGGTCAAATTCAATCTGTTACAACTCTCCCCCCTTAGGTATTTTCGTCCTCGAAAATCTTACCGTTAAACAGAGTCGGATATTGTTGCCTCATTGAACCCTCAGGCTCCCATGTAGCCTCTTCAACTCCGTGACGATTCCATAATACTTTCACTAATAGAATTTTGTTATTTCTCAATTCTTTCACTTCCCAGGCTAAATTTCGAATTGGTTCTTCCTCGTATGTCATATCGGATCGGATTTCAATTTCATACGGAGGAATCACATGTGACGGATCTGATCTGTACTTACGTAGCATCGAAACGTGAAATACATTATCTATCTCTTCTAATTCCACGGGCAACTTCAATCTATAAGCAACAGGTCTAATAAGTTCGATAATTTCATACGGTCCGATGAATCTCAGACTCAATTTGCCTTTTCGTCCAAATCGGAGTACTTTCTTCCATGGGGAAACTTTCAAAAACACTCTATCACTCACTTGATATTCAACATCTTTACGCTTTAAATCAGCATAAGACTTTTGTCGATCTGAGGCAGCTTTCAAAGTATCCCTGTTCACATTCACTTTCTGCTCAGTCTCTTTAATCAAATCAACCCCATGTATCTTATTCTCACTGAGCTCGGTCCAGTACAACGGTATACGACACTTGCGGCCATATAGAGCTTCGTAAGGTGCCATTTTAATACCTGATTGAAAACTATTATTATTTAAAGGCAAGTATCTCTCCCACGTACCTTCAAACTCGAGGACGTAACATCTCAACATGTCCTCTAGTATCTGAATGGTTCGTTTAGACTGACCGTCTGTCTGCGGATGGAAGGCTGTGCTAAAGTGGAGCTTAGTACCCAAAGCATCCTGTAATTTCTTCCAAAATCGCGACGTAAATATTGGGTCTCTATCCGACACAATGGAACTTGGCACACCATGTAATCTCACAATATGAGATACATACAACTCAGCAAGTTTATCGAGCGAATAATCTGTACGGACAGGCACAAAATGAGCTGATTTGGGCAATCAATCTACTATAACCCAAACTGCATCTTTCTTGCTCGGTGTCATAGGCAAACCAGATACATAATCCATAGTGATTCTATCCCACTTCCATTCCAGTATCATGATAGGTTGAAGCAACCCCGAAGGCACTTGATGTTCTACTTTTACTTGCTGACAAACTAAACACTTCGAGACAAATTTAGATATATCTCGTTTCATGCCAGGCCACCAATAGAACTGTTTCAAATCATTGTACATTTTCGTGCTACCTGATAATCAACTATTATGAGCCTCACTCAAAATCATCTGAATCAGATTCATGTTCTTCGGAACACATATTTGGCCTTTGAAGTTCAAACAATCATTTGTATCAATTTGAAACTCTAACTCTACATCATTTTCACACTGAGCTCGTTTAGCAATCAAATATTTATCAATCCTTTGTGCATCACAAATTTGTTGGATAAACATCGGTCTTTCTGTAAGTTCGGCTATAATCAAACCATCACTTGACATAACCATATGTGCGTTCAACGCACAAAGAGCAAATAATGATTTTCGACTTAATGCATCTGCAACAACATTTGCTTTCCCCGGATGGTAGCCAATCACTAGCTCATAGTCTTTCAACAACTCTAACCATCTGCGTTGTCTCAAGTTCAAATCTTTCTGAGTCATTAAGTACCTCAGGCTTTTGTGATCTGAGTAAACATGCATTTTTCCCCGAACAAATAATGACGCCATATTTTTAAAGCGAAAATAATAGCTGCAAGCTCTAAATCATGAGTTGGATAATTTCTTTCATGAGGCTTCAATTGTCTTGAAACGTAGGCTATGACTTTGCCTTCCTGCATCAAAATGCAACCCAACCCATTCAATGAAGCATCACTGAAAACAATAAACTCTTTACCTGATTCAGGCTGAGCTAACACTGGAGCTTCAGTTAAAAGGGCTTTCAACTGATCGAAACTTTTTTGACACTTTTCTGACCATTCAAACTTGACATCCTTCTAAAGTAGCTTTGTCAAAGGTGTAGCTATCGTGGAAAAACCTTTAATAAATCATCTGTAGTACCCCGCAAGTCCCAAAAAGCTTCAAATTTCAGAAACATTCCTTGGTGGCTTCTAATCGAGTATAGCTGATATTTTGTTCGGATCAACCCAAATTCTTAAAGCTGAAACAACATGATCCAAAAAGCTGGCTTCCTTCATCCAGAACTCACACTTACTAAACTTTGCATACAGCTGCTGATCTCGTAGAGTCTGTAACACTAATCTCAAGTGCTTAATGTGTTCTGCTTCATCGTTAGAGTAGATCAAAATGTCGTCAATAAACACTACTACAAATCAATCCAAATGCTTTTTGAAAACCCGATTCATTAAATCCATGAAGATAGCAGGTGCATTAGTAAGTCCAAAAGGTATAACCAAAAACTCAAAGTGGTCGTACCTCATCCGGAATGCAGTCTTTGGTACATCAGAATCTCTGACTCGCAACTGATAGTAACCCGATCTCAGATCAATTTTTGAAAATACTGAAGCCCCTTTCAACTGGTCAAACAAGTCATCAATCCGAGGTAACGGATACTTATTCTTTATAGTCACCTTATTCAGCTACCAATAATCAATACACATTTGCATCGTTCCGTCTTTCTTTTTCACAAAAAGAACTGGTGCACCCTAAGGAGAGAAACTCGGTCGTGCAAAACCCTTATCTGTCAACTCTTGCAACTGTGCTTTCAACTCTTTCAACTCAATAGGTGCCATCCGATATTGAGCTATTGAGATCGGAGTCGTCCCCGATACTAGTTTAATGCCAAACTCAATCTCTCGTATTGGTGGTAAAGCCGGTAATTCTTCAGGAAACACATCTGGGTATTCACATACAACCGGTACAGACTCAATTTGCTTTTCAGACACTTTATTATCCAGCACATAGGCTAAGTAAGCTTCATATCCCTCTCTCACATACTTTCGAGCTAACATCGAAGATATTACTGTAGGCAACCCTCTCAGATCATTAGATTCAACCTGAATGATTTCACTGTTCTGACATCTTAAATCAATAATCTTTCTTTTGCAGTTCACAACTGCATCATGTAAGGTTAACCAATCCATTCCCAAAATTATGTCAAACTCATCGAAAGGAAACAACATTAAATCGACCGGAAAGCAAGAGTCTCGAATCATCAATGGGCAACTTTACACACTTTATCAACAAGTACATATCTACGCAAAGGGTTGGTCACACGAATCACAAACTCAGTAGACTCAACAGGTAGAGTCGTACTGAGTACCAAAATTTCACACACATATGAATGAGTAGAACCAGGATCAATTAATGCAATCATAGTAGTATCATAAAGTGTGAAAGTACCGGTAATAACATCTGGGCAAGAAGCATCCTCTCTAGCACGTATAACATAAGCTCTAGCCAGTGCTCGAGCCTCTGATCGAAATGCAGTATCTTTCGTTCCTCTCTGACTGCCACCTACATTCCCTGAATGTTTGAGTGGTCTGCCTCATGCCATAGTGTTATTCTGTTTAATGTTCTGCGTCGTATTTTGCTCGACTAACATCGAACACTCCCGGATAAAATGGTCTGACGATCCAAATTTAAAACAAGACCGATCACAGAATCTATAGCTCCTAGAATGCCATTTTCCACAATGTTTGTACTCAGTCTAGTCCTGCTGAATGTTGCCAACACTAGCCATTGAGGTGGCTCAAGAACTCACAAGGGGTCGATCTCGTCCAGATAAGTCGGAGGTAGCTTTATGTCGGCTAAAATTATCTCTGAACTTCTTAGGTGCTAACTGAAACTTCTTAATCAATGATCTTTTACGAGTGTCTCTAGCTTCTAATTCAGCCTTTCTTTTCTCTTTTTCGAGTTCTTTGGCTTTGCAAGCTCGCTCGACTAGTACCACAAACTCATTGATCTCAAGAATGCCCATGAGTAATTTTATGTCTTCATTCAGACCATCTTCAAATCTTCTGCACATAATGGCTTCAGAAGAAACACACTCTCTAGCATGTCTACTGAGTCTAACGAACTTTCGCTCATACTCTATCACGGTCATTTGCCCTTATTTCAGTTCAAGAAATTCTTTACATTTTTTATCGATGAATCACTGGCTGATATATTTCTTTCAGAACTCAATTTGAAAGAAGTCCCAAGTCACCTTTTCTTTCGAAACTACTGATTCTAGCGTTTTCCACTAGTGATAGGCAGAGTCCCGAAGTAGGGATATAGCACACTTCAAGCACTCCTCGGAATTACAGGATAACTCATCAAGCACCCGAATAGTATTATCAAGCCACATCTCAGCCCATTCCGCATCATCATCGTCATTAGCTTTGAATTCTTCGGCCCCATATTTCCTGATTTTATCAACAGGAGGCCTACTAGATCTCATTGGATCTAACATCGGGGGTGTTGAAGTTATCGAAGTTGGATTATTCGAGGGTGGAGGTTGTTGTACAGCCGGGTTATTCTGAAAAAATTGGGTAAACCACTCGTTCATCATCTGGTAGAAGGCTTGTTTAGCCTCCCCCTTGTGGCTACCCGAAACTGGTCGAGAGTCTACTGGCGCTGATCCGAGTGCACGGTCAGGCGCTACACTCTCTACATCATCTGCTACGACTCTATCGGGATCAGAATCCATTTACTATATAAAACACAGTTTGAAATGTCAGAAGTCACCACCCTATCAAATATATACAATAAAGGCATGTATAGCTAGACTCACATGTACTATGGTAGTCCTAGAATCGACTAAACTGTAAGCTCTGATACTAATAAAATGTAACACCCTTAACCCGTGTCCGTCACCAGATTAGGGTTATGAGGCATTACTAAGCATAATTCATTTATCACTGTCAACTATACAACATCTTTCAGTTTCTTTGATACATTCGGCTAAATAATTACTTTCTTATACCTTACTTGTCTAACATATAAAAAAATCAGTACATTTCACCAAACATCTATTTATCATCTGATGAACAATTTTGCCACTCAATTAACATGCATTGAAATAAACTAGCATTTTCGAGTAGGCATAACTATAATGATTTATTCATATAATACAAACATGGAATTGCATATTAATCATATTATCAAGTTAATATACTACATGCTTTAACCTATAAACATCCATTACTTCACCTTATTATCTAAACACATTACAAATTACCACACCATATATATATATATATATATACACATAGGCCATTCAATTTTCTTTCAAACATGAACTAAGCCATGAACAAAATCATACATCCATAGTATTATCATGCAAGCCATTACCATATAGAACTTAATTTTTATCCAAAGGAACTAAGCCTTTTTCACAAGGCTATATTATAGTTATATACAACACCCAAAATCTCATAGTTAACACTTTAGTCTAACCTATACATGCCTTTCAAATTAAACTAAGTTAGGTATACCAAAAGATTTGATAGTGCGATTGACTTCTTAGATGATCCTTCGAGTCCGTAGTTTGAATCAAAGATCTATAAAACAGTAGACAAGAACACACACACGATAAGCTTGCTAGCTTAGTAAGTCTTAAGAAAACATATATTTATATATATAACATACATCCAACCATTCAATTTAATGTCTTCTATCACCAATTCAACATAAGTAATACATAATTTTTACCTATAAAGTCGAAGTAACTGAATATCATTAATGCATTTAATATAAAAGCTTTACCTTTCTTACTCATATACACCAATCATCAAGTATATCAAAGACATATGTACATAACATATGCTTATCCGATCGACTTAATCCATTCATGCTTTCAAGAATTTACTATCACATGATATAACATGTATATATATATTCATACATCTCTAATAAATCAATGTATAAGACATTCACTTTCTCGTGTACTTGTTCATGTTTCAAAGCTAAAATTTCTTGATATGTTTATAACTCGATTCTCATGTGCTTAGAGCTCAAATCACATGCACCGGTACTAGGCCTGCTGGACTCAAGGTCCAAAGTTAATCACCGACATTAAGCCTGCTAGGCAATAAGCCTAAATTGTTTCACCGGCACGTGGCCTGCTAGGCTAAAAACCCGAATAACACACCGGCACAAGGCCTGCCAGGCTATAAGCAAGAATAACACACCGGCACAAGGCCTGCTAGGCTATAAGCCCGAATAACACATCAATAATTCATCAACTTAAAATCTTAACACTTACATCATTTCCAATTCATGTACATAAACCACAATCACTTATCATATCACATGTACTAGTTTTTATTTCAAATTCAAAACACATTTAGTCCAATATATGCCCTTAACATTCAACTATCATCTATTTCACTACTCAAATGAATTAAATAATATCATTCAACAATTTCATAATTATCTCTTTATTGTACTTAAACTTAAGAACTTACCTCAATTGACAACGGACGACTTAAACCTGCTCTTCCGCAACCTTCGTCTTTCCCCGATTCAAATCTGATTTTCTTTGTTCTTGATCTAAACATATCAAAAATAATCTCATTCAAGTACATTTCACTTCAATTTAGTCCCAAAACACATAAATATGCAATTTACCGTTTTACCCCTAATGTTTCACATTTTTGCAATTTAATCCTATTTGCATAAAACACAAAATACACAAAATTTCCTCATACTACTCAAAGGCCGAATGTTCCTAGGGACCTCACAAGCCCCTTTCTTTCATTCATTTTACAAATAAGCCCCTCTAAAATTTTATTTTCACAAATTAGTCCTATTTACTCAATTTTTACCAAAACTTCAATACAAAACTTATCAATCTTAATCCTATCTTAAATTTAAATTCATCAAACATCAATTATCATATAACAATGTCAATGGCCGAACCTAAGACATGCTCAAATTTAAAAATTACAACATGGGTCGGTTACGGTTCGAAGCAACGATCTTAAAAATGTATAAATTAATAAAAACCGAATTAATCCCATACCTTAATTTTTTATTCAAAAAAATGGCCGAACCAAGCTTTTCTATTTTCCTTTCCCCTTTGCATGCATTCGGTCAAGACTAAAAAGATGAACATTCATCTTTCATTTGTGTTTTGTTATCATTTATATTAAGTTATTATTTAATTACTATTTTAACCTTTATTATAAAATAACTAAATAATATAATATAAGGTTACTGTTGTCTATGGCCGGCCACTAACATATAAAATGGATAAATTGCCCTTTTACTGCATCATATCAAAAAGCCATTGACACTTGAGTACTTTTCACTTTAGAAGCAACTTTTACGCTTTACGCGATTAAATCCTTTTTATCAAATTAAACACTTAAACGATAAATTTTTTCTACGAAACTTTCGCACACATTAATTCACACATATTAGACACAAAATATAATATTAAAATATTTCTCAGACCCAAATTCGTGGTCCGAAAACCATCGTTCTGATTAGGGTCAAATTCAGTCTGTTACATTCATCGCCCTATTTCTAGGGTTGCAATCAACTCCGCTTAGTTGTGTTGATCTACCCTTAAACAGGAACTTTTTCTCCACTGAATAAGCACATTCGACTTGAATCAATAACCTGAATTATCAAAACAAGAATAAAACTCACAATTAAAAATAAGCACAAGTATTTATCTCATAAATCAAATAATAATAAAATCTATCATAGGTTTCATCTCCTTAGGTATCTAAGGGATTTAGTTCATACTAGAAGAGGAAAACATCATAAAAGAGGAAAAACAACAGAACATAAGAAAACCCAAAAACTTCTAAAGAACTTGATGGGAGATCTTCAGTCTTGATGGAGATCCTTCTCCTAAGCTGTTCCCAACGGCTATCTTAGAGTGTTTTCTCCTTCTGCTTGGTGTCTGTTCGACATCCTGTCGACTCCCTTTTTAAGTTGCCCCATAGGGTGTTTATATAGGCTTTGGAACACCTCTATTGGCCCAAAAATAGCTTATTCCAAATAAAACTCCTTCTTGCTGTGGTAGGGACATGCCCGTGTGAATCGAGCCCAGGCCGTGTTTAAGTCTGCTAAAGTGGCACGGCCATGTTGATTTCTCATATAGGCCTGTTTTGTCCCTTTTTGGCCCGTTTCTCATTCTTTTCGACTCCCTAAGTTCTCCTGAGTATAAAATATGAAATTAAGAGATTAGGAGCATCGAATTCATCAAATATAATGAATATTCATCCAAAATTAAGCCAAGTATGGGGTTAAAATATGTGTAAATTACGGTTTATCAGATAGATCGATGAGTTATGTGTAATTTCGTACTCGTTGAGTACGAAGGAGAAGAATGGATATAGAAGGAGATGGAAATTGACTTTTAATAAATAGACAGGGAACAAGAAGCCTCCTTCGGTGTGGCTCAGTCATGTCTCTCCCCGACGACTAAAAATTGAAGGCAATTTGGAAATAAATTCCTCAAGCCACTATGTGTTGCATTATTTCCTCCTCTGTTGATTGGCCATCATAAGCGACTACTTCTACTGGAACGCTAACATTTCAATTCCTTTGTTCATCGCTGCCTCTAGAGGCCAAATTAACTGTATGGCCTTGTGGATCTCGACCCGCATGATCCCTTACCCTCCCTCCTAACACCCCTCTAACCTGAACCATGGTTGTCAGATATACCTAAAGTAAAGAGAATAGCAGGCGAAGAATAGAAGTTTACCTTGTGGGGTTGATATAAATTTGAAATGATGTGAGAGAGTCTCTCAGGTAGAGAAAATGACAAACAGTTGGAGAAAGCAAGAATGAGAAAAGGAAAATAAGGTTTTAGAAATTAATAGGAGACAATGCTTTTGGGAAAAATAAAAATTTGATGAAGATAGCGGCGATTAGACTTCTTTAACATTAGTTATATAACTGATCATCATCTATAAGCTTCGGTTTAATTTTAAATTAAAATTTTTGAACATGGCCACCAATTCATGCTCACCACGTGTTATCTTATTAGGCAGATTACCTTAAATTTCTTCGCTGATCAGTTAGAAGGAATGGGGAGGCAAATTGTTAACAAATAGGGGCCTCGTAGTTTGGAAGCCATGAATCCACACGTATAGGCCTACAATTATGAGTCTGCAAGCATAACTGCCAATTATAAATCCACGGGACTATTTACTAAAGTAGTCCACATCATGGTGACAATCTACAAGACCGTCTACCAAGCTTATATTCTATGACATTCTGTCTACCAAGATTGTCTATAAGTTTCCTAAATGAAAAAACTGCCATTCATTGTATATCATGTGAATTATTTAATTATGCGCACAGTGTTCATCAAGCAAACAATCTATATGTGTGAGTTTTGTCGATCTGCGAACTGTGTTCTTCTGTGCTTTGCTAGTGTTCAAGCTTGTCTACATGGAAACGATGTCAAGCACTCAAACTACCCAATGAAAGGAGAGTAAACAAGTTATCAAGAATAAAATGTTTTTGAAATGCATACATCGCAAGGTAGAAGAGGCCATTAAGAATGAGAAAGTTTCATGTGGGATCTATACCCTCATCTGTTTGGTAGGTAAAAATTTTTGGGGATGAAATTTCTCTCAAGGGTGGAAGAGTTGTCACACCTTAATATAGAAATAAAGCTTGGATATCTTTGAATCGAAGTCATTGGATTACTTAATTTATTTTATTTCTCACTATGGCAATTATTTAGTATTAACTTGTAAATATTTGGGTTAAAGTGGGCCTTAGAATAATTGTGGGATTCTTATATAGACGGTTGGGGAATAATTGGAGGGGAACTTAATGGTTGAGATGTAACTACATGATTTCTTAATGGAAGACATAATGATGAGGTTAGAAAATTTTATAATGTTTACTGGGTTCTAGAGATCATGGTAGGAGGAGGGGTATAAAAGGGGGAGAATCAGACTTGTTTTCCCCTAAACTCTTTCATTCTCATGTTCATTATCTTTCTTCCATTTCTTCCATGGTTTGTGTTGTAAGTGATAATAAAAGGAATAAGTGAACAATCTACATGTGGGTAGAAACCAACGTTTTAGCTTGAGTAATGGAGATTTTGGTAAGCTGCTAATAACAAGGGAGAAGTACTTAGCGACACAGGAGAAACTAAGTAGAGGAAGGTGGTATTGGCTTCTAGGTATGCTTGTTAGTGAGTTATTGACTCAGATCTTCAGTGTTTTCCTTGCATGCTTTGTACTATGATGTTCAGTTTGTGTGTTATGCTTATGATGAAATGTTACCTTGTCATGGGAAAGTTACCACAATCATGGATGTAGGTTACGAGATAACGTGCATGTTAATTGTAAGCCCAAGATATGGTATTGATGAATTGTTTATGAGAACATTGTTATGGTGTATGATGATTTCTAAATTGTTTGTCAGTTAATTTGCATATCTAGTTGAAATATTGATGCATGTCAAGTTGGGGTGCAAAAAGTATATCTGTTGTAAGCATAAGCTTGCTGTATTGATAAGTTTTTACTAGGAAAAGTACTATGTATTATTGATAAATGTCTGATGAGTTTTTTTGGTAAAAAATGAATGATATGTGGAGTATGGAGGGATGTGATAATGGATGAATGAATAAGAAGATGTGATGTTGTGCATTTGTGCCACATGTTATTTGACTTTGTGAAAGCTCAGTTGAATTGTACAAAGATATATGCGCACAAGTATGTGATGACCATACGAGGGTTCTTCTCAAGAATGAGACTTTACGGAGTCAAGGCTTTAAGCCTCATATATGTATATAGATCTCATTGCCATCGGCATACATAAGCTAAGACAATCCATTAGACTTGTCCTTATGTTTCGAGCTAAGACAGTCTGCTAAGCTTGTCCTCAAGTTCTCATGCTAAGGCTATATGCTAGATTTCACCATATATAAATTCACAAGACTATTTGTTCATTGAATCCGCCCGTTTGAGTCTGCATGGACTATCTTTCAAGTAAGAGTCCGTATGGACTATCTTTCATGTAAGAATTTGCGTGGACTATTCATCAAGCAAGAGTCTGTAGGAGCTAACCAATGATTATGAATCCTCAAGTCTAAGTTTGCCAAGATATTATCCCATGAATCTAAGTCCGCAGAGAATGAGTTCGCATGCATGAATCCACACATGTGAGTCCACAGGTGTGAGCCCATGGAAGTGTGTCCACTAATTAAAGATTTGGAAGTAGGAATCTGCGTATATGAATCTGCATGTATGAAATCATTACATATGCGTAAGTGGAATCATCCTACAAAATATACTAATGCATGAACGATGAAAATGGAGAATCATGTCAATGTATAAAATGTGCCAATTTGCAAGTTGTGTTAAGGTGAATGTTGTCAAAAGTGCACCATGATGATGCACAATCCACCTTCGCGCAAGTGATGTCTAATATAAGACCAGGCCATTGAAGTCATACCATATCATGATAATTTCAAGATTGGGTAAGATGAGCTATACGAGATGCTGGAAGGGACTAACTCAGAATCTTTCGAGCCAGTGTGAGCTATTCTTTTTAAGTTGAAGCATGCATATAGTGGAAAATCAGTAGGCTAACCCTCAGGATCAAGGATTAGTGTAACTGAAATTCAAAAACAGTGTAATTAATTCAACATGGATCGAAAGTCATAAATTAATAAAAATATTTTAGTAACGATCATTGAATTATGTATTAATGCTTTCAACAAAAACTTAGTGGGAATCGTATCATTCCCGTTTGACTTGTTGAACGTTTGGGTGGGTCACATCATGACGTCATTTTAAACTTTTGAAATCTTTGCAGTTTGTCCGCATTCGATCTCGAGTCAACCTTAGAGCTTATGCAAGCTCGAACATGATCAGGAAAGGTTTCAAATTTTGTTGAATAATTGAATTAATGGAATGTAATGGTTTTTGTTTAGAATTGACCGATTAAAATTTTTTTATTGTTCTATTTTTCAATTGTAGCATTCTATAACTCTAACCAGACAACTAGGTTGGACGAGGGGTGTTACAGTTTATATTAATAAAACTCTATTATATTTATCACATTTGTTGGTGTTATTTTTATCTATTATTAATTATTAATTTATATTTCAATAAAATATTTTATTTATTTTATTCATTATAATTTAACTCAATGGTATAGTTTACATCAACAAAAACTTAAATGGTATAGTTTACATCAACAAAAACTTACATTTTTATATAACTCATTTATTACATATAAAAGATATATTAGACGTGATATTGTTATTTTTATAATTTCAGTTTATCAAGATAATTGAGCCTTTTAATATAAATTTAGTAATATAATGAATAATAAAAATTATTGGTTAAAAATTTTAAAATATTTTTTTTGGTGTAAATATTTTTAAAATATTTAAATATTTTGATAATATGTTTATTTTTTAATTCAAAACCATATTTTAATTATTTTTATAGTGTTTAATACTATATATACTAAACCCAACGTCTCTTTTTGAAAAAAGAAGAAGCATAGACCCGATGTTGATAAAGTGTTAATTAGTTTAGTGACAATAAATTATTTTATTAGGTATAAAACTCATAAATAATTTAAAATAAAATTATCTAAAATGTGAAATAGTAATATAATAAAATAATAAAATTTAATAAATACAATATTGAGCTCGTATATAATAAAAATTAAGATAGAAACTTGAACTCAATATAATTTAAACTCGAATAAAAAGTCGAAAACTTACAATTTTTGTAATAATCCCGTTTAGAAATTCTGCTCGCTCAGTCTTCACTAAAACAGTCATAACTTAAACTTCTAAACTCGAAATCGAGTGATTCAAATTGCATTATGAAGCTAAGAGACAGATCTTCAATCGATATGAGACATATTGACCTAGAAATGCATGGATCCCTTCCAAAAATGCACCACAGTTCAACTGATTATAACATGGCTAGGCGTGTGGGATTGATTGGGGTTTTGAAGTGTAACACCTAAGCTTGTTAACATCATCTACATGGGTTTTTCATCATGGATTGAGGTTTTAAGTCCACAAACAAAATTGGTCCCTTCTTATTCATCACCGCTCTATATTGAACTCCAAAGTCCATTGCCTAGAAATTTCAACTATTTTTCTCGAAATTTCTTCGTGATAAATTCTTGAACGAATAAGTTGAGTTTTGACTTCAATTGTTTGGATTTGGATCTCGTAATTGGATCTTGAGGTAGTGTGAGCTCATCACGTACATGGGCATGAAATTGATCCTTGAGACTCGCATCAGTGCCGCCCACCATGAAGGCTCCCAGTGTGAGTCAATGTTTTCTATTAAAATATTATTGTTTCTGTCACTTCTTATTCTAGTAGAACTCTTGTGGATTTTTCCTATATATAAGGACTATGGGTTAAGTAAAAAATAGACATCATTGAGAGTAGTTGCTCTCCTGAAATATAAAAAGATTTATTTTCCAATATAAATTTTATTTTCATGAGAACATGATTTTAGTTTCTTACTCATAGAGGTAATTAACTTTTCTCACAAGAAAGTTAAAGTTTTCATTGAGTGTTCATTTAAGGGTTTCGAGCTCACTCTCTAAACAAATCAAGCGTACAAGAATAGTGGAGAAGATCATATTGGTCGAAAGTAAAAAATCGACAAGTCCCTCTAAGCGAAAACACAAGTACTAATTTGATAAAGTTTATTATTGTAAATAACACTAAAGGCTCTGATTTTTTTTTTTAAAAAAAAAATTAAATTTCCATAACTAAATAGTTTTCTAAATCAAATTTTTCAAAAAGAATTTTGCAATCTCATGTTGCTATATTTTTCCTCCACTATATAGATTCTTAATCATATGTTATATTATTTTTTCCTATATGACATGCAAATTTTGGGTGCATAAATATTGAGTGCACATATATCATGTAGGTACATTCTAGCTCATTGCAGCTTCTTACAATTTCTCTTACGTTTTTTTGGGTGCGCATATGTTGATTTCTTCCTTCATTTCCATGAAGCTTAGGCTCCCTTCAAGTTGTTTGTCGGTTCAACTATCATGTTGTTCGTTGATTTTGTTTTTGCAAAGCTCCAACTCTGTAGCTTCTATAGTTTTATTTTGTAGATCCATCATATCGGTTTCTTTTAACTCTGCATCCTTTGTAGACATTCTACAGATCTTGCAATGTAGCTACAGATCTTGCAATGTAGCCTATGTAGTTCTATTCTATAGATCTAAGCTCCAACTTTTTTCTTGTTGTTTTTGGGTGCAACTGCCATTATTTATGTTGGTTAATTTCTGTGGAGCTTTGACTTCCTTCATGTTGTTTGGGTAACATGATTGGAGCTTAGGCTTCTTTTATGTTGGTTTTGTTTATATGAAATTCAATCTCCTTTATATTGTTTGGATATAACTCCATGTATTATGTTTTTGAGTGCACATATGATACGATTGGCTTCCTATAACTATTTATAGCTTATATAGCTTATTACTGCTTCGTATAGCTTTTTAGTGCTTCCTGCAGCTTTTAATTTCTATGCTTACATATATATCTCATATATATTCTCAATCGAAGATCTATTTTATTAAAAAATAAATATATATAATTTGGTAATGTCCACCAACCGAAAAAAGCCCACATTATAGCGTAAGACATTACGACGCATAACAGACAAACAAAATTACAAAAAAAAAAAAAATTTACTAATAAAGACTGGAGTGTAATATGGAATGCTATGGTGCTGCAACGTATCATGTAGTTTATGTGGCTTGCTTTGCACGAGACGCGACTTACTAATATCGAGAGATGTCCGCGTCACTTAACGGCGGAGCCGTCGTGTCGTGTTCAATTTGTGGGAGTGCTCAATATTCAGTTAGCTATGTTATAAGGACTGAACTGTTATCTTATAATAACTTTACCACTAAATCAAAATTTTATTTTATTATAATATTTCTAATTTAATTATATTATACATACTATCAATTATGTATATTTATACTTCTATTTAAATCATTGACTGAGTTGGTATCACGAGTCAATCGAACTAACTCAATTACAAAATTACAAAATATCATTTTGTAATTAAAATAAGTTATATTATTTTAGCGTATTTGATCCTTTTATTTTAAAAACCCAAATAAAACTTTATATATGGTTGGATTTAAACTTGTGCCATTTACATGAATAAAAATATTAACTTTACAACTAAACCAAAACTTTTGTTTATTATAATATTTATATTTTAATTGTATTATGCATAATTTATTATCTCCATCAATTGTATATAATGATAATGTTGTTGATTGAGTTAGTATCATAAGTCAACTCGACACTAACTTAAAATTGATGACGAGATCATGATAAACATCTACATTGCATTTAGTATTCTTAGTACGATATATTTACGTATTTAAATTTTATTTTACTCATAATCTAATCTATTTTTTATTTTAATGTCATACATATTTAATGTGTTATCATTTTTTTGGTAAAGAAAAAAACTTAGGCTAAAGGACTATCTAGCCTAATTAGTAACAGCTTTCGCAGACAGCACGTGATGCATATCTGCTTCCAAAATCCATTGCACAAAGATAGATGGGTAAAAAAAAATAACCAATTGATCCAAACTACCTTTAGCCTCCTTTGCCATAGAGTCAGCAACTCAGTTACAATCTCTAGAGATGAGTCAAATCCTCACTTGCCAATTTTTTTAAACCCAAGTATGGATCATCCTAACTTCAACAACACTATTGTTTTCAGCTAATCTATTTTGTAGGATGTCAACTAAAAGAGTGTTATTACTCTTCATTTCCACTTGTCAGAAACCATGAGCCCAAGCTAACTTTAAACCTTCAAGCATTGCTTTGGCTTCGACCTAAAATATGTCAGTCAATCTAGTTACCATTCCAATACTCACAAGCCAGTCCCCATTAGGTCTTTTTATCGTTCCATCTAAGTCCGCCCTTGAGTTTACCTTTGAAACTGAGCCGTCCACACTAACTTTGGTCCATCCAGTGTTCAGGAGTTGTCACTACCCTCTCAAATTGGACTTAGCTATCCAAGCTTGAGGCAAAAACTTGGTGTTTAGATGCCCTATCCAAGCGATCACTGAGGAAATAAAATTATGGTTGTTACCGTTGGCATGATTGAAGATAAAATCATTTTGATTCTTCCAAAAGAACCAACAAACAATCGAATAGAAAGAACCCCATCTACCACTTTAGAAATTAAACTTTCCCACATTTCTAATGTTCCAAATAATCCATTTGACAAGTGGAAGGTTGAAGAAAACATTCCAACTAGACCATGGGACAGTCGACTTCCAGACAACTTGAGAAAATCCACAATCTCAAACCACACGAATTGCAGATTCTATACATAAGCTACAATGTTCACATAGGGATAATTGGACATACCTCGCCTTGTCTGTTTCTCACTAGTCAAGAGTTTACCACGGGCAAGTAACCAAAGACAAATATGAACTCTTTGTGGTGCCAAAATTTTCCAAGTGGCGGAATCACTTTTGAGTTTCCTTTGGACCTTAGGGGCAAGCAAATTCTTGTATGTTCTTGTAATAGAGAAAATGCCTCTCGACATCCATTTCCATGTTAAGTAATCTAGCCCAACAATTTCCATCGGTGAAGTGCAACCCAATACCAACTTCACAAACTCACAAGGAAGAACCGATTGTAACCAAAACATATTCCACGAACCATCCATATTTACAACATCACAAACACATAAGGAAACTTGAATAGGTCTGTAACACCCCTTACCCGTATTCAACGCTGGAATAGGGTATGAGGCATTACTAGTCTTATACTCAATCAATCATACGATTCCGAGACTTGACTTCCCTCTCCGAATTTAAAACTTCTACTAATACCTCATAAACAAGCCTACTAGGCCCAAATCATACTTTAGGAGTGGTTCAGGATCAAATCGAACCCTTTTGAAACTTTCTAGAAACTTTTAGAAAATTTTCACAAAACAGTCCACTCACCCGTATGGAGATAGGGACACACCTGTGTGGAATATCACGCACCCGTGTGGAATTATTTTTCAATTGGAACCTACAGGGGTTTTCACATGGTCGGACACATGCCCGTGTCCCTCACACGGCCTCGACATGCTTGTGTGCTCCACCTGTGGTCGATACTGACTTGCATCACACGGTCTATCACACGCCCGTGTGTTTGGCCCGTGGTCGACACTGACTTGAATCACTAACATGCAGGGGACACACGGCCCAGGCACACACTCATGAGACTGACAATGTGTCACACACGGCCTAGACACATGCCCGTGTGCCTACCCATGTGGACAAGAACAAGGCTATTTGCCAAGCTCTTTTTATCACCCTAACTCGCACAACATAAATCATATTCAACTATTATCTAAGCAACCCAATCATGCATCATACATACTCATGAATAACCTCATCTTTTCATAGATCAATAATAGTGAGCCATCAACTTTGGCATTATACAAAAGAGTTTATCCTTGAATGAGCCAACACCTTTGGCCAAAATACATGACATTTAACTAAGTTTAGACTCTATACATGCTATATTCAAAATGCTAAATCTAACTATACTGAGAGGAGCTGATAGTGTGGGTGATCTTTCGATTATCTTCGTATCCTGAGCTAGCTCTTTGACACTATAAAACAAGGGAAAAGAAAAGGGAGTAAACTTTAAGCTTAGTAAGTCTACATGCAAACAATAAGCATCATACCATATGTTAAGCAATCACAACATTACATATTATATAAGAAAAAATCACATTTTCATAATCATGCTTGCTCATTTCATCTCTTACCATTTTCCAACCATATGACATAGATATTGCTCACATTTATTTGTACATATACCCTGCACTCTTCACCATAAAGCCACATGAAATATTTACTTAGACAAGTTTCTTGATGAACCCTTCGAAATAATACTAGGTACCGGTGGTTTTGCACACAGTCCACCATTAATCAATGAAAGGGTGGTATCGCACATAGCCCACCAAATAATAATTTAAACGATGGTATCGCACACAGCCCATTCTGAATAAATAATAAGGTGGTATAGCACACAGCCCACCAACAATGATAATTACGGTGGTATCGCACACAGCCCACCAAATAATAAATAAGGATATTTATCCGTACTTACATTTCTATTTCGAGGTTCATACGAGAGTTACTCATTATCTATCATTTTCAATCAATCTCACCAATAAGTAGTTTCATCCATACAACACATAAATAGATAACAACATATGTATTGAAGATGTATCGTTTACACATAAACTTACCTAGATGCAAAATGTATTAATCGATGATTTAGTCTATAACCTTGCCTTTTCCTCGGTCAAGGTTGTTTCCGCGCTCTTCTTGATTTATAAAAATAAAATTTACTCATTCAATCACTATATAACTCATGATACATCAAAATTTCTACTTAGGCAAAAATGACCATTTTGCCCTTATACTTTAGCAAAATACAATTTTGCCCCTAGGCTTGTAAATCGTTTTTCATCACATTTTCTCATTAAACAAACCTAGATGAACATTTATTTCTCTTATAACAATTCATAAAACCCATCATTTCATGCATTTATTACTCTATTACAATCTTTACAAATAAGTCACATTTAGATGTTTTCATGGTAAGACCATTCACAAAAGTTATTCCTTACCCCACTAACAGTCATTTTCTTCAATACAAACTCAGTAAACAACATAAAAATCTCATGAAAAGTCCCTAAACTTTCAACCATTTTGCAAAATAGTCCCCTTATTATCTAGCTTAAGCTTTAGAGGTTCTAAAAGTACAAAAATTATCAAGAAAAGCCATTAAAATCACTTACTATTAAGGAAAATAGGTTGCTGAAATTTCAAACACCCAAATCCCTTCTTGAGTGTGAAAATTTGGTGGAAGAAGAAGAGAAATAAAAAGACGATAGCCTTTTTCTTTATTTTATTTATTTCCTTCAATTTAATCCACCTAACCCACCTACTTGACCAATTTTGACCTCATTTTGTCCCCTATGGCCTGCCACCCATTCTCTAAGGGTCTAATTGCTCTTTAAGGACCTCCAATTTTATATTCCATAGCAATTAGACACCTCTAGCTTGTAAAATAGAACTTTAGCATTTTATGCGATTTAGTCCTTTTTTCACAATTAAGCATACAATTGCTAAAATTAAAGCACCAAAATTTCCAAGCATCCTTATAATCATGCTATAACACATAAAATAATATTAAAATATTTATCTTCAACCTCAGATTAGTGGCCCCAAAACTATTGTTCCGATTAGCCCCAAAATCGGGCTGTTACAACTCTCCCCCATTTAGAGATTTTCATCCATGAAAATCTTACCAGTAAAAAGGTTGGGGCACTGTTCCCTCATGGCTTCTTCCAGTTCCCACATAGCCTCTTCTACACTGGGTTTTTTCCATAACACTTTCACTAAAACTATGCTCTTATTCCTCAACTGTTTAACCTCTTGAGCCAAAATCTTAATTGGTTCCTCTTCATAGGCCATGTCCAGTCATATCTCAATTTTGGTTGGAGGGATCACATGTGAAGGATCAGAACCATATCGTCGCAACATCGACACATGAAACACATTGTGTATTATCTTTAACTCTTCCAGCAAAACCAACCGGTAAGCTACTGGTCAAATCCTGTCAGTAACCTCATACAGCCCTATGAATTGTGGACTCAATTTGCCTTTTCGACCAAATCTCAATATTTTCTTCCATAGGGATACTTTCAATAATACTTTGTCTGTAACAATCTGGTTTATACCCAAGTCAGAACAGTGGTTTTGGGACCACAAATTTGAGTCCGTATAATATTTTAATATTATTTTCTGTGTCATTGATATGTGATTAAGCATATGCAAAATTTTCGTATGTTAAATTTTTCGTCTGTGTGTTTAATTTGACTAAAGGATTGAATTGTATTTAATGTGAAATTTGCATGATATTTGTTAAGATACCTAAGTGTTGTGGCTTTGTAAAAGTGAAGGACTTATGTGGCTATTTAACCACTATTTAGTTAGTGGATGAATAAGGACAAAAATATCCTTAATGCATGGTTGCTTTATTTATTAGTTGGAAGGTTAAATTAGTAAATGAAATAATATTATTGTTATAATGATAACAACATGAAAATAGGCCATTATCATTCTTCTTCTAGCCGAATATTGAAAGGAAAGAAAGAAAAGATTAAGTTTTTTCATTCAGCCATTCCAAGCATAAATTAAGGTATGAAATTTGTTCGGTTTTTGATAATTTTTACGTTTTTGCAATCATTGCTTAGAGAGCTATCAAACCCATGTATCAATTTAATGAATTGATAATGTTTGTGTGAGATGCCATTGATGTTATGTTAAGCTTTTTGATGATTTTTGGTGTTAAATGAAAGATATGAGTTAGATGAACATACTTTGTTCTTGAATTTTTGATGAATTTAGCTAAATAGTGCTAAATTGAAAAAATGGTAAATTGAAGGACTAAATTACAAGTTTGATGAAAAATGTGGGCTTAAATGTGATGTATATGTATTCGGCTAAGCATGTGTATGTATGGATTTTGTGAATTTGATGTTTTAAGAAAAATAGACTAAATTGATAAAAGGTCCAAATGTGAGGGCTAAAGTATAAATAGCCCAAAATACATGTGTATAGATTGAATTAAATGGAATAGTGAATAAAATGGTTAATTTTGAGTATGTTTAGATCAAGAACCGAGGAAAACAGATTTAGATCGTGGGAAAGCGAAATTAACTGAGTAGCCGTTTTCATTCCGATAAACCGAATCTGAGGTAAGTCATTATGCAAATAAATGTATTTATTTTTGGAATATGTATGTTTATGTGACTATTGATAATGTTGAATGTTTACAGATATCGATATCTGTTTACGTGTAAGACCCTGTTTGGGACAGTGGCATCGATATCTGTTTACGTGTAAGACCCTGTCTGGGACAGTGGCATCGATATCTGTTTACGTGTAAGACCCAGTCTGGGACAGTGGCATCGATATCTGATTACATGTAAGGCCCTATCTAGGACAGTGGCATTGACATTCGACTACATGTAAGACCAAGTCTGGGATGTTGGCTTTGTACAATTATTCCAAGTTTCTGAGTATCTTAATAAATTTCAAACTGTTCAATGAGTAAATCTGAGATATGAACAATTATGAAAATGTATACTCGTTTCTGATACGTTTGGTAAGTACATTTTGTGTGTATAAGAAGGTAAGGATTTTCTTAAACATTCCTAGATGGATTATGTAATTGAATATGGGATTGTAAGTGTACTATATGGATGGAAAAAGCTATGAACTAATAAAGTATGTAGTGTTATGCAAGTTTGAAAGATGAATGGTCTCAGTGAAGGTATTAAGAAGATTTATGATGGTGAAATTGAGCCAATAGTGAATTTAGATTGATTATACGTTAGAATGTTTATATGCTAAGTTTATTTGTATTAAGACTTACTAAGCTTTGTAAAGCTTACTCTGTGTGTATGTTTCTCTGTTTTATAGGTCGTCAGAGCTACTGAAGGCTCGGGACCATCAAGGATCACCATCACACTACTAAACATATTTTGGTAGCCTTTAGAAAATGTATGTAGTTAAATATGGCATGTATAGGCTAGTTATGTGTATACGTTTATGAAGTGAACTTAGCCATGTGTTTTTGGTAAGTTTTAAGTTGATAAATGCTTAAATGAATGAGCTATATGACACAAATTTTGGTATGGTTTGGAGTATAAAGAATGGGTAAGTGATGAGTAAGCAAATGAATAACATGCTTTGGTTATATAAATGTTTTTTCTTAAAACTTGGTATAACTGAATTGGATAAGGAATGTATAAATTGAATGGTCAATTTAGTATGTTTATGCATATTATGATTTGGTATGTATTGCTTGTAGGTGAGACCTAAAATGGGTGGCATGTTGGTCTTGCAAGTGACCTATTGTGTCACACGGCCATGGCACACGAGCGTGCCTAGCAACCGTGGGGTAAAAGTCAGTAGCTAGCATTAAAAGTACACGGTCATGGCACGGGCGTGCCTACAGGTTGTGCGAGAAATGGCAGTGTATGACCTTTTAGGACACGGCCTTAGCACACGGGTGTGCTTGGTAGCCATGTTTGTTTTGGCAGTATAGCCACGGGGAAGACACACGGGTGTGTCAAGTAGCCGTGGGAGAGGCACGGCCTACCCCCACGGGCGTGTATCCCCTGTGTTTAGAAAAGTTTTTATTTTTTCATGAAATTTTACATGTGTTTTGACTTAGTCCCGTCTCGATTTACAAGCATGTTTAAGGTCTCGATGACCCTTTTAAGGGACATTATGTTTGAGATTGATAAATGACTATATGATAATTCTATAAATGTTTTCAATCTGTCCGGTAACACTTCTAACCCTAATCCATCGATGGTTACGGGTTAGGGATGTTACATTTGGTTGGCATCAGAGCTACGGTTTAGTTGATTCTCGGACTAATGTAGTGTGTCAGAGTCTAGCTATACATGCCATATATTCGAATTGTGATATTGTGATGAATCCTGACGTATAAAATGTGATTTTTATATAGTAATGGATCCCAAAAGAGCCGTAGCTGATGACATAGAAAGTAATGCGCATGATCCCACGCAAGGAACAACGCCCTCTGATTTGAGACTGATTACGAGCGGTCAAGAGGGAGAAGCTAAACAAGCTTTCTTCCAGATGATGAGTGAGTGGTTCTCTCAATTCGTAAGAAATAACCCGACTGTTTCACAACCCCTGCTTTTGATTAATCCCCCTCAAACTACAGTTGTGCCAGCGGCTATGTATCTGAATCTGTTAAATAAGCCTCCGGTTGACAAGATCCGTAAGTATGGGGCTGAAGAATTTTGAGCTACTAATGCTGATGATGCTGAAAAAGCTGAGTTCTGGTTAGAAAACACGATCCGGGTATTTGATGAAATGTCACTTACACCGGAAGAATATATTAAGTGTGTGGTATCATTGCTCCGAGATGCAGCTTATCAATGGTGGAAAACCTTAATTTCTATTATTTCGAGAGAACGAGTCACATGGGATTTCTTTCAGATTGAGTTTAAGAAGAAATATATCAGTGAGAGATTTGTTGATCAGAAATGAAAAGAATTTCTGGAGCTTAAACAGGGCCGAATAACTGTTACTGAATATGAACGAGAGATCGTGTGACTAAGTCAATATGCCTGAAAGTGTATATCTTTCGAAGCTATAATGTGCAAAAGATTCTAAGATGGTATTAATGAATATATCCGTTTACTAGTCGGGATATTAGAAATAAAAGAGTTCATTGTACTCGTTGACCGAGCTTGCAAATCTGAGGCACTCGGGAAGGATAAAAGAAAAGCTGAGTCTGAAGCTCATGATATGAAAAAGAGATTTCAGAGTAAATCATTTCAGTCTACTCTGAAAAGATTTTGAGATGATCAAAGTCATGCTAGAGATAATGTGGGACATTTGAACAGAAATCGAGTTAGATTGCAATTGAGTTCCAAAACTCTAGCAACTTCATTGGCCAGCGTTGGAAATGTTCGATCCGAGAGACCCGAATGTAAACATTGTGGAAAAAGACATCCAAGAAGCTGTAGATTAAATGATAGAGCTTGCTTCTGATGTGAATCGCTTGATCATTTTATCCGAGATTGTCCTGAGACAGTTGAGCCAGAAACTATTTAGAATCTGAGATCTGATAGTGCACATGTGAGAGGTAGATCTTTAAAGAATGTAAGAAATACCGGTGGTAGTCAGAGAACTACGAGAGACAATGTTGTCAGATCTAAAGCTAGAATGCTTGTTAGAGCGTATGCTATTCGAGCTCGTGAGGAAGCTTCATCACCTGATGTGATAACTGGTACTTTTACTCTTTATGATACTTCTGTGATTGCTTTGATAGACCCTGGTTCTACACATTCGTACATATGCATGAATTTAGTATTCAGCAAGACTTTTCCTGTAGAGACTACTGAGTTTACTATAAAAGTATCGAACCCCTTAGGTAAAAGTGTCCTTGTTGACAAAGTATGCAAGAACTGTCCGTTAATGTTTTGAGGTATTTGTTTCCCTGCTGATATGATGCTTTTGCCATTTGATGGATTTGATATTATTCTGGGCATGGATTGGTTGTTTATACATGATGCTATTGTGAACTGTAAAAGAAAATTTATTGATTTAAGAAGCCCTAATAATGAGATTGTACGGATTGTGTCTGATGATTTAAATGGATTGCCTGCTGTGATATCTGTTTTGAAAGCTTAAAATTATGTGAAAAAGGGTTACGAGGCATATTTTGCTTATGTAATTAATTCAAAAGTATCCGAGAAGAAAGTTGAATCAATGCCTATTGTCTGTGAGTTTTCTGATGTGTTCCCTGAAGAGTTACCTGGCTTACTTCTGATTCATGAAGTTGAATTTGGTATTGAATTGTTGCCTGGTACGACACTTATTTCGATAGCTCTGTATAGAATGGCACCAACCGAGTTGAAAGAGTTAAAGTCTCAGTTGCAAGAATTGACTAATAGAGGATTTACTAGACCGAGTTTCTCTCCTTGGGGTGCTCCTATTCTGTTTGCGAAAAAGAAAGATGGCACGATGAGAATGTGCATTGATTACCATCAGTGGAATAAAATGACCATAAAGAACAAATATCCGTTACCCAGAATTGACAACTTATTTGATCAGTTAAAAGGAGCTACTGTATTTTCAAAGATTGATCTGAGATCAGTATACTACCAATTGAGAGTTAAAGATTAAGACATTCCAAAGACTGCTTTCAGAACGAGGTACGGGCATTATGAGTTTTTAGTTATGCCATTTTGGACTAACCAATGCTCCTGCTGTTTTTATAGATCTGATGAATAGAATTTTCAGACCGTATTTAGATCGATTTGTTGTAGTATTCATAGATGACATATTGATTTATTTACGCGATGAAAATGAACATGTTGAACACTTGAGGATTGTGTTGCAAACTCTACGAGAAAAGCAATTGTACGCGAAATTCAACAAATGTGAATTATGGTTGCACGAGGTTAGCTTTCTGGGATACATTGTGTCAACTTCTAGAATCCGAGTAGACCCAAGCAAGATTTCTGCTATTTTGAATTGGAAGCCTCCGCGAAATGTATCTGAAGTCTGCAGTTTTCTAGGTTTAGCTGGTTATTACCGCAGATTTGTAAAAGGCTTTTCAAAAATAGCTACTCCATTGACAAGATTACTTCAGAAAGATGTCAAATTTGAATGGTCTGATAAATGTCAGAGAAGTTTCGATCATTTAAAAGCTTTGTTAACAGAAGCTCTAGTGTTAGTACAACCCGAATCGGGCAAAGAATTTGTTGTATACAGTGATGCTTCGTTAAATGGACTGGGATGTGTTTTGATGCAAGAAGGCAAAGTTATAGTTTACGCCTCGAGACAATTGAAGCCTCATGAAAAGAATTATCCAACGCATGATCTTAAATTAGCTGCGATTGTGTTTGCACTTAAGATTTGGCGCCATTATCTGTATGGTGAGAAATGTCACGTGTTTTCAGATCATAAAAGTCTAAAATATCTGATGACCTAGAAAGATTTGAACCTGCGTCAAAGAAGATGGTTAGAACTATTAAAAGATTACAAGCTTGTGATAGATTGTCATCCGGGTAAAGAAAATGTAGTTGCTAATGCATTGAGTAGAAAATCATTGTTTGCACTATGTGCTTTGAATGCTCAGTTAGATTTGCCTGATAATAGTTCTGTGATAGCTGAATTGAGAGCAAAACCGTTATTTGTACAGCGAATATGTGATGCTCTGGAGGTTGATAATGAATTGTTGTTGAAACGAGCTCAGTGTGAATTGAATTCTGAATCTAAGTTTCGAGTTGTTGATGATTCTTTGAGATTTTGAGATCGAATCTGTGTTCCAAGAAATCTGGAGCTGATTCAATTGATTTTGAATGAAGCACATAACAGTTGCCTATCTGTCCATCCGGGAAGTACAAAGATGTATCATGATCTGAAGCAACACTATTGGTGGTCTGGCATGAAACGAGACATTTCTGATTTTATTTTGAAATGTTAGTCTGTCAGCAAGTAAAAGCTGAACATTAAGTTCCGTCTGGGTTGTTACAATTGATTCTGATTCCTAAGTGGAAATGCGATAGAGTAACAATGGAATTTGTTTCTAGGTAGCCTCTAACTCCGAAAAAGAAAGATACAATTTGGGCCGTAGTTGACCGATTGACGAAATCTGCCCATTTTATTTCGATAAGACTTTCAGGGACGAAAATCCATAAAGGGGAGAATTGTAACAGTCCGATTTATACCCTAGTCAAAATAGTAGTTTCGGGACCACAAATTCGAGTTCGTATAATATTTTAATATTATTTTCTGTGCCGTTGATATGTGATTAAGCATGTGCAAAATTTTTGTATGCTAAATTGTTCGTCTGTGTGTTTATTTTGACTAAAGGATTGAACTGCATTAAATGTGAAAGTTACATGCTATTTGTTAAGATACCTATGTGTTGTGGCTTTGTAAAAGTGAAGGACTTATGTGGCTATTAAACCACTATTTAGTTAGTGGATGAATAAGGACAAAAATATCGTTAATGCATGGTTGTTTTATTTATTAGTTGGAAGGTTAAATTAGTAAATGAAATAATATTATTGTTATAATGATAATAACATGAAAATAGGCCATTATCATTCTTCTTCTAGCCGAATATTGAAAGGAGAGAAAGAAAATATTAAGTCTTTTCATTCGTCCATTCCAAGCATAAATTAAGGTATGAAATTTGTTCGATTTTTGATAATTTCTACGTTTTTGCAACCGTTGCTTAGAGAGCTTCAAACCCATGTCTCAATTTGATGAATTGATAATGTTTGTGTGAGATGCCATTGATGTTATGTTAAGCTTTTTGATGATTTTTTGTGTTAAATGAAAGATATAAGTTAGATGAACATACTTTGTTCTTGAATTTTTGATGAATTTAGCTAAATTGGGCTAAATTGAGAAAATGGTAAATTGAAGGACTAAATTACAAGTTTGATGAAAAATGTGGTCTTAAATGTGATGTATATGTATTCGGCTAAGCATGTGTATGTATGGATTTTATGAATTTGATGTTTTAAGAAAAATTGACTAAATTGATAAAAGGTGCAAATGTGAGGGCTAAAGTATAAATAGCCAAAAATACATGTGTATGGATTAAATTGAATGGAATAGTGAATAAAAGGGTTAATTATGAATATGTTTAGATCAAGAACCGAGGAAAACGAATTTAGATCGCGGGAAAGCGAAAGTAACCAAGTAGCCATTTTCATTCCGATAAACTGAATCCGAGGTAAGTCATTATGCAAATAAATGTATTTGTTTTTGGAATATGTATGTTTATGTGATTATTGATAACGTTGAATGTTTACAAGATGATGTGTGCATAAATTTCAAGTTAAGATCGATACCTGTTTAAGTGTAAGACCCTGTTAGGGACAGTGGCATCGATATCTATTTACGTGTAAGACCCTATCTGGGACAGTGGCATCGATATCTGTTTATGTGTAAGACCCTTTCTAGGACAGTGGCATCAATATCTGTTTACGTGTAAGACCCTATCAGGGACAGTGGCATCGATATCTGTTTACATGTAAGACCCTGTCAGGGATAGTGGCATCGATATCTGTTTACGTGTAAGACCCTGTCTGGGACAGTGGCATCGATATCTATTTACATGTAAGACCCTGTCTGGGATAGTGGCATCGATATTCGTTTATTTGTAAGACCCTGTCAGGGACAGTGGCATCGATATCTATTTACGTGTAAGACCCTATCTGGGACAGTGGCATCGATATCTGATTGCATGTAAGACCTTGTCTGGGACAGTGGCATCAACATCCGACTACATGTAAGACTACGTCTGGGATGTTGGCTTTGTACAATTATTCCGAGTTTCCAAGTATCTTAATAAATTTTGAACTGCTCAATGAGCAAATCTGAGATATGAACAATTCCGAAAATGTATACTCGTTTCTGATACATTTGGTAAGTACACTTTGTGTGTATAAGAAGGTAAGCATTTTCTTAAACTTACCTAGATGAATTATGTAATTGAATATGGGATTGTAAGTGTACTATATGGATGGAAAAAGCTATGAACTAATAAAGTATGTAGTGTTATGCAAGTTTGAAAGATGAATGGTCTAAGTGAAGGTATTAAGAAGATTTATGATGGTGAAATTGAGCCAATAGTGAATTTAGATTGATTATACGTTAGAATGTTTATATGCTAAGTTTATTTGTATTAAAACTTACTAAGCTTTGTAAAGCTTACTCTGTGTATATGTTTCTCAGTTTTATAGGTCGTCAAAGCTACTGAAGGCTTGGGACCATCAAGGATCATCATCACACTACTAAACACATTTTGGTAGCCTTTAGAAAATGTATATAGTTAAATATGGCATGTATAGGCTAGTTATGTGTATATGTTTATGAAGTGAACTTAGCCATGTGTTTTTGGTAAATTTTGAGTTGATAAATGCTTAAATGAATGAGCTATATGACACAAATTTTGGTATGGTTTGGAGTATAAAGAATGGGTAAGTTATGAGTAAGCAAATGAATGAAGATATGCTTTGGTTATATATATGTTTTGTCTTGAAAGTTGGCATAACTGAATTGGATAAGGAATGTAACACCTCAAACCCAGTCAATACACCACGACCGAATTTGGCATGCTACGGAGTGAAAATCCTTTTTAAACCAAAAGTTTGTCGGATAATTTTCTTAGAAAACCCTTTTTGTAGTATGAAAAGTTTAGAAATCCTTGTTTAAGATGATTTTGAAATCGTGTGATGGCTGCTTTAAAACTCATGCTTGAAAATCCGCTTAATGTTGCAAGTTTCAGAAAACATACAAGTTACCTTTGTTATCATCTTATAAGTGGTGTTACCCGATGGCAACATTTAGAAAACCGAAGGAGTTATAGTTTTGAAACATTACTTTTTACCGGTTAATTTAACAGGTCCATATATCCAACATATGAATAATATAATCAAGATAAAAGCAAATAATAAAAACCCAAAATAATACTTAGCGGCCTTATTACAAACCAAAACCAACTTTAGGTAAATAGTTAAAATTGAAATAGTAACTAAGAGAAATCAAAACCCAAATGAGCATACATGGCTTCCTCGAGTCCTTCCCGGCTGCGTATCCGCAATATACGCCTCATCTGCAAATTATAAGGGAAGGGGTGAGTCACCAAGACTCAGTGTATAAATCCCCAACCCGATAGTGCAAGCACTTACATAGATTATCAATAAACACGCAAATCATGCAACCCATAACCTAACCATCCAATCTCTTTTATCTACCCCGTGTGGTCAAAACCACTAGGGGTCAAAACCACTGTTGACCGTAGTCACAAATATATAATGGTGTGGTCAAAACCACTGATGACCGAAGTCACAAATCAAGCGATGGGGCCAACCCATCATGTGGTCAAAACCACTGATGACAATCCCGTAATCAACATGTGGGGCCAACCCACTGTGGTACCAAACCACTGGGACGAGTCACAATATTTATATGTGGTCAAAACCACTGGTGGTCAAAACCACTCGGACTTAGCCACAAATTATAATATCAAAGACGGGCCAACCCGTCGGTGGTGAAACCACGGTGATGATCCAAATATTCCTTCCCTCCTCTCATCAATCCTATCATCATGTCCATAACATACGTGACATAATATCATGTATCATGCAAAAACGCATAGCATAGCATATATCAATAGCATGATGATGTATATCAAAAATCACATAACAGGGGACTTACCCGGAATCCAAGCTCATACCCATAAGGCATAACCACTGATTTCATTGGCTAAAACAGTAACATAATAGGCATATTATACTAATAAAGTGTGTAAGCGTTACACACCTGGCTATCGTAAATCTAAGCGAATCCCGAGACTACGCAAACTAATGAGATCCCGAACGTTGCTTCCTCCTACAATCGGCCAACATTAGTTAGTAACCCAAAAGCCCATTCGGCTCTATTAGAAATCTCGAAGGATCTGTCGCCCCAAATATAGCACTCACCTTGAAGCCAATTTGGTCTCCAACCAAATCCCGAAACTACTCAAAAGATCTCCCTTTATAATCGGCCAAACCCTTAATCGGCAACCAAATCTTCAACTTTACTATATTCGGCTACTTCCCCCTCCCCTACAATCGGCTTAACACATCATTAGAGATCTAAAGGCCATTCGGCCATAACATTAATCCGAAACCAAAAGAGTTAGTCGCCCCTTACCTTAATAACTGATTCGGCTTCTTTACACCAAAGGTCGTCACCCTTTATTGGTGTTAGGGGTTTCGGCTACCACATAGAACAAGAATAAATTAAGGTTTTGATTACTAGCGATTGAAGGCAAAAGAGATTCGGCATTACCCAAATCGATCAAGAAGAAAAGAGGAAGAAATCACTCACCAGGAGATTCAGCAAAAAGAACCCAAGAGGAGATGAATGTCGGCACTTGAGATGATGAAAGAAAACGCAAGAAGAGAGAGGTTTATGATCAAAGTATTCGGCCAAGAGAAGAACAACAAGGTTTCAGCTTAAGTGATGGTTTGATTCGAGAAAGATGGTGAAGAGAAGAGAAATGGAAGGAGATAGATTCGGTAATGGGTTTAAGAGAAAAGAAAGAACGGAATAGAAAGAAAAATGGATGAGAAGATGTGAGGGTAGGTTTTGGCTTTGAACAAAATAGGAAGAAGAAGAAAAAGAGAATAGGAATGAGGAGGTTTTGGCAAAAAGAATGAAAGAACTTTCGGCACACCCCTTTTGGTAACCCAATCGATTCCTCCCTCATCCCTTAGTGTTTGGCATTCGGCCAACACTAAGCTCCCTTAGCTAATTCCTAAAAACCCTCCTCTCTATCCATATCAAATTTGTTGACTCAATCCCCATCTATCGATGAGAGTCCCACCTGAGCGCACCTTTGCTTGCTGGTGGTGTCAAAAATAATTGAGCAAAAAGGGATTTCTGCAGCTCAAACCAAGGTCCTCCTTACCCCTTGTGGCGTCACCTTTCTTGTGACTTGAGTGGAACCTCCTTACCACTTTACCAAGGCTTTTCTTGTGTCTAAAACCTCAAATTAATTCTCTTAACCCCTATTTCCCCTAACTCCTTTCTCTTAAGTGCTAAACAAAAATTTTGGCCATGACCCAGGACTAACCCGTGGTCATGCCTAGTCCCCAAGACATGCTAAACTAGCACAACAGACATACCATCACATGCAAACACATGCAGAATGCAGAGACCCCATTTTAAGGATGTTACAGTTCTTCCCCTTAAAAATAATTTTGGCCTCAAAATTTCCTTGTCAGAAGAGTTGAGGGAATTGCTGCCACATCACGTCCTCTGGCTCCCACGTGGCCTCTTCCGTACCATGATTCCGCCATAACACTTTCACCAGGGGTACTGACTTCCTACCCAAGACCTTGACATCCCAATCCAAAATCTATACCGGCTCCTCCTCGAAAGACAAGTCTGAGCTCACCTCAATCTCCGCAACTGGCACAACGTGTGACGAATCTGACCAATAGCGCCTAAGCATCGAAACATGAAAGACGTCATGAATTTGACTTAACTCTACTGGCAACTCGAGCTGATAAGCTACCGGCACTACTCACTTCAACACCGTGTATGGCCCAATAAACCTAGGGCTTAGTTTCCCTTTTTGACCAAATCTCATCACTTTCTTCCATGGCGATACCTTCAGAAAAACCTTATTACCCACTGCATACTCTATATCCCTGTGCTTAAGATCAGTGTAAGACTTCTGCCTGTCCGACGCTTCCTTAAAACGAGCCCAAATCACCTTAACTTTATCCTTAATTTCTGCCACCAACTCGGACCTAATATCTGCCGTTCACCCAACTCTGTCAAACACGTGGGAGTGCGACATTTTCGTCCATACAGTGCCCCATATGGTGCCATCTAGATACTCGCTTGATAACTATTGTTATAAGCGAACTCTGCCAATGGTAGATACTCCTCCCAACTACCACTAAAATCCAGAACACATCCCCTTAGCATATCCTCCAAAATCTGAATTACTCTTTCAGACTGTCCATCAGATTGCGGGTGAAATGCTGTGCTGAAATCCAACCTCGTTCCCAAAGCCTGATGCAAAGCTCTCCACAATCTCGACGTGAACCACGGATTCCTATCCGATATAATTGATACTGGCACACCATGTAACCTTACTATCTCGGCCACATACAACTTAGCTAACTTCTAAAGCGGGTAATCAACCCTCACTGGTATGAAATGAGCTGATTTAGTTAAACGGTCCACAATCACCCAGACTGAGTCCTTCTTACTAGGCGTAAGGGGTAGCCCACTGACAAAGTCTATAGTGATTCTTTCCCACTTCCATTGAGGAATCTTCATTGGCTGAAGTAAACCTGACGGCAACTGATGTTCAGCTTTGACCTGCTGGCACGTCAGACACTTACCCACAAACTCAGTCACTTTCCACTTTAGCCCTGGCCACCAGAACTGCTTTTGCAAATCTCGATACATCTTGCTACCTCCAGGATGCATAGCGTATGGGTTGCTATGTGCATCCTGAAGAATCCTTTGCCTCAACTCGACGTCCTTCAGCATACAAGCTCTCCCTTGAAAACACAACACTCCATCGCGAGTCAAGCTGCAACCTTCCAAACCATTACTCTGTACTTGCAACCTCCGAGCATTCAAACCCTCATCCACTAACTGTCTCTCCTTAATCTGCTCTACCCAAGTCGGCTTTACTTGCAATTCTGCCAACAAACTCCCATTGTCATACAGACTAAGGTGAGCAAACATCACTCGCTGGTCTGTGACCACCTTATGGCTCAACGCATCAGCTACTACGTTAGCCTTACCCGGATGGTACTCAATCGAGCAGTCGTAGTCCTTCAACAACTCAATCCACCTTCGCTGTCTCAAATTTAAATCCTTCTGCATCAAAAGATACTTCAAAATCTTGTGGTTCGTGTAGACTATCGACTTCTCTCTGTACAAATAGTGCCTCCATATTTTTAGGGCAAAAACCACTGCAGCCAACTCCAAGTCATGCGTCGGGTAGTTACTTTCATGCGGTCTCAGCTGTCAAGATGCATATGCCACTACTTTCCCTTCCTGCATCAGCACACATCCCAAGCCAGTATGTGATGCATCACAGTAGACCGTGAATACCTTTCCTACCTCAGGCTGAACTAGAATCAGAGCTTTCGTCAGGATCTTCCTCAACTTGTCGAAACTTTCCTGTTGTTTCTCCGGCCATACAAATGAAACTCCTTTCCTTAACAACTTGGTCAACGGCACCGCGATCAGAGAAAATCCTTCCACAAATCTCCGGTAATACCTCGTCAGGCCTAGAAAACTTTAAATTTCTGCAACCAACCTAGGTGGTTTCCAATCCAACACTACCTCAATCCTGCGAGGGTCCACTCTAAGCCCTTCAGCGGACACTACGTGACCTAAGAAAGTCACTTCCCTAAGCCAAAATTTGCACTTACTAAATTTGGAAAATAACTACTTCTCCCTCAGAATTTGAAAAACCACCCGCAAGTGCGTATCATGATCCTCATCAGTCCTTGAGTACACTAATATGTCATCTATGAATACTACGACAAACTGGTCCAAGTATTGCTGGAACACCCGATTCATCAAGTCCATGAATGCTGTCGGTGCATTGGTTAACCTGAACGGCATCACCAGAAACTCGTAATGCCCATACCGAGTACGGAATGCCGTCTTATGAACATCAGCCTCCTTCACTTTAAGTTGATGGTACCCTGACCTGAGATCTATCTTCGAGAAAATCGATGCACCCTTAAGTTGATCAAACAAGTCGTCAATCCTGGGCAACGAATACTTATTTTTGATCGTCAACTTGTTCAGCTAGCGGTAGTCTATACACATCCGCATTGTGCCGTCTTTTTTCTTAACAAAGAGCATAGGTGCTCCCCAAGGGGATATACTTGGTCGAATGAAACCTCGGTCCAACAACTCCTGGATTTGGGCCTTCAACTCCACCAATTCCTTTGGCGCCATTCGATACGGGGCTATAGACACTGGCGCAGTTCCGGGTAACAGGTCTATACCGAATTCAACTTCCCTATCCGGAGGCAGACCCAAAAGTTTTTTTGGGAACACATCCATAAATTCCTCTACAGTTCGGACACTCTCCATAGCTGCATCCTTGGCTCCCAAAGCACAAACATGCACCATGAATGCCTCACAACCTTTTCTTACCATTTTATCTGCCTTCAGTGCAGATACTACATTAGATAAGTAATCCCTTCTATTACCTATCATCACTACCTCTTTACCTTCCATCGTCCTCAATACCATGCGCTTGGCCGCGCAATCCAAACTGGCATGGTACTTCACCAGCCAATCCATCCCGAGAATCAGATCGAACTCCCCAAATGGCAGTTCCATCAAATCAGCCAAAAACACGACCCTTGAAGTTCTAGGGTACATCCTATATAGTTTACTTACTTCTACAGAGTGACCTAAAGGGCTTATCACGGTCATCTTCCTAGAAGTAATCTCGAGTTCAAGTTCATAGTTTCCACTATTCTCGGCTACATATGAGTCGTTGAACCCACATCTATCAAAACATTATAAGGTAGTCCAAAGATTAAGAACGTATCAGTTATGACGTCCGGTGCGTCACCCTCCTCTCGACGCTTCACTGCGTAGACTAATCCAGCCTGTCTCGCCTCTATTCCACCTACACTTTTGCCCGGTGCTCTCCAGCCTCTGCCAGAGCCATTACCTCCCCTATCAGCACCACGGCCCCTCTGTGGCTGCTGACCATCCCTCCTGTTCTGAGTACGATTCTGATCCCCAAACTGCAACCTAGCTGACCTCTGTGGACAATCCCTCACTCGGTGCTTCATCGATCCACACTCAAAATATCCTCTGTTTCCAGTCCAACATTTTCCCGTGTGAGACTTTCCACAACGAGCACATCGTCGCGGCCACTGAGTATTAGCAGTAGTAGGCCTAGCAGCTTGATTTAGCCCACTATATCTACCCCATTTTTGTTGATTCCCGGTAGACCCAGATGGTCCGAAATTCTTCTTATTTCAACCCTTGTCCTGATTTCGTCTAACCGACTGTTTCACTTCCTCCGCAACTTTGGCCTTTTCCACTAAGACCGTAAACTCTCTCTCCTGCTGTGAAGCAATCAACAACCTCAAATCATCCCTTAATCCATCCTTGAATCTGACACAACGCTCATGCTCCGTAGCTATAATGCCCCGAGCATATCGGCTTAACCTTAAAAATTCTGCCTCGTACTCTGATACGGACTTACTCCTCTGAACCAGCCTCAGAAACGCCTTCCTCTGCACATCAATATAACTGGTCCCAACATACTTTTTCTGATAAGCTGCCTCAAAATAATCCCAAGTGAGATCATCCACTGCAGCACCATCCCGAATCGTGAGCCACCATTGGTATGACTCATCTCGGAGAAGCGACATTACCCCCTTTAGTTTTTCCTCAGCCGTCAGATCCAAATCGTCCATGATTTATTCTATCGCCTCCAACCAATACTCAGCCGTATTAGGTGCCACACCAGATACACCTCAGAATACCTCAGCTCCATTGGTTTGGAGTCACTCAGATGCAGATTTTCGAGCTCTCGTACCTCCACCTACTCCAGCCACTCTCTCAAGCACTCGCAAAGATCGCTGCGACATCGCATCGTCCCCATCCGATCCACGGTACTCAACCCCAGACTAGTGGTGGTGGTATCTCGTTCTCTGACCCTTGACCAGACCTAACGGGTTCTGATACAGTCATTCTGCCTCTACCACGCCCTCGTAAATTACGACCATGTCCCCTAGAACTCATGATTATGCTCGCAATTTAATCTGCTGTAAGAAGTTTTATGAATTAGCTTCTGTTCCACTGATTACCCACGAATAAGTTTTATGTAAAGAAGTTTAGTAGTGGTTCTTTCGATCATTACAAAGTTTTCATTTCCAGTCCTCTACCCTCATTCCATGTGTAAGGGTATTCTCGTCATTTCACTACCCGGGGGTATTTCTGTAATTAACCTATCGGGGTATTTTAGTAATAAATCAGGGTTAATTTGGAAATTTTTTACAAATCATAGGTATTTCAAAAATTCCAAAAATTGGGGGGATTTTGGTAATTTCATAAACCAGGGGTATTTTCGTAATTTTCTAAAATATGGTTCCAGGTGATTTTACAAAATAAGGGTATTTTAGAAATTTTCAATTCGGGGGTACTTAGGTAATTTTTTTCATATCGAGGGTATTTCGGTAATTTTACAAGTCAGGGGTAATTGGTCAATTTACAAATCAGGGGTATTTTGGTCATTTTTCAAATCAAGGGTACTTTGGAAATTTTGAAACCATGGTTTAATTTTAGAGTTGTACAAAACAAGGTGGCTGGTCTCTTTCGGGTTTTAGTTATTTAATTTAGCCTGTGAATAAGTCGTCTCAGTGAGGGTGAACTGTCACTACGCACCAGGTAGGATTCGAGCGGAGAGGAGGTGAGTCACTAGGACTGCTTAAATACCAAGCTCCCCCTGAATCCATTCCTAGACATATGCACAACGGTTACTACACCCTTAACTTAGCGACATACCCACAGGTTTGTTTAGTGGATCTTTAAGTCTTATGTAATTTGTATTGGAGTAAGCTATTCTTAGGGTTCAATAACTCCTAATCTACTATTCTACGATCTCGAAATACCAATTTTCCCCACATATAATTCACACAATAGTTAGGGATACTTACCTGGGCGGATTGGTTTCGGAGACTCGGTGCCATGCTGTTTAAACTATGTACCTTTTCCAAAAACTTTTCAAAACCCTACTTTAAAACATTTTGGGCCTCAGGCCCACAGCCGAGCTTTTAAACTTGGCTCTGATACTAAAATTGTAACACCCCAAACTCGGTCAATACACCACGACCGAATCTGGCATGCTACGGAGTGAAAATCCTTTTTAAACCAAAAGTTTGTCAGATAATTTTCTTAGAAAACCCTTTTTGTAGTATGAAAAGTTTAGAAATCCTTGTTTAAGATGATTTTGAAATCGTGTCATGGCTGCTTTAAAACTCATGCTTGAAAATCCGCTTAATGTTGCAAGTTTCAGAAAACATACAAGTTACCTTTTTTATCATCTTATAAGTGGTGTTACCCGATGGCAACGTTTAGAAAACCAAAGGAGTTATAGTTTTGAAGCATTGCTTTTTACCGGTTAATTTAACAAGTCCATATATCCAACATATGAATAATATAATCAAGATAAAAGTAAATAATAAAAACCCAAAATAATACTTAGCGGCCTTATTACAAACCAAAACCAACTTTAGGTAAATAGATAAAATTGAAATAGTAACTAAGAGAAATCAAAACCCAAACGAGCATGCATGGCCGCCTCGAGTCCTTCCCAGCTCCGTATCCGCAATCCACGCCTCATCTGCAAAATATAAGGGAAGGGGTGAGTCACCAAGACTCAGTGTATAAATCCCCAACCCGATAGTGCAAGCACTTACACAGATTATCAGTAAACACACAAATCATGCAACCCATGACCTAACCATCCAATCTCCTTTATCTACCCCGTGTGGTCAAAACCACTGGTGGTCAAAACCACTAGTGACCGTAGTCACAAATATATAATGGTGTGGTCAAAACCACTGATGACCGAAGTCACAAATCAAGTGATGGGGCCAACCCATCGTGTGGTCAAAACCACTGATGACAATCCCGTAATCAACATGTGGGGCCAACCCACTGTGGTACCAAACCACTAGGACGAGTCACAATATTCATATGTGGTCAAAACCACTGGTGGTCAAAACCACTGGGACTTAGTCACAAATTATAATATCAAAGATGGGGCCAACCCGTCGTGTGGTCAAAACCACTGGTGACAGTCCAAATATTCCTTCCCCCTCCTCTCATCAATCCCATCATCATGTCCATAACATACGTGACATAATGTCATGTATCATGCAATAACGCATAGCATAGCATATATGATGTATATCAAAAATCACATAACAGGGGACTTACCCGGAATCCAAGCTCATACCCACAAGGCATAACCACTAATTTCATTGGCTAAAATAGTAACATAGTAGGATATTATACTAAAAAAGTGTGTAAGAGTTACTCACCTGGATATTCGTAATTCTAAGCGAATCTCGAGACTACGCAAACTAACGAGATCCCAAACGTTGATTCCTCCTACAATCAGCCAACATTAGTTAGTAACCCAAAAGCCCATTCGGCTCTATTAGAAATCCCGAAGGATGTGTCGCCTCAAATATAGCACTCACCTTGAAGCCAATTTGGTCACCAACCAAATCTTAAAACTACTCAAAAGATCTCCCTTTACAATCGGCCAAACCCTTAATCGGCAACCAAATCTTTAACTTTACAGTATTCAGCTACTTCTCCCTCCCCCTACAATTGGCTTAACACATCATTAGAGATCTAAAGGCCATTCGGCCATAACATGAATTCGAAACCAAAAGAGTTAGTCGCCCCTTACCTTAATGACTAATTCGGCTTCTTTACTCCAAAGGTCGGCACCCTTTATTGGTGTTAGGGGTTTCAGCTACCATATAGAACAAGAATAAATTAAGGTTTTGATTACTAGCGATTGAAGGCAAAAGAGAGTCAGCATTACCCAAATCGATCAAGAAGAAAAGAGGAAGAAATCACTCACCAGGAGATTCAGAAAAAAGAACCCAAGAGGAGATGAATGTCGGCACTTGAGATGATGAAAGAAAACGCAAGAAGAGAGAGGTTTATGAGCATAGTTTTCGGCCAAGAGAAGAGCAACAAGGTTTCGGCTTAAGTGATGGTTTGATTCGGGAAAGATGGTGAAGAAAAGAGAAGTGGGAGGAGATAGATTCGGTAATGGGTTTAAGAGAAAAGAAAGAATGGAATAGAAAGAAAAATGGAGGAGAAGATGTGAGGGTAGGTTTGACTTTGAACAAAATAGGAAGAAGAAGAAAAAGAGAATGGGAATGAAGAGGTTTTGGGAAAAAGAATGAAAGAACTTTCGGCACACCCCTTTTTCTAACCCAACTGATTCCTCTCTCATCCCTTAGTGTTTGGCATTCGGCCAATACTAAGCTCCCTTAGCCGATTCCTAAAAACCCTCCTCTCTATCCATATCAAATTTGTTGACTCAATCCCCATCTATCCATGAGAGTCCCACCTGAGCACACCTCTACTTGCCGGTGGCGTCAAAAATAATTGAGCAGAAAGGGATTTCTATAGCTCAAAACAAGGTCTTCCTTACCCCTTATGGCGTCACCTCCCTTGTGACTTGAGTGGCACCTCCTTGCCACTTTACGAAGGCTTTTCTTGTGTCTAAAATCTCAAATTAATTCTCTTAACCCCTATTTCCCCTAACTCCTTTCTCTTAAGTGCTAAACAAAAATTTTGGCCATGACCCAGGACTAACCCGAGGTCATGCCTAGTCCCCAAGACATGCTAAACTAGCACAGCAGACATACCATCACATGCAAACACATGCAAAATGCAAAGACTCTGTTTTAAGGATGTTACAAGGAACGTATAAATTGAATGGTCAATTTAGTATGTTTTGGTTGCCATATATGCATATTATGATTTGGTATGTATTGCTTGTTGGTGAGACCTAAAATGGGTGGCATGTTTGTCTTGCAAGTGACCTATTGTGTCACACGGCCATGGCACACGGGCGTGCCTAGCAACCGTGGGGTAAAAGTCAGTAGCTAGCATTAAGAGTACACGGTCATGGCACGGGCGTGCCTACAGGTTGTGCGAGAAATGGTAGTATATGACCTTTTAGGACACGGCCTTAGCACACGGGTGTGCTTGGTAGCCGTGTTGGTTTTGGCAATATATAGCCACGGGGAAGACACACGGGTGTGTCAAGTAGCCGTAGGAGAGGCACGGCCTGCCCCCACGGGCGTGTATTCCCCTGTGTTTAGGAAAGTTTTTATTCTTTCATGAAATTTTACATGTGTTTCGATTTAGTCCTGACTCTGTTTACAAGCATGTTGAAGGTCTCAATGACCCTCTTAAGGGACATTATGTTTGAGATTGATAAATGACTATATGATAATTTTGTAAATGTTTTTGATCTGTCCGGTAACACTACTAACCCTAATCCGGCAAGACAGTTACGGGTTAGGGATGTTACATTGCCGCCCACTTGAAACTTGATTTCTTTTCTTTTTAAATCTGCGTATGACTTTTGTCGATCTGAAGTAGCTTTCAGATTATCACGGATCACTTTCACTTTCTCCTCGGTTTCTTTAACAGATTAACCCTCTGAATTTACTTCTCACTAAGCTCAGTCCAATACAAGGGAGTCTGACACTTACGACCATATAAAGCTTCATACGGTACCATTCGTATACTCGACTGATAATTGTTATTATAGGTAAACTCAGCTAAAGGTAGATATTTTTCCCAACTATCTTCAAACTCTAAAACACAGCATCGGAGCATATCGTCAAGAACCTGAATTACTCATTTGAATTGGCCATTGGTTTGAGGATGGAACACGGTGCTAAAATTCAACCTTGTACCCAAGGTTTCTTTCAACTTCTTCCAAAACCTCAAAGTGAATCTTGGATCTCTGTCTGAGATAATAGATATAGGTACCCCATGCAATCTCACCACCTCAACAATATACATCTCAGTCAACTTGTCAAGTGAGTAATCCACACACACCTGAACAAAGTGAACCAATTTTGTTAATCTATCAATAATAACCCACACAGCATCTTTCTTTTTTTGGAGCCATAGGTAACCTCGTTTGTAACATCCTAGAATTAGGGGGTTTTGTATTTTGTGCTATTTCTTGTGTTTGGCTCGTTAAGCATGTTATTTTGGTGTGTTTGGATGTCCTAAGGAGGCTCGGGGTCAAGTCGAGCCTTGGATAAATTTTGGTTTTTGGGGATTAACAAGGGAAAGCTAGTAGGAGTAGGCCTTATGTATAATTGCGTGTGCTTGTTGACACAAAAAGGAGCTTGTGTCCAAGTGGAGGTGGCGTCACTTGTAGGAGCAAAGGGGAGGAGTTCAAATCCCACATGTCACATTATGAAACTTTATTTTTGGTGCCAAGGTGGAGGAGTGGTGATTTCGGCTGGGACTCTTTCAAGGTGGTGTTTGAATGGGTCAACAAGTTCAAATGGATGGACAAGAAGGCTTAAAGGAGTTTGAATTGGTCAAACCAATTTGAAATAGTGATGGGGAGTATTTGGTGGAGCAAATCAAGGGATTTGGTGGGTGGTGGAGTTGTTGGTCGAATGTGGGGAGCTTGGGGGGATTTCAGTTTAGTTTTGGAGGTGTGCCAAAATTCTCAAAGGTCTTAGGCTTTTTCCATTTTGGTATTTTCAGTTCTAGGAGTGAGTGTGTGCCAAATTTTCAAGCTGGTGACCTTGGTGTTTTGCATTTTAGTTTCGGTAACTCAAGTGGTAGGGGTCTTCGTTTTGTCAGCTTATTATAGCTAGTGCCGAAATACTTAAGCCATTATCTTCTTTTCTCTTCAACTTGGTGTTGGCTAAAACTCTTGGTACCTCCCTTCTACTCTCTTCTCTTTATCGAAACCATAAGATGATTTTTCTCTTCACTCTCCAACGCTTTTCTCTTCTCCCCTAAGTTGTTAGCCGGAACTTTAACCCTCCCTTCTTCTTGTCTTTTCTTTCTTCCTAATTTTGTTCCTTTGGTCCCAAGTGAATTGATTTCACCTTGTTATTGGATTGTTGAAGGTAATGTTCTTCTTTTCTCTCTTTTCATAAAAGCCGAACCTTCTTCTCCTTCTATTTCTTTCGGCTTCTTCCTCTTTTCTTCTCTACTTCTCTATCTCCTTCTTCACTAATCAAATCTCTATTTCTTTTTCATCTTGAATCGATGCTGCTCGAATAGCCTAAGGTGTGAAGGACTATTTTTTCTCTACCAAATCTATTTTGGCTTTTCACCATCAATAACGCAAGGTAATTTCGTGCGATACCTTTTTCTTCTCTAAGTTCTCTTTTAATTTAAATACTCAAAGGGCTATTTTTGACTGCTAGGCTGAACTTCTGCTTCTCTCATGATTCATCTCTGATTCGAAATCGAATCAGCCATTGTGCTATTCATCACTCATCAAGGTAAGGAATCATTCATTTTCAGGTTGTCTGCTGTTATTTCTGTTGCGCTGTAGTTTGCCTTAATTAAATTTCCTTACTAGCCAATCAGTGTTTCTCTTTGAGTACTGATCAAGGCTCTCTTCATGGATGCGAGTGCTAGACAATCTAAGAAGGGGAGTGGACCCGTAGTTTCTATTCCTAAATTTAAAAGATGTGCTGTGTCGGCGGTTCTAGACTTTCCGTCGGGCTGTGGTAGAGAGCTGACGTCTGCTTGGGATAGACAAATTGCAATTATCCCTGCTAGTGAGAGTGTCGACGTAGAGAGTCTAGTCTTACGCGTAATCAGGTGTGTAATGTTCACACTTTACTTATTAATCTGCGTTATTAACTGTGATGGTTGAAGCTGAAACGACTGTATACATAGTCGAGATACCCTTGTGGGTAAGGTTGGAGACACCGGGTAAGTTTCGCTATGATGTTACTTTCGAATATATGTATGTGTGAATTAATTATCTATTGTACATTGAAAGTATGCTGCATTCATCTCAGTATGATAATATGTTGCATGGGCCTTGGGAAATGATTGAAAGGGGCAGTGTGATTCAATGACTTCTATCACAGTGGTCTAGGACCACGGTGGTTTGGAACCACGTATACATATGATTATCAGTGACTTGTCTCAGTGGTCTGGGACCACAGTGGGTTGGCCCCACATATACTTATCAGAGATTGTCATAGTGGTCTGGGACTACAATGGGTTGGCCCCACGTTTATAGATTCTGTGACTCTGTCACAATTGGTCTGGGACCATAGTGGTTTGGGACCACAGTGGCTTGATGCCACGGGTGTTTGGCTGATTCAGGAGACCAATAGGATGGAAAACTAGGTTGGGATGGGCTGCATTGCATACACGTTAATATGCTATATTGTGTGGGCTAAGGCCCAATGGGCATCTGTGGGCTTGAGGCCCAGATTACGTTATAGGGGGATTTACATACTGAGTCTCAGTGACTCACCCCTCTGCTTAATTTTGCAGGTAATCCCTAGATCGCAGATTTGGAGCCGAGGCGGACTTGAGGTGGCCATGCAATATTTTTCTCGTAAATTAATTTTCTTTAGTTAAACTTGTTTTTAATTGGGATTTTGTTATGTAATAAGGCCTCCTAATCTTTAATTTGGGTTTTAGATTTTATGTTGTTATAACATATCTTATGAGATGCAGAATATGGAGTTTTCTAAAATAAAAATATAAACAATTAGTTTTTAAAGTATAAATAAAAGGTGGCAAGCAATTAAATAACTAAATTTGAAAATTTTTCTTAAACCTACAAACACCGATTTCAAAACATCACGATTCGGAATGCCACTAGTTTTTTTAGTTTTCGTATCACAAAGCCCGATTTCAACTAATAGTTCTTTTAAATAGGAGTTGGTAAGAAAATCTTCAACCAAAATTTTAATTTAACTTTAAGATGGGATCGCTAAATGAAAAGTTTTTTAGTTGCGATGTTTTCCCTAAAATTTCAAAACTACCCTTCTTGTAACATACCAGATTCGGTCGTAACGTATTGTCCGCGTTTGGGGTGTTACACCATTACTGAATCCATTGTGATTCAATCCCACTTTCACTCGGGAACCATCACTAGCTGAAGTAATCCCGAGGGTACTTAATGCTCAGCTTTAACTTATTGATAGATCAAACACTTTGTAACAAACTCAGAGATATCTCTTTTCATACCCGGCCACCAATACAACTTCTTCAAATCATTGTACATTTTTGTGCTGCTCGGATGTACTGACAAGCAGCCATTGTGTGCTTCATGTAGAATTTTTTCGAATTAACACATCATCCTTTGTTACAGAAACTCTATCATGAAACATCAAGCAATCCTCTGAACCAACCCAAAAACCAGAGTTATTCCTCAATTCGCACTGAGCTCTCTTAACTTGCATCTCGCTATCATTCTTTTGAGCTTCACATATCTTGTAATAGCCTGGCTTAGACCTTAGTTAGAATAGTGGTTTTGGGACCACAAATCTGTGGTCAAAAAATATTTTAATATTATTTTTGATGTTTATAATATGTGATTGAGCATGTGTGAAAATTTTATCGTTTGGGTGTCGAATTATGAAAAAGAACTTAATCGCATGAAATGCAAAAGCTGTGTGCTAATTGTTAAAGTGCTAATTTGGCATGGTTTTCTAAATGGGAAGTCCTTATGTTGTTAACAAACCATTAAAAGAATGGATGGACAAAAATGGGCTAAGTTAGTGGAAATTTAAATGATATACATTAAGGGTAAAATGGTAAATGGAATAATAATATGTTTTAAATAAAACAAAAAGAAAAATGAAGCCATATTCTCATCTTTTCATGTCAAAAGTTGAAGAAAAAGAAAGAAAGAAATCTTGTTAGGTTTCGGCTAACAATTAGTTTAATCAAGGTATGTTTTGAGCTCGATTTTTAATGATTTCTACGTTTTTGTGATCGTTGCTTAGTGTTCTAGCTAGCCCATGCTTTAATTTTTGAATTTGATGAAGATTTTAAGATATGCCATTGATGAATGCTTGAGCTTTGTGATAGTTGATGATGAAATATGAATGATAGGTGAATGATTAACATATTTTGTCTTTGAATTTTTAGTGAAATTAGTAATTTAGGCTTAATTGTGAAAATAAGAAATTGGAGGATAAAATGTGAAAGAAATGAAATGTGTGGGCTTGTACGGACATTAGGAGAATTCGTCTAGGCATGGGTGAAATAAAATTATGTGTATTTGATGATTTTGTGAAATAGGGACTAAAGTGTCGAAACGTGAAAATGTGAAGGCTATTTTGTAAAATGCCCTAAATATGTGTGTTTGGACTAAATTGAATGAATTGGTGATTAAATGAGCTAAATTTGAATATGTATAGACCAAGAAAGGAGAGATTCGGATTGAGATCGAGGCAAAGACAAAGTACTCGATTGATCGGCTAGTCTCGGTATTTCGACGTCCGAGGTAAGTTCGGATATAATACAAGTTGTTAAATTATATTTATGTGATGTGAAATTTATGAATGTATAGTTATTGAATTAGAAATATATATATATATATATAAATATATATGAATTGAGAAATGTGGCACTGAGTGTACGTAATTAGAATCGAGACAGAGATAAATAGCACTGTGTGCGAAGTAATGGAAGCTTCAGCTTTGTTGGTTGGCACTGTGTGTGCGATACCGAGATACATTCGGTTCTATGTAAAGGCACTAAATGTGAGATGATATTAAAGCTTCGGCTATGAATTTTGCACTAAATGTGAGATGTATCGAGAAAATAATGAAGATTGATCAAAAAGTGAAATTGAGCATTGAGTACCAAAATTTGAGGTTAACTAGGTGTTGGAAAAGGTATGTATAAAACCTATGTGGTTGATGAACTTGAAGATGACGAATGAATTGCGATGTGAGCGTATGGCTATAGTTGAAATTTTGTATTCATGGCAATTGATCTATATGATGGTTTGTTTGGTATATTGATTTGAATTATTGAGCTTACTGTGTGATATGTTTCTCTGTTTTACAGTGTCAGTAAAGTTAGCTCGAATCCAAGGATCGTCAGTGACTCAATCACACTATCGACTGGCATGTTTTGAAGTGTATAAACTTTGCCATGTGATGTGGCTTGAATGTTGAATGATTTTGGTATATAAACAACTGTTCATGTGAATGTTGATAATAGTGTGTTTTCATGCTTGAATTGGTTGATGGGTATTGAGGTTTAGATATGAAATTGTGGTATGTTCTATGTGAGGTTAGCTTATATAATTTGAGTTGTGGAAATGGAGTTTAAGATGGACTTATTTGAGTAGGAATTGAGTATGGAAATAATGGTGTAGTTGATGATTAATTGGTGCTTGTATTGGTATGTTTTGGTTGCATTTGAGGCATGAATTGCTATTGGCTTGATGGTTATAGATGATTTCAAAGTGTAGATGGTAATTTGGCCTTGAAAATGGCCTATAATTCCCCACATAGTTGAGCACACGGGCGTGTGGCTCGACCGTGTCATTCAGGTTGGTGAATTGAAATAAGTCAGGCTCGACCACGGGCTGGACACATGGGCGTGTGACTGGCCGTGTGGTGCAAGTCAGTGTCGACCACGGGTGAGGCACATGGGCATGTCTCAGACCTTGTGGAAAAGCCAGTATTGATGCCCCGTTTTGCCACGACTTAGACGCACGAGCGTGTTCGAGGCCGTGTGAGGCATACGGCCTATCCACACGGGCATGTGACCTCTGCAGTTTAGAAAAATCTTTAAATTTCTAAAAACTTTCGTATGTGTTCGGTTTGGTCCTGACCTTTTTCTAACACGTATTTAAGGTCTCGTATACCTCATTAAGGGACTATATGATTATGTTGTGATATGTTTCTATGATGATTAACTTTGTGTTGTAAATTGATATGAAATGTTTGAAAATAATTAGTAATGCCTCTTAACCCTAATCTAGCGACGGTTAGAGCCACAGTCGATGATGATGCTGAGCGAGCTGAGTTCTAGCTCGAGAATACTATTAGAGTGTTTAATGAGATGTTGTTGACTCCTGATGAATGCATTAAATGCAATGTTTCCTTGTTGAGAGATACGGTAAATAATTGGTGGAAAATGTTGATATCCGTGGTTCCGAGAGAGAGAATCACTTGGGATTTCTTTCAAGCTAAATTTCAAAAGAAGTATATCAGTCAACAATTCATAGATCAGAAACGTAAAGAGTTTCTAGAGCTAAAACAGGGTCGTATGTTAGTTACAAAATATGAACAGAAGTTTGTGAGATTAAATCAGTACGCACGGGAATGTGTTTCAACTGAAGCTACTATGTGTAAATGTTTTATTGAAGGGTTGAATGAAGACATTAAATTGCCAGTTGGAATACTTGATTTGAGTGAATTTGTTGTGTTAGTTGAAAGAGCCTGCAAAGTCGAGGAGCTTAGCAAAGAAAAGAAGAAAATTGATTCTGAGGCTAGAGATGAAAGAAAAAGATCGATGAGTAAGTTGTCTCAACTTTCAACGACGTGATTTAAAGATGTAAAGTTGTCTCAACTTTCAACGACGTGATTTAAAGATGTAAGCAATCGTTCAAATGCTTCGTTTGGATATTCGGGTAGAGATCACGTGAGAAAAAAGTTTTGGTTCAAGAACTCAAATTTGACTGAATCAAGTGTTGGAAGTGTCAAAAGTAACAAGCCTGAGTGTAGAGAGCGTAGAAGATGACACGTTGGAGAATGTTGGGGCAATTACAATAACAGAACTTGTTATAAATGCGGATTATGAGACCATTTCATTCGAGATTGCCCAGAATTAGCTGAGAAAACAATGTTCAGAGTGCGAGACTGAGTAATACGATGGCTAGGGGTAGACCACCCAGAAACACCGAGAATTTGAGTGGAAGCTATGAGATCAGAGGCGAGAGCACCTGCCCGAGCCTATACTATTCACGCTCGTGAAGAAGCGTCATTTCCAGACGTCATTACTAGTACTTTTACTCTATTTGATACTGATATGATTGCATTGATAGATCCAGGATCTACTCATTCCTATGTGTGTATGAATTTAGTATCAAGTAATACTCTAACTGTTGAGTCTACTGAATTCATGATTAGAGTATCGAACCCCTTAGGCAAGTGTGTCTTGGTTGATAAAGTGTGCAAGAACTATCCATTGATGTTTCGGGATATTTTCTTTTCGGCTAATTTGATGTTGCTACCTTTTGATGAATTTGTTATCATTCTGGGCATGGATTGGCTAGCTTTACAGAATGTTGTTGTGAATTGTAAACCAAAAAGTATTGATTTGAGAAGTCAGAATGGTGAGATAGTTCGAATTGAATCCAGTGATTTGAATGGGTTGTCGGCTATTATATATTTGATTAAAGATTTGAACTATGTGAAAAAGGGTTGCGAAGCTTATCTTGCATATGTGATTGATACAAAAGTGACAGAAAAGAAAGTTGAATCTGTGCTTGTAGTTTGTGAATTCCCTGATGTGTTTCCTAAAGAACTACTGGGATTACCTCTTGTAACAGCTTGGTTTAGACCCTAGTCAGAATAGTAGTTCGAGACCATAAATTCGAGGTCAAAATGTTAATTTAATATTATTTTCTGTGTGAATAGCATGTGACATAGTCTGTGTGAAAATTCTGTGTGATGATTTGATCGTTTTAATGTCGAATTAAGAGAATGGACTTAATCGCGCAAAGAGTAAAAGCTATGTACTGATTTATAAGTATCTAATTGTTGTTGTCTTTTAAATATGGAGACTTTATGATGCAATTTAACCAATATGTACTTAGTGGATGGTGGATGGACATTTTAACCAACTAAAATGTAATATAATATGTTATTATTAAAGGCTAACATGGTAATTAGATTAATAATAATAGATTAGTAAAACAAATCATGAATGAAGATGAGTATTCATCTTATTACTCACCGAAAATAGAAATGAAAGGAGGGCTAGGAAGCTTTGAAGTTACGGCAAGCTTAGCCAGAAATTGGTATGTGATTTTAGCTCAATTTTTGATAATTTCTACATTTTCGTAATCGTTGCTTCGTGCTCTAGCTTGCCCATGTTGTAATTTTGTGAATTGATGATGTTTTTGTGATGAGCCATTGATAAATGTTTGAGCTATGTGCTAGTTGATATTAAAATATGAAAACTTGGTGTTCGATTAACATAGTTTGTATTGGGATTTTTGATGAAATTGAGTATTTTGGGCTAAATTATGAAAAGTGTAAATTGAGGGACTAAAATGCAAAATAAATGAAATGTGTGGACTTGTATGAGACTAAGGAGAATTCGGCCTAAGCATGGTGTAATGAAATTATGTGTATTAGGTGATTTAATGAATTAAGGACTAAAGTGTCGAAATGTGATAATGTGAGGGCTATTTTGCAAAATGCCCTAAATTTGTGTTTGGATTAAAATGAATGAATTGATGATTGAATGGATTGAATTTGAATGTGTATAGACCAAGAGATGAAAGGTTCGAATCGAGATCGAGGCAAAGATAAAGTGTTTGATTAATTGACCGTATCGATAGTTCGACGTCCAAGGTAAGTTCAGACATAATACGTATATTTAGTTGTGTTTAACATTATAAAATGAATGGTATGATACTGTTAAATGTGGATGCTACGTGATAGATTGAGTTAAATGACACTATGTGTACGAATTAAGGAATGTGATCGAGATAATTAGCACTATGTGTGTGCGGAGTAATATAAGCTTCGGCTATATGGTGGGCACTGTGTGTGCGATACCGATTCAAGATCGGTTTGATATGATGCACTAAGTGTGCGATGCTAATTAAGCTTCAGTTAACTATTTAGGCACTAAGTGTGCGAATAAACTAAAGAAGGGACGAATGTCGATCTATGTGATTCATGAGTATTGAGTAGCTTAAATATTTAACAACTAAGTGTTGGCTAAGGTATGTTCGAAACCTATGTGGTTGATGAAATTTCGGATGATTTTGTGAAAGGTTTATTGAATTTAATAGTTTGGATGATATAAGATATTAGATTGTGAATTAATCTACGTGATGACATGTTTGATATAATGTATTTTGCTACGAACTTACTAAGCTTTGGAATGCTTATTGTGTGAACTGTTTCTCTGCCTTGCAGTGTCAGTGAAGCTAGCTTGGATCAAGGATCATCAGCTTCTCAATCACACTATCGGAATTACATTTTGGTACTTTGGAAAGGATGTATATAGTTGAAATATGGCATGTGTAGGCTAGTTATGTGTATATGTTTATGAAATGAACATAGCCATATGTTTTGGCAAGTTTTGAGATAATGAATGCTTGGATGAATAAGTTATGTGATTACATGTTTTGGAATGGTTAGTTGATTCATGAAATGATCATGCTTTTGAGTTAAGCAAATGAATGTACTATGTTTTTGTCATATGTATTGGTTTTGGAATATAGCATGGTTGAAATGGATCATAGATGTATTATTAGTGTGGTTACTTTGGTTGTCCAATATGCATGGGTTGAATGACTATTTTGGTATGTTTTTTGGTGGTAATATGTGCATAAGATGTTTTGGTTAATATGGCTTGTAGGTTTGACCCTTATGGGTGGCATTTTGGCCTTGTAAATGGCTTATAATGTCACACAGTTGTGGCACACGGGCGTGCCTATAGACCGTGGGTGAATTGGTAGAATATAGCTTAGTAGCACACGACCTCGACACGGGCGTGCTTGGTGGCAGTGTGAGAAATGGTAGTATATGATCTAGTATTACACGGCCTTAGCACGCGGGCGTGCTTGGTGGCTGTGTTGATTTTGGCACTATATGACCACGGGGAGGACGTACAGGTGTGTCAAGCAGCCATGGGTGAGGCACGGCCTACCCCATGGGTGTGTATCCCCTGTATTTTGGTTAAGTTGTTATGTTTTGAGAACTTTTGTATGTGTTCGATTTAGACCCGACCCCTCTTTAGCATGTGATAAAGGTCTCATAGACCTTGGTAAGGGACAACATGATTGAAAATGAATATGATTGACTTTGTGTTGTAAATTTAGATGTTAAATGTTTTGAATGATCGATAATACCTCTTAACCCTATTTTGGCGATGGTTTCGGGTGTGGGGTGTTACATTTCATTGGTATTAGAGCTATGGTTTAGTCGATTCTTGGACTATCATAGCGTATGTGAGTCTAGCTATACATGACATATTATGAAATTATGATAGTGTCATGAACTCTGACAATTAAAATGTGTTTTAATATAGTAATGGATCCCGATTAAGTAGTTGCTGATGACGTAGAGAGTAATGCACCTGCTCCCACTCAAGGGACTGTGCCGGCCACATCTAGGCCAAATTAAAGTAATGAGGGAGGAGAGGCTAAGCAAGCCTTCTTCCGCATGATGAGTGAATGGTTTTTAGAATTTGTTAGAATGAATCCGACTACTCCACAACCTCCACCGTCACAAGTACCTGTTGTGCCGCAAGTTGTAGATCCGAACAGAATGAATAAACCACCAGTTGACAAGATTCGCAAGTACGGGGCTGAAGAGTTTAGGGCCACATTTGATGATGATGCTGAGAGAGCTGAGTTTTGGCTTGAGAATACAATCAGAGTATTCGATAAGATGTCGTTGACTCTGGACAAATGTATTAAATGCGCTATTTTGTTGTTGAGGGATTCGACTTATAACTGGTGGAAAACATTGATATCTGTGGTTCCGAGAGAAAGAATCACCAGGGATTTCTTTCAAGTTGAGTTTAAAAAGAAGTATATCAGCCAGCGCTTCATTGATCAGAAATGTAAAAAGTTTCTAGAGTTAAAACAGGGCCGTTTGTCTGTTACTGAGTATGAGCGGGAATTCGTACGATTGAGTCAATATGCTAGAGAGTGTGTTTCTACTAAAGCTACTATGTGAAAACATTTCATTGAGGGATTGAATGAAGATATTAAGTTTTTGCTTGGGATATTAGATATAAATGAATTTGTTGTGTTAGTTGAAAGAGCATGCAAAGCTAAAGAGCTCAAAAAAAAAAAGAAAGCCGATTCTGAGGCTCGTGATGAAAGAAAGAGATCGCTAAATAAATTCTCTCAACCTTCAGTGAAGAGATACAAAGATGCAAGCAATCGTTCAAATGCCTCGTTTGGACATCCAAATAGAGATCATTCGAGACAAAGTACTGGTTTACGAATTCAAACTCTGAATGAAACAAGTGTTGGCAGTGTTAAGAGTAACAAGCCCGAGTGTAGACAATGTGGGAGACGACATGTGGGAGAGTGCTGGGGCAAGTACAATAATAGAGTTTGTTATAAATGTGGATTCTGAGACCATTTTATCCGAGATTGCCCAAAGATGGTCGAAAAAGAAAATGTTTAGAATGAAAGACAGAGTAATGTAACAGCTAGGGGTAAACCATCCAGAAACACTAGAAATGTGAGTGAAAGCCAGAGAGGGACAACTGATACAGCTGTGAGGTCAGAAGCAAGAGCACCTGTCCGAGCCTATGCTATATGCACACGAGAGGAAGCATCTTCTCTAGATGTCATCACCGGTATTTTCACTTTATTAGATACCGATGTCATTGCATTGATAGATCTAGGATCAACTTATTCCTATGTATGTGTGAATCTAGTATCGAGTAAAACTCTACCTGTTGAGACTCCTGAAATTGTGGTTAGAGTGTCAAACCCCTTAGGCAAGTGTGTTTTGATGGATAAAGTGTGCAAGAATTGCCTATTGATGTTTCGTGATTTATGTTTTCGGTTAATTTGATGTTTTACCATTCGATGAGTTTGAAATAATTCTGGGTATTGATTGGTTTACTTTGCATAATGCCATTGTGAATTGTAAGAGAAACAGTATTGAATTGAAGAGTCAGAAGGGTGAGATAGCTCGAATTGAGTCCAGTGATATAAAAGGATTACCAGTTGTTGTATTTGCGATGAAAGCTATGAACTATGTGAGAAAGGGTTGTGAAGCTTATTTGGCTTATGTGATTGATACAAAAGTGTCAGAAAAGAAAGTTGAATCTGTGCCTGTGGTATGTGAGTTTTCAGATGTGTTTCCAGAAGAGTTACCGGGATTACCTCCAATTAGGAAAGTTGAATTTGGTATTGAGTTAGTGTCAAGAACTGCTCCTATTTCGATAGCTCTGTACAGAATGGCACCAACAGAATTGAAAGAGTTGAAATCTTAGTTGCAAGAATTGACCGACAGAGGGTTTGCACGATCGAGTTTTTCACCCTAGGGAGCTCCTGTATTATTTGTGAAAAAGAAATATGGAACTATGAAAATGTGTATTGATTATCGACAATTGAACAAAGAGACAATAAAGAACAAATATCCGTTACCTCGGATCGATGATTTGTTTGATCAGCTGAGAGGAGCTATAGTATTTTCTTAGATAGATTTGAGATCGGGCTACTATCAGTTGAGAGTTAAAGAATCCGATGTACCGAAAACTGCCTTCAGAACGAGGTACGGACACTACAAATTCTTAGTGATGCCTTTTGGACTAACCAATGCTCCTGCAGTGTTTATGGAGCTGATGATTCAGATTTTCAAACCATATTTGGATCGCTTCGTGGTAGTGTTCATTGATGATATTTTGATCTATTCATGTGATGAGATGCAACATGCCGAGCATTTGAGAATCGTGCTACAAACTCTGCGTGAGAAATAGTTGTATGCAAAGTTTAGTAAGTGTGAATTTTGGTTGCATGAGGTTGGATTTCTAGGGCATATCGTATCAGCTACTGGGATACGAGTTGATCCGCATAAAATCTCTACTATTTTGGAGTGGAAACCTTCAAGAAATGTATTTGAAGTCTGTAGTTTTCTGGGACTAGTGGGATATTATAGACGATTTGTGAAAGGCTTCTCGATGATTACAACTCTATTGCCAAATTTGTTACAGAAGGATGTTAGATTCGAGTGGTCAGAAAAGTGTCAACAGAGTTTTGAACAGTTGAAAGTGTTGTTAACAGAAGCACCAGTATTGATTCAACTCGAATCAGGCAAAGAATTCATAGTTTATAGTGATGCATCGTTGAATGGTTTGTGCTGTGTGCTGATGCAAGAAGGGAAAGTTATTGCCTACGCTTCGAGACAGTTAAAATCACATGAAAAGAACTACCTAACACATGATCTTGAATTGGCTGCGATTGTATTTGCATTGAAGATTTGGCGTCACTATCTGTTTGGAGAGAAATGTCATATCTATACTGATCATAAGAGTTTAAAGTATTTAATGACACAGAGAGATCTGAATTTGCGACAGAGAAGATGGTTAGAATTATTAAAAGATTATGAACTTCTAATAGATTACCACCCGAGTAAAGCTAATGTTGTAGCGGATGCCTTAATTCGTAAATCATTATATGCTTTACGAACTTTGAGTAATCAAATAGATCTGTGCAATGACAATGTGGTTGTAGCTGAACTGAAAGTAAAACCATTATTTTTGCAGTGGATATGTGAAGCTCAGAAGATTGATAATGAGTTGTTAGCAAGAAGAGTTAAATGTAATTCGAATGCTGAATCAAAATTTAGAGTTGATAGTAATGATTGTTTGAGATTCAAAGATCGAATTTGCGTTCCAAGAAATTCAGAGTTGATTCAAATGATTTTGAATGAAGCTCACAATAGCCATTTGACTGTACATCCGGGAAATACAAAAATTTATAATGATCTGAAACAGTTCTATCGGTGGCAAGGTATGAAAAGAGACATTTCTAACTATGTGTCGAAGTGTTTAGTTTGTCAGCAAGTTAAGGCTGAACATCAAGTTCCGTCCGGTTTATTACAACCAAATTTGATTCCTAAGTGGAAATGAGAGAGGATTACGATTGACTTTGTGTCAGGTTTGCCCTTATCTATGAGCAAGAAAGATGCGATCTGGGTGATAGTGGACAGATTGACGAAATCAGCTCATTTTGTTCCAGTAAGAACCGATTATTCTTTAGATAAGTTAGCTGAACTGTATATCGATGAGATTGTTAGATTGCACGGAGTACCGTTATCTATAGTGTCTGATAGAGATCCGACGTTTACCTTGCGATTTTGGAAGAAATTTCAAGATGCTTTAGGCACAAAATTGCATTTCAGTGCTGCGTTTCATCCGCAAATGGATGGTCAATCTAAATGAATCATTTAGACTCTTGAAGACATGTTGAGATGTTGTATACTAAAATTTGAAAGCTCATGGGAAAAGTATTTATTGTTGATTGAATTTGCGTATAACAATAGTTTTCAGTCTAGTATCAAAATGGCACCATATGAGGCTCTCTATGGTCGAAAGTGTCGAACTCCATTGTATTAGATCAAACTGAGTTAGAACAAGATTTACGGGGTTGATCTTATAAAAGATACTGAATAGAGAGTGAAAGTAATTCATGACATTTTGAAAGTAGCCTCAGATCGTCAGAAGTCTTATGCAGATTTGAAATGAAAAGATATCGAATTTGAGGTTGGTGATAAAGTGTTTTTGAAAGTGTCTCCATGGAAGAAGATACTTCGATTTGGCCGGAAGGACAAGTTGAGTCCAGGATTCATTGAACCATACGAGATTATTGAACGAGTTGGGCCGGTTGCTTATAGATTGAGATTGCCATCTGAATTAGAGAAAATTCATAACGTGTTTCATGCGTCAATGCTTTGACGAAAAATTCATAACGTGTTTCATGCGTCAATGCTTTGACGATACAGATCAGACCCGTCTGATGTGATTGTACCTAATGAGATTGAGATTCAGTCAAACTTGTCGTATAGTGAAGAACCAATCTGAATTTTGGCACGACAGACCAAAGAGTTGAGAAATAAGAAAATTTCTTTAGTGAAAGTATTATGGCACAAACACAGAATTGAAGAGGCTACGTGGGAGCCTGAGAATGTTATGAGAGAGCAACGTCCACAACTATTCACTAGTAAGATTTTCGGGGATGAAAATCCCTAAGGGGGAAGAGTTGTAATAGCTCGGTTTAGACCCTAGTCAGAACAGTGGTTCGAAACCACAAATTTGAGGTCAAAATGTTAATTTAATATTATTTTCTGATTGAATAGTATGTGACATAGTCTGTGTGAAAATTCTGTGTGATGATTTGATCATTTTAATGCCGAATTAAGAGAAGGGACTTAATCGCGCAAAGAGTAAAAGCTATGTGCTGATTTATAAGTACCTAAGTGTTGTTGTCTTTTAAATATGGAGGCTTTATGATGCAATTTAACCAATATGTACTTAGTGGATGGTGGATGGACATTTTAACCAACTAAAATGTAATATAATATGTTATTATTAAAGGCTAACATGGGATTAATAATAATAGATTAGTAAAACGAACCATGAAAGAAGATGAGTATTCATCTTATTACTCACCAAAAATAGAAAAGAAACGATGGCTAGGAAGTTTTGAAGTTACGACAAGCTTAGGCACAAATTCGTATGTGATTTTAGCTTAGTTTTTGATAATTTCTATGTTTTCGTAATCATTGCTTCGTGCTCTAGTAAGCCCATGTCATAATTTTGTGAATTGATGATGTTTTTGTGATGAGCCATTGATGAATGTTTAAGCTATGTTCTAGTTGATATTGAAATATGAATACTTGGTGTTGGATTAACCTAGTTTGTATTGGGATTTTTGATGAAATTGAGTATTTTGGGCTAAATTATGAAAATTTTAAATTGAGGGACTAAAATGAAAAATAAATGAAATGTGTGGACTTGTATGAGACTAAGGAGAATTCGGCCTAAGCATGGTGTAATGAAATTATATGTATTAGGTGATTTAATGAATTAAGGACTAAAGTGTTGAAATGTGATAATGTGAGGGCTATTTTGCAAAATGCCCTAAATTTGTGTTTGGATTGAAATGAATGAATTGATGATTGAATGGATTGAATTTGAATGTGTATAGACCAAGAGAGGAAAGGTTCATGTCGAGATCGAGGCAAAGATAAAGTTCTTAATTAATCGACCGTATCGATAGTTCGACGTCCAAGGTAAGTTCGGACATAATACGTATATTTAGTTGTGTTTAACATTATAAAATGAATTGTATGATATTGTTAAATGTGTATGATATATGATAGATGGAGTTAAATGGCACTAAGTGTGCGAATTCAGGAATGTGATCGAGATAATTAGCACTGTGTGTGTGCGGGGTAATATAAGCTTCAGCTATGTGGTTGGCACTGTGTGTGTGATACCGTTTCAAGATGGTTTTGATATGATGCACTAAGTGTGCGATGCTAATTAAGCTTCGGTTGACTATTTAGGCACTAAGTGTGCGAATAAACTGAAGAAGGGATGAATGTCGATCTATGTGATTCATGAGTATTGAGTAGCTTAAATATTTGACAACTAAGTGTTGGCTAAGGTCTGTTCGAAACCTATGTGGTTGATGAAATTTCAAATGATTTTGTGAAAGGTTTATTGAATTTACTAGTTTGGATGATATGAGATATTAGATTGTGAATTAATCTATGTGATGACATGTTTGATGTAATGTATTTTGTTACGAACTTACTAAGCTTTGGAAAGCTTACTGTGTGAATTGTTTCTCTGCCTTGCAGTGTCAATGAAGCTAGCTCGGATCAGAGGTTGTCAGCTTCTCAATCACACTGTTGGAATTACATTTTGGTACTTTGGAAAGGATGTATATAGTTGAAATATGGCATGTATAGGCTAGTTATGTGTATATGTTTATGAAATGAACTTAGCCATATGTTTTGGCAAGTTTTGAGATGATGAATGCTTGGATGAATAAGTTATGTGATTACATGTTTTGGTATGGTTAGTTGGTTCATGAAATGATCATGCTTTTGAGTTAAGCAAATGAATGTACTATGTTTTTGTCATATGTATTGGTTTTGGAAGATAGCATGGTTGAAATGGATCTTAGATGTATCCTTAGTGTGGTTACTTTGGTTGTCCAATATGCATGGGTTGAATGACTATTTTGGTATGGTTTTTGGTGGTAATATGTGCATAAGATGTTTTGGTTAATATGGTTTGTAGGTTTGACCCTTATGGGTGGCATTTTGGCCTTGTCAATGGCCTATAATGTCACACAGTTGTGGCACACAGGCGTGCCTACAAACAGTGGGTGAATTGGTAGAATATAGCTTAGTAGCACATGGCCTTGACACGGGTGTGCTTGGTGGCCGTGTGAGAAATGGCAGTATATGATCTAGTAGTACACGGCCTTAGCACACGGGTGTGCTTGGTGGCCGTATTATTTTGGCAGTATATGACCACGGGGAGGACGCACGGGTGTGTCAAGTAGCCATGGGTGAGGCACAGCCTACCCCCACGAGCCTGTATCCCCTGTATTTTGGTTAAGTTGTTATGTTTCTGAGAACTTTCATATGTGTTCGGTTTAGTCCCGACCCCTCTTTAGCATGTGATAAAGGTCTCATAGACCTTGATAAGGGATAACATAATTGTAAATGAATATGATTGACTTTGTGTTGGAAATTTAGATGTTAAATGTTCTAAATGATCGGTAATACCTCTTAACCCTATTTCGACGATAGTTTCGTGTTAGGGGTGTTACACCTCCGATACGAGAAGTTGAGTTTGGTATTGATTTAGTGGTGGGAACGACTCCTATCTCAATAGCCTATATAGAATGGCACCGGCAGAATTGAAAGAGTTGAAGTCTCAGTTGCAAGAGTTGACAGATAGAGGATTTGCACGACCGAGTCTCTCGCCATGGGGTGCTCCTGTGTTGTTCATGAAAAAGAAAGATGGCACTATGAGGATGTGTATTGATTATCGACAGCTGAACAAAGTGACGATAAAGAATAAATATCCATTGCTGAGAATTGATGATCTGCTTGATCAACTGAAAGGAGCTACAGTATTTTATAAGATAGATTTGAGATCGAGCTATTATCAGTTAAGAGTCAAAGAATCAGGTGTGCCGAAAACTGCTTTCAGAATGAGGTACAGACATTATGAATTCTTAGTTATGCCTTTTGGACTAACGAATGCTCCTGCAGTGTTTATGGATTTGCTGAATCAGATATTCAGACCGTACTTAGATCGCTTTGTTGTGGTGTTCATTGATGATATTCTGATTTATTCTTGCGATGAGACGCAACATGCCAAGCATTTGAGAATTGTGTTACAGACACTACGTGAGAAGCAATTGTATGCAATGTTTAGCAAATGTAAGTTTTGGTTGCGTGAGGTTGGTTTTCTGGGACATATTGTATTAGCTACGGGAATATTAGTTGATCCGAGTAAGATCTCAGCTATTCTAGAATGGAAGCTTTCGAGGAATGTGTCTGAAGTCCATAGTTTTTTGGGACTTGCGAGATATTATAGACGGTTTGTGAAATGCTTCTCAGTGATTGTGACTCCATTGACGAAGTTGCTATAGAAAGATGTTAAGTTCAAGTGGTCAGAAAAGTGCCAGCAGAGTTTTGAACAGTTGAAAGCATCGTTGACAGAGGCGCCTGTGTTAGTTCAACCTGAATCGGGTAAAGAATTCATAGTTTATAGTGATGCATCCTTAAATGGTTTGGGTTGTGTGTTGATACAAGAAGGCAAATTCATTGCTTATGCTTCGAGGCAGTTAAAGCTTCATGAAAAGAACTATCCGACGCATGATCTTGAATTAGCTACGATTGTATTGCATTGAAGGCTTGGCGTCACTACCTATTTGGTGAGAAATGTAATATTTTTACGGATCATAAGAGCTTGAAATATTTGATGACTCAAAAAGAATTGAATTTACGACAGAGAAGATGGTTAGAATTATTGAATGACTACGAGCTAGTAATTGATTATCATCCAGGTAATGTTAATGTTGTTGTTGACGATTTGAGCCGAAAGTATATATGTGCTTTGCGAGATATGAGTACTCAGATAGATCTGTGTGATGATGCTTCAGTTTTGGCTGAGTTGAAAGTTAAACCGATGTTTATACGTCAGATTTGTGATACCCAGAAAAGGGATGATGAGATGATAACAAAACGAACTCAATGTGATTTGAATTCTGATTCAGAATTTCGAGTTGACAAGGATGATTGTTTGAGATTTAGAGATCAGATTTGTGTTCAGAGGAATTTAGAGTTAATTCATATGATTTTAAATGAAGCTCACAATAGTCGTTTGGCTGTTCACCCTGGGAGTACAAAAATGTATAACGATTTACAACAGTTTTATTGATGGCATGGTATGAAGCGGGATATATTAGATGTTTCGAGATGCTTGGTTTGTCAGCAAGTTAAAGCTGAACATCAGGTTCCATCCAGTTTGTTACAACTGATTATGATTCCTGAGTGGAAATGGGGGAGAATCACGATGGACTTTGTGTCAAGATTACCTTTATCTTCGAGAAAGAAAGATGCGATTTGGGTGATAGTTGATAGATTAATGAAATCAGCTCATTTTGTTCCGGTGAGAATAGATTTTTCACTTGAAAAGTTAGCCAAATTGTATATTGCTGAAATTGTGAGATTGCACAGAGTGCCACTATCTATTGCATCTAACAGAGATCCGAGATTTACCTCACAGTTTTGGAAGAAATTGCAAGAGGCTTTAGGTACAATGTTACATTTTAGTACTGCATTTCAACCACAATCGGATGGACAATCCAAACGGATCATTCAGATTCTTGAGGATATGTTGAGATGCTGCAATCTTGAGTTTGAAAGTATGTGGGAAAAGCATTTACTGTTGATTGAGTTTGCATACAATAACAGTTTTCAATCTAGTATCAAAATGGCACCATATGAGGCATTTTATGGTCGAAAATGTCGAACTCCATTGTATTGGACTGAGTTGAGTGAGAATAAGATTCACGGGGTTGATTTGATAAAAGAGACTAGGCAGAAAGTGAAAGTGATTCATGACAATTTGAAAGCAGCATCAGATCGTCAGAAGTCATATGCAGACTTAAAACAAAAAGATATCGAATTTGAGGTTGGTGACAAAGTGTTTTTAAAAGTGTCTCTATGGAAGAAAAATACTTCGATTTGGCTGAAAAGGCAAACTGAGTCTGAGGCTCATCGGGCCATATGAGATTATTAAACGAATTGGATCGGTTGCTTATAGATTGTTGTTGCCACCTAAATTAGAGAAAATGCATAATGTGTTCTACGTATCGATACTTCGACGATACAGGCCTGATCCACCTAGCCCACCTACTTGACCAATTTTGACCTCATTTTGTCCCCAATGGCTGGCCACCAATCCTCTAAGGTTCTAATTGCTCTTTAAGGACCTCCAATTTTATATTCCATAGCTATTAGACACCTCTAGCTTGTAAAATTAAACTTTCGTACTTTATGCGATTTAGTCCTTTTTCACAATTAAGCATACAATTGCTAAAATTAAAGCACCAAAATTTCCATGCATCCTTATAATCATGCTATAACACATAAAATAAGATTAAAATATTTTTCATCAACCTCAGATTAGTGGTCTCAAAACCACTGTTCCGACTAGCCTCAAAATCGGGCTATTACAGCTTCCCCCCTTTAGAGATTTTCGTCCTCGAAAATCTATCTGGTAAAAAGGTTTGGGTACTATTCCCTCATGGCTTCTTCCAGTTCCCACGTAACCTCTTCTACACCATGTTTTTGCCATAACACTTTCACTAAAACTATGCTCTTATTCTTCAACTGTTTAACCTCTTGAGCCAAAATCTTAATTGGTTCCTCTTTATAGGTCATTACCGGTCGTATCTCAACTTCGGTTGGAGGGATCACATGTGAGGGATCAAAACCATATCGTCGCAACATCGACACATGAAACACATTGTGTATTCTCTTTAACTCTTCTAGCAAAACCCACCGGTAAGCTACTGGTCAAATCCTGTCAGTAACCTCATACGGCCCTATGAATCGTTGACTCAATTAGCCCTTTCGACCAAATCTCAATATTTTCTTCCACGGGGATACTTTAAAGAATACTTTGTCGCCCACTTGAAACTCGATTTATTTTCTTTTTAAATCCGCGTATGACTTTTGTCGAACTGAAGCAGCTTTCAGACTATCACGGATCACTTTCACTTTCTCCTCGGTTTCTTTAACTAGATCAACCCTGTGAATTTGCTTCTAACGAAGATAGTCCAATACAAGGGAGTCTGACACTTACGACCATATAAAGCTTTGTATGATGCCATCTGTATACTCGACTGATAACTATTGTTGTAGGCAAACTCAGCTAAAGGCATATATTTTTCCAACTACCTTCAAACTCTAAAACACAGCATCGGGGCATATCCTCAAGAATTTGAATTACTCTTTTGGATTGGCCATTGGTTTGAGGATGGAACACAGTGCTAAAATTCAACCTTATACCCAAGGCTTCTTGTAACTTCTTCCAAAACCTCGAAGTAAATCTTGGATCTCTATCCGAGATAATAGATATAGGTACCCCATGCAATCTCACCACCTCAGCAATATATAGCTCAGCCAACTTGTCAAGTGAGTAATCCACACGCACCGGTATAAAATGAATCGATTTCGTTAATCTATCAACAATAACCCACACAACATTTTTTCTTTTTCGGAGACATAGGTAACCCCATTACGAAATCCATTGTGATTCGATCCCACTTCCACATGGGAACCATCAATGGCTGAAGTAATCTCGTGGGTACTTGATGCTCAGCTTTCACTTGTTGACAGATCAAACACTTTGTAACAAACTCAGAGATGTCTCTTTTCATACCCGGCCACTAATACAACTTCTTCAAATTATTGTTCATTTTTGTGCTGCCCGGATGTACTGACAAGAACCACTATGTGCTTCATGTAGAATTTTTCGGATTAACACATCATCCTTTGGTACACAAACTCTATCATGAAACATCAAGCAATCCTCTGAACCAACCCAAAAATTAGAGTTATTCCCTGATTCGTACTGAGCTCTCTTAACTTGCATCTCGCTATCATTCTTTTGAGCTTCACATATCTTGTAACAGCCCGGTTTATACTTAGTTAGAATAGTGGTTTTGGGACCACAATTTTGAGGTTAAAACAATATTTTAATTTTATTTTTGATGTTTATAATATGTGATTGAGCATGTATGAAAATTTGGTCTGAAAATTTTATCATTTGAGTTTCGAATTATAAAAAAGGACTTAATCGCATAAAATGTAAAAGTTGTGTGCTGATTGTTAAAATGAAAATTTGGCATGGCTTTTTAAATGGGAAGTCCTTATGTTGTTAATAAACCATTACAAGAATGGATGGAAAAAAATGGGCTAAGTTAGTGGAAATTTAAATGATATACATTAAGGGTAAAATGGTAAATGGTATAATAATATGTATTAAATAAAACAAAAAGAAAAAATGAAGCCATATTCCCATCTTTTCTTGTCGAATGTCGAAGAAAATGAAAGAAAGAAAGCTTGTTAGGTTTTGGCTAACAATTGGTTTAATCAAGGTATGTTTTTAGCTCAGTTTTTGATGATTTCTACGTTTTTTGTGATCGTTGCTTAGTGTTCTACTAGCCCATGCTTTAATTTTTGAATTTGATAAAGATTTTAAGATATTACATTGATGAATGCTTGGGCTTTGTGATATTTGATGATGAAATATGAATGACAGGTGAAAGATTAACATATTTTGTCTTTGAATTTTTAGTAAAACTGAGTAATTTGGGCTTCATTGTGAAAATAAGAAATTGGAGGACTAAAATGTGAAATAAATGAAATGCGTGGGCTTGTACAGACATTAGGAGAATTTGGCTAGGCATGGGTGAAATGAAATTATGTGTATTTGATGATTTTGTGAAATAGGGACTAAAGTGTCAAAATGTCAAAATATGAAGGCTATTTTGTAAAATGCCCTAAATATGTGTGTTTGGACTAAATTGAATGAATTAGTGATTAAATAATCTAAATTTGAATATGTATAGACCAAGAAAGGAGAGATTCAGATCGAGATCGAGGCAAATATAAAGTACACGATTGATCGGCTAGTCTCGGTATTTCGACGTCCTTGGTAAGTTCGGATATAATACAAGTTGTTAAATTATATCTATGTGATGTGAAATTTATGAATGTATAGTTATTGAATTAGAAATGTATATATATATATATATATGTATATGAATTGAGAAATGTGGCACTGAGTGTGCATAATTGGAATCGAGACAGAGATAAATAGCACTATGTGTGCGAAGTAATGGAAGCTTCGGCTTTGTTGATTGGCACTGTGTGTGCGATACTGAGATACATTTGATTTTATGTAAAGGCACTAAGTGTGCGATGATATTAAAGCTTTGGATATGAAATTTTCACTAAGTGTGCAATGTATCGAGAAAATAATAAAGATTGATCGAAATGTGAAATTGAGCATTGAGTACCAAAATTTGAGGCTACCTAGGTGTTGGAAAAGGTATGTATAAAACCTATGTGGTTGATGAACTTGTAGATGATGAATGAATTGTGTTGTGAGCATATGGCTATAGTTGAAATTGTGTATTCATGGAAATTGATCTATATGATGGTTTGTTTTGTATATTGATTTGAATTATTGAGTTAAATGTATTGTATTACAAACTTACTAAGCTTTAAAAGCTTACTGTGTGATATGTTTCTCTGTTTTACAATGTCAGTAAAGCTAGCTCGGATTTGGGGATCGTCAGCTACTCAATCATACTATCGGCTATCTATTTTGGTACTTTTGAAAGATATGTATATTTGAATATGGCATGTTTAGGCTAGTTAATGTGGCATGTTTTGAAGTGTATAAACTTTGCCATGTGATGTGGCTTGAATGTTGAATGATTTTGGTATATAAACAAGTGGTCATGTGAATGTTGATAATAGTGTGTTTTCATGCTTGAATTGGTTGATGGGTATTGAGGTTTAGATATGAAATTGTGGTATGTTCTATGTGAGTTTAGCTTGTATAATTTGAGTTGTGGAAATGGAGTTTAAGATGGACTTATTTGAGTAGGAATTGAGTATGGACATAAATGATGTAGTTGATGATTAATTGGTGCTTGTATTGGTATGATTTGGTTGCACTTGAGGCTTGAATTTGTATTGGTTCGATGCTTATAGATGATTTTAAAGTGTGGATGGTAATTTGGCCTTGAAAATGGCCTATAATTGCCCACACAGTTGAGCACAAGGGCGTGTGGCTCAACCGTGTCATTCAGGTTGGTGAATTAAAACAAGTCAGGCTCGACCACCGGCTGGACACACGAGCATGTGACTGGCTGTGTGGTGCAAGTCAGTGTCGACCATGGGTGAGCCACACGGGCGTGTCTCAGGCCGTATGCACAAGCTAGTATGTATGCCCTATTTTGCCATGGCTTGGATGCACGGGCGTGTTCGAGGCCATGTGAGGCACACGGCCTATCCACATGGGTGTGTGACCTCTGTAGTTTAGAAAAATCTTTAAATTTCTAAAAAATTTTGTATGTGTTCGATTTGGTCCCGACCTCTTTCTAACACGTATTTAAGGTCTCGTAAACCTCATTAAGAGACTATATAATTATGTTGTGATATGTTTCTATGATGATTAACTTTGTGTTGTAAAATGATATGAAATGTTCGAATATGATTAGTAATGCCTCTTAACCCTAATTCGGCGATGGTTATGGGTAAAGGGAGTTACATATCTACTAAATAAATAATGGTTTAGCCCTCAACTCGGTTAGTATATCACCATCATCAAACAACGCTAAGCTTGTACTCCTAGCTCTCAAAGCATACAGGGATTTCCTGCTCGAGGCATGTGCTACCACATTCTCTTTCCCTGGATTGTAATTGATTACTAACTCATAATCCTTTAGTAATTCGAGCCATTGTCATTGTCACAAATTTAAATCTTTTTGATTCATCATGTACTTCAAGCTCTTGTGATCGGTGAAGATGCGACACTTTTCACCATACAAGTAATGACGCCAAATCTTCAAAGCGAAAACAATCGTAGCCAACTCCAAATCGTGAATCCAATAATTCATCTCGTGTGGTTTTAGCTGTCTCGAGGCATAAGCTACTACTTTACCCTCCTGCATCAACACACAGCCAATACCATTTAATGATGCATCACTGTAGACCACAAACTCCTTCCCCGACTCAAGTTGTACTAAAATCGGTGCTTCAGTCAACAAAGCTTTCAGTTTCTCAAAACTCTTTTGGCATTTCTCTATCCATTCAAACTTAACATCTTTATGCAATAGTCTCATCATCGATGTACCAATCATGGAAAACCCTTTAATGAACCGTCTGTAGTAACCCGCTAAACCCAAAAAGCTTCTAATCTCTGACAAATTCCTCGGCAGTTTCCACTCCACAATATTCGAGATCTTACTTGGATCAACTCTAATGCCATCACCTGACACAATATGCCCTAAAAATTTGACTTCTCGGAGCCAAAACTCACTCTTGCTGAATTTAGCATTCAACTATTTGTCTCTTAAAGTTTGCAAAATGATTCTCAAGTGCTTTGCATGCTCACTCTTATCCCAAGAATAAATTAATATGTCATTGATAAAAACAACCAAAAACTTAACCAAATACGGTTGGAAGTACGGTTCATTAAATCCATAAAAATCGTAGGAGCATTCGTTAAGCCAAATGGCATGATAAGAAACTCATAATAAGCATACCTCATCCAAAATGCAGTTTTTGGCACATTTTCCTCCTTAACCCTCAACTGGTAATAACCAGACCTTAGGTCTATCTTACAGAACACCATAGCTCCCTTCAATTGGTCAAATAAATCATCTATCATTGGCAAAGGATACTTATTCTTCACTTTCACCTTGTTGAGTTGTTTGTAATCTATACATAAGCTTTTCCACCCGTCTTTCTTCTTGACAAAAAGTACCGGAGCACCCACGGTGAATAGCTCGATATTGCAAAACCCTTATCCGTTAACTCTTGCAACTGAACCTTCAATTCTTTTAACTCCAATGGTGCCATCCTATACGGAGCAACCGAGATATGTGCCATACCCGGAGCTAACTCAATGCCAAATTCAACCTCTCTAACTAGAGGCAATCCATGTAATTCTTCTGAGAACACATCAGGATACTCACACACCACAGGCACTGATTCAATCTTTACCTCTGACTCTTGAGTATTTAGGTCAAAGGTGAGACAGGATTCATACCCTTTTCTCAATTATTTCTCAGCTACCATAGACGAAATCACTACAGGCATATTATCTGAATTACCTGATTCAACCTGAATGACATCTCCATTTACACATCTTAATTTAATAAACTTACTACCACAGTTTACTAAAACATTATGTGCATTCAACCAATCCATACCAAGAATCAGATCAAATTCATCAAACGACAACAGCACGAGATTTGTGGGAAAGCAATGACCTCTAATTGTCAGAGGACAATTCCTACACACCTTGTCAACTAGCACATGTTTGCCTAACGGGTTTGACACTTTTACTAAAAATTACATAAACTCAACAATCATACTCATACTAGATGCCAATTTTATGCAAATATAAGAATGGGTAGACCCCGGATCAATCAAAGCAACAGCAGAGATATCATGAAGAGAAAAGTACCCGTTATCACATCTGGAGATGTTGCCTCTTCGCGAGCGTGAATGGCATAAGTCCTTGCTGGTGCTTGACCCTTCGACCTCATGGCAGAGTCTCTAGGCGTACCTCTACTACTAGTCCTACCTCCTGGGTTCTTTTGTGGTCTGCCCCTCGGTGATACATTGCTTGATCTTATTTCTTGTTTTCTATCCTTATCATCCCTCTCTAGAAAGTTCTGAATAAAATGGTCGGATGAACCACACTTGTAGCAATTACGATTGTTTCCCCAACACTCTCTAGTCTGCTACCTACCATAATTTGGACACTCCAATTTATTTGACTTTGAATTGCCCACTGGCCATCGAGGTGGCTTGAACTCTCGAGCCTGAATATGTGTTACCTAGGTCTCGGCGTGAATACCCAACTGAAGATGTCGTCTGAGGGTTCATCTCCTTGGACCTTTTGGATTGAGTTTGGAACGATTTACTCATTGGCCTCTTTCTTACATCTCGGGCCTCAATCATGGCTTTCTCTTTTCCTTATTCAACACTTTATCCTTACAAGCTCTATCGACCAACACCACGAATTCTTTCAATTCCAAGATAGCAGTGTGATATCCTCATTCAGCCCATCTTCGAACCTCTTGCACAAGATAGCTTCTGTAGACACACATTCTTGTGCGTACTTGCTGAGCCTAGCAAACTCGCGCTCATACTCTGCCACAGTCATTTTGCCTTGCTTCAATTCAAGGAACTCTTTCCGTTTCTGATCTACAAATCTCTGAGTTATGTATTTTAACACCTCTTACCCATGCCCAACGTCGGAACAGTATGCGATGCATTACCAAACTTAACTTGCTCAAACATACATTGTTGGGCTATAAAATTTATTTTCAAACTTAAAACTTTTCATTCATATTCATAACATTCTTATTATGGGCCTACGAGGCCCTAAACATACTTACAAGATTTTTCGTAATTAATCTGGAAACTTTTACGCTCTTAGAAAATTTTTACTTAAACAGGGGCCAGATGCTAGTGTGGGCAGGCTGTGTAGTCACACACGCCCATGTCCCTCGCCCGTGTAGAATTTAATTTTTATTTCAAACCTATAGGGTTTTTCACACGGCTGAATACACGCCAGTGTCAATGGCCCGTGTCTCTCACAGGCCTAGACACGCCTGTATCCTCACCTGAGTGTGTAACACCCCAAACGCGGCCTAGACATTACGATCGAATCTGACGTGTCACATCGAAGTGTTAATTTGAAAACTGGTTTTGTCGATGAAAGTTTGTGACTAAATTTTGAATCCCTTTTAATTAGTTACTACGAAAAATGTTGGTGTTGTAAAATAAAAACATGTTGACCAATTATTGGTCATATCGTTTGTTACAAGTTAATCAATCCAAATTAAAAACTGCAGAAGCTTTTCTAATTGTAAAATTTAAAATTTCAAATGCGTGATTTTCTTTGGAAACAGTTATTATTTTGAAAATCCTGTTTTTCCTAATCTAGCAGGTAGAAATAAGAAGTTAAAACCAAATAAAAGTTAAATCTCAACTAGCCTTATTACATAACCAAACCTAAATATAAATTAAATATGTAAGTCTCAAGCGAAAAATTAGTGTTCACGTGGCCACCTCCGGGTCCCTCGCGACTGCAAATCGATTACAGCTGGGGATTACCTGTACAGTTAAAAGAAAGGGTGAGTTTGCAAAAACTCTGTGTGTAATCCCCTATTAGTCAAATAGTAATTGGTGGAAGCAGAAACAGACTGGGCCTAAGCCCTATATAGTAGTAGCTCAATTTGGGCTTTAGCCCTATGCAGTAGCAGTCCGGGTCTAAGCCCAAAATAATAACAGAATAGAGATGCAACCCAACCCAATCCAGCCAACACACCATTCGTACCAACCAACACACCATGTGGGGACTAAGTCAACCCACCTAGCCAACACACCAATATTGCAGCATAGCTGCTAATAGTAACGTAGCAAAGCTGCTAGCAATAGTAAACGTGGCCCAGCCACTAAAATCAAAATACGTGGGGAAGCCACTAGAATAGTAAAAATGTGGTAGAGCCACTAGTACAGTACTTCCTCCAAACCAGAATCCCAACCATAATGCCGAATGTCATATCATAAATATTACATGTATGCAGTATGTCATATTCTTAGCCAGTCATATAGATATCATACACACATCAACTAAACTACCACTAAGGTTATAATGGTCATTTCGTCGGTTAGGGGTAAAACGATAATTTCACCCTTCAGGGGAATTTTGGTAATTCTACCCTACAAGGGTATTTTAGTCATTTCACTCTCTAGGGGTATTTCTGTCATTTTACTCATTAGGGGTATTTCAGTCATTTTACTCATTACAGGTATTTCAGTCATTTTACTCTTTAGGGCCTCGGTACAGTTAACGACCTTTCCAAAGGCCAACAGTTGCCTCGAACGACCCGGATAACACATATGGCAAAAATAGTGTAATTAGGCTCAAGGCCATTACTCGGCTTAAATGGGCCCACATGCTCGTGTGGCCCGTTCAACCTAAATTCTATCACGGCTATACGAACTTCATAGCCATATCCATTATTATTCGCTTATCGTGGATTTTACTCACGTGGGCCCAGCAGCCCATTAGGCCCACATGGCCCATCTCGGCCCAACGAGGCCAGTACAGCCCAAGACCATGAGAGCGCTCGTAGTGGCCTTTACAGACAAACATCCATGTTCGTAGGCTCGGTTCACCACACGCACGATCGCACGCTTGAGTGGCATCATACGCCATATTTCTAGCTTTTCGGCATTTTGCCGATCTACAATCATAGCAGTGTAACTAACACATACTTTCATCTTTTCAGCCGATCATCGAATACCGCATTCAAATACACACATGCTCGTGAAACTAGCTAAGATCCACGCTCTCCGAATCCTATAATCAACCAAAATATTGTATCAGATTTACAGCCAATAAGGTTAATAACTGTCCAAGCCCAAAACGACAATCCATACCTACCTTGACTGATCACTAATCGGTTTATTTCCCTTAGATCGCAGGCTAGATTTGATCAACCTCCACTCTGACGATTAACTGCATTACAAAATACAACCTATCAACCATGATGGTCTAAAACCATGGTTTAGCACACATTAGTCTAAAGGAAGTACGCGCACCCCTTCCCCCCCAAAAGGGGAAAGTAACATTCGGCCAACCACTTGACAAATTACAAGCCTTTAACTTTACCTTTGATCGCGAGATGAGCAGACGGATTGTACTCCTTGTAGAATTCTATGAATCGAAGGCACTACCAAGCATAAAGAGGGAAAGAGAATCTGCCAACAAAGAACATAAAAGAAAAGAGCATACGTTTAAGAAGGGAGTTTGGACATACCGAAAGAATAGAAAAAAAAAAGAAGAAATCTAGTAACTCACCGTTTGCTAAAGCCACTACCAATCGGAACTGATCAACGAAGAAGAAAATTGATAGACCAAATTTGAAAAATAAGAGAAGAATGCCGAATCAGCAGAGAGAAAAATGAAGAAGGAAGAAAAGCTTTAAGGGAGAACTCGGCTCTTGATGTTTATGTTTCGGCAAAAAGTGGACAATAAAAGAGAAATAGAGTTGAAAAGATAAAGACCTAAATGATCAGGAATGCTACACGAGATGCCACAAAAAGAAAAACCCAAAATAATAGAGAGGATTTTCAGTTTCTACACTCTCACAACAATGCTGAAAACGCACCAAATTAATGCCCATAGCCAAATCCCCTACTCAAGCTTTCCCATTCAGCTATGAGTCCCTTCACATCCAAACTCCTTCAAAATCTCCACCGATTTCTCCTCGATTTGCTCCCAACCTCCCATTCAAATCCATTCAAATTTGATGACCAAGTCTCCAACCACCTCTACAGAGTTTGAATCAAACTCTACCTCTCACGCCACAGAGGTATAAAATAAAACCCCCTCTTGGCATGCTATGGGATTCGAACCCGCTCCCTCTTAAATGCCTAACACACCACTTACCACCACAACACAAGATCTCTTGTGTCATAAAATAAACATAACTTAATATATACCCTTTAGGCTAACATCCAGGTTTCCAAAAGAGCAAAAATTAAAATTTTGCAAAAGGCCATACTTGAATCCAGACTTCCTAGAATCCCCAAATCACTTAACCATTAAAGAAAACAAGCTATTTGTCAGAACATGAAAAATTAAAGACCTTATATTTTGGGGCGTTACAGTTGTACCCCTAAAAAGAAATTTTGACCTCAAAATTCACTTGGTCAAAATAGGTGGGGATATTGATATTGTTGTTTCATCGGCTCTTCAGGCTCCCACGAGGCTTCCTCGGTACTGTGATTGCGCCAAAACACATTGACTAAAGGAACAGATTTCCTCCTTAATACCTTAACATCATGATCCTATATCTGTACAGGCTCTTCCTCAAAAGTCAGATCAGGTCTAACCTCAATCTCCTCCACCGGCATTATATGTGAGGGATTAGAGCGGTATCGCCTCAGCATGGAGACGTGGAAAACATCATGTATCCGGTTTAACTCAGGAGGCAACTCATGTTGATAGGCGATCGGTCCTGTACACTTTAATATTCGGTAAGGTCCGATGAATCTAGGGCTTAGTTTGCCTTTTCGTCCAAATCTCAGAATCTTCTTCCATGGTGAGACCTTCAAAAAGACATAATCTCCCACAGGGTACTCTATCTATTTACATTTTAAATCTGCATACGACTTCTGCCTATTAGATGCTTCCTTTAACTGATCTCGGATCAATTTTACTTTTTCTTCTATTTCAAAAACTAACTCTGGCCCCAAAACATGTCGCTCACCAAGTTCTGTCCAATAGGTAGGGGTACGACACCTACGACCATATAACGCCTTGTATGGTGCCATCTGAATACTAGATTGGTAGCTATTGTTATATGCGAACTTTGCCAGTGGCAAGTAGTCTTCCCAACTACCTTTGAAATAAATTGCACAGCTTATTAACATGTCCTCCAATATCTGAATCACCCTCTCTAACTGACCGTCAGTCTGAGGATGGAATGCAGTACTGAAGTCCAACCTTGTACCCAAAGCCTTGTGTAACTTTTTCCAGAATCGAGATGTAAATCTATGATCTCTGTCCGAAATGATAGAAACTGGTACCCCATGTAGTCTCACAATCTCAGCCACGTATAACTTAGCCAACTTCTACAGCGAATAATCAATGTGGACCGCTATAAAGTGGGCAGATTTAGTCAGTCGGTCAACAACCCATACCGAGTCCTTCTTAGTCGACGTTAAGGGTAGCCCACTTACAAAGTCCATGGTTACCCTCTCCCACTTCCAGAGTGGAATCTTTACTGGCTGCAGTAACCTAGAAGGCAGTTAGTGCTCAGCCTTAACTTACTGGCATGTCAGACACTAACCTACGAAATTAGTAACCTAGCGCTTAAGCCCTAGCCACTAGTACAGTTCACGCAGATCTTGATACAACTTGTTTCCACCAGGATGCTTGGCATAAGGACTACTATGCGCCTCCTATAGGATAAACTATTTCAGCTCAGAATCTCTCGGTATACAAACTCTCCCACGAAAACATAGTACTCCCTCACTATTCAGCCCAAAATACATAGTCTCCCCCTTCTCAACCAATCAAAAACGAGGAACCAGCGATTCATTCAACAACTATTTTTCCTTAACTTGATCAATCCAGGTTGGTCTCACTTAGAGTTCATCCAACAAACTACTATCTTCAAATAGGTTGAGACAAGCAAACATTGCTCTCAGATCAGATACAACCCTACGGCTCAGTGCATCAACTACTACGTTAGCTTTACCAGGATGGTACTCAATCGAGCAATCTCCTTCTGAGTAAGGAGGTACTTGAGGATTTTATGGTCTGTGTAAATAATAGACCTCTCACTGTATAAGTAATGCTTCCAGATCTTTAGTGCGAAAACCACCGCAGCTGGTCAAACAGGTCATCTATCCTCGGTAAAGGGTACTTGTTCTTAATAGTCAGTTTGTTTAGTTGGCAAAAATCGATGCACATGTGCATGGATCCAAACTTCTTCTTCATGAATAAAACTGGTGCTCCCCAAGGAGACACACTCAGCCGAATGAATCCTCGGTCCAGTAGTTCTTGAATTTGAACCTTTAATCCACCAGCTCCTTCGGTGCCATCCTATAAAGGGCGATGGACACCGAAGCTATTCCTAGTAGTAGCTCAATATCGAATTCGACCTCATGGTTTGGAGGCAACCTAGGAAGCTCTTCAAGAAATACATTCGAAAACTCCTTAATAATTTTGACATCTCCAACTAAAAGATCCTTAGAATCAGAACCGCTGACATAAGCTAAGAACGTCTTGCATCCCTTGCGAACTAGTTCTAGGACTTTAATGCTGAGATTACGTTAGATAGGTAATTTTCTCTCTCCCCTAACACAACCACCTCTTCATCCTCAGAAGACTTCAACACCATATGCTTAGCAGCACAGTCCAAATTCGCAGGTGTTTCACTAGCCAATCCATGCCTAATATAAGATCAAATTCGCCAAACGGAAGTTTCATCAAATCCTCTGGAAAGACAACTCCTTAGACCTCTAGGGGCATGTCTCTGAACAACTTATTCACCCTAACCAACTGTCCCAACGGACTTAACAAAGTTATCTCATTATCAATAATTTCAAACTGAAAACCCATCGTCCTAGACATAGTGCATGCAGCATACGAGTATGTAGACCCAATGTGAATTAAAGTAATGTATGGTATATTATAAATTAGGAACGTACTAGTTATGATGTCTGGGGCGTCGCCATCCTCTTGGCGATGAGCAGCATTGAACAAAGCTAGCTGTCTCACCTGGGTGTTACCATCACCTCTGCCCGGTGCTCCATGTCCTCTTCCCAAACCATTTCCCCTCTGGCTTGACCACGGCCTCTCGGTGGCTGCTGACCACCTCTCCCTAGCTAAACATGGCCCTGACCAACAGCTTGCATCTGAACAGGCCTCTGAGTACAATTCTTAACTTGATGATCCATGGACCCACATCTAAAACATGCCCCAGTTCATTTCCAGCACTCACCCTGGTGAGCTCCCCCACAATCTGCGTAAGGCTACCGTCTAAACATAGAAATAGGAACTGCTCAGACTGCCCCATCAAATCTGGGCTTCTTTATAGGCCTTCCAAAAGAACCCGAGGGCCCTAAAACCCTTTTAAATCTACCCTTATCCTTCTCATGATTCTGGCGCTCAGAGCGCTTCACATCCTCTGCAATTTTTGCTTTCTCAACAAGGCAAAAAGTCTCACTCCCTCTGTGGAGCTATCAACACACGTAACTCATCCCAGAGGCCATCCTTGAACCGTACACAACGTTCATACTTAGTTACGACTATTCTGCGAACCATAAGAATTCTGCCTCATATACTGCCACTGTCTTATTCCGCTAGGTCAGGCTCAAAAATTATTTTCTTCGGGCGTCCACATAACTTGCGCCCACATACTTCCCTTGAAAGGCCATCTTGAAGAAATCCAACGCCAAATGGTCGGCCTTCGTACCCTCTCTCACAATGAGCCACCACCGGTATGCCTCGCCTCACTATAAAGACACTGCTCCCTTTAATTTTTATTCCATAGCACAGTCGAGGTCATCCATTATCCGCTCGGTAGCCTTTAACCAATACTCTGCCACATTCGGGGCTACACCAGAAACACCCCTGAAGATTTCCACTCCATTAGACCGGAGTCACTCAAAATTGACCTTCGGCCCACCGATCTAGTACTCGCTCCAGCAACCCCTTCAAGAACTCGTAACATTGCTTAGGATAGAGCATCATCCCCAACTGTAGGTCATGAGACCTCGTCACAGTTACTGCTAAGGCTGGTGCCTCCCTAGCAGGCATGTGACCCGATGCTGAAGACCCAGCCCTAGTACCTCGACCTCTACTGCGACCTCGTGTACACCTTTCGCGAACACCTCTTGTGCTCATATCGATATAGCGTATTATTTGTTTAAAAATCTTATTAATCAGTTCATAGTTCCAGTAATTATTAACGGATGTTTTATGACAATCAGTATTTAAGGTTTTTGTTTTCGTAGATTGAGATATCTCACTACAGTTTTTAGTCTTCTACAGTCTCAATTTACCCTAAAATAAGAGTTTTAGCAAAGTGCTACTATCTATAGTAGTTTTTCATTATAAAATTTCAATCTATAACGGTAAATAGTGTTAGAGAACTTACAGATTTGGCCTAGGAGACTCGAGGTGCCACGCTTTCAGTAACAACCTTTATATTTTCTTCGCAAAAAAAATTTAAACAATTTTAGAAAATTTTCAAGAACCCATTCCAAAGCCGAGTTTTGCAACTAGGCTCTGATACAACTAAATGTAACACCCCAAACTCGGCCTAGACGTTACGACTGGATATGACGTGTCATATCAAAATGTTAATTTGAAAATTAGTCTTGTTGATGAAAGTTCGTGATTAAATTTTAAATCCCTTTTAATTAGTTGCTACGGAAAACGTTGGTGTTATAAAATCAAAACATGTTGACCAATTATTGGTCATATCATTTGTTACAAGTTAATTAATTCAAATTAAAAATCGTGAAAGCTTTTCTAATTGTAAACTTTAAAGTTTGAAATGCGTGACTTTCTTTGGAAACGGTTATTATTTTGAAAAACCTATTTTTCCTAATCTAGCAGGTAGAAGTAAGAAGTTAAAACCAAATAAAAGTTAAATATCAAATGCCCTTATTACATAATCAAACCCAAATATAAATTAAATATTTAAGTCTCAAGCGAAAAATCAGTGTTCACGTGGCCACCTCCGGGTCCCTCGCGGCTCCAAATCAATTACAGCTGGGGATTACCTGTACAGTTAAAAGAAAGGGTGAGTTTACGAAAACTCAGTGTGTAATCCCCTATCAGTCAAATAATATTTGGTGGAAGTAGAAACAGACTGGGACTAAGCCCTATACAGTAGCAGATCAGTCTGGGCTTTAGCCCTATGCAGTAGTAGTGTGGGTCTAAGCCCAAAATAATAACAGAACAGAGATGCAACCCTACCCAATCCAGCCAAGGCACCACCCGTACCAACCAACACACCATGTGGGGACTAAGTCGACCCACCCAGCCAACACACCAATATCACAGAATAGCTACTAATAGTAACGCAGCAAAGCCACTAGCAACAGTAAACGTGGCCCAGCCACTAAAATCAGAATACGTGGCGAAGCCACTAGAACAATAAAAACTTAGTAGAGCCACTAGTACAGTACTTCCTCCAAATCAGAATTCCAACACTAATGCAGAATGTCGTGTCATAAATATTACATGTATACAGTATGCCATATTCATAACCAGTCATATAGATATCATACACACATCAACTAAACTAACACTAAGGGTATAATGGTAATTTCTTCAGTTAGTGGTAAAACGATAATTTCACCCTTCAGGGGTATTTTGGTAATTCTACCCTACAAGGGTATTTTAGAAATTCTACCCTACAAGGGTATTTCAGTAATTGTACCCTACAAGGGTATTTCAGGAATTCTACCCTACAAGGGTATTTTGGGAATTCTACCCTAAAAGGGTATTTCAGGAATTCTACCCTACAAGGGTATTTCGATCATTTCACTCCCTAAGCGTATTTCTGTTATTTTAATTAGGGGTACTTCAGTCATTTTACTCATTAGGGGTATTTCAGTTATTTTACTTATTAGGGGTATTTTAGTCATTTTACTCATTAGGGATATTTTATTCATTTTACTCCCTAGGGGCTGGGTACAGTTAACGACCTTTCCAAAGGCCTACAGTTGTCTCGAACGACCCGAATAACCTATATGACCAAAATAGTGTACTTGGGCCCAATACCCATTACTCGGCTCAAGTGGACCCACACGCTCGTATGGCCCGTTTAGCCTAAATTCCATTACGGCTATACGAACTTCGTAGCCCAATCTATTATTATTCTCTTATCATGGATTTTACCCATGTGGGCCTAGAAGCCTATTGGGCCCACATGGCCCATCACGGCCCAACGAGGCCTAGTACAACCCAAGACCACGAGAGCGCTCGTGGTGGCCTCTACAGATTAACGTCCATGTTCGTAGGCTCGGTCCACCACATGCACGACTGCATGCTCGTGTGGCATCATATGCCATATTTCTGGCTTTTTGGCATTTTGCCGATCTGCAGTCATAGCAGTGTAACCAACACATACTTTTGAATTTTTAGCTGATCATCGAATACTGCATTCAAATACACCCATGTTCGCGAAACTAGCTAAGATCCATGCTCTCTGAATCCTATAATCAACCAAAATATCATATCAGATTTACAACCAATAAGGTTAATAACTGTCCAAGCCCAAAACGACAATCTATACTTACCTTGACTGATCGCTAATCGGTTTATTTCCCTTAGATCGTAGCCTAGAGTTGATCACCCTCCATTTTGATGATTAACTGCATTACAAAATACAACCTATCAACCACGATGGTCTAAGACCATGGTTTAGATCACATTAGTCTAAAGGAAGTACGCGCAACCTTTCCCCCCCTCAAAATGGGAAAGTAACATTCGGCCAACCACTTGAGAAATTACAAGCCTTCAACTTTACCTTTGATGGTGAGATGAGTGGACGGTTTGCACTCCTCGTGGAATTCTATGAACCAAAGGCACTACCAAGCATAAGGAGGGAAAGAGAATCGACAAACAGAGAACATAAGAGAAAAGAGCATACGTTTAAGAAGGGAGTTTGGACATATCGAAGGAATAGAAAAATAAGAAGAAATCTAGTAACTCACCGTTTGCTAAAGCCAGTCCCAATAGGAACTGGTCAACAAAGAAGAAGATTGACAGACCAAAATCAAAAAAGAAGAGAAGAATGACGAATAGGCAGAGAGAAAAATAAAGAAGGAAGAAAAGCTTCAAGGGAGAACTCGGCACTTGATGTTTATGTTTCGGCAAAAAGTGGACAATAGAAGAGAAATAGAGTTGAAAAGATAGAGACCCAAATGGTCAGGAATGCTGTACGAGATGCCATAAAAAAGTAAATCCCGAAACGCACAAAAAGAAAAACCCAAAATAACAGAGAGGATTTTCGGTTTCTACACTCTCACAACAATGCCGACAACGCACCAAATTAATGCCCATAGTCGAATCCCCTACTCAAGCTTTCCCATTCGGCTATGACTCCCTTCACATCTAAACTCCTTCAAAATTTCCACTAATTTCTCCTCGATTTGCTCCCAACCTCCTTTTCAAATCCATTCAAATCTGATGACTAAGTCTCCAACCACCTCTATAGAGTTTGAATAAAACTCTACCTCTCACGCCACATAGGTATAAAATAAAACCCCCTCTTTGCATGCCGTGGGATTCGAACCCACTCCCTCTTAAATGCCCAACATGCCACTTGCCACCACAGCACAAGATCTCTTGTGTGATAAAACAAACACAACTTAATATATGCCCTTTAGGCTAACATCCAAGTTTCCAAAAGAGCAACAATCAAAATTTTTCTAAAGGCCATACTTAAACCCAGGCTTCCTAAAATCCCCAAATCACTTATCCATTAAAGCAAACAAGCTATTTTTCAGAACAAGAAAATTAAAGACCCTATATTTTAGGGCATTACAGTGTGTGAAAACCTTAGCATTCAGTTTATGACATCAGCAACTTCTCAAGGGGCACACGGCCGAGGTAAACACCAGTGTGCTGGCCCGTGTGATGAATCGAATTCTCATAACTTTGGTTTAGGGGGCACACAGCCTATCAACACACCCATGGGGGTTGACTATGTGTCATACACGGCCTAGACACATGCCCGTGTGTCTACCCATGTGGACAATTAGAAGGCTATTTTCTAAGCCAATTGCCACTAATTGTCATTCAATCAATTCACATTTTACCTCATCATTTGCAAAAACTTTCCCTTCATAAAACTTATCATCATTAAATATGAAACTTGAAAAATATTGGCCAATTCTCTATAGCCATATACAAAGTGAGTGTATAACATTAGTGGCCAACCCTTTGGCTCTCAAATATGACATAATACAAAATGACCAAGTTCCTATACATGCCGTACCCAAAATAAATCAACTTTACTATACCAAAAGAATGATTGATAGTGTGATCCGAACTTCGACGTTCTACAACCTCGAGCTAGCTTGGCGATACTACAAGGAAAAGGGAAAAGAGAGGGGTAAGCATATAACTTAGTAAGTTTACATGAATTAATATAGAAACATAAATGTTCATGGTGAGATCCATCCATCTCATATAACAATAGCAACACAAGTTCTTAAGTGCTTAGGCATACTTACTCATACTCACTCTTACCATCACACATCACATTCTAATTTCATAACTTGTAATTTTACTCATGGTACCTGTACCACTTAATCACATAATTTAGCACTTATGCTAAGTTGGAAATAAACTTAAATCATCATCATCCTTAACATAAATGGAACTCATTGTCATCCTTGTATAATTTAACTCTATAGCATCTTTGCATACTTAGTTCTTTTGTCCGTTGACCTACTTGGAATATCGGAAGATACTTAATCTCATCATATATTTATCATGATGCCAATGCCATATCCCAAATATGGTCTTACATGGGATCACCTCTTGATGTGATATGGTCTTACACGGGATCTCTTAGCTCGATGTCAATGACATGTCCCAATTATGGTCTTATACGAGATCGTACTCAGATGTCAATGCCATGTCCCAGACATGGTCTTACACGAGATCTTCCTTTAGTGCTGAAGCCATGTCCCAGACATGGTCTTACACGGGACCTTCTTTATTCGATGCCGATGCCATGTCCCAAACATGGTCTTATACGGGATCTACATTCGGTACTGATGCCATGTCCCAAACATGGTCTTAGACAGGACCTACATTCGGTGCCATGTCCCAAACATGGTCTTAGACAGGACCTACATTCAGTGCCGATGCCATGTCCCAGACATGGTCTTATACGGGACCGTCCTTATCTCATGTCGTGACATAAGTATCCTCATTATTCCGAATCTTCAACCGGGACTTCAACTTGTCATATTCTCTTCACTTTTTCATCGAGGTATCATTAATTAATTTCATGCAAATAATAATATGCATTTCTCATAATAATAAGAAATTTAAATACGATAACATATGTAGCCTTAATTTCACACAAACTTACCTTGGTACTCAAAATGCTTGTAGATGTTCGATTTAGTCCAACACTTTGTTTTTGCCTCGGTTTCGATCTGGTCTTCGTGTTTCTTGATCTATAATGACAATTTCACTTGTTTAATACTCACATTAACTAAATTCACTCATGAATCATACTTTGGCAAAATTATGATTTTGCCCCTAAACTTCCACATAATTACACTTTTTCCCTTAGGCTTGTAAAATGATTTTCATTCAACTTTCTTGTATTTCAAGCCTAGTTGAAACATTATCTTAATTAAAACAGCCTTCAATTTCTACTATTTCACTCATGTATGACCATTTTTACAACTTTTACAATTTGGTCATTTTTATGCATTTTTCATGAAAATCACTTAGAAAAAAATGTTTATCATACATCAAACTTTCATATTCTTCCATAAAACAACAAATTACAAGCATGTCATACATGGGTAAATTTTTTATCATAAAACCTAGCTCAAAATATAGCTAGAAATAGCTAAACAGAGCTACGAGGGTCTCAAAAATACGAAGAACATTAAAAACAGGGCTAGGATGCACTTACTATCAAGCTTGGAAGTTGAAGAAACCCTAACTATGTCTCCTTGCAAATTTCGTCACTTAGAGGAAGAATATGGACAAGATTTTGGCTTATTTTTCTCTTTTTAATTCATTAATTAACCAAATGACTAAAATGCCCTAAGACCCATTCTTGAGATTTTTCCTTCCCATGCCCATTTTTGTCCATCTTATATAATGGTCTAATTGCTAAATAAGGACTTCTAAAATTTTTTATGATGCTATTTCATACTTAAATCTTCTAGAATCTCATATTTTCTAATCTTTGAAATTTAGTCCTAATGGATAATTTAATCACTATTTAATAAAACTTCTTCATGAGATTTTCACACAATCATACAAACACATCATAGTCCTCGTAAAAATCATAAAATACATATTTCTACTTCGAATTTGTGGTCTCACACCACTATTATGACTAGGCCCAAAATCGGGCTGTTACATGTACTTCTTTCAAAAATTTTCTAAGAAGAAGTCCCATGTCACTCTCTCAATTGGAACTACCGATGTCAACATTTTCCACCAACGATATGTTGAGTCCTTCAACAATGACACGACACATTTCAAGCTCTCCTCAGGTGTGTAGGAAAGTTCATCAAATACCCGTATCAAGTTCTCAAGCCAGAACTCCGCCCTCTCGGGGTCATCATCTATATTAGCTCTAAATTCCTCAGCCACATGTTTTTGAATCTTATCAACCGAAGGTTTAGTCACTCTTACCAAGTCTATACCTTGAGGAGCCACGGTAACTGGCCGAGGTATAGAGAGGGTGGAGGAGGTTCAGCATTCTGGTTTGCTCATACAAACTCAGTGTACCAATTACTCATCATGTGGAGAAAGGCTTCCCGAGCATCTTCTCTTTAACCCAATGTCTGGGGTCTATTCTCTACAGGCGCGGTCCCTTGCGCGGGAGCTAGCGCGTTAGTAGCAGCATCATCAACAACTGTTCGGTCAGGATCCATTTACTATATGAAAACAAAGTTTAGAATTGTCAGAAGTCACCACACTATCAATATACGTTTATGGCATGTATAATTAGAATCTTACACAAGCTACGGTAGTCCGAGAACTGACAAACCATATCTCTGATACCACTAAATTAGCACCCCTTACTCGTATTCAATGTTGAAATAGGGTATGAGACATTACTAGTCTTATACTTAATCAATCATACAATTTCAAAAATTAACTTTACTCTTTGAATTTAAAACTTTTATTAATACCTCTTAAACAAAACTACTAGGCCCAAATCATACTTTAGGAGTGGTTCAGGATCAAATCGAACCCTTTTGAAACTTTCTAGAAACTTTTAGAAAATTTTTACTAATCAGTCCACACGCCCGTGTTGAATATCACGTACCTGTGTTCCACACCCGTGTGGAATTATTTTTCAATTCGAACCTACAGGGGTTTTCATATGGCCGGACACACGCCCGTGTCCTCACATGGCCTCGACACGCCCGTGTGCTCCACCGGTGGTCAACATTGACTTGCAACACATGGCCTATCACACGCCCGTGTGTCTGGCTCATGGTCAACACTTATTTGCATCACTAACATGCAGGGGACACATGGCCAAACTACACACCCATGAGACTGACTGTGTATCACACACGGCCTAGACACACGCCCGTTTGCCTACCCTTGTGGACAAGAACAAGGCTATTTTCCAAGCTCTTTTTATCACCCTAACTCATACAACATAAATCACATTCAACCATTATCTAAGCAACCCCAACATGCATCTTACACACTCATGAATAACCTCATCTCTTCATAGATTAGTAATAGTGAGCCATCAACTTTGGCATTATACAAAAGAGTTTATCCTTGAATGAGCCAACACCTTTGGCCAAAATACATGACATTTAACCAAGTCTAGACCCTATACATGCCATATTTAAAATGATAAATCTAACTATATCGAGATGAGCTGATAGTGTGGGTGATCTTTCGATTATCTTCGTATCCCGAGCTAGCTCTTTAACACTATAAAACAAAAGAAAATAAAAGTGAGTAAGCTTTAAGCTTAGTAAGTCTACATGTAAACAATAAGCATCATACCATATGTTAAGCAATTGCAACATTACATATTATATAAGAATAATTCACATTTTCATAATCATGCTTACTCATCTCATCTCTTACCATTTTCCAACCATATGACATAGATATTGCTCACATTTATTTGTACATATACCCTGCACTCTTCACGATAAAGCCACATGAAATATTTACTTAGATAATTTTCTCGATGAACCCTTTGAAATAATACTAGGTACCTAGTGGTTTCGTACACTGCCCACCATTAATCAATAAAAGGGTGGTATCGAACATAGGCCACCAAATAATAATTTAAATGATGGTATCGGACACAGCCCATCGTGAACAAATAATAAGGTGGTATCGCACACAGCCCACCAACAATGATAATTACGGTGGTATCCCACACAGCCCACCAAATAATAATTACAGATATTTATCCGTACTTACATTTCTAGGTTCATACGAGAGTTACTCATTATCTGTCATTTTCAATCAATCTCACCAATAAGTAGTTTCACCCATACAACACATCAATAGATAACAACATATGTATTGAAGATGTATCATTTACACATAAACTTACCTCGGTGCAAAATGTATTAATCGACGGTTTAGTCCTTAACCTTGCCTTTTCCTTGGTCAAGGTTGTTTTCGCACTCTTCTTGATCTATTATAATAAAATTTACTCATTCAATAACTATATAACTCATGATACATCAAAATTTCTACTTAGGCAAAAATGACCATTTTGCCCTTATACTTTGGTAAAATTATGATTTTGCCCCTAGGCTCGTAAATCATTTTCATCATATTTTCTCATTAAAAAAACATAGCTGAACATTTATTTCTCTTATGACAATTCATAAAACCTATCATTTCATGCATTTATTACTCAATTACAACCTTTACAAATAAGTACCATTTAGGTGTTTTCATGGTAACACCTTTCACAAAAGTTATTCCTTACCCCACTAACATTCATTTTCTTCCATAAAAACTCAACAAACAACATAAACACTCTCATGGAAAGCTCCTAAACTTTCAACCATTTTGCAAAATAGTCCCCTCATTAGCTAGCTTAAGCTTTAGGTGTTCTAAAAGTACAAAAATTATCAAGAAAAGCCATTCAAATCACTTACTAGTAAGGAAAATAGGTTGCTGAAATTTCAAGCTCCCAAAGCCCTTCTTGAGTGTGAAAATTTGGTGGAAGAAGAAGAGAAATAAAAAGATGATAGCCTTTTTATTTATTTTATTTATTTCATTTAATTTAATCCACCTAACCCACCTACTTGACAAATTTTGACCTCATTTTGTCCCCTATGGTCGGCCACCCATTCTCTAAGGGTCTGATTGCTCTTTAAAGACCTCCAATTTTATATTCCATAGCTATTAGACACCTCTAGCTTATAAAATAGAACTTTCATACTTTATGCGATTTAGTCCTTTTTCACAATTAAGCATACAATTGCTAAAATTAAAGCACCAAAATTTCCATGCATCCTTGTAATCATGCTATAACACATAAAGTAATATTAATATATTTTTCTTCAACCTCATATTAGTGGTCCCGAAACCACTATTTTGACTAGCCCTAAAATCAGGCTGTTACAAGGTCTGTTACTAATGTAATATTGTGCCAAAGGCCCCAACTCCTTAAGTCAAGGATCAAGCCAAAAATTAACCAACTGACCATCTCGATTCACCCAGGTGAGGCCCTTCTTTACATGCTCCTAAACATTAGCTATAGACTGCCAAATGTAGAAGCAATTACTACATTGAATGTCATTTGGTAAAATTCCATGGAAATTATATTTATTCCTCAATACTTGAACCCAAAACATCTCAATATTGGTCAACTAGATTGAAACCCAATTTTAATATGAATAGTTTATTTTGATCTTGAAGTCTTTTAATCCCGAGTCCCCCATTTAAACTCAGTATACAACAAACATCCCAACTGACCAAAGACACCTTTCTTTCCAAGGCTGATCTGATGATCCCCACAAAATATTACGAGCTAATTTTTCAAATTTCATAGTAGACCGATGTTGGAATTCTGACAGTACCCATGAAATAATTGGGGATCGTAATTAACACACTCTTTACTAGATTCAAAGGGCAAGCCAATGAAAGTTTCTGAACATCCCAACCTTTAAGTTTAGCCTGAACTTTATCGACTAGAAACTAAAACGTATCAACCCCAACCTTTTTACGAAAGAAGGGTACACCAAGATACTTGCCCAGATCATCAACTTTAGTAAAACCAAGTTTGGCACTCAAAATTGAAATAACCTTTTTCGAAAGATTCCTCAAGAAAAATACATTGGTCTTCAACCTATTAACATGATGACCTAAGTAATGATAGAAACTATTCAGGACATGGTTAAGACAATCAATGCCCTTATCATCAGCTCTACAAAAAAGCATAAGGTCATCTGTAAAGAAAAAATGAGATGACACAGGACCTCCACGAGAAAGTAATAAAGGTTCCCAAGACCCCATTTCCATGGTCGCTTCAATCATATGGCCAAGCCTTTCCATCACTAAAACAAATAAATAAGGAGAGAGGGGATCCCCTTGTCTAACTCCTCTAGATGGAATAAATTTATCTAACAGAGCATCGTTCCACAAAAGTTGCATATATGACGATGTTTCATAGTTCATTATTGCAAGAACTATAGTTTCCAGCAAATCGGCATCATATAATGTATCTTATAGAAAGTCTTATCTAACCCTGTCGTAGGCTTTCTCCAGATTAACCTTAATCACAATCCATCCCTTTCATACTTTTTGTCATTTTCATTGTGTGAAGAGCCTCTTAAGCAATAATGATGTTATCAGAAATGAAACGTGAAGATATAAAACTTGATTGATTCATTTTCACAAGAACCTACATCACCTGTCGAAAGTGAATGACAATCATTTTGGTAATGATCTTATGTAATAACCCGGTTTAGACCCTAGTCAGAATAGTAGTTTTGAGACCACAAATCTGAGGTCAAAAATATTTTAATATTATTTTTGGTGTTTATAGTATGTGAATTGGTATGTGTGAAATTTCTGTGATTTAATATGGTCATTGGTGTGCTTAATTTGAGAAAAGGACTAAATCGCATAAAATGTAAAGATGGCATTCTAATTGATTAAGGGCAAAATTATATTTGCCTTTAAAGCATGAGGAATTTATGATGCAATTAGACCATTTAATTTATGTATGGACACTTTTGGACTTGAGTTAGTGGAAACGAAAAAAAAATTATAAAGGGTAAAAAGGGAAAATGATAATTCAGCTTAATTAAAGTAAACAAAAGCATGAAAGTCATCACCTTTTATTCATCCATTTCCAAAATTGAGAAAATAAAGTAGGGATTAGGAGCTTTGGACATTTTAGCACCTATCAAGCTTGACTCAAGGTTAGTTTTTATTCGGTTTTTGATAATTTCTACGTTTTTTGTGATCGTTGCTTTGTGTTCTATCAAACCCATGCTTTAATTTTAGAAATTGGTGGTGATTTTGAGATATTCCATTGATGAATGTTTGAGCTTTGTGAGAGTTGATGATTAAATATGAAAGATATGTGAAAGATTAACATGTTTTGTCTTTGAATTTTTGGTAAAATTGAATAATTTGGGTTAAATTATGAAAATAAGAAATTAGAGGACTAAAATGTGAAATAAATGAAATGTGTGGGCTTGTATAGATATAAGGATAATTTGTCTAGGCATGGGTGGAATGAAATTATGTGTATTTGATGATTTCATGAAATAGGGACTAAAGTGTCGAAATGTGAAAATGTGAGGGCTATTTTGTAAATTGACCTAAATATGTGGTTGGACTAAATTGAATGAATTAGTGATTGAATGAGCTAAATTTAAATATGTATAGACCAAGAAAGGAGAGATTCGGATTGAGATTGAGGCAAAGACAAAGTGCTCAATTGATCGATTAGTCTCCATATATCTACGTCTGAGGTAAGTTCAGATACAATGTGAATTGTTTAATTCATATTTATGTGTTATGAAATGAATGAATATGTGAGTATGGAATTAGAAATGTTATATATGTGTGAAATTAAAAAAAATGTGGTCACTAAGGGTGCAAAATAAAATTTATACAGTAATGAATGGCATTGTGTGTGCTAAATATAGAAAGTATTGATTATACTGATTGGCATTGTGTGTGCGTTATCGAATCAAGTTTGGTTTAATATTGAGGCACTAAGTGTGTGATGTTATTTAAGCTTCGGCTATGAATTGGGCACTAAGTGTTCAATTGAATTGAAGAGATAGTGAACAGTGAATGAATTATGGTACCGAGCATTGAATAGCAAGAATGTTTGTTAACTAAGTGGTGGTTGATGATATTGTTTGAGGTTGAATAGATTGATGTATGAGCATATGGTTGAGGAAGATATTGTGTTTAGTTGTGAATCTACCTAAGTGATGGTTTATTTATGTATTGATATTGCATTATTGAGTAATATGTATTATATTACGAACTTACTAAGCTATAAAGCTTACTGTGCGAAGTGATTCTCTATTTTACAATGTCTTTAAAGCTAGCTCAGATCCGGGGATTGTCAGCGACTCAATCACACTATCGGCTATCTATTTTGGTACTTTTGAAAGATGTATATATATTTGGTATATGGAATGTATAGGCTAGAATTTATGGTATGTTTTGAAATGTTTGGACCTTGCAATGTGATATGGCTTGGAAGTTGAATGATGTTGGTTCTTATGTGTATTCTATGAAAATGATAAATGTGGTATAAAATAGTGAGAATGGAAATGGTATATTTCATGCTTGAATTGGTTGATGACAATGATGGTTTAAATGTGAACTTGTGGTATGGATTAAATGAAGTTTGGTTAATATGATTTGGGATGTGAAATTTGGCATTGTAGATGAACTTATTTGAGATGAAATTGAGTATGAGAATAGATGGTATAGATGAAGATTAATTGGTGCATATATTGGTATGTTTTGGTTGCCATTTGTGGTATAAATGCATATGAACTGGGGCTTGTAGGTGATTCTAGGTTTTGGTGGCAAGTTTGGCCTTGTAAATGGCCTCTAATTGCCCACACGGTTGAGCACACGGGCACGTGGCTCGACCGTGTCCCTTAAAATTTTATTTTGATTCAAGTTAGACTCAACCACGGGCTGGACACACGGGCATGTGACTAGCCGTGTGGTGCAAGTCAGTGTCGACCACAAGTGAGGCACACGGGTATGTCTCAGGCTGTGTGGACAAGTAAGTATGTATGCCATGTTTTGCCACGGCTTGGACGCACGGGCGTGTCCGAGGCCGTGTGAGGCACACGGCTTACTCACAAGGGCGTGTGACCTTTGCAGTTTTGAAAAATCTTTAAAAAATTCTAAAAACTTTTGTATGTGTTTGATTTAGTCTCGACCCCTTTCTAACACGTATTTAAGGTCTCGTAGACCTCATTAAGGGACTATATACTTACATCTTGATATGTTTGAATGACGATTGACTTGGTGTTGTAAAATGAGTGTAAAATGTTCCAATATGTCCAGTGATGCCTCTTAACCCTAATTCAACGACGGATTGAGATAAGGGTGTTACATTTGATTGGTATCAGAGCTATGATTTAGTCGATTCTAGGACTAACGTAGCGCGTCTGAGTCTAGCTATACATGCCATATAATATATAATTGCGATAGTGTGATGAATCCTGATAGTTAAAAAAGTGTTTTCATATAGTAAATGGATCTCATCGAGCAGTTGCTGATGATGTAGAGAGCAATGCGCCTGATCCTGGTAAAGGGACATTTAGGCCGAATGTTAGTAGCCACGAGGGAGAGGCTAAACAAGCCTTCTTCCAAATGATGAGTGAGTGGTTTACGGAGTTCGTTCGAACGAATCCGACTGCTCCACAACCTCCACCACCACAAGTACCTGTTGTGCCACAAGTTGTAGATCCGATCAGATTGAATAAGCCTCCTGTAGATAAAATCTAAAAGTATGGGGCCGAAGAATTTAGAGCCACAGTCGATGATGATGCCAAGCAAGCTGGGTTTTGTCTTGAGAATACAGTTCGAGTGTTTGATGAGATGTCTTTGACTCCTGATGAATGCATTAAATGTGTTGTTTCCTTGTTGAGAGATACGACATATAATTGGTGGAAAACGTTGATATCAGTGGTTCTGAGAGAGAGGATTACCTGGGATTTCTTTCAAGTTGAATTTTGAAAGAAGTATATCAGTTAACGATTCATAGATCAAAAACTAAAGAGTTTCTAGAGTAGAAACAAGGTCGTATGAATAGGAGTTTGTAAGTTAAGTCAGTATGCACGAGAATGTGTTTCGACAGAAGCTACTATGTGTAAACGTTTCACTGAAAGTTTGAATAAAGATATTAAATTGCTAGTTGGAATACTTGACTTGACTGAATTTTTTGTGTTAGTTGAAAGAGCCTGCAAAGTCGAGGAGATTAGCAAAGAAAAGAAGAAATTAGATTCTGAAGCTAGAGATGAAAGAAAAATATTGATGAGTAAGTTGTCTCAACCTTCGACGAAGAAATTTAAAGATGCAAGCAATCGTTCAAATGCTTTGTTTGGACATTCGGGTAGAGATCAGAGGAGACAAAGAGTTGGTCCAAGAACTCAAATTTTGACTGAATCAAGTGTTGAAAGTATCAAAAGCAACAAGCCTGAGTGTAGACAGTGTGGAAGACGACACGTTGGAGAATGCTGGGGCAAGTACAATAATAGAACTTGCTACAAATGTGGATCACAAGACCATTTCATTTGAGATTGCCCAGAGTTAGCTGAGAAAGACAATGTTTAGAGTGTGAGACCGAGTAATACGACGGTTAGGGGTAGACCACCCAAAAATATTGAAAATATGAGTGAAAGACAAAGAGGGAATATCGAAACAACTGTGAGATCCGAGGCGAGAGCACCTGCCCGAGCTTATGCTATTCACGCTTGTGAAGAAGCGTCATCTCCAGACGTCATTACTAGTACTTTTACTCTATTTGATACTGATTTGATTGCATTGATAGATCCATGATCTACTTATTCCTATGTATGTGTGAATCTAGTATCAAGTAAGACTCTACCTGTTGAGTCTACTAAATTCGTGATTAGAGTATCGAACCTATAACAGATGAATTTGACCCTAATCGGAACGGTGGTTTCGGTACCACGAATTTGAGTCTGAGAAATATTTAAATATTATATTTTGTGCTTATTATATGTGAATTAATGTGTGTGAAAGTTTCGTAGAAAAATTTAATCGTTTGAGTGTTTAATTTAGAAAAAGGACTTAATCGCGTAAATTGTAAAAGTTACAAACTATAGTGAAATGTGCTAAATTGATTATGGCTTTTTAATATGGGGTATTAAAAAGACAATTAGCCCATCCTAAGAGTTAGTGGACGGCATATGCCAAGAATAACCTTAGTATTATTTGTTTATATATTAATGTATAAATGTTAATTTAGTAATCAAACAAATACACGATATGTATGTTAATTAAAACACAAAAATATGCATCTTTGTTTCATCTTTCTCTTGGCCGAAACATGCAATTGAAGAAAAGAGAAAAGCCAAGCTAAGTTCGGCATATATCAAGCTTAATTAGGTATGAATTTTAGCTCAGATTTTGTTGATTTTTATGTTTTTGATATCGTTGCTTCGAACATTAGTTGACCCATGTTAGAATTTATAAATTTAAGCATGCTTGATATTCAGCCATGGTTAAATGTTTGTGATTCATGATGTTTAATGGAAAAATATTGAAGTTATGTTAAAGATTAGCTTGTTTTGTATTGGAAAATTTAGTAAATTTGAGTATTTGGGCTAAATTGCAAAGATAAAATTTTTGAGGGGCTAAAATGCTAAATAAATGAAATAAATGGACTTGTATAGTCCCTATGAACATTCATCCCTTAGGTGATGTAGTGAAATTTTGTGTATTTTGTGTTTTGTGTAAATAGGATTAAATTGTAAAAATGTGAAACATTAGGGGTAAAATGGTAATTTGCCCGTCTATGTGTTTTGGGACTAAATTGAGGTGAAATGTGCTTGAATGAGCTAAATTTTAATGTGTTTAGATCAAGTGAAAAGAATAACAGAATTGGATCGGGGAAAGACGAAGGTTATCGAATAGCCGGTTTACGTTGTCCGTCGATAGTCGACGTAAGTCTGTAAGCAATTATATGTCGAAAATTTCCTATGTAATTTAATAAATATTTAAAATTGAAATGTTGAGAATATATATAGTTGCCGAATGTGATTTGTGAAATGCTAAGTTGGTTAATTTATGTAATGTGAAATAGCTTGCTTGAGATTGATATGTGATGGAATGATTAATTGTGTTGATATTCGGGCCTCGAGCCTAGCAGGCCTTGTGCCGGTGATCTATTTCGGGCTTAATGCCTAGCAAGCCTTATGCCGGTGATCTATTTCGGGCTTAATGCCTAGCAGGCCTCGTGCCGGTGAATATATCAAGCTTAATGCCTACCAGGCTAAATACCGGTGTTTAAAATCTCGGACTTTGAGTCTAGCAGGCCAAATACCGGTGTAAGCAATTCGGACTAATGCATAGCTTGTTGTATGTTGGTAAGTTTTCAATTCTCGAACTTCGATATTGAAATGGTAAAGTTATGAAACAAATCGAGAAAGCTTAAGTTTATGAAAGTGAATTTGTGGGTTCGGCTATAAGGTATGTATTAATCATACTTTAATGTTATGCTTATATGCTATGATGATAAGTAAATGAAATGATGAAAGAAAGTGGTATACATGTGATAGATGGAATTTGTATATAATCTATAACATGAGGAAATTGGTTATAGGATAGCCTGAAAGAAGTAAGGTATTGTGTAGGTATAACTATATGCATAAATGTGTGGTTATTTATTCTGTAAATGATGTACTGTGGAAAAGAAATGAAAATTGATATATTAAGTGAGTTGGGATATTTGGCTATCGTAAATTAGATGTTAATTCATGAATGTTTAATGTCAAGAAATGATTATTTAAATGCTTGTGTAATCGAATGTTATATTGTGATTGATTAAGACTTACTAAGCTAGTGAGCTTACTTTGTGTGTGCACATTATTTGTTTTATAGATTTCGTTCAAGCTTCGGGCTCCGAGGATCGTCAGAGGAATCAACCACACTATCAACCCCTTTTTGGTACTTATACACTTGGTTTTTGAATCAAAGGCATGTATAGGTTAGACTAAGTTGTAAAATCAATGAACTTTGGTCTTGTATATAAGTATAGCCTTGCAAAAATGGATATTTCTTTTGGTTAAGTTTAATTTCTATGTTTTGGTATGATGGCTTGATTATAATGCACATGAATGTGTAAATTCGCTCATGGTTTAAATCATATATGTAAGTTGATCATATGGCGTATTTGTTATGTGTTTGGTTTAATAAACTGGACCTTGATTTATATATGTGGAACATGGTTGCTACACTTATGATGTAATATGTATGATCTTGACTATGGTGCTTTCATGTGTTACCCGTTTAATATACATTTCTAATGATAGTTGAGTTAATACATGTGCTTCGATAATATAGTGAATGATGTTTGCTTGAGGTAATAAGAATGTATATGATGGTTGGCTATTTAGATTCGATTGCTTTTGTTAAGAGATGAACATGATTTATGACTATTTAATTGCAAATTCAAATGGTAAATGAAATGGAATGGTTTGGTCACCATATTTAGTTATTATGATATGCATATAATACTGGGAATGATATGACCGAATCATTGGTTAGTTAATAAGATAAATTGTGAAGTTTAGGTATACTAATTTATATATTTGAATTTGGTGTACAAGGTATGATTAATTATGTGCAAATGTACATGTGACTTTTACTTATAGGGTAAAGTACACATTATATATATACATATCAATAGTACATTTGGTCATGTTGTAATATTAATATGTTAGTATGTACATAAAATTATTAAATGTTATAAATAGTATAAATGGTTCGGTTGGTTTAATATGTACATGTATGGAAGTAGAATGAATGGAAAACAGTCTATGTTATATGTGTTTTGACTGATGACCGGCATATGTTATAAAACGAATATCTAATTGGTGTTGAGTTTGATTTGGTAATGCCTCTTTACACTAATCCGACGACAGATATAGGTTAGGGGTGTTACATTTGATTGGTATCAGAGCTTACGGTTTAGTCGATTTTAGGATTATCGTAATGTATGAAAGTCTAGCTATACATGCCTTTATTATATATATGATAGTGTGGTGACTTCTGGCATTTCAAACTATGTTTTATATAGTAAATGGATCTTGACATAGCCGTAGCGAATGATGTAGAGAGCGTAGCGCCTGATCTCGCATGCGGGTCAGCATCAGTAGACTCTCGACCTATCTCGAGTAGCCATGAGGGGGAGACTAAGCAAGCCTTATACTAGATGATGAATGAATGGTTTACCCAGTTCATTCAGACTAACCCGGCTATACAACAACCTCTACCCCCGAATAATCCAACTCTGGTACCTTTAGCACCTTCGATGATGGATCCGATGAGATCTAGCAGTCCTCCTGTTGATAAAATCAAGAAATATAGGGCTGACGAATTCAAAGCTAATGATGATGATGACACAGAGCGAGCTGAGATGTGGCTTGATAACACTATTCAGGTACTTGATGAGCTATCCTGTACTCCAGATGAATGCCTAAAGTTTGCTATATCTTTACCATGGGACACTGCATATCACTGGTGGAATACACTAGTATCGGTGGTTCCAAAAGAAAAAGTGACTTGGGATTTCTTCCATATTGAGTTCTGTAAGAAATATATCAGCCAGAGATTCATCGATCAGAAACGAAAAGAATTTCTAGAACTGAAACAGGGTCACATGACTGTGACTGAATATGAGCAGAAATTTGTCAGATTGAGCCGATATGCCTGAGAGTGTGTATCAACTGAAGCTATTATGTGTAAAAGATTTGAAGACGGTCTGAATGAAGACATAAAGTTGCTTGTTGGCATTCTTGAAATCAAAGAGTTCGTAGTACTTATCGAGCGAGCTTGCAAAGCTGAAGAACTTGGAAAAGAGAAAAAAAAGGCTGAAATGGAAGCTAGAGACACTTGTAAAAGATCATCGAGTAAGACATTCCAATCTGTATCTAAAAAGTTCAGAGATGACTTTGGCCAACATAAAGCTACTTCAGACATGTCAAGACGAGATCGACCTCTAGTGGGTTCCCGACCGACTTCGATGGCCAGTGTTGGTAATGCTCAACAGAATCGAGTTGAATGCATGCATTGTGGTAAATGGCATTCCAGGAGTTGTAGATTCCGTGATCGGTCCTTCTATAAATGTGGATTATCAGATCATTTTATCAGAGAGTGTTCGATGTTAGCCGAGCAAAATACGGCCCAGAATATCAGATCGAGTAATATGCCAATGCGAGGTAGGCCACCTAGGCATTCGGGAAATGTAAGTGGTAGTTAGAAAGGAACTAAAGACACTGCAGTTCGATCGGAGGCTCGTGCACCAGCTAGAGCTTATGCTATATGTGCCAGAGAGGATGCTTCTTCCCTAGATGTTATCACTGGTACTTTCACTCTTTATGATACTACTGTGATTGCATTGATTGATCTTGGTTTGACTCATTCATATGTGTGTGAAACTTTAGTATCCAGTAAGACTCTGCCTGTTGAGTCTATTGAGTTTGTGATCCGTGTGTCCAACCCCTTGGGTCGATGTGTACTCGTTGATAAAGTGTGTAAAGGTTTCCCATTGATGGTTCAGGACTCATGCTTTCCAGCTAATTTAATGTTGTTTCCTTTCGACGAGTTTAATATAATTCTGGGAATGAATTGGTTAACATTGCATGATGCTGTGGTGAATTACAAAAGAAAGACTATTGATTTGAGATGTCAGAGCGGTTTGATTTTTTGGATTGAATATAATGATCTGAATGGCTTACCGACAGCAATATCCTTGATGTTGGCTCGTAAGTATGTGAGAAAAGGATGTGAAGCTTACTTGGCCTATGTGTTGGATAGTAAAGTGTTTGAAAAACTGATTGAATCTGTACCAGTTGTGTGTGAATACCCAAATGTTTTTCCTGAAGAATTACCAGGTTTACCACCAGTACGAGAGATTGAGTTTGGCATTGAATTAGTATTGGGGATGACTCTAATTTCAATAGCTCCATATTGGATGGCACTTACTAAGTTGAAAGATTTGAAAGCACAGTTGCAAGAGTTGACAGATAGGGGTTTTGCACGACCGAGTTTCTCTCCTTAGGGTGCACCAGTTCTATTTGTGAAAAAGAAAGATGGGACTATGTGAATGTGTGTTGATTATTGGTAGCTAAATAAGATGACAATAAAGAATAAATACTCGTTACCTCGAATTGATGATTTGTTTGGCCAGTTAAAAAGGGCTTCAGTGTGTTCTAAGATAGATATGAGATCGGGTTATTATTAGTTGCGAGTCAGAGATTTCGATGTGCCAAAGACTGCATTCCGAACGAGGTACGGACATTTTGAGTTTCTGGTTATGCCTTTTGAACAAACTAATGCACCTGTTATTTTTATGGATTTGATGAATCGGGTTTTCAGACAGTATTTGGATCGGTTTGTAGTAGTGTTCATTGATGATATTTTGATCCACTCCAGAGATGAAACTGAACATGCCGAGCATTTGAGATTGGTGCTACAAACTTTACGAGATCAATAGTTGTACGCAAAGTGTAGTAAGTGTGAGTTCTGGATGAATGAAGTTAGCTTTTTGGGTCACGTTGTTTCAGCGTCAAGTATTCGGGTTGATCCGAACAAAATATTGGCTATACTTGATTGGAAGCCACCAAAGAATGTTTTTGAAATTCAAAGCTTTCTGGGACTTGCTGGATACTACAGACGTTTCGTGAAAGGTTTTTCCATGATAGTTACACATTTGACAAAGCTACTACAAAAAGATGTCAAGTTCAAGTGGACGAAAAATGTCAGAAAAGTTTTGATCAGTCGAAAGCTCTTTTGACCGAAGCTCTAGTATTAATTCAGCCTGAATCGGGTAAAGAATTTATTGTGTACAGTGATGCTTCTTTGAATGATTTGGGTTGCGTCTTAATGCAAGAAGGCAAAGTAGTAGCCTATTCTTCGAGACAGTTGAAACCTCATGAAAGAAATTATCCGACTCATGATCTGGAATTAGCAGTCATTATTTTCGCATTGAAAATTTGGCGTCATTACTTATTCGGTGAGAAATGTCATGTTTATTCGGATCACAAAAGTCTGAAATATTTGATGACTTAGAAAGACCTAAACTTGAGACAACGCAGATGGTTAGAACTGTTGAAAGGTTATGAATTGGTGATTGATTACCATCCGGGGAAAGCCAACGTTGTTGCGGATGCCTTAAGTCGAAAATCACTGTTTGCTCTACGTGCGTTGAATGCACATATGGTTATGTCTGGTGATATTTCGATTATAGCCGAGTTGAAAGCAAGACCGTTATTTATTCAGCAAATTTGTGATGCACAGAAAATTGACAAAGATATGATTGCTAGACGAGTTCAATGTGAAAATGATACAGAGTCAGTGTTTCAAATTGATGAAAATGATTGTTTGAACTTCAAAGGCCGAATATGTGTTCCTAAGAATATGGATTTGATTCAGATGGTTTTGAACGAGGCTCATAATAGTCGAATGTCTGTACATCCTAGTAGCACAAAAATGTATAATGATTTGAAACAGTTTTATTGGTGGCCTGGCATGAAACGGGATATATCTGAATTTGTTTCAAAGTGTTTAATTTGTCAGCAAGTAAAAGCCAAAAATCAAGCGCCTTTTGGGTTACTTCAACCGATCATGATACCTGAATGGAAATGGGAGAGAATTACTATGGATTTTGTAACCGGTTTTCCTACGGCATCGAGCAAGAAAGATGTAGTCTGGGTTATAGTGGATAAACTAACCAAATCAGCTCACTTTGTTCCAGTTCGTACGGATTATTCGCTCGATAAACTTTTTGAGCTGTATGTATCCCAAATTGTGAGATTACATGGTGTGCTGAGTTCTATTATTTTAGACAGAGACCTGAGATTTACATAGCGATTTTGGAAGAAGTTGCAAGATTCTTTAGGTACTAAACTCCACTTTAGCACAGCCTTCCATCCGTAGATAGACGGTCAATCTGAACGAATTATTCAGATACTTGAGGACATGTTAAGATGTTGCGTCCTTGAGTTTGAAGGTACGTGGGAAAGATACTTACCTTTGATTGAATTTGCTTATAATAATAGTTTTCAATCTAGTATCAAAATGGCACCATACGAGGCTCTTTATGGTTGCAAGTGTCGTACACCATTGTATTGGACGGAGCTCAGTGAAAACAAGATACACGGGGTTGATTTGATTAAAGAGACTGAATAGAAAGTGGCTATAATCAGAGATAGTTTGAGAGCTACCTCGGATTGTCAAAAGTCCTCTGCTGATTTGAAACATAAAGACATTGAGTTTCAAGTCGGAGATCAGGTATTTTTGAAAGTTTCTCCGTGGAAGAAAGTACTCTGATTTGGTCGAAAGGGCAAACTAAGTCCGAGATTCATCGAACCGTATGAAATCATCGAACGTATCGGGCCTATTGCTTATAGATTGAAGTTGCTTTCTGAATTAGAAAAGATACACAATGTGTTCCATGTTTCAATGCTCCGTAGATACAGATCAGATCCATCACATGTGATTTCTCCGTCTGAAATTGAAACCCAATCTGATATGACGTACGAGGAGAAATCGATTTGTATTTTAGCCTGGGAAATGAAAGAGTTGAGAAACAAGAAAATTTTGTTAGTGAAAGTACTATGGAATCGTCACGGAGTTGAAGAGGCTACGTGGGAGCCTGAGGATTCAATTAGATAACAATATCCGACTTTGTTTAACGGTAAGATTTTCGGGGACAAAAATCCCTAAGGGGGAGAGTTGTAACAGACTGAATTTGACCCTAATCAGAACGATGGTTTTGGGACCACGAATCTGAGTCTGAGAAATATTTAAATATTATATTTTGTGCTTATTATATGTGAATTAATGTGTGTGAAAGTTTCGTAGAAAAATGTAATCGTTTGTGTGTTTAATTTAGAAAAAGGACTTAATCGCGTAAATTATAAATCTTGCAAACTATAGTGAAATGTGCTAAATTGATTATGGCTTTTTAATATGGGGTATTAAAAAGGCAATTAGCCCATCCTTAGAGTTAATGGACGGCATATGGCAAGAATAACCTTAGAATTATTTGTTTATATATTAATGTATAAAGGTTAATTTAATAATCAAACAAATACATGATATATATGTTAATTAAAACACAAAAATAGGCATCTTTGTTTCATCTTTCTCTTGGCCAAAACATGCAATTGAAGAAAAGAGAAAAGCCAAGCTAAGTTCGACATATATCAAGATTAATTAGGTATGAATTTTAGCTCGGTTTTTGTTGATTTTTACGTTTTTGAGATCGTTGCTTCGAACATTAGTTGACCCATGTTAGAATTTTTAAATTTAAGCATGCTTGACATTCAGCCATGTTTAGATATTTGTGACTCATGATGTTTAATGGAAAAATTTTAAAGTTATGTTAAAGATTAGCTTATTTTGTATTGGAAAATTTAGTAAATTTGAGTATTTGGGCTAAATTGCAAAGATAAAATTTTTGAGGGGCTAAAATGCTAAATAAATGAAATAAATGGACTTGTATAGTCCCTATGAACATTTGGCCCTTAGGTGATGTAGTGAAATTTTGTGTATTTTGTGTTTTGTGTAAATAGGATTAAATTGTAAAAATGTGAAACATTAGGGTAAAATGGCAATTTGCCCGTTTATGTATTTTGGGACTAAATTGAGGTGAAATGTGCTTGAATGAGCTAAATTTTAATGTGTTTAGATCAAGAGAAAAGAAAAACGGATTTGGATCAGGGAAAGACGAAGGTTATCGAATAGCCGGTTTACGTTGTCCGTCGATAGTCGACGTAAGTCTGTAAGTAATTATATGTCAAAAAGTTCCTATGTACTTTAATAAATATTTAAAATTGAAATGTTGAGAATATATATAGTTGCCGAATGTGATTTGTGAAATGTTAAGTTGGTTAATTTATGTAATGTGAAATAGCTTGCTTGAGATAGATATGTGATGGAATGATTAATTGTGTTGATATTCGGGCCTCGAGCCTAGCAGGCATTGTGCTGGTGATCTATTTCGGGCTTAATGCCTAGCAAGCCTTGTGCCGGTGATCTATTTCGGGCTTAATACCTATCAGGCCTCGTGCTGGTGAATATATCAGGCTTAATGCCTAGCAGGCTAAATGCCGGTGTTTAAAATCTCAGACTTTGAGTCTAGCAGGCCAAATGCCGGTGTAAGCGATTCAGACTAGTGCATAGCTTGTTGTATGTTGGTAAGTTTTTAATTCCCGAACTTCAATATTGAAATGGTAAAGTTATGAAACAAATCGACAAAGCTTAAGTTTATGAAAGTGAATTTGTGGGTTCGGCTATAAGGTATGTATTAACCATACTTTAATGTTATGCTTATATGCTATGATGATAAGTAAATGAAATGATGAAAGAAAGTGATATACATGTGATAGATGGAATTTGTATATAATCTATAACATGAGGAAATTGGTTATAGGATAGCCTGAAAGAAGTAAGGTATTGTGCAGGTATAACTATATGCATAAATGTGTGGTTATTTATTCTATAAATGATGTACTGCGGCAAAGAAATGAAAATTGATATATTAAGTGAGTTGGGATATTTGGCTATAGTAAATTAGATGTTAATTCATGAATGTTTAATGTCAAGAAATGATTATTTAAATGCTTGTGTAATCGAATGTTATATTGTGATTGCTTAAGACTTACTAAGCTAGTGAGCTTACTTTGTGTGTGCACATTATTTTTTTTATACGTTCAACCTATGGGCTCCGAGGATCGTCAGAGGAATCAACCACACTATCAACCCCTTTTTGGTTCTTATACACTTGGTTTTTGAACCGAAGGCATGTATAGGTTAGACTAAGTTGTAAAATCAATGAACTTTGGTCTTGTATATAAGTATAGCCTTGCGAAAATGGCTATTTCTTTTGGTTAAGTTTAATTTCTATGTTTTGGCATGATGGCTTGATTATAATGCACATGAATGTGTAAATTCGTTCATGGTTTAAATCATATATGTAAGTTGATCATATGGCGTATTTGTTATGTGTTTGGTTTTATAAACTGGACCTTGATTTATATATGTGGAACATGGTTGCTACACTTATGATGTAATATGTATGATCTTGACTATAGTGCTTTCATGTGTTACCCGTTTAATATACATTTCTAATGATAGTTGAGTTAATACATGTGCTTCGATAATATAGTGAATGATGTTTGCTTGAGGTAGTAAGAATGTATATGATGGTTGGCTATTTAGATTCGATTGCTTTTGTTAAGAGATGAACATGATTTATGACTATTTAATTGCAAATTCAAATGGTAAATGAAATGGTATGGTTTGGTCACCATATTTAGTTATTATGATATGCATATAATATTGGGAATGATATGACCGAATCATTGGTTAGTTAATAAGATAAATTGTGAAGTTTAGGTATACTATTTTATATATTTGAATTTGGTGTACAAGGTATGATTAATTATGTGCAAATGTAAATGTGACTTTTACTTATAGGGTAAAGTACACATTATATATATACATATCAATAGTACATTCGGTCATGTTGTAATATTAATATGTTAGTATGTACATAAAATTATTAAATGTTATAAATAGTATAAATGGTTCGGTTGGTTTAACATGTACATGTATGGAAGTAGAATGAATGGAAAACAGATTATGTTATATGTGTTTTGACTGATGATCGACATATATTATAAAACAAATATCTAATTGGTGCTAGTTTGATTTGGTAATGCCTCTTTACCCTAATCTGGCGATAGATATAGGTTAGGGTTGTTACATTTGATTGGTATCAGAGCTTACGGTTTAGTCAATTTTAGGACTACTGTAATGCGTAAAAGTCTAGCTATACATGCCTTTATTATATATATGATAGTATGGTGACTTCTGACATTTCAAACTATGTTTTATATAGTAAATGGATCTTGACAGAGCCATAGCGAATGATGTAGAGAGCGTAACGCTTGATCTCGTACGCGGGTCAGTGTCAGTAGGCTCTTGACCTATCTCAGGTAGCCATGAGGGGGAGACTAAGCAAGCCTTCTACTAGATGATGAAAGAATGGTTTACCCGTTCATTCAGACTAACCCGTTTATACAACAACCTCCACCCCTGAATAATCCAACTCTGGTACCTTCAGCACCTTCGATGATAGATTCGATGAGATCTAGTAGTCCTCCTGTTGATAAAATCAAGAAATATAGGGCTGACGAATTCAAAGCTAATGATGATGATGACACAGAGCGAGCTGAGATGTGGCTTGATAACACTATTCGGGTACTTGATGAGCTATCCTGTACTTCAGATGAATGCCTAAAGTTTTTTCAGCGTCAATTATTCAGGTTGATCCGAACAAAATATCGGCTATACTTGATTGGAAGCCACCAAAGAATGTTTCTCAAATCCAAAGCTTTCTGGGACTTGCTGGATACTACAGACATTTCGTGAAAGGTTTTTCCATGATAGCTACACCTTTCACAAAGCTACTACAAAAAGATGTCAAGTTCGAGTGGACGAAAAAATGTCAGAAAAGTTTTGATCAGTTGAAAGCTCTTTTGACCGAAGCTCTAGCATTAATTCAGCCTGAATCGGGTAAAGAACATTTGTTGTGTACAGTGATGCTTCTTTGAATGATTTGGGTTGCGTCTTAATGCAAGAAGGCAAAGTAGTAGCCTATTCTTCGAGACAGTTGAAACCTCATGAAAGAAATTATCCGACTCATGATCTGGAATTAGCAGTCATTATTTTCGCGTTGAAAATTTGGCATCATTACTTATTCGGTGAGAAATGTCATGTTTATTTGGATCACAAAAGTCTGAAGTATTTGATGACTTAGAAAGACCTGAACTTGAGACAACGCAGATGGTTAGAACTATTGAAAGATTATGAATTGGTGATTGATTACCATCCGGGGAAAGCCAACGTTGCTGCGGATGCCTTAAGTCGAAAATCATTGTTTGCTCTACGTGCGTTGAACGCACATATGGTTATGTCTGGTGATATTTCGATTATAGTCGAGTTGAAAGCAAGACCGTTATTTATTCAGCAAATTTGTGATGCACAGAATATTGACAAAGATATGATTGCTAGACGAGTTCAATGTGAAAATGATACAGAGTCAGAGTTTCGAATTGATGAAAATGATTGTTTGAACTTTAAAGGCCGAATGTGTGTTCCTAAGAATATGGATTTGATTCAGAAGGTTTTGAATGAGGCTCATAATAGTCGAATGTCTATACATCCTGGTAGCACAAAAATGTATAATGATTTGGAACAGTTTTATTGGTGGCCTGGCATGAAACGGGATATATCTAAATTTGTTTCAAAGTGTTTAATTTGTCAGCAAGTAAAAGCCGAGCATCAAGCGCCTTCTGGGTTACTTCAACCGATCATGATACCTGAATTGAAATGGGAGAGAATTACTATGGATTTTGTAACCAGTTTGCCTACGACACCGAGCAAGAAAGATGCGGTCTGGGTTATAGTGGATAGACTAACCAAATCAGCTCACTTTGTTCCAGTTCGTATGGATTATTCACTCGATAAACTTTCTGAGCTGTATGTATCCCAAATTGTGAGATTACATGGTGTGTCAAGTTCTATTATTTCAGACAGAGACCTGAGATTTACATAGCAGTTTTGGAAGAAGTTGCAAGATGTTTTAGGTACTAAACTCTACTTTAGCACAGCCTTCCATCCGCAGACAGACGGTCAGTCTGAACGAACTATTCAGATACTTGAGGACATGTTGAGATGTTGCGTCCTTGAGTTTGAAGGTACGTGGGAAAGATACTTACCTTTGATTGAATTTGCTTATAATAACAGTTTTCAATCTAGTATCAAAATGGCACCATACGAGGCTCTTTATGGCCGCAAGTGTCGTACACCATTGTATTGGACGGAGCTCAGTGAAAACAAGATACACGGGGTTGATTTGATTAAAGAGACTGAAAAGAAAGTGGTTATAATCAGAGATAGTTTGAAAGCTACCTCGGATCGTCAAAAGTCCTCTGCTGATTTGAAACGTAAAGACATTGAGTTTCAAGTCGAAGATCAGGTATTTTTGAAAGTTTCTCCGTGGAAGAAAGTACTCCGATTTGGTTGAAAGGGCAAACTAAGTCTGAGATTCATCGGACCGTATGAAATCATCGAACGTATCGGGCCTGTTGCTTATAGATTGAAGTTGCCTTCTGGATTAGAAAAGATACACAATGTGTTCCATGTTTCAATGCTCCGTAGATACAGATCAGATCCATCACATGTGATTTCTCTGTCTGAAATTGAAACCCAATCCGATATGACGTACGAGGAGGAACCGATTTGTATTTTAGCCTGGGAAATGAAAGAGTTGAGAAACAAGAAAATTTCATTAGTGAAAGTACTATGGAATCATCACGGAGTTGAAGAGGCTACATGGGAGCCTGAGGATTCAATTAGATAACAATATCCGACTTTGTTTAACAGTAAGATTTTCGGGGACAAAAATCCCTAAGGGGGGAGAGTTGTAACAGACTGAATTAGACCCTAATCAGAACGATGGTTTCGGGACCACGAATTCGAGTCTGAGAAATATTTAAATATTATATTTTGTGCTTATTATATGTGAATTAATGTGTGTGAAAGTTTCGTAGAAAAATGTAATCGTTTGTGTGTTTAATTTAGAAAAAGGACTTAATCGCGTAAATTATAAAAGTTGCAAACTATAGTGAAATGTGCTAAATTGATTATGGCTTTTTAATATGGGGTATTAAAAAGGCAATTAGCCCATCCTAAGAGTTAGTGGACGGCATATGCCAAGAATAACCTTAGTATTATTTGTTTATATATTAATGTATAAAGGTTAATTTAATAATCAAACAAATACATGATATATATGTTAATTAAAACACAAAAATAGGCATCTTTGTTTCATCTTTCTCTTGGCTGAAACATGCTATTGAAGAAAAGAGAAAAGCCAAGCTAAGTTCGGCATATATCAAGCTTAATTAGGTATGAATTTTAGCTCGATTTTTGTTGATTTTTACGTTTTTGAGATCGTTGCTTCGAACATTAGTTGACCTATGTTAGAATTTTTAAATTTAAGCATGCTTGATATTCAGCCATGGTTAGATGTTTGCGATTCATGATGTTTAATGGAAGAATATTAAAGTTATGTTAAAGATTAGCTTGTTTTGTATTGGAATATTTAGTAAATTTGAGTATTTGGGCTAATTGCAAAGATAAAATTTTTGAGGGGATAAAATGCTAAATAAATGAAATAAATGGACTTGTATGGTCCCTATAAACATTTGGCCCTTAGGTGATGTAGCGAAATTTTGTGTATTTTTGTGTTTTGTGCAAATAGGATTAAATTGTAAAAATGTGAAACATTAAGGGTAAAATGGTAATTTGGTCGTTTATGTGTTTCGGGACTAAATTGAGATGAAATGTGCTTAAATGAGCTAAATTTTAATGTGTTTAGATCAGAACAAAGAAAAATAGAATTGGATCGGAGAAAGACGAAGGTTATCGAATAGCCGGTCTACGTTGTCCGTCGATAGTCAAGGTAAGTCTATAAGCAATTATATGTCAGAAATTTCCTATGTACTTTAATAAATATTGAAAATTGAAATGCTGAGAATATATATAGTTGCCGAATGTGATTTGTGAAATGTTGAGTTGGTTTATTTATGTAATGTGAAATAGCTTGCTTGAGATTGATATGTGATAGAATGATTAATTGTGTTGATATTCGGGCCTCGAGCCTAGCAGGCCTTGTGTCGGTGATCTATTTTAGGCTTAATGCCTAGCAGGCCTTGTGCTGGTGATCTATTTCGGGCTTAATGCCTAGCAGGCCTCGTACCGGTGAATATATCGGGCTTAATGCCTAGCAGGCTAAATGCTGGTGCTTAAAATCTCGGACTTTGAGTCTAGCAGGCCAAGTGCCGATGTAAGCGATTCGGACTAATACATAGCTTGTTGTATGTTGGTAAGTTTTCAATTCTCGAACTTTGATATTGAAATAGTAAAGTTATGGTACAAACCAAGAAAGCTTAAGTTTATGAAAGTGAATTTGTGGGTTCGGCTATAAGGAATGTATTAATCATACTTTAATGTTATGCTTATATGCTATGATGATAAGTAAATTAAACGATGAAAGAAAGTGATATACATGTGATAGATGGAATTTGTATATAATCTATAACATGAGGAAATTGGTTATAGGATAGCCTGAAAGAAGTAAAGTATTGTGCAGGTATAACTATATACATAAATGTGTGGTTATTTATTCTGTAAATGATGTACTGCGGCAAAGAAATGAAAGTTGATATATTAAGTGAGTTGGGATATTTGGCTATAGTAAATTAGATGTTAATTCATGAATGTTTAATGTCAAGAAATGATTATTTAAATGCTTGTGTAATCGAATGTTATATTGTGATTGCTTAAGACTTACTAAGCTAGTGAGCTTACTTTGTTTGTGAACATTGTTTGTTTTATAGATTTCGTTCAAGCTACGGGCTCTGAGGATCGTTATCAACCCCTTTTTGGTACTTATACACTTGGTTTTTGAATCAAAGGCATATATAGGTTAGACTAAGTTGTAAAATCAACGAACTTTGGTCTTGTATATAAGTATAGCCTTGCGAAAATGGCTATTTCTTTTGGTTAAGTTTAATTTCTATGTTTTGGTATGATGGCTTGATTATAATGCACATGAATGTGAAAATTCGGTCATGGTTTAAATCATATATGTAAGTTGATCATATGGCATATTTGTTATGTGTTTGGTTTAATAAACTTGGCCTTGATTTATATATGTGGAACATGGTTGCTACACTTATGTTGCAATATGTATGATCTTGACTAAGGTGCTTTCATGTGTTACCCGTTTAATATACATTTCTAATGATAGTTGAGTTAATACATGTGCTTCGATAATATAATGAATGATGTTTGCTTGAGGTAGTAAGAATGTATATGATGGTTGGCTATTTAGATTCGATTGCTTTTGTTAAGAGATGAACATGATTTATGACTATTTAATTGCAAATTCAAATGGTAAGTGAAATGGTATGGTTTGGTCACAATATTTAGTTATTATGGTATGCATATAATATTGGTAATGATATGACCGAATCATTGGTTAGTTAATAAGATAAATTGTGAAGTTTAGGTATACTAATTTATATATTTTAATTTGGTGTACAAGGTATGATTAATTATGTGCAAATGTAAATGTGACTTTTACTTATATGGTAAAGTATACATTATATATATACATATCAATAGTACATTCGGTCATGTTGTAATATTAATATGTTAGTATGTACATAAAATTATTAAATGTTATAAATAGTATAAATGGTTCGGTTTGTTTAATATGTACATGGTAGTAGAATGAATGGAAAATAATTTATGTTATATGTGTTTTGATTGATGACCGACATATATTATAAAACGAATATCTAATTGGTGTTGAGTTTGATTTGGTAATGCCTCTTTACCCTAATCCGGCGATGGATACGGGTTAGGGGTGTTACAGAACCCCATAAATAAGTGTATCTTAGTTGATAAAGTATGCAAAAATTGCTCGTTGATGTTTAGGGATATTTGTTTTCCGGCTAACTTGATGTTGCTACCCTTTGATGAATTTGATATCATTTAGGGTATGGATTGGCTAACTTTGCATAATGCTATTGTGAATTGTAAATGAAAGAGTATTAATTTGAGAAGTCAGAATGGTGAGATAGTTCGAATTGAATCCAGTGATTTGAATGGGTTACCGGCTATTATATATTCGATGAAAGCTTTGAATTATGTGAAAAAGGGCTGCGAAGCTTATCTTGCGTACGTAATAGATACAAAAGTGACTGAAAAGAAAGTTGAGTCTGTGCCTGTGATATGTGAGTTCCCAGATGTGTTTCCTGAAGAATTACCGGGATTACCTCTGACACAAGAAGTTGAATTTCCTATTGAATTAGTACCGGGGACTACTCCTATCTCAATACCTCCGTATAGAATAGCACCAGCAGAATTGAATGAGTCGAAGTCTCAGTTGCAAGAGTTGACAGATAGAGGATTTGCACGACCGAGTTTTTTGCCGTAGGGTGCTCCTGTGTTGTTTGTGAAAAAGAAAGATGGTACTATGACGATGTGTATTGATTATCGATAGTGGAACAAAGTGACGATAAAGAATAAATATCCTTTGCCACATATTGATGATTTGTTTGATAAACTGAAAGGAGCTACTGTGTTTTCTAAGATACATTTGATATCGGGCTATTATCAGTTGAGAGTCAAAGAATCGGATATGCCGAAAACTGCTTTCAGAATGAGGTATGGACATTATGAATTCTTAGTAATGCCTTTTGGACTAACGAATGCTTCTGCAGTGTTTATAGATTTGATGAATCGGATATTCAGACCGTATTTGGATCGATTTTGTGTGGTGTTTATTGATGACATTCTGATTTATTCTTGCGATGAGATGCAACATGCCAAACATTTGAGAATTGTTTTACAGACTCTGCGTGAGAAGTAATTGTATGCAAAACTCAACAAATGTGAGTTCTGGTTGCGTGAGGTTGGTTTTCTTGGGCATATTGTATCAGCTGTAGGAATACAAGTTGATCCAAGTAAGATCTCAGCTATTTTAGAATGGAAGCCTCCGAGAAATGTGTTTGAAGTCCATATTTTCTAGGACTAGCGGGATATTATAGGCAGTTTGTGAAAGGCTTCTCGATGATTGTGACTCCGTTGATGAAGTTGTTACAGAAAGATGTTAAATTTGAGTGGTCAGAGAAGTGTCAGCAAAGTTTTGAACAATTGAAAGCATTGTTGACAGAGGCGCCGGTGTTAGTTCAACCCAAATCGGGTAAAGAATTTATAGTTTATAGTGATGCATTGTTGAATGGTTTGGGCTACGTGCTGATGCAAAAGGGTAAAGTTATAGCTTACGCTTCAAGACAGTTAAAGCAGCATGAAAAGAATTACCCGACGCACGATCTTAAATTAGATGCGATTGTATTTGCATTGAAGATTTGGCGTCACTATCTATTTGGTGAGAAATGTCATATTTATACAGATCACAAGAGCTTGAAATATTTGATGACTCAAAAAGAATTGAATTTGAGACAGGGAAGATGGTTAGAATTACTAAAAGACTATGAATTAGTAATTGAATATCATCCGAGTAAAGCTAATGTTGTTGTTGATGCTTTGAGTCGAAAGTATATATGTGCTTTGCAAGCAATGAGTACTCAGATAGATCTATGTGATGATGGTTCAGTTTTGGCTGAGTTGAAAGTGAAACCAATGTTTATAGTCAGATTTGTGATGCTCATAAAAGTGATACTGATATGGTGGCAAAACGAGCTCAATGTGATTTGAATTTTGATTCAAAACTTCGAGTTAATAATGATGATTGTTTGAGATTCAAATATCAGATTTGTGTTCCGACGAATTCATAGTTGATTTAGTTAATTTTGAACGAAGCTCACAATAGTCGTTTGGTTGTTCATCTAGGGAGTACAAAAATGTATAATGATCTAAAACAGTTTTATTAGTGGCATGGTATGAAATGGGATATCTCAGAGTTTGTTTCGAGATGTATGGTTTGTCAGCAAGTTAAAGCTGAACATCAGGTTCCAGCCGGCTTGTTACAACTGATTATGATTCCTGAGTGGAAATGGGAAAGAATTACGATGGACTTTGTGTTGGCATTACCTTTATCTCCTGGAAAGAAAAATGCAATCTGGGTAATAGTTGACAGATTGACAAAAAATAAGCTCATTTTGTTCTGGTGAGAATAGATTATTCACTTGATAAGTTAGCCGAATTGTATATTGATGAGATTGTGAGATTGCACAGGGTGCCACTATCTATTGTATTTGACAGAGATTTGAGATTTACCTCACGGATTTGGAAGAAATTGCAAGAGGCTTTAGGCACAAAACTACATTTCAGTACTGCATTTCATCTGCAAACGGATGGACAATCCGAATGGATCATTCAGATTCTTGAAGATATGTTGAGATGTTGTATTCTTCAATTTGAACGTACGTAGGAAAAGCATTCATTGTTGATTGAGTTTGCGTAAAATAATAGTTTTCAATCTAGCATTAAAATGACACCTTATGAGGCTCTTTATGGTCGAAAATGTCGAACCCCATTGTATTGGACTGAACTGAGCGAGAATAAGATTCACGGGGTTGATTTGATAAAAGAGACTGAGCAGAAAGTGAAAGTGATTTGTGACAGTTTGAAAGCAGCGTCAGATCATCAGAAGTCTTATGCAGACTTGAAACGAAAAGATATCGAATTTGAGGTTGGTGACAAAGTGTTTTTGAAAGTGTCTCCGTGGAAGAAAATACTTCAATTTGGCAAAAAAGGCAAGCTGAGTCCGAGATTTATCAGACCGTATGAGATTATTGAACGAATTGGGCTAGTTTCTTATAAGTTGTTGTCACCTGAGTTAGAAAATATTCATAACATATTTCACGTATCGATGCTTCGATGATACAGATCTGATCCATCACATGTGATTGCTCCTACTGAAGTTGAGATTCAGTCAGATTTGTCGTATAGTGAGGAATCGATTTGAATTCTAGCATGTGAGATCAAAGAGTTGAGAAACAAGAAAATTTCTTTAGTGAAGGTTTTGTGGCACAAACACAGAGTTGAAGAGGCTACGTGGGAGCCTGAAGATTTATGAGAAAGCAATATCCAAACCTATTCACTGGTAAGATTTTCGGGGACAAAAATCCCTAAGGGGGAGAGTTGTAATAGCTCGATTTAGACCCTAGTTGAAATAGTGATTTTGAGACCATAAATTTGAGGTAAAAAAAATTAATATTATTTTTGGTGTTTATAATATGTGAATTAGTATGTGTAAAATTTCTGTGATTTAATTTGGTCATTTGTGTGCTTAAATTGAGAAAAGGACTAAATCGCATAAAATATAAAGATGGCATTCTAATTGATTAAGGGCCGAATTGTTGTTTTCTTTAAAGCATGAGGCATTTATGATGTAATTAGACCATTTAATTTATGCTTGGACACTTTTGGACATGAGTTAGTGGAAATGGAATAAAAATATAAACGGTAAAAAGGGAAAATGATAATTAAGCTTAATTAAATTAAACAAAAGCATGAAAGTCATCATCTTTTGTTCATCCATTACCGAAATTGAGAAAAGAAATTAGGGATTAGGAGCTTTGGACATTTCGGCACCTATCAACTTGATTCAAGGTTAGCTTTTATTCGGTTTTTGATAATTTCTACGTTTTTGTGATCGCTGCTTTGTGTTCTATCAAACCCATGCTTTAATTTTAGAAATTGATGGTGATTTTGAGATATGCCATTGATGAATGTTTGAGCTTTGTGAGAGTTGATGGTGAAATATGAAAGTTATGTGACAGATTAACATGTTTTGTCTTTGAATTTTTGGAGAAATTGAGTAATTGGGTTAAATTGTGAAAATAAATAATTTGGGTATATCTATGTCCGAGGTAAGTTCGGATATAATACGAATTTTTTAATTCATATTTATGTGTTATGAAATGAATGAATATATAAGTATGGAATTAGAAATGTTATATATGTGTGAAATTAAAAAAAAATGTGGCACTAAGTAAAAGGCGTAATTTATCTGAGAATGAATGGCACTGTGTGTGTGAAATAGAGAAAGTATCGATTATACTAATCGCATTGTGTGTGTGTTACCAAATCAAGTTCGGTTTGATATTGAGGCACTAAGTGTGCGATGTTATTTAATCTTTGGCTATGAATTGGGCACTAAGTGTGCGATTGAATTGAAGAGATAGTGAACAGTGAATGAATTATGGTATCGACCATTGAATAGCAAGAACGTTTGTTAGCTAAGTGTTGGAAAAGGTATGTTCCAAACCTATGTGGTTGATGATATTGTTTGAGGTTGAATAGATGGATGTATGAGAAAATCGTTGAGGATGATATTATGTTTAGTTGTGAATCTATCTACGTGATGGTTTATTTGTGTATTGATTTTGCATTATTGAGTAATATGTATTATATTACGAACTTACTAAGCTCTAAAGATTATTGTGTGAATTGTTTCTCTGTTTTACAGTGTCTTTAAAGCTAGCTCAGATCCGGGGATCATCAGCGACTCAATCACACTATCGGCTATCTATTTTGGTACTTTTGAAAGATGTATATATATATTTCGTATATGGCATGTATAGGCTAGAAGTTATGGTATGTTTTGAAATGTTTGGACCTTGCCATGTGATATGGCTTGGAAGTTTAATGATGTTGGTTCTTATGTATATGCTATGAAAATGATAAATGTGGTATAAAATAGTGAGAATGGAAATGGTATATTTCATGCTTGAATTGGTTGATGGGAATGATGGTTTAAATGTGAACTTATGGTATGGATTAAATGAAGTTTGGTTAATATGATTTGGGACGTGAAATTTGGCATTGTGGAAGAACTTATTTGAGATGAAATTGGGTATGAGAATAGATGGTATAGATGAGGATTAATTGGTGCATATATTGGTAAGTTTTGGTTGCAATTTATTGTAACACCCCAAACCCGATCAAAACGCTACGACCGAATCTGACATGTCACAGAGAAGAAAATTTTTGAAAACCGAACCTAAACCCGGAGTTGAGGGAAATTTGCAAGTCTCTATGTCTTTGGCGAGGATTTAAAACAATTGTTTAGTTCAGATTTCTTAATCAAAATCGATTTTAAGAAAAATCACAATAAGCGAGTGTTGGAAACAAAATTTTGATTCCAGTTGAAAATTTGAGTCAATTTGTTACTAACAACCCGCCATTAATTAACCGATTATAAAGCCATAAATTCAAAGTTTTTATTATTATCATTTTATTTAAAAAAAAATACCCATTTTGTCGATTTACTAGACAAACCATACCAATATCATAAGAAAAACCCAAATTACGTTTAAGTGGCCTTATTACACACCCAAAATCCAAATTTAAATTGTAATGATTAAAATAAATATTAAAATAGAGTTTCTTAAAGCATTACGCATGGCTACCTTGAGTCCACCGGGCTCTATGTCCGCAGTCTAAGGATTACCTGCAAAATTTCAGAAAAAGGGTGAGTCACCGAGACTCAGTGTGTAAATCCCCATCTTAATGAGCTTTAGGCTCTCACACAAATTCATATGTGTTATGTATGTAATGCAACCCAACCAACCTATTATGTTCAATCTCCGCATCTCCTGAATCTACCCAATAACTGTGGCACCTACCCACTAGTGGTTCCAAACCAATGGTGACAAATGTCACAAAAGAGAATACGTGGGGCCAACCCACTTGTGGTACCAAACCACTAGTGATAATCCTGTAATGAATATATGTGGGGCCAACCACTATGGTACCGAACCACTGGGACGAGTCACAAAATAATATATATGTGGTACCAAACCACTGGTGGTTCCAAACCACTGAGACTTAGTCACAAAGGTAATATGTGGGGCCAACCCACTTATGGCACCAAACCACTGGTGACAGTCTAAAAGAGATCACATTTTCTCCCTCATCACATCATACCCCAAGTCCATGCCATGTTTAACAGTCAATATGATATGATCAAACTTTCAAATGCATAACAACCAACCATTCCATTCATACATACTTTTGCTATCAACAGAGTATTACAGAACTTACCCAGATTCCTTGATCCAAACCCACAAGGGTACTTTTAGTGACCAATATCGTCACTTCGGCTTTTAGGCATAATAGTTAATAGCATAACTAACATACAAAGTGTGTGAGAGTTACACACCTGATAACACGTAATTTCATGCTCTCTACGTCGACACTATCGCTAATCAGAACTACTGCTATCTACCTACAACTTTGCTCAGAAGCCGGCCCACAACCAGTGGCCAATCTCGAACTGCTGACACTGCTCACTTCTTAAACTTAGGAGATGGGTTTACGGGTCCAACCCCCTCCTTAGAATTGCTGGCATTCGAGTCCATGGAAAAGATCTTGGTCAGAAGACCAAGTTAACACATAGAGTAAGATACGAATAGATTTACGTGTTTAGCAGAATAGATCTCCTTACCTATATCAACAAAAGACAAAAGTTTTATGCTTGGTTCGCAAGTCGAGTGAATCTCGAAAGTCTCCAAAAGAATGCGACACCACCCCCACCTATATTCGGCCAAGTGTTTAAAGAATGGGATCACTGCCCTCGGCACCCAAACGCAAGCAAGATGATTGAAACGAAAAGAAAACACTTACCACAACCACTAGAGAAACCGATTGGGAGTAATAGAAGATCAGTAATGGCGATCCACTGCAACCAAGAGTCAAACAAGGGGATTTGAATGCTAGAGAGAGATTCGGCCAACAATTAATTAAGAACTACCTAGAAAAGATGACAAGTTTTGGCTAAAGAAGAAAATGGATATCTAATGGCCTTGACAGATTCAGCTAACACCAAGTGTGAATGAACAAGAGAAAAGAGGGAGAAAAGAAGAGAGTTTCGATTGTGGGGTTTAAGAAACTGAGTAAGGTAAAATAAAAGATTCGGCTAAAGAAGGAGGAATAAAGAAGAGAATAAAACGAGGAGAACAAAATGAGAAGAAGCAAGGAGTAAATGAAGGTTCGGCTATGACTTAATGAAATAAGAAGGAATATGTGACTGAGAAACAAAAAAAAGGAATTAAGAGAATGGGGTTTCGGCACTGATATAGGGAAGAAGAGAGAACTATTTGCCTGAACTCAGGGTGTTTACCGAAAATGAAAAGAAGGAACAAGAAGCACCTCCACCTTCGGCTTTCTACTCACTCCCAAAAATGAAATAGCATAAACAGCACTATGGTAACCCCATGTGACCGAATATACACACAAAGAGAAAAGCAATGCTTCAAACCTTAAGAATTTGGCACCCCCTAAGTTAACACCCAAACTGAATGCCCAACCTCACCTAGCTCCTTCCAAAATTCGGCTCACACTTCCCCTTTCCCCACCAACACTATGCCGTCCCTTCAATCCCTCCTTGATTCCCTCTCCTCCATCATTCAAACAAGTTTGAATGATTCAAACTCCTTAAAACCCTCTCCACCATTCCTTTGAAATATTTGACCAAATCAACTCTCCCTTTTTCAAGCATCCCAACCGAGCTCTACCTCTGCTCCTCTTGACGCCAAAAAGAGTTCTTAAAATGAGGAATACGCGACTTGAACCTGCTCCCTCCAACTCCCCTGTGGTGTCCCTTACCTCAACCTTTATGTGGCGCCTCCTTGCCACTTTACTAAGGCACTCTTTTGTGTCATCCAACCCAAACAATATCCCTTAAAGCCTAATTCAGCTAGCTTTCCTTAAAAGTGCTCAAAAAGAAAATTTTTACCAAGACTCCAGCTTACCCCTAAATCATTCTTGGACCCTAAAGTACCCTAAACTAGCATGACAGACATAGCATTCACACACACAAGCACATAAGATGCAAAGGCCCCAATTCTGGTTGTTACAGTTCTACCCCCATAAAATAATTTCTGCCTCGAAATTACCTGGTTAAAAGAGTTAAGGGTATTACTGCCGCATCGCATCCTCTGGTTCCCACGTTGCCTCCTCTAAACCATGATTTCGCCACAACACCTTCACCAAAGGAACTGATTTCCTACGTAATACTTTGACATCACGATCCAAGATCTGCACCGGTTCTTCTTCAAAGGACAGGTCTGGACTTACTTCAATTTCTTCCACTGGTACCACATGAGACAAATCTGAGCGATATCCTCTTAGCATTGAAACGTGAAACACATCGTGGATCTGACTTAACTCTGAAGGTAGCTCGAGCTGATAGGCTACTGGTCCCACGCGTTTCAACACACGATAAGGCCCGATAAATCTGGGGCTTAGCTTGCCCTTCCGCCCAAACCTAAGCACCTTCTTCCATGGTGACACCTTTAAGAACACCTGGTCACCCATTGCAAACTCTATGTCTTTACGCCTTGTCTTCCTTCAACCGAGGCTTCCTGCCCGAGGCTTTCTTCAACCGAGCCCGAATTAACTTAACCTTGTCTTCCATTTTAGCAACATATTCTGGACCCAACAACTGACGCTCACACAACTCTCTCCAACATGTAGGAGTATGACACTTCCGACCATACAACGCTTCATACGGTGCCATCTGAATACTAGATTGGTAGCTGTTGTTATACGCGAATTCCGCCAATGAGAGAAATTCCTCCCAACTACCTCTGAAGTCCAAGACACAGCCCCTCAACATATCTTCCAAGATCTGAATCACTCTCTCCGATTGTCCATCAGACTATGGATGAAACGCTAAGCTGAAGTCCAGCTTTGTAGCCAACGCTTAGTGCAACGCCTTCCAAAATCTTGATGTAAACCTAGGGCCCCTGTCTGAGATGATAGACACTGGTACCCCGTGCAACCTCACGATCTCTGCTACATACAACTTAGCCAACCTTTGTAGAGAATAGTCGACTCGTACCAGTATGAAATGAGTGGAATTCGTCAGACGGTAAACTATAACCCAAACTAAATCCTTCTTAGTAGGCGTAAGAGGTAGCCCACTAACAAAATCCATTGTAATCCTTTCCCACTTCCACTGCGGAATCCTGAACGGTTGCATCAATCCTGAAGGTAACTGATGTTCTACTTTTACCTGCTGACACGTCAAACACTTAATCACAAATTCAGTTACCTCTCTCTTTAGACCTGGCCACCAAAACTACTCCCGCAAATCTCGATACATTTTACTACCTCCAGGATGCATAGCGCATGGGCTGCTATGCGCTTCCTGCAAGATCCTATTCCTCAACTCTGGATCCTTTGGCATGCACATCCTTCCTTGGAAACATAAGACTCCATCATTGTTCAAACTGTAATCCTCTAACCCACCATCCTGCACTTGCAGAAGTCAAGCGCTACAGACATCATCTGATAACTGTTTCTCTTTGATCTGACTTACCCATGTCGGCCTCACTTGCAGCTCCACTAATAAACTTTCGTCGTCGTATATGCTAAGGTGAGCAAACATTACTCTCAAGTCTGATACTACCTTACGGCTCAACGCATCTACCACCACGTTAGCCTTACCCGAATGGTACTCAATTGAGCAATCATAATCCTTCAACAGCTTGATCCACCTTCGCTATCTTAAATTCAACTCCTTCTGGGTAAGGAGGTATTTCAAACTCTTGTCGTTTGTATAGACGATTGACTTCTCCCCATGCAAGTAATGTCTCTAGATCTTCAAGACGAAACTACTGCAGCCAACTCCAGGTCATGCGTCAGATAATTTACCTCGTGAGGTCTCAATTGTCGAGAAGCATACACTCCCACTTTCCCTTCTTGCATCAGGACACATCTTAACCCTGTATGTTACGCATCACAATAGATAGTAAACTCTTTCCCTGCCTCTAGCTGAATTAACACTGGAGCTTCTGTCAGAATCCTTCTTCACTTCTCAAAACTTTCCTGCTGCTTGTCAGACCACACAAATGGAACCCCTTTCCTTAACAACTTGGTTAATGGTGCTGCAATCAAAGAAAACCCTTCCACAAACCATCTGTAATACCCAGCCAGACCAAGAAAACTCTAAATCTCTGCCACAGACTTAGGAGGTTTCCAATCCAGCACAGCTTTAATTTTCTGAGGGTCCACCCTAATCCCCTCGGTAGACACCACATGACCCAAGAAGGTAACTTTCCTTAGCCAGAACTCGCACTTATTGAACTTAGCGAACAACTAATTTTCCCTCAGAATTTGCAAAACCACACAAAGATGTGAATCATGCTCCTCCTCAGACTTTGAATAAACCAGGATATCGTCTATAAACACCACGACGAATTGATCCAGATAGGGTTGAAAAACCCAGTTCATCATATCCATTAACGCTGTTGGAGAATTGGTCAACCCAAACGGCATCACCAAAAATTCGTAGTGACCATAGTGAGTACGAAATGTCGTCTTATGAATATTCACCTCCTTGACCTTAAGCTGGTGATAGCTCGATCTCAAATCTATCTTGGAGAAGACTGATGCTCCCCTAAGTTGGTCGAACAGGTCGTCTATTCTTGGAAACAGGTACTTATTTTTTGTCGTCAACTTATTCAACTGGCGGTAATTAATGCACATACACATTGATCCGTCCTTCTTCTTAATGAATAGTATCGGTGCTCCCCAAGGCGATACACTTGGTCAAATAAAACCCCGGTCCAACAATTCCTGAATCTGCGCTTTCAGCTCCACTAACTCCTTCAGTGCCATTCTATATAGGGCAATAGACACTGGCACTGTTCCCGGTGGAAGATCAATACCAAACTCTACTTCGCGATCTGGAGGTAATCCCGAAAGCTCTTCTGGGGAAACATCAAAATATTCCTTCACCGTTCGAACATTTCCCACAGTCGATTCCCTGACCTCCAAAGCAAAAATGTAAGCCATAAATGTCTTACATCATTTTCTCACCATTCTCTCAGCCTTTAAAATGGATACCACATTAGATAGGTAGTTTCTCCTCTCACATATCACCACTACCTCTTCACCCTCGACAGTTCTTAACACCATTCGCTTGGCTGCACAGTCTGAATTTTCTTGATAATTCACTAGCCAATCCATCCCTAAGATCAAGTAGAACTCCCCGAACAGCAGTTCCATCAGATCAGCCGGAAAGACTACCCCTTGAACTTCTAAAGGTACATCCCTATACAGTTTATTCACCACTACAGATTGTCCTAGAGGGCTAATCACAGTCATCTCCCCAGAAGAAATCTCAAAGTCTACATTCAGAGTTTTGATATAGTACTAGCAGCATAAGAGTGTGTCGAACCAATGTCAATCAAAGAAGTATAAGGCATCCCATCAATAAGAAACATACCGGTTATGATGTCCAGTGCATCACCCTCCTCTCGACGCCTAGCTGCATAGACAATCCAGTCGTCTCAAGATCTATATTCCCAAAGACCTCCGCCTTGGGTACTCACACTACCGATCAAATCATACCTCCTCTGCCTAGGCCACGACCCCTCTGCGATTGCTGATCATCCCTTCTAAATTCTGCATGACCTTACCCCTTAGACTATGTCCTAACTGGCCTCCATGGGCAATCCTTAATCCGATGATCCATAGACCCACATCCGAAGCATCCTCTACTGCCTGCCTAACACTCTCCTAAATGAGATTTATCGCATCGAGTACACTACGGTGGCCACTGAATAGTAACAGGCTTCGCAGCTTGACTCGGCCCACCTACTCTAGGCCTCTTCTGAAAACCCCCAATAGACCTTGATGGCCCAAAACTTCTTTTATTTCTATACCTCTCCTGATTCTGCTTTTCAAACTGCTTCACCTCCTCGGCTATCTTTGCCTTTTCCACAAGAATAGCAAATTCCCTCTCTCGTTGTGGAGCAATTAACACTCACAGCTCATCCCTCAGCCCGTCCTCAAATCGAACACAGCGCTCATGGTCCGTGGCCACAATACCCCAAGCATAACGGCTTAAACGTAATAATTTTGCCTCATACTCAGACACTGACTTACTCCCCTGAACCAGGCTCAAGAATGCCTTACACTGTGCATCCACATAACTTGATCCGATGTACTTCCTCTGGAATGCTATTTTAAAGAAATCCTAGGTGATATCATCGGCCATCGTGCCATCCCTGACCGTGAGCCACCACTGATAGGCCTCGTCTCGAAGGAGAGACACGATCCCTTTCAACTTCTCCTTTGCTGTGAAGTCAAGATCATCTATTATACACTCAATTGCTTCTAACCAATACTCAGCTGTGTTGGGGGCTACGCCAGAAATGCCCCTAAATACTTCCCCTCTATTAGCTCAGAGCCGTTCAGACACAGATTTTTGAGCCCCTATGCCCGTGCCTGCCTCGACAACTCTCTCTAGAACCCGCAACATTGCTGAGACACTGCATCGTCTCCACCCGTTTGGCCCTGAAACTCTGCTTCTGCAGCTGGCGGTAGCGGTACCTTATTTTTTGACCTATGACCAGACCCTGCTGGTTCTAATACAGTAATCCTACCCCTACCACGACCACGCACATTACACCCACGTCCTCGAGTGCTCATGACTAACGTTCGCAATTTAATCAGATTAAGAATTTTATGAGTTAATTTTTCTTTCTTCCACTGTTTATTACCGAGCAATCTTATGAGTGTATTACAAAAGCAGTTGTTTTCGCGAACATATGCATTCTTACAGGCTTCAGTTTCTAAGGTAAAATTCCTTAATACTAGCAATCACCTTACAGAACAATTAATCCATACCACCAAAGATTAGAAAACTTACCGTCGCAGAGCAGTGCCGGAGACTCAGGTGCCATGCTTTTCGGGAATAAAAAAACCATTTTTCAAACCATCTACTGAGAATATTTTGGGCCTTACACTCACAGCCGAGCTTTTGAACTTGGCTTTGATACCACAATTGTAGCACCCCAAACCCGATCAAAACGCTACGACAGAATCTGACATGTCACAGAACAAAATTTTTGAAAACTGAACCTAAACCCGGAGTTCAGGGAAATTTGCAAGTCCCTATGCCTTTGGCGAGGATTTAAAACAATTGTTTAGTTCAGATTTCTTAATCAAAATCGATTTTAAGAAAAATCACATTAAGCGAGTGTTGGAAACAAAATTTCGATTCCAGTTGAAAATTTGAGTCGATTTGTTACTAAAACCCGCCATTAATTAACCGATTATAAAGCCATAAATTCAAAGTTTTTATTATTATCATTTTATTTTAAAAAAACACCCATTTTAATGATTTACTAGACAAACCATACCAATATCATAAGAAAAACCCAAATTACATTTAAGTGGCCTTATTACACACCCAAAATCCAAATTTAAATTGTAGTGATTAAAATAAATATTAAAATAGAGTTTCTTAAAGCATCACGCATGGCCACCTTGAGTCCACCCGGTTCCATGTTCTCAGTCTAAGGATTACCTGCAAAATTTCACTGAAAGGGTGAGTCACCGAGACTTACTGTGTAAATCCCAATCTCAATGAGCTTTAGGCTCTCACACAAATTCATATGTGTTATGTATGTAATGCAACCCAACCAACCTATTATGTTCAATCTCCGCATCTCTTGAATCTACCCAATAACAGTGGCACCTAGCCACTGGTGGTACCTTGCCACTAGTGGCTCCAAACCACTGGTGACAAATGTCACAAAAGAGAATACATGGGGCCAACCCACTTGTGGTACCAAACCACTAGTGACAATCCCGTAATGAATATATGTGGGGCCAACCCACTGTGGTACCGAACCACTAGGACGAGTCACAAAATAATATATATGTGGTACCAAACCACTGGTGGTTCCAAACCACTGTGTAACACCCCTAACCCGTATCCGTCGTCGGATTAGGGTTACAGGCGTTACCAATAGCCAAATCTTTTTCAATTGATTAATTCACATCCTAAACAGATAAAGCACATAGGCATATATATATATATATGTATATATAAATATACTTAATATAAAATTTAAAACATATTCAATATAATCATCCACAAATACAAAATGATCAAACAATATACTTCTATCCTCATTATTAGCATATTTACCTATTTTATTCTACGATACAAACACCTATTTTGTACCACCCCTTTGTATACATTTTATGTAAACATGCCTTACGTACCATTTTGTTTTAAACCAACGCACACCGAACCTTGTAATTGGAACTACTAATAAGCATCATTACGATTACATGCATACATCACTTGACATTACACCTATGGACTAAGAGACAATACACTTCATATATATATATATACCTATATCCAAATATGCATAACCTTAGCTTTTAATGCATAACCACAATATAACTTTGCATGTTATATGCATAGATCAAAGACCGAATGTACCAACTAGACTTCCATAATTCATGTAAAATTTATGTTACTTATTTGTACTACAATTGACCATACATAAACATAGGTCCCAAAGCCAACTTAACATAAAAACACAAGTATATAAATCATGCCTTCACCGAACATTCATTATCACTTTTCCATAATTTGTAACTACTTATACTTATCATCAACAATCAATCCAACAAGTTAACTTACATACACAAACTTTGATTATATGATCACTACTATCACCTAACCGAGTCAACTATATTAAGCAACAACGGCCCAAGTCAAGTTTTTCTCTAACAAAATACATAACGTTCGTATCACCCATTCATATTTTAAATAATACCTAAACCACATCCGAACACAAACAATAATTCATAGCATGAGCAAGCCATTTCATCAAAACACATGAACAATGTTTAACCAAAATAGATAACCATCTTCGCATGGCTAAATATATACACATGATTAAGTATCATTAGTAATATAGCTTAATCTAGCCTATACATGCCTTTTCGAATCAAAAACTAAGTTTATCAATACCAAAAGAGAGTCGATAGTGTGGTTGACTTCTTCAAAGATCCTTCGAGTTCGTAGCTTGAATCAAAAATCTATAAAATAGAAGTAGACAAGAATACACACAGTAAGTATGCTAGCTTAGTAAGTCTTAAGCAAACACATTATCACATTCAATGGTAAAACATTTAAACAACCAACTCATAACCTTAATAATCAGTTCTTATCTTATATATATATATATATATAAATTATAATATGCATATATATAACCAACTTGTACATTTCGTTATACCTTAATAAATACCTTTAACTACTTTTGCTTTCATTTAGCCAATTTTCTTATCACTTTGGTCTTCCTTTTTTCAATAACATCACATACGTACATCTATACACTTATATGCATATTCATAGAACACTTAAGTAGGAATAACACATACCTTACTACCAAATTAACAAATTCACTTCCACATGCTTAGGCATACTTAATTCATTCCACCAAAATCATTAGCACTTAGTTTTCTCTTAAAATAGTAATTCAATAGCTAGGACATACTAAACATTACCTGAATCTCACACACCGACACTAAGCCTGCTGAACTCAGAGTCCAAAATCATAACACCGACATTAAGCCTGCTAGGCAATAAGCCCAAAATATATCACCGACACGAGGCCTGCTAGGCACCAAGCCCTAAATATATCACCGACACGAGGCCTGCTAGGCATAAAGCCTGAAATACATCACTGACACGAGGCCTGCGAGGCATAAAGCACGAAGTACATCACCGGCACGAGGCCTGCTAGGCATAAAGCCCGAAATACATCACCGGCACGAGGCCTGCTAGGCATAAAGCTTGAAATACAATGCAATTATTCTTATAATACACATTTCTAAAAGCTGATTTCACAATATCAAAGATACACATTCATATCATATTGTCAATTTATGCATTCAAGCCAATTTAACCCATATGCATTCCGGTTTTACAATAATATACACTCAAATTTATCGAACATCATCGTTTAACAGGTTCATAAATAATTCTTTGATATATTTCAGCTTAAGGACTTACCTTGACTGTCGACGAACCGTATAAACCGGCTATTCGATAACCTTTGTCTTTCCCCGATCCAAATCTATTTTTCCTTGTTCTTGATCTAAACACATTAAAATTTAGCTCATTCAAGTACATTCCATCTCAATTTAGTCCCTAAGCACATAAATAGGCAAATTACCATTTTACCTCTACTATTTCATATTTTTACAATTTAGTCCTATTTGCATAAAACACAAAATACACAAAATTTCTCAATACTACTCAAGGGCCGAATATATATAGGGACTATACAAGTCCATTTCTTTCATTTATTTTACAAATAAGCCCCTTTAAAATTTTATTTTTACAAATTAACCCTAAATACTCAATTTCTCTAAAACTTCCAATACAAAATATACTAATCTTTAACATATCTTTAATATAAAATCATAAAACATCAAAACCACGAGAACATAGCATTGGCGAACATCAAGCATGCTTATTTTAAAAATTCTAACATGGGTCACTATTCAAGCAACGATCTCAAAACGTAAAATTAACAAAAACCGACTAAAACTCACCTTGAATTTTAGCCTAGAATTGCCGAAATTTCAAAGGAATTCAAAGCTTTCTTCCTTCTCCCACATTCGCCAAGGAGAAAACAAAAGATGATGGCTTATTTTATGACATTTTAGCATATATTAAGTTATTTAACTAATTACTTATTTAACCTTATAACATAAAATAAAACTATTATATAACTTAAGGTTAGTTATGAAAAATGCCACCCACTAACTTAAAAATGGGCTAATTGCCCTTTTAATGCCTCACTTTAAAAAGCCATCATCAAATAGGCACTTTTCCTAGAGCATGCAACTTTTACGCTTTATGCGATTTAGTCCTTTTTGTTAAATTAAACACTTAAACGATAAAATTTTTCTACGAAACTTTCACTCATATTAATTCACATATAGTAAGCACGAAATATAATATTTAAATATTTCTTGGACTCAGATTTGTGGTCCCAAAGCCACCGTTTCGATTAGGGTCAAATTCATGTTACAACTCTCCCCCTTAAGGATTTTCGTCCCTGAAAATCTTACCGTTAAACAAAGTCGGATATTGTTGCCTCATTGAATCCTCAGGCTCCTACGTAGCCTTTTCAACTCCGTGCCTATTCCATAGTACTTTCACTAATGGAATCCTTTTGTTTCTCCACTCTTTTACTTCCCGAGCTAAGATACGAATCGATTCTTCATCATATGTCATATCGGATCAGATTTCAACCTCTGACGGTGTGATCACATTTGACAGATCTGATTTGTACTTACGAAGCATCAAAATGTGAAATACGTCATGTATCTTTTCTAATTCAGAGGGTAGCTTCAATCTATAAGCAACAGGCCTAATACATTCGATGATTTCATACTATCCGATGAATCTCAGACTCAATTTGCCTTTCTGACTAAATCGGAGTACTTTCTTCCACGGAGAAACTTTCAAGAATACTCGATCTCTAGCATGAAATTCAATGTCTTTACGTTTCAAATTAGCGTAAGACTTTTGATGATCTGATGCAGCTTTCAAACTATCTCTGATTATAGCCACTTTCTATTTTGTCTCTTTAATCAAATTGACCCCTGTACCTTATTCTCACTGAGTTCAGTCCAGTACAATGGTGTTCGACACTTGCAACCGTACAAAGCTTCGTAGGGCGCCATTTTGATACTAGATTGAAAGCTATTATTGTAAGCAAATTCAATCAAAGGTAGGTGTCGTTCCTGCGTACCTTAAAACTCGAGAACGCAACATCTCAACATGTCCTCAAGTATCTGAATGGTTCTCTCAGACTGACCATCTGTCTGAGGATGAAAAGCTGTGCTAAAGTGGAGTTTAGTGCCTAAAGCATCTTGCAACTTCTTCCAAATCGCGATGTAAATCTCGAGTCTCTATCTGAAATAATGGAACTCGGTACACCATGTAATCTCACAATTTGAGATACATACAATTCAACAAGCTTATCAAGCGAATAATCTATATGAACTGGCACAAAGTGAGCTGATTTGGTCAGTCTATGTACTATAACCCAGACAGATACAAAATCCATAGTGATTCTATCCAATTTCCATTCAGGTATCATGATCAGCTGAAGTAACCCAGAAGGCACTTGATGCTCTGCTTTTACTTGCTGGCAAATTAAACACTTTGAAACAAATTCAGATATATCCCGTTTCATGCCGGGCCACCAATAGAACTGTTTCAAATCATTATACCTTTTTGTGCTACCCAGATGTATCGAAAATTGACTATTATGAGCCTCGCTCAAAATTATCTGAATCAATTCCATATTCTTCGGGACACATATTCTACCTTTAAAGTTCAAGCAATCATTTGCATCAATTGGAAACTCTCACTCTGCATCATTTTCACACTGAGCTTGTCTAGTAATCAAGTCTTTGTCAATTCTTTGTATATCACAAATTTGCTGAATAAACATTGGTCTTGCTTTCAACTCGGCTATGATCGAACCATCACCAGACATAACCATATGTGTGTTCAACGCACGAAGAGCAAACAATGATTTTAAACTTAATGCATCTGCAACAACGTTAGCTTTCCTCGGAATCACCAGTTCATAGTCTTTCAACAGCTCTAACCATCTGCGTTGTCTCAAGTTCAAATCTTTCTGAGTCATTAAGTACTTCAGGCTTTTGTGTTCTGAATAAACATGATATTTTTCGCTGAATAAGTAATGACGCCATATTTTCAAAGCAAAAACAATAGCTGCAAGTTCCAAATCATGAGTCAGATAATTTCTTTTATGGTGCTTCAATTGTCTCGAAGCGTAGGCTATGACTTTGCCTTCCTGCATCAAAACACAACCCAAACCATTCAAACAAGCGTCATTATAAACAATAAACTCTTTACCTGATTCAGGCTGAGCTAACACTGGAGCTTCGATCAAAAGGGCTTTCAACTCATCAAAACTTCTCTGACATTTTTCTGACCATTCGAACTTAACATCTTTCTGTAATAGCTTTGTCAAAGGTGTAGCTATCATGGAAAAGCCTTTGACGAATCGTCTGTAGTATCCCGCAATTTCCAAAAAGCTCTAAATTTCGGAGACATTCTTTGGTGGTTTCCAATCAAGTATAGCCGATATTTTGTTTGGATCAACCCGAATATCTGAAGCTGAAACAACATGACCCAAAAAGCTGACTTCCTTCATCCAGAACTCACACTTACTGAACTTTGCAAACAACTGCTGATCTCGTAAAGTCTGTAACACTAATCTCAAGTGCTCAGTGTGTTCGGTTTCATCTTTGGAGTAGATCAGGCTATCATCAATAAACACTACTACAAACCGATACAAATACTGTCTGAAAACTCGATTCATCAAATCCATAAAAATAGCAGGTGCATTAGTAAGCCCAAAAAGGCATAACCAAAAACTCAAAATGTCTATACCTCATTCGGAATGCAATCTTAGGCACATCAGAATCTCTAACTCGCAGCTGATAGTAACCCGATCTCAGATCAATCTTTGGAAACACTGAAGCCCCTTTCAACTGGTCAAACAAATCGTCTATTCGAGGTAACGGGTATTTATTCTTTATTGTCACTTTATTTAATTGCCGATAATTAATGCACATTTGCATAGTTCCATCTTTCTTTTTCACAAACAAAACTGGCGCACCCTAAGGAGAAAAACTCGGTCGTGTAAAACCCCTATCTGTCAACTCTTGCAACTGTGCTTTCAACTCTTTCAACTCAATAGGTGCCATCCGATACGAAGCTATCGAAATCTGAGTCATCCCCGGTACTAATTCAATGTCTAACTCAATCTCTCGAATTAGCGGTAAACCCGGTAATTCATCAGGAAACACCTTAGGGTATTCACACACAACTAGTACGGACTCAATCTACTTTTCGGACACTTTATTATCCAGCACATAATCCAGGTAAGCTTCGCATCCTTTTCTCACATATTTACGGGCTAACATTGAGGATATTACTGTAAGTAACCTATTTAAATCACTAGATTCAACTCGGATGGTCCCATCGTTCTGACATCTCAAATCAATAATCTTTCTTTTGTAATTTACCACTGCATCGTGCAAAGTTAACCAATCCATTCCCAGAATTATATCAAACTCGTCAAAGGGTAATAACATTAAATTGGCCGAAAAGCAAGAATCCCGAATCATTAATGGGCAACCTTTACACACTTTGTCAATAAGTACACATCTACCCAATGGGTTGGACACACGAATCACAAACTCGGTGGACTCAACAGGCAGAGTCATACTATGTACCAAAGTTTCACATACGTACGAATGAGTCGAACCAGGATCAATCAATGCAATTACAATAGTATCATAAAGTGTGAAAGTACCGGTAATAACATCGGGGGAAGAAGCATCCTCTCTGGCATGTATAGCATAAGCTCTAGCTAGTGCTCGAGCCTCTGATCGAACTGCAGTGTCCCTCCTTCCTTTCTGACTGCCACCTACATTCCCTGAATGTTTGGGTGGTCTACCTCGTGCTGACCCATTGCTCGGTTTAGTGTTCTGAGTCGTATTTTGCTCAGCTAGCATCGGGCACTCTCGAATGAAATGATCTGATGATCCACATTTAAAACAAGACTGATCACGAAATCTACAACACCCAAAATGCCATTTTCCACAATGCTTGCACTCAATTCGATCCTGTTGAACATTGCCAACACTAGCCATCGAAGTGGCTCGAGAACTCACTAGAGGTCGATTTCGTCTAGACAGATCAGGAGTAGTCTTGTGTCGGTTAAAGTCATCTCTAAACTTCTTAGATGTTGAATGGAAATTTTCACTCAACGATCTTTTATGAGGATCTCTAGCTTCTGTCTCAGCCTTTCTTTTTTCTTTTTCGAGCTCTTCAGCTTTGCAAGCTCGCTCGACCAGTACCACAAACTTTTTAATCTCAAGAATGCCCACAAGTAACTTTATGTCTTCATTTAGATCGTCTTCAAATCTTCTGCACATAATGGCTTCAGAAGAAACACACTCTCTAGTATATCTGCTGAGTCTGACAAATTTTCGCTCATATTCTGTCACGGCCATTCGCCCCTGTTTCAGTTTAAGAAATTCTTTACCTTTTTGATCAATGAATCTCTGGCTGATATATTTCTTTCAGAACTCAATCTGGAAGAAGTCCCAAGTCACTTATTTGTTCGGAACTACTGATACTAGTGTTTTCCACCAGTGGTAGGCAGAGTCCCGAAGTAGAGATATAGCACACTTTAGGCATTCCTCTGAAGTACAGGATAACTCATCAAGTACTTGAATGGTATTATCGAGCCACATCTCAGCTCGTTCAGTGTCATCATCATCATTAGCTTTAAATTCTTAGGCCTCATATTTTTTGATTTTATCAACAGAAGGCCTACTAGATCTCTTCGGATCTATCATAGGGGGTGGTGAAGGTACCGGAGTTGGATTATTCAGGGGTGGAGGTTGTTGTACAGCCAGATTATTATGAACAAAATGGGTAAACCATTCATTCATCATCTGGTAGAAGGCTTGCTTAGCCTCCCCCACATGGCTACCCGAGACAGGTCGAGAGTCTATCAGCGCTGATCCGCATGCACTACCAGGCGCTACACTTTCTACATCATCTGTTCCGGCTCTGTCAGGATCGGAATCCATTTACTATATAAAACATAGTTTGAAATGTCAGAAGTCACCACACTATCAAATATACAATAAAGGCATGTATAGCTAGACTCACACGCGCTACGATAGTCCTAGAACCGACTAAACCGTAGCTCTGATACTAAGAAAATGTAACACCCCTAACCCGTATCCGTCGTCGGATTAGGGTTACAGGCGTTACCAATAGCCAAATCTTTTTCAATTGATTAATTCATATCCTAAACAGATAAAGCACATAGGCATAATATATATATGTGTGTATATATAAATATACTTAATATACAATTTAAAACATATTCAATATAATCATCCACAAATACAAAATGATCAAACAATGTACTTCTATCCTCATTATTAGCATATTTAACTATTTTATTCTATGATACAAACACATATTTAGTACCATCCTTTTGTATACATTTCATGCAAACATGCCTCACGACCATTTCGTTTTAAACCAACGCGCACCAAACGTTGTAATTGGAACTACTAATAAGCATCATTACGATTACATGCATACATCACTTGACATTACACCTATGGACTAAGAGACAATACACTTCATATATATATCTATATACCTATATCCGAATATGCATAACCTTAGCTTTTAATGCATAACCACAATATAACTTTGCATGTTATATGCATAGATCAAAGACCGAATGTACCAACTAAGCTTCCATAATTCATGCAAAATTTATGTTACTTATTTGTACTACAATTGACCATACATAAACATAGGTCCCAAAGCCAATTTAACCTAAAAACACAAGTATATAAATCATGCCTTCACCGAACATTCATTACCACTTTTCCATAATTTGTAACTACTTTTACTTATCATTAACAATGAATCCAACAAGTTAACTTACATACACAAACTTTGATTATATGATCACTACTATCACCTAACCAAATCAACTATATTAAGCAACAACGGCCCAAGTCAAGTTTTTCTCCAACAAAATACATAACGTTCGTATCACTTATTCATATTTTAAATAATACCTAAACCACATCCGAACACAAACAATAATCCATAGCATAAACAAGCCATTTCATCAAAACACATGAACAAAGTTTAACCAAAATAGATAGCCATCTTCGCATGGCTAAATATATATACATGATTAAGTATCATTAGTAATAATGCTTAGTCTAGCCTATACATGCCTTTTCGAATCAAAACTAAGTTTATCAATACCAAGAGAGAGTCGATAGTGTGGTTGACTTCTTCAAAGATCCTTCGAGTCCGTAGCTTGAATCAAAAATCTATAAAATAGAAGTAGACAAGAATACACACAGTAAGCATGCTATCTTAGTAAGTCTTAAGCAAACACATTATCACATTCAATGGTAAAACATTTAAACAACCAACTCATAACCTTAATAAACAGTTCTTATCTTATATATATATATATATACACATACATTATGGCCGAATATGCATATATATAACCAACTTGTACAGTTCGTTATACCTTTATAAATACCTTTAACTACTTATGCTTTCATTTAGCCAATTTTCTTATCACTTTGGTCTTCCTTTTCTCAATAACATCACATACGTACATCTATACACTTATATGCATATTCATAGAACACTTAAGTTGGAATAAAACATACCTTACTACCAAATTAACAAATTCACTTCCACATGCTTAGGCATACTTAATTCATTCCACCAAAATCATTAACACTTAGTTTTCTCTTAAAATAGTAATTCAATAGCTAGAACATACTAAACATTACCTGAATCTCACACACCGGCACTAAGCCTGCTGAACTTAGAGTCCGAAATCATAACGTCGACATTAATCCTGCTAGGCAATAAGCCCAAAATATATCACCGACACGAGGCCTGCTAGGCACAAAGCCCGAAATATTTCACCGGCACGAGGCCTGCTAGGCATAAAGCCTGAAATACATCACTAGCATGAGGCCTGCTAGGCATAAAGCCCGAAATACATCACCGGCACGAGGCCTGCTAGGCATAAAGCCCGAAATACAATGCAATTATTCTTATACTACACATTTCTAAAAGCTGATTTCACAAACCAATCCCATACTTCACATTTTTCCCAAATATTATATCAAAGATACACATTCATATCATATTGTCAATTTATGCATTCAAGCCAATTTAACCAATATGCATTCGGCTTTTACAATAATATACACTCAAATTTATCGAACATCATCGTTTAACAGGTTCATAAATAATTCTTTGATATATTTCAGCTTAAGGACTTACCTCGACTGTCGACGGACTGTATAAACCGGCTATTCGATAACCTTTGTCTTTCCCCGATCCAAATCCGTTTTTCCTTGTTCTTGATCTAAACACATAAATAGGCTTAAGGACTTACCTCAACTGTCGATGAACTGTATAAACCGGCTATTCGATAACCTTTGTCAGTCCCTAAGCACATAAATAGGCAAATTGCCATTTTACCCCTACTATTTCACATTTTTACAATTTAGTCCTATTTGCATAAAACACAAAATACACAAAATTTCTCAATACTACTCAAGGGCCGAATATATATAGGGACTATACAAGTTAACCCCTCTAAATATATATAGGGCCAAATAAGCCCCTCTAAAAATTTATTTTTACAAATTAACCCTAAATACTCAATTTCTCCAAAACTTCCAATACAAAATATACTAATCTTTAACATATCTTTAATATAAAATCATAAAACATCAAAAACCATAAGAACATAGCATTGGCCAAACATCAAGCATGCTTATTTTTAAAAATTCTAACATTGGTCAGCTATGGTTCGAAGAAACGATCTCAAAAATGTAAAAATTAACAAAAACTGACTAAAAATTCACCTTGAATTTTAGCCTAGAATTGCCGAAATTTCAAAGGAATTCAAAGCTTTCTTCCTTCTCCCACATTTGGCCAAGGAGAAAACAAAAAGATGATGGCTTATTTTATGACATTTTAGCATATATTAAGTTATTTAACTAATTACTTATTTAACCTTATAACATAAAATAAAACTATTATATAACTTAAGGTTAGTTATGACAAATGCCACCCACTAACTTAAAAATGGGCTAATTGCCCTTTTAATGCCTCACTTTAAAAAGCCATAATCAAATATGCATTTTTCCCTATAGCATGCAACTTTTACGCTTTACGCGATTTAGTCCTTTTTGTTAAATTAAACACTTAAACGATAAAATTTTTCTACGAAACTTTCACACACATTAATTCACATATAGTAAGCACAAAATATAATATTTAAATATTTCTTGACTTAGATTTGTGGTCCCGAAACTACCGTTCTGATTAGGGTCAAATTCGGTCTGTTACACACTGAGACTTAGTCACAAAGGTAATATGTGGGGCCAACCCACTTGTGGTACCAAACCACTGGTGACAGTCCAAAAGAGATCACGTTTTCTCCCTCATCACACCATACCCCAAGTCCATGCCATGTTTAACAGTCAATATGATATGATCATACTTTCAAATGCATAACAACCAACCATTCCATTCATACATACTTTTGCTATTAACAGAGTATTACGGAACTTACCCGGAATCCTTGATCCAAACCCACAAGGGTATTTTTAGTGACCAATATCGTCACTTCAGCTTTTAGGCATAACAATTAATAGCATAACTAACATACAAAGTGTGTGAGAGTTACACACCTGATAACACATAATGTCACGCTCTCTATGTCGACACTATCGTTAATCGGAACTACTGCTATTGCCTACGACTTTGCTCAGAAGCCAGCCCAGAACCCAGTGGCCAAACTTGAATTGCTGACACTGCTCGCTTCTTAAACTTAGGGGATGGGTTTACGGGTCCAACCCCCTCTTTAGAATTGCTGGCATTCGAGTCCATGGAAAAGATCTTGATCAGAAGACCAAGTTAACACATAGAGTAAGATACGAATAGATTTACGCATTTAGCAGAATAGATCTCCTTTCCTGGATCAAAAAAATCTGAAAGCTTTATGCTTGGTTCACAAGTCGAGTAAATTTCGAAAGTCTCCTAAAGAATGTGACACCACCCCCACCTATATTCGGCCAAGAGTTTAAAGAATGGGATCACTGCCCTCGGCACCCAAACGCAAGCAAGATGATTGAAACAAAGAGAAAACACTTACCATAACCACTAGAGAAACTGACTGAGAGTAACGGAAGATCAGTAATGGCGATCCACTGTAAACAGGAGTCGAACGAGGAGATTTGACTGCCAGAGAGAGATTCGGCCAACAATTAATTAAGAACTACCTAGAAAAGATGACAAGTTTCGGCTAAAGAAGAAAATAGATATCTAATGGCCTTGATAGATTCGGCTAACACCAGGTGTGAATGAAGAAGAGAAAAGAGGGAGAAAAGAAGAGAGTTTCGATTGTGGGGTTTAAGAAACTGAATAAGGTAAATGAAAAGATTCAGCTAAAAAAGGAGGAATAAAGAAGAGAATAAAATGAGGAGAACAAAATGAGAAGAAGCAAGGAGTAAATGAAGGTTCGGCTATGACTTAATAAAATAAGAAGGAATATGTGACCGAGAAACAAAAAAAAGAATTAAGAGAATGGGGTTTCGGCACTGAAATAAGAAAAAAGAGAGAACTATTTGCCTGAACTCAGGGTGTTTTCCGAAAATGAAAAGAAAAAACAAGATGCACCTCCACCTTCGGCTTTCTACTCACTCCGAAAAATGAAATAGCATAAACGGCACTATGCTAACCCTATGTGACCGAATATACACACAAAGAGAAAAGTAATGCTCCAAACCTTAAAAATTTTGGCATCCCCTAAGTTAACACCCAAACCGAATGCCCAACCTCACCTAGCTCCTTCCAAAATTCGACTGACACTCCCCCTCTCCCCACTAACACTATGCCGTCCCTTCAATCCCTCCTTGATTCCCTCTCCTCCATCCATTCAAACAAGTTTGAATGATTCAAACTCCTTAAAACCCTCTCCACCATTCCTTTGAAATATTTGACCAAATCAACTCTCCCTTTTTCAAGCATCCCAGCCTAGCTCTACCTCTGCTCCCCTTGACACCAAAAAGAGTTCTTAAAATGAGGAATATGCGACTTGAACCTTCTCCCTCCAACTCCCCTGTGGCGTCCCTTACCTCAACCTTTAAGTGGCATCTCCTTGCCACTTTACTAAGGCACTCTTTTGTGTCTTCCAACCCAAACAATATCCCTTAAAGACTAATTCAGCTAGCTTTCCTTAAAAGTGCTCAAAAAGCAAATTTTTACCAAGACTTCGGCTTACCCCTAAATCATTTATGGACCCTAAAGTACCCTAAACTAGCATGATAGACATAGCATTCACACTCATAAGCACATAAGATGCAAAGTCCCCAATTCCAGATGTTACATTTATGGTATAAATGCATATGAATTGTGGCTTGTAGGTGATTCTAGGTATGGGTGGCAAGCTTGGCCTTTTAAATGGCCTATAATTGCCCACACGGTTGACCACACGGACGTGTGGCTCAACCGTGTCCCTTAAAATTTTAATTTGATTCAAGTCAGACTCGACCACGGGCTAGACACACGGCCGTGTGACTGGCCGTGTGGTGCAAGTCAGTGTAGACCATGGGTGAGGCACTTGGGCATGTCTCAGGCCGTATGGACAAGTCATTATGTATGCCCTATTTTGCCACGGCTTGGACGCACGGGCGTGTCCGAGGCAGTGTGAGGCACACGGCTTACCCACAAGGGCGTGTGACCTCTACAGTTTTGAAAAATCATTAAAAATTCTAAAAATTTTTGTATGTGTTCAATTTAGTCTCGACCCCTTTCTAACATGTATTTAAGGTCTCGTAGACCTCATTAAGGGACTATATACTTACATCTTGATATGTTTGAATGATGATTGACTTGGTGTTCTAAAATGAGTGTAAAATGTTCTGATATGTTCGATAATGCCTCTTAACCCTAACCCAGCGATGAATACGGGAAAGGAGTGTTACTTCTTATATAAGACATTATAAAGGCTGATAGGTCAAAACTAACTTATAATCTACACTAAGCACTTTCGAGATCAAAACTAGAAGGGTCCTGTTTATATCTAAATCCTGTTGTCTTCCCTTAAGAACATACCTAACCATCTTCAGAACAATGTTCGTTACAATATCCCAATTTACTTGATAGACTTTAACATGCAAACCATCAATTATAGGAGCTTTAAGTGGCGTCATACTAAAGATATGTAACACCCCTAACTAGTATTCATTCTATCCAATTCAGCCCATAATACATATTTTACAAATTTACTCTTTAACCCCTAATATTTTAACATCTTTACAATTTAGTCTCTAGTTCATAAAAATTCAAATTCATGCAATTCCATTTCCACCCATACTAGCCGAAATTAACTTAAGCCCATAGCATCTCATATTTTTCATTATTTCACACAATACCACATAATTTTCATTTTTTTAATTTAATTTTCTAATTTGCAATTTTATTCAAAATCACTTAACAAATGTTGTTTATCTGACAACAACCACTTATTTTCTACCATCAAACATCAAGACACATACACATCCATCAATGGTAAAACCCTAATACTTTAACAGTTTCGCAAATTAGTCCCTTAGCTAGCTAGATTAAGCTATAATGACTCCAAAAACATAGAAATCATTAAAAACGGATAAAAAATATGCACCAAACTAGCAATAATCAGTTGTCGAATGCTCAAGCTCGACAATGGCTTCTCAAGCCCTAACTTTCGATTCTCAAATGAAGAAATAAATATGATACTTGGTTTTGTTTTATTTAATTATCATTTATTTACTAATTTACATAATTAACCTTTTAATTTCAACCAAATTTCAACAATACCAAGCCATCATATTCCACTATCAACAATTATGGGCTAATTACCCTATAAGGACCTTCAATTTAAAGTTCTATAGCTATTAGACACCTTTAGCTATTAGAGCTCAAGTTTTACACTTTATGCGATTTAGTCCTTTTTATCAAATTAAGCATACAAACGATAAAATTTCTTAATGAAATTTTCATGTGACTTGATTTAACATGCTAAAGACATTAAAATAAAAATAAATTAATTATTTCAAATTCAAATTTGTGGTCCCAAAACCACTGTTCTGATTTCACTAAAAAAGGGCTATTATAACTCTCCCCTAAAGAATTTTCGTCTCCGAAAATCTTACCAGAAAATAGGTTAGGGTACTGTTTCCTCATAGCTTCCTTGGGTTCCCACGTAGCTTCTTCAATACCGTGAGGTTGCCAAAGAACCTTTACTAAAGTTATGCTCTTATTTCTCAATTCTTTGATCTCTCGAGCTAAAATTCTGATCGGTTCTTTGCTATATGACATATTGGGCTAAATTTCAATCTCTGCCGGAGAAACTATGTACAATGGATCTGATCTATATCGTCATAACATAGATACATGAAACAAATTATGGATCTTTTCTAGTTCTGACGGTAAAGGTAGCCAATATGCCACCGGCCCTATTCTCTCGATAATCTCATACGATCCGATAAATCGCGGACTCAACTTTCCTTAGAAACCAAATCGAAGAATCTTACTCCACGGTGATACTTTTAGAAACACTCTGTCGCCAATTTGAAATTCAATATCTTTGTGTTTCAAATCCGCATATGATTTTTGTCGATTTGAAGTTGCTTTTAAACTGTCGCGAATTACTTTCACTTTCTCTTCGGTCTCTCTGATCAAATCAACCCTGTGAATCTTTTTCTCACTAAGCTCAGTCTAGTACAACGGAGTTCGGCATTTACAACCATATAAAGCTTTATATGGTGTCATCTTTATGCTCGATTGAAAACTATTATTATATGCAAAACACAACCAACGGTAAATATTTTTCCCAGTTGCCCTCAAACACTAAAACACAAAAACGAAGTATATCTTAGAGAATCTGAATCACTCTCTCAAACTGACCATCAGTTTGAGGATAAAATGCAGTACTAAAATGTAACCGCGTACCCAAAACTTCTTGCAATTTCTTTCAAAATCGTGACATAAACTGCAGATCTCTATCCAAAATAATGGAAACTGGCACCCGTGCAATCTGACAATTTTAGAGATGTACAATTCAGCTAATCTATCGAGTGAAAAGTCTGTACGTACCAGAATGAAATGTGCAGATTTCGTCAATCGATCAACAACAACCTAAATAGCATCTTTCTTTTTTGGAGATAGGGGTAATCCCAATACGAAATCCATCGTAACTCTATCCTATTTCCATTCTGGTATCATCACTGGTTGTAGTAGTCCCAAAGACACTTGATGTCCGGCTTTAACTTGTTGACAAACCAAGCATCTCGACACAAATTCTGAAATGTCTCGTTTCATGCCCGACCACCAATACAACTGTTTCAAATCATTGTACATCTTAGTACTCCCCGAATGAATAGATAAGCAACCACTGTGTGCTTTGTGTAGAATTTTCTGAATAACCTCAGAATTTCTCGGTACAAAAATTCTACCTCAGAACAGCAAACAATCATCGGATCCGATCTGATACTCTAAATCAGTAGTCAATTCGCACTATACTCTTTTAGCTTGTAATTCATTGTCACATTTCTGAGCTTCACAAATTTGCCGGAGAAATACCAGTTTAGCTTTTAACTTAACTAAAATCGAACCATCATTAAACAATGTCAATCATGTATTCATCACTCTCAAAGCAAACAATGATTTTCTACTCAGAGCATCTACGACTACATTTGCTTTTCCCGAATGATAATCAATCACTAACTCATAGTCTATCAATAATTCAAGCCATCTTCGTTGTAACACCCCTTACCCGTATTCAACGCCGGAACAGGGCTCGAGGCATTGCCAGACTTATAACACAAGCATTCATACAATTTTAAGTCATAAATTTGTGTCCAAATTAAAACCATTCATATTCAATCATAAACTTCCTTATACAAGCCTACGAGGCCCAAAACATTCTTTGTAAGTGGTCCGGGACTAAACCAAGAACTTTAGAAAATTTTACAAAACTTAGAAAATTTTTCATCTTAAAGGGGTCACACGCCCATGTGGTTCAAAGGACACACCCGTCTGACCTTGAAACACACCTATGCTACAGGCCGTGTTCAATTTAGGGTGCTCTCTGACTTGTGCCACATGGCCGTGCTACACGCCCGTGTGCTAGGCCGTGTGGTCAATTTAATTTTCATAATTTTTTTCATAAAATAGGTGCAGACTTCACACTGCCGAGGCATTTGCCCATGTTCAAAGCTGTGTAGCACACACGGCCGAGACACACGGCCGAGACACACGCCCGTGTCTCTGCCACTGTGCTCAATTCAGGACATTCTGTTTCTCAAAATTAAGGTGCAGGGGACAAACGACCAATACACACCCCCGTGGGGTAAGCCGTGTGGACAAAATAAAGGCTATTTATCAAGCCATTTGCCACCCATTTTTGTACATACACTTACACCAATTCAAAGGCACAAAACATAACATACTTAGGCAACCAAACATCCACAACCAAGACATCCACACATAACTCACATGCTACATCTATCATACATAAACATCGCATATTTATCAACTCAAATCTTCCAAGTTTCCACATTCATGAAAGGCATCATCTTATGAATATACTTATACCAATATTAGCCATCATTCATGGCCATATACAAAATGAAATCATTAACCATTATAAGTCAATACATTTGGCCACATTGTAAATGACACATATAACAAAATGACCAAGTCCCTATACATGCCATACATTCAAAATGCCAAGATCATCAATACCCAAAATGAGAGTTTGATAGTGTGATCTGAATCTCTGACGATCTCTGATTCCGAGTTAGCTTGGCGACACTATAAAAACATGGAAAATAAACGGAGTAAGCTATATAGCTTAATAAGCTCGTATGTAAGAGATAAGTGACCTTACCATGCATATAACATTCAATTAACATAACATAATTAAATGTGAACCTACCATAGTTTCATAACCACAATTTATCGCATCACAAAACTTACCTCATATTCATCATTTCACACATTTAATAAGCATAAACTTTACATAATACCTAAGCCATCTCAAAATGAATGCACACATACTTTCATCTTTGGCATACCCGTGAACCACTCGGAATAACAATATCGGATACTCGGGAAAATTTGCACACTAAGTGCCACATATATAGCCAAAGCCACCTAAGTATCATATCACATAATCGCTCACTCTCGAGCTATCGACGGGCCTGCTCACACAAGCTGTCAGTCAAGACGTAGCTACACGGAGCTACTTACGCAAGCTGTCAAGTATCCGCAACATATGCTAGTATACTCAGCCACCGGTAGGATGTACGAGACCAGCACCTGAATTACATAATCACATACCACATAATGACCCTAGTGACATGTCACTTGTATCCTAACCTATTCCTGAGGTTCAAACGGGATTTCTTACTTGTCGATTCGTCTTCAGACTCGTTCGTAGGATTATACTCATTTACAAAATCAAATATACAATTCATGCAATATTAAAGCATTTGGATACAATTATTCTAAAGCTTATTTTTAACATACGAACTTACCTCTGTATAAAATGGCTAATAGTTCGATTTAGTCCACAACTTTATTCTTTCCCCAATCTAGGTCAGAACCTCTTCTTTCTTAATCTATAATATCAAATTTAACTTATTACACAATCATATTATTCAATTTAATCCCAAAAACACTTTATGGAAAAAATTATATTTTTGCTCCTAACTTTTCAACTTTTTACATTTTAGTCCCTAGGCTCGTAAAATGATTTTTATTCGATTTCTTCATTACCCAAGCCTAGCCAAATCTTTTTCATTAAATCACACTTCTAATACATATTTTACAACTTGTACAAATTGGTCCTTTTTGATATTTTCATCAAAAATCACTTAGTAAAAGTTGTTTATTCAACATCAAATTTGCATAATCTACCACTAAACATTAAAATACACCCATGTATAACATCAGTCAAACCCTAGACCTTGATCATATCTTAAATTAGTGGTAGAAATAGATAGATCAGGTTACAATGACTTTAAAAATGTAAAGAGCATTAAAAACGGGGCAAGAACAGACTTACAATCGTGCTTGGAAGATGAACAAACCCTAGAAATGTCTTCCTTAGTGATATTCATCCATGGGAGAAGAAGATGGACAAGATTATAGCTTTATTTTGCTTATTAATTCATTTAATTACCAAATGACCAAAATGCCCTTTCTTTAAAACACCCATATTTCACCTAAATCATGACCATTTTTGTCCACCAACTTAGCCAATGGTCTACTTACCATATAAGGACCTCCAATTTAAAATATCATAGTAATTAGACACCTTTAGCTTCTAGAACACATATTTTGCACCTTTTGTAATTTAGTCCTTTTAACTAAATGAGTGCCCAAATGTCAAAATTTTCAAACCAAATTATCACGAAATCATTCCTTAAAACTGTAGACCCTAAAAATATAATAAAAATAAATTTTACTGCGTTAAATTTGTGGTCCCGAAACCACTGTTCTGACTAGGCCCAAAATCGGGTTGTTACAGCTCTTCCCCCTTTGGGGATTTTCGTCCTCGAAAATCTTACAAGAAAAGAGGTTTGGGTACCGTTTTCTCATAGCTTCCTCAGGTTCCCACATAGCCTCTTCGACCCCATGTCATTTCCATAAAACTTTCACTAGAGCTATACTTTTATTTCTCAACTGTTTAACTTCCCGAGCTAAAATCTTGATTCATTCTTCACCATACGTCATATCCGGTCAAATTTCGATCTCTGTTGGAGAATTCACATCGGAAGGATCAGAAAGATATTGTTGCAACATCGACACATGAAACACATTATGGATCCTTTCCAACTCTGTCGGTAAAGCAAACCGATATGCTACTGGCCCTATTCGTTCAATAACCTCATACAGCCCAATGAAATGTTGACTCAATTTGCCTTTACAACCAAATCTCAAGATCTTCTTCCACGGAGATACTTTCTGTAACACCTCTTACCCGTATTCAACATCGAAACCAGGTATGAGGCATTATTGAACTTATCTCACTTGAACATGCAACTTTGGGCTATAAAATTTCATTCCAACCTTAAAATATCCATCGACCTTTAAAACATCCTTATTATGGGCCTACGAGGCCTTAAACATGCAAAAGGAGGGTCTCGTAATCAAACCCAAAACTTTTGTACGCTTAAAATTTTTTGTCTAATAGGGGCTACACATCCGTGTGAAATGGGTACCACCCGTGTGGGCAGGCCGTGTGGTCACACACACCCATGTCCTTAATCCGTGTAGAATTTATTTTCTAATTTGAACCTATAGGGGTTTCCACACGGCCAGATACACGCTTGTGTCCCTGGCCCGTGTCCCTCACATGGCCTTGACATGCCCGTGTCCCTCACACGGCCTCAACACGCCCACGTCGTAACCCGTGTGCCAAAACCATGGCATTCTATTTATGACATCATCACCTCACTATGGTCACACGGCCAAGGCACAGGCCCGTGTCCTTAGGCCGTGTGTCGAATTAAATTCCAAATTTTTGGTGCAGAATTCACACGGCCTGGACACACGCCCATGTCCATTATCGTGCCCCCAACACGGCTGAGACACACAATCGTGTCTTTGCCCGTGTGTTTATTACTAAGCATACTGACTTGTAAACCTTGCATAGAAGGGGACACACGGCCAATCAACATGCCCTTAGGGTTAACCGTGTGTCACACACATCCTAGACACACTCCCGTGTGTCTACCCGTGGACATTAAGAAGGCTATATTCCAATCCAAATGCCACTCTACATAGAACCATACTTGTACCAACTCAAACCAAGCTTCCACACATGCATAAACTTCATGATTCATCATCAATGAATATATATATACTTGTCAAGTATTGGCCCAATGTCAATGACCATTTAAAAAATGAATTTAATAACATAAATAGCCAACACTTTGGCTAACTACTCTGACATAAGAAAACATCCAAGTCCTATACATTTCATGCTCAAAATAAGTCTAACTTGTTATACCAAAAAGATGTCAATAGTGTGATTTTCAAACTCTGACGTCCCACGATCCTCGAGTTATCTTGGAAATACTACAAGGAAAAGGGTAATAAGAGGGGTAAGCATAAAGCTTAGTAAGTTTGCATGAAAATAAATAGCAACAATAAGTTCATAACAATATCCATCCATGGCATTAGATAACCACACACAAAGTCATAGGCTTTTTGCCATAACTTACTCGTACTTTCCCTTAACTAGCACATACTATGCCACATATCGTAAATGTTCCTCGTGAATTACTCACTGATACCTGTATTCACTCAGTCACATAGCTTTAATACAAATCTCATTTCTATTTCCAAGCTAGTCTATTTATCCCATTAAATCACTAGGGATACTCAAGGATGTATATTCATTATCATTGATATAAACACGAAGCTAATGCCACATCCTAAATATGGTCTTACATGGGATTACCTCTGAATACCGATGCCATATCCCTAATATGGTCTTCAACGGAACCTCACATCAAGTATTGATGCCATATCCCAGATATGGTCTTATACGATTCTCACATTCAATACCGAAGCCATATCCCATATATGGTATTATACGGGATTTTAATTCGGTGTCGAGGCCATGTCCTCGACATGGTCTTACACGGGACCTTATCCATCTCAACATTTCTCATATTTCTCATTTAACACCAAATACTCAATTTCATAGAATATCATGTATCATTATAATATCAAACATTCTCAAACGTGCTAGCATAAATGTTGAATTTATCACATACAAACTTACCTCGATTTCAAAGTAGGCTAGATTGTCAATCTAGTCCGATATTTTGTTCTTTTCCCGATCGAGGTTGATTCTTGGTTCTTCTTGCGCTATAATAGCAAATTAGCTCATTTTAATTATCACATTAATAATTGCATTTCAATAATCATGCTTCGAAAAAATTACTATTTTGCCCTTAGACTTTTACAAAATGACCATTTTACCCCTAGGCTCGGTAATCGATTCTAATCAAATTTCTACCTTTAACAAGCTTAGGTGAACATTTAGTTCTCTTATGGATATCATCAAAACCCAACATTTCACACTTTTACAATAAATTTTACAACCTTTACAAAAAGGTCCATTTAGGTGTTTTCATGGTAACACCTTTCACAAAAATTATTTATTAAACATTTATGACTCATTTTCTTCCAAACAAATTCAGCAAACAACTTAAAAGCTCACATGGAAAATCCCTAAAATTTTCACCATATTGCAAGATAGTCCCCTCTTTAGAAAGCTTAAGCTTTAGGGGTTTTAAAAGTACAATTTTTAGCAAGAAATGATCACTAATACACTTACTTGCAAGGAGAGAAGCTTGTTGAAATTTTGAGCTCTCAATCCTCTTAGTTTGCTGCCAATTTTTAGTGGATAAGAAGAGAGAAAAAAGATGGTATTTTTCCTTCCTTTTTTTTAATATTATACCACCAATTTAGTCACCAAATCTTACCAACTTGGACCAATTTTGACTTTCTTGTCCCCTATGGACGGCCACTACATTTCTAATGGTCTAATTGCCCTTTAAAGACCTTCAATTAATATTCTATGATTATAAGGCACCTTTAGATTATAAAATGGAACTTCTGCACTTTATGCGATTTAGTCCTTTTTCGCAATTAAGCACGAAATCACCAAAAAATAAAGCACTAAAATTTTCATGCACTTATATAATCATGCTCTAACTCATAGAATAACATAAAAAGTAATTTTCTCTATCCTAGAATTAGTGATTCCAAAACCACTGTTCTGACTGACCCTTAAATCGAGCTGTTACAATTCTCATCCTTTAACGATTTTCATCCCCAAAAATCTTACCGGTGAAATGGTTGGGATACTATTTTCTCATAGCCTCCTCGGGCTCCCATGTAGCCTCTTCTATTCCATGTCTTTGCCATAGTACTTTAACAAGGGCTATACTTTTGTTTCACACTTGTTTGACCTCTCGTGCCAAAATATTAACCGGCTCTTCGCCATAAGTCAAGTCCGGTTGAATCTCTACCTCTGTTGGTACTATCACATCTGAAGGGTCAGAACGGTATCTGCGTAACATGGACACGTGAAAGACACAGTGAATCTTTTCCAGTTCAAATGGTAAGGCCAAACGATAAGCTACCGGTCCTATCCTCTCGGTAACTTCATAAGGTCCGATAAAATGTAGACTCAGTTTGCCTTTTCGGCCAAATCTGAGGACTTTTCTCCAGGGTGATACTTTCAAAAACACTTTATCACCTACTTGGAACTCAATCTCTTTCCTTTTTAAATCTTAATAGGACTTTTGTCTATCTGAGGCCGCTTTCAGACATTCACGTATCACTTTTACTTTCTCTTCTATTTCTCTGACTAAATTGACCCCGTGAATTTGATTCTCTCAGAGTCCTGTCCAATACAAGGGAGTTTGGCATTTACGCCCGTACAATGCCTCATAAGACGTCATCTTCAAACTTGACTGGAAACTGTTGTTGGAGGCAAATTCCACCAACAGCAAGTATTTTTCCCAATTGCCTTGGAATTCCAAAACATAACATCGTAGCATGTCTTCAAGTATCTGTATTACTCTTTCTGACTACCCGTCGATTTGCGGATGGAAAGTTGTACTGAAGCTCAATTTTGTACCTAAGGCCTCTTGCAACTTTTTTCAAAATCGTGACGTAAACCTCAGATCTCTATCCAAAATAATCGATAACGGTACTCCATGAAGTCTTACTATCTCTGACACGTACAAATTAGCCAACTTATTAAGCAAGTAATCGACTCGTACTGGTATGAAATGGGCTGACTTCGTGAGTCTATCTACTACAACACACACGGTATCTTTCTTTTTTGGCATCAACGGTAAACCCATCATAAAGTCCATGGTAATACAGTCCCACTTCCACTCAGGAACCATAATGGTCTGAAGTAGACCTGAAGGTACTTGGTGTTTAACCTTCACTTGTTGACAAATTAGACGCCTTGACACAAACTTGGATATGTCTTTCTTCATACTCGGCCACCAATACCACTTCCTCAAGTCATTGTACATCTTCGTGCTACCTGGGTGCACAATTAAACATCCGTTATGTGCTTCATGCAAATCTTACGAATAAGTTCATCATTTCTGAGTACACAGACCCTATCTCGAAACATCATACATCCATCAGGACTTACCCAAAAGCCTGACTCAACATTTGACTCACATAGAACTCTTTTGGCTTGTAAGTTGCTGTCCTATTTTTGAGCTTCACAAATCTCGTGGAGAAATAATGGTCTAGCCCTTAGGTCGGCTAGAATAGAACCATCATCTAACAAAGCCATCTGTGTACTCATGGCTCTTAGCGCAAATAATGATTTTTTGCTCAAAGCATCAGCGACCACGTTCGCCTTTCCTGGATGGTAGTCAATTACTATGTTATAATCCTTGATCAGCTCTAACATCTTCGTTGCCTTAAATTCAATTCCTTTTGATTCATCAAGTACTTTAGGCTTTTATGGTCGGTGAATATCTGACACCTTTCACCATATAAATGGTGTCTCCAAATCTTTAATGCAAACACAATGGCAGCCAACTCTAAGTTATGGGTCAGGTAATTCTTCTTATGCGGCTTTAACTGTTTAGAAGCATATGCTATGACCTTGCCATCTTGCATAAGTACACAACCCAATCCATTCATGGATGCATCATTATAGACCACAAATTCTCTTCCCGGATCAGGTTGCACCAAAAAAGGAGCCTCAGTCAACAATGCCTTTAGTTTCTCAAAACTCTGTTGGCACCTCTCTGTCCAAACTTTACATCTTTTTGAAATAGGCTTGTCATCGGAGTAGCTATCATGGAAAACCCCTTAACAAAACACCTATAATAGCCGGCTACGCCTAGAAAACTCCTTACTTCAGTTACGTTCCTTGGTGGTTTCCATTCAACAATTGCTGAAATCTTACTCGGGTCGACTATAATTCCATCTCTCGAGACAATATGTCCCAAAAATCTAACTTCCTTAAGCCAAAACTACTAAACTTGGCATATAATTATTTATCCCTCAAAATTTGCAGGACCTTTCTCAAATGCTTGGTATGTTCGTTCTCATCTCGAGAGTAGATCAGTATATCATCGATGAAGACCACGACAAATTTATCCAAGTATGGTCGAAAGATGCGATTCATCAGGCCCATGAAAACGGCAGGGGTGTTTGTTAAACCAAAAGGCATGACCAAAAATTCATAGTGGCCATACCTCGTCCGAAAAGTAATTTTTGGCACATCTGAGTCCTTGACTCTTAATTGATAGTACCCAGACCTTAAGTCTATCTTGGAAAATACTGTGGCTCCCTTCAATTGATCAAACAGATCATCAATTCACGAAAATAGGTACTTGTTCTTTACAGTTACCTTGTTGAGCTGGCGATAATCTATGCATAATCTCATAGAACCATCTTTCTTCTTCACAAATAATACGGGAGCACCCCACTGAGAATAACTCGATCTTGCGAAACCTTTATCCATTAGTTCTTGCAACTGTGCTTTCAATTCTTTTAGCTCGATTGGAGCCATTCTATATAGAAAAACAGAAATGGAGGCGGTACCCAGAGCTAATTCAATCCCAAATTCAATCTCCCTAATCGGAGGTAACCCTGGAAATTCCTCCGGAAAAAGATCTACTCGCATGCTATTAGTACCGACTAAATTTTCAATTCAGTCTCTTTAGTATTCATCACAATGGCAAGGTAAGCTTTGTACCCTTTCATAAATACTTCTGAGTCAACAAAGATGATATCATTACTGGTGATCTATCTTGCTTATCTGATTCAACACGAATAAGATTCTTACTTTCACATTTTAACTTAATAAACTTCTTTCCGTAATTCACAATCATATCATAAGTAGTTAACCAATCTATCCCAAGGAGGACATCAAACTCATCAAACGGTAATAACATGATATTTGCAGGAAAACAATGTCCCCTAATCATCAAAGGGCAACCTTACATACTCTATCAACCAACACAGATTTGCCTAGGGGATTAGACACTCTTATTACAAATGCACTAGACTCTATAGGCATGATAATGCTAGAGACTAATTTCATGCAAATATATGAGTGGGTAGATACCGGATCAATTAAAGCTATAACACGAGTATCATAGAGAGAAAATGTACCTATAATTACGTTAGGGGAGGATGCCTCTTCGCGAGCAAGAATGCCATAGTTTCTCACCAGTGCTCTACCCCTAACTCTTGCAGTCTGTGCTTTAGATGAATTCTTGCTACTCATCTTATTTTCAGGGTTTCTCTGTGGTTTTCCTCTAGTAGTACTTCCCGGTCTTGCATTCTAAGAATTCTCTTTCTCACCCACCTCGAGGCAATCTCTAATAAAATGGTATAGAGCCCCACATCTGAAACAAGCCTTTTTATTTTCTCGGCACTCACCAGAATGACGCCTGCCACACTGCGAGCATTTCGATTTACTCGGTCGGGCATTACCAACACTAGCAACTGAAGTAGTCTGAGCCTTAGACCCCGAGAACTGTTTACCCTTACTTCAGTTTAAAAAACTGGCTGAAGTGGCTGATCGAGTAGCAAAATCCCTTGATTTCTTAGATGAGGATTGGTATGACTTACTCAATTTCCTTTTTCTCGAGTCACGGGACTCAATCTCAGCTTTTCTTTTCTCTTTAGCCAACTCTCTAACCTTACAGGCTCTATCTACCAACACTACAAATTCTTTTAATTCGAGAACTCTAACATATAAATGGATATCCTCATTTAACCCATCCTTGAACCTCTTGCACATGATAGCCTCGGTAGACACGTACTCCCAGGCATACTTACTAAGCCTTACGAATTCACATTCGTATTCAGTCACAGTCATTCGGCCTTGTTTTATCTCTAAGAACTCTTTTCTCTTCTGGTCAATGAATCTTTGACTAATATACTTCTTCTAAAATTCCTCTTGGAAGAATTCTCAGCTAACTCTCTCCCTTGGTACCACCGACACAAGGGTGTTCCACCACTGATAGGCTGAATCACTCAAGAGAGATACTGCACATTTTATGCACTCTTCAGGTGTGCATGACAGCTCATCGAATACCCTGATGGTATTCTCAAGCCAGAACTCTGCCCTTTCCAGATTATCATCCTTACTAGCTTAGAATTCCCCGGCTCATTGTTTTCGGATCTTATCGATCGGAGGCCTTTCTCTTCTCACTACCTCAACCACTTGAGGAGCTACAAGAGCGGTTTGAGGAATAGGTGGGGGTGGAGGGGGTTGAGCATTAAGATTTTCTTGAATGTACTTAGTGTACCAATTGCTCATCATATGGAGAAAGGCTTCTCGGACCTCTTCTCCCTGACCCAAGGTCCCAGGTTTACTATCTACTAGCGTAGTCCCTTCTGTGGGAGCCGACGCATTACTTGCAGCATCATCAGCTACAGTTTGATTGGGATCAGGATATATTTACTATATAAAAACACAATTTAAAACGTTAGGAGCCGTTACACTATCATTACACATTTACTCTTACATATGGCATGTATAGCTAGACCCATACTTATGCTACGTTAGTCCTAGAATCGAGTAAAGCATGGCTCTGATACCAATAAATGTAACACCCTTTACCCATATTCAACACCAAAATCGAGTACGAGGCATTACTGGACTTATCTCACTTGAACATGCAACTTTGGGGTACAAAATTTCATTCCAACCTTAAACTTTCCATTCACCTTCAAAACATCCTTATTATGGGCCTACGAGGCCTTAAACTTGTAAAATGAGGGTCTCGGAATCAAACCCAGAACTCTTTTACACTTAAAACTTTTTGTCTAAATAGGGGCCACACGTCCGTGTGGGCAGGCCGTGTGGTCACACACGTACATGTCATTAGTCCGTGTATAATTTATTTTCTAATTCGAACCTACAGGGGTTTCCATAAGGCCGGACACACGTCTGTGTCCCTGGCCCGTGTCCCTCAGACGGCCTCGACATGCCTGTGTCCTAACCCGTGTGCCAAAACCATAGCATTCTGTTTATGACATCATCACCTCACTATGGTCACACGGCCAAGGCACACGCCCGTGTCATTAGACCGTGTGTCGAATTAAATTCTAATTTTTTGGTGTAGACTTTACACATCCTAGACACACGCCATATCCATGACCGTGCCCCTAACATGACTGAGACACACAGCCGTGTCTTTGCCCGTGTGTTTATTACTAAGCATACTGACTTCTAAACCTTGCATACAAGGGGACACACGGCCGATCAACAAGCCCTTGGGGCAGACCGTGTGTCACACATGGCCTAGACACTCGCCCGTGTGTCTTGAGAAGGTTATATTCCAAGCCAAATGCCACCCTACATAGCAACCATACTTGTACCAACTCAAACCAAGCATCCAAACAAGCATAAACTTCATGACTCATCATCAATGAATATATATATTTGTCAAGTATTGGCCCAATTTCAATGACCATTTAAAATATGAATTTAATAACATAAATAGCCAACACTTTTGCTAAATACTATGACATAACAAAAAATCCAATTCCTATACATGCCATACTCAAAATAAGTCTAACTTGTTGTACCAAAGAAATGTCGATAGTGTGATTTTCAAACTCCAACGTCCCACGATCCTCGAGTTACCTTGGCAATACTACAAGGAAAAGGGTAATGAGAGGGGTAAGCATAAAGCTTAGTAAGTTTGCATGAAAATAAATAAAAACGATAAGTTCATAACAATATCTATCCATGGCATTAGATAAACACACACAAAGTCATAGGCTCTTTGCCATAACTTACACATACTTGCCTTATCTAGCACATACCATTCCGCATATCGTAAATGTTCCTCGTGAATTACTCACGGATACTGTATTCACTCAGTCACATAGCTTTAATACAAATCTCATTTCCATTTCCAAGTTGGCCTATTTATCCCATTAAATCACTAGGGATACTCAAGGATGTATATTCATTATCATTGATATAAACACGAAGCCAATGCCACATCCCAGATGTGGTCTTATATGGGATTCCCTCTGAATATCGATGCCATATCTCGGATATGGTCTTATACGGAACCTTACATCAAGTATCGATGCCACATCTCAAATATGGTCTTATACGATTCTTACATTTAATACTAGAGCCATATCCCAGATATGGTCTTATACGAGATTTCAATTCGGTGCCGAGGCCATATACCCGACATGGTCTTACATGGGACCTTATCAATCTCAACTTTTCTCATCTTTCTCATTTAACACCAAATACTCAATTTCATAGAATATCATGTATCATTATAATATCAAACATTCTCAAACGTGCTAGCATAAATGTTGAATTTATCACATACAAACTTACCTCGATTTCAAAATAGGCTAGATTGTCGATCTAGTCCGATATTTTATTCTTTCCCCGATCGAGGTTGATTATTGGTTCTTATTGATTTAAAATAGAAAATTAGCTCATTTTAATTATCATATTAATAATTGCATTTCAATAATCATGCTTTGGCAAAATTACTATTTTGCCCTTAGACTTTTACAAAATAACCATTTTACCCCTAGGCTCGGTAACCGATTCTAATCAAATTTATACCTTTAATGAGCCTAGGTGAACATTTATTTCACTTATGGCTATCATCAAAACCAAAAATTTCATACTTTTACAACAAATTTTACAACCTTTACAAAAATGTCCATTTAGGTGTTTTCATGGTAACACCTTTCACAAAAGTTGTTTATTAAACATCTATTACTCATTTTCTTCCATAAAAATGCATCAAACAACTTAACATCTCACATGCCAAATCCCTAAACTTTTCACCATATTGCAAGATAGTCCCCTCTTTAGAAAGCTTAAGCTTTAGGGGTTTCAAAAGTACAATTTTTATCAAGAAATTATCACTAATGCATTTACTTGCAAGGAGAGAAGCTTGCTGAAATTTTGAGCTCTCAAACCCCTTAGTTTGCTACCAATTTTTGGTGGAGTAGAAGAGAGAAAAAAGATGATATTTTTCCTTCCTTTTTTTTTAATATTATACCACTAATTTAGTCACCAAATCTTACCAACTTGGACTAATTTTGACATTCTTGTCCCCTATGGTCGGCCATTACATTTCTAATGGTCTAATTTCCCTTTAAAGACCTCCAATTAATATTCTATGATTATTAGGCACCTTTAGATTATAAAATGGAACTTCTGCACTTTATGCAATTAGTCCTTTTTGGCGATTAAGCAAGAAATCGCCAAACATTAAAGCACCAAAATTTTCATCCACTTATATAATAATGCTCTAACTCATAGAATAACATAAAAAATAATTTTCTCTATCCTCGAATTAGTTGTAATAGTTTGATTTAGACCCTAGTCAGAATAGTGGTTTTGGGACCACAAATTCGAGTTAGAAAAATATTTTAATATTATTTTCTATGTCAATTTATGTGTTTAAGCATGTGTTAAAGTTTCGTGAATTAATTTTTCCATTTGTGTGCTTAATTTGATAAAAGGACTAAATTGCTTAAAAGGAAAAAGTAACCTCCTATTTGATTAAGTGCTTAATTGATTTTTCTTTCTATATATGAGGCCTTATATTGTAAATTGGCCATTATACTAATGGATGGATGGTTAAGGACTATTATCATATGGTTTTATAGTAAAGTTTATAAGGGTAAATTAGTAAATGAATTGATAAGTAAATTCAAAGTTGATTCGAATGATTTTGAACAAAGCTCATAGAAGTCGATTATATGTTCATCCGGGTAGTAGAAAGATGTATGATGATTTGAAGCAACACTATTGGTGGTCTGGTATGAAACGAGACATAACTGACTTTGTTTCGAAATGTTTAGTCTGTTTGCAAGTTAAAGCTGAACATCAGGTTCCGTCTGGTTTGATACAACTGATTTTGATTCACAAGTGGAAATGGGATAGAGTAACGATGGACTTTGTTTCTGGATTACCCTTGACTCCGAGAAAGAAAGATACAATTTGGGTTGTAGTTGACAAATTGACGAAATCAGCCCATTTTATTCCTGTACGATCTGATTACTCACTTGATAAGTTAGCTGAACTTTACATATCTGATATTATGAGATTATACGGAGTACCATTGTCTGTTGTATCTGATAGAGATCCAAGATTCACATCGCGATTTTGGAAGAAACCGCAAGATGATTTAAATACGAAACTACACTTTAACACTTCTTTCCATCCGCAAATAGATGGCTAGTCTGAACGGATTATTCAGATTCTCGAGGATATGTTGAGATGTTGCATCCTTGAATTTAATGGTACGTGGGAACAATACTTGCCATTGATTGAATTTGCATATAACAATAGTTTTCAGTCAAGCATCAGAATGGCACCCTATGAAGATTTATATAGATGTAAGTGTTGACACCTTTGTATTGGACTGAGCTCATTGAAAGTAAGATACATGGGGTCTATTTGATAAAAGACATTGAACAGAAAGTGAAAGTAATCTGTGATAGTCTGAAAGCAGCGTCTGATTGTCAGCATCTGATAGTCTTAAAGTATTTTTGAAAGTATCTCCATGGAAGAAAGTACTCAGGTTCGGACGTAAAGACAAGTTGAGTCCGAGGTTCATCGAACCGTATGAGATCATCGAACAAGTTGGGCCAGTTGCTTATAAGTTATTGTTACCACCAGAACTAGAAAAGATTCATAACGTATTTCATGTGTTAATGCTTCGTCAATACCGATTCGATCCCTCACATGTGATTAGTCTGACAAAGAATGAGATTAAGTTTGATATGACTTATGAAGAGAAACTAATTCATATCTTAGCTCATGAAGTGAAAGAATTGCGGAATAAGAAAATCCGTTAGTAAAATTACTGTGGCATCGACATAGAGTGGAAGAGGCTATGTGGGAGCCCGAAGACGTAATGAGACAACAATATCCGAATCTGTTTAACGGTAAGATTTTCGAGGACAAAAATCCCTAAGGGGAGAGAATTGTAACAGTCCGGTTTAGACCCTAGTCAGAATAGTGGTTTTGAGACCACAAATTCGAGTTAGAAAAATATTTTAATATTATTTTTTGTGTCTACTGTATGTGTTTAAGCATGTGTTAAAGCTCTATGAATTAATTTTGTCGTTTGTGTGCTTAATTTGATAAAAGGACTAAATTGCATAAAAGGTAAAAGTAACCTCCTATTTGATTAAGTGCTTAATTGATGTGTCTTTCTATATATGAGGCCTTATATTGTAAATTGGCCATTGTACTTATGGATGGACGATTAAGGACTATTATCATATGGTTTTATAATAAAGTTTATAAGGGTAAATTAGTAAATGAATTGATAAGTTAATTAAAACATAAAAATAAAACATTTTTATCATCATTTGTGTCCATCCACCACCGAAAATAAGAGGAAGAAGAAAGGTTTGAGCTCTCTTGATTTTCGGCACATGTTTTGAATAGATTAAGGTATGTTTTACTTCGGTTTTTAATAATTTCTACGTTTTTGTAATTGTTGCTTCGTGCTCTACAAAACCCATGCTTAAATTTTGTGACTTGAAAATGAATTTGAAATGTGCCATGGATGAATTCATGAGCTTTGTGAAGTTTTGTGATGAAATATGAAATATGTGTGTTAAATTAACATAGCTTGTCTTTGGATTTTTAGTGATTTTGAGTATTTTGGACTTAATTGAGAAAATAATATTTTGAGGGATTACATTGTGTAATAAATGACAAATATGGGTTGCTAGGGACCTATAGAGAATTCGGCTAAGCATGGGTGTATTGAGATTTTGGGTATTTTGTGATTTTGTGAAATAGGGACTAAAATGTCAAAATGTGAAAATATGAGGGGTAATTTGTAAATTACTCTAAATATATGTTTTTTGATTAAATTGAATGAATTAGTGAATAAATAAGTTAAATTTGAATATGTATAGATCAAGAACTGAAAAAAATGGACTTAGAATGTGGGAAATCGAACATAATTGAGTAGCCGAGTTCGTTTCTGTTTATCCGAATCTGAGGTAAGTCTATATACAAATAAATGTATTTACATTGATATATCTATGTTCATATGAATATTTATCATGATCAATGTATATGAGATGATGAGTATATGAAATCCGAGGAAGAATCGATAGTATAACAAAGTCCGAGAAGCCATGTACGAACCTAGGATGTATCATGATTTGAAGCAACACTATTTGTGGTCTAGTATGAAACGAGACATATCTAACTTTGTTTTGAAATGTTTAGTCTGTCAGCAAGTTAAAGATGAACATCAGGTTCCATCGGGTTTTCTAGAACCGATTTTGATTCCCAAGTGGAAATAGGATAGTGTAACGATGGATTTTGTTTTTGGATTACCGTTGACTTCGAGAAAGAAAGATGCAATTTGGGTTGTAGTTGACAGATTGACGAAATCAGCCCATTTTATTTCGGTACGATCATATTATTCACTTGATAAGTTAGCTGAACTTTACATTTCTAATATTGTGAGATTGCACGGAGTACCATTGCCTATTGTCTCTGATAGAGATCCGAGATTCACATCGCGATTTTGGAAGAAACTGTAAGATGCTTTAGGTACAAAATTACACTTTAGCACTGCTTTCTATCTGCAAATAGATGGCCAGTCTGAACAGATCATTCAGATTCTCGAGGATATGTTGAGATGTTGCATCCTTGAATTTAATGGCATGTGGGAACAATACTTGCCATTGATTGAATTTGCATATAACAATAGTTTTCAGTCGAGCATCAAAATGACACCCTATGAAGCTTTATACGGATGTAAGTGTCAAACACCTTTGTATTGGACTGAGCTCAGTGAAAGTAAGATACACGGGGTCGATTTGATAAAAGACACTGAATAGAAAGTGAAAGTAATCCGTGATAGTCTGGAAGCAGCGTCTGATCATCAGATGTCCTATGCAGACTTGAAAAGAAAAGATATTGAATTTGAAATCGGTGATAAAGTATATTTAAAAGTATCTCCGTGGAAGAAAGTACTCAGATTCGGACGTAAAGGCAAGTTGAGTTCCGAGGTTCATCGGACGTATGAGACCATCGAACGAGTTGGGCCAGTTGCTTATAAGTTATTGTTGCCACAAAACAAGAAAAGATTCATAACATATTTCATGTGTCAATGCTTCATTGATACCGATCCGATCCCTCACATGTGATTAGTTCGACAGAGATTAAGATTAAGTCTGATATGACTTATGAAGAGAAACTGATTCATATCTTAGCTCGTGAAGTGAAAGAATTGCGAAATAAGAAAATTCCATTAGTAAAAATACTGTGGCGTCAACATGGAGTGGAAGAAGCTACATGGGAGCCCGAAGATGTAATGAGAAAACAATATCTGAATCTGTTTAACAGTAAGATTTTCGTTTCGAGGACGAAAATCCATAATGGGAGAGAATTGTAATAGTACGGTTTCGACCCTAGTCGAAATAGTGGTTTTGGGACCATAAATCTGAGTTAGAAAAATATTTTAATATTATTTTTTATGTCTACTATATGTGTTTAAGCATGTGTTAAAGTTTCGTGAATTAATTTTGTCGTTTGTGTGCTTAATTTGATAAAAGGACTAAACTGCTTAAAAGGAAAAAGTAACCTCCTATTTGATTAAGTGCTTAATTGATGTGTCTTTCTATATATGAGGCCTTATATTGTAAATTGGCCATTGTACTTATGGATGGATGGTTAAGGACTAATATCATATGGTTTTATAATAAAGTTTATAAGGGTAAATTAGTAAATGAATTGATAAGTTAATTAAAACATAAAAACAAAACATTTTTATCATCATTTGTGTCCATCCACCAGCGAAAATAAGAGTAAGAAGAAAGGTTTGAGCTCTCTTGATTTTTGGCACATATTTTGAATAGATTAAGGTATGTTTTACTTCGGTTTTTGATAATTTTTACGTTTTTTGTAATCGTTGCTTCGTGCTCTACAAAACCCATTCTTAAATTTTGTGAATTGAAGATGAATTTGAAATGTGCCATGGATGAATTCATGAGCTTTTGTGAAGTTTTGTGATGAAATATGAAATATGTGTGTTAGATTAACATAGTTTATATTTGGATTTTTAGTGAATTTGAGTATTTTGGACTTAATTGAAAAAAATAATATTTTGAGGGACTAAATTGTAAAATAAATAAAAAATATGGGTTGCTAGGGACCTATAGAGAATACGTCTAAGCATGGGTGTATTGAAATTTTGTGTATTTTGTGATTTTGTGAAATAGGGACTAAAATGTCAAAATGTGAAAATGTGAGGGCTAATTTTTAAATTGCCCAAAATATTTGTTTTTGGATTAAATTGAATGAATTAGTGTATAATTGAGTTAAATTTGAATATTTATAGATCAAGAACCGAAGAAAATGGACTTAGATCGTGGGAAATCGAAAGTAATTGAATAACCGAGTTCGTTTCTGTTTATCCTATTCCGAGGTAAGTCTATATACAAATAAATGTATTTACATTGATATATCTATGTTCATATGAAGATTTATCATGATCAATGTATATGAGATGATGAGTATATGAAATCCGAGGAAGAATCGATAGTATAACAAAGTCTGAAAAGCCCCGTACGAACCTAGGAATAGATAACATATGTCATGACATAGGTGTCCGTTATGTCATATCATGTAAGACCACGTTTGCGACATTGGCATCGATATGAGACATCGTGTAAGACCACGTTTGGAACATTGGCATCGATTTGAGATTTACGTGAAAAACCATGTCCGAGACATTGGCATCGTATTAATTCGTGTAAGACCCTGTCTGGGACAGTGGCATCGATATCTGGTTACATGTAAGACCACGTCTAGGACGTTGGCATTGTACGACTATTCCGTGCATTCTGAGTATCATAATTGATTCCGAATGGTTCAATAGGCAAGTCTGAGAAATGAATGACTATGTGAGTTGTATATTCGTTTCAGGTATGTTTTATGTATATGCTTTGAATAAGCATGAAAGGTAAGTTAATATGTACATAGATGCTTTGAACAAAGAGTGATATATGTATGTTCGATATATGAGCAAAAGAGATGCTTGAGATATGATATGTTGGTAAGCTATGGTAATCCAATTGAGCCAAAGAGAAATCTATGTGTATGAAATGAATATATGTTTATGAATTTGATTTTCCATGCTTTTAATTGATTATATGATAAGTTTATTTGTATATGGCTTACTAAGCTTTTGGAAAGCTTACTTTGTGTGTGTTTGCTTTGTTTTATAGATCGTCAAAGCTACTGAGGGCTTGGGAATCATCGAGGATCGTCATCACACTACTCAATCCTATCTTAGTATCTTTTGGAAATGTATATACTAAGTATGGCATGTATAGGCTAGTCACTTGAGTTATATTTCGAAATATATGAATAGCCATGTGATATGGCTAGTTAATGACATATATTGTGTATAAGTTGATGAGCTATGTGATGTGTTTCATTAATGATAGAGTATATGGTAATGTTGACTATGTTTTGATTATATTTAGTTGATATATTATTGATGGAGTGATGCCATAATGAATTGGTAAGTTTATAGATGAAAATTATTTAGATATACTTGTATTTAGTTGAGCTAAATGGTGTACAAGTTGTTATGATGAAATGTACTTGAATGAGTTGAAAAGGATGATTATTTGGTATGTTTTTGGTTACCATTGAAGTATGAAAAGATGCTCATTTGTGGTTGTAGGGATGACCCAAGTGTGGGTGGCATTTTGGCCTTGCAAATGGCCTATATTTGCCCACACAGTTGAGCACACGGGCGTGTGCCTCGACCGTGTCTTTCGAGGTTGCAATGCAAAACAAATCAGACTCGACCATGGGCAAGACACACGGGCGTGTGACTAGGACGTGTGGTGCAAGTCAGTGTCGACCACGAGTGAGGCACACGAGCGTGTCTCAGGCGGTGTGGACAAGTCAATATGTATGCCCCATTTTGACACGGCTTACCATACGGGCGTGTGACCTTTGTAACTTTGAAAAAATTTTAAATTTCCTAAAATTTTTGTATGTGTTCGATTTAGTCCTGGCCCTATTCTAAAGCATGTTTAAGGTCTTGTAGACCTATTTAAGGGACACTTTGATTTGATTCGTTGAATAATATTATGAAATGTTCGTAAAAGATTTGATTTGTTCGGTAACGCCTTTAACCCTAAACCAGCGAAGGTTACGGGCTTAGGGTGTTACATTAGTGATTCTGAAATCACTGTTCTGACTGACCCTTAAATCATGTTGTTACACTTTCAGAAATACTTTATCACCAACTTGAAACTTAATTTCTTTTCTTTTCAAATTTGCATATGATTTCTTTCTATCCGAAGCTGCTTTCAAACAATCACAAATTACTTTCACTTTTTATTCGATTTATCTAACCAAATCAACCCCGTGAATCTATCTCTCACTGAGCTCGGTCAGTACAACAGATTTTGACACTTGCGACCATATAATGCCTCATATGGTGCCATCTTTATACTCAACTGAAAACTATTGTTATAAGCAAATTCGACTAAAGGTAGATATTTTTCCCAACTACCTTCGAACTTTAAAACACAATAGCCAAGCATATCTTCGAGAACCTAAATTGTTCTCTCAGATTGGCTGTCAGTTTGCGGATGAAATGCGGTACTAAAGTTCAAATCTGTACCCAAAGCTTCTTGCAACTTTTGAGATGTAAATCTCAGATCTCTATCCGAAATAATAGAAATAGGCACTCCGTGCAATCTAACAATTTCAACAACATACAATTCAACTATTTTATCAAGTGAATCGTCAGTACATATCAAAATAAAATGAGCCAATTTTGTCAATCTATCAACGACCTGTAACAGCCCGATTCAGACCCTAGTCAGAACAGTGGTTTCGAGACCACAAATCTGATGTCAAAAAAATATTTTAATATTATTTTCTGTGTTTTTGATATGTGATTAAGTATGTGTGAAAATTTGGTATGAAAATTTTATCGACACTATGTCGGATTGTGAAAAAGGACTAAATTACATTAAATGCAAAATTAGCATGCTTTATGTAAAGGTATCTATTTGCTATGGCTTTATTTATATGGAGTCTTTATATTGTTATTAAACCATTTTTAAGATAGTGGATAGTTGTTGGACAAATATGACCTTGATGTATATATGTTTATATGTTTAGTAATAAGGCTAATATAGTAAAAAGATTAATAATATGTTAGTAAATAAAACAAATAAGCATGATAGTGGATTTCATTCATCCATTCTAGCTGAAAATACCAAAGAAAAATAAAGAAAAGAACAAGCAAGGGTTTCGGCCGTGGTTTTGGTTTGATTCAAGGTTAGTTTTGATCCTTTTTTTTATAATTTCTACGTTTTCGTAACATTGCTTTGTATACTTCAAAATCCATGCTTCAATTTTGTGAATTGATGAATATTTTGAAATGAGCCATTGATGAATTCATGAGTTTTATGATGTTTGGTGGTGAATTATGAAAGATATGAGTTTGATAAACATAGTTTGTTTTTGAGTTTTTGATGAATTCAAGTATTTTGGATTAAATTGAGAAAATGAAATTTTGAAGGACTAAAATGTGAAATAAATGAAATTTGTGGGCTTGTATTAGCATGGGAAGAATTCGGCTAAGCTTGTGTAAATATAAATTTGGTGTATTTTGTGATTTTGTGAAATAGGGACTAAAGTGTTGAAATGTGAAAATGTGAGGGCTATTTTGCAAAATACCCTAAATATGTGTATATAGACTAAATTGAATGAATTGGTGATTGAATGGGATGAATTTGAATGTGTATAGACCAATAAAGGAGAGGTTCAGATCGAGATCGAGGCAAAGACAAAGTGTTCGATTAATCAACCGTTTCGGTATTTTGACGTCTGAGGTAAGTTCGGATATAATACTAGTTGTTAAATTATATCTATGTGATGTGAATGGAATGAAAATATATAGAATTAAGAGATTAGAAATGCTATGTGCAAAATTTTGAATAGATAGTACTAAGTGTGCGAAATTAGAAACGAGACTGAGATGATTAGCACTGTGTGTGCGAAAAGATAGAAGCTTCGGCTTATTGAATTGGCACCGTGTGTGCGATACCGATATAGTTTGGTTTAACATATTGGCACTAAGTGTGCGATGAAGATTATGTTTCAATTATGAAACTGGCACTAAGTGTCCAAAATACTCAAAAGAATAGTAAAGGTTGAATGAGGTGTAATATCGAGCAATTGAGTAGCATGAATGGTGAGTAACTATGTATTGATCAAGGTACGTTTGAACCTATGTGGTTGATAATAGTTTTAAAAGTTGAATGAATAGATACTTGAGCATATGGTTGAGAGTGATGATCTGCATATTTGAGAAATTAATCTAAGTGATGGTTTATTTTGTATACTAACATGAATTGTTGAGTTACATGTATTGTATTACGAACTTACTAAGCTTTAAAAGTTTACTGTGTGGTTTGTTTCTCTATTTTACAGTGTCAATAAAGCTAGCTCGGATCTGGGAATCGTCAGCATCTCTATCACACTATCGGCATATCTATTTTGGTATTTTTGAGAGATGTATATAGTTGGTTTATGGCATGTATAGGCTAGAAGTTATGATATGTTTTGAAATGTTTGGTATATGCTAAGTGACATGGTTTGGAAGTTGAATGATATTGATGCATATTTGTAGGTTGTAAAAATGATGAATGAGGTATGAATGAGTGAGAATGAAAATGGTATGTATCATGTTTAAATGGTTGATGAAAGTTGTGGTTTGAATGTGAAATATGGTATGTTATATATGGTGATTAACCTATATGATTGGGATGTTAAATTGGTTGAGTTGGATGGGCATATTTGGGTAGAAATGATGTTTGGTTAGTAAATGGTTTAGATGATGATTAAATGGTGTGTATATTGGTATGATTGAGTGCCATTTTTGGTATAAATGATTGTGAAATAAGGCTTGTAGGTGATTCAAGGTGTGGGAGGCAAGTTTGGCCTTGAAAATGGCCTATAACTGCCCACACGGTTGAGAACACGGGCGTGTGGCTCAACCGTGTTGTTTAATTTTGCTAAGTGAATCAAGTCAGGCTCAACCACGAGCTGGACACATAGGCGTGTGACTGGCCGTGTGGTGCAAGTCAGGAACGACCACGGGTGAGGCACACGGGCGTGTCTCAGGCCGTGTGGACAAGTCAGTAGGTATACCCTGTTTTGCCACGGCTTGAACACATGGGCTTGTCTGAGGCCGTGTGAAGTATACGGCCTACCCACACAGGCGTGTGACCTTTGTAACTTAGAAAAATGTTTGAATTTTAGAAATTTTTGTAAGTGTTCGATTTTGTCTCGGCCCTGTTCTAAAGCATGTTTAAGGTCTCGATGACCTCATTAAGGGACTATATGGTTATGTTTGAATATTAATGAATGATATTTGACTTGGTGTCGTGAAATGGACACGAAATGTTTCGATTGTTCGATAATGCATTTTAACCCTATTCCAGCAACGGTTTTCGGTTAAGGGTGTTACACGACCCAAATAGCATCTTTCTTTTTCAGAGTCAAAGGGAAACCGATTACAAAATTCATCGTAATTCTGTCCCATTTCCACTCGGGTACCATTACTGGCTGAAGTAAACCCAAAAGCCCGAAGGTACTTGGTGTTTGGCTTTTACTTGTTGACAAATCAAACATTTCGATACAAATTCAGAGATATCACGTTTCATACCTGACCACCAATACAGTTTCTTCAAATCATTATACATCTTCATACTTCCTAGATGAACAGATAAACAACCATTATGCGCCTCATGAAGAATTTTCTGAATGAGCTCATTATCTCTCGGTACACAAATCCTACCTCGGAACATCAAACAATCATCAGCCCTAATTTGAAAATCTAAATTTGATTCGCACTGAGCTCTCTTAGCTTGAAGTTCTGTATCACACTTCTAAGCTTCACAAATTTGCTGAAGAAATACTAGTCTAGCTCTTAACTCAGCTAGAATCGAACCATCATCAGATAAAGCCAATCGCGTATTTATTGCTCTCAAAGAAAAAAAAGATTTCCTACTTAAAGCATTGGTGACTGCATTTGCCTTTCCCAGATGATAATCGATTACCAACTCATAGTCTTTTATCAGCTCGAGCCATCTCCATTGCTGCAAGTTCAAATCCTTTTTAGTCATCAAGTACTTTAAGCTCTTGTGATCGGTAAAGATATGGCACTTCTCCCCAAACAAATGGTGTCTCCAAATCTTTAAAGCAAACACTATGGCAGCCAATTCTAGATTGTACGTCGGATAATTCTTCTCATATAGTTTTAACTGTCTCAAGGCATAGGCTATCACCTTGCCCTCTTGCATCAACACACATCCTAATCCATTTAGTGACACGTCGCTATAAAGCACAAACTCTTTTCCTGGCTCAGGTTGTACCAAAACTGGCGCCTCAGTTAATAAGGCTTTCAACTACTCAAAACTTCGCTGACATTTTTCGGACCATTCAAACTTAACATCTTTTTGAAACAACTTAGTCATAGGAGTAGCAATCATCAAAAAACCCTTAACAAAACGTCGGTAGTAACCGACTAAACCCAAATAGCTTCTAACCTCTGATACATTTCTCGGTGGCTTCTAATCAACAATTGCCGAAATCTTACTTGGATCAACCAGAATACCATCTCCTGAAACAATATATCCCAAAAATCTAACTTCTTGAAGTCTGAATTCACTTTTGTTGAATTTAGCAAATAATTTCTTATCCCTCAAATTCTGTAATACAGTTCTTAAATGCTCGGTATGCTCAGTCTCATCTCGAGAATAAATTAGAATATCATCAATAAACATGACTACGAATTTGACTAAATATGGTTGAAAGATTCGGCTCATCAGACCCATAAAAATAGAAGGAGTATTAATTAATCCAAAAGGCATAACAAGAAATTCATAATGCCCGTACCTTGTTCTGAATGCGGTTTTTGACACATCTGACTCTTTAACTCTCAATTGGTAGTAGCAAGACCTCAAATCAATCTTTAAGAACACTATTGCCCCTTTCAACTGATCAAACAAGTCATCAATCCTCGGGAAGGGATACTTGTTCTTTATCGTAACGTTGTTAAGCTGACCATAATTGATACAAAGTCTCATGGATCCGTCTTTCTTCTTGATGAATAACACCGGTGCACCCTATGGTCAAAACTCAGTCTCTCAAAACCCTTATCTCTCAATTCTTATAACTGAGACTTCAATTACTTTAACTCAGTTGGGGCCATTCTATGCGGAGCTATCGATATTGGTGCAGTCCCCGGTACCAAATCAATATCAAACTCCACCTCTCTGACCGGTGGTAATCCTAGCAACTCTTCTGGGAACACATTCGGATATTCACAAACTATCGGTACTGATTCAATCTTTATTTCAGTCACTTTCGTATTCAGTACATATGCAAGACATGTTTCACAACTCTTCCTTACATAACTTTGAGCCGACATCGACGAAATCACAATAGGCAATTCACCCGACTCATCTGATTCAACCCGAAGAATTTCATTTTTTTGAAATTTCAATTCAATAAATTTTCGTCTACAATTCACTATTACATCATGTAGTGTCAACCAATCCATTCCAAGAATCAATCAAATTCATAAAATGGCAAAAGCATTAAGTCAGCCAGAAAACAGTGACCCCGAATCATTAAAGGACAACCCTTGCAAACTTTATCGACTAATACATATTTACCTAAGGGGTTCGACACCTTAATCACAAACTCAGTAGACTCAATAGGTAAATTCTTATTAGACACCAAATTCATGAAAATATAAGAATGAGTCAATCCAGGATCGATTAATGCAACTAAATTAGTATCATAAAGAGAAAATGTACCAGTGATCACATCAGGGGAGGACACATCCTCGCGAGCACGAATGGCATAAGATCTAGCAGGTGCTCTAGCTTCTGATCTCACAGCTAAATCCTTGGATACACCTCTGCTACTGGTCCCATTTCCCGAATTTCTCACTAGTCTCCCTCTAGCAGTAGTGTTACTTGATCTTGCATTCGAAAAATTATCCTTTTCAACCATTTCTGGGCAATCTCGAATGAAGTGATCTTGGGAGCCACATTTAAAACAAGCCCAGTTGTTCATCCTACATTCACCGGGGTGTCGCCTACCACAGTGTTGGCATCCAGCTTATTAGATCTGGAATTACCAATGCTCGCTATAGACGTAGTTTGGGCCTTAGTACCCAAAAAATGTTTACCACGATCTCTGTTGGGATACCCAGCTGGAGCATTTGAATGAGTATGCAAATCCCTAGATTTCTTTGACGAAGACTAAAATGACTTATTCATTGGCCTCTTTCTCGAGTCTCTAGCCTCAAACTCAGCTTTTCTCTTTCCTTTGCTCAACTCTTCGGCTTTGCAAGCTCGCTCAACTAGCACAAAAAATTCTTTCAGTTCTGGAATCCCAACTAATATTCTGATATCCTCAATCAAACCATCTTTGAATCTCTTACACATGATAGCCTCTATTGAAACACATTCCCGAGCATACTTACTGAGTTTGTAACAGCCTGATTTAGGGGCTAGTCGAAATAGTGATCTCAGAATCACTAATTCAAGGATAGATAAAATTATTTTCATGTTATGTTATGTGTTATAACATGTTTATAAGGATGTATGAAAATTTTGGTGCCTTAATTTTAGCAATTTCTAGCTAATTTGTGAAAAAGGACTAAATCGTATAAAGTGTGAAAGTTCTATTTTATTTGCAAAAGGTGCCAAATAGCTATGGGCTATTAATTGGAGGTACCAATTGTGCAAATCGACCTTGTTTTAAGTGATTAGGCTGGCCATGTGACATAGGGGACAAGAATTTTTAACTTTGGTCAAAATAGGTGGGAATTAGGTGAAAAGAATGAACAAAATAAGGTGAGTAAAAGATGTTATCATCTTTCACTATTCACCTATCTTCTCTCCAACGAAAATTGAAGAAGCAATGGAGCTTTGGGGGTTTAAACTTTCGGCCAAGCTATCTCCCTTATTAGTAAGTGATTTTGATGACTTTTCTTGATAAAAATTGTACTTTTGGAATCCCCAAAGCTTAAGCTAGCTAATGAAGGGACTATTTTGCAATATGGTTAAGAGTCTAGGGACTTACCATTAGAGAGTCTATGCTGGTTGCTGAGTTTTTATGGAAGAAAATGAATGATAAGATGATGAGAGACAACTTTTGTGAAGGTTGTTGTCATGAAAACACCTAATTGGGACTAAAATGCAAAAATTGTGATTTATTCATTAAAGCATGAAATAGCTGGAATTATGTGTAGTTGTAAGAGGATTAAATGTTCAGCTAAGTTTTTTTAACAAGAAAATGTGATAAAAATTTATTTACGATCCTAGGGGAAAAATCATAATTTTGCCAAAGTATAGGGGCAAAATGGTCATTTTTGCCTAAGTGGATATTATGTTGTAATATGATCATTAAGTGATTAAACGAGTAAATTTCATTGTTCCAGATCAAAGAAAATGAGTTTCGGACGTAGAACGAATGATAGGAGAAATGTGGGCAAATAGTCCTTTCTAGCTATTTCGACAATGAGGTAAGTTCATGTTCAATTATTGAATGTATGCATGAGTTTATGTAAGTATTCCGATGTTGTAGGGAATGTATATTCACTCTATAGATGTATGATACATATATTATTTGATGAGATGCCACGAGAATTGAGTCCTAGAGTAATGAGAAATGCATGTAGAATGTTGAGACAATAGTTAAAGCCTCGTATAAGACCATATTGAATTATGGCTTCGATGTAAGAATTTGTATAAGACCATGTCAGGGACATGGCATTGACATGTTAATCCAAGTAAGACCCTATTGGGGTACGATTTCTATGTGACTTCATGTGTATGAGACTCAAGGGAATATTTTATAACTTGAGTATTTCAGCAGATATGATGAATGTATGTGGTTGTACCACGAGAAGCACAGGTATGTGTTAGAACTGAAAGGTGATGAACTTAATTTATGATGAACCCTTCGTGGGAAATGCATAAATAATGCACCTTAGTTGCATGAGACAGATTTATTGACATAGTCCGTGAATGTTAGCAGGAATAGAAGTGTACGTAAATGTTCTTGAATGAACACTTAAGGTAGAGGTAAGCGGGTGGGTTGTTATTCACGAATGATAAATGACGGTGAGCTATGTGCGATATCACCTCATTGTTGGTAGTGGTGGGCTGTACGCGATACTATCAGTTGTATTAATACTGGTGAGCTAAGTGCGTAACCCCCGAGAGATGGGTAGCTTATTGAAAATGTTTGATGTGTTGTCTTATGTGATTACATGACAATCAGTGCAGGAATGGAATCTAATTAAATGAGCAATTGGCATGTAGTACGGTAAGAGATAGAATGAGTAAGCTTCAAGAGTGATTGAGTAAGCTTCAAGAGCGGTTGAGTAAGAAATCATTAGTTAATGGGAAAGACCCAGTATAAAGATGCTTTGTGGTGGTGTATATTCAATGAACTTATAAAATTATCATTTTATGTAGATGAACTTACTAAGCATTATTGCTTACTCATCTTTCTTTCCAATCTCTTATAGGTTATTTTAACTAGCTCGAGTTGGAGGCTGCCAGAGATGTTATCACACTATTGAGCAGACATATTGTATGTGTAACACCCCAAACCTGGTCAACACACCACGACCGAGTCAGGCATGTCACAGAGTAAAAATGTTTTGAAAAAAAACCAGTTGCCGATTTAGTTTCAGCGAAAAGATCTTCTTTATTTGCTTTGAAATTCTGAAAGGCTTTTTAAAATTTGTTCATCATTCATTGCTCAATAGAAAACGTTAAACCTGTTGGAACTCGAGTAATTCTTACTTAGTTAAATTAAAATCGTTTGTCTTTGAGCAAGGAAAACTTAGATTTTTCTTAAAAACATTCGAGCCAACTTTGTTATCCTTTTGAAAATATTGTTACCCGATGGTAAGATTTGAGAAAAACCCGTTGTGTTGTATACTTTTTGAAAACTTTACTTATTAAGTTATTTAAAACACGCTAATCAGTTTACTTAACAACATCCAGGAAATTAAAGCAGATATAATAAAACCCTAAAAAAACTACTAATGGCCTTATTACAAACCCAAATAAAATCAATTTAAAATGGAAGTACCCCAAACCGAAAGTCTAAATAAAATTGGAATGGATGTCGCATGGCCATCTTGAGTCCACCCGGCTCCGCATCCGCGATCTACGAGTCACCTGAAGAGATAAGGGAGAAGGTGAGTCACCAAGAATTAGTGCATAATCTGCCTCCCGATTATAGCAACATACTTACACAAGTCATAATCAAGCAAACATATCATGCACCCAAACCTAGCCATCCACAACTCCTTTTTCTACCCCGTGTGGTACCAAACCACTGGTGGTGCTAAACCACTGGTGATCCAAAGTCACAAATAATCCATATGTAGGGCCAACCCACGTTGTGATACCAAATCACTGGCGACAATCTCATTTCATCAAATGTGGGGCCAACCCACTGTGGTGCTAAGCCACTGGGACGAGTCGCTATGAGGTGCAAACCTCTGGTTACCCAAAGTCACAATTATCAACTGTGGCACCAAACCACTGGTCGTGCCAAACCACTGGTGACCCAAAGTCATAGATATCAATCTTCCCCCTCCTCTCATATCACCCACATAAATGCTCATACACATACAAATCATGCCATCATGCTTAATCGTTAAACATATATCAAACATGACATAGATATTAACATCAGAAATCATGTGCCATAATCTCAACCAAAATGGACTTACCCGTAGTCCTTGCTCATACCCGTAAAGGTACCAAATCGAAGTCTACAGGTTTGCTTTTAACACGGTTTTAAGTTATTAACGAGTTTACATAGATTATGAAGTGTGTAAGTTACACACGATCACTAACGCGATTCTTTGAATCCCGAAGTTCCCGATCTAACACACTAGATCTCCTTTATCCTATATTCGGCCAAACCAATATCATTAACAAGGCCATTCGGCTACACTAACAAATCCTGAAGAGTTAACGCATAAAGCCACAATCCTTACCTTAATACCGATTTGGTTTCCAACCAAATCCTGAAACTACGTGATGATCCCCCTTGCATCGGCCACACACTATCACAAAAAATTAGCCTTCGGCTTTTCAAACAACTAACAGAATGATTGAATCAACACGAACCTTACCGCTGACTTACTGAAATCACTTGACAGGGAAATAGATGACCCCGATCCACTGCTTTAAAGTCCCGAAGATCCTAAAAGAAATCGATTGCATAGTTGATTAAAAGTCAAGACAAATGCCGAAATTCGGCTTTTGTCTACACATGTCGACAGAGAAAAAAGAAAGTGAGAATAAAGTTTCGGCCAAGATTACTTACCCTCTTCAAATTCGATTAGAGAAGAACCGAGAAAGATCTATACTAGACTGATATTCGGCCAATAATGAGAAGGGGAGAGTTTGAAAGATTTCAGCAATGGCAGAGAGCAAACAAAGGAGATTCGGCTATGGTTTGAGGAAAAAAACAAATAAGATTCGGCTAAAAAATGAAAGAAGAGAATAGGAGAAAGATGAATGGTATTCAGCTTCTGCTAATGAAAGAGATGAAGAAGAAAATGAAATGGGAAAGAGGGAATTCGGTAAAGGAAGAAAGAAAAAGATTTCGGCACAAGGGTTTGAGAAAAGAAAAAGATGAAGAGAAGAGAATAGATTCGGCTTTTGAGCAAAAATGGGAGAAGAGAAGTGAAACAAGTTTCGGCTTCAAAGAAAATGAGAGGAAAATAAAGGGAATTCGGCTCAATGCCTAAGGAAGAAATCGACAAGAGTCTAGGGTGCTTTTGGCTTTCGGTTTCAAAGGAGAGAAAGAAAAAAGTCCCAAATGGTGCTAAAGGATTCGGCTTGCTATGCTAGAGGGAAAAATCAACAAGTGCCCAAATGAGGTTTCGGTTTTGCTTCCCAACCGAATGCACCAAGCTTTGCTAGCCGAAAATGACCCCCCCTAAGCTAACTATGGAGGGGCAGCACACCTAACATGTTCCCCAACCGAACACTCCTCTTCCACTATTCAAAATTCGACAACCACCTCAAATTTCTCCTAGCCACAAATTCAAATGAGTTTGAATTTCACAAGTTCCTAAATTTTCTCCTTGCCACCAGTTTAAATTAATCTGACTTAATCCACAATTATCGATGAGTTTGAGTGAGCACAATACCTCCCTCCTTGGCGTCAAAATGGTAAGGAAAATGGGATTTCTCTTGCTCAACACCGAGCTCCCCTTCCCTGCATGTGGCGTCACTTTCAAGGCCCTAAGTGGCACCTCCTTGCCACTCTTCCAAGCCAATTCTTATGCTTAAATTCCCTACGAAATATACTTAACCCCTAGCTCCTTTAGCTCTCTTAAACTAAAGCTTAAAAACAAAATTTTTCCTGTAGCTCAGGCCTACCCTTGACTTTAACTAGACTATAGAACCCCTCAATTAATAACACAATTAATCAATACATATGCAAAGAAGTTCAAACCCAATAGCCCCTATTTAAGGATGTTACAGTTCTACCCCCTTAAAAATAATTTTGGCCTCGAAATTACCTGGTCAAAAGAGTTGGGGGTATTGCTGCCACATCACATCCTCTGGCTCCCACGTAGCTTCTTCTACGCCATGGTTTTGCCATAATACCTTCACTAATGGAACTGATTTCCTGCGCAAAACCTTCACATCCCAAGCTAGAATCTGTACCGATTCCTCTTCCATGGTCAAATCTGGGCTCACCTCAATTTCCTCCACTGATACAACATACGATGGATCTGAATGGTAGTGCCTAAGCATGGAGACATGGAATACATCATGTATCTGACTCAGTTCCGCTGGCAAATCGAGCTGATAAGCTACTGGTCCTACTCATCTTAACACCTTATATAGGCCAATAAATCTTGGGCTTAGCTTGCCTTTCCTTCCAAACCTCAGCACCTTTTTCCATGGTGAGACCTTCAGGAAAACCCTGTCACCCACTGCAAACTCAATATATCTCCGCTTAAGATCGGCATAGGACTTCTACTTGTCCGAAGCTTCCTTTAGACGAGCCTGAATCAACTTGACTTTATCCTCGATCTCAGCAACCAACTTCGATCCCAACATCTGACGCTCACCCAACTCTGTCCAGCATGTAGGTGTACGACACTTCCTACCATATAATGCCTTATATGGTGCCATCTTAATGCTCGACTGGTAACTATTGTTGTATGCAAATTCAGCTAACGGTAGAAATTCTTCCCAACTACCTCTAAAGTCCAAGACACAGCCTCTCAACATATCCTCCAAGATTTGTATAACCCTTTCTGACTGTCCATCTGACTGCGGATGAAATGCCGTATTAAAATCCAATCGCGTACCTAACGCCTGATGCAATGCTTTCCAGAATCTCGACATGAATCTAGGATCCCTATCCGAGTTGATTGATACTGGCACATCGTGCAACCTCACTATCTCTGCCACATACAGCTTAGCTAACTTCTGGAGTGAATAATCGATCCTTACCGGTATGAAATGAGTCGATTTAGTCAAACGGTCCACAATCACCCAGACTGAGTCCTTCTTGCTAGGCGTATGGGGTAGCCCACTGACAAAGTCCATAGTGATCTTTTCCCACTTCCACTGAGGGATTTTTACTGGTTGAAGTAAACTCGACGGCAACTGATACTCAGCTTTGACCTGCTGACACATCAGACACTTCCTCACAAACTCAGTCACTTCCTGCTTCAGACCTGGCCACCAAACTGCTCTCGTAAATCTCGGTACATCTTGCTACCTCCAAGATGCATAGCGTATGGGCTGCTATGTGCGTCCTGAAGAATCCTCCGCCTTAACTCGATGTCCCTCGGCATACAAGCTCTTCCTTGAAAACACAACACTCCATCGCTGGTCAAGCTGTAACCTTCTAAACCACCATTCTGCACTTGCAATCTCCGAGCATTCAAACCCTCATCCACTAATTTTTTCTCTTTAATCTACTCTACACAAGTCAGCTTAACCTGTAATTCTGCCAGAAGACTCCCGTCCCCATACAAACTAAGATGGGCAAACATCACTCTTAGGTCCGACACTACATTACGACTCAACGTGCCTGCAACCACATTAGCCTTGCTCGGATGATACTCAATTGAACAATCGTAGTCCTTCAACAGCTCAATCCATCTGCGCTGTCTCAAATTTAAGTCCTTCTGAGTTAAGAGATACTTTAGACTCTTGTGGTCCGTGTAGACTATCGACTTCTCACCGTACAAATAGTGTCTCCAAATCTTCAGGGCGAAAACCACTGCAGCCAACTCTAAGTCATGTGTCGGATAGTTAACTTCATGCGGTCTCAGTTGTCGAGACGCATATGCCACTACTTTCCCTTCCTGCATTAGCACACATCCCAAGCCAGTATGCGATGCATCACAATAGACTGTGAATTCTTTTCCTGCCTTAGGCTGAACCAAAATCGGAGCTTCCGTCAGAATCTTCCTTAATTTGTCGAAACTTTCTTATTGTTTCTCAGACCACACAAATGGAACTCCTTTCCTCAATAACTTGGTCAACGGTGCTGCGATCAGAGAAAATCCTTCTACAAATCTTTGGTAATACCCTGCCAGACCTAGAAAACTTCGAACTTTCGCTATTAACCTAGGCGGTTTCCAGTCCAATACTGCCTCAATCTTGTGAGGGTCCACTCTAATCCCTTCAGCTGACACCACGTGACCTAAGAAAGTCACCTCCCTGAGCCAGAACTCGCACTTACTGAACGTAGCAAATAACTGCTTGTCCCTCAGTATTTGCAAAACTACCCACAAGTGCGCATCATGATCCTCCTCAGATCTCAAGTACACCAATATGTCATGACAAACTAGTCCAGGTACAGCTGGAACACCCGATTCATCATGTCCATGAATGCCGCCGGTGCGTTAGTCAACCCAAACGGTATTACCAGAAACTCGTAGTGACCATACCGAGTGCGAAACATCATCTTGTGGATATCAGCCTCCTTCACCTTAAGCTAATGATACCCCGACCTTAGATCGATCTTCAAGAAAATCGATGCCCCCTTAAGCTGATCAAACAAGTCGTCGATCTTTGGTAACAGATATTTGTTCTTGATCGTCAGCTTGTTCAGCTGGCGATAGTTAATGCACATCCGCATTGTACCATCTTTCTTCTTAACAAAGAGCACCGGCGCTCCCCAAGGCAAAACACTTGGCCAGATAAAACCCCGGTCTAATAATTCATGGATCTGAGCCTTCAGTTCCACCAATTCCTTTGGCGCCATTCTATACGGGGCAATAGACACTGGAGTAGTTCCGGGTAATAGGTCTATACCAAATTCAACTTCACGCTCCAAGGCGGATTCGAAAGTTCTTGAGGAATATGTCAAGAATTCCTTCACTGCTCGGACATTCTCCATCACGACTCCTTGGCCTCCAAGGCACACACCCGAACCAAAAACACCTCACATCCCTTCCTGACCATTTTCTCCGCCTTCAGTGCAGAGACCACATTGGATAAGTAATCTCTCCTATTACCTATCATCACCACCTCCTCACCTTCCATTGTCCTCAACACCATGAGCTTAGCCGCGCAATCCAAACTGGCCTGGTACTTCACCAGCCAGTCCATCCCGAGAATTAGATTGAACTCCCCAAACGGTAGTTCCATCAAATCAGCCAAAAACACGACCCCTTGAAGTTCTAGGGGTGCATCCCTATATAGTTTATTTACTCTTATAGAGTGACCTAGAAGGCTAATTACTGTTATCTCCCTAGAAGTAGTCTCGAAGTTTAGGTTCATAATCTCTACTATACTACTGGCAACATACGAATGCGTCGAACCCACATCTATCAAAGCAGTATATGGTAATCCAAAGATTAGGAATGTACCGATTATGATGTCCGATGTGCCGCCCTCCTCTCGATGCCTCACTGTATATACCAATCCAGGTTGTCTTACTTCAATGTTGCCTGCACCTCTACCCGGTGCCCCACTGCCCCGACCAGAACCATTTCCTCCCCTACCAGCACTACGACCCCTCTGCGGTTGCGGTCCCTCATTCCTAAATTGAGCACGGCCCTGCCCCTCAGATTGAATCCTGGCTAACTTTCGTAGACAGTCTCTCACATGATGATCAAGTGATCCACACTCAAAACATCCTTTGCCACCGGTCCAACATCCTCTCCCATGAGATTTTTTACACCGATTACACTGCGCTGGTCCTTGATTAGCAACAGGTCTCCCAGACTAATTCGTCCCACACCTAGCCCTTTTTTGAGACTTGTTGACTGATCTAGATGGTCCAAACCCTCTCTTCTGTCTATTCTTATCTGCATTCTGTCTCACCGATTCCTTAACCCCTTCGGCTACCTTAGCCTTCTCTACCAACACAACAAACTCCCGCTCCTGCTCTGGAGCAATCAGCAATCTCAACTCATCCCTCAGTCTGTCCTCGAACTTGACATATCGCTCATGCTCCGTAGCCACGATACCACGAGCATACCGGCTCAACCTCAAGAATTCTGCCTCATACTCCGCTACGGACTTACTCCCCTGAACCAGCCTCGGAAACGCCTTCCTCTACGCATCAATATAACTGGTCCCAACATACTTCTTTTGATAAGCCACCTTGAAATAATCCCAAGTGAGATCATCCGTTGTAGCACCATCCCAGACCATGAGCCACCACTGGTATGACTCATCTCGGAGAAGCGACACTACCCCTTTTAGTTTCTCCTCAGCTGTCAGATCCAAATCATCCATAATTCGTTCTGTCACCTCCAACCAATACTTAGCCGTATTGGGCGCCACACCAGAAACACCTCGGAACACCTTAGCCCCATTGGCTTGGAGTCGCTCAGATACGAATTTTTGAGCTCCCGTACCTCCACCTGCTTCAGCCACTCTTTCAAGCACCCGCAGCATCGCCTGCGACACTGCATTATCCCCCGTCTGATCCTGGTACTTAACACTAGCAGCTGGTGGTGGTGGTATCTCATTCTCTGACCCTTGACCAGACCTAACTGGTTCTGATACAGTCATTCTTCCTCTACCACGACCTCGCACATTATGACCACGTCCCTTAGAACTCATGACTATGCTCTCGCCTTAATCTACTTTAAAAATTTTATGCATTAGTTTCTGTTCCACTGATTACCCACGAGCAAGTTTTATGTAAAGAAGTTTAGTAGTAGTTCTTTCGATCATCACAAAGTTTTCATTTCAAATCTTCTACCCTAATTCAGTGAATCACATTCATTCATCAATAACATCCTCCACCTGTAGGGGTATTCTCGTCATTTCACTACCCGGGGGTATTTCCTTAGTTTAACCTATCAGGGTATTTCAGTAGTAAATCAGGGTTAATTTGGAAATCTTTTACAAATCGTAGGCATTTCAAAAATTCTAAAAATCGGGGGTATTTTGGTAATTTCATAAGCCAAGGGTATTTTCGTAATTTTACAAAATATGGTTCTAGGTGATTTTATGAAGTAAGGGTGTTTTGGGAATTTTTAATTCGGGGGTACTTAGGCAATTTTTCATACCGAGGGTATTTCGATAATTTTACAAGTCAGGGGTATTTTGGTCATTTTTCAAATCAGGGGTATTTTGGTCATTTTTCAAATTAAGGGTATTTTGGTTATTTTTCAAATCAGGGGTATTTTGGTCATTTAAAAACCATGGCTTAATTTTAGGGTTGTACAAAATAAGGTGGCTGGTCTCTTTCGGGTTTTAGTTATTGACTTTAGCCTGTGAATAAGTCGTCTCAGTTAGGGTGAACCGTCACTACGCACCAGGTAGGATTCGAGTGAAGAGGAGGTGAGTCACTAGGACTGCTTAAATACCAAGCTCCCCCTGAATCCATTCCTAGACATGCGCCCAACAGTTTCCACACCCTTAACTCAGTGACGTACTCACAGGTTTGTTTAGTTGATCTTTAAGTCTTATGTAATTTTGCATTGGAGTAGGCTATTCCTAAGGTTCAATAACTCCTAACCTACAAATCTATGATCCCAAAAATACCCATTTCTTCCATATCCAAATCACACAAGGGTTAGGGATACTTACCTGGGCGGATTGGTGCCAGAGACTCGGTGCCATGCTGTTCAAACCATGTACATTTCCCAAAAAAAACTTTTCAAAACCCTACTTTTAAATATTTTGGGCCTCGAGCCCACAGCTGAGCTTTTGAACTTGGCTCTGATACCAAAAATGTAATACCCCAAACCCGGTCAACACACTACGACCGAGTCAGGCATGTCACGGAGTAAAAACGTTTTGAAGAAAACCAGTTGCCGGTTTAGTTTCAGCGAAAAGATCTTTATTTGCTTTGAAATTCTGAAAGGCTTTTTAAAATTCGTTCATCATTCATTACTCAATAGAAAATGTTAAACCTATTGGAACCCGAGTAATTCTTACTTAGTTAAATTAAAATCGTTTGTCTTTGAGCAAGGAAAACTTAGATTTTTCTTAAAAACATTCGAGCCAACTTTGTTATCCTTTGGAAAATATTGTTACCTGATGGTAAGATTTGAGAAAAACCCGTTGTGTTGTATACTTTTTGAAAACTTTAGTTATTAAGTTATTTAAAACACGCTAATCAGTTTACTTAACAACATCCAGGAAATTAAAGCAGATATAACAAAACCCTAAAAAAACTACTAATGGCTTTATTACAAACCCAAATAAAATCAATTTAAAATGGAAGTACCCCAAATCGAAAGTCTAAATAAAACTGGAATAGATGTCGCATGGCCACCTCGAGTCCACCCGGCTCCTCATCCGAGATCTACGAGTCACCTGAAGAGATAAGGGGGAAGGTGAGTCACCAAGACTCAGTGCATAATCCCCCCCGATTATAGCAACATACTTACACAAGTCATAATCAAGCAAACATATCATGCACCCAAACCTAGCCATCCACAACTCCTTTTTCTACCCCGTGTGGTACCAAACCACTGGTGGTGCCAAACCACTGGTGACCCAAAGTCACTGATATCAATAATAATGTGGTGCCAAACCACTGGTGACCCAAAGTCACAAATAATCCATATGTGGGGCCAACCCACGTTGTGATACTAAATCACTGGCGACAATCCCGTTTCATCAAATATGGAGCCAACCCACTGTGGTGCTAAGCCACTGGGATGAGTCGCTATGAGGTGCCAAACCTCTGGTGACCCAAAGTCACAGTTATCAACTGTGGTACCAAACCACTGGTGGTACCAAACCACTGGTGACCCAAAGTCACAGATATCAATCTTCCCCCTCCTCTCATATCACCCACTTAAATACTCATGCACATACAAATCATGCCATCATGCTTAATCGTTAAACATATATCAAATATTACATAGATATTAACATCAGAAATTATGTGCCATAATCTTAACCAAAATGGACTTACCCGTAGTCCTTGCTCATACCCGTAAAGGTACCAAATCGAAGTCTACACCGTTTCGGCTTTTAACACAGTTTTAAGTTATTAACAGGTTTATATAGATTATGAAGTGTGTAACTTACACACCAGATCACTAACGCGATTGCGAAATCTCGAAGTTCCCAATCTAACACACTAGATCTCCTTTATCCTATATTCGGCCAAACCAATATCATTAACAAGGCCATTTGGCCACACTAACAAATCCTGAAGAGTTAACGCATGAAGCCACAATCCTTACCTTAATTCCAATTTGGTTTCCAACCAAATCCCAAAACTACGTGATGATCCCCCTTGCAATCGGCCACACACTATCACATAAAAACAATTAGCCTTGGCTTTTCAAACAACTAACAGAATGATTGAATCGACACGAACCTTACCACTGACTTACTGAAATCGCTTGACAGGGAAATAGTTGCCCCGATCTACTGCTTCAAAGTCCCAAAGATCCTAAAAGAAACTGATTGCATAGTTGATTAAAAGTCAAGACAAATGCCAAAATTTGGCTTTTGTCTACACATGTCGACAGAGAGAAAAGAAAGTGAGAATAAAGTTTCGGCCAAGATTACTTACCCTCTTCAAATCTGATTAGAGAAGAACCAAGGAAGATCTATGCTAGACTGATATTCGGCCAATAATGAGAAGGGGAGAGTTTGAGAGATTCCGGCAATGGTAGAGAACAAGCAAAGGAGATTCGACTATGGTTTGAGAAAAAAACAAATAAGATTCGGCTAAAAAAATGAAAGAAGAGAATAAGAGAAAGATGAATGGCATTCGGCTTCTGCTAATGAAAGAGATGGAGAAGAAAATGAAATGGGAAAGAGGGAATTCGGCAAAGGAAGAAAGAAGAAGATTTCGGCACAAGGGTTTGAGAAAAGAAAAAGATGAAGAGAAGAGAATAGATTTGGCTTTTGAGCAAAAATGGGAGAAGAGAAGTGAAACAAGTTTCGGCTTCAAAGAAAATGAGAGGAAAACAAAGGGAATTCGACTCAATGCCTAAGGAAGAAATCGACAAGAGTCTAGGGTGCTTTTGGCTTTCGGTTTCAAAGAAGAGAAAGAAAGAAGTCCAAAATGGTGCTAAAGGATTCGGCTTGCTATGCTAGAGGGAAAAATTGACAAGTGCCCAAATGAGGTTTCGATTTTGCTTCCCAACCGAATGCACCAAGCTTTGCTAGCCGAAAATGACCCCCCTAAGCTAACTATGGAGGGACGGCACACCAAACATGTTCCCCAACCGAACACTCCTCTTTCACTGTTCAAAATTCAACAACCACCTCAAATTTCTCCTGGCCACAAATTCAAATGAGTTTGAATTTCACAAGTTCCTAAATTTTCTCCTTGCCACCAGTTTAAATTAATCTGACTTAATCCATAATTATCTGGCAGAGTTTGAGCTGAGCACAATACCTCCTCCTTGGCGTCAAAATGGTAAGTAGAAAATGGGATTTCTGCTGCTCAAACTTGAGCTCCCCTTCCCTGTATGTGGCGTCACTTTCAAGGCCCTAAGTGGTGCCTCCTTGCCACTCTTCCAAGCCAATTCTTGTGCTTAAATTCCCTATGAAATATACTTAACCCCTAGCTCCTTCAGCTCCCTTAAACTAAAGCTTAAAAATAATTTTTTTCCTGTAGCTCGGGCCTACCCTTGACTTATAACTAGACTCTAGAACCCCTCAATTAATAACACAATTAATCAATACATATGCAAAGAAGTTTAAACCCAATAGCCCCTATTTAAGGATGTTACAGTATGAGGTATCAAGACTTTCTGAGTCACGGCATGTATAGGGCTAGAATTTAAGGTTGATTAAGTTGTTGTTAATGTACCAAATTATGTTGGCCTAAGAGGGTTTATAGTTTAAAAGTGTATAGCCATTGATAATGGCTTAAGTCATTGTAATTGTATGGGAGGAAAACCTTATTTTCATGAATCAATGTATAAGATCATGTGTTTTAGTTGATAGATTGAGCCTTTACTAAATTGGTATATGTATGTATGTAGGTGAGAGTGGTAAAAAGGCTTGGTAGATAGCCTCTAAGTGTCCACACGATTAGACACATGGGTGTGTGTCTGGGCCATGTGAACCCTGCACCTTATGATTACTTGTTAGAATAGGCCACGGGTGAATCACACAACTGTGTGCATGAGCCATGTAAGACCAACGGCTTGGGCATGGACGTGTGCTCAGGCCGTGTCAAATAAGTCAGTAGCTCCACACGGTTGGAGGACACAAGCGTGTCAAGGCCATGTCAGATAAGTCAGTAGCTCCCCACGGATGGGAAACATGGGCGTGTTTGGGGGTGCACGAGCATGCCCCAAACCACACGGGCGTGTAACCTCTGATTTTGTGAGAAGATTTTTGATAAGTTCTGAAATTTCGAACAAGTGTTTAAGGCCTCATATGACCATGATACGTTTGTCAAGACCAAGAAAGAAAGGTTTTAAGTCGAAACAAAATTTTATAGCTAGTAAGTACTTAATTAAGTGAGTTCAAGCATGGTAATGTCTCGCATCCAGTCTTAGCATCGGACTTGGGTATAGGGTGTTACATTTAGTGGTATCAGAGCTATGGTTTAGTTAGTTCTAGGACTAATCTAGCAAGAGTAAGAGTCTAGCTATACATTCCATATGTGGATCATGATAGTGTGATGTCTCCCGGCCTTAACGAATTTGTTTTATTAAGAATGTGAGAATCCCACTCGAGTTAAATTTAGTAAGTTGTATGATTTCTAAGCTATATGATTTCCATCATTGAATTGCTTAGTATAATGTACATTGTCATCATGAAATGTTTAATGTTTTGCTGAATAAAGAAATCAATGAGATTAATTATAAGCAAGTCCCGATTGAATAAGAATTGCCCAGGATACTTGATCCATCAGATGATACAAGAAAGCCCGTATAAGACCAAGCCAAGGCATGGTATCGGCAATCAAGAAGAGATATTTCATATAAGTCCAAGGCAAGCTTGGCATTGAACAGATATTTCATGTAAGACCAAGGAAAGCTTGGCATTGATTCAAGAAGAGATCTTTCATGTAAGTCCAAGGCAAGCTTGGCATTGAATAGATATTTCATGTAAGACCAAGGCAAGCTTGGCATTGATTCAAGAAGAGATCTTTCATGTAAGTCCAAGGAAAGCTTGGCATTGAACATATATTTCATGTAAGACCAAGGCAAGCTTGGCATTGATTCAAGAAGAGATCTTTCATGTAAGTCCAAGTCAAGCTTGGCATTGAACAGATATTTTATGTAAGACCAAGGCAAGCTTGGCATTGATTCAAGAAGAGATCTTTCATATAAGTCCAAGGAAAGCTTGGCATTGAAAAGATATTTCATGCAAGACCAAGGCAAGCTTGGCATTGATTCAAGAAGAGATCTTTCATGTAAGTCCAAGGCAAGCTTGGCATTGAACAGATATTTCATGTAAGACCAAGGCAAGCTTGGCATTGATTCAAGAAACGACCTTTCATGTAAGTCCATGCCTAGAGTATGGCTTTGGCACCAAGTTCATGGCAAGAGATTTAGTATCATCGGTAATCCACAGAAATTCATCGGGAAAATGAGTAAAGTTAAAATGAGATACCAAGAAAGGTAGTAGTAAAGCTGATTTTATGTCATGCTAGTTAAGACTGACTGACAAGTATAATTCATGTTATGAATGATGATGCTGAGATTATGCTTATATTAGTAAAGCATACTAATTTTTGTGATCAAGTGTTACAGGTACTTTGTTTACCTTACAGACATGAGAATAGTAAGCACCATGATGTATGTGAGAAGCAGTAAGAGCAAGAAACCACCCATATTGTGGTATGAAAGCTAAAATTTAGAAGTTTGACTAAGCAGAATGCAGGAGATGAGTACGGACGTTCGACAATGAAAAGATGAATAAGACCATGGTTGAACCATGGCAATGAGAGTGCCAGTGTAAGACCATGTTTGGAACATGGCATCGGCAACAATATGAGAGCCAGTATAAGACCATATCTGTGATATGGCAACGGTATTGACATGAGTTCCATATGAGACCATACCAAGGGTACGACATTGGTATGGGTATGAGATTTCATGTAAGACTATAGCGAGGCTATGGCATCATGATGACATATAAAGAAATAGCTGGACTATGCTGTCGTGATATGAGTAAGACCATAGTTGGACTGTGACAATTAGGTAAATGACGTACTCAGACCCATAAGGCATTCATTGATTGATAATTAATTGCAAGATAAAGTAGAGTTAAAAGTTGAGTACTCAAGTAGATAGTAATGTAGAACTTGAGTAAGTGAAGACATTATTCTAATGTATTTGTGATAGAAACAATTAAAGCATGATAAATGTGTAAACTCACTTAAGATGAGTTGTATAACTATGATGATATTTTATTTATGATGAGTAGTAAATTATATACATGTGATCACAAGAGTCAATTTATGGGGCTCTGTGATCTCACCCCCTTACCACAGCGGAATTATGATGAGATGTTATAAGAGTCAAATTGAGTAAGTTAGTATGTGATTAGTGCAGTATTTATGTTAGCATTTTGAAAATGCTTGGTGTCACATTGATACATGATGCTCTACTAGGTAGAGTAATTATTGTTGAACATGAGGCTGAAGTCCTTGGGGACTAGAATACAAAGGCTATCATTGAGATATGAATTAGATAAGGTCCCGTATAAAACTATGTTCGAGGCTTGGCCTCGGCACCAAGATATGATTCCGTAAAAGACCATATTTGTAATATGGCAATGTTAATGAATATGAACTCGTGTAAGACCACATACAGAATATGGCATCGATACTTGATGAAGAAGACCATATGAGACCTTATCCAGAGATATGGCAATGGCAATTAAAGGAGATTCCATATGAGACCATCACTAGAATGTGATATTGGTTTCGTACCTACATGAAGGACGGTGGATATGCGTCTTTGGCTATCCCTGGTAATCAATAGGACAGACAGATGATTATAGAGGTAGAAATAAGGATTGTGTCAAAATCATGTGAATGAGTGAATACAGTCCCTTGTGAGCGAGTCGCAAGGAAATGAATACGGAGTGAGGCATGGTATATACTTAATAAAGGCGATTATTAGTAAATATGCCTGAAAGCTTTAACAATTGTATTGATTATGCATTGTTAAGAACAAAGGGAAGTTAACCTAAGTTATTTGATGCAAGTGAGTAGGAAGCCTGAGCTGTATATTTGTAGAGATCCTTTTTAATTTGAGGTTTGTTAATGAAAAGAATCGTTAAAGAGTTTGAGGACAAAATGGCTAAAGAAATAATGTTGAACTGTGAAAGTGTTCAATTATGATAACCATAACTGTATGGATCATAATGATCTCTTTAAGTATTAAGTGTTAAGAACTTTTTCCTTTTTGGAGGCAACATAGTTGTTTATCTCATGAAATGAGATAGTACGAGAAGATTAGCTGACTTTGAAATTAGGTTAAATGGTTGTCGATTTAGTAATTGGAATTGACATTCCTTTATATCCTTGTAACCATGTAAGGGTATTTTAAGGAAGAAGTCCGTGATGATCTTAGTATAAGAAGTGAAATCACCAGTTTCACGTTGTATGATGGGCCTTCGAGTAAGTCAAATAGAGTTAATGGATTCGATCAATATGTTCCTAAGGTCGCGAGATATGATGCTAGTAAAAGTTTTAGATTAGTACAGCAAAAGAAGCTCAGATTTGAGTGTGCTAGGAAATGTTCTCTATGTGGAAAAAGGAGTAGATTAATATATTGACACATGATTCGAGTTTTGTGTATATTCATGCATGAATCAGTAAAAAGGGTAAAATTCTGTATATATGAGAGTAGGGAGCATAATACAAAGATATGCTCACCGGAATGTTCAAACTATCATAGTTGAGTTGAAAGCTATAGAAAGAACTACTAATTGGAAGTTCTAGTACTGAGTTCAGTCTAAATCGAGAAAAAAGAGTTGATTGGTTAATGATCCATGGAAAAATCAATATGTATTTTTCCGAATTTGATAAGTGAGAATATTTTATGCTGTAAGAGATTTTGAGAATGAATTGGTGGAAATCGCTTGAACTATTACATTAGTGGGTATAGTTATTGTAATACTTCTCAGATAGCAGACATAGTACAGGTATCTGAATAAAAGATCCTTGTCAAGCAATGCGAATTAGTTACTCGGTTGACCATTAGTTGGTAATATCTTAGTTTCAGCAAGGTTAATGACTAAAGCGAGTTTTTCTTTCTGAGTAGAGGAGTTCAGAAATGAGGTAGTAAATGGTATTTTAAAAAAGCTCTGAATGAGTTTATTCCAGGTGTTAAAATTCAGGTTAGATAAGATTTTCGTTGTCTATATTTCCTTGAGATAGAATTTGAATGACGATGAGTCCCGAACTTATTTAGAAGTTTCGGGGTAAGAGATTCAGTTGTAGCATATCTGCTAAAGCAAGAGAAAAAGAAGAACGATTATGTGCATAAATGTGTTGACAAGTAGAGTACATTTCACGACATAATTGAGTTAAGGTCAGAGGTGGTTGAATACTAAAAGATGAGTTTTAAAGTGTACAAATCCAGACTATTACCTTCAATAAATACTTTAATGAGAAAGTGAGATGAAACCTTATGGATTTCTAATTTAGTTGGACAATATTCCCAAGGAGGGGATGTCTTTCGAATTGTAGTGGATTGATTAGTGTAGATCCGAACGATCATTTGGATATATATATATAGAATTCCAAATTGGTGGATTGCTGAATACAATATATAAGCAGAAGAAGGATAACGTAAATCTCAAGTTACGTTTTGACCTTATGTATCACAGCTAAAGAGTTGTTGGTAAGAGAAACTTGAGGATACATGAGATTGTGATTTTGAATAGTTGAGGGAAATGTTTTAAGAAAGTTAGTAACAACTCCTCCTGATAAGATTTTCGGGGATGAAAATCCTTAAGGGGGAGAATTGTAATAGCCCGATTTAGGGGCTAGTCAGAATAGTGATCTTGGAATCACTAATTCGAGGATAGATAAGACTATTTTCATGTTATGTTATGTGTTATAACATGTTTATAAGGATGTATGAAAATTTTGGTGCCTTAATTTTAGCAATTTCTAGCTAATTTGTGAAAAAAGGACTAAATCGTATAAAGTGTGAAAGTTTTATTTTACTTGCAAAAGGTGCCAAATAGCTATGGGCTATTAATTGGAGGCCCCAATTGTGCAAATTGGCCTTGTTTTAAGTGAGTAGGTCGGCCATGTGACATAGGGATCAAGAATTTTTAACTTTGGTCAAAATAGGTGGGAATTAGGTGAAAAAAATGAATAAAATAAGGTGAGTAAAAGATGTTATCATCTTTCACTATTCACCTATCTTCTCTCCACCAAAAATTGAAGAAGAACTGGAGCTTTGGGGCTTTAAACTTTCAACCAAGCTATCTCCCTTATTAGTAAGTGATTTTGATGACTTTTCTTGATAAAAATTGTACTTTTGGAGTCCCCAAAGCTTAAGCTAGCTAATGAGGGGATTATTTTGCAATATGGTTAAGAGTCTAAGGGCTTACCATTAGAGAGTCTATGCTGGTTGCTGAGTTTTTATGGAAGAAAATGAATGATAAGATGATGAGAGACAACTTTTGTGAAGGGTGTTGTCATGAAAACACCTAATTGGGACTAAAATGCAAAAATTGTGATTTATTCATTAAAGCATGAAATAGTTGGAATTATGAGTATTTGTAAGAGGATTAAATGTTCAGCTAAGTTTGTTTAACAAGAAAATGTGATAAAAATTTATTTACGATCCTAGGGGCAAAATCGTAATTTTGCCAAAGTATAGGGGCAAAATGGTCATTTTTTCCTAAGTGGATATTATGTTGTAATATGATCATTAAGTGATTAAACGAGCAAATTTCATTGTTCTAGATCAAAGAAAATGAGTTTCGGACCTAGAATGGATGAAAAGAGAAATGTGGGCAAATAGTCATTTCCGGCTATTTCGACAACGAGGTAAGTTCATGTGCAATTATTGAAGGTATGCATGAGTTTATTTAAGTATTCCGATGTTGTAGGGAATGTATATTCACTCTATAGATGTATGATACATATATTATTTGATGAGATGCCATGAGAATTGAGTCCTAGAGTAATGAGAAATGCATGTAGAATGTTAAGACGATAGTTAAAGCCTCGTATAAGACCATATTGAATTCTGTCTTCGATGTAAGAATTCGTATAAGACCATGTCAGGGACATGGCATCGACATGTTAATCCAAGTAAGACCCTATTGGGGTAAGATTTCTATGTGACTTCATGTGTATGAGACTCAAGAGAATATTTTATAACTTGAGTATTTCAGCAGATATGATGAATGTATGTGGTTGTACCACGAGGAGCACAGGAATGTGTTAGAACTGAAAGGTGATAAACTCAATTTATGATGAACCCTTCGTGGGAAATGCATAAATAATGCACCTTAGTTGCATGAGATGATTTATTAGCGTAGTCCGTGAATGTTAGCAAGAATAGAAGTGTACGTAAATGTTCTTGAATGAACATTTAAGATAGAGGTAAGCTGGTGGGTTGTTATTCACGAATGATAAATGACGGTGAGCTATGTGCGGTATCACCTCATTGTTGGTAGTGGTGGGCTGTACGCGATACCATCAGTTGTATTAATACTGGTGAGCTAAGTGCGTAACCCTCGAGAGATGGGTAGCTTATTGAAAATGTTTGATGTGTTGTCTTATGTGATTACATGACAATCAGTATAGGAATGAAATCTAGTTAAATGAGCAATTGGCTTGAAGTATGGTAAAATATAGAATGAGTAAGCTTCAAGAGTGATTGAGTAAGCTTCAAGAGCGGTTTAGTAAGAAATCATTAGTTAATGGGAAAGACCCAGTATAAAGATGCTTTGTGGTGGTGTATATTCAATGAACTTATAAAATTATCATTTTATGCAGATGAACTTACTAAGCATTATTGCTTACTCCTCTTTCTTTCCCATCTCTTATAGGTTATTTTAACTAGCTCGAGTTGGAGGCTGCCGGAGATGTTATCACACTATCGAGCAGACACATTGTACGAGGTGTCAAGACTTTCTGAGTCATGGCATGTATAGGGCTATAATTTAAGGTTGATTAAGTTGTTGTTAATGTACCAAATTATGTTGGCCTAAGAGGGTTTATAGTTTAAAAGTGTATAGCCTTGATAATGGCTTAAGTCATTGTAATTGTATGGGAGGAAAACCTTATTTTCATGAATCAATGTATAAGATCATGTGTTTTAGTTGATAGATTGAGCCTTTACTAAATTGGTATATGTATGTGTGTAGGTGAGAGTGGTAAGAAGGCTTTGTAGATAGCCTCTAAGTGTCCACACGGTTAGACACACGAGCATGTGTCTGGGCCGTGCGAACCCTGCACCTTATGATTACTTGTTAGAATAGGCCACGGGTGAATCACACGGCCGTGTGCATGAGCCGTGTAAGACCCACGGCTTGGGCATGGGCGTGTGCTCAGGCCGTGCCAAATAAGTCAGTAGCTCCACACGGTTGGAGGACACGGGCGTGTCAAGCCGTGTCAGATAAGTCAGTAGCTCCCCACGGATGGGAAACATGGGCGTGTTTGGGGGTTCACGGGCGTGGCCCAAACCACACGGGTGTGTAACCTTTAATTTTTGAGAAGATTTTCGATAAGTTTTGAAAGTCTGAACAAGTGTTTAAGGCCTCGTATGACCATGATACGTATGTCGAGACCAATAAAGAAAGGGTTTAAGTCGAAACAAAATTTTATAGCCAGTAAGTACTTAATTAAGTGAGTTCAAGCATGGTAATGTCTCGCATCCAGTCTTAGCATCGGACTTGGGTACGGGGTGTTACAGAGTTTAACAAATTCGCTCGTATTCAGTCACAATCATTCGACCTTGTTTTAGCTTCAAGAACTCTTTGTGTTTCTGATCTATAAACCGTTCGCTGATATATTTCTTTTTGAACTCCTCTTGGAAGAAGTCCCAAGTAACTCTTTCTCTTGGTACTACCGATACTAAAATGTTCCACCAATGATATGCCAAATCCCTCAGGAGTGATATATCACATTTCAAGCACTCCTTCGGTGTGCAAGAAAGCTCATCGAATACCCGGATAGAGTTCTCAAGCCGAAATTCTGCCCTCTCAGAATCATCATCGACATTTTCTCTAAATTCTCCAGCCCTTTACTTTCCAATCTTATCGACTGGAGACTTATTCAGTCTTACCAATTCTACACCTTGGGGAGCTACGGGAATTGGTTGAGGGTTAGGTAGGAGTGGAAGATGTCAGGAAGCCAGATTTTTCTGAACAAACTCGGCAAGCAACTCTTTCAACCTTTGGAAGAAGGCTTCTCTGGCCTCCTCTCCTTGACCAATTGTCACTGGTCTACTTTCGGATAGCGCGGTCCCTTAAGTGGGAGCCGGCGCCTTACTTTCAATGTCATCAGCCACTTCTCGGTCGGGATCCATTTACTATATGAAAACACAGTTTAAATTGTCAGGAGTCGTCACACTATCAAAATTCATATATGGAATGTATAGCTAGACTCTTACACACGCTACGTTAGTCCGAGAACCGACTAAACTGTGACTCTGATACCACTAAATGTAACACCCCTTACCCGTATTCAATGCTAGAACAGGGCTTGAGGCATTACTGGACTTATAACACAAGTATTCACACAATCCCAACTCATAAATTTGCGTCCAAAATTAAAACCATTCATATTCAATCATAAAGTCCCCTATACGAGCCTACAAAGCCCAAAACATGCTTTGGAAGTGGTTCGAGACTAAATCTAGAACTTTAGAAAGTTTACAAAACTTAGAAAAATTTTCATGTTATAGGGGTCACAGGCCCGTGTGACCCTGAGACATGCCCGTGCTACAGGCTGTGTTCAATTTAGGGTGCTCTCTAACTTGTGCCACACGGCCGTGCCACACGCTCATGTGGTTAATTTAATTTTCGTAATTTTTTAATAAAATAGGTGCAAATTTTACATGGCCGGGGCACATGCTCATGTTCAAGGCGGTGTAGCACACACGGCCGAGACACATGCTCGTTCTCTGCCCGTGTGCTCAATTTTGGACATCCTGTTTCTCAAAATTAAGGTGCAAGGAACAGATGGCCAATACACACACCCGTGGGGCAAGTCGTGTGTCGCACACGGCCTAGACGCACGCTCATGTCTCTAACCGTGTGGACAACATAAAGGCTATTTACCAAGCCATTTGCCACCCATATTCACACATACATTTACACCAATTCAAAGGGACAAAACATAACATACTTAGGCAACCAAACATCCACAACCAAGACATCCACACTTCATTCACATGCTACATCTATCATACATAAACATCACATATTTATCAACTCAAATAGTGCATGTTCCCACATTCATGAAAGGCATCATCATAAGAATATAGCCATATACAAAATGAAATCATTAACCATTATAAGCCAATACATTTGGCCACATTGCAAATGACACATATAACAAAATGATCAAGTCCCTATACATGCCATACATTCAAAATGCCAAGATCATCAATACCCAAAATGAGAGTTTGATAGTGTGATTCGAATCTCCGACGATCTCCGATTTCGAGTTAGCTTGACGACACTATAAAAACATGAAAAATAAGTAGAGTAAGCTATATAGCTTAGTGAGCTCGTATGCAAGAAATAAACAACCTTACCATGCATATAACATTCAATTAACATAACATAATTCAATGTGAACCTACCATAGTTTCATAATCACAATTTATCCCATCACAAAACTTATCTCATATTCATCATTTCACACATTTAATAAGCATAAGCTTTACATACATACCTGAGCCATCTCAAAATGAATGTACACATACTTTCATCTTTGACATAACCATAAACCACTCAGAATAAAAATGTCAGATACTCGAGAAAATTTGCACACTCAGTGCCACATATGTAGCCAAAGCTACCTAAGTCTTATATCACATAACCGCTCGCTCATGAGCTATCGACGGGCCTGCTCACACAAGCTATCAATCAAGATGTAGCTACACAGTGCTGCTCACACAAGTTGTCAAGTATCTACAACATATGCTGGTCTACTTAGCCACTAGTAGGACGTATGAGACCAGCACCTGAATTACATAATCACATGACACATAATGAACCTAGTGACATGTCACTTGTATCTTAACCTATTACTAAGGTTCAAACGGGGTTTCTTGCTTGTCAATTCATCTTCGGACTCGTTCGTAGGATTATACTCATTTACAAAATCAAATATACAATTCATGCAATATTAAAGCATTTAGATACAATTATTTTAAAACTTATTTTTAACATACGAACTTACCTTGGTACAAAATGGCTAATAGTTCAATTTGGTCCACAACTTTGTTCTTTGGCGGTCTAGGTCAGAACCTCGTCTTTCTTGATCTATAATATCAAATTTAACTTATTCAATTATCACATTATTCAATTTAATCCCAAAAATTACATTTTTGCCCCTAACTTTTCAACTTTTTACATTTTTAGTCCCTAGGCTCGTAAAATGATTTTCATTCGATTTCTTCATTACCCAAGCCTAGCAAAATCTTTTTCATGCTCATACAGCCTACATTTTTCATTAAATCACACTTCTACTACATATTTTACAACTTTTACAAACAGGTCCTTCTTGACATTTTCATCAAAAATCACTTAGTAAAAGTTGTTTATTCAACATCAAATTTGCATAATCTACCATTAAACATCAAAATACACCCATGTCTAACATGGGTCAAAACCTAGACCTTGATCATATCTTAAATTAGTGGTAGAAATAGATAACTCGAGTTACAATGACTTCAAAAATGTAAAGAGCATTAAAAACGGGGCAAGAACGGATTTAAAATCGAGCTTGGAAGATGAGAAAACCCTAGCTATGTCTTCCTTAGTAATATTCGGCCATGGGAGAAGAAGATGGACAAGATTATGGTTTTATTTTGCTTATTAATTCATTTATTTACCAAATGACCAAAATGCCCTTTCTTTAAAACACCCAAATTTCACCTAAATCATGTCCATTTTTGTCCACCAACTTAACCAATGGTCTAATTACCATCTAAGGACCTCCAATTTAAAATTTCATAGCAATTAGACACCCCTAGCTTCTAGAAGACACATTTTGCACCTTTTGCAATTAGTCCTTTTAACTAAATTGAGTGCCCAAACATCAAAATCTTCAAACAAAATTTTCATGAAATCATTCCATAAAATTTAAGACCTTAAAAATATAATAAAAATAAATTTTACTATGTTAGATTTGTGGTCTCGAAACTACTATTTCGACTAGGCCCAAAACCGAGCTATTACATTTGTTGTCGCAAATTCAAATCTTTCTGAGACATTAGATACTTCAAGCTCTTATGGTTGGTAAATATGTGGCACTTATTACCAAATAAATGATGTCACCAAATTTTCAATGTGAAAGCAATAGCGGCCAACTCTAAGTCATGTATCGGGTAATTCTTTTTATGCGATTTTAACTATTTGGAAGCATAAGCTATCACTTTGCTTTCTTGAATTAAAACACATCCCAAACTGATCAATAACGCATCAATGAAAATCACAAACTCTTTACCCAACCCAGGCTAAACTAAAACTGGTGCTTTAGTTAAAAGTGCTTTCAACTGTTCAAAACTCTGTTGGCATTTCTCAGACCACTCAAACTTCACATCTTTCTGTAACAATTGAGTCATCGGTGTAGCAATCATCGAGAAACCTTTTACAAAACACTGATAGTAGCCAGCTAATCCCAAAAAACTCCTGACTTCGGATATGTTTCTTGGTGTTTTCTAGTCAATAACTGTTGAAATCTTACTCGGATCAACTCTGATGCCTTCCGTTGAAACAATGTGCCCTAAAAATCCAAACTTTCAGAGCCAAAACTCACATTTACTGAATTTAGTAAACAGCTGCTTATCTCTCAATGTTTGTAACACAATTGTAACACCCCTAACCCATATCCGTCGCTGGAACTGGGTTACGGAGCATTACCAAAACTTTTCAGAACATTTTTAGATAAATCATGTAAATCACTACTCATTAACCGAGATCATTCGTAATGTCCCTTAGATGGACCCTCGAGGTCCAACACGAGCATTAGAATCAAGTAGGGACTAAATCGAAAACTCAGGGAATTTTTTGCGAAATTCTAAAATTTTCCAAGGTGTAGGGCTCACACGACCGTGTGGTCCAAGGTACACGCCCGTGTGACCTTGGGACACGCCCTTCCTATAGGCCGTGTTCGAAATTAGGTGGCGCTCTGACTTGTGCCACACGACCATGCCACACACCCGTGTGCTAGGCCACGTGGTTAATTAATTCAATTCGAATTAGGTATAGGTTTCACACAGCCAAGACACACGCCCGTGTCTCTACCCTTGTGCTCAATTATGAGCATTTTGTTTTCTCGAATTTATGGTGCAGGGGATACAAGGCCTAACCACATGCCAGTGTTACCAGGCCATCTATCACACACGATCTAGACACACAACCATGTGTCTGCCCGTGTAGACAAAATAAAGCTATTCCTACCTTCATTTCTCACCATAATATTTTCCATAATCCTACACCACATCTTGCACTCATAACCCAACAAATCCAAGCATTTTATTTAAGTTAATTCTATCATTTAACATGATATATCATCACATACAATTACTAACCATTTCAAACATTCTAATAAATCATATTCCATCCATCATCATGGCATATCATTTCATGCATACATGTTTACAATCTTACCTTGGTTATGTCCTCATGTTAGACATAATTAGATCAACTACTTAACATGTATGTGGCTAACATAATATGACATTACAAGTATATCAAAACAATCATTACTAGCCATTCCAATGGCTAGATTACAAGCAGCGTTCATGTTTACATGTCAATATGGTCAACATATCCTATACATGCCATTACAACCACAACTGAATTGCCATACTATACCTACACGGGCTGAAGGATAGTGTGAGTGATCTCCACCGAGTTTCTAATCCAATGAGCTTCTGATTTACTCTAAAATAGGGGAAAATAAAATGGGGTAAGCATAAAATGCTTATTAAGTTCGAATAACATGGAACTTAACTTACCATACATCCTATTTTAGGTAACTAAGTAAGTCGTATCCAATCACTTTGATCTCAAGCCCTACACACATCCTCATTGCCCTTGTTAGTCATATACTCCATAGTAATATCAAGATATTTATGGGCTCAACAATAATCAAGTTTCCAAGCACATATGCTTTCCACATAATGTATCCATTCAACATACATAATTCATCTCATTATTTCAAGTATAATATCGTAATAGTTAATTTTCAAGTTTAGATCATTTCGTATCAAAACTCTACACATAATACTCTGAATATCAAAGTCACAATTAGTACAATCTAGGTGTACAAGTCCATAATCAAGAATGAACATTCTCATCAAATACTTTCCATGTACAAATATCATAATCTCATATTTCATATATCACTTGTCGTGTATCATCATTTTCTTGCATTTCATGTAATATTCTTTCATGTCATATTTCCATATCATATGTATCATTCCATGTCAAGTTGTTTTCAATTCATCTTTGCTCTTGTCAGAACTTTACCCATTGAATTTATTTGAAATATTGATGGATACATAGGTAGTACACCCAAGGTGTACAAACCAGAATCCGTCAATTCACATCCAATAGTACCCTAAAGGTACAATTTTTAGAGAGCACTCTCGAGCTACACATGTATACAACGGGATTACCAGTCCAGGCTAAATCTTTTTTATGTCATATGCTCTAAAGTGCTTGTTCTGGATTACCCGCCTGGCCTAAATCCAATCCATAACATATGCTCGAGAGGACTTATATTAGGATTACCCCTCCAGGCTAAATCCTATCAGAATTGAGGTCGAAAGATTACTCATCCGAGCTAAATCCTATCCGTAACAAATGCAGGACCTCTTTCGTTTCTAGAAATCACATATCCATCGATTTTCCATTTATTCAACCGGGATTTAAATACTTTTCATACCTTATCAGCATTTGATTATTTCATACCTCCATAACATTTATGTAATTCAAGTAAAACACATTCCACATTCAAGTAGAGTATACAAGTAACATTTTATCCATTTACCATTTTATCGGGCATTTTCATTTATTGGGCTATATCGAGTAGGTGATCATTTCACATATTTATGACATTGATAAAATTCACAAACACAACATTTAAATCAAGCATAAAAAAATTTATAATTTAGTTACACGAACTTACCTCGACAAAGGTTCGTGTACGTAAAATCTACTAATTTGACATTTTTCTCTTTTTCCTCGTTTTAACTCCGAATTGGTCTATCAGTATCTATATGAGTAGATTTAACATCAATTTATCATATTTTACATTCATGTGGACTAAATTTTAATCCTAGGAAAAATTACTATTTTGCCACTAACTTTTCCATAAATTCCATTTTCGTCCTTAGGCTCAAAAAATGAAACTTGTTCAAATTACTCCTTATTCCAAGCCTAACCAAAGCCCCATTACAAATTTTACAGCACATGTATTCATAAAATTTTAGAATTTTTCATCAAATTTTATAACTTTTCATTTTAGTCCCTAAATCATGCCCCATTACAAATTTTACAGCACATGTATTCATAAAATTTCAAAAAAATTTCATCAAATTTTACAACTTTTCATTTTAGTCCCTAAATCATGTTTTCATCAAAAATCACTTTGTAAAAGATGTTTATCTATCAAAAATCTTTCATTTTCTACCATAAATTTCTAATTTCCAGCATATATATCCATGACCCATTTTTATACTTTGATAAATTTTCAAATTAATCCCCAAATAGAGAGATTAAGCTATCCTGTTTCCAAAAATATCAAAATTACTAAAAACGAGACAAGGAAACTTACCCAATTTGGCCATGAAAGTCTCTTCTCTCTTTCCTAGGGTTTCCATGTTTATTTTGGGGAAGAAGATGAAAAAATATTATTTTTTATTTTCTTTTCATCTTTTTAATCAATTAAAACTTTCACTTTCCAATTTAGTCCTTACCCTTTTTCTATATTTCCATGGATGAGTCACCAAGCAAAATCTACATACTTTTTTTAACAGTCTAATTACCATATAAGGACCTCTAGTTTTGAATTCCATAGTTATTTGATCCTTATAGCTACTAGAATTCAACTTTCACATTTTATGCGATTTAGTCCTCGTAATTAAGTACATAATCGATAAAATTTTCTTATCAAAATTTTCACACGACATTTCTAGTATAATATGGATCATATAATAAAATAAAAATAAATTTTATATTTCAGCTTAGATTTGTGGTCCTGAGACCACTGTTCCGATTTCACTGAAATTGGGTTGTTCAACTCTCCCTCCTTAAGAAATTTTCGTCCTCGAAAATTTGACGAGTAAGAAGATTCAGGCATTACTTTCTTATCTTTCTATCCGGTTCTCAAATAGCTTTCTCTATATCATATCATTGTCCAAGAACTTTCACTAAAGATTCCTTTATACTTTTATCTCTTTCACTTCACATGTCAGAATTTCAACCAGTCACTTGTTGTAAGTCATGCCAAGCTGAATTTAACATTTACCAAAACAAATAACAGATGATGGGTCTGGTCGATTCTGTCATAACACATAGACTCATAAAGACATTATGAATTTTTTAAAACTCTGATAATAATACTAATCAATACGAAACCAGTCCAATTCTTTTCAATAATCTTTATGACCTGATAAACCACAAGCTTAATTTGCCTTTATGGGCAAACTGGGGAACTTCCTTTCATGGTGAATCTCCAAAAATACTTTGTTACCATCAGAAACTCTATTTCTTTTCATTTCAGATCCACATTAGATTTTTGACAATCAAATACTACTTTTAAACTATTTCAGACCATTTTCATCTTTCTTCGGTCTCAAATAATCAAACTTACTACATGTATCCTTTCTCACTGAACTCCGTCCAAGACATCAGAGTTTTGCATTTGTGACCATATAAAACCTCATACAGCCAAATTTTGTACGTGACTGCCAACTACTATTATAAGTAAATTCAACCCAAGGCAAATACTTTTCTTAGTTACATTCAAATTCAAGTACACAACATCGAAGCATATTTTCCAAAATCTGAATCATATGTTCAGACTGATCATCCGTTTGAAAATTAAACACGGTGCTAAAATGTAACTGTATACCTAGAGTTTCTCATAACTTGTTTCAGAATCTGAATACAAACCTTAGTTCTCCATCAGAAATAACAGAAACTAGCACTTCATGAAATCTGAAAATCTCAAAAATAGGTAATTCAAGCAATCTATCAAGTGAGAAATTCATTCATACCAGGATAAGATGTGCAGGCTTCGTCGAACAATAGACAATTACTCAATTCGTATCTTTCTTTTTCATGGTCAGGGAAAATCCTAATATAAAATTCATAGAAATTTTGTCCCATTTCCATTTTGGTATTTTCACTGTCCATAACCTTCTTGAAAGTATCATCTCTATCTTGCTAATACATTCAGCATTTAAATATAGATTCAGAAATACCACATTTCATCCTGGGCTACCAATACATCTTTTTCAAATCATTATGTATTTTATCATTTCCCAAGATAAACAAACATAGTACCGCTATAATCATTCATATAAAATTTCCTGTACATGCTCTAAATTTTTTAGTAGACAGACTCAGTCTTTGAATAATAGACATTTATTAGATCTATTCTGTAATTCTGATTCAGAAATTATTTCACATTGTATTCATTTAACCTACAACTCATTATCACTATTCTGGGTTTCATTAATCTGTTGTAGAAACATCAGTTTATCTCCATACTCAGTTAAAATTGAGATATTATAAGACAATCATAATCGGTATCCATGGCTTGAAAAGTATACAAAGATTTTCTATTCAGAACATCTGTAACTACCTTCATTCTTTCTAAGTGATATGCAATTATCAAATCACAATCTTTCAACCTTTCAAACCACATATGCTGTCTCAGATTCAAATCTTTTAGAAACATCAAATACTTCAAACTTTTCTGATCAGTGCTTATATGATATTTTCACCATACAAATATTGTTACCAAATTTTCAGTGCAAACATAATAATTGTCAACTCAAGATCATATTTCGGGTAATTCTTTTCTAGTAATTTTATCTAGCTAGAAGTATAGATCATTTATTTACATTTCTTCATCAAAACACAGTTTAATCCATTTAATGATGTATCACTGTAATAATAAATTCCTCACCCGATTCAGACTAAACTAGAACTGAGGCTTTAGTCATCAGGGCTCCCAACTGATCAAGACTTTACTAATATTTGTCAGTCCATTCAAATTTTACATCTTTCTGTAATATCCATATCATTGATGCAGTTATCATAGAAAACACTTTCACACAAAGTAAAAAGGATATAGATTATTCTGAGGTCACAATCATCAGATAAGTTAAAACCATAATACTATAATAGATCCAACATTTCCACAATATAAATGGAATAATACCTCAACCTCAATACTATTTTTCACATAAAAAAGGAATACCAAGGTGGCTCCAATATCATCCAATGTAATAATACAGTTTCTATATCTATGTTCCATATTACAAAATTCCTATTATCAAGTCAGAATTCGTAATAGTAATAAGTATAATTACCACTGACCAATGAATATCTTTCACAAATAAACCATGCTTGAATAATAAAGAGATTGATGATATCTCAGAGAAAATTTAGAAGAGTAATATCATGCATACTCAGTAGAAACAACTGTGATAAAGACAATACAATTCGTACATTCGCGATTCAGGGCATCAATCAATAGAATTAGAAAGTGATATAATATGAACCTTATCATCCAATCTTATATCAATCATGATGAATTAGAAAACCCAAATAAGATAGAGAAATACTACTCATGAATCAACCTGACTTACAGTAATTCCATCTATCATGATTTACTAGCCTTTCAATATGACGAATATTGCATCTAAATATGAACAATTTCATATACCTCTAAGAATAATAGAACTTATAGAATACCCAGGAGATGTTGCTATAATATACTTAATTATAACAGCTGCTTTCAAATATCCTTGCAATTTCATCTCTATTCCACTGACCAATAAAGTCATCAATAATCTTACATCATTCAGTTCACTGAAAGAGTCAATTCAGAAGAATTTTTGGCTAATCTGTTCTGTAATTATCATATATGGATAAGTCAATTACTCATGAATAACTTCTTCCTTAACAATGACATCACATATTCAAAATAATCTTTAGAAAAATATGATATCTCTTTTAATACCATCTTTACTTACTAACCCGTTCCCATTCTGACTACATCATTAGTCATTCACCCTTTAAACTCTTTAGTTCCACATTCATGAGCTTAATCCATATAAATCTTGTGAATTTCATTGTATAACACAATACTGGTAAGAGGTGGAGATCGTAAGCATCAAATCAAAAATTAACTTTCATATATATATATGCTCATATAACATAACACTTATCATTTTTATGTGTTATAAAACATATATCCATACTTTTCAAATTCTATTTCATCATCAATAACATTTTACTCAGATACTTAAGTATCTCTTTTGGAGTCATCAGAATTAGCTCGATTGGAAAGCATCACAGTCTATTTGTAAAATAATTTTTCATCAGAGTCGGGAGATATCACACTATTCAGGTTAAATAATGGCATGTATTTCTAGACTTCACATATGCTACGTTCAGTCCGAGAACAAACTAAACTGTAGCTCTGATACCACTAAATGTAACATCCCTAACCCGTATCTATCGCTAAAATAGGGGTACAGAGCATTACCAAAACCTTTCAAAAAATTTTCAGATAAATCATGTAAATCACTACTCATTAACATAGATAATTCTTAACGTCCCTTAGATGGACCGTCAAGGTCCAATACGAGCATTAGAATCAAGTAGGGACTAACTCGAGAACTCAATGAATTTTTCATGAAATTCCAAATTTTCCAAGGTGTAGGGATCACACGCCCGAGTGGTCCAAAGGACACACCCGTAAGACCCTGGGACACGCCAGTGCTGCAGGCTGTGTTCAAAATTAGGTAGCTCTCTAAATTGTGCCACACGGTGATGCCACACGCCCTGTGCTAGCCGTGTGGTTAATTAATTCAATTCGAATTAGGTTTAGGTTTCACATGGCCAAGACACATTCCTGTGTTCAAGATTGTGTCACCCACACAGCTGAGACACACGCTCGTTTCTCTGCCCATGTGCTTAATTCAGAGCATTCTGTTTTCTCAAATTTAAGGTACAAGGGACACACGGCCTAACCACATGCCCGTGTTACCAGGCCGTATGTCATACACGGTCTAGACACACATCATGTGTCTGCCCATGTGGACAAAATAAAGTCATTCCTAGCTTTATTTCTCACCCCAATCTTTTCCATAATCCTACACCACATCTTGTATTCATAACCCAACAAATCCAAGCATTTTATTCAAGTTAATTCTATCATTTAACATGATATATCATCACATACAATTACTAACCATTTCAAACATTCTAATAAATCATATTCCATCCATCATCATGGCATATCATTTCATGCATACATGTTTACAATCTTACCTTGGTTATGTCCTCATGTTAGACATAATTTGATCAACTACTTAACATATATTTGGCTCACAAATATGACATTACAAGTGTATCAAAACAATCATTACTAGCCATTCCAATGGCTAGATTACAAGCATCGTTTATGTTTACATGCCAATATGGTCAACATATCCTATACATGCTATTACAACTACAATTGAATTATCATACTATACCGACATGGGCTGACGGATAGTGTGAGTGATCTCCGCCAAGTGTTCAATCCAACGAGCTTCCGATTTACTCTAAAATAAGGGAAAATAAAATTGGGTAAGCATAAAATGCTTAGTAAGTTTGTATAACATGGTACTTAACTTACCATACATCCTATTTGAGGTAACTAAGTAAGGCATATTCAACCACTTTGATCTCAAGCCCTACACACATCCTCATTGCCTTTGTTAGTCATATATTCCATAGTAATATCAAGATATGTATGGGCTCAATAATAATCAAGTTTCCAAGCACATATTCTTTCCACATCATGTATTCATCCAACATACATAATTCATCTCATTATTTCTAGTATAATTTCATAATAGTTCATTTCAAGTTCATATCATTTCACATCAAAACTTTACACATAATACTCGGAATATCAAAGTCACGATTAGTACACTCTAGCTGTACAAGTCCATAATCAAGAATGAGCATTCTCATCAAATAGTTTCCATGTACAAATATCATCATCTCATATTTCATATATCACTTATCATGTATCATCATCTTCTTGCTTTTCATGTAATATTCTTTCATGTCATATTTTCATATCATATGTATCATTCCATTTCTAGTTGTTTTCAATCCATCTTTGCTCTTGTCAGAAATTTACCCGTTGAATTTATTCGAAATATTGATGGATACACAGGTAGTACACCCAAGGTGTACAAATCAGAATCTGTCAATTCACGTCCAATAGTACCCTTAAGGTACAATTTTCAGAGAGTACACCCTCGAGCTACACATGTATACAATAGGATTACCAGTCCAAGCTAAATCCTTTTTATGTCATATGCTCTAAAGAGCTTGATCTGGATTACCCGTCCGGGCTAAATCCAATCAATAACATATGCTCGAGAGGACTTATATCAGGATTACCCCTCCAGCTAAATCCTATCAGAATTGAGGTCGAAGGATTACTCATCCGAGCTAAATCCTATCCGTAACAAATGCAGGACCTCTTTCGTTTCGAGAAATCACATATCCATCGATTTTCTATTTATTCAACCGGGATTTAAATACTTTTCATACCTTATCAGCATTTGATTATTTCATACCTTCGTAACATTTATGTAATTCGAGTAAAACACATTCCACATTCAAGTAGAGTATACAAGTAACATTTTATTCATTTACCATTTTATCGGGCATTTCATTTATTGGGCTATATCGAGTAGGTGATCATTTCACATATTTATGACATTGATAAAATTCACAAACACAACATTTAAATCAAGCATAAAAATTTTACAATTTAGTTACATGAACTTACCTCGACAAAGGTTCGTGTACGTAAAATCTACTAATCCGACATTTTCCTCTTTTCCTTGTTCTAACTCTGGATTTGGTCTATCCTTATCTGTACGAGTAGATTTAACATCAATTTATCACATTTTACATTCATGTGGACTAAATTTTAATCCTAGGAAAAATTACTATTTTGCCCTTAACTTTTCCATAAATTCCATTTTTGGCCCTAAGCTCGGAAAATGAAACTTGTGCAAATTACTCCCTATTCCAAGCCTAACCAAAGCCCCATTACAAATTTTACAGAACATGTATTCATTCAGAATTTTTCATCAAATTTGACAACTTTTCATTTTAATCTCTAAACCATGTTTTCATCAACAATCACTTTGTAAAAGATGTTTATCTATCAAGAATCTTTCATTTTCTATCATAAATTTCTAATTTCCAGCATATATATCCATGACCCATTTTTATACTTTGATAAATTTTCAAATTAATCCCCCAAATAGAGAGATTAAGCTATCCCATTTCCAAAAATATCAAAATTACTAAAAACGAGACAAGGAAACTTACCCAATTTGGCCATGAAAGTCTCTTCTCTGTCTCCTAGGGTTTCCATCTTTATTTTGGGGAAGAAGATAAGAAAATATGATTTTTATTTTCTTTTCATCTTTTTAATTAATTAAAACTTTCACTTTCCAATTTAGTCCTTACCCTTTTTCTATATTTCCATTGATGAGTCACCAAGAAAAATCTACATACTTTTCTTAATGGTATAATTACCATATAAGGACCTCTATTTTTGAATTGCATAGCTATTTAATCCTTTTAGCTACTAGAATTCAACTTTCGTATTTTATACGATTTAGTCCTTCTCATAATTAAGCACATAATCGGTAAAATTTTCTTATCAAAATTTTCACATGACATTTCTAGTATAATATAGATCATATAATAAAATAAAAATAAATTTTATTTTTTGGCTTAGATTTGTGGTCCCGAGACCACTGTTTCAATTTCACCGAAATTAGGATGTTACAACAATTCTCAAATGTTTGGCATGCTCAGATTCATCTTGAGAATAAATTAGAATGTCATCAATGAATACAAGGACAAATCTGTCCAAATACGGTCTAAAGATTCTATTCATCAAATCCATGAATACTGCAGGAGTGTTAGTTAATCCGAATGACATAACAAGAAATTCATAATGTCCATACCCGGTCCTGAATGCACTCTTCAGTACATCCGAATCTTTAACCCGTAACTGATAATCACCAGATCTCAGATAAGTCTTTGAAAATGCTATTTCTCTTTTCAACTGATTGAACAAATCATCAATTCTCGGAAAAGGATACTTATTCTTAATCGTAACCTTGTTAAGCTGATAATAGTCGCTACACAGTCTCATCGATCCATCTTTCTTCTTGACAAACAGAACTAGTGCACCCCAAGGCGAGAAACTAGGTCGTGCAAATCCTCTATTTGTTAACTCTTGTAACTGAGATTTCAACTCTTTCAATTCTATTGGAGCCATTCTATACGGAGCTATCAATATCGGTGATGTTCCTGGTACTAATTCAATAGCAAATTCATCCTCTCTAATTGATGGTAACCCGGGTAATTCCTCTGGAAACACATCTGGATACTCACAAACCACTAGCACTGATTCAATCTTCGATTCAGACACTTTTGTATTAAGAACATAAGCAAGATAAGCATTGCAGCATTTCCTCACATATTTCTAAGCTAGCATCGTCGATATCACAATAGGCAACCCTCTCGAATCATAAGTTTCAATATGAAGAATTTCACTATTATGACATTTCAACTCAAAAGTCTTTCGTCTACAGTTTACAATAGCATCATATCGAGTCAACCAATCCATACCCAAGATCACATCAAATTCATCAAACGGTAAAAACATCACATTAGTCGAAAAATAGTAACCTTGTGTCATCAAAAGACAATTCTTGCAAACTTTACCAACTAATACATATTGGCCTAAGGGGTTCTATATTTTAATCACAAATTTAGTTGACTCAAAAGGTAAAATCTTACTAGACACTAAGTTTATACAGACATATGAATAAGTCGATCTAGGATCAATCAAAGTAATTACATCAGTGACATAAAGAGAAAATGTACCGGTGATAACACCTGGAGCCAGTACATCTTCTCGAGTGCAAATAGCATAAGCTCTGGCTGGAGCTCGAGCCTCGGATCTCACAGAAAAATCCCTTGTTGCACCTTTACTACTATTCATATTTCCAATATTTTTAGGTGGTCTCCATTTGGCCACTGTATTACTCGGCCTTGCATTTAGAAATTTGTCTTTCTCAGGACAATCATGAATAAAATGATCTTGCGAGCCACATCTGAAAAAGGCCTTATTATTCATCAAACGATCCCCAAAATGCCGTGTTCCACATTATTGACACTCAAGTTTGTTGTCTTGGACACTACCAATGCTCGATACTGAAGTAGCTTGAGCTTTCGAACTCGTGTATTGCTTTCCATGATCTCTATTGGAATACCTTACTGAAGCATTCAAACGATTATAAGAATCCATTGATTTCTTTGAAAAGGAATGATAGGGTTTACTCATTGACCTCTTTCTCAAATCTCTAGCCTTAGAATCGACTCTCCTATTTTCTTTGAAAAGGAATGATAGGGTTTACTCATTGACCTCTTTCTCTTCTCTTTTCTTTGCTAAGCTCCTCGGCTTTGTATGCTCTATCGACTAACACAACAAATTCTTTCAATTCCAGAATTCCAATTAAGACCTTTATATCCTCATTAAATTCGTCTTTGAACCGTTTACAAATAATTTCTTCAGTAGAAACACATTCTCGAGCATACTTACTTAATCTTACAAATTCTCTTTTGTACATGGTCACCGTCATACGACCCTGTTTCAACTCCAGAAATTCTTTGCGCTTTTGATCAATAAACCACTGACTTATATATTTCTTTCTAAACTCAGTCTAAAAGAATTCCTACGTGACTCGTTCTCTTTGCACCACAGATATCAAAGTGTTCCACCACTGATATGCAGTATCTCTCAGAAGTGACACAGCATGTTTAACACATTTCGATGGCGTACAAGATAGTTCATCAAATACCCGGATCGTATTCTCAAACCAAAACTTGACTCTCTCAGGATCATCACCAACTGTAGCTCTAAACTCTTCAACCCCGTACTTTCAAATTTTATCAACAGGTGGCTTACTCATACATAAAGTTTCCAAACCTTGAAGAGCTATGGGAACCTATTGGGGAATAGGTGGGGCTGGAGGTTGTTGAGCAGCCGGGTTCGTTCGAACAAACTTAAAGAACCACTCGTTCATCATTTGGAAAAAGGCTTCCTTAGCCTCTCCTCCATGACTCTCAGATTCAGACTGTGCTACTCCATGAATGGAGGCTGGCGCATTACTTTCTACATCATCAGCAACTACTCGATTGGGATCCATTGCTATATAAAAATATGATTTAAAACTGTCAAGAGATATCACACTATCACAGGTTATATATGGTATGTATAGCTAGACTCACACGAGCTACGTAAGTCCGAGAATCGACTAAACCGTAGCTCTAATACCAATAAATGTAACACCCCCAACTTGTATTCATTCTATTCAATTCAGCCCATAATACATAGTTTTTCAAATTTACACTTTTACCCCTAATATTTTAACATTTTTAGAATTTAGTCCCTCGTTCATAAAAATGCAAATTCATGCAATTCCATTTCAACCCATACTAGCCAAAATTCACTTAGGCCCATAGCATCTCATATTTTTCATTATTTCACACAATTACCACCTAATTTTCATTTTTCTCAATTTAACCCCTAATTTGCAATTTCATTCAAAATTACTTAACAAATGTTGTTTATCTAACAACAACCACTTATTTTCTACCATCAAACATCAAAACACATACACATTCATCAATGGTAAAACCCTAATACTTTAACAGTTTCAAAAATTAGTCCCTGGGCTAGCTAGATTAAGCTACAACGACTCTAAAAACATAAAAATCATTAAAAATGGATAAAAAATGCGTACCATTCTAGCAAGAATTAGTTGTCGAATGCTCAAGCTCAACAATGGCTTCTCAAGCCATAACTTTCGGTTCTCAAATGAAGAAATAACAATGATACTTGCTTTTGTTTTATTTAATTATCATTTATTTACTAATTTACTTAATTAACCTTTTAATTTCAACCAAATTTCAACAATACCAAGCCATCATATTCCACTATCAACAATTATGGGCTAGTGACCCTATAAAAACATTCATTTTAAAGTTCTATAGCTATTAGAAACCTTTAGCTATTAGAGCTCAAGTTTTACACTCTATGCGATTTAGTCCTTTTTATCAAATTGAGCATACAAACGGTAAAATTTCTTAACGAGACTCGATTAACATGCTGAAGACATTAAAATAATAATAAAATAATTATTTTGACTTCAGATTTGTGGTCCCAAAACCACTGTTCTAATTTCACTAAAAACGGGCTATTCCAAGACAACATGTTGCACCTCATCCAAATATACCTCCGTAGTAAGTCCATTCATAAGATGATCCTAAAATTTTGGAAAACGTCCCTTATAAGGGAATTTCTCAATTGAATACTGATCCACTGTATACAACTTTGAGAAATACTTAACTGCACGAAACTTGAGAGTGTTGCTGTCATAACACCAACCCATATCATCAATCACCAGCCCCTCGATTATGTGATGTTTCCTTCGTTTCATAGTTCAACTATGAAAGTATTTAGTATTTCTGTCCCTATTAGAAAGCCACTCACTTCTTAATTTTTAAACCATTGTAATTCTTCTTGGTTTAAAATATTCTCAATTTCAAGATGTACCTCTGCTTATCTACTTCTATGTCTCACAGAATCCCTCCGTTCTAGAGCCTTTTGAATACGGTCAAGCTTTATCATGGCTTTATGCTTTCTAAAAAAGAAATTACCAATAACATTTCTATTCCAAACATGGATCAGATGAGTGAATTTTTCCAAATTTGTGGTAATACCTTCTTCAGCTCTCCAAGATTCTTCCACCACATTTTGAAAATCTAGATGTAAAAGCCAGGTAGCTAGGAAGTGAAATAGTCTTACTCCATTATTAGTCTTTGTTGAAGATGTTGAGACAACAATAGGCTGATGGTCTAATTTTAGTTTATACAAATGCTGAACAGTAGTGTTAGGCGTAAAGGAATGCAAAAAATCATTACAAAGAGATCTATCTAGTCTCTTAAATAAATTGCCTCTATTCCAAGTAAAATAAGGTCCTTGAAATCCAAAATCATGTAAACCATTATCAAAGACAAAGGATCTAAAATGCCTACAACTTGTTTTTCACATATCAGACCCTCATTTCTGCTCATTGCCCCTTAAGATAGCATTGAAATCTCCCACAATCAACCATGGTTCTTGCACTACAGTCGAGATTTGACTTAGTTTAACCCACAGTTGAGCCCTTGAACTACGATGATGGCTAGCATAAATAGTAGTACAAAAAAGAGAGATATGTATATGAATTACCTAAATATGCATATAAACAAACTAAGAGTGAACATTCAAAATTTCCACACCAAAATCATCATTCTAGAGAATCCACAAACCTCCTGCGAAACTAGAAGCTTCCACTCTGAACAAATTATCAAAACCAAATTTTGCGATGGCTGTATCCGCATTACATCAACTTATCCTAGTTTCAAAAAGAGCAACAATATTTGGCCAAACCTCCTTATTATATTCCTTCAATAAACTACAAAAGCAGGGGTGACCACACCCTTGAGCATTCCAAAAAAATAAATGTAAGTCTGGAACCATCATCCACAAAATAAAACAAAACTGTAAAAAAATTTTATCATCTCAGGAATTCACAACATCCATTGAAGGCCCAATCTCTAACCCAATCACATAAGAAATTCCTCCCTTCATAGTAGTGTCTTTTCCTACCTCTTTGGACAGTCCATGGATAATTTCCTCCATGGTTGCTACTATCGGAACAACTGAAAAATCATCAATAAGACCAATAATCTAGGTACATCTCTCTCCCTCACCAGAAGCTCTGTTAATAACCTCCATCGATCTTTGACCAAATTTTTCCCCCAAATTCCAGTTCACAATTACGTTATAATTTCAGCTTTTATCTCTAAATCCATTGAACTACTTGATTTGTTCACAATTTTGATGGCAACATTTTTATTAGAATTTAAGACAAACGTTATTGATTATAATTAGAAAGAATCCAAATCCTTTTCTGAAACCACAAGCCCCATATTTGATCTATGATCAAAAGGGTTACTTTTCTGCCTAGATAAAGTAGAACCCTTTTTATTAAAAGGCTTGAGGATATTAGAGTTGGGCTTTAGCCCACCACCTATTAAGACCTCTTTCCCTTTTGCTTTAGTAAACCCACTCCTTGAACCTCTAGGTTTATTAGCCATTTTTGCCCTATCAGACTTCTTAACCATCTTGGTAACCCCCAAATCTTCTTCTCTTAAACTCATGCCTCCATTCTTGCCTTCTAGACCACCAAAATTCACACCAATTTCCTCATCGTGATTGTTGTTAAGCACACCAAATCTAGAGCCACCGCTCATAGCACCGTTTGTGGTGCTATCAGGATTTGTAACTGGTCGAGTTTTCCTCTTATTCTTGCATTCAACAAGCATCCATGAGCCAAATTGTTCTTCCTCGACTCTTTGTTGCATCTCCACTTCCCGTGATAGTAATTGTTCCTCTTCAACTTCTTGTGAACCCTCTTTGTTAGACTTGAAACAACAATTGTTGCGGTTGTGCCCAAACTAACCATGATCGAAATAAACCATGGGAAGAGCTTCATGCTCAACTCGTTGGATTCTCTCATCAGTATTTATCTTCGACACCAAATGTTTCTGTAATAGTCCGGTTTAGACCCTATTCAGAACAGTGATTTCAGAACCACAAATTCGAGTTATAAAAATATTTTAATATTATTTTTTGTGCCTACTGTATGTGATTAAGCATGTGTTAAAGTTCTGTGAATTAATTTATCTGTTTGTGTGCTTAATTTGAGAAAAGGGCTAAATCGCGTAAAATGAAAAAGTGGCTAATTAATGTGTAAGTGCTAATTTGTTAATGTCTTTATAATGTGAAGTCCTTAATAGGAAATTAGCCCATTAATAAAGTTAGTGGATGGCAAAGGACAAGTATGCCCTTAATGTATATATGTTTCTTATATTAATTAAAAGGTTAATATAGTAAATAATATAATAATATGTTTATAATAAAAATAAAGTATGAAAATAGACATTGTTCATCCATTTTTCTAGCCGAAAGTTTTACGAAAAAAGAAAGAAAATAACCAAGCTAGGTTTCGACTATGTTCAAGCAAAATTGAGGTATGTGTTAGTCTTGGTTTTTGATAATTTCTACGTTTTGTAATCATTTCTTTGTCTACTTCAAAACGCATGCTTCAATTTTGTAAATTGATGAATATTTTGTAACGTTCAATTGATGAACATGTGAGTTTTTGGATGTTTGATGGTGAAATATGAAATATATGTGATAGAATAACATAGTTTCTCTTTGGAATTTTGATAATTTTGGATTAAATTGAAAAAATAATATTTTGAGGGATTAAATTGTGAAATAAATGAAATGTGAGGACTTGTATGAGCATGGGTAGTATTCGGCCAAGCATGGAGTGTATTGAATTATGCGTATTTTGTAATTTTGTGAAATAGGGACTAAAATGTCAAAATGTGAAAATATGGGCGCTAATTTGTAACTTGCCCTAAATATGTGTCTTTGGATTGAATTGAATGAAATAGTGAATAAATGAGCTAAATTTGAATATGTATAGATCAAGAACCGAAGAAAACGGATTTAGATCGCGAAAAGTCTAAAGTGATAGAGTAGTCGAAATCGCTCGTTTATTTCGAATCTGAGGTAAGTCTATATACAAATAAATGCATTTATGTTGATTTATGAATGTACATATGAAATCTATTTGTGATGAATGTGTATGATTTAACATAAATATGATAACCGAGGAATGTATCGACAATGTACAATGTCTAAGAAGTCCCGTACGAACCTAGGAATGGATAGGATTACATATGTCATGACATAAGTTTTCGATATGTGAGATCATGTAAGACAACGTCTGGGACATTGGCGTTGATTCGAGATTTTGTGTAAGACCACGTCTGGGACGTTGGCATCGATATGAGATTTACGTGTAAGACCATGTCTGGGACATTAGCATCGCATTTGATTCACGTAAGACCTTGTCTAGGACAGAGGATCGATATCTGAGTACATGTAAGACCTCATTTGGGACGTTGGCATTTTATGACTATTCAGATCATTCCAAGTATCCTATTAGATTCCAAACTGTTCAACTGGCAAATCCAAGAAATGAATGTCTATGTGAGAAGTATAAACGATTCAGGTACGATTGAAAAGTACACTATGAGTTTATGAAAGGTAAGTGTTTATATAAGCTTACTAAATTGGATATGTGTATAGTTATAAAGTAATATGTGATTATATTCTTGAATAAGCTATGTGTGTATATAAGATATTTGAGTTGAGAAATGTGACATGAAACACCCTAAACCCACCTACAAGCTGACCGGATCTGACATGTTCCTTAAGAAAACTTAGCTTTATCTCGTTTCATCTTCTTATAAAATATAATGATTTTAATAAAAACAAGTTTGTATTTTAGTAAAACGCTCCCTTTATATTTCAAGAATTAAAAGATTTTCTGGATTCTAGAACTCATTAGGTTGAAAATGTAAGTTGAGTAGGTGATAAAACATTTAAAGTTTCTTTAAGAAAAATATTTAATTACTTGTTTGTTGTTTATCGTATGGAAATAAAATTTAACACATAAAATTAAGCAGTTAAGTAATGGCCTTATTACATATTAAAACCAAAATAAATCCCAAAGAAAACATACTAAAGAAAACGAAAAGAGTTCCATTATTCGAAAGCCCGAAATTTTGCTGAGCATGGCCACCACATAGTCCCTGCCGACCCGGTCCATTGCACTATGTATCACCTGCAAAATGTTAGCCCACGAAGGGTGAGCCAACAGACTCAGTGTGTAACAGCCAACCACCAAGACCGAATCGATTATAGCCTTACTTACAACGTTTTGGGCAAAGCCCATCGAAATCATATTTGGCCATAGGCCCATGTCATAGCATATTAAATCACATGTATATAAAACAATGATGCAACCTGAACCCACCTAGATATCCAACCTCTACACACCACCCGTACCTGCCAATCACACCGTGGGGATTACTAAATCGACCCTCCATCCGCTACACTCCCTCGAAGGCAGTCGCTGCAGTCAACTGCTCATCGCCCTTAATACGTGGCATAGCCACCGGATAATGTGACAACGTCACCAAATCAAAATATTGTGACATGAGTCACCGAATAATGTGGTAAAACCACCGAAACACTTCCCCTTTTCATTATAACCCTCGTGCCCATGCAACATACATAGCATTACAGGTATCATGCTATATGCTTATCCTAAGCCCATACCAAAAACACACACATGCTTTCATATCAATGATGGTAACCACTGTAAACAAGGGTTAGATATAACGTACCTGAACGAACTGTACCAATGAATGGTACCCTTAGCCATGATTAATCGTAATCTTGTTAACACATATTTAATACTATTAATCTATCGGGAAAAAGTGTGGGGTTACACACCTGATAATACTGAGAACCATGCTTTCGATACTAACACTTTTATTTGCAGGGATCACAGCGATTTGCTTATCGCTCTTCGATGTTGGCCCACAACCCGATGGCCAATCACGCACTGCTGCAACTGAGCGTTTCTTGAATCTAGGGGTAGGAACTACCCCTTTCTCTCCTCCACTAGTACTTGCATCCATCAAATGTCACTTAATCAGAAACCCGGTTAATCGATACGTAAGAATCTAAATGAAAACATATCTATAACTTATCTAAATACTCTTACCGAAATAGATCTGAATCCCGGATACTCCCCTTTTATCTCTATCGAACTCTTCCTAAAACACCATGGTTAGAATCAGCCAACACTAAAACAAAATAATATGGCCTTTGCCCGAATAGCATTCTCCTTACCTTGCTTGGTCAAATCCCGAAAGTTTTAAGATATCTCCTAACCTTGGCTTCCAAGAAGAGTTATGAATCCAAAGCCTTGCTTAGATTCGGCCATACACAAACATACAGGATTAGTCTTTTGGTTTGACAAACCAACCGTAAAAGAGCAAGAAAAGTTTATAGAAAAGAACTCTACCACCACTACTTAGAAATCGAAGGAGCCCTTAAAAGATGGAGATGGAAGATTTGGCCAAGGTGTCAAAGGCTAGAAGGGCTATTCGACTTTGAAAATGAAGTGAAAGTTTAAGGCTACCACTATGAAAAGAAAAGAGAAGAGGAGAGAGAGGTATGGTTTGGCTTCAGAGAAGAAAATAGAAGGGAAGAAAATAATCAAAATGCACCAAATAGTCACCTTCACTTTCGGCTGAGAGACAAAAGAGAAGAAAGGAAGGGAAAAAAAAACTTGAAAATGCCAAATGAATTTCGGCACCTACTCTCCCCTACATGACTGAAACTACCATCCCAAGACCCCTCCATTCGACCAACTCTTCTTCTCTCATCCAAATCCCCTCTTTTCCTCTTACTTAGCTAAAAATTTGAGCTGTTTGACCCAATCTACACTTCATCCATGAAGTGTCCACGGCAACTCCAACTCTTCACTCCCCCTTGACGCAAAAAGGCCACCCTAAAATGCTTCCCTTGCTGCTTGAACCAAGGCCCTTCTCACTCCCTGATGCGTCAACCACAAGGGCCCTAAGTGGCGCCTCCTAGCCACTTTACTAACTGAGTTCTTGTGTCATAAGCCACACACTAACCTTCTTAAGGCCTAGCGCTCCTAGCTCTTCCCCCTATCAGCTTAAAGTCAAACATTTTTCTAAGGCTTCTACCTACACCCTAAGGTACCCAAAGCCCCCAAAACACACATAAACAGCATACTAAGCATGCTACTACATAGATATGAGTTAAAACGCATAACCCCTAACTCCCAGATATTACAGTTCTACCCCCTTAAAAATAATTTCGGCCTCGAAATTACCTAGCTAAAATAGGTGAGGGTACTGCTGTCGCATTGCTTCCTCCGGCTCCCACGAAGCTTCTTCCGACCCGTGGTTCTACCATAACACTTTGACTAGAGGAACTAATTTCCTTCGTAACACCTTCACATCCCGTTCCAAGATCTGAATCGATTCTTCCTCGTAGGAAAAATCTGGTCTCAACTCTACTTCTTCCACTGGTACCACATGTGATGGATCTGATCGGTAATGATGTAACATTGAAACATGAAACACATCATGCATCTGCTTTAATTCCAAAGGCAACTCCAGCTGATACGCCACTGGTCCAACCCGCTTCAAAATCCAATAAGGCCCTATAAACCTGGGACTCAACTTACCGTTGCGACTAAATTGCATCACCTTCTTCCATGGTGAAACTTTCAGAAACATCTTATCCCCCACAGTAAACTCTAACTCTTTTCGCTTGAGATCTGCATACGACTTTTGTCTGTCAGACGCTTCCTTCAATCGTGCCCGAATCACTCTAACCTTTTCTTCTGATTCTGCCACAATCTCCGGAACCAAAACCTGATGTTCCCCTAATTCTGTCCAACATGTAGGAGTGCGACACTTCCGTCCATACAGTGCTTCATACAGTGCCATCCGAATACTTGCTTGATAACTGTTATTGTATGCAAACTCCACTAAAGGCAAGAACTCCTCCCAGCTTCCTCTGAAATCTATCACACAACCCCTCAACATATCTTCTAGCACTTGAATTACCCGTTCAGACTGGCTGTCCGACTACAGATGATATGTCGTACTGAAGTCTAACCTGGTGCCTAATACCTGATGTAGTGCTTTCCAAAATCAAGACGTAAATCTCGAATCCCTATCCGAGATAATCGACACCAGCACCCTGTGCAGTCTCACAATTTTTGCCACATACAACTTTTCCAACCTTTGAAGCGAATAGTCAACCCGCACCGGTATGAAATGTGCAGACTTTGTCAACTGATCCACTATCACCCATACCGAATCCTTCCTAGTAGGCGTAAGGGGAAGCCCACTAACGAAGTCCATAGTGATTCTCTCCCACTTCCACTGCGGAATCTTTATTGGTTGAAGCAATCCCGAGGGTACTTGGTGTTCAGCTTTAACCTGCTGACACGTTAAGCACTTCCCCACAAATTCAGACTTCTCGCTTTTGCACTCAGCCACCAAAATTGATCCCGTAGATCTGTATAACTTACTTCCTCTAGGATGCATAGTATAAGGGCTACTATGTGATTCTTGAAGAATTCTCTGCCTTAACTCCTCATCCTTTGGCATACAGACCTTGCCCCGAAAACACAGCACTCCATCGCTGTTTACATCATAGTCTTTCAATTCCCCATTTTGCACTTGCAGCAGCTTAGCACTTAGTTCACCATCTACCAACTATTTTTCTCTCATCTGACTTAACCATGTCGGCTTCACCTGCAACTCTGCTAGCAAACTTCCATCATCATAAAGGCTAAAATGTGCAAACATCACCCTTAGATCAGACACCACTTTCCGACTTAGGGCATCTACCACTACATTCGCCTTGCCCGGGTGATACTCTATTGAATAGTCGTAGTCTTTCAACAACTCCACCCACCTTCGCTGTCTCAAATTCAGCTCCTTCTGAATAAACAAATATTTCAGACTCTTGTGGTCTGTGTAGATCACCGGCCTTTCTCCATACAAATAGTGGCTCCACACCTTTAGAGCAAACACTATCGCAGCCAACTCTAGGTTATGCGTCAGGTAGTTAACCTCATGTAGCCTCAATTGCCGAGACGCATAAGCGACGACCTTCCTGTCCTGCATTAGAACACATCCCAATCTTGTGTGGGAAGCATCACAATACACTACAAAGTCTTTCCCTACTTCAGGCTGAATCAAAACCGGAGCCTCTGTCAATACTCTCTTAGGTTTTTCAAAACTCTCCTGCTGCTTATCCACCCACACGAAAGGTACCTCCTTTCTCAACAACTTCGTCAAAGGTACTGCTATTGACGAGAACCCTTCAATAAATCTCCTGTAGTAGCCTGCTAACCCCAAGAAACTGCGAACCTCTGCCACAGACTTAGGTGGTTTCTAATCTAGCACTACCTCAATCTTCCGAGGATCCACCCTTATCCCTTCTGCAGACACCACATGACCCAAAAATGCAACTTCCTGCAACCAAAATTCACACTTGCTAAACTTGGCAAATAACTTCTTCTCCCTTAACACCTGCAATACTACCCAGGGATGCGCATCATGCTCTTCCTCGAACTTGGAATATACCAAAATGTCGTCTATAAACACAACGACGAACTGATCCAAATAGGGTTGAAAAACCCGATTTATCATATCCATGAACACAGCTGGGGTGTTCGTCAATCCGAAAGGCATTACTAAAAACTCATAATGTTCGTATCTAGTCCGGAAAGCTGTCTTATGGATATCTACTTCCTTCACCTTAAGCTGATGATATCCCAACCTTAGATCTATTTTTGAAAATACCGCAACCCCCTTAAGTTGATCGAACAAGTCGTCTATCCTCGGCAACGAGTACTTGTTTTTGATCGTCAGCTTATTTAACTACCGGTAATCTATACACATGCGCATAGTCCCGTCCTTTTTCTTCACGAATAGGACCGGTGCTCCCCATGGAGACATACAAGGTCGGATAAACCCACGATCGAGTAGCTCTTAGATCTGGGCCTTGAGCTCTACCAACTCCTTTGACACCATCCTATACGGAGCAATTGACACAGGAGCTGTACCTGGCAGTAAATCAATTCCAAACTCTACCTCCCTATCCGAGGGTAACCCAGGCAGCTCCTCCAGAAAGACATCCACGAATTCTCTTACTGTACTAACTCCACTAACCCCCTCTTCTTTTGCATCCAAAGCACTAACGAAGGCCAGAAATGCTTTACACCCTTTTCGCACCATCTTATCAGCCTTTAACGCGGAGACTACGTTAGACAAATAGTTTCTTCTTTTTCCTATCATAATTATCTTCTCATCCTCCGGAGTCCTCAACTCCATTCGCTTAGCTGCGCAATCCAATTTAGCATGATGTTCCACTAACCAATCTATGCCTAGAATGAGATCAAATTCCTTGAAAGCTAGTTCTATCAAGTTGGCAGGAAATACCACTCCCTGAATCTCTAGAGGCACACTCCAGAATATCCTATTCACCATTACCGTTTGACCTAACGGGCTCACTACAGTCATCTCCCTAACAGATAGTTCAGATGCTACACCTAATGTTTCAGCTATTCTACATGCAACATATGAGTGGGTCGAGCCAACATCAATTAAAGCAAGGAAAGGCTTGTCAGCTATAAGGAACGTACCGGTTATGACGTCCGATGCGTCACCATCCTCCCTCCGACGAACTGTATACACCAGACCCGACTGTCTTGCCTCCGTGTTACCAACACCTCTGCTCGGTGTCCCGCGACCTCTACCAGAACCATTACCTCTGCCAACCGGACCACGACCCCGCGGTGGCTGCTGTCTATCTCTTCCAGTCTGATTAAAACCCTGACTTGCTAGTCGACTCTTGTCTGTCTCCAATGGACAGTCCCTAATCATGTGATCTTTGGACCCACACTTAAAATATCCCCTTGTCTTCTTCCAACACTCCCTCGGGTGCATCTTTCCACATTGAGCACACGAACGATACTAACCTCCTACAGCAACCTACCGATCTCGCGGCGCATCAACTCTAGGTCTTTTCTGGAGACTCCTGGATGCCCCGATGATCCAAAACCTCTCTTTTGTCTATTCCTATCCGAATTCTGTCTCACAGATTCCTTGACCCCTTCGGCTACCTTAGCCTTCTCTACCAACATGGTAAACTCCCGCTCCTGCTGTGGAGCAATCAGCAATCTCAGATCATCCCTCAGTCTGTCCTCGAATCGGACATCGTTCATGCTCCGTAGCCATGATACCTCGAGCATACCAGCTCAACCTTAAGAATTCTGCCTCGTACTCCACTACAGACTTACTCCCCTGAACCAGCCTCAGAAACGCCTTCCTCTACGCATCAATATAACTAGACCCAATATACTTCTTCTAATACGCCACCTTGAAATACTTTCAAGCGAGATCATCTACTGCAGCACTATCCCGAACCGTGAGCCACCACTGGTATGACTCACCCCAGAGAAGCGACACCACCCCTTTCAGTTTCTCCTCAACAATCAGATCCAAATCGTCCATGATTCGCTCCATCGCCTCCAACCAATACTCAGCTGTATTGGGCGCCACACCAGATACACCTCGAAATACCTCAGCTCCATTGGCTCTGAGTCGCTCAGATACAGATTTCTGAGCTCCCATACCTCCACCTGCTCCAGCCACCCTCTCAAGAACTCGCAGCATCGCCTGTGATACTGCATCATCCCCCATCTGATATTGATACTCAACACCAGCAGCTGGTGGTGGTGGCATCTCATTTTCGGACCCTTGACCAGACCTAACTGGTTTCGATACGGTCATTTTGCCTCTACCACGCCCAAGCACATTACGATCACGTCCCCTAGAACTCATGTTTATGATCGTGATTTAGTCTGCTTTAAGAAATTTTATGCATTAGCTTCTGTTCCACTGATTACCCGCGAACAAGTTTTATGTAAAGAAGTTTAGTAGTAGTTCTTTTGATCATTACAAAGTTTTTGTTTCAAGTCTTCTACCCTAATTCAGAGAATCACATTCATTCCTCAATAGTATCTACTACACACGTTCACCACTTTGAAAATTTTTTTCGTTCCAACCCAGGGGTATTTTCGTAATTTGTCCTATAGGGGTATTTTGGTAATTTTCCAAATCAGGGTATCTTTTAATTTTGCAAAATAGGGGTTTTTGGTATTTTTGCAAAATAGGGAAATTTTGGTAAAAGAAATTGGGGGTAGTATGGTAATTTCATGAACTGAGGGTATTTTAGTAATTTTACAAACCAAGGGTATTTCGGTAATTTTGTAAACTAGGGATACTTCAAAAATTTTTTTTTCAAAATCTAAGATAGTTTTTACAAATCAAGGGGTAATTCGGTGATTCCCAAACTAGGGTTTTTATAAAATAGTGTAGCTAGTCCCTTTTGGGTTTTAATTATTGAATTTAGCCTGTGAATAAGTCCTCTTGGTTAGGGTGAACCGTCACTACGCACCAGGTAGGATTCGAGCGAAGAGGAGGTGAGTCACTAGGACTGCTTAAATACCAAGCTCCCCCTGAATCCAATCTTAGACATGCGCACAACTGTTGCCACACCCTTAACTCGGCGACTTACTCACAGGTTTGTTCGATTGGTCATTAAATTTTATGTAATTTTGTGTTAGAGTAAGCTAATCCTAGAGTTCAGTAGCTCCTAATCTACTAATCTATGATCCTGTAATAGCCACATACAAATCACACAATGATTAGGGGTACTTACCTGGTGGACTTCGGGCTGGAGACACAGGTGTCATGCCAAAAAACCTGATCATTTTTTAAAAAAACTCACTTCCAAAAAAAACATTTTGGGCCCAAAAGTCCTCAAGCCAAGTTTTGAATTGGGCTCTGATACCAATTTGAAACACCCTAAACCCGGCCCACAAGCCGACCGGATCTGGCATGTTCCTTAAGAAAACTTAGCTTTATCTCGTTTCATCTTCTTATAAAATATGACGATTTTAATAAAAACAAGTTTGTATTTTAGTAAAACGCTCCCTTTATATTTCAAGAATTAAAAGATTCACTGGATTCTAGAACTTATTAGGTTGAAAACGTAAGTTGAGTAGGTGATAAAACATTTGAAGTTTTTTTAAGAAAAATATTAAATTACTTGTTTGTTGTTTATCCTATGGAAATAAAATTTAACACGCAAAATTAAGCAGTTAAGTAATGGCCTTATTACATATTAAAAACCAAAAATAAATCCCGAAAGAAAACATACTAAAGAAAAACGAAAAGAGTTCCATTATTCGAAAGCCCAAAATTTTGCTGAGCATGGCCACCACATAGTCCCTGCCGACCCGGTCCATTGCACTATGTATCACCTGCGAAATGATAGCCCACGAAGGGTGAGTCAACAGACTCAGTGTGTAACAGCCAACCACCAAGACCGAATCGATTATAGCCTTACTTACAACGTTTTGGGAAAAGCCCATCCGAAATCATATTTGGCCATAGGCCCATGTCATAGCATATTAAATCACATGTATATAAAACAATGATGCAACCCGAACCCACCTAGATATCCAACCTCTACACACCACCCGTACTTGCCAATCACACCGTGGGGATTACTAAATCGACCCTCCATCCGTTACACACCCTCGAAGGTAGTCGCTGCAGTCAACTGCTCATCACCCTTAATACGTGGCATAGCCACCGGATAATGTGACAACGTCACCAAATCAAAATATTGTGGCATGAGTCACTGAATAATGTCGTAAAACCACCAGAACACTTCCCCTTTTCATTATAACCCTCGTGCCCATGCAACATACATAGTATTACAGGTATCATGTTATATGCTTATCCTAAGCCCATACCGAAAACACACACATGCTTCTATATCAATGATGGTAACCACTGTAAACAAGGGTTAGATATAACGTACCAGAACGAACTGTACCAATGAATGGTACCCTTAGCCATGATTAATCGTAATCTTGTTAACACATATTTAATACTATTAATCTATCGGGAAAAAGTGTGGGGTTACACACCTGATAATACTGAGAACCACACTTTCGATACTAATACTTTCACTTGCAGGGATCACAGCGATTTGCTTATCCCTTTTCGATGTTGGCCCACAACCCGGTGGCCAATCACGCACTGCTACAACCGAGCATTTCTTGAATCTAGGGGTAAGAACTACCCCTTTCTCTCCTCCACTAGTACTTGCATCCATCGAATGTCACTTAATCAGAAACCCGGTTAATCGATATGTAAGAATCTAAATGGAAACACATCTATAACTTATCTAAATACTCTTACCGAAATAGATCTGAATCCCGGAGACTCCCCTTTTATCTCTGTCGAACTCTTTCTAAAACAACATGGTTAGAATCGACCAACACTAAAACAATATAATATGGCCTTTACCCGAATAGCATTCTCCATACCATGCTTGGTCAAATCTCAGAAGTTTTAAGATATCTCCTAACCTTGGCTTCCAAGAAGAGTTATAAATCCAAAGCCTTGCTTAGATTCGGCCATACACAAACATACAAGATTAGTCTTTTGGTTTCGTCAAACCAACCAAAAAAGAGCAAGAAAAGTTTATAGAGAAAAGAATTTTACCACCACTACTTAGAAATCGAATGAGCCCTTAAAAGATGGAGATGGAAGATTCGGCTAAGGTGTCAAAGGCTAGAAGGGCTATTTGGCTTTGAAAATGAAGTGAAAGTTTAAGGCTACCACTATGAAAAGAAAAGAGAAGAGGAGAGAGAGGTATGGTTCGGCTTTAGAGAAGAAAATAGAAGGGAAGAAAATAATCAAAATGCACCAAATGGTCACATTCACTTTCGGCTGAGAGACAAAAGAGAAGAAAGGAAGGGAAAAAACTTGAAAATGCCAAATGAATTTCGACACCTACTCTCCCCTACATGACCGAAACTACCATCCCAAGACCCCTCCATTCGGCCAACTCTTCTTCTCTCACCCAAATCCCCTCTTTTCCTCCTACTTAGTCAAAAATTTGAGCTGTTTTACCCAATCTACACTTCATTCATGAAGTGTCCACGGTAACTCCAACTCTTCACTTCCCCTTGACGCAAAAAGGCCACCCCAAAATGCTTCCCTTGCTGCTCGAACCAAGGCCCTTCTCACTCCCTGATGCGTCAACCACAAGTGCCCTAAGTGGCGCCTCCTAGCCACTTTACTAACTGAGTTCTTATGTCTTAAGCCACACACTAACCTTCTTAAGGCCTAGCACTCCTAGCTCTTCCCCCTATCAGCTTAAAGTAAACATTTTTCTAAGGCTTCTACCTACACCCCAAGGTTCCCAAAGCCCCAAAACACACATAAATAGCATACTAAGCATGCTACTACATAGATATGAGTTAAAATGCATAACCCCTAACTCCCGGATATTACATGACAAGCTATAGCTAAGAAAATGAGCCAAAGAATATCTGATGAATTTGCAATGAGAAATATTAATGTCATTTTATCAATGTAGCTATGTGCAATTTATGTTAAGTTTATTTGTATATGACTTACAAAGCTTTCGAAAGCTTACTTTGTGTGTGTTTTCTCTGTTTTATAGATCGTCAAAGCTACTGAAGGCTCAGGGACCGTCGAGGATCGTCATCATACTACTCAATCTTATTTTGGTACCTTTTGAAAGTGTATATACTAAGTATGGCATATATAGGCTAGTTACTTTGGGTTATTTTTTGATATGTGAAAATGGCCATGTGATATGGCTAAATATATGTTTGTGATTATGAATGACTAGATAAGTTTCATGATGCTAGTTTTGATTTAGCTTGATGGCAAATGAAATGGTTATATGAATGGTGAACTCATTGATGCATAGCTAGCACATTGCTAATGATAAGTATGTGATGGATTCTATCTTGAAATGATTGAGGTTATGTAGAATCAATTACTTTATAAGTTGGTATGATTGTAAGGCTCTTGAATGGTTGGAAATGATGTAGATTTTGGTATCTATTAATTGCCTATGATGCTTGAATTTGTGCTTAATTGTGTTTGTAGGAATGACCCATGTGTGTGTGGCAATTTGGCCTTGTAAATGGCCTATAATTGCCCATACGGTTGAGCACACAGGCGTGTGGCTCAACCGTGTCCTTCGAGATTGCAATTCAAAACAAGTCAGGCTCAACCATGGGTGGACACATGGGTGTGTGACTAGTCGTGTGGTGCAAGTCAGGCTCGACCACGGGTGGGGCACACGGGCATGTCCCAGGCCGTGTGGTCAAGTCAGTATGTATGCCCTGTTTTGACACGGCTTGGGCACATGTGCGTGTCTGAGGCCGTGTGAGGCACACGACCTCTACCAGGGCGTGTGACCTCTGTATCATAGAAAAAATTTTAAATTTCTAAAAATTTTCGTATGTGTTCGGTTTAGTCCCGACCCTTTTCCAAAGCATGATTAAGGTCTCGATGACCTATTTAAGGTACACTTTGATGTGTTTTGTCAGACTTTGCTGTAAAATGTCAGTAAATGATTTTGATTTTCCTGTAATGCCCTTTAACCCTGTTCTGGTGACGGTTACGGGTTAGGGGTGTTACAGTTTCCCTAGATCAATATAAATAACCAAACAAGCAAACTATCCCTTGAAATTATTTTTGGTATTTTTATCCACCTTTTCCACTGGTCTGATAGCCCCACCAATAAATTTTAGGGGACTCTTGGAGTACATGCCTTCAGTCAGTCCAAGAAGTCGGATCCAAACCAATAAACTTTGGGGTTGTAATTGATCGGTCAAAAACGACGGCAGCCAAGGTCTCACCATGAGGTAGTGCCCGAATATTGTCTACAAACCACCAGCTAAAGCATCCAAGTAATCCTCATCCTCTTGGAATTTAATCGAAAAATAATAATTTTATAGATCTAGAATTTGTATTGGTTGTTTTGTCCTCCATAATGCTTGCAATTTACTAGCCATGGTTAGATAAGAAATCTTGCTCCTAATCAGTTTAACCAGCATCATTCTTGCCATACTTTTAACAATGAGCTTATCCTTCCAGGAGATCACTCTCTCACTATCCACTTTCATATTGTTAACATCAACAATAGGATCATCTGGATCCAAGTCAGGAGGTTCTGCCGGCCTTTGCCAGACCTTCTTGACAGATCTTCCCACAATACCGTCTAGAGAATTTATGTTCTTATTAAATTCCTGTGTTATCATTAATTAGCTTCAAACAATATGTTCTATTTTTTTAATTGTATGTTGTTTTAAACACTTCTCTGTGTTCTAAGTATGTAATTTATATATGCATACATATGTGATGAAATTTCTAATATAATCTATCCCTATTGCCTAACAATTTAATCATCAAATATTGAATTATACAATATATCAATTTAAAACTTAAATAATATATAATACAAAACCTAACCTTTTAATTTAGTTTCAGATAATAAACTGAAAAATTAAGTATTAAATTTGAATTATAAAATCTATTTGATATATTTCTTAAAATTAAGTACTATAATATGATTAGATTGATTGATAAATATAAATCTTAAAATTTTAAAGTGAAGTTTTAAAATATAATATTAAAAGAAATAAAATGAATTATCAAAATTTCATGAATTAAGTGGTATGTAGTTTATTATCTAATTATTATTCACACTTTCTCATTGAAAAAATTCTATCATTTATTTATTTTTATTATAAATTATCAAATGAGTTTAAAAATTAAATGAATAAAATTAAAATTTTCAATATTTTATTAAACAAACTCTAATTATTTAAATAAAAATAAAAAATCAATTTAAAATTAAGTTTTGAAAATTCTACACACCTCACATGTAAAATTCCCCGTCTTGGCCTAAATGTATTAAAAAAATCTTCAAACCTTCTTTTTCTTGATTTACTAATTATGAATTACGAAAGATCACATATTCAATTTATGAAAAATACCCATTTTTAAAAAAAAATTCTGGATTAGGCCATTTTTTAAAAAACGACGGGAATAGGCTGAAATAATGAAAACCCTTTCAACTGAAAGCGTTTTCCTTGTGTTCCATTTTTTAAGGTTAGGTTTTTATTTTTTTAAAGTAAGGTTAGGGTTTTGTGGTTTTTAAGTTTTAGAGGTTAAGGTTTTGTAGGATTTTGAGGTTTTTTTCTATATTTTAAGTTTATTATATATTCTTTAGTATTTTTATAATTTTTTGAGATGTAAAATTAATTAATATTTTTTTCGATATTTACAAGCATCGTATTTACACCTATCTATATTTGAATTATTCAAACTGTAAAATTCAATTCGATTCATAATCGAAACTCGAACTACTCGATTTTTTAATGCAACTGAGTTTTGATAAGTGTTTTTTACGGGAGGTTGAGATCGATCATATTTTTCATTGCATCATTTTCAAACTTTTAGTGCATTTTTCTTCAGAAAATATACCCGGGAATCCCAAGATATCTAATGGGTGAGTGGGAGAAAGTGGGAAGTTGAAAGTGTAAGAGGGAAAATGCTCTACATAAGACGTGTTTTCAGTGCATTGTCAGAAAAAAGCACTGAAAGCGCGTCCAGCTAGACACAATTTCATGCCATGTCAGCTAAAAATGCATACAGTTGAACGTGCTTTCAGTGCTTTTTTGATAGTGCACTGAAAATGCGTCCTACGTGGAGCATTTTCCTTCTAGCACTTTCAACTCCCTACTCACTTGGGAAATTTTTTTGAATCAATTGTCACTCACCTTGACTCTATAAAAGGGTGGTTTTCAGTATTGAGTGGCATAAGGAATTTATGAGCAAAAAAAATTGTAAGAAGAATTGGAAGAATAGGAAGTTCGCATGTAAGGCATAATTTGGAGCTACTCCGCAATTTGCATCAAGTAAGAATCTATTTTTGTTGTTCATATTTAATTACAACATTATTTTTTTGCATAATGTTTTTGTTTCGAGCATGTGGAACATGTTATTTCGTTGAAAATGAATTGATGAATTAATGCTATTGCTTATTATGACTGTGAAGTGCATGGCATCGAGAATGGGATTATTTTTTATCAGAGAACACAACGCGGTTGGCTTTTAAGCCAAACATACAATTGATGGAGCTACATGGAAGAATTAGGTGAAAATTTGTCGAATCCAACTAGATGAGAGTATCGTCACTTAAATATCGATTTTTTGCTTCGGTCATCCCCGTTAGATATGACGCTTTCGATATCATAGGCACGAGGGAGTTGCAGACGATGGTGCAGACACATATTGACAATGGATCACCATTTCTCGAGTTATATGCGAAATTTGCAAGGGAAGATGAAGGCCCTCTGAGGTTGACATATGTTCCAATTCAAAAGGTCAGAACTTAAGAACAAGTCGAACGTCCAACGAAACAGTTTTGCAGTGGATTCATTGCTTTGTTAGAAAGTTTCCATTATTATATTCCGGAATCATCAATAGGAAAATACTAGTCTATTTCAGCCCTAGATTTCAATCGCAATAGGAAAAACTCTAAACAGTCAAGGTTTGGTGGTAACACAAAATACTGAACCCCTACACGACACTCAGTTAATGGTTTTGATTTATAGTTTGATCAACTAATGTTCAATGCTAGGAACACTTATATGGGAATGGCACCAAGTTCCAGTAGTCGGTAATCGGTAGCTGATACAAAAGGGATGATGTACTCCTTATAACGTGCACCAACAATGGGACATCCAACCCTAGAGATGTTGGTGGGGTTGACAATGAAGAGGGCACTAAATTCGATGCCGATCTAATCTGGAAGCCTGGTGCCGATGGTTCAAAAATTACATTATTTTCTGAAACGGAGTTTGTTCCAACTAAACTAGAAGATGGAGGTTCAAACGGTGAAGGTTTGGACGAAGATGTTGAAAAAGATCTGTGATTTAAAGCATACTCACTTCTAGCCCACATGCATAATGTGGATCTATTAGCAGAAGATGGGTTGGAGTTTGTAGAACTACCACACAAAAGACCAGGCCATACGAGTTCTTCGTTGGATTCGGGTGATTTAGAAGTGGAGAAGGATTTTTCCTCTAAAGATGGTTTTGTCACTACAATGAAGCGATACAACATCAAGAACGGGGTAAACTTCCACGTTGTTAAATCCCGATTTGATAAGTTCGAGGCAAAGTATGCAATACGAGATAATAGATGTGCATGGAAAATCATGGCTTCTGCTAAGAAGAAAACGAGGTTGTGGACCATAAATAAATATATCACTTTACATATATGTGTTGCTGTAGGTACTACATCAAGGCTGTTTTATATTTGGAGAGTTGAATTGCTAATTTTAATGTACTCGTGTTGTTGTAGGTATTTTACGGGATCATCCAAAATTGGATTTGGAGATGATCGCGAACATAATACTACCTATGGTGAAAGCAAGTCCCAGGGTTGTTGTGTCAATTTTAATTAAAAATATCTGTAGCCAGTTCGATTACATGTCATCGTACCACAAGGCATGGATTGCAAAGTAGAAGGCATTGGAGAATATGCATAATTGGTGGGATGTGTCGTACAACAATTTATGGTAGTGGTGTTAGGTACTGAAGAGGTACGTTCCAAATTGTTTAACTAATCTAGAAATGATGTTTGCATACTACAATGATCGGTTGTTCCATGGATGTCGAGTATTCCATTGTTTCTTCTGGAATTTTAATCAATGTTGACAAACATTTCAGTACTGTAAGCTACTGGTACAAATCTACGGCACCTTTATGTACGGAAGATATACCCATCGATTGTTGTTGGTTGTGCCACAAGATGGCAATAAAAAAATCCTGCCAATTGCCTTTACAATAACGCCGGGAGAGTCAACAGACGATTGAGATTTCTTTCTGTTTAAGTTGAAGAGGCATGTTTTCCCCCAACCCAATATATGCGTCATCTCTGACAAGGAAGCCTTTGGGACCGCACACACCATAGGTACTATTTAAGTCCTAAGACATGTTGCAGAGAACTACCATAGACAACACGATTCTGCAGCTCAGCATGCACAAGTGAACAACACAGGTATGTATTCGTCACTATTTCAATTATTTGATATTTAACCGATTAGAAGATGTTGGGCATATTATATTAACTATTCACTTTTCTTGAAAGGGTATGAGCTCTTAAAACATTGTTTCCATGAAATGTTGGAAAAATTACAAGTAATTAACAATGTCGGGGCAAGGTACCTATCTAACATACCCTTTAATTAGTGGACAATCATATGACGAGGGTCTACGATATGGAAACATGACGATAAACCTTGCAGAATACATCAATTCCATATTAAAGGGAACATGTTATTTGTCGATATCCTCGATTGTTAAAGAAATATATTTCTGTTTGGCTAAACTTTTTCCAAAGCGAGCAGAAAAATATGTTGGATAGATGAAGGGCGGCCACGTCTGGAGTGAGGACGTAATGAAAGAAATTGGAAAGGCTACAATACGAGTGAACTGTATGCATCCAGTGTGTCACTCGTGCGAAGACTTATTATTTCAAGTTATGGAACTTGATAGACTGAACCAAGGTATTGTTGAGGGAGCGTACCGTGTACATTTGAGAGAACGGACCTACGACTGTGGGAGATTTGATGCACTTCGTGTTCCATGTGCTTATGTAATTGCAGTATGTAACAATCATCGTTTGGATCACATGAACTTTGTGAACGAAGTGTCAAATTAGAACACATGTATAACGTATGAAGAAACATATTCCCACCAATCCTAGATGAACGTATGTGGCCCCCGGTATCGAGCGCTCCTTTCAAGTTTTTACCTGATAGATCATTTTGTCGCAAAAGGTCGATCGACATCGACTCAGATACGCAACAACATAGATATTCGGGAAAAGACAAACCAACTGAGGTTATGCGAGTGATGTATGGACCCAGGGCATACAATGCTGTCATGTCCACATTAACAGGATGATATAAGGACAATACCCTATTAACAGATTTATTAATTTTTTAACCTATTTATTAATTTTTTAAACTACAATCTATTTTTTTTTTCATTCATACTCAAATTTTGTTCTAATTTGTAAACATGTTTTTATTATACCATATAAATCAATAAAATATACAACTCTATTCCATTGTTTCCGTGCAGACTTGATTTAATAATATGAAATGACAACGACAACTAATTTTGATGCAAAAACGATATTTATTTAAAAACATAAGGATGTACAACATCAATACAATAAAAACATTTCATATTCATTTAAAACTTTACATAAGAAGCAAAATAAATAAATCAATCTAATCCCCGATCAGAATGTGTGCCAAATCGGGGTGATCGATAGTTACAAGCCAGATTCCTTCTTGGTTCAACCTCCGGTACAAGTTGTAGTCACGGCATCCGTAGTTGATTGTGACCGATTGCTCCCTAGTTGTCATCACGTATCCTCCGTTCTAGGAATATATGGTTACAAAGATGGTCCAACTTGGTAGAACAGTGATCTAAGAGGTGTTTGTGACACCATCAGCGTAAGGGTATAACTATATTGTGTCTCATACACCGATGACTTAACGATCAGACTTTCGATCGGTGCCCTAAAACATAGGTGACCTATACCCTGTTGTCGACATCGTCGTCGTTTGAAATGTCAATGATATCGGCATGCAATATGTCGGGGATAGAGGTCCAAAAGCAAAACCTGGCATCGAATTAGAAGTAGAAAAATGTGGTGCGATATGTGGTGCTTGTATAAAAGTGATGGGGTTAGTATAACCACTAGAATAAGTCGAGTCATACTAATCGAGGGGTGGTGCGGCTATCGGTGTTGGTTTTTGTGTAGGTGTAGACAATGAACCCACCTCAAAAGCTCCGCTAGACCTTGAATTCCTAGGTGCCCGTTGTAGCCTCCTCATATGTAGTTGCCTGCCCCTTTCCTCTTCTGTAAGTAGATATGGCTTGTCATGGATCCTAAACCATGACATGTACTCCAGATAGTAGGCTAACCCCAAAACAAAAACTACCTCGTGAGTAGGTAAAAACTTGTACCTATTGTTCCAAATGTTGATATCTTGCACGTGGAATGTAGGCCAATGCTAATTTGTTCTCCCTCGCAAGTTGATTTGATGTAGATCTTCGATAACTTGGGGTGTCGGTGGAATCGTTTACCTAAACTCGAATTGTCGCAATACTTTATCTGACTCGTGCATCTCCACAGTAGCGTACACGACCAATGACACCTTCACGTGCTAGATGTTGGGATTCACCAAGATTTCGGACGAGATGCATTCTTGAATTGTCGGATCGGGGTATGACATCCATTCAAACTATATTAAAATAATAAAATTTTTAGTTATATATACTACTAATTTTTAAATTAACTATATTAATATTATATAATTCAAATTTTAAAAAATACATACCTTCGCTTTCGATCGTTGGTCTAACAGAAGCCGTATATCTCGAAACTCATCCGATAGTCCCATGTAACTCGGCCCATGGTTCAACCTATTGAAATAATATGTTAACACATTAATTTAAAATTTAAAATTTTTATTATGATAAATATATTATCTAATGAATTTTACTTTGTTAAAAGTGAGAATGTATAAGGGTATTTCGTTCGAGGATGTAAAAATAGCAACCGGTACCACACACATAATTGTAGTAGTAGCATGCAACCATCAATTTTGATTTTTTGTGGTTCTGTCGCTCAACATATATCTTGATACAACGTCGTCAACACGACAGACCCTTAATTGAGTCAGCAAATTTTAAAAGCCCCCTTAAATGGATAAGATTTCGTGACTTATCAAGTATTAGGAAATCCCTGATAATCATAAGCGTTTACTCCGACAACTATTTTCTCCGACAATAAAAAATAGTCTATGCTAATAATTCTTTAAAAAAAAGTATGATATTTTTCAAAACTTCAGTGCAGATGACAAACATCCAAATTTCTGCATTGTCTTGGGACTCTCTCTTCATGCTTTCTTTGCACAGAAGATGACAATAATTTGAGAATAAAGAAAAAAACCATTAATATTTTAAATATTAATTAAAACATCAGTAATAACTTTTGTGGAATTAGGATGCTAAATAATTATCGTTTCATTATTAGGTGAAATCTGAAAATGTGAAAAAGTTAAACAATAAATTTATTTTTATTTTAAATCGAAGAGACATTCTTTCTCTTGGTCTGACGAAAACAGAAGTAAAAATATTATTTTTATTTAAAAAGCCTGTTTATCATTATCCATTAATTATTCAACAGTAATTTTTGTTTTCTCTTTAAATTTTAATTGATCCTTCATCCATACAATGCACAGACTCTTATTAAAATTTTTAATCATTATAATATTTTCAAAATAAATGAGATTATTTTTCAGTCGAATTTAAATTATTCTTAAAAAAAACACCACCAATAAATCATATTATGTTTTAAATAGGATGATTTTTTTTTTTATTCCTCTCAAAAGTGATATGCAATCATTTTAAGGATTTTAAAATATTGAGTAGGCAAAATGATAATCTGGCGACGGTTCCAACCCTGTTTTTAGGCAATCTAAGCTTGTGCTGTTTGAAGTTTGCTGTCATATCTGTTTTATTAATAAATGATGTCGTTTTTCCAATCCACATGCTCTAGATTTGTCAACGGGTTACAACATGGTTGAAGCAGCAGTAACCATGTAGCTGCACATTGTATTTCACTCCTTCGTAGTCAATTCAAAGTCACCTTGAGAGGAAAGAGAGAGTAATTATTGCAGAGTTTCCTTTTAGAAGTCTGTATATCCGACCCGAAGTAAAAAAACAATAGAATAATACGGGGCATAAAGCGAAGAAGAACACTGAGAGGAGATTGGAGAAGAGCAAAGAGCAAAAAGACAAATCTTGTCATTCTCTTTAAAAAATAACTCAAAACAAATATACTATCTTTCCTTTCACTAAGCAAGTTGATTCCTTTTAATTCACGAGAATCAAAGTTTGATTCTTTCAATTTCAAATCTCATCATCCATAAGAAATGGAAGTACCCATCTTTTTTTCTTTTCCAATCTGATTCCTTTCTTAAGGTAAGTTATATTCTTCCTATGTCCTACCCAAGGTGTAGTTTTCTTTTTCGAGATTCTAAGATTTGGGTTTTGTTTACTGACTGACTTCTTATTGCTTTCCTGTCTGGATTTTTGGTTAAATTATTATTGTTATTATTATTTTTCTGATGTTGGGTTTTGAAAGTTGTGACTCTATTGTTGAATTCCTCTATTCATTTCTTTCAGTTATGTGAACCAATTGGCTGTGCTTTGACTGCTTTCTTATCCATTTGTTTATTATTTTTTGTTGTTTGAATTGGAATTGTCCTGGGGTAGTTCTGCATTTATTTGCCTGGTACTGAATGTTAAAAACTGCATTTACTGTTCTGCATCCTAGAAAGGGACCTTTTGAGTTTTGAGCTTACTGGGCTGCTGTTTGGTTTTTCTTTCTCTGCAGTAAAACCAGGTTTAGATGAATTTACAGTTTTATTGACATTATGTTTTATTTCACCATCCTTGAAATTATGTGAAGATTCTTTCTAATTTTCTCCTCGGCTGTCTCTACAGTCTAGCCTAATATTGATTTTTCCTTTTCATGCATTTTGAATGAAATAAAAGAATTTTAACATGCAAGAAAAAGACACTTTATTTGCTTGCGAGAGTAATTTTTCAAAGAGGTGTAATGGTCTTTTGGGAACCTACACTTTGGGTTATTAACCTATTCATGTCTAGTCCTGTGTCATTTTCTCCTCACTTGTTTCCTGTTGGATTCTTTTTAGTTTCATACCCTCCATACTACCAAAAAGGAAGTGCTCTGTAGACAAAGTCAAAGTTCTAAGATATTTTTTTCATTATAAAGTTTTTGTTCACCAAACCTAGAACTTAATAAAAATGATTGTTGTGAAATTTTGTAAAAAAATATTACTGAAATGTTGGTAATAAACCAAAAAGAAGAGAATTGTTTGCCATGCTGAAAATTCTTGATGAGAGTCAAGAGAACAAGAGGTGGCTGTTGTCCTTAAAGGAAATTGTTAGTATTGGAGCTTTTTCTTTTGCTTTCTCTCTTTAGAATATTGATATTATTTCCTATGATGCTCTGATTCATGTGTGAGTGGGAATGAGCATGCTAGTATTTGCTTGTACATATTCTGAAACCTGTTTTCAGATGTAGGATAATGTGTTTGATTTGGGCACTTTAGGAAAGTCAAGGTTTGAAGAAACAGCTGTCTGGATTTGCTAATTGTGTTATGTGCCTTGTATTTACAATTTTTTGCAGAGATGGAAGTCATTTGTATGCTCATAAAAGATTTTGTATTTCGTTGCATTAATCATTGGGGTTGACGTTGCTGAAGATGGAATTTCTTCTTGGAATTCTTATATTCACTTACTTGCTCTCTTTTGTATCAGCTGATTTACAAGGTACATAGTTATTTTTGTTTCACATTTTTTCATCAAACATTTAGTCCTGAAGTTTCCAAGTAAATTATTTTGAGGATTTCACTTAGTGTGTTAAAGTTGATCATAGACATTGTCCAAAATATGCATTTGTGCGCATGTGTGTCCACTCAAGTCATGATCTAATTAAAATTTTCTTAACAATAAATAATTTGGAGTTTTTATGATCTAGTTAATTTTCTCATAACACTATATACCTTGGAGTTTTGAGTCTTTATTCATGCTAAAGTATTTAGATGTGAAGGGAAGATACTATTCAGACAATTAGCTCAAAGGGAACACAATAAGATCCCTGAATCATTTCTTCTTGCTCAATGAGACCTACATCCGTATTGTCCATCAACTGTTATCAGTCAGATTTGACTAATTGAGGCCTCTAGACTTGGCTGGTTATATATGTTATTGATCAAACTATTTGACACTTTATTTCCTTGACTGAAATATGGCTGGGTTGAGTTTGAGATTTCTTGAGGAACTTGGGCTGATTTTTGCCTAAATAATAGTGATGATAATTGATAAGATCATGTGGTGCATAACCTGGCTTCTATATAGAGGCATATGGAGGTCCATGCATGAGTGCATGTTTGTGTGGTATACTGAGATGAAATTCCTTTATAGTCATAATTATTTTCATACTTCTATTGATTTTAGGTACTAATCCTTTAGGTTTGGGTTTGCTGGAGGGGTTATTTGTTTGCTTAACTGGATTATAAATATCCAAATCATCTGTTTCAGGAGATGCTTTATTTACATTGAGGAGTTCGCTCCAAGCTTCACCTACTCAATTGGCAGATTGGAATCAAGATCAAGTTAACCCTTGCACTTGGTCATATGTTATGTGTGATTCTAGTTATAAGGTTATTTCTGTGTAAGTAATCAGTGTACTTTATTTTTTTCTCGACTATGAAACAGTCAAAAATGCATGCCTACATGATTTAGTTGTTCAAAGAGTATTATTTAGTTTTTCTACTTCTTACATTTGTCCTTATATTGTCATTGTGCTTTCAGGACATTGCCATCCATGAACTTTTCTGGCACCTTGTCTCCTAAAATAGGAGTTCTGAGTACTCTTTCATCACTGTACGTATGGAGTTCTTCAGTCAAACAGTAGATTTCAATAATATATGTTCTTCATGTGTAGAATTTTACCAAGGCTATTTTTCATGATTTCTAAATAATGAATGCGTGTTATCTTAGCTAATAGTGATAAAAAATCATTTCTATTATGACAATCTTTTATCTGCTTTAGGGTTAAACTAGGTTCGTTCTGTGGTTTAATTTGTTAGTTTTGTGGATTCCTTGAATAGAGGCATCAAAAGGCAGCTCTAGAAAGCAGGATAGTTATTAGGAAAAAGAAAAGGAAAATTCTGAGATGTTTCTGCCAAATTCCACATTCAAATCCCTTTATTGCTAAGGCTACATCAATAAGAAGCTGAAGTTAACGTAAAAGGCCCTTATTACTAATTTCTTAGGGTTGAGAACAAAAAATCCTTGTTAACAGTATGTGAACCTTACTTATAATCATGATTACGTCATGTTCCATACTCCTTATTGGTTTATTTTGTACAGCATTATATGATATATGTTCTTTTGTTACGGGGCTGAAAGTTCTCATTCCCTGGTGAAATAATTTGGATATTTTCGAAAATGAAAATTCTTAGAACAGTAAACAGCTTAATGAAACTTAAAAATGAACATTGGTATCAAGTGGAAGGGACAGGTTGCCATCTATGATTTCAGATTCCATAGGAGACCATTTACGGCCTTACCCTGCAGACTTTGCTGCTGAAGCTACTGATGCAATGCAACATTTTTGTTTTGCAAGCACCTGCTTATTTGCCAAAGATCTTCAGTTTATCATCTGATGTGAGATTAATGCATCTTGCCATCTTCTTTCTAGTATTTTGGCATGAATTTCTCCCTACCCAATCTTGTGTTGGTCCCATCAGGTGCTTCATATACTGTCTACAAGTGTTCAGTGTCAAGTCACAATTGGTCCACATTGCCTGCCCCATTTGCCGGGGCACTCAGCATGGAATTGAACAGTCAAGGATTGGCTTTGATGCAAGCTGCGTGTATATTGTTTTTAATCTTTGTATTATTAGAAAATCCATGTAGTAAAATGTTAGGATCATATATTATCACTAATTAAAGCATAGACTGAAATTACAAGTTCCTGTTATTTCCAATTTCATATTTGGTCAACATTGTTGAATTGATTACTCAAGTGTATGATCCATTATAGCCTTGGGGTGAATCTTTTGGGTTAATATATTTGTGTTGTGTGCGTGTTCATCATGCAGCACTTTGAAAGGATGTGGTATAACTGGTGAGATACCAAAAGAGTTGGGGAACTTGTCTAGCTTGACCAACTTGGATTTGGAAAATAATCGTTTAAGTGGAGAAATACCCTCTTCCCTTGGTAATCTTAAAAATCTTCAATTCCTGTAAGTAATACAATTTCTATTATATTTGAGGGTTTTATTTGTTTATATATATATATTTTCCATTATCTTGCATTTATTCATTGGAAGGCATTCTTTCTTTTGCTCAAGCAGGATACTGAGTAAGAACAATCTTAGTGGGACTGTCCCTGGATCAATTTCAGATCTTCCAAAGTTGATCAATCTGTAAGTATCGGGTAACAAATGGTATCTGAACATGTTGGAAAGTAGCATTTAATTGAATAAACCTTTTGTTTCAAATGAATCAGTTCGTGAGTTTCCAGTTTTTAAAGTTTTAGACTTGAACAAATATGAGGAATTAATTCTCTTTATACTTTTTAAAGTTACTGATGGCATGGTTGAACTTGTGTCTGCAGTCGACTTGATTCAAATGATCTTAGTGGTCAAGTTCCTGAGCATTTGTTCCACATTGCAATTTACAAGTACGGCTAACTTTGATTAGTTTGTTTCATTTCTTATTTTAATAAAAAAGAGTTACAAATATTGTTAATGATTCAGTCATTTTATTTCTGCATATTTATCTCCTTTTTCCCTATCTTCAACAGTATGTGTGCACACACCAGTCACAAATATTTATCTCAATGAACTTAAGATGACATAACTTTGTTATTATTTCAGTTTTACAGGAAACAAGTTAAATTGTGGTAAAAATTTTTCTCACAGTTGTGTGTCAAGCGGAAATGGTTCAGGTAATTGGATTAATTATTTTGACTGAATTACATTGTTTTACGATGTTCAATGGTTTCAAAGACACCGTATATATTCACTCCATAATTTTACCTGCTATCTCTTTGCTTCCAGGTTCTTCGTGGAATCCGAAGGTTGGAATTATTATTGGAACTGTAGTGGGATTTATAATTCTGCTTTGTGGTAGTTTGCTGTTTTTCCTGTTCAGATGTAGGCATAAACGCTACAAGGGCGAAGTGTTTGTAGATGTTGCAGGTTACCACTACCTTTAATACTTCTGAATGAAAACTGGTGGCTGATGGTTTTCTGTCGATTTTAAATTTTCTCTCTTCACATTCTGTATTTCTTTTTAAGTCTTGTCTCCGTTCTGGGTGATCAAACAGTTTCTTCATCCATAGGGTGATTTATACTCCTCAAGGTTTTGTTAATCTACCTCTGGTTTGAGGCCAGTGAAATTATATGAAAGGATTAATCTTAGTTCAGTATGGGGACATGATTCTCTGAGCTATTTACTTGACTGAATTTCATGTTTTCATTTGGATGTTTATCTATCAGATCCGATCAAGTTTGCTGTTCTAATAACTTTTCATCTTTTGGCATTGTACATTATATGCTTATAGTTTTGTTCTGAAACTCCTTAAACCTGCATGATCAGGTGAAGTTGACCGAAGAATTGCTTTTGGTCAATTAAAAAGGTTTGCTTGGAGGGAATTGCAGTTGGCTACTGATAACTTCAGTGAAAAGAATATCCTTGGACAGGGAGGTTTTGGAAAGGTTTATAAAGGTGTGCTTTCAGACAACACAAAAGTTGCGGTTAAGAGATTAACTGATTTTGAAAGTCCGGGAGGAGATGCAGCTTTTCAACGTGAAGTTGAGATGATAAGCGTAGCTGTTCACAGGAATCTCTTACGGTTGATTGGCTTTTGCACAACACCAACAGAACGCCTTTTGGTTTATCCATTTATGCAGAATTTAAGTGTGGCCTATCGTCTTCGAGGTACTAGTTCTTTGAGAATTTTATTTGGCATGACTTCTTTTACTTATTTAAATTCTTGATATTGAGTTTCTAATGAGACGCAGTGTATCTTTCTTTAAAAAAACCTTTCACTAAAAGTATGAGATACCGTTTCTTTTGGCCACAATTCTAATGTGAATTTTTAGTATGAACCCTTGATGGCATATGTAAATCTCACGGACATGTTTTTGTCATTTTCGAAAATTTGTACAATCATTGAGCTATTTTTATTTAATTTCTTTTTAAAGCATTTGGTTATATGGGCCTTCGTATAATGTACGACTATTATCTGGAACTGCTGCAGAACTCAAACCCGGTGAACCTGTTTTAGCTTGGCCTACAAGAAAAAGAATAGCACTAGGTGCAGCACGTGGGCTGGAATACCTTCACGAACATTGCAATCCTAAGATCATTCATCGGGATGTGAAGGCAGCTAATGTTTTATTGGATGAAGACTTTGAAGCAGTTGTTGGTGACTTTGGACTTGCGAAGTTAGTCGATGTAAGGCGGACAAATGTTACAACTCAAGTTCGTGGGACAATGGGCCACATAGCACCAGAGTACTTGTCCACCGGAAAGTCATCAGAAAGGACAGATGTTTTTGGTTACGGGATTATGCTTCTAGAGCTAGTAACAGGTCAACGTGCAATTGATTTTTCACGCTTGGAAGACGAAGATGATGTTTTGCTGCTTGATCATGTAAGATAAACCCAATTTATTACTATCTTGGATTTTGCACACGTGTCTTTCTCCTATTTCTTTACGTGCTTGATTTTGTACACTTTTTCAAGGGTAAGTCTAAACAAACATAATGTAAAATATTGCAGCCATCTGACCCTTTCAGTTGTGAATGTCAGTTTCTCGTAATTGACTCTCATTAGAATGCTTCTAGTGTTTATTTGGAGTTGCAGATGCCTTATTTAACCATATCATCATGTATATCTTATGAGGATGCAACTTTAGCTTGGTTTTTACATTAGTTAATTAATTCTCATCCGTGCCTAATTCCATCAAAGCTGATTTAGGATTACATTTTGGTATGGACATGCATTCACAAAAGGATGTTGAGGTTGGTGGTTCAATTCTAATTAGTGTTAACCTGTATGGGAGGTCTCGTTTTATTGTTGCGATGGAATTTAATTAGTTTTGTTGCACTTTTCAGATGTCTACTGAATCCGAGTCATAATCTATATTAATCGAGTAATGTAGGACAATGGTATGTATTTGCTTGCCATATCTACTTCCTGTTACATTGGTCTGAAATAATGAAGGAGAATCTTTATGCTACTTTTGAAAATTGTGCGAATGATATGTGGAGTGCTTACTGTTTCTTATGTTGTATCATTCAAGTCTAACATCTTTTTGGGTTTTGTTCACTGGATTCCATACTCATTTGTCATGAAGGTCAAGAAGCTGGAAAGGGAGAAAATGCTCGATGCTATTGTTGATCGTAATCTTAATAAAAATTACTTCAAGCAAGAGGTAGAGGCAATGATCCAAGTTGCGCTGCTTTGTACCCAATCTTCACCAGAGGACCGTCCGGCAATGTCGGAGGTAGTGAGGATGTTGGAAGGAGAGGGGCTGGCAGAGAGGTGGGAAGAATGGCAGCACGTTGAAGTCATGCGCAGGCAAGAGTACGAAAGAGTGCAAAGGAGATTCGAATGGGGAGAAGATTCCATGTATAACCAGGACGCAGTTGAGTTATCAGGCGGTAGATGAGGTACGGAGTTGCACTTTGCTTGTTAAAAACCATGTAACATCCGAGTTTGTATTAGTAGGTGTTGCTAAATTAATGTTTCATTTGGTGTGGAAAACTATAATTTGAACAGTTATAGGAAAATCCTGTAAAAGAAAAGGGGCAAAAATTGGCATCATGTTTTTATATCAGATCCTTTGTATTTGTTTGTCATAACTCCGGTTTCCAACATGTTTTATTCAAAATTTTTGTATGTCTTCATGGCTGAACACAAAGGGCATGCTCTTATATTTCCGCATGATGCATGAGAATATTGAAAATATTCCACAATTTTACCAATATTTCAAAGCCAACTTGAATTTTGTGCAACATATATGACTTTTCCACCATCTATAAAAGCTATCCCAATTTATTCGGATAGTTTGATTGGAAATGGAGTTCATTAATTTTTAACCAAATTAGTAAAAACCTCAAGAGGGTAACTATGGTGGAGTAAAATTAGAAAATTTAAGGGTTTCTTTTAGGGATTAAAATGAAATATTATAAAGCCATTTAAGATTTACATTATAGTAATTTATTTATGTCGATTTCATCACATCCGTATATTTCTATTGTGTTTATATGATTTTTTGTCTATATTAATATATTTTTTGTATTTAAAGTATCATGAATTTGTATGTATTACACATTAATAATTTATTCTATGTATATTTTTGCATGTTTGTGCATGCATGTCATGCATTTCTTGTGTATCATGATTTGTGTATTTATCATGATTTAATTTAAAGAATAATTTGTGCTTTGACTGTCATGTTTATATTGAGCATCACTTCATCCTATATCTTGTATAATTTATTGTAGAGACTCTGTTTAAGGGAAAAAATGAATATATTTGTATTCACATTTTATTGTGTATAAATTGTTATGATCTAATTTATTTTTTGTGCTTAATTTTATGTAAAATTTGATACATTTGGGTATCTATATTGCGTTGATGTTATTTTTGTGTTATTTTGTATTTTAATTATTATAATATGTTAATTTATTGTATATTTTGTCTGTAAACTATGAATTCTTTACTCGGTTCAGGTTGAACTAACACTGGTGCTTCTGTTAACAATGCTTTTAACTGTTCAAAACTCTGCTGACACTTATCTGTCTCCTCAAATCTAACATCTTTCTGTAGCAATTTAGTCAATGGAGTTGCAATCATCGAGAAACCTTTCACAAACCGTCTATAATATCCCGCTAGTTCCAGAAAACTGCGAACTTCAGATACATTTCTCAGAGGTTTCCAATCTAAAATTGCTGAAATCTTGCTCGGATCAACTCGTATCCCCACAGCTGACAATTTATGTCCTAGAAAACCAACTTCGCGCAACCAGAACTCACATTTACTAAACTTTGCATAAAATTGTTTCTCACGCAGAGTTTGTAACACAATTCTCAAATGCTTGGCATGTTCCATCTCATCACAAGAATAAATCAAAATATCGTCAATAAATACAACTAAAAATCGATCCAAAGACGGTCTGAATATCTGGTTCATCAAATCCATAAATACTGCAGGAACATTTGTTAGTCCGAAAGGCATAACTAAAAATTCATAATGTCCATACCTCGTTCTGAAAGTAGTTTTCGGCACATCTAATTCTTTGACTCTCAATTATTCATAGCCTGATCTCAAATCTATTTTCGAAAACACTGTAGCCCCTTTTAACTGGTCAAATAAATCATCAATTTGTGGTAGAGGGTACTTATTCTTTATTGTCACTTTATTCAGCTGTAGGTAGTCAATACACATCCTCAAAGTACAATCTTTATTTTTTACAAACAACACAGGAGCACCCCAAGGTAAGGAACTTGGTCGAGCAAATCCTCTATCTGTCAACTCTTGCAACTGAGACTTCAACTCTTTCAATTCTGTTGGTGCCATTCTATACGGATCTATTGAGATAGGAGTCGTCCCTAGCACTAACTCAATGCCAAATTCAACTTCTCAAATTGGTGGTAGTCCCAATAATTCTTCAGGAAACACATCAGGAAACTCACAAACCACTAGCACAGATTCAGCTTTCTTTTTTGTCACTTTTGTATCTATCACATATGCAAGATAAGCTTCACATCCCTTTTTCACATAATTCAAAGCTTTCATTGAAGATATTACAGCTGGTAGCCCATTCAAATCACTGGATTCAATTCAAACTTTCTCACCATTTTGACTTCTCAAATTAGTACTCTTCCGTTTGCAATTCACAATAGCATTATGCAAAGTTAACCAATCCATACCCAGAATTATATCAAATTCATCAAAGGGTAATAGCATCAGATTAGCTGGAAAACAAATGTCTCAAAACATCAACGGACAATTCTTAGACACTTTGTCAACCAGAACACACTTGCCTAAGGGGTTTGATACTCTAATTACAAACTCAGTAGACTCAACAGGTAGAGTATTACTAGATACTAGGTTCACACACACATATTAATGAGTAGATCCTGGATCTATCAATGCAATCACATCAGTATCAAAAAGAGTAAAACTACCAGTAATGACGTCTGGAGATGACGCTTCTTCTCGAGAGCGAATAGCGTAGGCTCAAGCAGGTGCTTTAGCTTCAGATCTCACATCTGTATCTGTTGTTTCTCTCTGACTACCACTCACATTTCCAGTGTTTCTGGGTGGCCTACCCCTAGCTGTCATGTTACTTGGCCTCGCACACTGAACATTATCTTTCTCAGCTAACTCCGAGCAATCTCAAATAAAGTGATCTCGTGATCCACATTTATAGCAAACTCTATTATTATACTTGCCCCAGCATTCTCTGATATGACGTCTCCCACACTGTCTACACTCATGCTTATTGCTTTTGACACTTCCAACACTTGATTCCATTGAAGTTTAAGTTTTAGGTCCAGTATTTTGTTTCACACGATCTTTATTCGAATGTCCAAACGAAACATTTGAGCGATTGTTTGCATCTCTGAATCTTTTTGACGAAGAGTGATACGATTTACTCATTGACCTTTTTCTCTCATCTCCAGCTTTTGAGTCTGCTTTCTTCTTTTCTTTACTAAGCTCCTCAGCTTTACAAGCTCTTTCAACTAATACCACAAATTCATTCAAATTAAGAATCCTGACTAGAAGTTTGACATCTTCATTCAATCCTTCAATAAATCGTTTACACATAGTAGTTTCTGTCGAAACATATTCTCGTGCATACTGGCTTAATCTTACAAGTTCTCTCTTGTATTCCGTAACAGAAATACAACCCTGTTTTAGCTCAAAGAACTCTTTACGTTTCTGACCTATGAACAGTTGACTAATATATTTCTTCTGAAATTCAGCTTGAAAGAAGTCCCAAGTGATTCGTTTTTTCGGAACCACAGATGTTAATGTTTTCCACCAATGATATGTTGTATCTCTCAACAATAAAACATCACATTTTAGGCATTCATCAGGAGTACATTATAACTCATCAAACACTCTAATGGTATTCTCAAGCAAAAAATAAGCTCGCTCATCATCATCATCAACTGTGGCCCTGAACTCTTTGACCCCGTACTTTTGAATTTTATCCACAGGAGGTTCACTCAATTAGATCGGGTTTGAAACTTGTGGCACTATAGGAACTTGCGGGGGTGGAGGTTGTTGAGCAACCGGATTCATTCGAACTAACTCCGTAAACCACTCACTCATCATTTGGAAGAAAACTTGTTTTGCCTCTTCCACATAACTACTAGCAATCGGCCTAAATTCAGCCGGTGTTGTCCCTTGAGCGGGAGTAGGCACATTACTCTCAACATCATCAGTAACTGCTATATCGGGATCCATTTACAATGCGAAAACACATTTTTAGCTGTTAGGAATCATCACACTATGGCAATTATATATATGGCATGTATAGCTAGACTCTCACACACTACGTTAGTCCTAGAATCGACTAAATCGCAACTCTGATACCAATAAAGTGTAACACCCATAGCCCGTATCCATCACCGGACTAGGGTTACGAGGTATTACCGGTCAAATCATAACATCATACCATAATGGCTCGAGCATCAATGCATTATAGTAATCAACAACACAAAGTCTCTTTAATAGGTCTTCGAGACCTTAAACATACTTTAAAGAAGGTTTGAGACTAAACTGATCTCATTCAGAAACATTACAAAACTTAGAAAAAAAAATTCATCCTAAACAGGGCACACGCCGGTGTGGCTAAACCGTGTGCCTCACACGGCCGTGCCTCAGACCATATATTACCCCGTGTGTGACACTGAATAGGATTACATGGCTCTGTCGACTTTTGCAGGTGTATCGGCCCGTGCAAAGATCGACTTAAATCACATGGCTTGTCACACGCCCGTGTGTCTAGCCCGTGTGCAAGTCTAACCTGCATCGAATAAAGACAGTAACGGACATAAGCGAGACACACGCCCGTGTGGACAATTATAGGTCATTTACAAGGCCAAATTGCCACCAAAATTTGTTTATCCCTACATGCTCAAATCCAACATCATTTAACATACAACCGTTAACCATCTCAACTCCCAAATCAAGCATGAAACATACCATTCCTATTTCACCAAAACATACCATATAAATCATTCTCACATGACCACATGTACAATTCACTAACACCATTTATACATATCAAAACATATACCAAAATCATTCCACAACCTTACTAGCCTATACATGCCATGTACCATATATACAACTTTCAAAAAGGTACCAAAATAGATGTTCGATAGTGTGATAGAGTCGCTGATGATCCCTGGATCCGAGCTAGCTTTAATGACACTGTAAAACAAAGAAGAACTCCACACAGTAAGCTTTAAAGCTTAGTAAGTTCGTAATATAACACAATTAACTCAACATTTCAAATTTAATATGCAAAATTAACTAACACATAGTTCAATTCTCATCACTATTAAATTTCACCCAAGGCCATTACTCACGTTCATACTACATCTTAATGTTTATGTACAAGCATTTATAATGCTTCATAATCTAATCCTCTTTAACTTTCATTCACATAATCAATCATCTATTTCATATACGAAAAAATCAACCACATAGGTTCTGTACATACCTGTACCATCACATATTTATTTATCACATATACCACATAATGCTCGATGCCATAATTCATTCGATCTTCTTTAACCGTTCGGTTTACTCACACACTTAGTGCCAATTACTTAGCTGAAGCTTTAATATCATCGCACACTTAGTGCCTTTACTTTAAACCGAATTTGACTCAGTATCGCACACACAGTGCCAATAATATAGTCGATGCTTTCTTTGTTTCGCACACATAGTGCCATTCACCACTGTATCAATTCTGTTTACGCACACTTAGTGCCACATCTCTTCAAACTCACATTTCGCATTACTAAATCGTATTATACACAAACTTACCTCGGACGTAGAAATAACAACATTAGTCAATCAATCGAGCACTTTGTCTTTGCCTCAATCTCGATCCGAATCTCTCTTTTCTTGATCTATATAATATTAAACTCAACTCATTCAATCACATTTTCATCCAAAACAATTCACAATATATAGTTAAAGCATTTTACATTTTAGCCCTTACATTTTCACATTTTGACATTTAAATCCCTATTTCATAGAATCACCAAATACTCATAATTTCATTATACACATGCCTAACTGAATTTTCTCCTAACTCATATAAGCCCACATATTTCATTTATTTCACATTTTAACCTCTCAATTTACACTTTTCTCAATTTAATCCATTTTGACATTTTTGTCAAAAATCACTTTACAAAACATTAAAATCTATTAACAAATATTCATTATTCATCATCAACTATCACAAAGCTTAAGCATTCATCAATGGAATTTTACAAAATCACTAACAAACTCAAAAATTAGGGCATGGGCTAGCCAGAACACGAAGCAACGATCACAAAAACATAAAAATCATCAAAAACCAAGCTCACAAAAACAATGGTTGAACCCTAGCTAGCCCTTTTTCTTTTCTTTTCTTTCAATTTTCAGCAAGATGATCATCAAATAGCCATAAATTTATGTTTTGTTTTATTGTAATACATATTATTAACCATTTTACAAATTTAACCTTAATATAACCATTAAAATTCCACTAACTAATGTCCATAATTGTCCATCCCCACTATCAAGGGTCTAATTACAACATAAAGACTTCTTATTTAATAAGGCATGACAATTAAGCCCTTTAACAATTAGCACACAGCTTTTGCATTTTATGCGATTAAGTCCTTTTTCACAATTCGGCGCACAAACGATAAAATTTGCACACAGAATTTTTACACATGCTTCATCACATACTGTAAACACTAAAAATAATATTAATTTTTTTGACCTCAGATCTGTGGTCTCGAATCCACTATTCTGACTAAGGTCTAAACCGGGCTGTTACAAAACTTTTGACCTTAGATACATTTCTTGGAGGTTTCCAATCTACCACTGTTGAATTTTTTCTTGGATCAACTCTAATGCAATTGACCGATACAACATGACCCAAAAATCTGATTCCCCGAAGCCAGAACTCACATTTGCTAAACTCAAAAATAATTGTTTTTCGCGAAAATTTTTCAAAACAAATCTCAAATGCTGGGCATGCTTTGTCTCATCTTATGAATAAATCAGAATATTTTCAATGAATACAACAACGAATCTGTCTAAGTATGGTCTAAATATTCTGTTCATTAAGTCCATAAATACTGCAGGTGCATTAGTCAAACCAAATGGTATTACAAGAAACTCGCAATATCTGTACTTGGTTCTGGACGCGATTTTTGGCTCATCTAAGACTTTAACTCATAATTGATAATAACCAAAATGAAGATCGATTTTTGAGAATACCATCGTACCTTTCAATTGATCAAACAGATGGTCAATACGTGGGAAATGATACTTATTCTTGATCGTGACTCTGTTGAGCTATCGATAATCAATATATACTCGCATGGATCTGTCCTTTTTCTTAACGAATAACATAGGAGCACCCCAAGGAGAAAAACTGCGTTGAGCAAAACCCTTATCTGTTAACTCTTGCAACTTTGCTTTCAACTCTTTTAATTCTGTAGGTACCATTCTCTACGGAGCTATCGATATTCGAGATGTTCTTGGCATTAATTCAATGGAAAAGTCAACCTCTTTGATCGGTGGTCATCCTAGAAACTCCTCTAGAAACATATCTATGTACTCACATAACACTGGAACTGATTCAAGCTTCAATTCAAAAACTTTGGAATCAAATATATAAACGAGATAGGCTTTACAGCCTTTTCTAATATATTTCTAAGCTGACATAGCTAAAATAACATTAGATGTACTATCTACTCTATCTGACTTAATTTGAAGCTTTTCACCATTCTGACATTTCAACACAATATGCTTTCGTCTACAATTCACAACAACATCATGTAGAGTTAACCAGTCCATACCCAGAATCACGTCAAAATCATCAAAAGGTAGTAACATCAAATCAGCCGAAAAGTTGCAACCCCAAATCATCAAAGGATAATTTTTTCAAACTTTATCAACTAATATATACAGACCTAGGGAGTTCGTTACTTTAACTACAAACTCAGTAGACTCGAAACGCAATTTCTTATCTGAAACTAAATTCGTGCATACATATGAATGTGTTGACCCCAGGTCAATAAAAGCAATAACATCAGTATCAAAGATAGAAAATGTACCAGTGATAACATCTGGCATTGAAGCTTCCTCTCTAGCACGGATCGCATAAGCTCTAGCCGATGTTCACGCCTCAGATCTCATAGTAGAGTTTTTCATCCCACTACAGCTATTTCCAACATTTCCAGTGTTCTGAGGTGGTCTCCCTTTCGTAGTTGTTTTACTTGGTTGAGTAGTTTGAAGCTTTTATCTATCGAACCTTTCTGGGTAATCTTTGACATAATGTTCATATTAACCATATTTAAAACATGCCCCATCTTTCATGTTGCATTCACCTAAGTGTCATCGTCCACATTGTTGACATTCGGGCTTGTTGTTTCTAACACTGCCCATACTCGCTACAGACGTAGCCTGAGGTTTTGAACTCGCATGTTGTTTTCCTCAATCCCTACCAGAGTAATCTACTGAAGCTAACGAACGTTTATAATATTCTTTCAAATTATTCGATGGCGATTGTAATGACTTTTTCATTGATCTCTATCCCAGATCACAAGCCTCATAATTAGCTTTTCTCTTTACTTTACTTAGCTCTTCAGCTTTGTGCACTCTATCAACTAGAACAACAAATTCTTTCAATTCAAGAATCCCGACTAACAGCTTGATTTCTTTGTTCAACCCATCTTCAAACCGTGTGCATATAGCAACCTCTGTCGGTATACAATCTCGGGCATACTTGCTGAGTCGAACAAATTCTCTCTCATATTCAGATACTATCATTCGACCCCGTTTCAACTCAAGAAACTCTTTACATTTCTTATTAAGAAATCTCTGGCTCACATATTTCTTTCGTAATTAGGTCAAGAAGAACTCCCAATCTATCCGATCTCTCGGCACAACCAAAATCGATGTATTCCACCACTAAGAAGTAGAGTCTTTTAATAATAATACAACACATTTCACACGTTTTGTCGGTGTGCATGATAATTCATCGAAAACTCTGATTGTATTTTCTAGCTAGAATTTAGCTCTTTAAGGATCATCTTCGGATGTACCTCTAAACTCTTCATTCCCATATTTATGGATTTTATCTACTAGAGGCTTACTTACTCATATTAGTTCCAAACCTTAAAGAACTACAGGAACCAATTGGAAAACAAGTGGGGGTGGAGGTCGTTGAGCCATAGAGATCGTTTGTATGAACTCGGTTTGGAACATAATAGATTTGCTTTCATCCTTTTGAATTCATCCTTTCCATGATCATAGATTTGCTTTCATTGCACATTTCCTTTTCATACCTTTTCATAGATTTATAGCATAGTTCATTGAACACTTACCATTCCTTTCCTTTTCATGCCTATTGAACCATTTAGAATAACATTGGATATGTGGGAAAGCTCACACAAAGTGTGCTAAACATATAATCGTAACCTTTCCTTTTCCTTTACATCGTTGCTCACATGAGCTGTGAAATGGACCTACTCACACAAACTGTGGGTTGAAATGTAAGCTACACGATATTGCTCACACAAGCTGTATAGTATCCACAACAAATGCAGGACCTCAGGCATCAGTAGGACATTCAATACCAACGCCTAAAACATGGTAACCCTAAAGACATGTCATTTGTATCCTATGAATTCCTAATGTTCAAATGGGCTAGATAATCATCGTGAAACTGTTGGATTTCCATCATTTAATTTAATGAAAAATAATACATGAACATATAAATCAATACAACATCAAAACATTATTTAATCATGCAAACTTACCTCGATGATAAAGACGTAGAAATGAGATCAACCAATCCCAAGCTTTAGCTTTTCCTCGATCTAAATCCGTACGAGGTCTATCATGATTTAAATAGGCAAATTTAATCCACTTAATACTTATACAATTCAATTCAATCCAAAATTCATTTTTTTGTAAAATTATAAATTTACCCCTAATATTTTAACTTATCTACAATTTAGTCATTAAGCTCGTAAATTGAAATTTAAGCAATTTCATCCACATTTCATGCTAGCCAAATTCACTAGGGAATATACCAACCCATACAAATCAGCATTTCATAATTTTACCATGGAATTTTACTAATTTTATAAATAAGTCCTTAAATGACAATTTCTTCAAAAATCCCTTAACAAAAGTTGTTTATTTAGCAACAAGGACTCATAATCTTTCATTAAAATTCAAGAATCATGCAAGAAAATTCATGGAAAAACCCTAAACCTTTAGTGGTTTTGCAAATTGACCCCCGAGCTAGCTAGATTAAGCTACAACGACTTCAAAAACATACAAATCATTAAAAACGGGATAAAAAATTACTCACATGCAATGGATGAACTAGCCAAGCCTTCAAGCACTCTTCAATGGTGTTTTCTTAACCTATTTTCGATGGGGGATGGACTAAAAGCTGATAACTTCTGTTTTTCTTTATTTTGTTTTATGTTAATTTTACCAATTACAAAATTAACCTTGGTTATAAACCTTAAAATCACTTAATAATATGTCCATAAAAGTCCACTAACATTTTAAATGGTCTAATTACCATTTAAGTCACTCACATTTAAGTTTCATAGCTATTTAACACCGTTAGATACTAGAACTCCACTTTTGCACCTTTTACAATTTAGTCCTTTTCACCTAATTAAACATGCAAACGTCAAAATTTCTTAACAAATTTTTTTAGGACCCTAATAACATACGATAGATATTTAAAAAATAATAGAATAATAATTTACTTTTCAGATTTTTAGTCCCAAAACCACAATTTTGATTTCACTAAAAACGAGTTGTTACATGGACGGTTTCAAAGGCAAATCTTGTGGGCTATTTTTTGATTTATTTGCAAGTGTATGGACCTATAGTAAATCTCAAAAAATTGATTTTTGGGCTGCTCACAAATTCTTTGCCAAATTGGACTTATTCTCCCTTGTTTGGATGATTTGGTAACCCAATTATTGACTAGACTTGCCCATCAATCAATTCATCTTCAATTGGATCAAATCAACTTCTTCATGACCCATTTTGTATGTGTTTTCCATCCATATAGGGTGAATTTGGGCATTTCCATGTAACTTTATTTTATAAGCAAATCATGCATAATTTCCTTGGTCCAACTAATTAAATAATATCAAGATTAATATGTAGCGTAAAATAATTAAATTATTCACAAATTTAATGAAAATGGCATACAATTACATTCTTCATTAAATCATGCCTATTATTGAAATATAAACAAAATCCAACAAATTAGTGATCAATAATTACGAGTTAATATTATTTTTAAGTAAAAGGTGCCAAAACAACTATAAAAACTCTATATAAATTAGAGTTTATAGTTACCACCAATCAACCAAAAATCAAACATACGTACACAAATTAAATACACAAGAACTTAAACACATTTATACCATATGAACTTACCTCGTCAAAATAGAAAACAAGTTGAACCTTCAAGGATTATTAGATAATTTTAGGTTTTCCTCGACTATCCCCGATTTTATTCAATTCTTGATCTAAACAATTATTTTAAACAATTCATCAATATCAAATATTATCAATCATTCCATGATATGCATGAACCTATTCAATTCCATTTTTTGAATGCCCCTTGTAACACCCTCAATCCAACACGATTCACCCGGTCCGAATCTTGAGTGTTACTATACACATTAATTAACAATTTATCAAACAATTAACGATTTCTCATATATCAAATTATTTTATTTAACACTTTACTGAAAAACTTATCATCTGAAAACAAAGGAAGTATTATAAATTAACTTGTTACAAATCTTTACAATATAGTCGTTTATTAAAGGCAGAAACAGAAGGCGCAATCTTATACTACACCATCTTTCCACTGTATACATAATAGCCCTCTATGCCTCTACCTTGGTGTACTCCTGGCATTGTCCCTCCAGGTGCAAACTCATGCCAAATACCTAGAACAACAATGAACATAGTAAGATCAAGATAACTTAGCAAGTCTTATCGTAGAATTACCTTGGCCGATACTTTATATTATTGAAAGAACGTCTTTGCATCAACTGCCTGTCTGAACCACTTATATCTAGCGGGTATCGCTATAGTGGTAATACATACATATACATAAATTATATACTCCTCAAATATACATTATTTCTTTGTTAATTAACTGAAGATTTCTTCAGACGTTTCTTAATTCTCTCATTCACATATGCACTTTTGAACAGAACATATCTTCAAAATTCCAACAGATACAACCCATTTTCTAATTCTTAACTCAGAATAGTTGTTCGTTATCATTATTCATAGGTGGACACATACACATATGGCAAATACTTACGTAGATCCAAGTACCATCAAACCATTAAGCAAATCATACCCTGATTTGATACCATACAACCCATACTGGTAATGTACTTCATAGACCAATCTATTGATATTCACATCATTAATTACTTTCAAAACCATGGATACTTAGAATACCCATAACTCAAACCTCATATGATTATAAAAAATATAATTACAATCCAAACATAATCTCGATATGGTTGATTCCAATTAACTTTATTTCAATCATTTTATAATACAGACGATCTCACATTGATAACTTCTTAAGTCACTCATAACTACAAATATAACCATATCTAACACTGCCAGATCATCATGGCGGATAACTTCATTATCATATAGCTACAAAGTTCTTTCCAGAAAATTGTTCAATTATTTCACAAATCTTACTCAGCTCCTAAATCTGAGCATATCAATACCTAATTTCAACCCAACTTTTTATGGAACTAATATAATCTATTCACATTTTACCGTAAAGACAAATATACACAACTTACTAGACACACAGGACAAACCACACATCATGTAACACCCTTCACCCGTATTTAATGCCGAAATAGGGTTACGGAGTATTACCGGACTTACAACATATTTAAACATACTTTTCATATACAATTCAATCATAATGTCCCTTAAACGAGCCTATGCGACCTCAAGCATGCATTGAGAGTGGTTCGAGACTAAACTAATAACTTGAGAAATTTTTAACACATATGAAATTTTTCTTTAAAACAGGGGACACACGCCCGTGTGACCAGGCCGTGTGAGACACACCTGTGCCACAGGCTGTTTAGACATTCGAAATGGGAACACATGGCCGTGTCCCAGCCCGTGCCCAAAGAAGTGAGTTTACTGACTTGGGTTACACGGCCAACCACACGCCCGTGTGCTAGGCCGTGCCAAACTTGTAGGGTATACTAACTTATACAACACGGCCAAGTCACAAGCCCATGTGCCAATTAGGGGGTATACTGACTTGTGCCACACGGTCGATCACACGCCCGTGTGTGAGACCGTGTGCAGCATACTGACTTCATTTCAATATCAACACCGAGGGACACACGACCGTGTAACATGACCGTGTGTCACACACAGCTGAGACACACGCTCGTGTCTCTGCCCGTGTGGACAAAAATAGGCTATTTACCAAGCCATTTTGCCACCTCATTTGGTTCTCATCTTCACCTATACAAATGAAACCAAACCATAGCATAAAATACCATCCAAAATAACCAAACCAAGTCTAAATCTTAACATTTCAATACTAACCAATTCAAGGCATACAAGTATCACAATATGCTATCTAAATTCATACCAATCCTTATAACCTCAAATCATCAAAAAAGGACCATTAACCAACTCAATTCATAAGACTTAATTACTCATATATGTACCTTATTCAAACATACCAAACAAACCAAAATGGCCTATCACATATGGCTATATATTTACATACTAAACATAAACATTTACAAGCCAATTCACTTGGCCAAAGTCATTACCAAATCATAACTAATATGACTAAAAGTCCCTATACATTCCATATACTTACAATACCAAAATTCAAAGGTACCAAGTGATAGGTGGTAGTGTGAAACGATCTTTGACGATCCTTGAGTCCGAACTAGCTTCGATATCACTAGAAAACACAAAAAATACACAAAGTAAGCTATAAAGCTTAGTAAGCACGTATAATTCAGAATTAAACTTAACATTTATACACAATCAAGACATTAATTAAGGTATACTCAATTCAATTTCCAAATGCCTTAACACAAGCATTCATCAACAAGTCAGTCACGTAAGTGCATGTAATCATCCATATAAATAGTAATTCATCCGTATAAACACATAGCTTTTTCATATAACCAATAACATAATTTATGCTCATTGAACCTATTAGAATATCAAGGAATACTCGGGTGATATACATTACGTGTATAAATCAGTAATTCATCAATTTATTATCATTTCTACTCTTTCGAGCTATGATCACTAAGCTCCTCCTAAGTTGATGGACAGTAAGCTCTATTGAACTGAAACGGTAAGCTATGATGAGCTGAAAATAGTAAGCCCTTACGAGCTTTGGTGATTCTGCAACACATCCAGGATCTCGACCAAAACAGTAACCCTAGTGACATGTCACTCGTATCCTACGACTTTTTACGGTTGAAACGGGACTTGGCATTCAATAATTCTCATCAATTAGGCATTCAAATTTAGTAATACCATTTACTCAATTATACTTTCATTTCAAATAATTTAAAAGTATTTAAAAATTTGATTCTAACTATACGAACTTACCTCGAGTTGCTCGGATGGAAATTATCGACTATTTGTCCACTTTTCCTTTTCCCTGATCTAATCCCGATCTCGGCTTAGCTTGATCTATATATTATCAAATTTAGCACATTCAGCATTCGATCTATTCAATTTAGCCTATAATTTACAATTTGGAAATTTTACACATTTGCCCCTAATGTTTCACATTTTCACAATTTAGTTCTTATCACATAAAATTGCAAATTCATGCAATTTAGTACAAACTCATGCTTAGCCAAATTTAATACATGTTACTAGCAGCCAATATTTTCCATTTATTCACACTTTTAACCACCACATTTCACATTTTCTCAATTTAACCCGTTTTTGACATTTTTGTCGAAAATCACTTTACAAAAGCTATTAATCTAACATTAAACCTTCCAAATCTATCATAAATCATAAAATTACTCAATCATTCAACAATGGAAACATGATAAATCTTTAACAGTTTCAAAATCTAGGGTACGAGCTAGCTAGAATGCGAAGCAACGATCTCAAAAACATAGAAATCATTAAAAATTGAGCAAAAATAGACTTACAATTGAGTAGATCAATGAACGAACCCTAAATAGATTAAAAGGTCTTCCTCCCTTCTTATTTTTTGGTTGAAGATGGAGAAACAAAAAAGATGATAGTTTATTTTATGTTATTTTACTTAAGTTAGTACATAATTTACTATTTTAACCTTATTATAAACCATTTAATATCATTCATTTAATGTCCATATATTTCCACTCATGCTATTAATGGTCTAATTACAACATAAGGACCTCCTCTTGTAAGTTCCATAGCTATTAGGCACCTTTAGCTAATAGAACATCACTTTTGCACTTTACGCGATTTAGTCCTTTTTATCAAATTGACCATTCAAACAATAAAATTTCTTAATGAAATTTTTACGCAATAATTTAATCATGATGTAAAAATTAAAATAATAATAAAATAAATATTCCAACATTAGATTTGTGGCCCCGAAACCACTGTTCTGATTTGACCAAAAACGGGCTGTTACAACTCTCCCCTTTAGGGATTTTCGACCCCGAAAATCTTACCAGTGAAAAGGTTAGGGTACTATTTTTGTATAGCTTCCTTGGGTTCCCACGTAGGTTCCTCGATCCTGTGTTTATTCCAAAGAACCTTCACTAGGGCTATGCATTTATTTGTCAATTCTTTGATTTCATGAGCTAAAATCCTAATCAGTTCTTTGCTATACGTCAAATCAGTCAATATCTCAATATCTACAGGAGAAATCACATGTGACGGATCGGATCTGCATCGATGTAGCATAGAAATGTGAAAGACATTATGAATCTTTTTAAATTCTAAAGGTAAAGCTAGTCGATACGCTATAGGCCCTATTCTTTCGACGATCTCATACGGTCCGATAAATCGTGGACTTAGCTTTCCTTTATGGCCGAATCGAAGAACCTTTTTCCACAGTGACACCTTTAGAAACACTCAGTCCCTGACTTGAAACTCAATTTCTTTATGTTTCAAAGCTGTGCATGATTCCTGTCGATCTAAAGCTACTTTTAAACTGTCACGAATCATTTTCACTTTTTCTTCAGTTTCTCTGATCAATTCAACCTCGTGAATATTTTCTCACTTAGTTCAGTCCAGTATAGTGGAGTTCGACATTTTTGACCATATAAAGCTTCGTACGGTGCCATCTTTATACTCGTCTGAAAACTATTGTTATACACAAACTCAATCAACGGTAAGTATTTTTCCTAACTGCCCTCAAACTCTAAAATATAACATCTCAACATGTTTTTGAGAATCTGAATAACTCTTTCGGTCTGACCGTCAGTCTGAGGATGAAAGGTAGTACTAAATTTCAACTGTGTTCCTAGAGCTTCTTACATTTTCTTCCAAAATCGTGACATAAATATCGGATCTCTATCAGAAATAATAGATAGTGGCACCCCGTGCAATCGAACAATCTCAAAAATCAACAATTCAGCTAGTCTACCAAGTGAGTAATCTGTACGTACCGGTATGAAATGCGAAGATTTCGTTAGTCGATCAACGACAACCCAAATAGCATCTTTCTTTTTTAGAGTTAGGGGCAATCCCAACATAAAATCTATTATAACTCTATCCCATTTCCACTCGGGAATCATCATAGGCTGCAATAAACCCAATGGTACTTGATGTTTATCTTTGACTTGCTGATAAATCAAACATTTAGAAACAAACTCTGAGATATCTCATTTCATGCCTTCCCACCAATAAAACTGTTTCAAATCATTGTACATTTTGGTACTCCCCAGATGAACAGATAAGTAGCTATTGTGCGCTTCATGCAAAATCTTCTAAATGAGTTCTGAATTTCTTGGTACGCGAATTCTATTTCGAAACCTTAAACAATTATCAGCTCCAATCTAAAACTCTGAATTAAGGATAGTCTCACATTGAATTTGTTTAACTTGCAATTGATGGTCATCTTTCTAAGCTTCACAGATTTGTTGAAGAAATACTGGTTTAGCTTTTAATTAAGCTAAAATAGACCTATCATCACAAATCATCAACTGGGTATTCATTGTCTGTAATGCAAATAAAGATTTTCACTCAGGGCATCAACAACAACATTAGCTTTTCCTGGGTGATAATCAATCACAAATTTATAATCCTTCAATAACTCAAGCCATCTTCGTTATCGCAGATTCAAATCTTTCTGTGACATCAGATATTTTAAGCTTTTGTGATCCATATAAATGTAGCATTTTTAACAGTACAAGTAGTGTTGCCAAAATTTCAAAGCGAACATAATTGCAGCAAACTCTAAGTCATACGTCGGATAGTTCTTTTCATGCGGTTTTAATTTTTGGTAAGCATAAGCTATAATTTTCCTTCTTGCACCAGAATACATCCCATACTGTTTAATGACGCATTACTAGAAATCACAAACTCCTTCCCCGATTAAGGTTGAACCAAAACTAGTGCTTCAGTTAACAATACTTTCAACTGTTCAAAATTCTATTGACATCTTTCTGACCAATTGAATTTCACATCTTTCTGAAGCAGTCATGTCATCAGTTTTGCAATCATCAAAAATCCTTTCACGAATCTTCAGTAAAAGCCCGCTAAGCCCAGAAAACTACAAACTTCAGCACATTTCTCAAAGGTTTTCAGTCAACAATAGCAAAAATCTTACTCGGGTCAACTCTAATACCTCTAGCTGAAACAATATGCCCTAGAAATCCAACCTCTCAGAGCCAAAACTCACATTTGCTAAACTTTGTAAATAATTGATTATCACGTAGAGTTTGTAACACAATTCTCAAGTGCTCAGTATGTTTAGATTCATCTCACGAATAGATTAGAATGTCGTCAATGAAAACAAGAATGAATCTGTCTAGATACGATCTGAATATCCGGTTCATCAAGTCCATAAAAATTGCAGGAGCATTAGTTAATCTGAAAGGCATAATAAGGAATTCATAACCTGGTTTTGAACGTGGTTTTTGGCACATAACCCGATCTCAAACCAATCTTTGAAAATATTGTAGCCCCTTTCAACTGATCAAATAAATCACCAATCTACAGTCGAGGGTATTTTTTTTCTTTATAGTCACTTTATTTAGCTGTCTGTAATCAATAAACATTCTTATCGTGTCGTCTTTCTTCTTAACAAACAATACCTGTGTACCCCAGGGCGAATAACTCGGTCGTGCAAAACCTCTGTCTATCAATTCTTGCAACTGAGCTTTCAACTCTTTTAATTCTGTTGGAGCCATTTTGTATTGAGCTATCGATATCGGTGTTGTTCCCTGTGCTAATTCAATACCAAATTCAACCTCTCTGATCGGTGGCAAACTCGGTAATTTTTTCTGGAAATAAATCTGAAAACTCACAAACAACAGGTACAGATTCAATCTTTCATTTAGACACCTTTGTATCCAGTATGTATGCAAGATATGCATCATAGCCCTTTTTCATGCATTTTTGAGCTAACATAGACGATATCACAGTAGGTAATTCACTCGAATCATTAGACTCAATCCGAAGAATTTCATTGTTCTGACATTTCAATTCAATAATCTTTCGCCTATAATTTATAACTGCACCATGCATAGTCAGCCAGCCCATACCTAGAATCACATCAAACTCATCGAACGGTAGAAGCATCAAGTCAGCCAGAAAATAGTAACGCTGAATCATCAAAGGACAATTGTTACAAATTTTATCAACTAAAACAGACTTGCCTAAGGGGTTCTGTAACAGCCCTAATATGAGATTAAATTGAAAAAAAGTAGAAAATATGAGATTCTAGAAGATTTAAGTATGAAATAGCATCATAAAAATTACTAGAGGTCCTTGTTTAGCAATTAGACCATTATTTGTTGAGATGGACAAAAATGGACATGGGAAGGAAAAATCTCAAGAAAGAGCATTGAGGGCATTTTGGTCATTTAGTTAATTAATGAATTAAAAAGGGAAAAACAAGTCAAAATCTTGTCCATCTTATTCCTCTAAGTGCCAAAATTTCAAGGAGCCATAGCTAGGGTTTTGTTCAACTTCCAAGCTCAATAGTAAGTGCATCCTAGCCCCGTTTTCAAAGTTCTTCGTATTTTTAAAATCCTTGTAGCTCGGTTTAGCTATTTCTAGCTATATTTTGAGCTAAGGTTTTTGTTTAAGAATTTACCCATGTATGACATGCATGTATTTTGATGTTTTATGAAAGATTATGAAAGTTTGATGTAGGATAAACATCTTTTTCTAAGTGATTTTTATGAAAAATGCATATAAGGACTAAATTGCAAAAGTAATGAAAATGGTCATAAATGGGTGAAATAGTAGAAATTGAAGGCTACTATAGTTATGAATATGAATCAACTAGGCTTGTGGTATAAGGAAGTTGAATGAAAATCATTCTAGGAGCCTAGGGGTAAAAGTGTAATTATGAGAAAGTTTAGGGGCAAAATTATAATTTTGCCAAAGTATGAATTATGATTCAATTTAGTCAATGTGAGTATTAAACAAGTTAAATTTTCATTATAGATCAAGAAACGCGAAGCCTGTATTGAAACCGAGGCAAAAACAAAGTCGAGGACTAAATTACACAATTCTAGACATTTTGAATACCGAGGTAAGTTTGTATGAAATCAAGGTTACAATTGTTGTTATGTTTAAAATTAATTATTATTTTGTGAAATGTATATTCTTCACATGAAATGATCATTAACACTATGATGATAAAGTGAAGGAGAATAAGTAAGCAAGTAAAACTCCCAATTAAAGTCTCGGAATAGCGAGGATTCCTATGTCATAACATGTGTAACACCCCAAACCCGGCCCATGCTTTTTGACCAGATCTGGCGTGTTATGGAACACATAACACTTTATTAGATTTTGAAAAAACAAGTTAATTATTTAAAATTTGAATAAAAAAGTGACTTTTTGGAAATAAACCTCTTTGTATTGTTATTACGTATAAATAAACCTTGTCATAAATTCATAAGTTGCATAACATTGAAAACTACTTAGTTGAATAAAAACTAGGGGCCTTATTACATAAATATTCCTAAATAACAATAAAATAAACTTAAAGAAGTCCCAAAAAAATAATTTGTAGAAATAAAACTTGATGGCCCCTTGAGTCCGTCTCGGCTCCCATGTCCACGATCTACTGCTCACTGGAAGAGTAGAGAAAAGGAAAGCGTGACTCACCAAGACTCAGTGTATAAATCTCAAAACACACAATGACCTGAGCCCACAAACACATTATGGGCCCTGGCCCATACATGAAGGTAACAATCATAATCACATGGTAAATGATAAATAATGAATAACCCAACCCATCCTAGGTTTCCATCCTCTACACACCAATCCGTACCAACCATCACACCTTGGGGATTTCTACAATCAACCCTCTATCCGCTACACATCAAAACGACAGTCGCACTGCCTATTCCTATTAATTAGGAATCATTGAATGTGGCATAGCCACCGATCACTATGTGACCTAACATTTGTATATGTGGGATTTCCACCACCGATCACCAAGTGACCTATCATGCACTTCCCCTTCAATATCATATTCCCACCCCATGCATACACATAAAGAAAACATCATGCATCATATATATTTTTGATACACATAGGAGTTCTATGTTTACATACCTAGCATCCTTGCCTAACCCTTTTAGGGTTCCATTCATTGCCTATCTGACCTCTTTCCGCTTTTTAGCCCATAATACATACATATAACCATACATATAGGATTAGAAGTGTGATAGAGATCTACACACCTGATTACCGATAAGACGATGCTTTCTATGTCAACGCTATCCTTAGTCGACACTACTGCTATCTGCCTAAGGTCTTGTTCAGAAGCCAGTCCACAACCAAGTGGCCAATCTCGAATGGCAGATACTGCTCTTTTCTTAAACTTAGGTATTTTCTCCTTTGTCTGATCCATATTTAATTCCATCACAAGTCCTTATCAGAACTACTATCACAATATTTAATCGTTAATTCTCATTATAACCTTAAGATCTTGCATATAATGATCAAATCTAATAGAAATATAGGGAAATCTTCTTACCTTAAAAATCTTGAAAGTGGAGACTAGCTATTTTCAGCTTTTAGATCTAATTGACCAAGCTTCCTTTAAATCCCGAATTGCCGCCCATCATAAAACCATTAAACTATTAGCTTTCGACTTTTGCCTTTCAAAAATCGGGAATAGATCATGAGAACTAATCAAAAATCGACACTTACCTTAGCATAGAAGATTCGGCTAGCACTAGAAAGAGGATTCGGTAATGCCAATGGAAGATTTAAATGCCGAAAGTATAGAACTAATTCTCAAATAAGATGAATAAAATAGAAGACTATGGATGCTTTGACTTTTTAGAGAAATCGGCACAGGGAGGAAAAAGTGGAGAAGAGTTTCGGCTTTTGAAGAAATTGGAGAAAAAAATTGGAGAGGGAGAGGCTAAGGAATTTCGGCACAATGGGAGAAGAAATTAGGGTTTTCAATGTCAGAATCAAGGAGCTATCCCCCCTATTTATAAATATTTCGACACCTCATGTATAAAACTGAAAACGCCCTTCCTAATTAATTAAAATTCAAGATAAATGAAAGGGAAAATTCGGCACCCCTTTTGCCATGCGGTAGCCAATTTCTACACTCCTCTAGGTGATGGATTTTAGGCCAACACTTCCCTTGAAGATAAGCTCCTAACTTTTCTCCTTTTTATCTATGATATTATCACTTATAAAATCCACATAATTTCTCCTATTTTTGAGCCTTGTAGCCGTCCACCTCTACTAACCCTAATGTCAAAATTTAACTTACTTAAATTAAAAGATTTGGGCCTCATTAAACTTAATATTTGGGCCATTAATTCCTTGTATGTGGCGTCACCCTGTTTTCATTTAAAGTGCCAAAATTGGCCTAAAAACATGGGCTCCTTGCGACCCAAAACTTGATCCTTTTTAATTGTTAATGATGCCACCTTAAAATAATTTAATATGGGCCTTTGCCTAATTCTAAGCCCAAATTTAAACCCCTTTCACCATATTAAACATATTCCTATACTAAACTTATAGACCCATAAATTAAGGATGTTACAATTCTACCCCCTAAAAGAAATTTCGTCGTTAAAATTTCCAATTAACTAGTAATCAAATTACCTAAGTCTCACTACTATGCTTTCGCTGCGCACTCTTATTCTAAAGCCAAAATAAACACTTAGTATACTATGGTAGGGTACGCACCGATATTCACATCTAGAGCGCCCTCGTCCCCTTGTACTCATTCTACCGCTTCACGTTTATCTGATTAGAAATTTTATGAACTATTAGTTTTCTTCCACTGATTAACCACGAACAGTCTTATGGATAATAGTTTTAAAAGTAGTTCTTTCAAATTCGTATTCACAATACAGTCTCAAATTCATATCCTCTAGGAAACACATACATTCAATCATCAACATCCATGAACTTACGTTCATCACAGAAAAGTGTTGTTGTTGTTGTTGTTGTTGTTGTTGTTTTACTACCCAGGGGTATTTTCGTAATTTTATCCTACAGGGGTGTTTTCATAATTTTTCAAAATAAGGTTCCTCGGTGATTTTGTAAAATAAGGGTATTTTAGTAATTTTTCAATCCGGGGGTATTTCAGTAATTTTTGAGATCCAGGGGTATTTCAGTAATTTTGACATCTAGGGGTATTTCGGTAATTTTTTAAATCAGGGATATTTTGATGTTGTTGTTGTCGTTTTATTTTTTATTATTATTTTTTTCAAAGGGGTATTTTGAAAAAAAATCTAGTTACTCTTGTAAACATACGGTTTTTGGGTAAATTTTTAAAACATAGGCATTTTACAAATTCACTGTTGGTTGGAAATTTTCACAAATCAAGTGTATTTCTTTGGAAATTTACAAAACTTAGGGGTTTTTGTTTGCAAAATAGGGTGGCTGGTCCCTTTCGGGTTTTAATTATAGGTTTGGCCCATCAACAAGTCCTCATAATTAGAGTGAACAGCCACTACGCACCAAATAAGATTCTAGCGAAGAGGAGGTGAGTCACTAGGACTGCTTAAATACCAAGCTCTTCCAGATCTATTCCTAGACATGCATATGCCTATTGCCACACCCTAGTCTTGCGATTCGTTCATGGGTTTTGTTTAGTAAGGTTAAGTCTTATGAAATTTAAGGAGTTGTTTCAGCTAAGCCTAGAGCCCATCAAGTTCTAGATCTAATTAGTCTACGTCCCATAAAGCCCATCAAGCCCACATAGATATATAACATAGAGAGAGTTCAGAATACTTACCTGCGTGGATCGGGTGCCGGTAGACTCGAAAGCCATATCCTCAAACCAGACATTTTTCTAAATTTTTTTCCAAAACACCTCTAGGCCCATTTCATAGCCTGAGTTTTGAACTGGGCTCTGATACCAAAATGTAACACCCCAAACCCGGCCCATGCGTTTCGACCAAATCTGGCATGATATGGAACACATAACACTTTATTAGATTTTGAAAACACAAGTTAATTATTTAAAATTTGAATAAAGAAGTGACTTTTTGGAAATAAACCTCTTTGTATTGTTATTGCGTATAAATAAACATTGTTATAAATTCATAAATTCATAAATTGCATAACATTGAAAACTACTTAGTTGAATAAAAACTAGGGGCCTTATTACATAAATATTCCTAAATAACAATAAAATAAACTTAAAGAAATCCCAAAAAAAATAATTTGTAGAAATAAAACTTGATGGCCCCCCGAGTCTGTCTCCGCTCCCATGTCCACGATCTACTACTCATCTGGAGGAGTAGAGAAAAGGAAAGCGTGAGTCACAAAGACTCAGTGTATAAATCTCAAAACACACAATGACCCGAGCCCACAAACACATTATGGGCCCTGGCCCATACATGAAGGTAACAATCATAATCACATGGTAAACGATAAATAATGAATAACCCAACCCATCCTAGGTTTCCATCCTCTACACACCAACCCGTACCAACCATCACACCTTGGGATTTTACAATAAACCTCTATCTGCTACACACCAAAACGACACCAGACCGCCTATTCCTATTAATTAGAATCATTGAATGTGGCATAGCCACCCATCACTATGTGACCTAACATTTGTATATATGGGATTTCCACCACCGATCACCAAGTGACCTATCATGCACTTCCCCTTCAATATCATATTCCCACCCCATGCATACACATAAAGAAAACATCATGCAGTCATATATATTTTTTGGTACACATAGGGAGTTCTATGTTTACGTACCTGGCATCCTTGCCTAACCCTTTTAGGGTTCCATTCGACTGTCTATATAGCCTCTTTCCGGCTTTTTAGCCCATAATACAAACATATAACCATACATACAAGATTAAAAGTGTGTTAGAGATCTACACACCTGATTATCGATAAGACGATGCTTTTTATGTCGACGCTATCCTTAGTCGACACTATCCTTAGTCGACACTAGTGCTATCTGCCTAAGGTGTTGTTCAGAATCCGGTCCACAACCAAGTGGCCAATCTCGAATGGTAGATACTGCTCTTTTCTTAAACTTAGGTATTTTCTCCTTTGCCTGATCCATAGTTAATTCCATCACAAGTCTTTATCAGAACTACTATCATAATATTTAATCATTAATTCTCATTATAACCTTAAGATCTTGCATATAATGATAAAATCTAATAGAAATCTAGGGAAATCTTCTTACCTTAAAAATCTCAAAAGTGGAGACTAGCTATTTTCAGCTTTTAGATCTAATTGACCAAGCTTCCTTCAAATTCTGAATTGTCGCCCATCATAAAACCATTAAACTATTAGCTTTCGGCTTTTGCCTTTCAAAAATCAAGAATAGATCATGAGAACTAATCAAAAATTGACACTTACCTTAGTATAGGAGATTCAGCTTTCACTAGAAAGAGGATTAGGTAATGCCAATAGAAGATTTAAATGCCGGAAGTATAGAACTAATTCTCAAATAAGATGAATAAAAGAGAAGACTATGGATGCTTCGGCTTTTGAGAGAAATCGGCACAAGGAGGAAAATGTGGAGAAGAGTTTTGGCTTTTGAAGAAATTGGAGAAACGAAATTGGAGAGGGAGAGGCTAAGGAATTTCGGCACAATGGGAGAAGAAATTAGGGTTTTCAATGTCAGAATCAATGAGCTATCCCCCCTATTTATAGATATTTCGACACCTCATGTATAAAACCGAAAACGCCCTTCCTAATTAATTAAAATTCAAGCTAAATGAGAGGGAAAATTCGGCACCCCCTTTGCCATGCAGTAGCCGATTTCTATACTCCTCTAGGTGATGGATTTTCGGCCAACACTTCCCTTGAAGATAAGCTCCTAACTTTTCTCCTTTTTATCTATGATATTATCACTTATAAAATCCACATAATTTCTCCTATTTTTGAGCCTTGTAGCCGTCCACCTCTACTAACCATAATGCCAAAATTTAACTTACTTAAATTAAAAGATTTGGGCCTCATTAAACTTAATATTTGGGCCCCTAATTCCTTGTATATGGCGTCACCCTATTTTTATTTAAAGTGCTGAAATTGGCCTAAAAACATGGGCTCCTTGCGACCCAAAACTTGTTCCTTTTTAATTGTTAATGATGCCACCTTAAAATAATTTAATATGGGCCTTTGCCTAATTCTAAGCCCAAATTTAAACCCCTTTCACCATATTAAACATATTCCTATACTAAACGCATAGACCCATAAATTTAGGATGTTACAGCATGAGCCAAGGAAAGCCTGTGTAAGACCATGTCTGGGACATGACATCGGCATATCCCAGATATGGTCTTACATGGGATCACCCCATATTCCGAAGCCATATCCCCGATATGGTCTTACACAGGATTCCTTAGCTTAATAACGATGCAATGTCCCAGACATAGTCTTACACGAAATCTTCCTTTGGTGTCAGAGCCATGTCCCAGACATGGTCTTACACAGGACCTGCCTCATATAGTGTCGAAGCCATATCCCAGACATGGTCTTACACGAGACCTGCCTCATATAGTTTCGATGCCATGTCCCAGAAATGGTCTTACACGAGACCTTCTTCATATGGTGTCAATGCCATGTCCCACACATGGTCTTACATGAGACCTGCCTTACTCGATGCTGATGCCATGTGACAAGGTTTAGTATCCTCCGTTATTCCGAGAAATTCAACGAGAAAAAGAATTAAGTATGAGAAAGGTAATAGATGAGATGAGTAAGTAAAGTTGATGATGAGATAAGTTGTTTGAGAATGATTAAAAGTCCATGTAAGCTAAAAAAGATCAAGATTCAATTTTGACCATGATAGTTTAAATACTAAACCATGTAATGAGTGATCCAGGTACTATGAATAAATACAAGATAAGGTAACCCTAAGGTGATGGGTAAGTATAAGCAAGAGTAAGTATGAGTAAGTAAGCCTTAGTACGTGAGTTTTATGTGTACTTATTTCATGATGAATGATTTTATTTAAAGCGATTATGTTGTTACTTAAGATTACATGCAAGCTTACTAAGCTATAAGCTTACCCCTCTCTTTTCCCTTTTTTTTTCCTTGTAGTTTCACCAAGCTAGTTCGGGGATCGTAGAACGTCAGAGCTCAGCTCACACTATCAACCATTATTTTGGTATAGCAAAGTTTATCATTTTGAGTATGGCATGTATAGGAGTTTGGCCATTTTGAGTTATATCATATTGAAGGAAAATGATTAGTTAACAAGTTTGGGCATTCTTTAGAAATTGGTCGATATTTGCTAATTTTGGTACCTTTTATGATGACGAGGATGTACATTTAAGTTTATACAATCGATGGAATAATTGAAATGCTTGGGATGAATTAAATGTGTTTATGTTTCAGGGTGGCAATTGGCTTGGAAAATAACCTATAATTGTCCACACGAGAAGACACAAGGGCGTGCATCTTGGCCGTGTGTGACACACGGTGTAACATCCCGATTTAGGGCCTAGTCAGAATAGTGGTACGAGACCAAAAATTTGAGGTATATGTATGAGTTTTTGAGGTTTATGCCATGTTTGCATGTTAGTGTGAAAGTTTCATTAAGCAATTTTGTTAAATTGCGGTTGAATTATCCAAAAGGACTAAATTACAAAAGTTGCAAAATGTGAGATTCTAGAAGCTATTTGTGTGAAATAGCTTTGGATTATCAATTAGAGGTCCTTAAATAGTAATTTCCCAAATTCTAATTTTTTGACAAAATTGGGCATGAATGGGTTAAATTTTGAAAGTTTGACAAAAGGGAATTTTGGTCATTTGTCAATTAAATGATTAAAATGGGAAAAGATGATAGAATTTCACTCATCTTCTTCTCCAAGCTGCCAAAAAATTTAGAGAAGCCATTGTTAGGGCTCTTCAACTTTTCAAGCTAGCTAGGAAGTGTATTCTAGCTCCGTTTTTGATATTCTTCATATTTTTGAAGTCTTAGTTGCATGAGTAAGCTATTTTTAGCTATATGTTGAGCTAAGATGGATGTTCAAAAATGTACCCTTGTATGACATGCATATATTTAGATGCTTTATGGAAGAATATGAAAGCTTGATGTAGTAGAAACATCTTTTGCTAAGTGAATTCCATGAAAAATGCATGTACGGACTAGTTTGTGAAAGTCTTGAGATTGGTCATACATGTATGGTTTAGTGAGAATTGATGCTTGCTTTAGTTGAGTAAATGGTTCGGCTATCCATGAAAGGCTAGAAAGTTGAATGAAAATCACTTTACGAGCCTTGGCCGAAAAGTTTAAAAATGAGAAAGTTTTAGGCTAAAATGGTAATTTTGCTAAAGTATCAGATAAGGTTTTGATTTATTTATTCATTATAGATCAAGAAAGACGAAGCCTGGATCGAAACCGAGGCAAGAACAAGGTGGTGGACTAAATTACACATCTCTATACTTTTGAGTGCCGAGGTAAGTTTATGCATAAATAATGCATTCATACTTACAATTTGTTGATTTTAGCTAGTGTATAGCATGATTGAGAATGATTGAGAACCAATGTGGTTCAAGTGGAATGAATGTAGTAGATATTGTGAATGGATGAATGAATTGTAAAGTAGACAAGTGAATGTGTAGTGATAACACTTGATGGTGGGCTAAGTGCGATACCACCTTAATACTTAATAAAGATGGGCTGTGTGTGATACCATAGTTAAGTATTTCATTTAGTAGGCTATGTGTGAAACCACTATGATTACTTTGATTGTGGTAGGCTAAGTGCGATACTACCGTATAATTTGATTGTGGTGGGCTAAGTACGAAACCACCGAGAATTTAGCTATGTGGACGTATTATTGAGAATTCAGCTGTGTGGATGTATTATTGAGTAAATTCAGCTGTGTGGATGTATTATTGAGTAAATTAGCTGTGTGGATGTATGATTGAATAAATTAGATGTGTGGATGTCATTTTATTTGGTAGTATAATGCTAATTGTTGTTTAGCTTATACTAGAATGCTTAAATTGTTTATGTGCAAACTTACTAAGCTCAAAGCTTACTCTCTTTCTTTTCCCTTGTCTTATAGAGAGAAAGGATTGATTCGAGATACATGGATCAAACAGAAGATTGCCCACGCTATCAACACACTCCGGTACATTAGACTCAATATTTTGTATATGGCATGTATAGAGGCTAGACAAGTTAGTGAATTTTGTTGTAATGGCTAAGATGTGTTGACCTTTAGATGGATAATCTAGTTTGTATAATACCATGCTTGATGGTCACTTTATTACAAGAAAAGATGTAGTTATCCATGTGAGATTGTGTTTGAATTTGAATTGATTATGGATGTGTTTTTTGAGTATATATTGTAAAAACTTGAGGGGTGAGAAGAGCTTAGCACATAGCTTTATTCTTGTCCATGTAGATAGACACATGGGCATGTGTCTAGGCCATGTGTGACACATGGCCAGCCCACGAGCGTGTGTATTGGCCGTGTCTCTTTGACAAAATTGAGTAGTATAGGCCACGGGCTAGCCACACGGGCGTGTGTCTAGACTCTAGGCCGTGTAAGGTAGTCAGTGTTCACCACGGGTGGTGAGCACGGGCGTGTGCCCTAACCGTGGGGCATTGGCTGAATACCTAAGTTTTCATGCACGGTTTGTGGACATGGGCGTGTGCCATCTAGCACAGGCGTGTAATCCCTGTTTAGATAGAGAAATTTTTAAGATTTTAATAAGTTACAATATAATATCAAGAGCCTCGTGTGTATGAGTGAGGCCTCGTAAGTTGAGAATGGGATTGATGAGGTGACTTAAGAGAGTAGTCACGGTGAGCTTAAGTAGCAATCATGTGGTTTTATCTAGTAATGCCTCGAGCCCAATTCTGGCGGGAATTACGAGTAAAGGGTGTTACATTTAGTGGTATCAGAGCTATGGTTTAGTCGATTCTAGGACTGCCGTAGCGAGTGCAAGAGTCTAGCTATACATGCCATAAGTGTAAAATGATAATGTATTGGCTTCTGATGATTTTAAACTTATTTTTATATAGTGTATGGATCCCAACCAATTAGCTACTAATAACGCAGCTAGTAATGCACCGGCTCCCGCAGAAGGGACCGTGCCATTGTAGAGTTAACCTGAGACTAGGGGTCAAGAAGAAGAGGCTCGAAAAGCCTTTCTCCAGATGATGAGTAACTGGTACTCGGAGTATGTTCGAGCAAACCCTAATGCTCAACCTCCTCCACCTCCTCCTATACCTCAGCCAGTTTCAGTTGCTCCTCAAGGTATAGAAGTAGTGAGAGTAACGAAGCCCCCGGTGGATAAGATTAGGAAACACGGAGCTGAGGAGTTTAGAGCTAAGGTAGATGATGACCCTAAGAGGGCAGAGTTTTGGTTTGAGAACTCGATGAGAGTGTTCGATGAACTCTTATGTACACTTGAAGAGAACCTGAAGTGTGACATATTTTTGCTAAGAGACTCGACATACCATTGGTGGAAGACGTTGACGTCGGTAGTCCCTAGAGAGCGGATGACGTGGGACTTCAATCTGGAAGAGTTCTGGAAGAAGTATGTAAGCCAGAGATTCACTGATCGAAAAAGGAAGGAATTCCTTTAGTTAAAGCAAGGAAGAATGTCAATAACAGAATATGAGTGTGAGTTTGTTAGGCTTAGCAAATACGTTTATGAATGTGTATTAACGGAGACCATTTTATGTAAAAGGTTTGAAGATGGACTGAATGAGGATATCAAACTCCTGGTTGGTATTTTGGAACTGAAAGAGTTCGTAGTGTAGGTTGATAGGGAAAGTAAGGCCGAAGAATTGAGTAAGGAAAAGAGAAGGGCGGTGAGTGAGGCCTGAGATGCGAGAAAATGGCCGATGGCCAAATTATACCAAGCTCAATCGAAAAGATCGAAAGAGGCAAATCCTCAGAGCACTACATCAGTTGGATATTCACCTCGAGATCAAGGCAACACTTTCAAGAGTCCAAACCACCTCGATGGAAAGTGTGGGCAATCTGAAGAACAAATCAGAGTGTCCAAGTTATGGTAGATATCACACTGGAGAGTGTTGGGGTAACAGTCAAAACTGTTATAAGTGTGGCTCCCCCGACCGTTTTATTTGAAATTGCCCCGAGAGGGATGACAAGAAAGAGAAGCAAGAGATAAGATCTAGCAATGTACCTACGAAGGGTAGGCCACCAAAGAACACATGAGGGGGAACTAGTGGCAGAGGTGCGTCACGAGATTCTACTGTGAGACCGGAGGGCCGGGCACCTACAAGGACATATGCCATTAGCGCTCATGAAGAGGCATCCTCCTCAGATGTGATAACGGGTACTTTTTCTCTCTATGAAACCTTTGTTATTGCTTTAATTGACCCAGGGTCTACTCATTCCTATATTTGCATGAGATTGGCATCTAGTTTGAGTATGACCATTGAGTCTACGGACATTGTGGTTAAGGTGTCAAACCCATTAGGTAAGCATGTGTTAGTAGACAAGGTGTGTAAGAATTGTCCTTTGATGATTGAGAGTTATTGTTTTCCGACAAACTTGATGTTGTTGTCGTTTGATGAGTTTGATTTAATCCTTGGCATGGATTGGTTGACTACACATAGTGTCTTAGTAAACTGTGGTAGTAAGTTTGTTGAGCTGAAATGTGAGGGTAGAGATGTTATTCGGGTTGAATCAGGTGGATCGGATAGTCTACCAATGATGATTTCTTCCTTAGTGGCCGAGAAATACTTGAGAAAGGGATGTGAGTCCTATCTCCCGTTTGTATTGAATGCTCAAGAGTCTGAGGTGAAGATTGAATCAATGCCGGTGGTATGTGAGTATCTGTATGTATTTCCGGAGGAGTTACCCGGATTACCTCCAGTGAGAGAGATCGAGTTTGAGATTGAGTTAATTCTTGGAACGGCACCTATTTCAATTACTCCGTATAGAATGGCACCTGTAGAGTTGAAAGAATTGAAGGTTCAGTTGCAAGAGTTGACGAATAAAGGTTTTGTGAGACCTAGCTACTCACCGTGGAGTGCTCCGGTATTATTTGTGAAGAAGAAAGATAGGTCGATGAGATTGTGCATAGACTATAGGCAACTCAATAAAGTGACGATGAAGAATAAGTATCTTTTACCAAGGATTGATGATCTTTTTTATCAACTGAAGGGAGCTTCAGTGTTCTCCAAGATAGACTTAAGTCTGGTTATTATCAGCTGAGAGTGAAAGAGCAAGATGTGTTGAAAACTACATTTCGAAAAAGGTATAGCCATTACGAGTTTCTGGTCATGCCATTTAGTTTAACAAATGCACCTACAATTTTTATGGATCTGATGAACCGTGTCTTCAGACCGTATGTGGACAAGTTTTTAGTTGTCTTCATTGACGACATATTGATCTATTCTCGAAATAAGAACGATCATGAAGAGCATTTGAGAATTGTCTTGCAAACTTTGAGAGATAAGAAGTTGTATGCTAAGTTTATCAAGAGTGAGTTTTGGCTCCGAGACGTCGGATTCTTAGGACACATTGTGTCGGGTGATGGTATCCGAGTTGATTCGAGTAAGATTTTGACTACTGTGGATTGTCAATCACCGAGGAACGTGTCAAAAGTTAGAAGCTTTTTGGGACTAACAAGGTACTACAAATGTTTCGTAAAGGGATTTTCTGTGATTGCTACCCCAATGACAAAACTGTTACATAAGGATGTAAAGTTTGATTGGTCTAAGATATGTCAACAGAGTTTCAAGAGGTTGAAAAAATTATTGACTGAGGCACCGATTTTGGTTCAACCAAAATCAAGAAAAGAGTTCGTGGTTTACAGTGATGTGTCGTTTAATGGTCTCGATTGCATGTTGATGCAAGAGGGTAAGGTAGTCACTTACACCTCGAGGCAAATAAAACCGCATAAGAAAAATTATCTGACTCACGATTTGGAGTTGGCTGCAATCGTTTTCGCATTAAAGATTTGGCGACATTACTTGTATGGGGAAAAGTGCCGAATCTTTACAGATCACAAGAGTTTAAAGTATTTGATGGATCAAAAGGATCTGAATTTGCGACAGAGGTGGTGGCTTGAGTTATTGAAAGACTATGAGTTAGTCATTGATTACCACTCAGAGAAAGCAAATGTGGTTGCGGATGCCCTGAGTAGTAAATCCTTGTGTGCTCTAAGAGTTATGAGTACGATTTTAGCATTGTCAGATGATGGGACTATATTGGCTGAGTTGAGAGATAGGTCACTATTTGTTCAACAGATAATTGAGGCTCAAAGAAATGACAGTGAGATGCAAGCTAAGAGAGCTAAGTGTGGATCGGGAAGTGATTCTGATTTTCGAGTGGGTTCGAATGATTGTTTGGTGTACCATGACAGAATTTGTATACCAAGAGATGAGAAGTTGATTCGAAAGGTTTTGCATGAGGCACATAGTGGTTATTTGTCAGTACACCCGGGCAGTACAAAAATGTACAACGATTTGAGAAAATTTTATTAGCGGCCAGATATGAAAAGAGACATTTCAGAGTTTGTGGCAAAATTTTTGATTTGTCAGTAGGTGAAAGTTGAGAATCAAGTGCCTTCGAGATTGTTTCAGCCAGTGATGGTTCCTGAATGGAAATGGGATCTGGTTACCATGGATTTTGTGACGGGGTTGCCGATGACTCCTAAAAAGAAAGATGTTGTGTGGGTTATTGTAGATAGGTTGATGAAGCCAGCTCACTTTATTCCAGTACGTGTTGATTATTCACTGGATAAGTTAGCTGAGTTGTACGTGATAGAAATAGTGAGATTGCATGGTGTGCCTGTGTCTATAATATTGGATAGAGATCCGAGGTTTACTTCGAGGTTCTGGAAGAAGTTGCAAGAAGCCATGGGTACGAGCTTAAATTTCAGTAATGTGTTCCATCCGCAAACTGATGTTCAGTCTAAAAGAGTAATTCAAGTTCTTGAAGACATGCTTGGATGCTGTGTGTTGGAATTCGAAGGTAGTTGGGAGAGATATCTACCTTTGGTAAAATTTGCTTACAACAACAGTTACCAGTCGAGTATAAGGATGGCTCCGTATGAGGCCTTATATGGACGTAAGTGTCTGACTCCTTTGTATTGGACTGAGCTTAGTGAGAAGCGAATCCACGGGGTCGATCTAGTGAAAGAAACTAAAGAGAAAGTAAAAGTGATCCGTGATGGTTTGAAAGCTGCTTCAGACCGACAGAAGTCATATGCGAATTTGAAAAGAAAAGAAATTGAGTTTGATGTGGGTGACAAAGTGTTTTTGAAAGTATCCCTATGAAAGAAGATCATGAGATTTGGACGAAAAGGGAAATTAAGCCCAAGATTCATAGGGCCGTATGAAATTACTGACAGAATTGGACCAGTAGCTTACCGTTTGGCCTTTCTGGTGGAATTAAAAAAGATTCATAATGTGTTCCATGTGTCGATGTTGTAACAATATCGCTCCGATCCTTTACATGTGATTCCTCCAATGGAAATTGAAATAAGGCTGGATATGTCTTATGGAGAGGAGCTGATTAAGAACTTGGCTCGATAAGTGAAATAGTTGAGGAATAATAACATAGCTCTAGTGAAAGTGTTGTGGCAAAAACACGGTGTGGAAGAAGCTACATGGGAGACGGAAGAAGTTATGAGAGAGCAACATCCAAACCTCTTTATTGGTAAAATTTTTGGGGGCGAAAATCTCTAAAGGGGGAGAGTTGTAACATCCTGATTTAGGGCCTAGTCATAATAGTGGTGCGAGACCACAAATCCGAGGTATATGTATGAGTTTTTGAGGTTTATGCCATGTTTGCATGTTAGTGTGAAAATTTCATTAAGTAATTTTGTTAAATTGCGGTAGAACTGTCCAAAAGGACTAAATTGCAAAAGTTGCAAAATGTGAGATTCTAGAAGCTATTTATGTGAAATAGCTTTGGATTATCAATTAAAGGTCCTTAAATAGTAATTTTCCTAAATTTTAATTTTTGGAAAAAATTGGGCATGAATGGGTTAAAATTTGAAAGTTTGACAAAAGGGCATTTTGGTCATTTGTCAATTAAATGATTAAAATGGGAAAATATGATAGAATTTCACTCATCTTCTTCTCCAAGCTGCCAAAAAATTGAGAGAAGCCATTGTTAGGGCTCTTCAACTTTTCAAGCTAGCTAGTAAGTGTATTCTAGCTCCGTTCTTTATATTCTTCGTATTTTTAAAGTCTTAGTAGCATGAGTAGGCTATTTTTAGCTATATGTTGAGCTAAGATGGATGTTCAAAAATGTACCCCATGTATGACATGCATGTATTTAGATGCTTTATGGAAGAATATGAAAGCTTGATGTAGTAGAAACATCTTTTGCTAAGTGAATTCCATGAAAATTGCATGTAGGGACTAGTTTGTGAAAGCCTTGAGATTTGTCATACATGTGTGATTTAGTGAGAATTGATGATTGCGTTAGTTGAGTAAATGGTTCGGTTATGCATGAAAGGCTAGAAAGTTGAATGAAAATCACTTTACGAGCCCTGGGCCAAAAGTTTAAATATAAGAAAGTTTTGGGGCAAAATGGTAATTTTAATAAAGTATGAGATAAGGGTCAATTTAGTCAATGTGTGCATTGAATAAGTTGATTTATTCATTATAGATCAAGAAAGATGAAGCCCGGATCGAAACCGAGGCAAGAGCAAAGTGGTATACTAAATTACACATCTCTATACTTTTGAGTCTCGAGGTAAGTTTATGCGTAAATAATGCATTCATACTTATAATTTGTTGATTTTAGCTAGTGTATAGCATGATTGAGAATGATTGAGAACCGATGTGGTTCAAGTGGAATGAATGTAGTAGATATTGTGAATGGATGAATGAATTGTAAAGTAGACAAGTGAATGTGTAGTGATAATGCTTGATGGTGGGCTAAGTGCGATACCACCTTAATACTTAATAACGATGGGCTGTGTGCGATACCATAGTTAAGTATTTCATTTAGTGGGCTATGTGCGAAACCACTATGATTACTTTGATTGTGGTAGGCTAAGTGCGATACTACCCTATAATTTGATTATGGTGGGCTAAGTGCGAAACCACCGACAATTCAGTTGTGTGGATGTATTATTGAGAATTCAGCTGTGTGGATGTATTATTGAGTAAATTTAACTGTGTGGATGTATTATTGAGTAAATTAGCTGTGTGGATGTATGATTGAATTAATTAGATGTCTGGATGTCATTTTATTTGGTAGTATAATGCTAATTGTTGTTTACCTTATACTAGAATGCTTAAATTGTTTATGTGTAAACTTACTAAGCTCAAAGTTTACTCTCTTTCTTTTCCCTTGTCTTATAGAGAGAAAGGGTTGATTCGAGATACGTGGACAAACAGAAGATTGCCAACACTATCAACACACTCTGGTACATTAGACTCAATGTTTTGTATATGGTATGTATAGGGCCCAGACAAGCTAGTGAGTTTTGTCATAATGGCTAAGATGTGTTGGCCTTTAGATGGATAATCTTGTTTGTATAAAGCCATGCTTGATGGCTACTTTATTATATGAAAAGATGTAGTTATCCATGTGAGATTGTATAATGGCATGTATACATTGTAAAAACTTGAGGGGTGAGAAGAGCTTAGAACATAGCTTTGTTCTTGTCCATATGGATGACACACGAGCATGTGTCTAGGCCATGTGTGATACACGGCCAGCCCACGGGAGTGTGTATCGACTGTGTCTCTTTGATAGAATTGAGTAGTATAGGCCATGGGCTAGCCACACGGGCGTGTGTCTAGACTCTAGGCCGTGTAAGGTAGTCAGTGTTCACCACAGGTGGTGAGCACAGGTGTAACATCCTGGATTAATGGGCCTATGCATTTAATGTGTGGCTATGTGTAATGTGTTAATTAGAGTGTTAGGGGTCCAGATTGGGCTCAAGGTTGGGCTAAGGCCTTAGCAGAATTAGTTATTGGACACTCTAGTGGAAAGCCAGTTCAGTTAGGACTTTAAAAATGTTATCAGCGTTTAAAATATCAAAATAGGCCTGTGGCCCAAGGTTAAGTGGCGCTACATGGAACCATGGGGTGGCGTCATTAGCAGATGAAGAGGGCCTAAGTTCAAGTCACTTGTAGCTCAATTCTTTTAATATAATTTTAGCTAATTTTTGGCTTTTAAATGGATAGAGAGGGACGACATAGGGGCTTGAAAATAGGAGGATAATAACATGTGGATAATGTGCTGATAAAGGGAGGAAGAGGTGGTGCTATCTAGGCCACTTTTGAAGGAGTGATCGGATAAAGATAAGGGAGGAAGTTTAGGAGTTATCTGCTAAGCACAGTGGTGGCCGAATTTCCAACTCTAGGGGGTGCCAAAATTCGCTTTAAATAGAGGGGATATCTCTTCAATTCCGGTATTTGGTCCCTATTTTCTTTTTCCATTCTCTCATCCTCACTTTTATGCAAAAGCCGAAAGTCCATTATTCATTCTCTTTCTTTTTTTTTTTTTTTCATGTCAAACCTCCAAATTGTTCTCAACGTCTTTTCTTTCAAAAGCCGAAACTCTGAACTCTATTCTCATCCCCATAGCCGAATACTTCCTATTTCCTTTTGCCGATTTCTTCACTAAAGCCGAATCTATATAGACTTCTTCCTATCATCTTTTCTTCTGATCTTCTCAAAAGCCAGAATCTCTAAGGGGTAGTCGAATTCTTTGTGTTAAGGTGAGTGCTGATTTTTCTATCTCTTCACTTTCTCTTTCAGTTTTTAGAAGACAAAACCGAAAAGCTAATGGTTTAATGGTTTTGTATAATTTCGTGTTGGACATTTAGGTAGATCGCCTAGATTTAAAAGTCGAAAACACTAGTCTCGGAGTCTCAATCTCTTTTCGGGATTTCAAGGTAAGGGTTCAATTCTTCCTATGTTGTTTATTCTTTTTCATTATTCGTGCCTTAACCTAATGTTGCGTTAAGCAATCATCACAGTATCTTCTGACCAAAGATCACTCATGGACTCGAATGTCAGCAAATCAAAGGAAGGGGTTGGATCTATAGTTTCAGCCCCAAAGTTCAAGAAACGCGTGGTGTCAGCGGTTTGGGATTAGCCACCGGGTTGTGGACTGACTTCGGAGCAAAACCTTAGGCAGTTAGCAGTCGTATCGACTTCTGATAGTGTCGACATAGAAAGTACTGTCCTGTCGGTAATCAGGTGTGTAGATCTCAAACACACTTGTTAAACTGTACTATGTATATGTTATGGGCTAAAAGCCAGAAATTGAGGCTGTATGAAAAGTCGTAATACCCAAAAAGGGTAGGCAAGGGATGCCAGGTACATAATCATAGAAACTTCTTTATGTGTATCGAAGTATGTGAAAGTATGTGATCTGTTTAGATAGTTTAATGTTTTGATTCTTGCATGTATGTATGCATGGGATGGGTTTGATATGATGAAGAGGAGCAGGTTACGAGGAGATCGGTGGCTTCGCCACATAGGTCACATAGTGATCGGTCTTTATGACAAGAAGCGCAGTTGTCGATATATATTATTAAGGTCGCATAGCGATCGGTGGCTTTGCCACATAGGTCACATAGTGATCGGTCTTTATGAAAGACAGCACAGCTGTCGATATGGTGTGTAGCGGATGGAGGGTTGATTGTAGAAATCCCCACGGTGTGATGTTGGTACAGGGGTGTGTAGAGGATGGACTTTTAGGTTTGGGATGGGCCATGTTGCATGTGATATATATTCTGTGCCATTGTGAATGGGCCTAGGCCCATAATGTGTTTGTGGGCCCAAGGCGTTTATGTGTTTTCGGGACGTGCACACTGAGTCTTGGTGACTCACCCTTTTATTTTTCCCCAACTTTCCAAATGAGCAGTAGATCGTGGACATGGGAGCGGAGGCGGACTCGAGGGGCCATCAAGTTTTTTTTATCTTTGTAGACTATTTCCGTTTTTTTCTTTAAGTTTAAATTTGGGATTATTTTTGTAATAAGGCCCCCATAACTTAGGTTATCGTTTTACATTTTTTTTCCTTTATTTATTCTATACGTCTTACAAACCTATATTTCCAAAGTCTTAATTATAAAGTGAAACCAAATGGGTTTTCCAAATGTGTCCAACGCAAATGTTAAAGTTTCTTCAAAATATCACAATTAATAATTAATCGGTTAAAATAAACTTAGATTCTTTAAAGCCCTTTAAGCAAAGTTTTCAACATTCAACCCGTAGCATACCAGATCCGGTCATGACATATGGGCCAAGTTTGGGGTGTTACAATTTGGTATCAGAGCTCAGTTCAAAACTCGAGCTGTGAAATGGGTCCAGTAGTGATTTGTAAGAGTGATGTAAGTTAAGAAAAGTTCAGTTGAGATATGGCCTTCGAGTCTACTGGCACCCGATCCACGCAGGTAAGCATTCTAAACTTACTATGTGATGGGCTTGATGGGCTTTATGGAAAGTAGACAAGTATACTAGAATTTATGAACCTTAGGCCTAGTTTTGAACAACTCTTAAATCTCATAAGACTTAATCTCTAATTAAATATGTTCGTGAATAAGTCACAGGGTTAGGGTGTGGTAATAGGCATACGCATGTCTAGGATTGGACCCAGGAAGAGCTTGGTATTTAAGCGGCCCTAGCAGCTCACCTCCTCTTTTCTGGAATCCTACCTGGTGCATAGTATTTGTTCACTCTAACCGAGAGGGCTTGTTGATGGGCCAAAACTTATAACTAAAACCCGAAAGGGACTAGCCACCCTATTTTTGTAAAAATTACTTATGTTCCCAATTTTGTAAAATTTCTAAAATTCCCTTGATTTGTGAAAACTTCCCAAAATACCCTAGATCTGTAAAATCATCGAAATACCCTCAGATTGCAAAATTACCAAAATACCCCTATTTTGTAAAACACCAAGAAACCCTATTTTGGAAAATTACAAAAATACCCCTGTAGGATAAAATTACAAAAATACCCCTAGGTAGTGAAATGATAAAAATATCCTTACGTGATGAATGTGAGTTCATGGATGCTACTTGTATGTTGATGTGTGATGGTGGAATGTATGTGGATTCTAGAGCTAGGAAATATAGGCCTGAGAACTGAACCTTGCAGATAGAGTTGAATTGAAAGAACTCATCGTTAAAACTACTTTCCATAAGATTGTTCGTTATTAATCAGTGGAAGAAATTAATAATTCATAAAATTCCTAATCAGATAAATGCGAATCAGTAAAATGAGCACTAGAAGACGTGGTGTGCGTGGCCGAGGTAGAGGCAGGATTGCTGTGTCGGAACCGGTAGGGTCCCGTCATGAGTCGGGGAATGAGGTACCAGTGCCAGCAACTATGGAGGCAGAATTCTAAGATCAGATGGCCGGAGATGATATGGTATCTTAGGAGATTTTGAGGGTTTTAGAGAGGGTTGCTAGGGCAGGCATGGGCACAGGAGCCTGGAAATCTGTGCCGGAGTGACTTAGAGCTAATGGGGCAGAAGTGTTTAGGTGAATTTCTGGGATAGCCCCGAGTACAGCTGAGTATTGGTTGGAGGCGGTCGAACGCATAATGGATGATTTGGATTTTACGGGAGAAGATAAGCTGAAAGGAGTAGTGTCCCTTCTCCGGGACGAAGCGTATCAATGGTGGCTTACGGTTAAGGATGGTACCATGGCTGACCATATCACCTGGGATTACTTCAAAGCGGCGTTCCAGAGTAAGTACATTGGAACGAGTTATGAGGATGCGTAGCGTAGAGCATTCCTGAATCTAGTTCAGAGAAGTAGGTCGGTGGCGATGTATGAAGCGAAATTCTTACGCTTGAGCCGTTATGCTCGAGGGATGGTGGCCACAGAACATAAACGGTGTGTTCGATTTGAAGATGGCCTGAAGGATGACCTACGTGTTTTGATAGCTCCACAGCGGGAGAGGGAATTTACTGTGCTTGTAGAGAAAGCTAAAATAACTGAGGAGGTGAGACGGACGGAAAAATTGAACCGGGATAGAGAGGGGTAGAGGTAAGAGAAATTTTGGATCATCAGGGACAACTGGGAGTACTCAGAAAAGACCTAGATCGAATGGACCGAGACGGGATAAGAGACCTACTGCAGCTAGCCAAACACGAAAGTGTGCTCGATGTGGTAAATTCCATGTAGGTGAGTGTTGGGTAGGCAGTGGGAAGTGCTTTAGGTGTGGATCTTTGGACCATCAGTTAAAGAGGCATCACGACCATGAAGCGATGTAGGACTCATGAGGTAGGACAATACTCAATTTGGGAGGAGGTCGCACATGCAGAGAGGGTCGTGGTCTAGCTAGAGGTGGTAACGGTTTTGGTCGGGGCCGTGGAGCACTAGGCCGAGGGACGAGAAGCGAGGCGAGGCGACGAGTTAGCCTATCTTGCCCAGACGTCGAGAGGAGACTGACGCACCGGATGTTATAACCAGTACGTTTTTAATATTTGGTTTGCCTTACACTGCATTAATTGACATTGGTTCGACACATTCATATATTGCTAGTAGTGTGTCTGGAACTTTAAGTTTAGATTTCGAGATTACCCCTAGTGCGATGACTGTAATTAGCCTATTAGGACAATCTGTGGTAGTAGATAAACTTTATCGGGAGGTACCCTTAGAAGTTCAGGGAATAGTTTTCCTGACAGATTTGATGGAATTACCATTCGGGGAGTTCAACTTAATATTAGGCATGGATTGGCTGGTGAAGTACCAAGCTAATTTAGATTGTGCAGCCAAGTGTATGGTGTTGAAAACCCCCGAGGGGGGCGAAGTGTTGGTGATAGGAGAAAGGGGGAACTGTTTGTCGAATGTGGTGACTGCTTTAAGAGCAGAAAGGATGATGAGAAAAGGATGCGAGGTAGTTTTAATGTTTGTTCGAGCTCTGGAAGCCAAGAACCTAACTGTTGGGGACATTAGGACGGTGAAGGAGTTTTCTGATGTTTTTCCAGAAGAGCTTCCGGGATTATCTCCAGATCGTGAAGTGGAGTTTGGTATCGATCTTCTTCCGGGAATAGCACCAGTGTCTATGCTCCATATAGGATGGCGCCAAAGGAGCTGGTACAGTTGAAAGCACAAATACAAGAGTTGTTAGATAAAGGATTTATTCGACCAAGTGTGCCGCCTTGGGGCGCCAGTGTTGTTTATTAAGAAGAAGGATGGATCAATGCATATGTGCATTGACTACCGTCAGCTGAACAAGTTGACTACCAAGAACAAGTATCCGTTGCCAAGAATTGATGACTTGTTCGATCAATTGAAAGGGGCGTCAGTGCTTTCAAAGATAGATCTGAGGTCAGGATACCATCAGCTTAAGGTCAAGGAGGCAGATATTCATAAGACGGTATTCAGGATTCGCTACGGTCACTATGAATTCATGGTGATGCCATTTGGATTGACCAATACGCCAGTAATATTTATAGATATGATGAACCGAGTGTTTCAACCCTACTTGGATTGGTTTGTCATGGTATTTATAGATGATATCCTGGTTTACTCAAGATCGAAAGAGGAGCATGATTCACATTTGCGAGTGGTTTTACAGATTCTGAGGGAGAAGCAGTTGTATGCCAAATTCATTAAGTGCGAATTTTGGCTAAGTGAAGTTATGTTTTTAGGCCACATTGTGTCGGCAGAGGGGATTAGGGTTGACCCTCGAAAAATTGAAGCGGTATTGGATTGGAAGCTGCTTAGGTCTGTGGCAAAAATTCAGAGTTTTCTTAGTCTGGCGGGGTACTATCAAAGGTTTGTTGAAGGATTTTCTTTAATCGCGGCACCATTGACTAAGTTATTACGGAAAGGAGTTTCGTTTATTTGGTCTAGCAAGCAGCAAGAGAGTTTCGAGAAGTTGAAAAGGTTTTGACAAAGGCTCCGGTATTGATTCAACCGGAGGCTGGAAAGGAATTCGTAATTTACTGTGATGCATCACACACGGGACTAGGATGCGCGTTGATGCAAGATGGAAAGGTTGTTGCGTATGCATCTCGGTAGTTAAGACCACACGAAAGAAATTATCCCACCCATGACTTAGAGTTGGCGGCGGTGGTTTTTGCTTTAAAAATTTGGAGACATTATCTGTACGGGGAAAAATCTGTTATTTATATAGATCATAAGAGCCTAAGATACCTCTTGACCCAAAAGGAGTTAAATCTAAGGCAGAAGAGGTGGATCGAGTTGTTAAAGGATTATGATTGCTCGATTGAGTATCATCCGGGTAAAGCTAATGTGGTGGCGAATGCCTTAAGTCGTAAAGTAATCTCTGATTTGAGGGCAATGTTTGCTCACCTTAGTTTGTATGATGATGGGAGTTTATTGGCTGAACTTCAAGTGAAACCCTCTTGGGTCAGTCGGGTTAAGGAGAAGCAGTAGACCGATGAGTTGCTAAATGAGAAGTTTCATGTAGGATCAAGTGATGGATCGACGGACTTCAGTATAAATGTGGAAGGACTGTTATGTTTTCAAGGGAGAGTTTGCATGCCAAATGATCCGGGATTGAGGCGTAGGATTTTGCAAGAAGCAAATGGAAGTTCATACGCTATGCACCCCAGGGGGTAAGATGTATCGGGATTTGTGGGATCATTTCTGGTGGCCGGGCTTGAAGCGTGAGGTAACTAAATTGGTGAGTAAGTGTTTGACCTATCAGCAGGTAAAGGCAGAGCATCAGTTACCATCGGGGTTGTTGCAGCCAGTGAAGATTCCACAATGGAAGTGGGAAAGGATCACAATGGACTTTGTTAGTGGGCTACCCCTCAGGCCTACTAAGAAAGATTCAGTCTGGGTAATTATTGATCGCTTGACAAAGTCTGCTTATTTCATACCAGTACGGGTCGATTACTCTTTGCAGAAATTGGCTAAGCTATATGTAGCGGAGGTAGTGAGATTGCATGGGGTACCAGTATCAATCATATCGGACAGGGACCTGAGGTTCATGTCGCGGTTTTGGAAAGCTTTGCATCAAGCATTGGGCATGAAGTTGGATTTCAGTACAGCGTTTCTTCTCAGACCGATGGACAGCCTGAGCGGGTGATTCAGATCTTGGAGGACATGTTGAGGGGATGTGTCATTGATTTCAGAGGTAGTTGGGAAGAGTTTTTACCGTTGGCAGAATTTGCATGCAACAATAGCTACCAGTCTAGTATTCAGATGGCACCCTATGAAGCATTGTACAGGCGGAAGTGTCGTACTCCTACTTGTTGGACGAAATTAGGGGAACATTGAATTTTGGGTCCGGAATTGGTTATCGAGACAGAGAAGAAGGTTGAGTTAATTCGAGCTCGACTAAAAGAAACGTCGGACCGACAGAAGTCCTATGCAGACTTGAAGCATAAGGACATAGAGTTTGCAGTGGGTGACAAGGTGTTCTTGAAGGTGTCGCCATGGAAGAAAGTACTGAGGTTTGGACGGAAGGGTAAATTAAGTCCCAGATTTATCAGACCTTATCGAGTGTTGAAATGAGTAGGACCAGTAGCCTATCAGCTAGAGCTACCTTCTGAGCTAAGCCAGATTCACAATGTATTCCACGTCTCTATGTTAAGACGTTACCGTTTGGATCTGTCTCATGTGGTGCCTATGGAAGAAATCGAGGTGAGACCTGACCCATCCTTTGAAGAGGACTGGTGGAAATCCTAGATCGTGATGTCAAAGTGTTACGAAGGAAGACGGTTTCGTTGGTTAAGGTTTTATGGCGGAATCACAGTTTTGAGGAGACTACATGGGAACCAGAAGAGACGATGCGGCAGTAGTACCCCTATCTGTTCTGATCAGCCAATTTCGAGGCCGAAATTTCTTTAAGGGGGTAGAACTGCAACATCCTAGATTAATAGGCCTATGCGTTTAATGTGTGGTTATGTGTAATGTGTTAATTAGAGTGTTAGGGGTCCAGATTGGACTCGACGTTGGGCTAAGGCCTTAGCAGAATTAGTTATTGGACACTCTAGTGGAAAGCCAGTTCAGTTAGGACTTTAAAAATGTTATCAGCGTTTAAAGTACCAAAATGGGCTTGTGGCCCAAGGTTAAGTGGCGCTACATGGAACCATGGGGTGGTGTCATTAGCAGATGAAGAGGGCCCAAGTTCGAGTCACTTGAAGCTCAATTGTTTTAATATAATTTTAGCTAATTTCTGCCTTTTAAATGGATAGAGAGGGATGACATAGGGGCTTGAAAATAGGAAGATAATAACATGTGGATAATGTGCTGATAAAGGGCGAAAGAGGTGGTGCTATCTAGGCCTCCTTTGAAGGAGTGATCGGATAAAGATAAGGGAGGAAGTTTAGGAGTTATCTGCTAAGCACAGTGGTGGCTGAATTTCCAACTCTAGGGGGTGCCAAAATTCTCTTTAAATAGAGGGGATATCTCTTCAATTCTGGTATTTGGTCCCTATTTTCTTTTTCCATTCTCTCATCCTCACTTTTATGCAAAAGCCGAAAGTCCATTATTCTGTTCTCTTTTCTTTTTCTTTTTTCTTTCAAAAGCCGAAACCTCCCAATTGTTCTCAACATCTTTTCTTTCAAAAGTCAAAACTCTGAACTCTCTTCTCATTCCCATAGCCGAATACTTTCTATTCCCTTTTACCGATTTCTTCACTAAAGCCGAATCTATATAGACTTCTTCCTATCATCTTTTCTTCTGATCTTCTCAAAAGCCAGAATCTCTAAGGGGTAGTCGAATTCTTTGTGTTAAGGTGAGTGCCAATTTTCCTATCTCTTCACTTTCTCTTTCGATTTTTGGAAGACAAAGCTGAAAAGTTAATGGTTTAATGGTTTTGTATAATTTCGTGCTGGGCATTTAGGTAGATCACCTAGATTTAAAAGCTGAAAACGCTAGTCTCGGAGTCTCAATCTCTTTTCGGGATTTCAAGATAAGGGTTCAATTCTTCCTATGTTGTTTAATCGGGATCATTTTCATTATTCGTGCCTTAACCTAATGTTGCGTTAAGCAATCATCATAGTATCTTCTGACCAAAGATTACTCATGGACTCGAATGTCAGCAAATCAAAGGAAGGGGTTGGATCTGTAGTTTCAGCCCCAAAGTTCAAGAAACACGCGGTGTCACCAGTTTAGGATTGGCTATCGGGTTGTGGACCAGCTTCGGAGCAAAACCTTAGGCAGTTAGCAGTCGTATCGACTTCTGATAGTGTCGACATAGAAAGTACTGTCTTGTCGGTAATTAGGTGTGTAGATCTCTATCACACTAGTTAAACTGTACTATGTATATGTTATGAGCTAAAAGCCAGAAATTGAGGCTGTATGAACAGTCGTAATACCCAAAAAGGGTAGGCAAGGGATGCCAGGTACATAATCATAGAAACTTCTCTATGTGTATCGAAGTATGTGAAAGTATGTGATCTGTTTAGATAGTTTAATGTTCTAATTCTTGCATGTATGTATGCATGGGATGGGTTTGATATGATGAAGGGGAGCAGGTCGCGAGGGTGATCGGTCTTTATGACAGGTAGCGCAGCTGTCGATATATATTATTAAGGTCGCATAGCGATTGGTGGCTTTGCCACATAGGTCACATAATGATCGGTCTTTATGAAAGACAGCACAGCTGTCGATATGGTGTGTAGCGGATGGAGGGTTGATTGTAGAAATCCCCACGATGTGATGGTTGGTACGGGGGTGTGTAGAGGATGGACTTTTAGGTTTGGGACGGGCCATGTTGCATGTAATATATATTCTGTGCCATTGTGAATGGGCCTAGGCCCATAATGTGTTTGTGGGCCCAAGGCATTTATGTGTTTCCTGGATGTGCACACTGAGTCTTGGTGACTCACCCTTTTATTTTTTCCCAACTTTCCAGATGAGCAGCAGATCGTGGACATGGGAGCGGAGGCGGACTCGAGGGGCCATCAAGTTTTTTTTTTATCTTTATAGACTATTTCTGTTTTTTTTCTTTAAGTTTAAATTTGGGATTATTTTTGTAATAAGTCCCCCATAACTTAGGTTATCGTTTTACATTTTTTTCCTTTATTTATTCTATACGTCTTACAAACCTATATTTCCAAAGTCTTAATTATAAAGTGAAACCAAATGGGTTTTCCAAATGTGTCCAACACAAATGTTAAAATTTCTTCAAAATATCACAATTAATGATTAATCAGTTAAAATAAACTGAGATTCTTCAAAGCCCTTCAAGCAAAGTTTTCAACATTCAACCCGTAGCATACCAGATCCGGTCATGGCGTATGGGCCAGGTTTGGGGTGTTACAACGGGCGTGTGCCCTAACCGTGTGGCATTGGCAGAATGCTTGAGTTTTCATGCACGGTTTGTGGACATGGGCGTGTGTCATATAGCACAAGCGTGTAGTCCCTGTTTAGATGGAGAAAATTTTAAGATTTGAAGAAGTTACGATATAGTATCGAGAGCCTCGTGTGTATGAGTGAGGCCTCGTAAGTCGAGAATGAGATTGATGAGGTGACTTAAGAGAGTAGTCACGGTGAGCCTAAGTAGCGATGATGTGGTTTTATCTAGTAATGCCTTAAGCCCAATTCCGGCAAGAATTACGGGTAAAGGGTGTTACACATAGTCAGCCTCATAGGCATTTAAATAGGTCATGTGTCCCATTCATCAACCCACGAGAAAATGATTCGTCACACGGGCCATCACACGGTCGTATGCCCTAGCCGCGTGCTGTTAAGGGTTTGATGATGTCATAAACAGAGAGCTCCACGGGTGGGAGACACAGCCGTGTCTAGGCCGTGTGAAGGACATGAGTTATAGACACGGGCGTGTGCTCAACCATTTGAAATAAGTCAGTGTCGACCACGGGTGTCAAACACATGCATGTCTTAAGGAACACAGGCGTGTCCGTTGGACCACACGGGCGTGTGGCCCCTGTTTAGGCAAAAAGTTTTTAAGAGCCTTTAAGTTTCCGAATGAATTCCGAATCCCTCCAAGCATACAATTAGGGCTCCGTAGGCCCATTATATGCACATGATGATTGAAAAGAAAATTTTTTAAAATGTAACAAAATTTTATGGCTCGTAAGTGTAAGATTAAGTAACATTAATTACAATAATGCCTCATATCTGATCCCGGCATCAGAATTGGGAAAGGGTGTTACATGTTCGATACTTTAATTACAAACTCTGTAGACTCAACATGTAAACTCTTTTTAAACACTAAATTCATACAAATATATGAATGGGTTGATCCAGGATCTATCAACGCAACTATATCAGTCTCGAAAAAGAAAAAGTACTAGTAAAAATGTCTGGCGATAATGCCTCTTCTCGTGCACGGATAGCATAAGCTCTGGCAGGTCTCGTGCCTCAGATCTCATAGCTGAATCTCTTGTAGCACCTCGTGTACCGCTCATATTTCTAGTGTTTCGGGGTGGTCTCCGTCTAGTAGCCGTATTACTTGCTTTCGCCGAATGATCTCTTTCAGCTATAGACTTTTCTGGACAGTCCCGGAGATAATGATCAAGAGATCAACATCTAAAACAAGCTCCGCTCATTATTCTACATTCACCGTAATGTCGCTTATTGCAGTGCTTACATTTAGGTCCAACATTTCTAACACTACCCACACTTGCAATAGATGCCGTTTAAGGTTTAGAGCTAAAATGTCTCGCATCTCTATCTTTGATCAAAATTCCCGTAGAATCAGTAGAACGAGGATGATATTCTTTATTTCTTGATGCTGACTGATTTGATTTGCCCGCAAATCTCTTTTAAAGTCTCTAGCCTCAAAATCAGCTTTTCTTTTCTTTTTGCTAAGCTCTTCGGCTTTGCAAGCTCTGTCAACTAGAATGAAAAACTCTTCCAGCTCAAGAATCCCAACTAAAAGTCTGATTTTTTCATTTAATCCATCTTCGAAGCCTCAGAAGAAATACATTCATGAGCATATTTGCTAAGTCGTACAAACTCTGTTTTGTATTCTATTACCGACATATGGCCCTGTTTCAGTTCAAGAAATTCTTTTCGTTGCTGATTAATAAATCATTGGCTGATATATTTCTTTCTGAATTCAACTTGAAAGAATTCCCAAGTAACTCTTTCTCGCTGAACTACAGATATCAAGGTATTCCACCACTGATACGTAATGTCTCTCAATAGTGATACAGCACATTTTAAACATTCTTTAGGTGTTCAAGAAAGTTCATCAAATACCTGAATCGTGTTCTCAATCCAAAACTTGGCTCTCTCAGGGTCATCGCTAACAGTGGCTCTAAATTCCTCAGCCCCGTATTTCCATATCTTATCAACAGGTGGTTTATTTAATCGCAAAGGATCCATACCTTGAGGAACTATAGGGATTAGTTGGGGATTAGGAGGGGGTGGAGGTTGTTGAGCAGCCGGGTTCGTTTGAATGTATTGAGTGAACCACTTGTTCATCATTTGGAAGAAGGCTTCTTTAGCCTCTCCTCCCTGACTGCCCGTTACGGGTCTAGAATCAGATAGCGTTGTCCCTTGAGCGAGAGCAGGAGCATTACTTTCAACCTCATCAACTATCGCTCGATTGGGATTAATTTGCTATATAAAACATAATTTACAAATTGTCAGGAGATATCACATATCACAGTTTAAATATGACATGTATAGCTAGATTCTCACCCATACTACGTTAGTCCTAGAATCGACTAAACCGTAGCTCTGATACCAATAAATATAACACCCCTCACCCGTATTCAACGTCGAAATAGGGTTACAGAGCATTATCGAACTTACAATATATTTAAACATGCTTTTCATATACAATTCAATTATAGTGTCCCTTAAATGAGCCTATGAGGCCCCAAACATGCATTGAGAGTGGTTCAAGACTAAACTGATAACTCGAGAAATTTTCAACACATATGAATTTTTTCTCCAAAACAAGGGACACATGCCTGTGTGACACACGGCCACCAAACACGTATTTGTCATAGGCTGTGTGGACATTCGAAATGGGAACACATGGTCGTGTCCCAGCCCATGTCCAAACAAGTGAGGTTAGTGACTTTGGTCACACAACCAAACACACGCCCGTGCGTCTAGCCTGTGTGCCTTCCAAGTGGCCACACAAGCCTGTGTGCCAAGCCGTGTGCTAGGCCGGGCCAAACCTGTAGGGTATACTAAATTATGCAACACGGCCAAGTCACACACCCAGGTCCTAAGTTGTGTGCCAATTAAAGGGTATACTGACTTGTGCCACTCGACCGATCACACTCTCGTGTGTGAAACCGTGTGGAGCATACTGACTTCATTTTAATATCAACACCAACGGACACACGGCTGCGTAACATGACCGTTTGTCACACACGACTGAGACACACGCCCGTGTCTCTGCCCTTGTGGACAAAAATAGACTATTTACCAAGCCATTTTGCCACCCCATTTGGTTCCCATCTTCACTTATACAAATGACACCAAACCATAGCATAAAATACCATCCAAAACATCCAAACCAAGTCTAAATATTACCATTTCAATACTAACCAATTCAAGGCATATAAGTATCAAAATATGCTATCTAAATTCATACCAAGCCTTATAACCTCAAATCATCAAAAAAGACCATTAACAAACTCAATTCGTAAGACTTAATTACTCATATATGTACCTTATTCAAACATACCAAACAAACCAAAATGGTCCATCACACATGGCTATATATTTACTTACTAAACATAAACATTTACAAGCCAATTCACTTGGCCAAAGTCATACCCAAATCATAACTAATATGACTCAAAGTCCCTATACATGCAATATACTTACAATACCAAAATTCAAAGGTACTAAGTGATAGGTGGTAGTGTGAAATGATCTCCAATGATCCTTAAGTCCGAACTAGCTTCAATATCACTATAAAACATGAAAGATACACAAAGTAAGCTATAAAGGTTAGTAAGCCCGTATAATTCAGAATTAAACTTACCATTTATACACAATCAAGACTTTAATTAAGGTATACTAAATTCAATTTCCAAATGCCTAAACACAAGCATTCATCAACAAGTTAGTCACATAAGTGCATGTAATCATCCATATAAATAGTAATTCATCTATATAAACACTTCATTTTCTCTCTTCCGAGCTATGATAGCTCCTCCTGAGCTGATGGACAATAAGCTCTACTGAGCTGAAACGGTAAGCTTTGACGAGCTGAAAATAGTAAGCTCTTACGACCTGATATATCGGTAAGCTCTTACGAGCTCTGGTGAGTCTGCATCACATGCAGGATCTCGACCAAAACGGTAACCCTAGTGACATGTCACTCGTATCCTACGACTTTCTACGGTTCAAACAGGACTCGGTATTCAATAATTCTCATTATTTAGGCATTCGAACTCAGTAATACCATTTACTCAATTATACTTTCATTTCAAATAATTTACAAGTATTTAAAAATTCAATTCTAACTATACGAACTTACCTCAAGTTGGTCGGATGGAAATTATTAACTATTCGTCCACTTTTCCTTTTCCCCGATCTAATCCCGATCTCTGCTTATCTTGATCTATATATTATCAAATTTAGCACATTCAGTATTCGGTCTATTCAATGTAGCCTATAATTTACAATTTGGAAATTTTATAGATTTACCTCTAATGTTTCACATTTTCATAATTTAGTCCTTATCACATAAAATTGCAAATTCATGCAATTTAGCACAAACCCATGCTTAGCCGGATTTAATACATGTTACTAGTAGCCCATATTTTCAATTTATTCACACTTTTAACCACCACATTTCATATTTTCTCAATTTAATCCCTTTTTGACATTTTTGTAAAAAAATCACTTTATAAAAGCTATTAATCTAACATTAAACCTTCCAAATCTATCACAAATCATAAAATTACTCAAGCATTCAACAATGGCAACATGATAAATCTTTAACAGTTTCAAAATCTAGGGTACGGGCTAGCTAGAATACAAAGCAACGATTTCAAAAACATAGAAATCATTAAAAATCGAGCAAAAACGGACTTACAATTTAGTAGAACAATTATCGAACCCTAAATAGCTTAAAATGGCTTCCTCCCTTCTTGTTTTTTGGTTGAAGATGGAGAAACGAAAAAGATAATAGTTTATTTTATGTTATTTGACTTAAGTTAATACATAATTTACTATTTTAACCTTATTATAAACCATTTAATATCATTCATTTAATGTCCATATATGTCCACTCATGCTATTAATGGTCTAATTACAACATAAGGAACTCCTCTTGTAAGTTCCATAGCTATTAGGCACCTTTATCTAATAGAACATCACTTTTGCACTTTACGCGATTTAGTCCTTTTTATCTAATTGACCATTCAAACGATAAAATTTCTTAACGAAATTTTCATACAATCATTCAATCATGCTATAAACATTAAAATAATAAAAAAATAAATATTCTAACTTCATATTTGTGGTCCCAAAACCACTGCTCCGATTTGAACAAAAACGGGTTGTTACACATCAAGGGTCAAACGGAAGTCGCCATAAAGGCATCATACAAAATCTCATGTTTACTGCCTCAACGGGCTTCATAGAAGGTGCCATAGGTTTCTACCTCATGGACTTATACAAATTTTCATGTATTGTGATCTATTATTTTGATTCATACACTATCGATTGCTACACCATGAATATACATACAATCATATCATATTGTGCCATGGGTCTTAACCACATGGTCTTACTTACATTCATGTATCGTGTTCTGCCAATCCAGTTTTTATCTTATTGGAGGCTACACCATGAAATTTTCCAAATCATACCAACTTCCATGGGCCTCTACCTCATGGTCTTATGCTCGATTTCAAACTGTGATATGCTAATCTGGTTAGCACTAAAATTGCCCTACCAGAAGCTTTACAATTAAACTTTAACTGAACATTAACTTACCTAAAAGATCACCTCTTTACTGGCTCATACATCTCACATACTAGACCTTACCTGCCTATTTATCAAACATCATTCCTTTAACTAAACTTTATACATTTTATTAAGGTACTTCTCTCATATTTTCTATACTCATGCCTTACCAGTTTTCGTAAACATAATTACCCCATTTATATATGTAAATAAAAATACTTCTAATTTGAACAGTTCATAATAAGGAATCATGATGAAAACTCACCTTAACTTACCTTCTGTAGTTCTAAGCTCCAGACTCAAACATCCCTTTCGAACCAGCAGCAACAACCACTGCTTACTGAACATAGGAACACCACCAAAAACTTATTCATATACAACATACCATCATCTCAAGCACTTAAAACCTCCATGCAAAACCTTTTACTTACATCTTACTTTTCAACATTCCTTACAGACTTATTCTTTTAGAATTTAACATGCAATGTTGTAATACTTATCTAATGGTGGAATAACCACTGTTTAAACAAAGAATTTAAGTTTTTAGTGCAAGGAAGAAGAAATGAAATCGATTCTAGAAAAGAATCAGAGAGTAACATTTTTAATCCAGAAGAAAACTCCTTTCAAAACTCTTATCTCATATATAAATATGATCTAATCTCTCTTATGGACATTCAACAAGTGTCACTTGAATTTAGAGTTTGTCTCTCTTATTGGCCTACAAACTCCAAAAGAAACATAATTAAAAATCCCATGTAATAAATACTAAGACAGTCAATTTCAGTTAATTCTAAACCAAGCACTTCACAACCCAACAAAAACAGTACCCAAAACAAACTAGGCACATTATATATTTGGCAATAAATCATATTGCAATTTGCCTTTTTGTTCAACGGAGGCCTTTCCCCTTTTACTAATCAAAATAATCTAAACTAAAATTTCCACTAAATTAATTGGCGTATACTATGCACCCACAAGAATATGTCACAAGAAGAAAATGTTCAAATTACAACCCGTCAAACATAGATTCTTTCACTACTATACTTATTATCTTTGAACCCACCTGAACTGGGGTGTGACTCCCCTTAAGTTTTTCATTTTATTCAATTTAGTCCCTAAAATCGAAATAACAATATATTTCAATTTTGAGTTGCAGTCTCAAAATCTATCTCAATAAAATCCCTTAGGGACTGTGGACCTACTGATGGCTATATGTCGTTTATTTTACTGGCAGCTTTGCTGCAATACTTTTTAGTGCTGCAACCGATGCTAATCTTGGTGTGTCTGGTTGGGTGGGTCGATTTTATCCCCACATAGTATGTTTAGCGGGACAGAGTGGTGTGTAGAGGCTAGATTGGGTAAGATTTCTGACTGCATATTTGCACTGATTAATGATAATGTACTGTTACTGCATCGATTAATGATATTACATACTGTTCACATCATGATTGATATCTGTTACTATTATGGGCCAAGATCCTATTGATACTAATACTAAAATTGGGCAAAGGCCCTACTGATTACTGGCATTGTGCTGGGCTCAAGCCCAATCATTTACTATTACAAAAAAGGGCTTAGGCCCAGACTAAACTGGACTATTATTGTAACGGGCTCAGGCCCAAGCTGCATTTATCTACTGTTTAATTGATTGTTTGCTTGTTAGGGGATTACAAATTGAGTTTTCATAAACTCACCCCTCTGTTTAACTGTACAGAAAATCCCCAGTGTAGGCGGGTCGGTGCTGCGAGGGACTCGATGATGGCCACACAACTGCATCAACTTTCATTTTTAGCTTTTGATTTATAAGTAATTGAATTTGGGTATTTTTGTATAATAAGGCCTCTTTAAAGTTAAAAACTTTAAATTGGGGGTTTTTTATTTATTTAGTTTGATATAAACTGTTAGTTGTAGAAAAAGACGAGGTTTCAAAATGTAACTATTTTCAAAGACGCCTCATTTTTGCAACATATCCTAAAAAACTTCAGCAATAAATGAGATTTTGAAAATTAGTAACGTTTTAAATGTGATTAGCTTTTAATGATGCACGTTTTGGAAATGAACAACCCATTTTGGAATCACCATTTAATAACAAAATGATTAATTAATTTTGAGGATTTCAACGACAACAAGTTTTATGCTAAACACTTCAATGTGACACCACCAGATTCGGCCATAACGTCTAGGTCCGGTTTGGGGTGTTACATATTATTACAAAAATTTCACATCAATTTCACAATTTATGCACTTTAGTCCTTTTATACAAAACTAATAAATTTAAACATTATAATCTAGTTATTTTTTATATATAAGCTTAAACAAAACTAGTCAACTTAAACATTACAATCTAGTCCAATTTCTTCAATAAATCATCAATGGAAACTTTCAATAATTTTAACAATTTTAAAATTGGTACATGTGTAACGCCCAGAATTTTGGGACTAGAAGAAATAGGTTTTGATCAAGGGAACAGTTAGGAGACTACACATAAATATTTAGTTGTGCAAGAAAGTGACATAAATGAATGTCTGCTTAAGTGGTTAAGTGATTTAGGAATGTTTGGAAGTGTCTAAGAAGTCAGGGGTTCAAGCCTTGGCTTATGCAAATTTTTTATTTTAAGTGAATAAAATCCTTGGATCTAGATAGTATGTTCTTAAATTATTGTGGTTAAAATATGATACAAAGGAGTTGTTGGTCTAGTGGTAAAGGGCGTGTGGAGTGTACATGGGGTCTAAGGTTCGAGTGGTGGCATATCAAAATGGGAGTATTAATTTTGTTGCCTAAATTGTGTGGTTGGTAGAGTTGGATTGAAATGCTACTGAATGGAGTTTGAACTGGTTATAGAGAGAATTGAGGAGGGATATTTGGAGAGATTTTAGGAGAAAATCAAGGGAAGAGAGATGGAAGGGAGTGTTGTGCCAAAATTGAACTCTAGCGTTTAGGAATTCGGCTAAGAGAGAAATGCTCCTCATTTGTTTCCCAAGTTGGATGGCAACTCCCTTTCCCTTTTGGCCGAAATTCTTCTTATGCCTCATTTCTCTTCTTTTTCCCCTTTTTTGGCAATTGCTTCACAAGCCTATCGTCTCTCATTCTTTCATCTTTTGCTAAAATTTGTCCTTTTCGGTTTTGTCCTTCTTCACCACAAACGTTTCCTCCTTCATTGCCGATTAGCTGTTTGGTTCTTCTACTCTTACTATATAGTGAGCAAACATTTTCCACATTGTTCTCCCCTTGGCCGAATATCCCATTTTCTTTTCATCCTTCTCCTTTCTTTTTTTTTTGTTGATTCTTGCCTTTCCTTTGTAGTTGACTGGTTTCCCTTCTCTATTGTTCTGGATATCACTCTTTATTTGTCGATAGTCGTACACTTCGTAGTGGGTACTATTCTCGTGTTATTGGTAAGTGAAGATAGTATAATGTCATATTGTTGCTGATCGATTAAGTGCTTACCCATCTTCGATTTGTGCCTAGGAACCTGTCGAAGGGTAGAAGGTTTATAATCAACGGTTAGATAGGCGAAATTTCCCTCTTTACTCGATCAAAGGTAACATGGTGTGAGTTTATCAATTGGGATCTTGTTGTATTCAATTGAGTAAATGTTTAAATGATTAATTGGGAATTGTTGATCAAGTGTAGGTTTCAAAGGTGTGGGCGATTTTCTCAACAAACAGAAACAAGGTGTGTAAACACTGCCTAAAGCGTGAATCAGCAAAAGTCAAAAAATATGATTGTTGGCACTACATGAGCGTGCGCTCGCTTGTGTGGTAACCGAAACACATAAAATGTGGGCATTCGACTGTTGAGGCCACCATAAGCGATCTCATAGTCTTGGCCATGTGGGCCCAACGAGCTTGTAGGCCCCACATGGGTAAACCACACGAATGTGTGGAGATTATTGGGCCAAACTGTATAATTTTCATGATTGAAATACCCCATAGGGTAAAATGACCGAAATACCCCATAGGGTAAAATGACCGTAATACCCCCATAGGATAAAATGACCGTAATACCCCCATAGGGTAAAATGATCGAAATACCCCTATAGGATAAAATGATCGAAATACCCCCATAGGGTAAAATGACTGTTATACCCCTAGGAGATGAAATGGCTGTTATGACCTTATGTTATGTATGACTGATTTGCTCTATGATATGTATGACTATGATTGAGCATGACATTTTACATACACGTATGATATTATGTCACGACATATTACATGAGGATGGGTTGTTATATTTGGAGGAAGTGCACTGTGTTGACAAGGTCGCATGGGTCACCCAAGATGACTGTGGACCTACTGATGGCTATATGTCGTTTATTTTACTGGTAGCTTTGCTACAATACTGTTTAGTGACACAACCGGTGCTAATCTTAGTGTGTCTGGCTGGGTGGGTCGATTTTATCCCCACAGGTGTGTTTGGCAGGACGGAGTGGTGTGTAGAGGCTAGATTGGGTAGGATTTCTGACTGCATATCTGCACTGATTAATGATATTGTACTGTTACTGCATCGATTAATGATATTACATACTGTTCACTGTATGACTGATATCTGTTACTATTTTGGGCCAAGGTCCCACTGATACTAATACTAAAATTGGGAAAAGGCCCTACTGATTACTGGCATTGTGCTGGGCTCAAGCCCAATCATTTACTATTACAGGAAAGGGCTTAGGCCCTCACTAAACTGGACTGTTATTGTAACGGAATCAGGCCCAAGCTGCATTTATCTACTGTTTAATTGACTGTTTGCTTGTTAGGAGATTACACATTGAGTTTTCTTAAACTCACCCCTCTATTTAACTGTACAGGTAATCCCCAATCATAGGCGGGTCGGTGATGCGAGGGACTCGATGATGGCCACACAACCGCATCAGCTTCGTTTTTAACTTTTGATTTATAAATTTTAACTTTTAATTTGGGTATTTTTATGTAATAAGGCCTCTTTAAAGTTATAAACTTTAAATTGGGGTTTTTTATTTATTTAGTTTGATATAAACTGCTAGTTGTAGAAAAAGACGGGTTTTCAAAAGGTAACTGTTTTCAAAGACACCACGTTTTCGCAACATTTCCTAAAAAAAATAAAACTTTCGCAAAAAATGAGATTTTGAAAATTAATAACGTTTTAAAAGTGATTAGCTTTTAATGATGCACGCTTTGGAAATGAACAACCTGTTTTGGAATCACCGTTTAATAACAAAATAATTAATCGATTCTGAGGATTTCAACGACAATTAGTTTTACGCTAAACACTTCAATGTGACACCGCCAAAGCCGGCCATAACGTTTAGGCCGGGTATGTGGTGTTACAACATGGGCTAGCTAAATCAAGCTCCAATGGCCTCAAAAACATAAAAATTACAAGAAAATAACTTAAAATTGCTTACTTATTAACAACCGAAACCTTGAAGCCCTTATTTGGTTTTTCTCAACTCTTTGTCTATGGAGTTTTGGTGGTGGAAGGATGGGGAAGATGAATCTTCTCTTTCTCCCTACTAATTTTGTTTTTATATATTGATTAAAACATGTTTAACCTTAATTAACTTAGCTTAAATTAACTAATTATGTTTTTAATTAGTTTAAACAACAACAAGCCACTATCACATGCTCCAAAATGGTTTAATTACCATTTTGAATCATTGGTTAATTGTAATTTGAGGCCCTACAACTTTGGCCAATGAAAAACTTATAGCAATAAAGACTTTAACAATTTAGTGCATGTACCTTATTTAAGCAATTAAAGGATAAAATTAATGGACTAAACTTTAATAAATTTTATACTAATTTCATAAATATTTTGATTTAATATTTACGAAATTAGGATTCTAAAACTATCTTTTCGATACCATTGAAATTTAAATTGTTGTACATGTTTAAGTATATAAAATTAAAATTTAAAATAATGAAATGAAATGTTTATCCGAACTAGAATGAGTTAAGCTTACATACCTATTTTCAATATGAATGACTGGTTGATCGAAAAATTGTATTTTATGATAGTCTCTTGAAAAAATAGTGATGGTTTAATTTAATTTAAATTTTTGAAACTAATGTGCCATTTGATAATAACATAATAAATACATGGAGAGTTTATAACTATAAAGTAATACTTTGAAAATGTTGAACTATTTAAATGCCGGAATTGAATGTAAAAATTATACAGTAAAAACATCTAAATCAAGTTTGACATTATAATAAGTAATAAAAATTATAATTTAATGCATTGTGTTTAAAAGTATTTATTATTTAGAAGTATTTTTATTAACGACAAACAAAATTATATTTAAAATTTAATTTAAAAACTATGATTTACTTTAGATATAGTTAAAAAATTATTTTGAAATTTAAAAATTATTTTAGAACTCAAAATTTTCATGCATACTTCTACGATTTATATATATATATATATATATATATATAATAAAAAATTATAAATATATTTGTTATAATTCATCCGTGAGTGTTAGTGCAGTAATGTTTAGTTTTTTTAATCATATCGTTTACGTAATAGATAAAAGATAAAAAAAAAAATATATTTATTGAATGATAGATAAAAGAGTGGTATGAAATAAATAAGTCATAGGTGTGAAATACAACTATTTTTACCTTGAAAAAAAGTATTAATAATTTATTTAATTTTTAAAATAATAAAAATATATTTTAAAATATTAATTTTTAGTCCATTTCTCCCTAATCCCCATGTAGAAGGCCCAAATTGCCCGGGGCCCGTTTTACAACCCAAACCCGAATAGCCCACTAAAGCTAACCACCAGACCCAACTAAACCTAACCTAAAACAGATCTTGGCCCAATTGGCCCAATACCCAAACTAAACCCCAACACTCTTATCAGGAAAAAACCTAACCTTAGCCACTTGCTCTGCCCAGCGCCGCAACCCCCACCTGCTTCACCGACCACCGTCCCATCACCACTTGCTCCCCATACCCTGCAAAAAGAAATCGACACGCAAAGAAACAGAGGCAACAGAGTAGAGAAATATACAAAGGAAAATACAAAAAGTATTTGTAAATGGCTATAAAAACCAAAGCCGAAACATTTTGTAGGGGAGTTTTTTTTTTCGATTATTAATAAAAAGCATAAGGATTCAAGCAAGAACGAAAATCAGAGGATAACGGGCAAGGATTAACAAGCAAAGAAACGTAAACAAACCGTTAAAAATCAAGGCTAAATAGAGGTGATTTTTTTATATTCTGTCAAAAATAATTTTTTTTCCCTTTTTTATTTTTTTCCTATCAGACATAAACACATATATATTCTATAACGCATAAAAAAAAAAGAAAAAAAACATACCTGTCGCGAATTTTTGGCCACTGTATGTGGCCGTGGCGAGGGCGCCAAGACGACGGCTGATCATTCGAATCCCACAGACTCCGCAGAGAAAAAGAAGAGAAAGGAAATGTTTTTTTTTAAACTCTCTGCACAACTGATTTTTTTTTCTAATATTTGGGCCTTAAATAGCCCCTCAAAACGACGTCGTTTTGGGGCTGGCCTTTAATGCCCAAAACGACGTCATTTTGACCCTTACCGACCCGATCTGACCCGACCCGCCTTAGGATCCGCGTGTTTTTGCAGAAGGGTCTATTTACGCATTTGACCCTTCCGCATTGTTTTACCTTTCCAATCCAGTTTCTGTTATTTTCACATTTGACCCTATGATTTATTCCGGTTCGCAATTTAGTCCTCTCTCTTCACAAGATTTTGGCGAAGGGTTTATTACCTCTTTGGTCCCTCCAGTCCTTTTGCGCTTGTAAATAGCCCCCCCAATCTTTCTTTTATTTTAAATTTGCCTAGAAATTTTTTGTTTTAATCTAATTTAGTCCTTTTTTATTGTTTTCACTATTTTTAACTTAGCTAAAATTTATTACCATTATTATTATTATTATTATTATTATTATTATTATTATTATTATTATTATTATTATTATTATTATTATCATCATCATCATCATCATCATTTTGCTATTATTATTGTTATTTATATGTTTATTATATTTACTATTATATATCTTTTTACTATCACTAATATTATTACCAATTTTATTATTATTATTGTTTTATTATTATTTGTTAGTATTAATGCATTATTTTTATTTTCACTTGATTATCATTTATATTATTATTTTCACATTATTACCATTATTTTATATTTTATTGTTTTATTATTTAATTTTCATCACTATAATTTTATTATTCTATTTTACCACTAATATATATATATATATATATGTATTATTCATATTGGTATAGTATTATCATTGTTTTATATCATTATCATATTATTATTATTATTAGTACTCTTATATTTACTATATTTATATCTACGTTTATTTTTCTTAATTTCAAATTATTACTACACAAAATATATTTTGAAAATCATCATATTTCATTTAAAGGTTTTAGAAAAAAGGTGATGCTTCGTATTTAGGAATTCGGGAAATAGTGCCCTAACATGCTGGGTTGCGATTTTCCGTTTAACTAAATAACTTAACATCCCTTTTACGAAGTTTTGCAAATCACGAGACGACTTTGATTACGAGAGATTAAAACATCGTGTCCTAACATGCTGGATGTGATGTTTATATCTTTTCGGAATAAAGAAATCTCAAGTTTTGACTCGAGCCTTTTCTTTAAATTAATACGATACGATGCATTTTGTAAAATTGCTACACTCCATTTAAAGGTTTTAAAATAAAGGCAATGTTTTGTATTTAGGAATTGGGAATAGTGCCCTAACGTCGTCGGGTTGCGATTTTCCGCTTGACTAAATAACTAAACATCCTTTTGATAAACTTCAGAAATCATGAGATAGCTTTGATTATGAAGGTTTAGAATATCATGTCCTAACGTCTTTGGATGTGATGTTTATACCTCTCAAACAAAGAAATCTCAAATATCCTAATACCTTTTAAAGGATTCATATTTTAAAACCTTTTCAAACTTTCGACATTAAGACACTAATTAATCATTTTGGTACCAATTTGGGCGTATCGAGGGTGATAACCCTTCCTCGTGCGTAACTGACTCCCGAACTCGTTTTCTGGATTTCGTAGACCAAAATCGTTGTTTTGATAAATCAAACTGTTTATTAAAAACAATTGTTTTACGAGGTGACCCAATCACACCTCAACAAAAAGGATTGGTGGCGACTCCCTGTCTTTTTTTGTTTTAAAAACCAAAGTCGAACCCCGTTTTGTTTTCCAAAAAAAATGGTTACGACAGCTTGGCGACTCCACTGGGGATTGATTTAGAAAGTCAAGCCATAAATTGATTATTTTCTGTCTTTTGTCAAAAATTTGAAAGTTAGATTTGAGAATTACGATCCTTTTATTGCATTTTGTTTTAATTTCGGCATTACATTGCATGACTGTTGTGGTCGCACCTTTAAGTGGGAGTGAGAAGCTACTCCTTCGTGAGGTTTTCACCTCCGTGCAGGATAGTGGATCATTTTCGGGATACATCCGTACCTATGTCTTCGTGAGATTTTCATCTCCGTGCAGCCATAGGGAAATGTATTCCCCTGAACTGAACTCAGTCCATATGAGCCTATAATGGGTGAGGATCGAGGAATTTACTGGTTCAGATACCCCTCTTTAGAACTGAACCTCATATAGTAAGCCCTAAGAACCCACCCTAGGTAGAGCCGTGCCAAACCCTAGTGGTTACCAGATTAGGTATTTTTATTCTTTGCTTACTGTGTATGAAATACTGATTTGCTTCAATTTTTTTTTTTTGCATGGCATATTCATCAAAAAAGGTGTTGATTCACATTCAATTGCTAAATAGATAGCTTATCATGGAAAGGGGGTTTCTTGATAAAGTGGAGGACAATGCGGCCGTCCGAATATGGGCCGAGACAGTGCAACAAGAAAAGGGTGATAGTCTTATAGAAGGGCACATGTCAGAATTATGGGACTTCACACGTATCAGTGTAACCCAAAATAATCTTCAAGAGATGAAAGAGATATGGAGTCAATGGGACGACGAGATCAAGCAACTATTCTACTGTCATTACGGTGATCTGCCTTATCTGCTCGACATCAAGGTAGACAAGCACTTATTCCGAGCTATAGCCCAATTTTGGAATCCTGCTTATAGTTGTTTTACTTTCAGGAAAGTGAACCTGGTACCTACTATAGAAGAATACACAGCTTTACTTCGTTGCCCAAAAATTCAAACTGACAAAGTTTATGCAAGACCTGTTAATGTCCTCACATTCTTAATAAAGCTGATGAATATTACGGGGATGAGCGAGCAGTGGGTTACAACTCGGATAAAATAAAAGGGAGATTGTAAGTGCATCCATTGGAGAAATTTAAGTGATTTAATCATAGCGCATCCGGACGTGAAGAAAAGGGTTGACATTTTTGCCTTGAGCATTTATGGACTGGTTATTTTCCCTAAAGCTCTAGGGCATGTAGACAAGGCGGTCTTAGACTTATTCAACAGATTGGATAGAAGAGTCACACCCGTTCCTGCAATTCTGACTGAAACTTTTAGGTCCCTAAGCGCGTGTCGGAGAGCGGGCGAAGAAAGATTCACCGGTTGTGCACAACTCTTACTAGCATGGTTCAATAGTCATTTTTGGAAAACGGAAAAGGCATCGTGTCAAATCTTCTCCGAGGACTATTCCCTGCAAAAAGAATTAGCAGCCACGCCAAGGCGAGACGATCTTATAGAAGAAAAATGGAAGATGATTCTGCAAAACCTGCAAGAAGAAGATATAGAATGGAAAGCTCCTTTAATGATTCCTGATGAGATCTTATATCGGTGTGGAGATTTTGACTGGGTTCCTCTACTGGGGATATGGGAAGTTGTCGGGTATGCTCCTCTCCTCATGTTGAGACAGTACAGATCGAGACAGTTTACACCTGCAACACAAGGTCTAATTCAGTGCGAGTTTGAATATAAAGGAGATAATTGTAAAAAAGAGAGTTCGTGAAATATCGAGTGCTTGGAACTAAACTCACAGAATGAAAAGGTTTGCCACTAACCCGATGACAACCCCCGAATATGACCGATGGTGGAGTCAGAGAATCAACGACAACATTTCCACATCAGGCTAAGAAAACGCCCGATCAGTGGAAGAGCACCTGCAGGTAATCCCATCGGAGCTCGAAATCATCAAACAGGATTTTGAGAAAAAGAATGTGGAATTAGGGAAAAGGATAAACAATTAGAAGAAGAGAAAATACAGCTAGGATTGGATGTTGACATTCAGAAGCTGGAAGCCGAAAAGCTGAGAAAAGGGAAAAATAAGGCTGAGGAAGATTTGGACAGTTTGAAAACAGACTATAAGAAGCTGCGAAGGTCTCAATGAAAATTGCTGGATTAAGAAAAAAGTCAGAGCAATGGCGTCAAGAAATTAGAGAGGAAAAAAATAGAGCCAGTCAATGGGAAAGGAAACTCCGAGATACTGAAGTTCGAGAAGTTACTCTAAAAAGAAGTTTGGTAGAAAGCCAGAACGAGAAAGAGGAATTAAAGGCTCGGGTGACAGAATTGGAAAGATCATTGTATCAGTATCGTAGCCGTAACTCTGTAGTCAAATTAAAGGCTAGGCTGAGTAAAATTGAAGAAATTAAAGCAAGAATCGAAGAGCTAGAATCTGCTTTACATGGTTGTGAGCTACGGGTGGAGATTCTTGAAGTCAATGAGGAGCGTTGGAAGCAACAACTTCATCACAATCAAAACCAAGTTAGAGATTGGGATTACATTATGAGGGAAGCCGTGGCTCAAGTGCGAGAGGTGGCGGATCACCTACAAACCTTAGCAGTCCGAGCTGATGTACTAAGTTTATTTTACGAATCGAAGTTAGAGCAAGGTCAAGAGTTAGCTGGGCTTCTTGAGAAAGTCAAGGCCTTAACTATTAGGGCGAGGCCTTATATGTAATCCGTTTTATGTGAAGAAACTTATTTTCTAAAAAAGTTATTCTAATGGAAATTGAATCAGAATTAATGTCTTTTTTGCATACATTTCATGCATTAGCATTACATTGCATCATGTGCATTAAATCTCACAAAGGAACCTTAAATTATGATAGTTACCCTGGAACATCGATACAATACATGAGGCAAAACAAAAATCATGGATCAAAGAATGGAAAGATTAGAGTAAATGCAAGAACGATTAATCAAGATACAACAGGACATGATAGAACGGATGCAAGAATCTCAGAATAACATGATGAATCAGTTGGCGCAGTTGTTGGCCAATGAACGTGAGAAAGGAAAGGGCGTTGCTACTAGTTTAGGAAACGATAATGACGACCCTGTTTACCCTCCGGGTTTTACCCCACCTAATACCCAAGCGCCACTGGATGTGCATCCCCAAAGGACGCTTGTTACTATTAGACTACAATATCAGGTTGGTACCGCGATATCGGCCCACCTCCCGACTGGTTTGGGTACTAACCCAAGGGAAAGTCTGGCTAACCCTGTGCTCCCCGATTTCGATGAACTGGCAGAAATAGACAAGGCAAAAATAGATTTGTCAAGGCAACTTGTGAACCGTTGCAAGTGGCTAGAAGAAAAGTTTAAAGAAATAGAAATGGCTGACCAACGTTACGGGATGGACGCTAAAGACTTAAGTCTAGTCCGGACTTAGTCCTTCTGCCAAAGTTTAAAACACCAGAGTTTGAGAAATATAACAGGACTAGCTGTCCCGAGGCGCATATCATAATGTTCTACCGGTGGATGGCGGGGTACCTTAATAATGACCAGTTGTTGATTTACTATTTTCAAGACAGTTTGGCCGGGTCTGCGACCAAATGGTATAACCAGCTTGGTCGTGCCCAAATCAAGACGTGGAAGGACCTGGCACAGGCCTTTATGAAACATTATGGCCATATGGCTGATATTACTCCTGATAGAATCACACTCTAAAATATGGAGAAAAAGCCGGGCGAAATTTTTAGACAGTATGCCCAGCGATGGAGAGAGGTAGCAATACAAGTTCAGCTACCGCTTTTGGAAAAGGAGACAACCATGCTCTTTATTAATACGTTGAAAGCTCCTTTCATCAATCATATGCTGGGAAGCACCACTAAAAGCTTTTCAGACATTGTGATGTCGAGAGAGATGATAGAAAATGCAATCAGATGTGGCAAGATAGAAGTGGGAGAAAGTGCCAGAAAGACAATCCTAAAGAAAAGAGAGAATGATGTAAATAACCTAAGTAAAGGTTATCCGAAGCCTATTACTGTAAATCAACCCAGGGCTGTAATCGTTGATCATCAGGGCTCCTCTAGGTAGGAATCTAGTACAAAGCAGAACACAGAGATAATCCAATTCACGCCAATCCCAGTCACGTACAAGGAAATGTACTAGAACTTATTCGATGCACATATTGTTTCCCCACATTACCTAAAACCCCTGCAACCCCCATACCCTAAGTGGTATGACGCGAACGCACAGTGCGAGTACCACGCAGGGATTGTGGGGCATTCAATAGAGCACTGTCTTGCTTTTAAAAAACTGGTAGAAAGACTCATCCAGATGGGTGTTATAGAAGTAGAAGATACCCCCAGCACGGGCACAAGCTGCCTAATCATGAGGTTAATATGATAGGTGATAACATGGAAAGGAGAGTTAAAAGGGATGTTGACGAAGTAAAGACTCCGATGAAACGAGTTTGGAAAGAAATGATGAAGAGGGGATTAGCTGTATCAAGCCCGATAGGAAAGCATGAAGGAACAAGAAAAGGCTGTGAGTTTCATAACATGGAGGGGCACGAAATCCAGGACTATATTGAGTTCAGAATTTTGGTACAAAGGCTGATGGACAATAAAGAGTTGGAGTTTTTTGAAATTAATGAAGGTCGAAAAGAAAGAAACATTTGCACGTTGGAAGATGAATCAATAATAAAAGCCTCAAAAACTAGCTATCCTTTGGTCATCATCTCGCGGCCAAAGAACGATGGAGCCGGATAAAAATAACTCCAAAGATCGTGATTCGTAAATCGGCGTTCTTTTCATGTGAAGACAACAAAGAGGTTTCCCAGAACTCTAACTGCAACCTGACGATTCCTGAAATAGGGGACTCGTCCCGTACTACGAAAGGAAACCAGGAGCCTCCGAAGATTGTGATCCAAAAACCTGCGGCCTTTTTATATGAAGATAACAAAAAGGTTATCTGGAACTACAACTGTAATGTGACGATTCCTGTGAAAGGAGACTTGTCCAGCACTACAAAGGGAAACCAGGAAGTAGGCTCTTATACGCGTAGTGGGAAGCGTTACGACACGATAAACCCACGGATCGAGCTTGTAAAAGAGAAAACATTGGTGAGCGAACAAAAGAGAGAAAGTGCGGCCAAACAGGAAGCTCCTATAAATGAGCCAGTGAAAGAAGACGAGGCTAGAGAATTCTTGAAGTTTTTAAAACATAGTGAATACAGTGTTGTGGAGCAGCCGCATAAACAGCCGGCTCGTATATCTATGCTTGACTTGCTATTAAGCTCAGAAGCGCACCGCAACGTACTGATGAAAGTATTGAATGAAACTTATATTGCTAATGATATCACCGTTAACAAGTTGGATCGTCTAATTAGCAATATAAGTGCTGATAACTTCATTTTCTTTAATGATGACGAGATTCCGCTGGGAGGTATGGGTTCCATCAAAGCCCTCCACATTACTACACGGTGCAAAGGATACACACTATCAGGGGTACTAGTCGATAACGGATCAGCGCTCAATGTCCTGCCATTATCGATGTTGAATCGGTTACCCATTGATAGCTCTCACATGAAGGCCTGTTACAATGTAGTAAGGGCATTCGATGGAACCGAAAGGAAAGTCATGGGAGGATCAAGTACCTCTTTAATCGCCCAAGTACATATGAAGTGGATTTCATAGTAATAGATATCGTGCCATCATATAACCTGCTTGTTGGGAGACCTTGGATACACTCAACGGGAGCGATCCTCATCCTTGCACCAAAATTGAAATTAGTCACGAAGGCCATTTGGTAACAATAAATGTCAAGAAGACATCATCGCAATCAGTAACCAACAAAGGCACCATATTTAGAAGCAAATGACGAAGTGACTGAATGTTCCTTCCGTTCTTTGGAATTAAATCAACGCAACATTCGCTCATCGAGGGAAACAAGATCCCAAAGGTGCCTCAATTATCCAAAACCACAAAATGGGTTTGCAATTAATGGTAAAAACGGAGCTGCATCAGGAAAGGGATCGGAAGGTATCTCTAAGGAGGAATCAAGTCCCGAGATTGAAAGAAAAAGACCTCTTTGGCTTAGGAATCAAGCCGAACGCAAAGCAAAAGAAGAAAGAGTTAGAAAAGAAGCAAGAAAGAAGGAAAGCGCGTTCGGGTGGAGATGAGATTAAATGGGAACCAATGATAATTCCTCATATTCGTGAGACCTTTATATCAGGAGGGGTTATCCATCTGGGTCGAGGAATGTAAAATAAAGAAATCATGTACGTCAACGCTATATCTGAGGGGAAATTGAGGAAAAAAATCAGAATGGCATCCGCCCCTATGAGCCAGGCAGCGTTCTAAACAACTGGACTACGGAGGAGATTCCTGTAGCTTTTAGAACTCATTCAGAGTAATACTCGGAACACACTTGTTGCTTTAGGTCTAGAAGCAATAAGAGTCGCTTTTGTGAAGCATGATTTTGTATAAGGCATCGTTATTTTCAATGAAATACATCTCCGCCATCTTTTGAGCAAATTTTCTTCTATGTTCATTTCATTCATCATCATTATTCTTTCTTTAGATATTCTTCTAAACATTTCTATTCTTCATTTATGATACCAATAAGCATGCCTAGATTCTGTGGTTCTATGAGCCTTTATTTATCTCCATAACAGGTCCCCAAATATCAATGATTTGAGTAAAGCTACCGATGACTCAAAATGTCCTTTTGAGCAAGATATGGGTGCGAAAGATTTTCAGGATTTTGGAGATGATCAAGGCTGTGACTTATCTCCTGAACTGTTAAGGATGGTAGAACAAGAGGAGAAACAAATCGTACCTCACAAAGAGTCAGTGGAAATAGTGAACCTAGGAGACGGACAAGAAAAAAAAAGAAGTGAAGATTGGAGTCGGTATCACTGTAGAGACAAGGCGAGACCTTATCGAGTTACTCTAAGAATTTAAGGACGTCTTTGCATGGTCATATCAAGACATGCCCAGGTTAAGCACTGATATCGTGGTACACGGTTTGCCCATAAAAGAAGAATACAAGCCAGTCCAACAGAAACTTTGGAGGATGAGGCTAGACGTTTTACTGAAAATAAAAGAGGAGGTCAAGAAGCAATTTGACGTAGGTTTCTTGCAAGTACTCGAAATAGGTAGCCAATATCGTCCCCGTCCCTAAGAAAGATGGGAAAGTATGAATGTGTGTAGACTACAGGGATCTAAACAAGGCTAGCCCGAAAGATAATTTTTTGTTACCTCATATCGACACCTTAGTGAATAATACGGTGGGTTATTCATTGTTCTCATTCATGGATGGCTTCTCAGGATACAACCAGATAAAGATGCTTCCTAAAGACATGGATAAAACCACGTTCATAACCATGTGGGGAACCTTTTGCTATAAGGTAATACCATTTGGGCTGAAGAATGCGGGAGCAACATATCAAAGAGCCATGGTAACCCTATTCCATGACATGATGCACAAAGAAATTGAGGTTTATGTCGACGATATGATGGCCAAGTCTCGAACTGAAAAGGAGCATGTCCAAGTCTTAAGGAAATTATTTTTGAGGTTGAGGAAATTCCAGCTAAAGCTTAACTCGGCAAAGTGTACCTTTGGAGCCAGGTCAGGGAAACTGCTAGGATTTATAGTCAGCGAAAAGGGGATTGAGGTTGACCCAGACAAAGTCAAGGCTATACAAGAATTACCTTTGCCTCGCACGCAAAAAGAAGTTCAAGGTTTCTTAGGAAGATTAAATTACATTGCTCAATTCATTTCACAACTGACTGAGAAATGTGACCCCATATTTCGTCTTCTTAAAAAATACAATCCAGGTGTGTGGGACGAGGAATGTCAGAAGACCTTCGACAAAGTAAAGCAATACCTGTCCAATCCTCCAGTATTGACACCGCCTAATCCAGATAAGCCTTTAATCCTCTACTTAACGGTACTTGATAATTCAATGGGATGTGTGCTCGGCCAACATGATGAGTCAATAAAAAAAAGAAAAGGCAATAGACTACCTTAGTAAAAAGTTCACTGAGTGTGAAACAAGGTACTCACCAATTGAGAAACTATGTTGTGCCTTGATCTGGACAACTCAGAGATTGAGGCAGTACATGTTGTATCATACGACCTGGCTCATCTCGAAGCTAAACCCACTGAAATACCTAATGGAGTCAACTACTTTGAATGGACGGATGACCCGATGGAAAATTTTACTTTCTGAGTTTGACATAGTTTATGTAAACCAAAAGGCGGTAAAAGGAAGTGCAATAGCGAATTTTCTGGCCAGTAGAGCTCTGGCAGATTATAAGCCTTTGAACTTTGATTTCCCTAATGAAGACCTAATGTACGTAGCAACCACTGAAGAAGGTACCCCGAAAAGTCGTCCTTGGAAACTAAACTTCGACCGGGCATCGAATGCCATGGGCAATAGAATTAGGGCAGTTCTGGTGTCCCCAAATGGAGATCATTACCCATTCACTTGTAGGCTGGATTTTGATTGTACAAACAATATGGCAGAGTATGAAGCTTGCATCATGGGTATCCGTGCCGCTATAGAACTCAAAATTAAGGTGCTGGAAGTATACGGAGACTCTGCACTAGTGATTTATCAACTTAAAGGAGAATGGGAGACGAGAGATCCCAAGTTGGTCGAATACAAAAGATTGGTCCAAGAACTGATCAAAAAGTTCGGTGACATCACTTTTAGTTATCTACCAAGAGACGAAAATCAGATGGTTGATGCTCTAGCCACATTGGCCTCTATGGTGCGAGCAAACAACAAGGAGGATATGAGGCCTATACAAATGAGCATTTATGAGGCCCCAGCCTATTGCTACAGCGTGAAAGAAGAGGAGCAAAATAATCACCCGTGGTATCACGATATACTACAATACGTGAAAGATCATAAATACCCCAATCAAGCAACCGAAAATGACAAAAAGACATTGAGAAGACTAGCTTGTGACTATGTCTTAGACGGGGAGATCCTATACAAAAGAAGAAAAGATCAAGTGCTATTAAGATGTGTGGATGGCGCCGAGGCTAAGCAGATCCTGGAAGAAGTCCATGAGGGTGTCTATGGAACACATGCCAATGGGTTCGCAATGGCCAGACAAATCATGAGATTCGAGTATTATTGGTCAACCATGGAAAGAGATTGCATTGATTATGCTAAAAAATGTCATAAGTGCCAAATTTTTGGGGACAAGATTCATGTACCACCCTCACCTTTACATGTTATGACCTCTCCATGGCCTTTTTCTATGTGGGGCATGGACGTTATTGGACCAATCTCTCCAAAAGCTTCTATTGGACATCGCTTCATCTTCGTGGTAATTGATTACTTCACTAAATGGGTGGAGGCCACTTCATATGCTAATGTGATAAAATCAGCAGTCAGCAAGTTCTTAAAAAAGGAAATCATATGTAGATATGGAATGCCTGAGAGGATCATATCTGATAATGCATTAAACTTGAACAACAGGATGATTGCAGAAGTCTGTAGGCAATTCAAGATCAGACATCACAATTCGTCACCATATCGCCCAAAGATGAACGGTGCAGTAGAAGCAGCTAATAAGAACATCAAGAGGATAGTAGGGAAGATGACTGAGACTTACAAAGATTGGCACGAGAAGTTACCATTTGCCCTTTTCGCCTATCAAACGTCGGTCAGAACCTCCACCGGGGCAACTCCTTTCTCATTGGTTTATAGAATGGAGGCAGTTTTACCCATCGAAGTTGAAATCCCATCCTTTCGAGTATTGTCCAAACTGAAATTGGACGAAGCAGAATGGATCCAAGCTCGATATGATCAGTTGAATCTGAACGAAGAAAAGAGACTGAAAGCTATCAGTCATGGTCAGATGTACCAAAAGCGAATGATGCGAGCATACAACAAAAAAGTGCGTCCAAGAAAATTCCACGAGGGAGACTTAGTTTTGAAAAAGATCCTCTCCATACAAAAGGATTTCAGAGGGAAATGGATGCCAAATTGGGAAGGACCTTATGTGGTGAAAAAGGTTTTCTCTGGAGGGGCACTAATTTTGGCCGAGATGGATGGGAAAATTTTATCCAATCCCATAAATTCGGATTCAGTTAAGAAGTATTATGATTGAAGAAAGGAAAGGCTAAAGTAAAAACCCACAAAAGGGTGCTTTAAGACCTAAAAAAAAAAGCAAAGAGGCTAAAGCGAAAACCCGAAAAGGGCGCTTTGAGACCAAAGGGGTTTTGAGTCGAAAACCCGACGAGGGTGGCTCAAATTCTGACAAGAGGAATAGTATGTGACGATTTTATTCTCTTGGAATTGACAGAAAGGAGGAATGTTCCACCTCAGAACATCTACAAAGCACTGCAGATCTCCCAACGTCTATTCAGCTCAAAATGATCTTCAGAAGGATTCGATGGTGAAGCTCAGGCTACAATATCTGGGGCACCTACTTTTTCTTTTTACCCATTTTTTGTATTCCAATAATGTTTACTTTTGTTGATTTAATCCAATTCCATTCTTCATAAATTCCATTGTTAGCTTTAAGCTATTTGCAATTGAAATAAAGACCCATGGACCCATAATGCTTTTATAAAAGGAGTCCCTCCTATTACTCTGGAAGCCTCTAAACAACGTAGGAACCTAAAATAGGACTGTTGTCTAGGAACCACCACACCTAGGGGTTGGAAACGTTCGAGGAAGAGGAGTCTAAAATCATGACTATTTCTTCAGATTCGCTGTCATAGATATCAGACGAGATGTTGCGTCTGTGCCACCGTCCTATTGCCACTGACCAGTAGTGGAATAGGTGGATGATTGTCTTATCGCTACTGACCAGCAGTGGAATAAGTTGAAGATTACCCTGTTGCCACTGACCAACAGTGGAATAGGTGGAAGATTTTCTCATTGCCATGGACCAGCAGTGGAATAAGTTGAAGATTATCCTATTGCCACTAGCCAGTAGTGGAATAGGTTGAAGATTGCCCTATTGCCATTGACCAGCAGTGGAATAGGTCAAAAATTGTAGATCTTGTCACCCTGACCAGTAGTGGGGCAAGATCGAAGGCAAAGCTTGGCTCCCTAACCAGCAGGGAATATGATTTAGGCTACCATCCTATTGCCACTGACCAGCAGTGAAATAGGTCAAAAATTGTAGATTTTGTCGCCCTAACCAGTAGTGGGGCAAGATCGAAGGCAAATCTTGGCTCCCTAACCAGCAGGGAACATGATTTAGGCCACTGTCCTATTGCCGCTGACCAGCAGTGGAATAGGTCAAAAATTGTAGATCTTGTCGCCCTAACCAGTAGTGGGGCAAGATCGAAGGCAAATCCTGTCTTCCTAAATAGTGGGGAACACGATTTAAGCCACCATCCTATTGCTCTGACCAGCAGTGGAATAGGTCAAGATCGTCGATCCTGTTGCCCTAAACAGCAGTGGAACATAATTGTCCTGTCTTCTTGACTAGCAGTGGAACAAGCTGAAGATTCCAAACCTTATTTACCTGAAGTTGCAATAGAGCTGGGCTAGAGATACAAACCTGATCTCCCTGAAGTTGCAATGGAGCTGGGCTGAAGATACAAATCTATCTCCTTGAAGTTGCGGTGGAGTAATTCAAAACAAACAAGTCTCATCCCTTCGAAGTCGCAGCAGGAGCAAATTAAAGCTACAGGTCCTATCTCTCTGAAGTAACGGTGGAATGGATCAAAGCAACAAGATGCAATGGACTAGAATGAAGCTACCTAAAGAGGAAGAGCACCAAAGGAGTCAAGACTCAACAAGACCGGACAAATTTGGTCCTTCTTTATGTCTTTGCTCCATTCCCGTTACACGACAATGAGCAAAGAGGGGCAGCTATAGAAGGCCCAAATTGCCCAAGGCCCGTTTTACAACCCAAACCCGAATAGCCCACTAAAGCTAACCACAGACCCAACTAAACCTAACCTAAAATAGACCTTGGCCCAATTGGGCCAATACCCAAACTAAACCCCAACACTCTTATCAGGAAAAAACCTAACCCTAGCCACTTGCTCTGCCCAGTGCCGCAACCCCCACCTGCTTCACCGACCATCATCCCATCACCACTTGCTCCCCATACCCTGCAAAAAGAAACCGACACGCAAAGAAACAGAGGCAACAGAGCAGAGAAATATGCAAAGGAAAATACAGAAAGTACTTGTAAATGGCTATAAAAGCCAAAGCCGAAACATTTTGTAGGGAGTTTTTTTTTCGATTATTAATAAAAAGCATAAGGATTCAAGCAAGAATGAAAATCAGAGGATAACGGGCAAGGATTAACAAGCAAAGAAACGTAAACAAACCGTTAAAAATCAAGGCTAAATAGAGGTGATTTTTTATATTCTGTCGAAAATAATTTTTTTCCCTTTTTTTAGTTTTTTCCTATCAGACATAAACACATATATATTCTATAACGCATAAAAAAAAAGAAAAAAACATACCTGTCGCGAATTTTTGGCCATCAGGTAATGGGTTGGCTAGGCTAAGCAGCCTGACGGTGGTGGTCGAGAATCCCACGAGACTCCCCCTGCAGAGAAAAAAGAAGAGAAAGGAAATGTTTTTTTAAACTCTCTGCACAACTGATTTTTTTTTTTTATTTTTGGGCCTTAAATAGCCCCTCAAAACGACGTCATTTTGGGGCTAGCATTTAATGCCCAAAACGACGTCGTTTTGACCCTTACCGACCCGATCCGACCCGACTCACCTCAGGATCCGCGTGTTTTTGCTGAAGGGTCTATTTACGCATTTGACCCTTCCGTATTTTTTTACCTTTCCAATCCAGTTTCTGTTATTTTCACATTTGACCCTATGATTTATTCCGGTTCGTAATTTAGTCCTCTCTACTGCTGCGCGTTTTGGCCGAAGGGGTTTATTACCTCTTTGGTCCCTCCAGTCCTTTCACGCTTGTAAATAGGCCCCCTAATCTTTATTTTATTTTAAATTTGCCCAAAAATTTTGTGTTTTAATCTAATTTAGTCCTTTTTTATTGTTTTCACTATTTTTAACTTAGCTAAAATTTATTATCATCATCATTATTATTATTATTATTATTATTATTATTATTATTATTATTATTATTATTATTATTATTATTATTATCGTTTTGCTATTATTATTGTTATTTATATGTTTATTATATTTACTATTATATATCTTTTACTATCACTAATATTATTACCAATTTTATTATTATTGTTGTTTTATTATTATTTGTTAGTATTAATGCATTATTTTTATTTTCACTTGATTATCATTTATATTATTATTTTCACATTATTACCATTATTTTATATTTTATTGTTTTATTATTTAATTTTCATCATTATAATTTTATTATTCTATTTTACCACTAATATTATATATATATGTATTATTCATATTGGTATAGTATTATCATTGTTTTATATCATTATCATATTATTATTATTATTAGTACTCTTATATTTACTATATTTATATCTACGTTTATTTTTCTTAATTTCATATTACTACTACACAAAATATATTTTGAAAATCATCATATTTCATTTAAAGGTTTTAGAATAAAGGTGATGCTTCGTATTTAGGAATTCGGGAAATAGTGCCCTAACGTGCTGGGTTGCGATTTTCCGTTTAACTAAATAACTTAACATCCCTTTTACGAAGTTTTGCAAATCACGAGACGACTTTGATTACGAGGGATTAAAACATCGTGTCCTAGCGTGCTGGATGTGATGTTTATATCTTTTCGGAATAAAGAAATCTCAAGTTTTGACTCGAGCCTTTTCTTTAAATTAATACGATACGATGCATTTTGTAAAATTGCTACACTCCATTTAAAGGTTTTAAAATAAAGGCAATGTTTTGTATTTAGGAATTCGGGGAATAGTGCCCTAACGTGCTGGGTTGCAATTTTCTGTTTGACTAAATAACTAAACATCCTTTTGATAAACTTCGTAAAATCATGAGATAGCTTTGATTACGAAGGTTTAGAATATCATGTCCTAACGTCTTGGATGTGATGTTTATACCTCTCGAACAAAGAAATCTCAAATATCCTAATACCTTTTAAAGGATCCGTATTTTAAAACCTTTTCAAACTTCCAACATTAAGACACTAATTAATCATTTTGGTACCAATTTTGGGCGTATCGAGGGTGCTAACCCTTCCTCGTGCGTAACCGACTCCCGAACTCATTTTCTGGATTTTGTAGACCAAAATCGTTGTTTTGATAAATCAAACTGTTTATTAAAAACAACCGTTTTACGAGGTGACCCGATCACACCTCAACAAAAAGGATTGGTGGCGACTCCCTGTCTTTTTTCGTTTTAAAAACCAAAGTTGAACCCCATTTTGTTTTCCAAAAAAAATGGTTACAACACCCCAAAATAAACCATTCTTAATACTTGCAGTTAAAAACAAACTATATATAAATTTAGCTCTTTTAACTTTTGCATCTTTTGTTAAATTGGTCCATATTTTTTAACTAAATTTAACATTCAACTTTTATCATCAAATTTAAAGAAAAGAGTTAAATTGTTGATTTTTAATAGAAATACAAACAAAAATCTAAAATTTTTAAACATACTAACCTATATGGCAATCCATGTGTACTTCATGCTATTTTTTCAATCTTTTAAACTTTTGAATATTTGATTATTTTGCATAATTTTAAATTATTTATCGACGTGACATATAAGATAAATAGTAACATATGAACACAAGGTATTTATGGAATTCCATGCGAGAAAAGAGTCAATTTGATAAAATATATAAATATTGAAGACTAAATTTATCATTATGCCAAAAGAGAACATTCCTAATGTAACGACCCGAATTTGGGCCTAGTAGAATTGGGCCCATTGGGCCTTGAGCACGGGAGCGTTTAAAATTTTGGAAAACAGGAGAATGGCTCTATTGCTAGTTGCACCTATTAGGTGAGTGATTTTGGAAGGTTAGGGGGCTACTATGAAGTCCCGGGTTTAAACTTTGGCTTTAGGGAAATTTTGGTTTTAGGTGAATAAAACCCTGGGAGTTAGTAGGTAGGATTTAAGAATAAAATGTGCAAAAAATAACACAAGTGGAGTGTGTGGTGTAGTGGCAAAGTGACGCCACATAAGAGACAATGGGGTGACGCCACAAGGAAGGAGGTCCAAGGTTCAAGTTTTGGCTCTTGCATTTTGGTTTCTTTTTTAAATGGACTCTAGAATTTTGCCATAGGGTTATATTTAGTTGCGCATGATTTTAGACATAAGAGGAGCTTGTGGCTTAGTGGCAAGTGACGTGAATTGCTTGATAGGAGAGCTTGGGTTTGAATATCATGAAAAGCAAGGGAGTATTTATTTTGCAGATTGGACGGGAAGAGTTTGAGTTGGATTTAAACTCTACTGATGGAAGGATCCCACATCGGAAAGATACAAAGAAGGAAGGTGAGAAACTAGCTATGAGCAGAGTTAATATACCTTGGTGGGCGTTTGGGTGCAGACCTAGAGGATAATCGCCAATAGTAGCGAAGGACGGGCAACTATAACGTGAGGTGCACGGTAAGGGTACGGTGAGGTTTCGATTTTTGATAAGTATGTGTTAAAGCTTTGGTTAATCGCTAGTAATGTCGATTTTAGGTTCATGACTAAAGGGTTTGAAACACGCGTGGTTACCAGGTGTGTACAAACACTACACACATGAAATCGGCAATGCTGAAAAGTCGAAAGTGGTTAAATGGGCCCGGTGGACCCTGAGGCTAAGAATTGATGAAATGGTTTGGTTGATTATATGAATTGAATTAGTCATGCATGATACATGAATTGGATTTGTTTTGGGCCTAATAGGCCATTTGATGAGATTTGGGCCTAATAGGCCGTAAGGGTGTGATATGGGCTTGATGGGCTTATGGGGACGTAGACATGTATGTTAGGGTTTATGAACCTTAGGCCTAGTTTTGAACAACTCTTAAATTCCATAAGACTTAATTTTAATTAAACATGTCTGTGAACAAGTCGCAAGGTTGGAGTGTGGCAACGAGCATACGCATGTCTAGGATTGGATCTAGGGAGAGCTTGGTACTTAAGCGGCCCTAGTGGCCCACCTCCTCTTCTTTGGAATCCTACTTGGTGCGTAGTGTCTGTTCACTTTAGCCGCGAGGACTTGTTGATGGGCCAAAGTTCATAGCTAAAACCCGAAAGGGACCAAAGTACCCCCGATTTGCAAAATTACCAAAGTACCCCCGATTTGCGAAATTATCAAAATACCCTTGATTTGTAAAATTACCAAAATACCCCCGGTTTGAAAAATTACAGACGTACCCCTAATTTATAAAATTACCAAAATACCCACAGTTTGTAAAATTACCGAAGTACCTCTGATTTATGAAATTACCAAAATACCCCTAGTTTGTGAAATTATCGAAATACCCCTAATTTGAAAAAGTATCAAAATACCCTCGGTTTGCGAAATTACCAAAATATCCTCAGTTTACAAAATTATCGAAGTCCCCCCGATTTACGAAATTACCAAAATAGCCCTATTTTGTGTAAGTACCAAAATACCCCTATTTTGCAAAATTACAAGATACCCTTAATTTGAAAAATTACAAAATACCCCATAGGGTAGAATTACGAAAATACCCTTGGGTGGTGAAATGATGAAAATACCCTTATGTGACAAATATGAGTTTATGGATGTTACTTGTGTGTTTGATGCATTCATATGATATTCTACTTAGGATGCATATGGGTGGGAAATATGGTACGGAGGAAGATTTGAGGATCGCATAGTCGTATGGTATGGATCCACCGGAGGCTTTAAGCCCAATATATGTGATTAAGCAGCTTTAATGCAATGTTCGGTAGTACCGCAACCGGGCTACCCTTGGTGTGTAGCGGAGGGGTGGGTCGAGCTAGAATTCCCCACAGGAGTCATAAGGTTGGAAGGGAAATGGTGTGTGTAGCGGATGGATTTTGGGATGGGTTTTGCATTATCTTGTGTGTATATGATGCGTTATGATATGATATGAGGTTATTGTGGGCTAAGGCCTAAGACCACCGATTTTGATAGGGCTTATGCCCAATGTGGATATTTGTAAGTGATTTGATTGTCAAGGGTTGTGCATACTGAGTTTCGAAACTCACACCCCTTTAATTTAATGTTTCAGGTAATCTCGAATAGATGACTCAACGTGGGAGAGGACTCGGAGATGGCCACACTACAAGAGGCTTGAATTTTCATTTGTTTGTTTCAAAGTACATGTTTTTATTTACTTAATTTTCGGAGGATGTAATAAGGCCTTGTACTCCGTTTTGACTTCAGATTTATTTTGGGTTTTGAGATCAATTGTTTATTTAATTATTAAACCTAAGTAATCTCTTATGTTCAAACTTGGTTTCCGAAATACTTAAAATAATAAAATGGGTTTTTTTTTCTTTAATAAGTCTAATAGATTTTGGGCTTTTGGGCCTTAAATTCTTATTTAGCAAAATGGTTTTGAATTGTGCCTTTAATGTGACATTCCAGATTCGGGCCTAACTTCTAGGCCGGGTTTGGGATGTTACACCTAATGCTTCACTATAGGTTTAAATTATTTTTTTTTATAGATTTTTATATAAAAATATAGAAAAGATAAAAAGCCTTATATTAATCATTTTCCCAATGAATATTTGATATCTAATTGACACTGCAACTAGCAATCGGGCGGATTTGGGGCTTTTTGAGCTCGAGTATTTTCAATTTCGGTTTCTTTTTGAGTTTGGATATTTTTTAAGTTTAAAGTTTTTTTTTATTTTGGGTTCGAATTATTTTAAGTTTAATCTCGTGTTTAGTTTAAGTTTAGATTTATTTTACATTTCATGTAATTATATATATCTACATAATTTAAATGTTTACAACTCAGTATAAATTTTCAATTTATTATGTTTTAGTATTTTTTTAATTGTAATTTAATATTTTTAATTATATTTTATTGCTACTTGTTAGCATAAAATTTATATAAAATTAATTTATTATATGAAATCAAATATGTTAAATAATTATATAAAAGTATTTAAAATATATGTTAGCTTAATTTTTTAATGCATGATACTTTCATGTATTAATAATTAATTACATTAATTATATGTTTTAAGTGTAAAACTTTCTCTTAAAAATAGAACTTTAAAATCAAAATTTTATTAATTAAAAATTAATTGTCCGAATTGATAAAAGTTTAAATCGTGATGTAGTTTTTGGTTTTATAATATCTCTAATTATGTTGTCAATAATTAGAAAATATATGTTACTTGTTAATATATAGATATTCCTTATATCTTAATTATCTAAATTAAAAATTGAGTGATTCGATATAAATTTATATTTGTTAGAGTTGAGGGTCAGAAATAATATTGTGGTAAAATTAAGAGATCTGTGGTGGGCTTAAGTAGAATCCGTCTAGAACTACACTTCCTTTATTTGACATTGATTAGTATAAGGTTTTCTTAATCTTTAAATAGATATAGTCGAAACTCTTCTTGTATCATTCGATCTTTAATATTAGTGAATTTGTTTCTCCTCTGCCCATAGTTTTTTCTTGAGAGAATTTTTACTTAAAATTTGTGTGTTTTATCTCTCTTTTTTATTAATTTGCGTTCGTTCTATATTGTCATTATCATATTCAATTTTACAATATTCAAAGAGTCCTAAATGCAATAACAATAATTAAAGAAAAACCTGAAAATTAGGTTGCTTTTGAATATGAGTGAAAGGTATTGATGTGATCACAAATAAGTCATGCTCAATGATGCAAGGGAAGTGATGCTTTACTTGTAGGTAGTTTTTGCTTGTTTCACTTGTGGTTATGTCAATGCAGTTTGATCGATTTCTGGGTCTTCGCGATTTGCTTTGGCTGATTTTGGAACAGTGTTGACGTGTTATAGTGTTGAATTTTTGTATTATAGTTCAATTATTCTGCCTTGGAGTTGTGAATTTCTTGAATGGTAAGGAGCAAACAATGAAGATATATCATAGTCAGTGCTTTGTTCAAGGCTGGATCTAATGACTTCCCGTGTTTTCGTGTGGTTGTTTCTTCAATGGGTGGTTGCTCATTTTCCTTTTGCCGAGGTTGATTATGATGTCTTTGTTTTGTGTATGGTGACTTTGTTTTGGCTTTATTTTGTTTCATTTTGAAGTCCAAGTGTCGTTCTGTTGGGTGATATTGAATATCGTTGCAGCAAGGTTTTGTTGTTGTTCCTTAGGTTATTTGTTGAAAATCTTCCTTGGTGCCATATACAATTTTAATGAAATTTATATTTGCTGAGAAAAAATATTCATAGAGCTTTTGTGTTTGTAAGAGTGGTAATCTCATTTCTAAAAAATTAATATTTTAATAAAATTAATAATTAAAATATTTATATATTTAACTATAGTTTGATTATTTTATTTTTATTAATAAATTAAGGTTTGAGTCAATCTTAGGTTAAGGTTTTTTAAGTTTAAGTTTTTTTGAATTTGGGTTTTTTAAGATTTCAAGCTTTTTTGAGTTTAGATTTTTTAATATTTTTACTAAAATCGGGTTTGAACAGATTCAGTCTTGAGTTTTCGAGTTGGGTTCTTAAACTTAAACTCATTTTGCGACATTTAATTGACACGAAATTCAATCAGCCACCTAAATAAATTATAGATATAAATATAAATATAAATATGAATATGTTGCATTTCGTGTTTTTATGTTAACGATATAAATATAAACGTCAGCATAATCAATAATATTAAATGCTTTAAAATTTTATATAAAAATATGACACATTACTTATGTTTAAATGTATCATATCATATTATCAAAAGAAAAAAAAGAAGTATGATATCTTGTTTATTATACAATACTTTTATGATATGTTGGAATGATGGTTTTTATCATAGTAAAAATAAATTGTTTCTTTATCATATTCAAAATTCCTAAAGTTATACTAAAAAATATTTATGGACAGTTCTTTAATATACTTATTTATAAAAATATATACATAACTTATTTACGTTTAATGTTATATATTTATAAAAAACAGAATATAATTACTTATAAAAAAAGTGTTATAATTTTTGGCATTATTTATTTATAGAAAATAATTTTTAAAATTATGATAAAAATTATATTATTTATAAAAATTGTTATTATTTTTACTTAATAGACGTATTATAAAATAATATAAATATTGCTCCAAATTAAGTGTTTATAATCAAAATTACAAAATCTTTGCATTGTAAATCAAAATATTATGTGATAGATGCTAGTTATGCAAATACAAAATGGTTTTTTTTTTTTTTTTTGGTACCATATCAAGAGGTACAATATCGTTTGAGAGAGTGAAGTAAGATAAAAGCAACATATATGACTCACGATTTTTTTAATTTGAGATATTCAAAGCTTCAAAATATGGTTGATAGGACATTTGTTGTTTGTTGAAACCTTTTTGTAACTCGAGTATTTTAACATGAAGACAGAGTTGCCACCAATCTTTTTAATTAGGTGTTATTGGATCACCTCGAAATTTAATCATTTTAATAAAATATTAAAATTACTAAAACGACAATTTTCGGTCTATGAAATTCGGGAAGTGAATTCGGGATTCGGTTACGTATGAGGAAGGATTAGCACCTTTATAACACCCAAAATTGGTACCTAGTTGATTCATTGGTGTCTCAATGTCAGAAATTGAAAATTCGAAGAAAATTTAAAATGTGATCCCCTTTTGCATGATGCTATTTGATGACATTTAAAATATCACTATCTGAACTAAATTTTATCGAGAAGGCTCTCTTATTTCAAGTCGATCAAGACGAGAAAGTCATGTCCCGTACATTAGGGCACAACATCTTAAATCCCCGAAAATAAGAATACTCGCCGTTTAATTTTGAAGGATGTTTAGTTATTTTTGTTCTAGGAGGAAGCTATACTCCGAAAGTTAGAAACACGACTCCTCGAATCCCCAAAATAACGAACATTGCCTCAATTCTAATTATTTTCTTATGTGTCGTATAAAAATGAATACAACATTTAATGCGATATGCTATTAATTTATTTGAGTGTGGTACGAAATTCAACGAATATTTAAACATGTTGTATAACATGATAATAGCAAAAATAGAATAAAATAGCTACGTGGGTAAAAAACACAATGATAATATAGTAAAATCATAATAAAGAATAAAAGTAATAGTAGGAGAAAGTATGATAATGATATGATTATGACCGTATAATATTAGCAATGATAAAATGTCAACATAAATAGCGTTAATTAGCAATAATAATCACCTAATAATATTAATGGCATCAACATTTAAAAATAAAAGACCAAAATGAAATAATTAGGAAACTTATGGATAACAATGTGAATTATGTAACTTAAAGGGTAAAAAATATAAATAATGAGATTAAAAGTGCCGAAAATTAAATAATAGAAAATAAAGGGACTGAATTTAACAAAACAAAGGACTAAATTGAAACCTAAAAAATCTAAAGTCTGAATTGCAAAAAAAAAAAAAACAAATAAAGCAATTAAAGGATTAAATTAAAACAAAATAGAAAAATACAGGGACCCAATGAGTTATTTCCCCAACCCAGTACATGTGTCACTCCCTTAATGGGTCAACATTGGGTTAAGGGACAGAACTGTAACAAAATAAAATTAAAGGGGTAAAAATAAAATAAATAAAAAAGATATAGGATGAAATTAAAATAGAGTAAAAAATCGGAAGAGCCTAAACAGCAATTAGACCCTCCCCTTTGAAAACACGCAGATCCTGAAGGGATTTGGGTTGCGTTAAAACAACGCCATTTTGGGTGTCTGAAGCCAAGTCCAAAACAACACCATTTTAGGTGCCTATATAAATTAATAAATTTTGGAAAAAAATCATTTAAACCTTGTTGTAAAAAAAACTTCCCTTCCCCTATTTTTTTTCTCTCAAATCTTCCCCTTTGTCAAGCCACATGGGTGGTGGGGCTCTGCACTGCCGCCTCCGGTGGCTAGAGTTCCCCCAAAATACCTCTTTTTGACCCCCTTTTCACGTAAAATGTCGATCTGGGGTTAAAAACCCTAGAAAATCAGCCAAAGCTCGACAAAAGGGTTGGAAACCTTTCGATTTCTCTCTTTTTGACGAGGCGCCCGACGAAAACCTAGTGGGTTCAGAGGCTTTTTGGATCAAAGAAGGCCTCCCACGACAGTAAATGATAGAATGTCGCAGGTAAAAAGATTAAGCCTTTGTTTTTTTTTTTCTTTTATATTTTCTTCAAAAAATAAAAAAAGAATAGGAAATGAACTACTTTCTTTTTTAACTTTCTTTTTTTTTTTCTTCTATTTCATTTCTTGTTTTTGTTACAGAGTGGTTTTGACTTTTATAGCTGAATAACAATGTTTATTATTTTTTGTTTTTCTTTCTCTATTTTTCTGTTGTTCTATGTTTCTTCTTTTTGTAAGTGACATAGTGGCATTCTTCGGGTCAACGACGGTGGAGTCACACCCTTTTCCATTTCGGTGAAATGGTGGCAGAGGGTAGGGGCATCAAATCTGGGGGTCTTGGGGTGTGCTTGCTGACGTGGGGCAATGGCATTGGAGGTTTAAGGGAATTAGGGTTTCCCTGATATGTTTAGGATAGTGGGCTTTAGGGCTTAGATGGGCCTTGGGCTTGTTGTTTTTTATTTGTAAATGGACTTTTGTTAATTATTTTTATTTATTTGTTTATTTGTTATTTTATTTGGGTCGAAAAAAATTGGGCCCTTATAGCTGCCCCTTTTGCTCATTGTTTTGTAACGAGAAGTGGGCAAAGACTTTAAAGGAAAACCAATTCTATCTAGTCCCTCTAAATCTTGACTTTCTCTGGTGCTTCTCTTTTTCAAGCAACTCACTTTTTCAATTCATTGGTTACTCTAATCCACTGTACCTATTTTGCTATAACTTTAAGAAGGCAAGATTTATTGTCACGGCTTCATCTTGCTTCATTGCAACTTCAAGTAGATAAGGTTTGCTGTTGTAGTTTTATTCCAACCTACTACAACTTCAGGGGGACTAAAATCACTATTTTATCTATTTCACTACAACTTCAAGAAGACAGGATTTGAGGTTGTAGCTTTATCTTGCTTTACTGCCTCTTTAGGGAGATCAGATTTGCTACTGTAGTTTCAATCCATTCCACTACAACTTCAGGGATATAAGATTTGTAGCTTCATCTTGCTTCGCTGCATCTTCAGGAAGATAAGATCCACTATTGTAGCTTCAATCCAATCCACTTCATCTTCAGGGATATGAGATTTGAGGTTGTAGCTTCATCTTGCCCCAATGCATCTTCGTAGAGTTGAGATTTGCTACTATAGTTTTGACCCTGTCCACTGCATCTTTAGGGGTATGGGATTTGAGGTTGTAGCTTCATCTTGCCCCATTGCTAAACTTAGTCTTCCACTATCTACACTCTTATCACTATTTATTTCTTCTAGAATGTCAAAATTTGGATATGTGCAAGACTATTCTAATTATTGGCATCAGAGTATAGGTCATTACTCCAACGATTTATTTTTCTATCTTCTATAATGTTAGTAGAATGCACTAATTATAGGTTTACTAATCCATTCCAATTCAAAGTAAAATTTAATCTTACAACCCCTATTTCGAGTCTATGGGACCCTAAAAGTAGTTCAAAAATAGGCAGGGACTAATTTGAAACAATTCTGGAAGTTTAGGAAATAATTACAAAAATTTTGATTTTAGGGGCCACACACCCGTGTGGTCAGGTCATGTAACTCTTTGACTTGGGTCACACTCTCATGTGTGTTGCCCGTGTGTGACACACGCCTGTGTGGCAAGGCCGAGTGCACCTAAAAGTACCTTAAAACTCAAGTTTACCATTTCCTACTTACTTGGGCACTAAGCAACTCAATTACCAATTGTTTATTAAACATGCCCAAAATACACCAAATCCATCACCGAATATGCCTAACCAATATACCCTCATTTGTACCACATTTTATATGTTCAAATACATCAAAAACACATCCAACATTCAAGACTTTCATTCATATCACATTTACCATAATTGGACTATCACTTAGCTATTTAAGCTGCTATACTTTAATCTAACACATACCAAATATAAACTAGGCTAACATACCAACATAGCCTCAACCGCAACCATATACACATTTAAGCATCATTTTCACTAGCAACTAAGAAAACTGATCGTGTCAAACAATCAAGTTTTAATATTTATAAAAAATGATCAAACCTGTAGACTAACTATGATAACGATTGAGGCAAGTGCATCTATCGAACAATAGTATAGTTTAGGCAAGATTATTTTATCGAACCCAAAGGAACCTAAAAGTACTACTACTCACTTTTTTTTCTATTATTTAGCCTAAAATATGGAGTGATTGGTTTATTAAACTAATGAAAAACTAAACTAAATGCAAAGACAAAAGAATGAAAATTTGGGAAAAGACTGTGGAAAAACTCAGTTGATTACGACGATACCCTCAGGAAGAATCTACCTATGACTTCTCTTGTTATCTAACTTTTAATTCATATGACTTCTTTACTTAGCTTGATCCGTGAGACTTCCTAACCTATATTAAACCCTCTCTCAAGGTGAATAACATCTAACCTTAGGTTAATTGGTGGAACTCTCGTTCTCTTATAATAACCCCCTAAGGAAGCAGTAAATCAATCAATGGACTCCCATATTAGGTTTCACCCTAATCCGGCAAAATCTCGTCACCCTATCTCTAGGCATGCGATCAACTCTGCTTAATTATGCTAGATCTACTCTTAGGTAGGGTCTATTCCTCCTCCACCTAAGCACATCAGATTAAATTAAGCAACATAATTAAGAACAAACTAAGTACTTATCATATAATTTAGAAATAAAATAACAAAATCCATCATAGGTTTCATCCCTTTCCGGTATCTGAAGGGTTTAGTTCATAACAAAATAAGAAAACATCTCAGGAGAAAAGATAAAACAAAACATAAGAAATCACTAAAATCCCCTGAAGGAATTGAAGAGGAGATCCTCTTTCTTGTGTAGAACTCCAGCTTCTTGAGATGGATCAACTGGCTATCTTCGAGTAATTCCCTGAATAAAAGCTCTGGCAGAAAACTCTGCCCCCTATTTTAGCTTCTACATAACTCCCTTTTTAGTTGCTACCTTGGGTGTTTATATAGGCTTTGAGATGCTTTATTTGGCTCTTAAGTACCTCCTTCAAGTAGAATTACTATTAAGGTGTTTAAGTAGACTTAGGAGTATGTTTCTTTGCCTCCAAGCATCCAAATCCGAGTGAAATTGCTCTTTCCCGTGGCAGGGGCACGGCTATGGTACACACCCGTGTAAATCGTCTTCAGGCCGTGTCTCGATTCTGTCGATTGGGGCATAGCCGTGTAAATCGTGGCATGGCAGTGTGAAGTAATTTGACGAGGCACGGCCATGTGGCTTGAAGTCCAGGCCGTGTCGATTTCCTTTTTGGCCCAAATCAGCCCGTTTTAAGCCCGTTTCTTGTTCTTTTCGTCCTCGAGTGCTTTCCTGAGTATAAACATGAAAAGAAAGGATTAAAAGCACCTTTTTACATAAATCAAGGGATAAATCATCCAAAAGCATACTAAATATGGGATTAAAATATGTTACTTTTATGGTTTATCAAATACCCCCACACTTAAGCTTTTGCTTGTCCTCAAGCAAAATTCTCAACTTACAATTAAAACGAACTTTCCATAATTCATAATTCCTATCGGCAACGTCTCATCATAATTCATAGATAATTTATACATGGATAATTTAACTTAAAGAACCCTAAAGATTCAATCAAGATAAGTCATACCTTTGTAGTACGAAAACATAGGTGTCTCCCCTTATCTAAGTAATTACCTTTAATTCAAAACCGACAAGGATTGACATCCCCACAAAAGATTCACTCAAATCACTCAAAGTGTTTAAGGTTCAAGAATAAGCACTCATAAGTCGAACCTGAAAAGTTAATCCCATAGGCTTGCTCGAAAATCAAATCTCCACCATCAGATATGAGATGATACATGATCAAAAGGTCTTTATCAGGGTTGTAACGGGGCTAAGGTTAAGGGTGTGGATACAGGCTGAATTAGAGGGTTAGAATCGCGATCGAATTGACTAATTACCTAATCTAAAAAACAATGAACTAGAAATAATTGATTACATCAATTGAAACTTTGAAACTAATAATAATACGAGCTTTTTCTTTGATAATTGAAAATTAAATGCACAAGCTCACTTCTTATACTAATACCGATTATACTTTGATTTTTGAATATTTATATATATATATATATATTTAAGAACAAACAAATACATAATAATAAAGAAATAATTTTACCAACTAAAATAAACTAATTAGGCAATTTGATCAAATCAATTCTCGATAGAAGGATAGTCAAAAGAATGGTGATAACAAATTCAAAGGGTTTTTTGGGTTAATATTAGTGGGTAAATCAATAAAAAGAGTTGTTAGGATTAAAAAGGGTTCACTAAGGGTTAATTATGTGGGTAGGCTTTTTAGTGGTGTGAATGGGTTAAAACCTAGGTGCCTTTATCATCTCTGTATATCAAATCAAAAGTGTGGTCTCGACATGTATAAATGAGGCAAGTTCTAGAATAACAGTTCAAAGTTGACACACTTATAATCAATACAGTGAGCATGAAAAAGAATATATGCTCTATAAGGCTCGAAATCTCACAAAAATTATGGGTGTTTTTGACATCAATCCCTGTAAATTTCAAACTTCAAAGTAATACTCAAATTCAGTTCAACGTCCTATTAATTTTTAATTTTTAGAAAGTAGACTTATCATGCTCGATTCTCTAGTATCCTTCAAATTTAATCATCAATGCACAATTAACTATGACTTACTCTAAAACATATCAATACAAATCATAAATCAACAGAATTTTGATCCTAATTAGTAATATGAGAAAAATACTTGAAAATAAGTCTAAATTCAGGATTTGAGAATAATGTAAAAAGCAAGGTACTTTTACCCCCCACACTTAAGATGTACATTGCCCTCAATGTACAAAGATAGATAAACAATTATGTAATAATAAAATCAAAAGAGAAGGGGAGAAGTAAGACTTCCTAAATTTTTGGATGAAGTCTATGAAAAGAAACAAAATAAGATTAGAGGTGAACGTGGGGAAGCATCTCGAACCGTTTGAAATTGAATCCTCGAAGTAGCCGACTTGGTTTTATTGTATCCTAAGCTAAATCTAAATGCCATTGAGCAAAAGGAGAAAATAATAAAGGAAGTAAAAATAAAAAAATAAAAAAATATGAATAAAAATAATTAAATAGAGATAAGGTCCACGCTCATGTGCCCAGTCATGGTGTCCACATGGCCACAGCCACGGCCGTGTGCAAGGCCGTGTGGGTATGGAAACCTATGCCTAAATACAAAAATAAATAAAACCAAACTAATTAGTACGGTTAGTACTCAGGTTGCCTCCCGAGAAGCGCTCGTTTTAAAGTCTTGAGCTAACTTACCTGTTGTATGCACAATCATGGTGGTTTGAGGAGGTGGAAATCCTTTCTCATGCGATCAAATCGATTATGGATATAAAGTTTAAGTCGAGTAATGTTTACCTCAAAAGCGTTGAATTTAGAATTGCTTACCTCGACTGTGCAGTATAGGAAGACATTAAGTGCCTCAAAAGTGATTTCTTCGTTTGCCTTGAGTTCTGAATTGGTGATTCGAGGGTCTTCCTTATTGAACAACACCTGATCCTCTATTTTGATGTGATTTGTTGTTCCTATCAGCTCGCCTGGGGTTTCCTTCGGTTTCACTTCGTGTGGTTCTGGTTCTTCTTTAAATTGTGTTTTCCACTCTTCTAGTTTGTCGACCCTAAGGCTTCGTTCCTCATATAATTCTTCTTTATTGCCCTAGGTCTATGATCCGGCTCAGGTTTGTAGCTTTGTGGTGTTTCCTGCAATGAAGGATGAACAAGTTAGTTATCAACTGAATTTAATTTCTCACCTTTATCACTTGACGTTCAAGTCGAGTTAAGAGCTTGAAGAGTGACTATCTCATCGCCTACAATAAGTATGAGTTCACCTGCATAGATATCAATTTTAGCTCTGGCAGTTGCTAGAAAGGGTCTTCCTAAAATTAAGGGGATCGTGTTGTCCTCATCCATGTCTAAAACGACAAAGTCTACTGGGAATACGGATTTATCAATTTTGATTAGAACATTTTCTATTATACCCCTAGGAATTCTTATAGTTTTATCAGTTAATTGAATGCTCATCCTAGTTTGTCTGGGTTTCCCTAGACCTAGTTGTTTAAACATTTTGTAAGTCATAACATTGATGCTTACCCTTAAATCTGCTAATGCATTATCAATAGATAAACTACCAATTAAAAATGGAATTGTAAAACTCCCTGGATCTTTTAATTTCCGTGGCAGTTTGTTATGTAGAATTGCTGAGCATATTGCGTTTAGCTCCACGTGGTGCTCTTCGTCTAATTTGCGTTTGTTGGTCAAGAGCTGTCTTAAAAATTTCCTCGAGTCTGGTATCTGAAAAAGAGCTTCAAGAAGAGGTAAGTTAATATGTAATTTCTTTAAGAGTTTAAGAAACTTACCGAACTGTTCCTCTAAATTGTCTCTTTTCATTACTTCGGGATAAGGTATGCGAGGTTGGTACTCCTTAATTGCCAGTTTCGGCTTTTCTTGTGTTACCTCTACCTTACCTTCGTCTATCTTGGCTTTTTGTATTGGATTAGGTTCATCTAACCCCTTACTGGCATAGGCTGAGATGGCTTGAATTTTCTCCTTCAGTTTAATCTCGGTGTTACTTGGTAGACGTCCTAGCGGTCATTCTGACATTAGCTTTGCGAGTTGTTTGACTGCATTCGTGGCTTCCTTGACTAACTTCGCAAGTTCCCCGAATCGGTTCTCGTTGCTTTTAAGTGTTTTCTCAGTTTCTTGGAAATGATTTTCTGTGTTTGCCATGAATTTTGTCAGCATCTCTTCAAGATCCAGCTCCTCTTCTTGTTGGTGAGGTGGTTGTTGAAAATCTGGAGGAAGTTCCGATCTTTGGCTATTTTGATCATCCCACGAGAAATTGGGATGGTACTTCCAACCTGCACTATAAGTGTCACTATAAAAATTATTTTGATATCTAGAATAGTTACCTGTATAGTGAGCTTACTCGTTTTCCATGCCATATCTGTAGGGTGGGTACTCAGGATTCGCCATGCCTCCTAGATTCAAATCATATTGTATTTCTGGATGTACCTGCGAGGGACTATACCAATCATCAATCTTTTTATTCATCATCTCTAACTAATTAGATAACCTGGTGATCACGTCAAGGTTGAAGACACTGGCTGTTTTAGTAAGAATTGTCCTCATGACTTGCCACTAATAATTATTCAGTGCCATCTTATCCATAGACTAAAATTTTCTGCCAAAAGCAAAATAGAGGAAAAAATTATCAAAGTAAAATAACAATAATAATAATAAATTGTAATAAAAAAATTGGCTAAAGTAATAGAAATAGAGCTTTCTTAATATTTTAGTGTTCCACGGCAACGGCGCCAAAAACTTGATCGTGTCAAACAGTCGAGTTTTAATATTTATAAAGAATGATCGAACCTGTAGACTAACTATGGCAACGATTGAGGCAAGTGCACCTATCGAACAATATTATAGTTTAGGCAAGATTATTTTATTGAACCCAAAGGAACCTAAAAGTATTACTACTCACTTTCTTTCTATTATTTAGCCTAAAATATGGAGTGATTGGTTTATTAAACTAATGAAAAACTAAACTAGATGCAAAGACAAAATAATGAAACTTTGAGAAAAGACTGTGGAAAAACTCAGTTGATTACGACGATACCCTTAGGAAGAATCCACCTATGACTTCTCTTGTTATTTAACTTTTAATTCATATGACTTCTTTACTTAGCTTGATCCGTGAGACTCCCTAACCTATATTAAACCCTCTCTCGAGGTGAATAACGTCTAACCTTAGGTTAATTGGTGGAACTCTCGTTCTCTTATAATAACCCCCTAAGGAAGCAGTAAATCAATCAATGGACTCCCATATTAGGTTTCACCCTAATTCGGCAAAATCTCGTCACCCTATCTCTAGGCGTGCGATCAAATCTGCTTAATTATGCTAGATCTACTCTTAGGTAGGGTCTATTCGTCCTCCACCTAAGCACATCAGATTAAATTAAGCAACATAATTAAGAACAAACTAAGTACTTATCATATAATTTAGAAATAAAATAACAAAATCCATCATAGGTTTCATCCCCTTCCGGTATCTGAAGGGTTTAGTTCATAACAAAATAAGAAAACATCTCAGGAGAAAAGATAAAACAAAACATAAGAAATCACTAAAATCCCCTGAAGGAATTGAAGAGGAGATCCTCTTTCTTGTGTAGAACTCCAGCTTCTTGAGATGGATCAACTGGCTATCTTCGAGTAATTCCCTGAATAAAAGCTCTGGCAGAAAACTCTGCCCCCTGTTTTAGCTTCTACATAACTCCCTTTTTAGTTGCTACCTTGGGTGTTTATATAGGCTTTGAGATGCTTTATTTGGCTCTTAAGTACCTCCTTCAAGTAGAATTACTATTAAGGTGTTTAATAGACTTAGGAGTATGTTTCTTTGCCTCCAAGCATCCAAATCCGAGTGAAATTGCTCTTTCCCGTGGCAGGGGCACGGCTATGGTACACACCCGTGTAAATCATCTTCAGGCCGTGTCTCGATTCTGTCAATTGGGGCACAGCCGTGTAAATCGTGGCATGGCAATGTGAAGTAATTTGACGAGGCACGGCCATGTGGCTTGAAGTCCAGGCCGTGTCGATTTCCTTTTTGGCCCAAATTGGCCCGTTTTAAACCCATTTCTCGTTCTTTTCGTCCTCGAGTGCTTTCCTAAGCATAAACATGAAAAGAAAGGATTAAAAGCACCTTTTTACGTAAATCAAGGGCTAAATCATCCAAAAGCATACTAAATATGGGATTAAAATATGTTACTTTTACGGTTTATTAATAACAACACCTTATAGACAATATCAACAAAAGACACCCTAGGTACATGCCATTACAAAATGAAATCTCGCCACACTTGAGCTCGAGATTTGTGATTTGATGCTGAGTTGGTAATATTTCAAACAGTACCTAGCTTGCGTACGGAAAACAAAATTGCACGCTGAGTAAAACTCAGTGGTATTTTTATAATCCGAGTAATATAAACTTGATATAAGTATTTAACATGCAATATGCAACAAGTAATCTATGTTCAAAAGTTTAATTCAATAATATAATTATTGCTCATTCCTTATTCACATCTACTAAGATTTAACATATTCATATATATATATATATATATATATATATATCAATGGCATATCATTTAACATTTGAATATCATGCAATGGCATGATTCATATCTTTGATCAATACTTGAATTCATTCAAGTTTGACATGTCAATTCATCAATTCATATTTCATTTCTCATCTCATAATCATTGCTCATCTTTGTCATTTTATCATTTGCTTATCTCATTTTCATTTATCATCTTTACCATTTCATTATCAATCACATAATTTATTATTTTACTTTCCCCTATTAACACGAGACGGCACAGATTCAGACGGATACATGGATCCAACCAACACACCAGTTTGGCACCCAGTGCCTTATCGGATAAATCTGAAGTAATAACTGCGCCCAACGCTATATAAATTGTCACCCATTGCCTCATTGACTCGAGGTCAAAGTGATTCCTAAACTCTTCCTATCCTATGGCATGTTATCTAAATTTGTCTGGGCTCGGTATAGTTAATAGGCATTCATTTTACTTTTCAATACAATCAATGTCTCAATTTCATGAATGTATATCATCACATATAAGCATATACTCAATTTGATAGTAATCACATTTTTCTCAATATTTATATATTCATAATCAATATATTTCATAATATACAAAATCAATCAATTTCATTTCAATTATGAATTTAATTCAATCCTAAAGTACTCACCTCAATACTTACCATATGCAAACAATTATTTATGCAATAATGTAATGCCCCAAATAATTTAATTCTACTTCTGTGAATATCTTACGCAATTGTGTATCTACTTCAGTGGTTAAGTGTTCTGGGGGTGTGTGTGAGGTCTTGGGTTCAAGTCCCAACTTTGATCTAAGCATTATCCCTGCTCAGTGGGCTTATATTAAATTTTCTGTAAAACCATATCAGAATGAGCCTGCTGGTTCGAGTGGTAAGGGAATCAGTGTGTGGGAGGTTCTGTGTTCGAATCCCTGCACGAACGTGGGTATTATTTTTGCTCAGTTTTGTGATAGAGTTTCGGTGGAATTTAAATTCTGAAGTGGTTAAGATTGAGATGTTAGTAAGAGGTTGGGGAATATCAAATTAATTTTGTTTTGTTTTGTTTTCCCCAAAATCCCTTTTCCTTTTGATGTTACCGTTCCCCATCTCCTCTGATCAGTTTACTTTTTTTTCCTACCCCTTTTCATATTTTCTAACTCGGTTCTTTTTGTGCAAATCCTGGTTGTGTTCTTACGGTAAGTTTTGTTTTGTTTAGTGTTAACACTTTTAGGCTAAGTGTTGATGAGGGGTTTGTTTTGTTATTCTCGGTTAGGTGAAGGACAAGATTTTGCTGGGGCTTCTACAGCGATTTAAGTGTTTGGAATCTCTATTTGGTAGCGATAAGTTTTCACGTGTGTTGTGTGTTGTAAGTGTTGTAACCATTTTTTTGTAAAAACGGGTCGACTTTAAAATGACAAATGGAGTCACCACCAATCTTTTTCTAAAGTGTGATTGGATCACCTTATAAAACAGTTGGTCTATGAATTTTAAGAAAACGGGTCCGGGAGTCAGTTACGCACGAGGAAGGATTGACACCCTCGCAATGCCCAAAATTGGTACCTTACTGATTGATTAATGTCCTAATGTCGAAAATTGAAAAAGATTTTAAAATACAAATCCCTTAGAAAATGTTTGGATAATTTGAATTGAATATCGAAATTCTCTTGTTCCGAAAAGATGAAATACAACATCCAGCACGATAGGACACGATGTTTCAAATCCTCGATGCCAAGATCATTTCATTATTTCCAAAGTTCATCCAAAGTTCTTACGGTAAGTTTTGTTTTGTTTAGTGTTAACGCTTTTAGGCTAAGTGTTGATGAGGGGTTTGTTTTGTTATTCTCGGTTAGGTGAAGGACAAGATTTTGCTGGGGCTTCTACAGCGATTTAAGTGTTTGGAATCTCTATTTGGTAGCGATAAGTTTTCACGTGTGTTGTGTGTTGTAAGTGTTGTAACCATTTTTTTGTAAAACGGGTCGACTTTAAAATGACAAATGGAGTCACCACCAATCTTTTTCTAAAGTGTGATTGGATCACCTTATAAAACAGTTGGTCTATGAATTTTAAGAAAACGGGTCCGGGAGTCAGTTACGCACGAGGAAGGATTGACACCCTCGCAATGCCCAAAATTGGTACCTTACTGATTGATTAATGTCCTAATGTCGAAAATTGAAAAAGATTTTAAAATACAAATCCCTTAGAAAATGTTTGGATAATTTGAATTGAATATCGAAATTCTCTTGTTCCGAAAAGATGAAATACAACATCCAGCACGATAGGACACGATGTTTCAAATCCTCGATGCCAAGATCATTTCATTATTTCCAAAGTTCATGCATTGCAATTTTAAAAGGGTATTCCATTATTTGGCCAAATTAAAAAACTGAAACCTAGCACGATTGGGCACGATTCCTCGAATTTCCAAACACAAAGTATTGCCTTATTTAAGAAAACACGGATAAAATTTAAAAAGGATATTTGGTTATTTGGTCAAACGAAAAATCGAAACCCAGCACGATTGGGCACGATTCCTCGAATTTTCAAATACGAAATATTGCCTTATTTGAGAATTTGTTTGATTAATATTAGACGTAATGTTTAAACAATACACTTATTTAAAAAATTACTTTAATAAATAAATATATCCAAAACTTAAAGTGTAGTATGATGATAGATGGAATATTTTGATGATAATAACATGATTGTAACAATAACAATTATTAATGATCAACTTTCATAATCAATGAAATATAGAATCTTAGAAATAAAACAAAATGGATAACGCATAAAAACTAAATAATATTAAGAATAAAAATAATACAAGAACAAAAATGCAAGAATGAAAAAATGATGTTAAAAGTAAAAAAAATGATGTTAAAAGTAATGATAATAACAAATAAGCAAATATGTAAATAAATCAATTCTTATAAATAAGTAAACAAATGAATGAGCAAATAAATTGTGAAATAAGAATAATAATCACAAAAATAAACAAAATGATAATGATAATAATAATGATAATGATAATAATAATAATAATAATAATAATAATAATAATAATAATAATAATAATAATAATAAAATAAAGAATACGATAAAGAAATAAATTGCTTTGAAGTATTAAAAGGTAAGTAGCAATAAATAAATAAATAATAAGTAAATGAAATGACAAATAAATAAATAAATAATAGCAAATAAATAATCACAAATAAATTAATAATGAATAAGAAATAAAAATTTCATAAATGGTGAAAATTAAGTGAATGAATATCAAATTTAAATTAAATAATAATAATAATAATAATAATAATAATAATAATAAAGATAGTTAGTTTAATAGTGAAAATAATGGCAATAACATTAAAACTAAGTAATGAAATATCTATAATAACAAAAGATGGACTAAATCAGAGTAAAAATAGAATATGAGGTCTAAACTGTGACATGCGAATGATATGGGGGACCAAATGGGATAATATCCCTACCCCCCAAAATACATGACTTGATTATGGACTGAATCGCAACACTATTAAAAATTCAGGTAAAAATTAAAAGAAAATAAATAAGAAAGAAGGATCTAATTAAAACAAGTGAAAAAGGCGGAGGGGCCTGTAGCGTAAATAACCCAAAGGCTATAAAACACGCGGATCCCCTTTCAGCAGGTCTGGTAAACAGGTCAATGCCACGAAACGGCGTCGTTTTTGGCTTTTGGGAGGGGGTAATTAAAACTGCATTGTTTTGATGCTGCTATTTAAACCCATTTTTAATTTTTTTTTTACTTCAACCTCCATTCTTTAAAAAAACTAAAAAAAAACTCTCAACCCCCCTTTCCTTCCTCTCCGACAGACGCGGACTTCGTCGGTAATTCGGCGTACCTCCGCCATGGCCGGTGGCCTGAAGTGTGCAAACGTGGTGTTTTTCGGCCCCTTTTCCAGCGGACTCGAAGGCCAAGCCTTCTTAACCCAAAAAGCCGAAAGAAGAGGGCTCTCAACCCCTTTTGGGTCTAATTTCGATGACGGAGAAGGGCTCTCCGACGACGCGACCGTGGGGTGATTTAGGTGAGCCTCTTCTTCTTCCTTTTTATTTTTGTATGTAAAGAATGAAAAAATAAAGACTAAAAGAAAACTAAAACTTGACAGAAGTAAAAAGGGAAAAAAACCTTTTGTTTCAGAATTTGTTTTTGATTTTGTGTTTTCTCTGTTTCCCTTTTTTTTTCTATTTTTCTTTCAAAAATCTCTCCTCTTACATTGGTTTGGTTTTTGGGCTATATAGCCGAAAATATTACAAGTTTATTGTTGTTTGCTATTTGATTTTCCTATTGCTTGCTATTTCTTGCTATTTCTATCGCTTTACAGGTGCTAATAGCGTGATGGAGCAGTGGAGGAGCCAAGCCTTAGGCGTGGTGTGCGCTGAAGCGCACATGGGGGTAGTACGGCGCCTTGTGGCTAGGGTTAGGGTTTCTGACCCTTTTGGCTGAAAATTGTTTAATTCTGAGCCATTTTGGGCTTGTTTTAGTGTTGGGTTGTAATCTCTTTTTTTTTCTGTTTACTTTGTGGGCCCAGGTGAAAATTGGGCTCTACAGCTGCCCCTCTTTGCTCACTATCGTGTAACGAGAATGGAGCAAAGACTTTTAAAAGGAACAATTTTGCCCGGTCTTGTTGAGTCTCGGCGCTTCTTTTCTTTTTCTTTAAGTAGTCTTGTTCTAACCCACTGCAACTTCAGAAGTATAAGATTCGCCGTCTTTGATCTACTCCATTACTGCTTTATGGAGATAAGATCTACAATCTTTAGTCTGCCCCATTACTATCTCAAAGGGACAAAATCTAAACTTTTCAGTCTGCTTCCTTACTATCTCAGGAAGACTTCAATCTTCAGTCTGCTCCACTACCATCTCGAGGGAACAAAATCTAAACTTTTTAGTTTGCTTCCTTACTATCTCAGGAATACTTCAATCTTCAGTCTGCTCCACTACCATCTTGAGGGAACAAAATCTGAACTTTCAATTTGCTTCCTTGCTATCTCAAGAAAACTTCAATCTTCAGTCTGCTCCATTGTCATCTCGAGGGAATAAAATTTGAACTTTTCAGTTTACTTCCTTACTATCTTAGGAAGACTTCAATCTTCAGTCTCCTCCACTACCATCTCGAGGGAACAAAATCTGGACTTTTTAGTTTGCTTCCTTACTATCTCAGGAAGACTTCAATCTTCAGTCTGCTCCACTGCCATCTTGAGGGAACAAAATCTGAACTTTCAATTTGATTCCTTACTATCTCAGGAAGACTTCAATCTTCAGTCTACTCCACTGCCATCTCGAGGGAAAAAAATCTAAACTTTTCAATTTGCTTACTTACTATATCAGGAAGACTTTAATCTTCAGTCTGCTCCACTATTATCTTGAGGGAACAAAATCTGAACTTTCAATTTGCTTCCTTACTATCTCAGAAAGGCTTCAATCTTCAGTCTGCTCCACTTCCATCTCGAGAGAACAAAATCTAAACTTTCAATTTGCTTCCTTACTATCTCATGAAGAATTCAATCTTCAGTTTGCTCCACTGCCATCTCAAGGGAACAAAATTTGAACTTTTCAATTTTCTTCCTTAATATCTCAAGAAGACTTCAATCTTTAGTAAGCTCCACTACCATCTTGAGGGAACAAAATCTGAACTTTCAATTTGCTTCCTTACTATCTCAGGAAGACTTCAATCTTCAGTCCGCTCCACTGCAATCTCGAGGGAACAAAATTTGAACTTTCCAGTCTGCTTCCTTGCTATATTAGGAAGATAAGACCAATGGTTAAAATCTGCTCCATTGCCGATACATGGAGATAGGATCCGCCAATTTTGATCTGCTCCACTACTGCTTAGGGAGAAAAGATCTGCAATCTTCGAGCTATTCCACTGCTGGTCAGGGAGATAGAACTGGTGAAATCACCGATGTTAATACACTGTCCTCTGGAGGCATATCCTGTAAACTTAGTTTTATGTGCTTATGTTTATGCCAAATGATTAGGATGCAATGATCAGAATGAATCTAATGCTCCTAACTAAATGTATTACGGATGACATTTGCTTGAATGCAGAATGTCATGAGAATGGTCTTTTTACAATGATTAGGATGCAATGATCAAAATGAGTCGTAACTAAATGATATTATTTGCATGAATGCAGAATGTCATAAGAATGATATTTTTTTAAGTACAATGATTAGGATGCAATGATCGAAATAAATCAAATGCTCCTAACTAAATGATATTATGGGTGAGATTTGTATAAATACAGAATGTCATGAGAATGATCCCTTTTTTAAATGTTTAGGGTTGTCATTGCTCATTGTTCTTCCAGGTTGTATCACTTGACGTAATATCATGTCTTCTTGCTTGGGTGGTATTCTGACCGAAAACCTGAAGAAGTAATCATATTTTGCTCAACTGGTTTGCCCCACTGTAACTTTAGTGTTCCTTCCACTGTACCTTGGGGACATAAGATTTGTACCATATTTAAACCATCTTACTGACTTATGGCTATTGGATCTGTAACTTCAATCCATCCCACTGCAACTCAGGGGTAATCGATTTGGTCTACTACACCTTCCATTCCATGGGTGTCATGACCGAATGTATGAATGTCAAATTTCTTTGAGAATAATCCCATTTTAATGCTTGGGTTACTCATTATTTGTCGAGGTTGTATCACCGATGCAATATCTTGCTTTTTTATTCAACTGATTTTTTTGACAAAAATCTTAACAGGTAGTCTCAAATTAGACTCCTTTCCAACCCTTAGTTCTGGTGAGTTCTAAACAATAATCTTGTTTCAAGTTCTCATACTATTTAGAAGCTTTCAAAGTAATATGCGAACTTCTTTTGTGAAAGTATTATTAGTCCATTAATCGTTGTTTCAATGTAAAATGCTTGAAAAGTAATAGACAAGAAGGAAGTTAATTGAGGGCAAAGTTCGAAATGAATATCAAATTTTAAAAAAATAAAAAATAAGAATGAATCAATCAAGATAACAAATGAAATTTATTAGGAGCGTATCCTGAAAAGAAAAAATAATCAAAGATAGCAAATTCAATATGGGTAAGATGAGAACTAAGTGCCCCAAATATCATAGCCTGAGCTTTTCTGTACCAACTTCTTGAAGACCATTTTGAGCTCAATCTATGTTTAGGGGATTTGGAGTACTTTGTCGATGCCTCAAGCCGTAGCATACTTCTTCCTTGTTAATTCAGGTATAGCAAGACTGGTTTATGCTCCACTTTTGATCAAAATTTGAGCCTCCCTTTTCGGGTTTTCAACTCAAATCCCCTTTGGTCCCAAAGTGCCTTTTGCGGGTTTTCGCCTTGACCTTTCCTTTTTTTTATCTTCTTCTTTTTCTTTTTTTTTAAATTAAATATTTCTTAATTTGAACTAATAGGATTAGGCAAGTCCTTCTTATCCCTTCCATTCAAAATCAACGCTTTTTCTAGAGAAGGTATTCTTTACCACATAAGGTCATTCCCAGTTTGGCGTCCACTTTCCTTAAAAATCCGTTTGTATGGGAAGAATTCTTTTCAAAACTAGGCCTCCTTCATGGAATTCTTTAGGGCAAACCTCCTTGACATAAGCCCGCGTCATTTGCTTTCGGTATAATTGACCATAAGGATAGTCCTTAGCCTCTCTTCTCTGATCACGTTCAGCTAATCATATTGGGATTGGAGCCATTCTGCTTCATTCGAATTCAATGGCCAAAACCTCCTCTATCCATAAACTAATGAGAAAAGCGTTGCCCAGTGGAGGTCCTAACAGATGTTTGACAAGCACAGATGCCAATCTTCATGAGTATCAATCATTTTCCTGACGATCTTTTTTTTTTTACTGTTCATTTTGGGACGATTCGGTGTTTAATCTTGAACAGACTACAAACTTCTGATGTTGCGCTGTTGTTCAAACTTAGTGCATTGTCAGATATGATCCCCTTTTGGGATTTCATAGGACATAAAAATTACTGACTATCGCCTTTGTGACATTGGCATATGAAGTAGCTTCCGCCCACTTGGTAAAGTAATCGACGACCACAGAGGTGAATCGATACCTGTCAGAAGCTTTTGGCATGATTGGCCCACTGCAATCCATGCCCTACATAGAGAAAGTCATAGATTATACTCATTTTTAGTAAGGTGGAATCTATTTCTCATCTTATTCCACCATCTTTAGGAAATGATCTACAGTTTCGGTCGTCTTCAAAGTCCTGAGATCCCTGTAGATACATATCGTACTCAAAAGTAGACTCTGAGTTAGTAACAGCGTGGCTCATGTCGTTGATATCTAGGACCTGTTGTAGGTACGAAAGAATATTCAAAGAATAAATAAATTTAAGAATGATTAATTATGTGGTATGAACATCAATAAAGGAATAAAAGAATATTTACTCAAAATGAGATTCAAAAATGCATTTTCATTGAAAATATAGATATTGAACATAAGCCTATTTCACAAAAAGATTTTTATTGCTCCTAGGCTTAGAGAAATAAGCGTGTTTTGGACATTACTCCGAATTTGGCTCTAAAAAATACATAGATCTCTTCCACAATCCCATTGTTCAAAACACTCCCAAGTATGTAAGGGCAGATGTCTGATGAATTCTCTTCCCTGGCTCCCTGTTCAGATATGAAATTAATGTTTAGATTTCCCGACATGCCCACCGGGTCTTTGATCTCTTTAGTTTATTATCAGGCCTTGCACTAGAGCCCTGAGCTCGATGCAATCTTGGGTCTCATGCCCCTATCTATCTTGGAATTCACAACATTTGTCCCTTTAATAGAAATGTTGGGTAACAAACTTTCTGCACTGGAAGGATCACCGACTTTTATGATACCCAATTTGACATGTGTTTTGATCATCTTTTTAAAAGTGACATAGGTCTCGATCGAATGCCCTATGATTCCAGTATGGTATTCGCATTGGGTGTTTACATCGTACCATTTAGGGTATGGGGCTGTATTGGTTCTACGTAAAAAAGGGATACAACATGTGCGTCAAATAAAATTTGGTACAACACCCTATACGTGATTGGGATATGTGTGAACTGGGGTTTTTTGAGTTCAGTCTTGGACTGGGTTCTTGCCTTGGGGAGACCTGATGGCTAGTAGTTACAGTCCTTGGCTGGCTTACTGTAATCGGCCCTGAATAGCCCTTGTTATACATTTTCATACTATTCGCTTTATTTTCCTTTTTCTTCGGAGTTTTAAAAGTCCACTCTCCTTTTTCTTTTGTTTCTATCAGTACAACCGGTTTGGCTCGATTATCCTCCAGGTTAAAATCTGAGCCCATCGAGAAGTTCAACAGTGACATTGGGGTTTGATAATGATAGTTGCTCCTTGTGAAGGCACGTCTGGTTGGGCTGAGACACTTATTGGAGAATAAACGATGTTTCATCATCATCCACACTGTTAACCATTGGGTCACCCCGTTTTTAAGCCTTACAGCTAGTAACTGGGTTAATTGGCTCATCACATTCATTTGATCTCGCATATCCTATTAGATTTCGGTCAATTGCTCTTGCATCTATATTTTCCTTTGCTCTAATCTCTCTAACCTTTGTTCCATGTCTTCTAGGTTAACTAAAATAATTTCATCTAATTATGGTCTTTCAACAAATTTTAATGCATGTGATATGATGTAATGCAAATGCATGGAATGCAATGCAAATGCACGGAATGAATGCAAAAAGAAACAGAGGCATTGATTCTGAATTCAATTCCATTAGAAGAACTTTTCTAGGAAACAAATTTTTTTACATAAAATAGATTACATATACGGACATGCCTTAATGCTCGAAGCCTTAACTTTCCATAGAAGCTAGGTTAACTCTTAACCCTAATCTGATTCTAATTCACTTAGCACATTCGCTTGAACTGCTATAGTTTGCCAATGATTCGCCACCTCTTGTATTTGAGCAACTAATTCTTTAAATGGAGAGTAGTTCCCAAAGAATACTTGATAAGAAACCCTTTTCACTCAAAAGCGGCTATGGATCTATGCCAACAAGAGTTCCACACATCTAAATGAAACTTCCTTCACCTGCTCCTTGGCATGTATTCAAAGATCAGAATGTTTCGGCCAGAATTACAAGGACGGGTGTGACCCTCTTGTCAAGTTTATCGAACAAGTCTGAAACTACCTTTTCCACGTGTTCTAGTGCTTTAGGGAAAACATCCAGTTTGTAAATGCTCAAAGTAAAGACATTGACACTTTTCTTCATATCTGGGTGTGCGGATGCCTTCACTAGCTCCTTTTTGATTGATCTAGACTATGAACCATTGCTCACTCATCCTTGCGATGCTTGTTAGCTCCTTTAATAAAGTCGAGACATGACGACTCTCGAATAATCTTTGCCGGTTTGAATCCTCAGGCAAAATTTTGTATTCTTCTGTAAACTATCAGCCTTCTCTCGTTGTTTATTTGGACTACCTTCGAACGACCGTATTATAATCCACTTTATCAAGCAATCCATTTCCTTATGACAAACTCTTCTATTTAGCAATCGAATATGAATCAATACCTCCTTTCTATGATGAAGAAATGCAATGCAGTCAAAACAAAAGAAAAAGTTAGCACAAGAGAAATAAACAACAGAATAAAGTACCTAATCGTATGACCACTAGGGTTCGGCATGGCTCTACCTAGGGTTAGCTCTTAGGGTTCACTATATGTGGTTTGGTTTTAAGTAATGGGTACCTGAACCAGTAGATTCCTCAACCTTCACCCATTATAGGCTCATATGGATCGAGTTCAGTTCAAGGGAATACATTTCCTATGGCCATGCAAAGATGAAAATCTCACGAAGCACATAGGTGCGGATGTATCCCAGAAGCAGTCCACTAGCCCATGCGGAGGTGAAAACTCACGAAGGCATAGTTTCTCAGTCCCACTCAAAGGTGCGACCACAACGGTCATACAATGCAATGTGTGCAAGAAAATAACAATCATATGCAATGACACAAACAAATGCAACAAAAGGATCGTAATTTTCAAATCAATTTTTCAAACAGAATTTTCAAATTTTTGACAAAGGACAGAAAATAATTAATTTACGGCCTAACTCTCTTTATTTCCCCAGTGGAGTCGCCAAGCTGTCGTAACAATTTTTTTTGCAGAAATGGGTTGACTTTAAAATGAAAAATGGAGTCGCCACCAACCTTTTTCTGAAGTGTGATTGGGTCACCTTATAAAACATTTGGTCTACAAATTTTAAGATAACGGGTTCGGGAGTCGATTACGCAGGAGGAAGGAGTGGCACCCTCGCAACTCCCAAGATTGGTACCTTACTGATTGATTAATGTCCTAATGTCGAAAATTAGAAAAGATTTTAAAATACAAATCCCTTAGAAAATGTTTGGATAATTTGAATTGAATATCGAAATTCTCTTATTCCGAAAAGATGAAAAACAACATCTAGCACGATAGGACACGATGTAACCCTCGATGCCAATATCATTTCATGATTTCTAAACTTCATGCAATGCAATTTTAAAAGGGTATTCCACTATTTGGCCAAATTAAAAAGCCGAAACCCAGCACGATTGGGCACGATTCCTCGAATTTCCAAACACGAAATATTACCTTATTTAAGAAAACATGGATAAAATTTAAAAAGGATATTTGGTTATTTAGTCAAACGGAAAATCGAAACCCAGCACGATTAGGCACGATTCCTCGAATTTCCAAAAACGAAATATTGCCTTATTTGAGAATTTATTTGATTAATATTAGACGTAATGTTTAAACAATATACTTATTTAAAAAATTACTTTAATAAATAAATATATCCAAACTTAAAGTGTAGTATAATGATAGATGGAATATTTTGATGATACGAACTTGATTGTAACAATAACAATTATTAATGATCAACTTGCATAATCAATGAAATATGGAATCTTAGAAATAAAACAAAATGGATAACGCACAAAAACTAAATAATATTAAGAATAAAAATAATACAAAGAACAAAAATACAAGAATGAAAAAAATGATGTTAAAAGTAATGATAATAACAAATAAGCAAATATGTAAATAAATCAATTCTTATAAATAAGTAAACAAATGAATGAGCAAATAAATAGTGAAATAAGAATAACAATCATAAAAATAAAAAATGATAATGATAATAATAATAAATAAAATAAAGAATATGATAAAGAAATAAATTGCTTTCAAGTATTAAAAGGTAAGTAGCAATAAATAAATAAATAATAAGTAAATGAAATGACAAATAAATAAATAAATAAATAATAGCAAATAAATAATAACAAATAAATAAATAATGAATAAGAAATAAAAATTTCATAAATGGTGAAAATTAAGTGAATGAAGATCAAATTTAAATTAAATAATAACAATAATAATAATAAGTATAGTAATAATAATAATACTAAAGATAGTTTAATAGTGAAAATAATGGCAATAACATTAAAACTAATTAATGAAATATCTATAATAACAAAAGAGGGACTAAATCAAAGTAAAAATAGAATATGAGGTCTAAACTGTGACACACGAATGATATGGGGGATCAAATGGGATAATATCCCTGCCCCCCAAAACGCATGACTTGATTATGGACTGAATCGCAACACTATTAAAAAATTCAGGTAAAAATTAAAAGAAAATAAATAAGAAATGAAGGATCTAATTAAAAAAAGTAAAAAATACGGAGGGGCTTGTATCGTAAATAACCAAAGGCTATAAAACACGTGAATCCCTTTCAGCGGTTCGGGTAATCGGGTTAATGCCACGAAACGGCGTCATTTTTGGCTTTTAGGGGGTAATTGAAACTGCATCGTTTTGATGGTGCTATTTAAACCCATTTTTAATTTTTTTTTTTTTTACTTCAGCCTCCATTCTTTAAAAAAAACTAAAAAAAAAACTCTCAACACCCCCTTTCCTTCCTCTCCAACTGACGCGGATTCCATCGGCGATTTGGCATACCTCCGCCGTGGCCAGTGGCTTGAAGCACGCAAATGGGGTGTTTTTCGGCCCCTTTTCCAGCGGACTCGAAGGCCAAGCCTTCTTAACCCAAAAAGCTGAAAGAAGAGGGCTCTCAACCCCTTTTAGGTCTGATTTCGACAACGGAGAAGGGCTCTCCTACGACGCTACCGAGGGGTGATTTAGGTGAGCCTCTTCTTCTTCTTTTTTATTTTTGTATGTAAAGAATGAAAAAATAAAGACAAAAAAAAACTAAAAATCGACAGAAGTAAAAAGGGAAAAAAACCTTTTGTTTCAATTTTTTTTATTTTGTGTTTTCTCTGTTTCTTTCTTTTCTGTTTTTATTTCAAAAATCTCTCCTCTGACATTGGTCTGGTTTTCGGGCTATATAGCCGAAAATATTACAAGTTTATTGTTGTTTGCTATTTTCTTTTCCTGTTACTTACTATTTCTTGCTATATCTGTCGCTTTGCAGGTGCTAAGAGCGTGGTGGAGCAAGTGGAGGAGCCAGGCCTTAGGCGTGGTGTGCGCTGAAGCGCACATGGGGGCGGTACGATGCCTAGTGGCTAGGGTTAGGGTTTCTGACCCTTTTGGCTGAAAATTGTTTAATTCTGTGCCATTTTGGGCTTGTTTTAATTTTGGGTTGTAGTTTTTTTCTGTTTGCTTTGTGGGCCCGGGCCAAAATTGGGCTCTATAATAAGGTTTCAATTGTGTTATTTTCGGTTGAGTTTTTGTTAGTGTTACTAAATTCGGGCTCTAAAATGTCAATTTTTAGGTCTTGAAGGCTCGGGATATTTTTTACGTCAAAACGATACCAGGTGTGTAACCGAAACGCGAAAAAACTGAGTTTCTGTAAAAGCCAAAAATGGCCACTGTCGATGCCACACGAGGGTGTAGCCGACCGTGTGGATGGCCATGTGTAAGACACGGTCGTGTGGTCGACGAAGGCATGGTTGTGTGTAGCACACGATCGTGTGGTGGCTTGACTGTGGTCGTGTGGGCCAGACGAACTAGGCCAAGTTGAGCGTGTGGGCCCACATAGGTGTGTCACATGGGCGTGTGAATTTTTGGCCAGGCCGTGTGGGCCACATGGGTAAGGCCAATCTTCGCATGTTGGCCACACTAGCACGCCACACGGGCATGTTGGCCCATAATTCTAAAATTCTCCCTAAGGTCGCATGGGTCGTTTCAATTGACGATGGGCCTACCGTAGGGTTGGTAAGGGCTAACCAAACCCTAAAATTATAGATATAATACTCTGTTTTAAGTTTGATAATGCGATGCATATTTGATTATTCCGATATCTATACATAATCATGTTGAGCATGACTAGTATGCTATCCTGTATCTGTTTCTGTAGATAATTGTGGGGTGGGGTTTGTATATGAGGAGGAAGTATTCTGTACGACGATCATCACCTATATTCTAGAAACTTGTTGCATATTATCTGACATGTGCCATAATGGCACGATATGGTGTGTAGGGATAGGTGGGTGTTTCTAACCCCACATGGTGTGATAGGATGGTCGGAGTTGGTGTGTAGAGGATGGTGGTAGGAATCTGTGTTTCTGGTCTATATATCTGATTATGTGTATTGTATCTAAAAAAGGCCACGAGTCTGACTCTAAATCTATATGTTTGCATGCTTATTTCTGTTGGGTTACACACTGAGTTCACGAAAACTCACATCCATTTATCTATTCTCTTCAGGTTTCCAAAGACTTAGGCAGGTCGATGCGGTGGAGACTCAGTGGTGATCACTCAACCGTAAATTGTTTAATGTTATTAATTTTAAGGTTTTATTTATGCTTTTGGTTTTCTTTTGAAAGTTGTACTTTTAGGGACTCTCAGGATTTTATGGTTTTTAACTTTTGGTTTTTGGTTTATTGATAACCTGCATGATTTGATAAGATATATGAATTTGACGGTTTTACAAAAGCATATTTTTCTAAAAATAACAAATCGGGTTTCTAAAACATAATGAATTTGTTAAGCTTCCACTGTAATAAGTGTTTTGACAAACTAATTAATTGAATAACGTTTTCAGTATATTCGTGAACGAACTCATGGTATAAAAATTGAATGGTTTATCAAGTCAACACCGTTTTTAAAACCCATTCTTTGTGACATCACCAGATTTGACCATAATGTCTAGACCGAGTTTGAGGTATTACATTTAGTGGTATCAGAGCCAGGTTGTAAAACTCGATTCTAAATTTTAGGCTCTAAAATTGTGATTTTAAAAAGAATTGTTTTTAATATTTTGAATAATTTGAGAAACTGTGTAGTACACCGAGTCTCCGGTGCCGATTCTGTAGGTATCTCTGTAGTTAGATAGAATTGTTCTAAAAAACACTGTAGTTAGTACCTTCTGAAACAGTACTGAAATAATTAGAGGCTAAAACTTCTGAAAACATCTCTGAACTACTAATAATTTAAGCATAAAATATCTGTTAATAAATAATGGAACTGATGCATAAAACTTTATAATGTAGATTAAATTTGAATTATACAATGAGCACCGTGGAGCTTACGGACGTGGTATTCGAGGTCGTGGTAGAGGCCTTAGGGGGCTCGAGTTGAGTCCTCATCTCTGGGAAGTATGCCAAACTTAGATACGAGTGAGACGCCAGTTTCACCTGCTACTGAGACTGGGTCTCAAAGCCATTTGGCTGGGGACGACGCACTGTCCCAAGCCATGATGAGTATTTTGGAGAGGGTAGTTGGACCCCATTCTAGAGCTGGGGGCCGAGGGTCAGTAACTAAGCGACTCCGGTCTAACGGTGCTGAGTTGTTTAAGGATGTCACTAGAGTTACCCCTAATGTGGTCAAGTAGTGGTTGGAGGCCACTGAGAGGATCATGAATGATCTAGACTATACTCCCGACTAGAAACTGAAGGGTGCAGTCTCTTTGCTTCACGATGAGGCTTATCAGTGGTGGTTAACGGTTGAGAAGGGTATTCAACCTGATCGTCTAAACTTGGATTTCTTTAAGACTACCTTCCAAGGGAAATACGGGGGGTGAGCTATATGGATGCTCGTAGGCGTGAGTTCATGAATCTCATGCAAGGCGAGGGATCTGTGGCCGAGTATAAGACCAAATTTTTAAGGTTGAGCTGCTACGCTCGAGGCATGGTGGCATTTGAGTATGAGAAGTGTGTCCGCTTTAAGGACGACTAGAAAGACAGTCTGAGGGTTCTGATTGCTCCACAAAGGGAGTGTAAGCTTGCAGTTCTTATTGATAATGTGAAGATCGTATATGAGGTTAAACGCGTGGAGTGCCAGAATAGGGACCTTGAGAGAGACAAGAACAAGAGGGATTCAGAGCCCTTTAGTTCTGTACCGAGGCATAAGAAAAATGCCAGATTTGATGGGCCATTTAGAGTGGGGGCTCCTGTTGCTCCTAATCCTAGCCTTGTGGGGATTGTGGTAGGTGCCATCCGGGCGAATGCTAGAGGAGGATAGGGGCTTGCTTGAGGTGTAGATCTTTAGAGCACCGTATTAGAGAGTACCCACAGCAAGCAGATCAGATACAAGCTTCAAGACCGGGTTTTGTACAGCCTTAGTGTGCAGTTCAGGAGCCACCTAGGGGCCGTGGACTGGCTAGGGGTGGTAATGGAGAGAGCACTGAGTAGAGGTGCTAATCAGACAGAGGCGAGGCAACATACACTGGTTTATGCTGTACAGTGCCGTGAGGATATAGATGCTCCGGATGTTATCACGGGTACATTCTTAATTTTTAATGTGCCTTATACTACTTTGATAGACATAGGTTCTACTTACTCCTATGTAGCTAGTTCAGTATCTAAAAACTCGGGGATTTCTGTTGAGAGCACTTCTAGTGAGATCATTGTACTCAGCCCGTTAGGGGCAGACTATTCGGGTTAGTAAACTTTATAGGGACATTTCATTAGAGGTGCAAGGGGCGATATTTTTGGTAGATTTGATGGAGCTTCTATTTGGGGAGTTCGATTTAATTTTGGGTATGGAATGGTTGGTAGAGCACTGATTCAGTTTGGACTGCTCATCTCAAATGGTCGTTCTGAGGACCAAGGATGATATAGAGGTAGTTGTGATCGGTGAGCACCGAGATTATATGTCTAATGTGATATCCGCGCTCGTGGTTGAAAAATTGGTTCAAAAAGGATGTGAGGCGTATTTGGCTTACGTTAGTAATTTTGTTTCTAAAAACTCTTTTGTTGGGATATCAGAATAGTGAGGGACTTTGTGGATGCCTTTCTTGAGGAGTTAACGGGTTTACCTCTGAATCGAGAAGTTGAGTTCAGAATTGAGCTTCTACCGGGTACAGCTCCGGTGTCTATCGCTCCATACTGTATGGCACCAAAGGAGCTTATAGAGCTTAAGGCACAACTGCAAGGGCTTCTAGATCGTGGTTTCATCCGCCCTAGTGTGTCTTCATGAGGAACACCAGTTCTATTTATTTAGAAGAAGGATGGGACCATGAGGATGTGCATCGATTATCGGTAGTTGAACAAGTTGACTGTGAAGAATAAGTTTTCACTTCTGAGGATCGATGACTTGTTTGATCAGTTTCAATGGGCTTCGGTGTTTTTAAAGATTGATCTTTATTCTGGCTATTATCAGTTGAGGGTTAAGGAGGTGGATGTTCATAAGACAGCGTTTAGGACTCGTTATGGACATTACGAGTTCTTAATGATGCCTTCTGGTTTGATGAATGCTCCGGTGACATTCATGGATTTGATGAATCAAGTGTTTTAACCATATCTAGATCAATTCATCGTGGTCTTTATCTGACGCATGATCTCGAGTTGGTTGCAGTAGTTTTTGCATTGAAGATCTAGAGGCACTATCTGTATGGTGAGAGGTGTATTATTTACACTGATCACAAGAGCCTCAAGTATCTCCTTACCCAGAAGGAGTTGAATCTTAGGTAGCGTCGATAGATTGAGCTGCTCAAAGATTATGACTGCACAGTAGAGTATTATCCTGGTAAGGCCAATGTGGTGGCTGATGCTCTAAGTCAAAGAACGATGATTGATTTGAGAGCGATGTTCGCTCGACTTAGTCTGTTTGATGATGGGGGTCTATTAGCTGAGTTGTAAGTTAAGCCGACTTGGATTGATCAGATTCGAGATAAGCAATTGGGGGACAAATCTCTGGGTTTGCGGTTCCGTCAGACGGAGAGTGGCAGTACTTTAGACTTTAGTTTGAATAGCAATGAGGTTTTTTGTTTCCGAGGTCAGATCTGCGTGTCGAATTATTCTGATTTAAGGCAGTCAATTTGAAGGGAGGCGCATAGTAGCCCTTATACTATGCATCCCGATGGTAATAAGATGTATCGCGATTTTCGTGAGTTGTACTGGTGGTTGGGTTCGAAGCGAGAGGTTACTGATTTTGTTGCTCGTTATCTAACGTGCCAGCAAATTAAGGCTGAGCACTAGTTGCCTTCAGGTTTGTTGAAGCCAGTTAAGATTCCTTTATGAAAATAAGAACGAGTCACGATGGACTTTGTTAGTGGGTTGCCCTTGACACCCACTAAGAAAGATTCTGTTTGGGTCATCGTGGATCGATTGACCAAGTCTGCTCACTTTATTCTGGTTTGGACAGATTGTTCTCTACAAAAGTTAGCGAAGCTTTACATTTTTGAGATTGTAAGACTGTATGAGGTTCCTGTCTCAATTATTTATGACAGAGGTCCTCGTTTCACTTATCTGTTCTGGAAAAAGTTGCATGAGGCTCTGAGTTTGAGGTTGGACTTTAGTACTGCGTTCCATCCTCAGACCGATGGTCAATCTGAGAGGGTGATTCAGGTACTAGAGGACTTGCTTTGGAATTGCGTGATTGATTTTCGATGTAGTTGGGAGGATTATCTATTGCTAGCTGAGTTCGCCTACAATAACAGTTTCCAGGCTAGCATTCAGATGACACTTTACGAGGTTTTATATGGTCGTAATAAAGTGTCGTACTACGCTATGTTGGACTGAGTTAGGTGAACGTCAGATTTTTGGGTCCTGAGTTGGTTTCTGAGACCGAGGATAATGTTAGATTGATTCGGGATAGTCTGAAAGTGGCTTCTGATAGACAGAAATCTTATGCAGATCTGAAGTGGCATGATATCAAGTACTCTGTGGGGGACTTTGTGTTTCTTAAGGCTTCTCCATGGAAGAAAGTTATGAGATTCAGTTGTAAGGGCAAGTTAAGCCCTAGGTTCATTGGGCCGAATCAGATTATGAAGCGTCTAGGACTGATCACTTATCGGTTGGAGTTACCTCCAAGTTAGACTGTATCCATGATGTCTTTCATGTTTCGATATTGAGGCGATATCGATCAGATCCATCTCATTTTGTCTCTGTTAAGGAAATCAAGGTTAGGTAGGACTTGACTTTTAACAGGAGCCGATTCAAATTCTGGATCGAGATGTTAAGGTTCTGAGGAGGAAATCCATTCTTTTAGTAAAGGTTCTGTGGAAGAATCATAGCACTTAGGAAGCTATGTGGAAACCTGAGGACTTGATGTGTCAGTAGTATCCTCATCTATTCTGATTAGGTAAATTTCAAGGTCGAAATTTCTTTTAAAGGGCAGATTTGTAACGCCCCAAATAATTTAATTCCGCTTCTGTGAATATTTGACACAACTGTTTATCTATTCCAGGGGTTAAGTGTTCTAGGGTGTGTGTGAGGTCTTGGGTTCAAGTCCCAACTCTGTCGATTTTGGTTATTTTTTTATCTAAGCCTTATCCTTGTTCAGTGGGCTTATATTAAATTTTCTGTAAAATAATATCAGAATGAGCCTGCTCGTTCGAGTGGTAAGGGAGTCAGCGTGTGGGAGGTTCCGTGTTTGAATCCCTGCGCGAACGTGGGTATTATTTTTGCTCAGTTTTGTGATAGAGTTTTGTTGGAATTTAAATTCTAAAGTGGTTGAGATTGAGACGTTAGTGGGAAGTTGGGGAATATCTATTTTATTTTATTTTGTTTTGTTTTCCCCAAAATCCCTTTTTACTTTTGACATTACTGTTCCCCATTTCCTCTGATCAATTTTCTTATTTTTCCTACCCCTTTTCATAATTTCTAACTCGGTTATTTTTGTGCAAATCCTGGCTGTATTCGTTCAGTAAGTTATGTTTTGTTTAGTGTTAACGCTTTTACGGTAAGTGTTGGTGAGGGGTTTTTTTGTTATTCTCGGCTAGGTGAAGGACAAGATTTTGCTGGGCTTCTACAGTGATTTAAGTGTTCGGGATCTCTATTCGGTTTCGTGTAAGTTGTGTGTTGTAAGGCTTCAGCTGTGTTATTTTCGGTTGAGTTTTCATTAGTGTTACTAAATTTGGGCTCTAGAATGTCAATTTTTAGGTCTTTGAAGGCTCGGGATAGTTTTCGCATCAAATCGATACCAACTGTGTAACCAAAACGCGAAAAATGGCCATTGTCGACGCCACACGAGCGTGTGGCCGACTGTCTAGATGCTCGTGTGCGAGACACGGCCATTTGGTCGACAAAGGCATGGCCGTGCGCAGCACACGACCATGTGGTGGCTTGAGTGTGGCCGTGTTGGGCCACACGGGTGTGTTACACGGGCGTGTGGATTTTGGGCCAGGCTGTGTGGGCCACATGGGCATGTGTGCTCATAATTCTGAAAATTTTCCTAAGGTCGCACAAGTCGTTCCAATCAATTATGGGTCTATCGTAGGGTCGGTAAGGGTTAACCAAACCCTAAAACTGTAGATCTGATATTCTGTTATGAGTTTGATAATGCTATGCATGTTTGATTATTCTAATATCTGTACATAAGCATGTTGAGCATGACTAGTATGCTATCCTGTATCTGTTTCTATATATGGTTGTGGGGGTGGGATTTGTATATGAGGAGGAGCTATTCTATATGGCAATCATAGCCTATATTCTGGCAGCTTGGCTGCATATTATCTGACATGTGTCATAATGGCACGATATGGTGTGTAGGGATGGGTGGGTGTTTTTAACCCCACATGGTGTGATAGGATGGCTGGAGTTTGTGTGTAGAGGAAGGGGGTAGGAATCTGTGTTTCTGGTCTATATATTTGATTCTGTGTACTGTATCTGAAAAAGGCCACGAGCCTGACTCTAAATCTGTATGTTTCCATGCTTATTTCTGTTGGGTTACACACTGAGTTTACGAAAACTCACAACCATTTGTCTGTTCTGTTAAGGTAATCCACAGACTTAGCAGGTCGGTGCGACGGAGACTCAGCGGTGACCACTCGATCGTAAACTGTTTAATGTTATTAATTTTAAGGTTTTATTTATGATTTTGGTTTTCTTTTGAGAGTTGTAATTTTGGAGACTCTCGGGACTTTATGGTTTTTAATTGTTGGTTTTTAGTTTATTGATAATATGCATGATTTGATAAGATGTATGAATTTGATGGTTTTACACAAAAATGGATTTTTCTAAAAATAAAAAATCGAGTTTCTAAAACATAATGAATTTGTTAAGCTTCCGCTGTAATAAGTGTTTTGACAAATTAATTAATTGAATAATGTTTTTAGTATATTTGTGAATGAACTAGTGGTATAAAAATTGAATGGTTTATCAAGTCGACACCGTTTTCAAAACCCATTCTTTGTGACATACCCAGATTCGGCCATAATGTCTAAGCCGGGTTGGGAGTGTTACAAATAATCTACTATTTAATTCGGATTATGGAAACACAAACCGTGAATTTCGAGCTATTCGACGTCGATTACTCGAGGATTCTGGTAGGACGTTAGCTACAAAATAAAACAATTAATTCACATTAACATTACACATTTCAATTGCACATTAATTTTTAATTTTCACACTATATTTTGCTCATTATTCAATTTAGTCCCTAAACCGAGACTAATTTTAATCTTCACAATTAACTTCATATTTATATACTAATTTCACTCTAGACCACATTTAGCTTACTCTTTTCCAATTTGACCCCTTAATTTTAAATTTTTCACAATTTAGTCCCTATTGTTCAAAATCAACAATTAATTCCACAATTTAGCCCTTTTCCATTTCTAAGTTGAAAATCTATCTATTTAATCCCTAATACTTAAAGTATTCAACAATGTCAACATATAAAATCTTGAATAATACTAAAAATTACAACATGAGTTGGGCAACCCTAAGTACTGGGATTCCAATAACGAAAAAATTACAAGTATAAGAGACTAAATTGACTAACCAATTGAAATTTGGAAGTTGAAAACCCTTGGAGCCAACCGCCTCTTTTTTTTTTCTTTCTTTCTTTTGTTTTCTTTAATTTGCATGCATTCCTCTTTCTACTTCTTTATTCTTTCTTTTATTTTATGTTTATGTTATTATAACTATTATTTTATAATATAATTTACATACATTTTATATAATTTATTATAACATACATTTATATTAAGTAATATATATACATCATACATCATTAGTGTCATCCACCACACTAAATAATTGTTTAATTTCTATTTCAGTCCTTTTAGTTTATTTCTATTTATAAATCAACTTTTACCCTTTATGGGATTTAGTCTCTGAACCTTAATAATTTCTAATTTCACAAAAGTCACTAATCCAAAAATTAATTAGCTACTAATCTAACCTCATAAATATTTAATAAAAATATTTACGGGTCTGATTTACTAAAATGGAGTCCCAAAAATACACTTTCCGACACTCTTGACTATCGAGTCACTAAAGAAAGTGCATTTTTTTTGGGTTTAGCTTTAGCTGGAATTTCCTCAACCTCAAGAATAGTTTCCTCAAGACTTTCACATGCTCTTTCTCTGTTCAAGATTTTGCGACCATATCGTTGACATAAACTTCAATTTCTTTATGCATCATTTCATGAAACAAAGTCACCATGGCTCTTTGATATGTTGTTCCCGCATTTTTCAATCCAAATGACATTACTTTATTACAAAATGTTCCCCATATTGTTATGAATGTGGTCTTCTTTATATCTTCAGGATTCATCTTTATCTAGTTATATCTAGAGAAACCATCCATGAAGGAGAATAGTGAATGACCTGCCATGTTGTCCTCTAGGGTATCGATGTAGGGCAACGGGAAAATGTACTTCGGGCTGGCCTTGTTTGAATCTCGATAATCAACACACATTTGCACTTTTTCATCTTTGTTAGGGACAAAGACTATATTGGCTACCCACTCTAAATATTTGATCATTGAAACCAGCGTCAAACTATTTCTTAACCTCCTCTTTTATATTCAACAATACGTCAGGCCTCATCCTTCGAATTTTCTACTAAACCAGCTTCCATTCTTCCTTTATGGGAAGCTTGTGTACCACAAAATTAGTACTTAGACTAGTCTTGTCTTGATAGGACCATGCGAAGATATCTTTGAATCCTCGGAGTAACTCAACGAGATCTCGCCTTGTTTCTGTAGTGATTCATGTTCCGATTTTCACTTATTTCTTTTCTTGTTCATCCCTTAAGCTCACAATTTCCACCACCTCTTTGTGAGGTAAGATCTGTTTCTCATCCTGCTCTACCATCCTGAGCAGATCAGTGGAGAAGTTATAATCTCGACCATCTTCAAAGTCTTGAAGTTCCTCTAGACACATATCCTGCTCAGAAGGGGACTCTGAGTCAGCAATAGTGTCTCTCATATCACTGATATTCAAAGACCTATTATAGAAACAAAAGAAAAACTAAAGAAAAAATGAATTTAAGAATGATTATCCATGTGGTATGGGTACGAAAGAAACAGTAAAATGTTTTCCAAATGGGACACAAAGATGCATTATTTTTATTGAAATAAAGATAGTGGCCATGCGCCTTTTTACAAAAGGATCCCTATTGTTCTTAAGCTTAGACTGGCGCGGTTATTTCTGCGGGAGCCGGCTCATTACTTTCTGCATCATCCGCCACTGCTCCCTCAGGATCTATTTACTATATAGAAACACATTTTAAATTGTTAGGAGTCGTCACACTATCATAATTCATATATGGCATGTATAGCTAGACTCGTACACACGCTAGGTTAGTCCAAGAATCGACTAAACCATAGCTCTAATACCACTAAATATAACACCCCTTACCCGTATCCTAATTCGGAACAAGGTACGAGGTGTTACCTAACTTAATAACATGCATACCAACACTTTTGGGTTATGAATTTTCGTTCAAATTTAAAACTTTTCAAAATTTGTCTTAAAATCCTTAATATGAACCTACAAGGCCCAAAACACACTCTAGAAATGGTTCGAGAACAAACCAAGTTCTTTAGAAAAACTTTGGAAAATGTTACTAAAAACTGGGGCACACGCCCGTGTGACCTAATAACATGGCCATGTTGATGGACCGTGTAACTCACACAGCCTCAGCAAATAGGGACACACCCATTAACACTTTTACCACAAATTCGGTAGACTCAACATGCATATTCATACTAAACTCCAATTTCATACAAACATACAAAGCGGTAGACCCCGGATCAATTAAAGCAACAACAGAGATATCATGAAGAGAAAAAGTACCCGTAATCACATCTAGGGATGAAGCCTCTTCGCGAGCGCGAATGGCATAAGTCCTCGCAGGAGCTTTACCCTCTAATCTCACAGTGGAATCTCTAGGCGTACCTCTACTGCTAGCCCTACTTCCTGGGTTATTCAGTGGTCTACCTCTAGAAGGAGCATTAATCTCTCGCACATCTTGCTTTCTGTCTTTCTCATCAATCTCAAGACAGTTTCGAATGAAGTGGTCTAGTGAACCGCACTTGAAATAGCCTCTATCATTTCCTCGACACTCACCAAAATGTCGTTTACCACACTACGAACACTTCGGTTTATTTGGTCGAGCACTACCATCACTTGAAATAGAATTTGTTTGAGCTTTAGACGCCGTGTACTACTTATTCTTATTCTACTCGAGAATCCCGCTGAAACATTTGATCGGGTAGTGAATTCTCTCGATTTCTTAGATGAGGACTGAAATGATTTCCTCAACTGTCTTTTCTTTAAGTCACGAGACTCAATATCAACTTTCTTTTTTTCTTTGGCCAATTCTTCGTCCTTACACGCTCTTTCAACAAGCACCACAAACTCTTTTAATTCCAGGATGCCAACTAATAGTTTGATGTCTTCATTTAATCTGTCCCCAAACCTCTTACACATGATGACTTTAGTGGATACGCACTCTCGAGAGAATTTACTGAGCCTTACAAACTCACGCTCATACTCGGTTACCGTCATTCGACCTTGTTTTAGCTCAAGGAAATCCTTTCTTTTCTGATAGATAAACCTTTGGCTAATATACTTCTTTCAGAATTCCTCTTGGAAAAATTCCCATGTAATCCTTTCCCTTGGTACAATCGACACAAGGGTGTTCCACCATTAGTAGGCTGAGTCTCTTAGGAGTGACACAACACACTTCATGCATTCCTCAAGTGTGCAAGACAATTCATCGAATACCCTAATGGTATTTTCTAGCCAAAGCTTTGCCCTCTATGGGTCATCCTCTATATTCGCTCTAAATTCCTCAACCTCTTGCTTATGAATTCTGTCAATTGGAGGTTTTCCTCTTCTTAACATCTCTACCACTTGGGGAACTACAGGGGCAAACTGGGGAATTGGAGGGGTGGAGGAGCTGGAGCGTTCAGGTTTGCACGGACAAACTCCGAATACCAAGCATTCATCATATGAAGGAAGGTTTCTCTAGCCCCTCTGCCCTAACTCAGTGTCACGAGCCCGCTTTTGACTGGCGCTGTCCCTTCTGCGGGAGCCAGTACATTACTTTCTACATCATTCGCCATTGCTCCGTCGGGATCCATTTACTATATAGAAACACATTTTAAATTATCAGGAGTCGTCACACTATCATAATTCATATATGACATGTATAGCTAGACTCGTACACACGCTAGGTTAGTCCGAGAATCGAGTAAACCGTAGCTCTGATACTTCTAAATGTAAGACCCCTTACCCTTATCCTATGCCGAAATAAGGTACGAGGCGTTACCTAACTTAATAACATGCATACCAACACTTTCGAGTTATGAATTTTCGTTGAAATTTAAAACTTTTTAAAATTTGTCTTAAAATCCTTAATATGAGCCTACGAGGCCCAAAACATACTTTAGAAACATTTCGGGACCAAACTGAGTTCTTTAGAAAAACTTTGGAAAATGTCACTAAAAACCGGGGCACACGCCCGTGTGACCTAATAACATGGCCATGTTTAAGGACCGTGTAACTCACACACCCTCAGCATATAGGGACACGCCCGTGTCCCCTACCCGTGTGGATTTATCTTTCAATTCGAACTTACAGGGGTTTTCACATGGCCTGGCACACACCCGTGTCTTCTCCCCCACACGGCCATGACACGTCCGTGTCTCAGCCCATGTGCAAAAACCTTGACATTCTGTTTCTGATGTCATCAATCATTTAGGGTCACACGACCAAGGCACACGCCCATGTGCTAGGGCGTGTGGAAATTCTAAATTTCACTTTCAAGGTGCGGACTTCACACGGCCTGGAGACATGCCCATGTCCTATGGCCGTGTCTTCCACACGGTTGAGACACATGGCTGTGTCTTAGCTCGTATAGTTATTGCTGGGCATTCTGTTTTACCAAATTAAGGTGTAGGGGACACACGGTCAGACTACACGTCCATGGGTTAGACCGTGTGTCACACACGGCCTAGACACATGCCCGTGTGTCTACCTGTGTGGACAAAAACAAGGATATTTACCAAGCCCTTTTGCCACGCTTACTTGCACAAACAGAAGCCACAACCAAGACATATACACATCAAGGCCTCTACACTCCATTCACATGCACAACTTATCACATACTTTATCAATCCAATCATGAAAAACATCATCATTTGTATAAATCAACAACAGATATTAACCATTATTCATGGCCTTAGACAAAATAGATCAACTTCATGACAAGCCAACACATATGGCCAAAACAATATGACACTTAACAAATAGACCCAGTCCCTATACATGCCATACTTAAAATACTAAGGCTACCTATACCAAATGCTTCAATTGATAGTGTGATCGATGCCTCTGGTGACTGTTGATCCCCGAGCTAGCTTGGCGGCACTATAAGAAAATGGAAAAGAGAGGGAGTAAGCATAAAGCTTAGTAAGTCGCTTGTAAATAATTAACAACAATTACCATGTATTATCATACTCATAACATATTATAAACTTGCACATAATTCTCAAATGATTAAACGCATAACTTACTAATTTTCATCCTTACTAATCATACAACATAAATCAAGCTTATTTCTCATGAATTTCATGTAGGTACGTGTATCACTTACAACATAGTCGTAACTTTTCTCACTTTTGACACAAGCTTTAAATTACCCATTGAACCAGTTGAAATACAAAAGGAAAACTGAAAAGCCTCACATAAGAGGGTACGATGCCGATGCCATGTCCCAGACATGGTCTTACATTGGCCCACATATTGAGACCGATGCCATGTCCCACACATGGTCTTACACTAGCTCTCATCTCAATGCCGACGCCATGTCCCAGACATGGTCTTACACTAGCGCTCATAATGTGGTCGATGCCATGTCCCAAACATGGTCTTACACTAGCACACACATCACCCAAATGTCATGGCGTGGATATCAAATCTATTACTAAGGTTCAACTAGGAGTATACCACATCAAATTTCGTCATGCCTATTCATAACAATAAATTTTTTTATACAATATCAATTGTTTAATGCACAATAACAATAGAGTTGTATTAATTATGTATGACTTACCTCGGTATACAAAATATGGGCGACTAGTTCGATTTAGTCCAATAGCTTGGTTTTTCACCGGTTTGGGTCCGGACTCTATTTTTCTTGATCTATAATGACAAATTCACTTATTTAATCACCACATTAATCTAGATAATCTATAATTCATACGTGGGCAAAATTACCATTTTGCCCTTAGACTTTCACGTAATTATGATTTTGCCCCTAGGCTTGTAAAACGATTTTAATCAAACTTCCTCCTTTAACAAGCCTAGCCATTATTACTCTTATAGAAACTCACAATTCCAATTATTTCACACATTTACTACCCATTTTATAACTTTTACAAAAATGTCTTTTTAGGTGTTTTCATGAAAACCCCTTTCACAAAAGTTGTCTATTTAACAACCAAGATTCATTTTCTTCCATAAAATTTCAGCAAGCAACATGAATACTCACATGGTAAAACCCTAGACTCTCAACCATTTTGCAAAATAGTCCTCTCATTACCTAGATTAAGCTATAGGGGTTCCAAAAACACAAAAATTAACAAAAACAACGACCAAAATCACTTACTTGTAAGAGAAAAGCTTGGCTGAAATTTGAACTTCCAAAACCCCCCTTTTTTGCTGAAAATTTCAGTGGTGAATAGAAGATGATAGCCTCCTCTTTTTTTGTTTTATTTTTTTTATTAAACAAGTCACCTAATGTCCCTAATTTTGACCATTTTATGACTTTGTCTCCAATTAAAAATTCCATGTCCAGCCATCATAATTTTATTGGTCTAGTTACTCAATAAGGACCTCTAATTTAGTGTTCCATAGCTATTTAAGACCTTTATCTTGTAGGACAAAACTTTTGCACTTTATGCGATTTAGTCACTTTTTAAAATTAAGCATGAAATCGCTAAAATTAATTTACATATTTTCAAACACTAATATAATCATGCAATGACACTTGAAATAATATTAAAATAATTTTTTCGACCTCAGATTTATGGTCTCGAAACCACTATTTCGATTAGGCCTAAAATCGGGCTGTTACAGGACTTGGGCAACATAAATCACAGAATGAAAAAATTTTATTTACTTTCAAAAGGAAAGTAAGTTCTCTATATTAACAAGTACTTAGTTGATACTCCTGGAAAATAAAATTTATTCTTTGTAAGTAAATTACAACTACTTTATGGCAGAATAACGATGTCTACGAAGTATGTGATTTACTAATTTAGTGGGCTCTATTTATAAAGAAAAGTACAAGAGTCTTGCTTGAATAAGTGTTGATTAAATAATTTTATTTTAATAGAAAATACAACTCTTACTCTAATTGTAGGAGTGAGGGGCGGAGGCACCTTTGTAAATATACTAAGGCTGTCACCCCTTATATTACATACAAGGCTCCATTTTGAGCCTTTCATGTATTAGGTTTAATTATATGTGTTTCTTGGATATTTCATCCAACACTAATAATTTATCCAACCCAATTATTATTTTCTATTACCCAAAATAAATATTAATTCATTAATTAATTCAATTAATTAACTTATCTAAATTAATATTTCGATTAAATAATTTTTCAACTCAATTCTAATTCGATAAAGTTAGTAATAACTTTATCAATATATAATCTATGAGGAAATATATTTAATTTCCTTATTCAATAAATTCATAATGACTTAATTAATTTAATTTTATCTTGAACTCCAATTATTTAATTATAATTAATCAAATAACAAATCAAAAAACCTTAAAGTAATTCCTAATTCATTTCTTGTAGTTAGCGATATACATTTACCACGGTCAGTGATACTTGTGATCTATTTCTCTTACTTCATTATTTTTATTCATTTGTATACATTGGTTCTACATTCAATTCGTTTCTCTTTATCTCAAGTTAGAAGAGGAACCGATTAGACATATATATTTAAGGCTAAAATAATTTATAATTAAGTTCCAGCTTTTCGCCTATTAATTATAACATTGTTTAGTCACGAAGTTATTCAACTAAAGTATTGTGACGGAGCTCTCCCTTATTATATATCATTACGAAAGCTACTTAATAAGTGTTCATCTAATGACCTTGTCATAAGCGTGTTACCCTCATGAGATATCTTTAATCTCTTTAGGATAAATATACTTTCAAGTCAAATACTGCAAAAGTCGTATACATAATGTACTAACTTTTATTTTCTAATCTATTTGAACTCAATCTTTTATTTACATCAAAATATACGAGTCATGCATATATAATTCATCATCTACTCAGGATAAATGTATGTCACACCATAAATGTCACAAGTGAATAAATCTATAAATGGATCTTGGATCTATTCTACTTGGGTCCTTTCCGATATATTTTCAGTCTAATTAATAACATCTATGTCTTTATTTCTAGAACTCAATCTCTCTGAAATTAACATTGACATCTGACCATGACAACGTAGGTTTATTTGGTGAAACTTTAAACAATTTAGGGAAGTTCGTTTATAGGTTTTATTTATTTAATTAAACAAGCTTTCGTATGGAGATTAATTAAAACAGAATTTTATTTTATTCCAAAGTTGTGAATTTGAACTTATATTGTTTTTTTCACAAATAAATCAAAAGTTCTGATTTCGGAGCCCTTCAGCATGAAGAGTGAAGAATCTTTGATACTAGTGTAACGGGCAGAGAGCTGAACCATTTAGGACTCTTGAGGCTATAAATATGAGTTCGAACCAATGCATATGGAAGAACGCATCTCAATAATGTTGGTATTTGATTTCTTGCAGTTAGAATGGCTGCCTTCCATTCTTTTCCTCACAGTGTTTACACTGCTTCTAATGAAGGAGGAGAAGAACAAGAGAATGAAAGGTATTAAGCTCCCCCCAGGCCCTCCAAAGCTCCCTCTCATTGGGAACTTGCATCTTTTGGGGAACTTGCGTCATCGTTCCCTTGAAAATTTGTCCAAGAAATACGGTTCCATCATGTTATTGCAGCTAGGCAGCGCGCCTACGGTGATTGTTTCGTCCGCTAAAACAGCTCAACAAGTCCTCAAAATTCATGACCTTTACTGTTGCACCCGTCCAGCGTCACCCGGGCCTAACAGGTTCTCCTACAATGGCCTAGACGTGCTGTTTTCGCCATACAGTAATCATTGGAAGGAGATGCGTAAAGTTTTCATTTCCGAGCTCTTGAGCATGAAGAGGGTACAATCTTTTGCATACGCAAGGGAAGCTGAGGTTGATAAATTGATCACTTCTTTATCTCTGGCTTCACCGGAACCGGTCAACCTCAACGAAAAGATATTTGCGCTCGCAGATGGTATCATTGGTACGGTTGCTTTCGGTAAGATATACGGAACGGACCAATTCAAGGACCAAGTATTTCACAATGTTCTTGGTGAAGCTATGAACATGTTGGTTAGCTTCTCGGCCGAGGATTTTTTCCCCAGGATAGGAAGAATTATAGATGCTTTGACAGGGCTCAGTGGTAGGCTTGAGAAGAGCTTTCACCAGTTTGATGGTTACCTGCAAATGGTGCTTGACCAACATCTGGATCATGCAAGGCCGAAACCAGAGCAAGAGGATCTTGTTGATTTCTTGATAAGATTAATGAAAGATGAAAGCAACAGTTTCAGGGTAACAGAGAATTGTGTGAAGGCCATTCTCTTTGTAAGTTTATTAGGTGTCTTCATCTTTGTTTTTCCCTAACTAATCATATTTCAATACAATTCATAATTAATTTCCATCTTATTGTGTATTGCCGCAGGATGCGTTTATCGGCGGCATAGTCACCACTTCTACAACGATTTTATGGGCAATGTCAGAGCTGATAAAAAACCCAAGAGTGATGAACAAGGTGCAAGCTGAAATAAGAAACTGCATTGGGAAGAAAGCAAAAGTAGAAGGAAAAGATGTTGCGAAATTGAAATACCTCAAAATGGTTGTTAAAGAGACCTTCAGATTACACCCACCAGTCCCTATATTACCCCCTCGAGAGGCTATGCGGGAATTTAAAATGGGTGAGTTTGATATACTTCCTAAAACAAGAATTTTGGTTAATGTTTGGGCTATTGGCAGAGACCCCAACGGTTGGGAAAACCCCAATGAGTTTTATCCCGAAAGATTCGAGGGAAGTCGCATCGACTTTAGAGGCTCGGATTTCAATTTGCTGCCGTTTGGAGCTGGTCGTCGGATTTGCCCTGGATTGGATATGGGAGCCACAAATGTTGACTTCACCTTGGCTAACATGCTCTACTGGTTTCATTGGGAGTTGCCTAATGACATGAAGAGAGAAGACATTAGCATGGAAGAAGAAGGTGGACTTGCTTGTCAAAGGAGGACACCCCTTTGGCTTGTGCCAATTTCCAACAGCTCTCTAGTAGAGTGATAAGAGATTGGGAAAGAAATGTATGGATCGGTCTCTTTTACTTTTTAACAACTGCATCTGTTTCTTTCTAAAATAAATCCTAATGAATAAGGTTTACTACAGGACTATACGTTTTACTATGATAAACAACTTAATTACCCAAAACACAGTCGGCAATTAAGGAATTTTCACGAGATAATGCTCCCCCAAGAAACAAACTCCATGGCCTTGACTCATTATTTTTACTCGACTTAATTGCAGCCACGGAATTAGAAGATGATTCAACAATCAGCTGAGATCTATTCAACTTCCCAGAGTTGCAGAAAATATAGACATCAATTTTTTTCTTTTTATTATAAATAAAAGGTGTAGCAAGAGCAAACACCATAATTTACAAACATTGAATCACTTTAAGAAACTGCCATGACCCTGCCCATGCCCAAACCATCTCCAAGACAAAGAGATACCCCAAACTCAAAATCACACCAATAAAAAACAAATGACAAACTCAACACATGTACAACACCTGAACCACCCATAAAATTTAACCCATATCAATAGTAATCCAAACTAAATTCAAACCAAGCCAAAAATGCACCTGGAGAGTCGTGTGTATCAAAAAATTGTTTAGTTGTGAAGCAGCAATTTTTATGGCTATTATTTGTTCAGCCTCGTCTGAACTGGTAAAGCCTAATGGCATGAGAAATGTTACACCTGTTGTTTGGACGCCTAGATTGGATTAATTTAGATTTTAAAAATTTTCGATTATTACGCGAGTTGGGTCAATTTTAAATTTGCATTTCAAGTTTCAACTATTTTAAATTATAATAATTTCATATTTAGTTATTCATGTTTATTTTAATACATGAATTATGTTGAATAATATAGTTTTAGATTTCAATTATTTGTAGGTTTTCCTATTAAAGTTGATAATTTCTAATTTCATAAATTTAAAATAAAGATAAATAAATTATTTTATCATTATTTATTACAAAATTAATAATTAGGGAATAACTTTTGAGGTAAAATATTATAAATTTAAATTGATTAAAATCATGAAAAATGAAACTTTTTAGAATGGTCGAAAATAGTTACGGCTATTTATCTATTTTTTCTCAACAAAGAAATAAGATATTTATTAAGAAAACCACCCGGCGGGGGGGGGACTAACCAAAGGGTTAGAGAAAAAAAAAAAATCAAAACGCAACAACAAAAACACTTGAATCAATCCCCCCAAAAAAAGTTTGAACCTGAAAAACACACCTAAAAAGAGAGTTAGATGCATGCAAGTGCATAAAAAATAAACTTCCTGCAATAGAAGACATGCTACACCAGAAACACCATCATCAGCCTCCAACAAGCACCAATCACTCAAATCTGCCTGTTAATGGAGGAATCCTCTACAAATCTCCAAAGATTATCTTCAATCCATTTGGACTCGAAGATTTGAGGTTTCGTAATATTTTTATATATTTATAATGTTTTAATAACTATGGATGAATGGCTGTACTTAATCAAAAGATAAATCTTTTAGTCATTGGTCAAAAGTTATATCATTTGATTTTTGAAAAGAATTATAACTATTCAAATAATATTATTGAATAGTTATAATATTAAATGAATAATTATTTGTTTTTTTAAAGATATTATTACTTAGAAAGGCACACGTTGAAAGATGTCTTTATGAAGAGATATGAAAATTCATATAAATAGGAATGAGATTTCATTTGGAAATCACACCAAGAAGTTCTAAAAATTATTTCTATCCTTCCTCATTTTCTAATATTATTAGATTGTTCTATAAAGAGTTATTGCAGAAATTCTTTGTAGAAATTGGGTTTATTGTTATTCATTGCTCAGTGCTTAGTGGACTATTTTCATCAGTGCAAAACGCAAATAGTCATTGGCTTCATTGTATGCTTAAGGTTAATTTGCTTGAAACTTTTTTGCACACCGAATATAGGTGGGGGCCAATATAACCTTAAATATAGTGGCTTGATACAGCCTTAGAGCCTTGCCCTATTTCTTCATTTTCTATTCGAGTTCCATTAGTGTGTTTGAGATTTTCCTCACTGGAGATTTGTACTAATAATTTTAAGGTTACATAATTCATGATGACTACCAAAACACATGAAAGTGGAACACTAAGGGAGTTGGCTTCCAACTTTGTCAAACTTTGATCGTTTTGATGGTGGCAATTTTCGACGATGGTAGAAAAAGATGCACTTCTTATTAACAGCTTTGAAGATTGTCTATGTTTTGGATACACTAAGATTGGAAGAGAATGAAAACGAATCTGTTGCTGCAACCTGAGAAAGGAAAAAATGAGACAATGTTGATTACATGTGCATAGGCCACATATTGAATGGTTTATCCGATGGTTTGTTTGACACCTACCAAAACAAGATCACTGCTAAGGAATTATGGGGCAAGTTGGAGACAAGATACATGACCGAAGATGCTACAAGTAAGAAATTTCTTGTTTGTCGTTTCAATAGTTATCAAATGGTTGATGGTCGTTCTGTTATGGAACAATTTCGTGATATTGAAAAAATGTTGAATCAATTTAAGAAATATAATATAAAAATGAAAGAAATGATTGTTGTATCCTCCATAATAGACAAACTTCCTCCATCTTGGAAAGACTTTAAAAGAAGTCTAAAATATAAAAAAGAGGAAATATCTCTTGAGGGTTTGACAAATCATCATTGTATTGAAGAAGAATATCGAAAACAAGATCAAAACCTAAATTCTGAAAATGTCAAAGTTCATGTTACAGAGGAAGTACAGACTACTAAACCATTCAAGAGAAAGTTCAAACAGACTAATAGAACACCTAAGTTCGATAAGAAACAAAAGGGCTCATGCTATCATTGCGGTAAACAGGGACATTTCAAGAATGAATGTTTATTTTTAAAGAAGAGTTCATCTTCTAAGGTTGATAATAACAAAAAGTTCGTTGCAGTGATATCTAAAATTAATATGGCACAAGATGATAATGCATGGTGGATTGATACTGGAGCAACCAAAAATGTGTGCAAAGAAAAAAGCATGTTCACAAAGTTCACACAATGTGAAAATGACGAGGACATGTATATGGGAGATTCTTCCATTGCAGCAATCAAATGCAAAGGGTCTGTTGAGCTACAATTCACTTCTGGAAAGGTTTTAACCTTGAATGATGTCCATTATATACCATAAGTTAGGAAGGATTTAATGTCTGGAAATCTATTGAATAAGTTTGGTTTCAAACTTGTTTTTGAGACAGATAAGTTTATTTTGTCTAAGGGAGGAATTTTTGTAGGGAAAGGATATATGTATGAGAGCATGCTCAAACTCAATATTATTAATAAGAATAAAAATATTATTTCTGCCTATATGGTTGAATCTTCTTGTTTGTAGCATTATAGATTAGGTCATTTGAATTATAGGAAATTGAATAACGTGCATAAGTTAGATTTAATTCCTATTTTTAATAATAATATTGAAAAATGCAATACATGGATGTTGACTAAAATTACAAGAAACCCTTTGTCTCAGGTTAAAAGGAAAAAAGTTACTTGATTTGATACATAGTGATTTATGTGACATACATAATACTCCTACATTAGGTGGAAATAAATATTTTATTACTTTTATTTATGATTGTTCTAGATATCACTATGTATGTTTATTGCATTTAAAAGATGAAGCACTTGATAAATTTAAAGTTTATAAATCTGAAGTTGAACTTCAGTGTGAATCATTTATCAAGTACTTAATATCAGATAGTGGTGGGGAATACTATAATCCAAGTTATTTTGAATCAACTGGGATTATCCATCAAGTTTCAACCCCTTACACACCACAACAAAATGGTGTAGCTAAAAGGAAAAATAGAGTCTTGACTGAAATGGTAAATTCAATATTATCATATTCAGGTCTTGGACAAATTTTTTGGGGAGAAACTGTTCTAACAACTTGTCATATATTGAATATAGTTGCTAATAAGGAAACTAAAATAACCTCTTATGAACAATGGAAGAAAAGGAAGCCAAGTAACTTTTTAAAGGTTTGGGGCTGTAGAGCTATCGTCAAAGTTCCAACATCTAAACGTAAAAGGTTAGGTGAAAGAGTAATTGAATGCATATTTATAGGATATGCACATAATAGCAAGGCATATATGTTCATGGTAATTGAACCAAATGATTAAATTTCAATTAATATTGTTATTGAATCAAGAGATGTTATTTTTTATGAAAATAGATTTAATTCTATTACAAGACAATTACATCCACAACAATTGATTCATTCTTCTAATGAGAATCAGATTCCATTGGAACAAATTGATAATAATGATGAATCTTGTCAAGAATTAAAAAGAAGTAAAATGGTTAAAAAGGTCAAAGATTTTGCACTAGATTTCATTAAGTTTCTTGTAGAGGGAAAAGGTGAAAGTATATGCAATTAGATACCTTATTGTTATAATAAGAAATCTGATCCTATTACATTTGAAGAGGCAATGAAATCTCAAGACTTTTCTTTTGGAAAGAAGCAATAAATGATAAGATGAATTCAGGAATGGGAAATCAAACTTGGATATTAGTTGATCTTCCACTAAGTTCCAAACCAGTAGGTTGTAAATGGATCTTCAAAAGGAAAATGAAGGTTGATGGAACCATTGATAAATTTAAAGCAAGGTTGGTAGCCAATGGTTTTACACAAAAACAAGGTATTGATTACTGTGATACCTATGCTCAGTAGCAAGAATAGCTACAATTAGACTCTTAATATCACTTACCTCAAAATATAATTTGGTTGTTCACCAAATGGATGTTAAATCTGCATTTTTAAATGGTGATTTGGAAGAGGAAGTGTACATGGAACAACTGGAAGGATTTGTTGTTCTAGGAGAGGAGCATAAGGTATGTAAGCTTGTTAAATCTCTATATGGACTTAAACAAGCAACAAAGAAATGGCACCAAAAGTTTGACAAGGTTGTTTTAGCTAATGGCTATAAAATAAATGAATCCGATAAATGCATATATAGCAAATTTAAAAATGGAAAAGGTGTCATAATTTGCTTATATGTAGATGAAATGCTCATTTTTTGGCACGGATTTGGAACTAATAGAAAACACAAAGAAATTCTTGTCAAACAACTTTGCTATAAAGGATATAGGTATAGCAGATGTTATTTTAGGGATTAAAATAACTTGAGATAAAAGCAGTACGACTTTATCACAATCACATTACATTGAAAATGTGATTAAAAAGTTTGATATTTTTAATTGTATACCAACATCTACACCCATGGATCCTCAAATAAAATAAGTATCTAATGCTAGTAGTGTAACATACCATTTTTAGTGACATCGAAACAGTGGTTTCGAGACCACAAATTCGAGTCAAAAAGAAAATTTATTTTAATATTATTGAGTGGTTCGTATTAAGATAAGAATGTTATGTGAAAATTCTGATAATAAAATTTTATCGATTATGTGTTTAATTATGGAAAGGACTAAATTGCATAAAATGGAAAAGTTGAGTTCTAGTAGCTAAAAGGATCAATTAGCTATGGAATTAAAAACTTGAGGTCCTTATATTGCAATTAAACCATTAAAGAAACGTTAGTAGATATTTTTGGTGATTCATCCATGGAAAATTAGAAAAAGATAAGGACTAAATTGGAAATAAAAAATTAATGGATGATAAATAATTTAAAAAGAAATATCATCATATTATTATCATCTTCATCCCCAAATTCTATGGAAACCCTAGGATAGAGAAAGGAAACTAATCAAGCTTAATTAGATCCAAACAACTAAAATTTGAAGCTAGATCGAGGAAAAGAAAAAGTTTTGGATTAGTAGATTTTTATATACAAACAAGTGTCGAGGTAAGTTCGTGTAACCAAATTGTGTTTATTTTCACACTTGAAATGGATGTGGTATGTGATTGTATGAATTATATAAATGTTATAAATAAATGAAATAATCACATATTCAATCAAGTTCGGGAAATGTTAAGTTCCATTTGAATAATGAAATTCGATGGATATATGTGATTTCTCGTAATGAATATGGTCATGCATATGTTGCGGACAAAATATAGCTCAGATGAGCAATCTTGTTTTAGCCCTCTTGAGCATCCTGATCGATAGTGATTTTACATGTGTTTCACACTACCGCAGCTCTGTGTGAGTGTCCTGTTACATGATTCGATCGGTTGTGATTCAACATATAAGGCAGACACAAACACAACTCTAGTCCTAATATAAGCTCTTATGCGCTTCTTGATATGGCTCGCTTGAACTCCCTGTTACCTTATCTAATGCTCCCTGATAATAACTCTTTAGAGTTACCTGATAAGCTCTATGAGCTCCTTGAGTAAAAATCTTATGAGTTTTTTGTTTAGCCCGAGTAGGTGTCCTGTTACATAAATCAACTGAGCATCTTGATATGTGGCTCGAGAGTGTGCTCTTTGATTAAGTGCCATAATGGGTACCCTTGATTATGAGTTGACGGTTTACATCTTTGTACACCTTGAGTGTACTATCTGAATATCCATCGATATTGCAATAATTCAACGGAATAAATTCCTGACATGAGAAATTGTGAGACTTAGAGAACTATATCTCGAATGCTTCTGAAATACTTGAAGGTTTATAGCAAGATGATCTCATCGATGTTTACTTGATGCATATGTGAATTATGTGACTAACTTGCTTATTTGAGTGTATGTGATTAGGAAAATTTGCTAATTTGTTGGAAAGCATAATATTGTAATGCTTATTTAAATGAATATGATTGGTAAGTTTACTTTCCGTTATACGAACTTACTAAGCATTAAATGCTTACTAGGTTTTGTTTTCTCTGTTTTATAGTGTTCTGAAGCTCGTTAAGGTTGGAGAACGGTCGGAGAATCATCACACTATCCTCTAGCCTATTTTGGTATAAAAAGTAATATTATTTTGATATAATGGCATGTATAGGTTAAATTGGTCTATGTTGGCATGTAAATAGTTGTTTGTAACTTAGACATTGGAATAGTTAAAAATGGATTTTTTTGGTTTGTTATTATAAGGTTATATATCATGTTTAGCTTGTATGTATGTGGTTTGGTTAAATTGAATTTGAGTAAAATATAAATCATTACATGAAGGTAAGTTTGATCATATGAATAAGTGATACTATTTCATATATGTTAATGATGTTTGCTTGATTTATATGATTTGAATTAGTTGGAAAATGTACATAAATGTTATTGTAGGTTGAAGGTTAAATTTTGGTGAGAAATAAAACTAAGAAATGGCCTTATTTTGTCCACATGGGTAGACACACAGGCGTGTGTCTTGACCGTGTGTGACACACGGCTTGGCACATGGGCATGTAGTTTGGACATGTGTCCCCTGCATCTTAAAATTGATAAATAGAATGCTCAAAAATTAGCATACGGGCAGAGACACGGACGTGTGTCTCATCCTTGTGTGATACACAGCATAGAACATGGGCGTGTGTCTTGACCGTGTGAAACCTGCACCTAAATTTGTGAAAATTAAATTAACCACACGGCCTAGCACACGGGCGTGTGGCAGATTGTGTGGCACAGGTCAGAGAGTTGCATGGGTAAGGACACAGGCTGGGACATGGTCGTGTGCCTCATATCGAATGCCCACACGGCTTGAGTCATGGACATGTCATCTGGCCGTGTAAGCCACACGGCCTACTCACACAGGCATGTGACCCCTGTACATAAGAAAAATTTTGAAATTTCACGAAATTTTTTTGAATTCCTGATTTAGTCCCGCTTGATTCCAATGTTTAAATTGGGCCTTGAGGGTCCATTTAAGGGACAATATGATTAGTTTTGGATACTAAAAGTAAATGACATGAATTACTTGAAATTACTCTGTAAACTCCGGTAATGCTCTGTAACCCTATTTTGGCGATGAATATGGGTTAGGGTTGTCACATTTATTGGTTTAGGGCTACGATTTAGCTAATTCTCAGACTAATGTAGCAAGTATGAGTTTAGTTATACATGCCATTATATAATTTATGATATTGTGTTATCTCCTAACCATTTTTAAATGTGTTTTTCATATTGTAATGCCATCCAACCAAGCTAGAGTTGAATCCGAGGAAGTTGAGAGCACTGCTCAAGCTTCCGTTCAATGAGCTATATCTAGTAGTAGTAGAAGGCCCCGTATCTGATGGCCAAGGTGAGGAGGCAAAAGAAGCCTTCTTTCAAATGATGAACGAGTGGTTCACTGAATAATTGAGAACAAATCTTGTTGTACAACAACCTCCTCCACCTACTCTTCAACCAGTTCTAGAGATGCCACAAGGTGCTGAACATGTTAGAATCGGTAAGCCTCCAGTGGATAAAATTCGTAAGTATGGGGCAGAAGAATTTAGTGCTACTGCCGATGATGATCCAAAAATAGCTGAATTTTTGTTGGAAAATATCATCAGGGTTCTAGAAGAATTATCATGTACACTCGCTAAGTGTTTGAAATGGGAATTTCTTTATTAAAAGACACAACCTATCATTGGTGGAATACTCTAATTTCTGTTGTACCGAGAGAAAATGTTACATGGGAATTCTTCTAGACTGAATTAAAAAAGAAGTATATTAGTGAAAGATTTCTAGACCAGAAAAAGAAAGAATTTTTAGAGCTCAAACAGGGAAACATGACTGTATTTGAATATGAGCAGGAATTTGTTCGGCTAAGCAAGTATGCTAAAGAATGGGTCTCGACTGAGGCTAATATGTGCAAACATTTTGAAGAGGTCTTAAATGAAGATATCAAACTGTTGATTAGAATTCTTGAATTAAGGAAATTTGTGGTACTGGCTGATTGAGCACACAAAGCCGAGGAATTAAGTAAAGAAAAAAGCAAGCAGAGACTGAAGCTCGGGTATCTGGTACAAAATTTATGGGCAAGTCACAATCATCTACTTCAAAGAAATCAAAGAAGTATCATGATCGTTCCACTACCTTTACGGGATGTTCTGGGAAAGAGCGAGACTCTCAATGTTCTAACCCAAGATCTTTGTCTCCATCTGTAATGAGTGTGGGAACTGAAGGTAATCCCAAACCGAAATGTAAATATCGTAACAAATTTCTTTTTGGGAATGCCGTTTGAGAAGTGGAGCATGTTACAGATGTGGTTCTCTTGACCATTTCCCTAAAGATTGTCCGAAAATGATGGAAAAAGATATTGATCAAACTTCAAAGCCGAGTAATCCCGCCTTGAGAGGTAGACCACCCTGTCTCCCTATAAATGTCTGTGGTAGCCGAGGTACTACAAAAGATTCAACAGTTAAATCTGAGGCACGAGCACCAGCGAGGACATATGCTTTACGTGTAAGAGAGGATGCCTCTGTGCAAGATGTCATTACTGGTACATTTTCTCTACTTGATACAGATATTACTACTTTGATTAATCCTGGTTCCACACATTCATACACATGCACAAATTTAGTGTCTGATAAAAATTTACCTGTTGAATTCACTGAATTTGTGGTTAAGGTTTCAAACTTATTGTGGATAAAATTTGTAAAAATTTCCTGTTGATGGTAAAGGGTTATTGCTTTTCGGTGATCTAATGTTGTTGCCCTTTGATAAATTTGATATGATTTTGGAAATGGATTGGCTAACCCAACATGATGCAATGGTGAATTGTAAACAGAAATACATTATGTTAAAATGTCAGAGTGGTAAGTTACTTCACGTTGAATATGATAAATTGGACAGGTTATCTAATGAATTTCACCTATATCAGCATAGAAATATGTCAGAAAAGGGTATGAAGCTTATCTTACATATGTGTTAGATACTAAAGTATCTGAGTCAAAGATTCAGTCAGTGCCGGTTGTTTGTGAATTTCCTAATGTATTTTCGAAAGAATTACCTGGGTTACCACCGGTTAAAGAAGTGGAGTTCTCTATAGATCTTGTTATGGGGACAACACCGATATCCATAGCACCCTACAGAATGGCTCCTACTGTTTTAAAAGAGTTGAAAGCACAGTTGCAAGAATTGATTGACAGAGGCTTTACTCGACCCAGTTTCTCACCTTGGGGTGCACTAATTCTATTTGTAAAAAGGAAAGATAGATCATTGAGATTGTGTATAGATTACAGACAATTAAACAAAGTTACAATAAAGAACAAGTATCCATTGCCTCATATTGATGACCTTTGACCAGTTGAAAAGTGCCACTATATTTTCAAAGATATCACTCTGTTATGGATATTATCAGATACGGGTGAAAAAATCAGATGTTCCAAATGCATCTTTTAGAACCAGATATGGGTATTATGAGTTTCTTGTGATGCCATTTGGTTTGACAAATGCACCTGCGATATTTATGGATCTGATGAACAGAATCTTCAAACCGTATCTAGACAGGTTTGTAGTGGTATTTATTGATGATATTCTAGTATATTCCCGATATGAAAATCAACATGCTGATCATTTGAGAATAGTGTTGCAAACACTGCGTGAGAAACAATTGTATGCCAAGTTTAGTAAATGTGAATTTTGGCTATGGGAAGTTGGTTTCCTTGGACATATATCCTTGGACATATAGTATCTGCGAAGGATATTCAGGTGGATCGAAATAAAATTTTAGCTGTTGTTAATTGGAAACCACTGAAGAATGTGTCCAAAGTTAGAAGTTTTCTGGGACTAGCTGGATATTATCTAAGGTTTGTTAAAAGGGTTTTCAATGATAGCTTCTTCGATGACTCGTTTGTTGCAAAAATATGTGAAATTCGAGTGGTCTGATAAATGTCAGCAGAGTTTTGACAAATTGAAAGCTTTGTTGACTGAAGCACCCGTGTTAGTTCAGCCTGAATCAGGTAAGAAATTTATAATTTACAGTGATGCATCGTTAAATGGTTTAGGATGTGTATTGATGCAAGAAGGCAAAGTAATAGCCTATGCTTCTAGATAGCTAAAACCACATGAAAGACATTACTTGATACATGATCTTGAGTTGGCAGCCATTGTTTTTGCACTGAAAATTTGGCGGCATTACCTGTTTGGTGAGAAGTGACACATATTCACTGACCATAAAAGTTCAAAGTATTCAATGTTATAGAAAGATTTGAACTTAAGACAGCGCAGATGGCTTGAATTATTGAAAGATTATGATCTGATTATTGACTACCATCTAGGAAAAGCTAATGTGGTTGCTGATGCCCTAAGAAGAAAGTCTTTATTTGCCTTACGAGTGATGAATACTTGGTTATCATTATATGATGATGGTTCAATATACTGAGTTAAAAGCTAAATCGACATTCTGCAACAGATCTGTGAAACCTAGAGAAATGATGATACATTACAAGTTAAATGGGTACAGTGTGAGTTGAATTCTGATTCAGAATTTTAGATTGGATCTGATGGTTGTTTATTATTCAGAGGCAGAATATGTGTACCAAAGAAATCGGAACTAGTACATAACATTTTACATCAAGCTCATAATGGTAATATATATGTTTATTCATCCTGGCAGTAATAAAATGTACAATGATCTAAAAAAGATGTACTAGTGGCCAAGAATGAAATGGGATATTTCTGAATTTGTATCTAAATGTTTGATATGTCATCAAATAAAAATTGAACATCAGTTGTCTTCGAGATTATTACAGCCAGTTACAATACCGGAATGAAGATGGGAAATAATTACCATGGACTTTGTATCGGGGTTACCCTTATCTCCGAAGAAGAAAGATGTTATTTTGGCAATTGTTGATCGATTAAAAAGTCTGCACACTTTATTCCAGTACATATGGATATTTCTTTGGATATGATTGGCTGAATATGTATTTCTGAAATTGTCAAATTCCATAGAGTGCCGGTTTCCATTATTTCAGATAGAGATCCTATATTTACATCCCGATTCTTGAATAATTTGCAAGAAGCATTGGGTACTCAATTACATTTCAGTACCGCATTTCATCCTCAAACTGATGGACAATCTGAACGTGTTATACAGATTTTAGAAGATATGCTTTGGTGTTGTGTGCTTGAATTTGAAGGTAATTGGGAAAAGTATCTACCTTTAGTTGAATTTGCTTATAATAACAGCTATCAGTCCAGCATTAAAATGGCACCGTATGAGGCTCTGTATGGTCGTAAATGTAAAACTCCATTAGACTGGACATAACTCAATGAGAAAAAGATACACGGAGTTGACTTGATTCGAGCAACTAAAGCAAATGTAAAATTGATTCGGGACTGTAACATCCCAAAATAGGGCCTAATGGAATAGTGGTTGTGAAACCACAAATTTGAGATTGAAAAGTTTATTACGATTAATTATTTTGATTTACCGAGTGATTAAATACATGTGTTAGAGTATCAATAAGAAATTTTATTGATTGCATGCTTAAATTGCCTATTAGGACTTGTTTGCAAAAGTTGCTAAATAGGGGTTCTAATTCATAAAGTACTTGATTGAAATGGGGTTTTGAAGTAGGAATCCTTAAATGGTAATTAGACCATTATATTTTCCATGGACAAAAATGGACATACATAGATAAAAATAACTAAAGTTTTAATGAAGGGCATTTTAGATATTTGGAATTAAAAAGGAATTAAAAGGGAAAAAATATTGCAAAATGTTATCCACCTTCTTCATTAGGCTGAAATTTCAAAGGGGACACCATAGCTAGGGTTCCTTCAACTTCTCAAGCTCATAGTAAGTGCATCCAAGCCCCGTTTTTAATGTTCTTTACGTTTTTGGAGTCCCGGTAACTTGATTTAGCTTATTCTAGCAATAATTTAACCTAAGGTTCATATTTGGAAAAATACCTATAGGTGAAATGTGTGTATTTTGATGTTTTATTATAGAATATGAAGTCTAAAATTATGTTAAATAACTTCTGCTAAGCGATTTTAAGTGAAAACGAGTAAAACAGCTTAATCGATAAAAATACCTAATGTTCATAAGTACATGTTAGAGTGAGAATTTGATGTTGTCATAGAAAGGAAAAATGATCATCATGTCATAAAACATAAGAATAAGGGATAAAGTTTAATTTCTGAGTTTTGGGGAAAATGTATAAATATGTAAAAGTTTAGGGGCAAAAATCATAATTTTCCCAAAGTTAGAGTCAAGAACTGTTTTAATAAATGTGAGTATTAAATAAGCTAAATTTTCTATTATAGATCATGAGGAACGAAATCCGGAGTTAGACCGGGGAAAGAAAAAGATAGTGGACTAAATCAATATAGTTGATCGTATTTTGTTCCGAGGTAAGTTTGCGATAAATAAATGCAATATTCTATTATTTCACATTTAATACTATTAAATTCCAGCATTTACATATTTATTCTGTAAATTATCATTCAAAGACTCAAGCATGAATTGACGGAGAAGCAATCTCAGAAAGTCCCGGTTGAACCTTAGGAATGTGTAGGATACAAATTCAAGACATTAGGGTTTAAGGAAATCATGTAAGATCATGTCAAAACATGGCATTGATAAGTTACTATAAGGCAAAGATCCCATGTAAGACCATGCCAAGGCATGGCATAGGTGAGTTCATAAGGCAAGGATACCACGTAAGACCATGTCAAGACATGGCAATGGAAAGTTTCAAAAGGAAAGGTACCAGTGTATCCTTAGTATTCCAAGTGGTTAAAAGAAAAATTCAAAGAGTAAACCAAAAGAAAGGTAAGAAAATTTCATGCTAAAAATGTACAGGTAAGAATTCAAGACTTAAGCATATTGAGTTAAAGGCTTAAATGATCTTGATAAGAAAAGAATAAGATAATTCATTAAGAATGTTGTTATTCATTTACATGCAAACTTACTAAGCTTTATGGTTACTCCCATTCCGTCTCTATTTTTATAGTATCGCAAGCCAACTCAGGGATCGCAAGGACATCGAAGATCGTTTCACACTATCAAAGGATTATCTCGCTATTTTGTGACTCAAAACTTTTTAAGTTATGGCATGTATAGGGACTTAGCCATTTTGTGTGTATGTCCTTATGATATGGCTAAATGATGGCTTGTAAATACTTGATAATGATAAGCCATTAAAATGGATAATTAAGAACATGTTTTGGGTGTTATGTATGCCTAAATGATAGTTATTACAAAAATATTATGAAAGAGTAAAATTTGCAATGGAACAGTTTTTGGACAACAGCAGTGATGTGATTTTGAAAAATCACTAAGGATAGTAGAAATGGAATTATGGTGTGAATGAGGTATAGAATTAAATCTTATTGAGTCTATTTCTATATTAAATAAACTATGTAGGCAAAAGAATTGTATATTATGAAATAATTTATTTTTAGGGAAGAGGGGTCAGAACCATCAGATAGTGTAATAGGGGAGAATTTAACTAATAAACTGTACTAATTGACAGTACTAAAAATTCTGGAAAAATTATAGTAAGAAGATATATGAGTCTAGTTTCAGGAAAATTTTATGGATCTAAATTTTGAGTTTTATAACTCGAGTTATAATCAATTTAGTGACTATGGCGCAAATGGACAGTTTCATTATGAATAGTGAAATAAATTGTTTTGATTTGTTTTAGAAATAAGAAAATTTTTAATGTTTTTGGTTTGGTCCCGAACTTTTTTAATTGCATGTTTTAGGGCCTCGAAGGCCCTTTTTACCTTTTGAATCTTTGTATGGACGTAAATGTCGCACACCTTTGTATTGGACAGAGCTTAAGGAAAATCATATTTACGGGGTTAATCTAGTCAAAGAAACATAAGAGAAAGTAAAAGTCATCAGAGATTGCTTGAAAGCAGCTTCAGATAGACAGAGATCCTATGCAGATTTGAAAAGAAAGGATATTGAGTTTCAAGTTGGTGATAGGGTGTTCTTGAAAGTATCCCCGTGGAAGAAACTTCTCAGATTTGGCAAGAAAGGCAAACTAAGTCCATGTTTTATTGGACCGTTTGAGGTGATTGAGAGAGTTGGGCAATTGGTATATCGGTTAGCTTTGCTGACTGAGTTAGAGAAGAGTCATGATGTGTTTCATGTGTCTATGCTGTGTCATTATCGTTTAGATCCGTCACATGTGATTTCACAGACAGAGGTTGAGATTCAGCCAGATATGACTTACGGTGAAGAACCGGTAAAAATTCTAGCTCGAGAGGTTAAGCAATTAAGGAAAAAAGTATTGCACTTGTGAAAGTATTATGGAATAGGCATGGGGTAGACGAGGCTACATGGGAGCCCGAAGAGACTATGCGAAAATAGTACCCAAATCTCTTCATAGGTAAGATTTTCGGGGACGAAAATCCCTAAAGGGGGAGATATGTAACATCCCGAAATAGGGCCTAAACGGAATAGTGGTTGTGAAACCACAAATTTGAGATATAAAAGTTTATTATGATTAATTATTTTGATTTACCGAGTGATTAAATACATGTGTTAGAGTATCGATAAGAAATTTTATTGTTTGCATGCTTAAATTGCCTATTAAGACTTATTTGCAAAAGTTGCTAAATAGGGGTTCTAATTCATAAAGTACTTCATTGAAATGGGGGTTTAAAGTAGGAATCCTTAAATGGTAATTAGACCATTATATTTTCCATGGACAAATATGGACATACATAGATAAAAATGACTAAAGTTTTAATGAAGGGCATTTTAGTCATTTGGAATTAAAAAGGAATTAGAAGGGAAAAAGATGGCAAAATGTTGTCCATCTTCTTCATTTGGCCGAAATTTCAAAGGGGACACCATAGCTAGGGTTCCTTCAACTTCTCAAGCTCATAGTAAGTGCATCCAAGCCCCGTTTTTAATGTTCTTTACGTTTTTGGAGTCCCAGTAACTTAATTTAGCTTATTCTAGCAATAATTTAACCCAGGGTTCATATTTGAAAAAATCCCCATAGGTGAAATGTGTGTCTTTTGATGATTTATGATAAAATATGAAGTCTTAAATTATGTTAAACAACTTTTACTAAGCGATTTTAAGTGAAAACGAGTAAAACGGCTTAATCGATAAAAATACCTAATGTTCATAAGTACTTGTTAGAGTGAGAATTTGATGTTGTCATAGAAGGGAAAAATGATCATTATGTCATAAAACATAAGAATAAGGGATAAAGTTTAATTTTCGAGCTTTGGGGAAAATGTGTAAATATGTAAAATTTAGGGGCAAAAATCATAATTTTTCCAAAGTTAGAGTCAAGGACTATTTTAATAAATGTGAGTATTAAATAAGTGAAATTTTCTATTATAGATCAAGAGGAATGAAATCCGAAGTTAGACCGAGGAAAGACAAAGATAGTGGACAAAATCAATATAGTTGATCGTATTTTGTTCCGAGGTAAGTTTGCGATAAATAAATGCAATATTCTATTATTTCACATTTAATACTATTAAATTCTAGCATTTACATATTTCTTCTGTAAATTATCATTTAAAGACTCAAGCATGAATTGACGGAGAGGCAATCTTAGAAAGTCCCAGTTGAACCTTAGGAATGTGTAGGATACAAATGTCATGTCATTAGGGTTTAAGGAAATCATGTAAGACCATGTCAAGACATGGCATTGATAAGTTACTATAAGGCAAAGATCCCATGTAAGACCATGCCAAGGCATGGCATTGGTGAGTTCATAAGGCAAGGATACCACGTAAGACCATGTCAAGACATGGCAATGGTAAGTTTCAAAAGGAAAAGTACCAGTGTATCCTTAGTATTCCAAGTGGTTCAACGAAAAATTCAAAGGGTATACCAAAGGAAAGGTAAGACAAGTTCATGCTAAAAAGGTACAGGTAAGAATTCAAGACTTAAGCATATTGAGTTAAAGGCTTAAATGATCTTGATAAGAAAAGAATAAGATAATTCATTAAGAATGTTGTTATTCATTTACATGCAAACTTACTAAGATTTATGCTTACTCCCATTCCTTTCTCTATTTTTATAGTATCGCAAGCTAACTCGGGGATCGCAAGGACATCGGAGATTGTTTCACACTATCAAAGGATTATCTCGGTATTTTGTGACTCGAAACGTTTTAAGTTATGGCATATATAGGGACTTAGCCATTTTGTGTGTATGTCCTTATGATATGGCTAAATGATGGCTTGTAAATACTTGATAATGATGAGCCATTAAAATGGCTAATTAAGAACATGTTTTGGGTGTTATGTATGCCTAAATGATAGTTATTACAAAGAAATTATGAAAGAGTGAAATTTGCAATGGAAAAGTTTTTGGATAGCAGCAGTGACGTGATTTTAAAAAATCACTAATGATAGTAGAAATGGAATTAGGGTGTTAATGAGGTATAGAATTAAACCTTATTGAGTCTATTTTTATATGAAAGCAACGGTGTAGGCAAAATAATTGTATATTATGAGATAATTTATTTTTAGGGAAGAGGGGTTGGAACCGTCAGATAGTGTAACAGGGGAGATTTGAACTAATAAAATGTACTAATTTACCAAAGTAAAAATTCTGGAAAAATTATAATAACAAGATATATGAGTCTAGTTTCAGGATCAAAATTTTGAGTTTCTTAACTCGAGTTATAGTCAATTTAGTGACTATGACGGAAATGGACAGTTTCATTATGAATAGTGAAATAAAATGTTTTGATTTGTTTAAGAAATCAAAAATTTTTTAATGTTTCTAGTTTGGTCCCGAACCGTTTCAATTGCATGTTTCAGGGCCTCGATGGCCTTTTTTAGGAACATATTGGATGTATGTGAACGAATTAATTTTAAAAGCAAATTTTTATGCCCCGAACTAGTAAGTTAAGTTTGGTAATGCATCGTGCTCGACTCTGGCGACGGTCTCGGGTAAGAGGTGTTATAGGGACAGTTTGAAAGCAGCCTCTGATCGTCAAAAGTCTTATGCTGATCTTAAACAAAAAGAGATAGAGTTTCATGTCGGCAACAAGGTATTCTTAAAAGTATCACCTTAGAAGAAAGTTCTTCGGTTTGGCCGTAAAGGAAAACTGAGTCCACGATTTATTGGCCCTTATGAGATTATTGAAAGAATTGGACTTGTTGCATATCGGTTGGCACTACCACCAGAACTTGACCGGATTCATAATGTTTTTCATGTGTCTATGTTGTGACATATCGGTCAGATCCTTAACATGTTATTTCTCTGATAGAAGTTGAGATTCAAACTGATATGACTTACAATGAAGAACCGAACAAAATCTTGGCACGTGAAACAAAAGAGTTAAGAAACAAAGAGGTGGCTTTAGTAAAAGTTCTTTGGCGATGACATGGAATAAAAGAGGCTACTTGGGATGTAACACCCCAAACTCAGCCTAGAAGTTAGGCCCGAATCTGGCGTGTCACATTGAGGTGTTTTTTTTCAAAATCGCGTTTTCATTGAAAACCCCTCTTGATATTTAAAAACTAAAGACCCAGTTTTGCGATTGTTATTATTAATCGACATTTATTAAGAAGTCATTACCTTCAAAACCTTGTTCGTTGCGGAAGCTTAATTTAAAACAACTGACTTATAAAACGTGATATTTACAACTTGGTTGCGAAAACGTAGTGTTTTGAAAACAAATATTGTTTTGGAAAAACCACGATTCAATGTTGAGCAGATTTAAAACATAATAAACTAAAAATCCCAAACTATACCAGAATTTTAGAGAGGCCTTATTACAACCCAATAAAAATGATTTAATAAAGTAATGTAGAATATTAAAATCAAAAACTGCTCGTAGTGTGGCCACCTCTGAGTCCTCCAATACGTCGAACCACCTACTGAGGGTTACCTGAAAAAATTAAAAAGAGGGGGTGAGTTTGCGAAAACTCAAAGTGTACAACCCTCATCAGTAAAAACATGCATCACAACAATCCGGGCCGAAGCCCATTCCAATAACGGTAGCAATTGGGCCTTAGCCTAAAATAACCTCGGTTGGGCCTTAACCCATATCATATGTCACATACCATAAATATCTGGGCCTAAGCCCATCTCAATATTAAAATCCATATATGCAATGCATTAATGCCCATACCAACCCTGCACTCCGTCTCCTGTCCAACCGTACACTCCTGTGGGGATTTAATCGACCCACCCATCCATACACTCTTTTTGTAGCACTGATTGTGGCACTAACTTATCGGTGCAGCATGGTTGCTCGGTGGCTAAAAAGCCTTCGGTGGATCCACAGTCATCAAGCGACCATACAATACTATTAGCACTTCCTCCATATTAATAATCCCATTCCCATGCAACATAATAACACATGAATGCATCATACAATAATAAACATACCATAATAATCATAAATCACATACAATAATAACCATATAACATGTAGGGGCGTTTCCGTCATCTGGCCCTTCAGGGGCATATCGGTCATTTTACCCATCGACGGTGTTTTGGTAATTTTGCAAACCAGGAGTATTTTAGTAATTTCACAAACTAGGAGTATTTTGATAATTTCACAAACTAGGGATATTTCGATAATTTCGCAAACTAGGGGTATTTTGGTAATTTTTCAAACTAGGGGTATTTCGATAATTTTTCAAACTAGGGGTATTTCGGTAATTTCACAAACCAAGGGTATTTCGATAATTTTACAAACCAGGGATATTTCGATAATTTTGCAAACCATAGGTATTTCGATAATTTTACAAACTAGGGGTGTTTTGGTAATTTTGAAAACCAAGGGTATTTCGGTAATTTCACAAACCAAGGGCATTTCGATAATTTTGTAAATCAGGGGTATTTCGATAATTTTGTAAATAAGGGGTATTTTGATATTTACCCATCGATGGTACTTTGGTAATTTTGCATTTAACAGCCTTTCCAAAGGCCTATTGGCGCCCCGAGCGACTCAGATAACCTAAATGGTCATAACGGTGTAAATGGGCCTGATGCCCCTTATTCGGCCCACGTGGGACCACACGCTCGTGTTGCCCACTTCGCCTAAATCTAACCACAGATACAAGATTCCCATAGTCCAGTTCACTATCTACTACACAATCATACAATTTATTCATATGGGCCCACGGGCCCACTTGGCCCAAACAGCCTAAACGCACAAGAACACTCAAGCTCGTCTCAACTATCGCGTCGAAGCCCCCACACGTGCGCTCGCACACTCGTGTGGCTACCATCACTGTGTTACCGGTATTTCGGCATTTGCCGCTCTACAACTAGAGTATAGAGAATACACACCTGATAGGAGTCTGGAAGCTAATCCGCGTTCTGAATGCTCCTATGCCCGAACGCCCACCAAGGTATGCTTCCTCTCTTCATAGACAGCTCCATATATAGCCAGCTTCTCACCTTCCCTCTTGCTATCTTTTTGATGTGGGATCCCTCTGTCAGTAGAGTTTAAATACAACTTAAACTCGTAGTCAATCCGCAAAATAAATACTCCCCTGCTTGTCATGAGATTCAACCAGTGCTCCTTGCACCCTTAATGACGCCTTGCCACTAGACCACTCACTTTCTTGTGTCTAACATCATGCGTAACTAAATATAAATCTATGGGCCAAAGTCCAAGTTCACTTAAAAAATAAATCAAAATGAAATGCCAGCGCCAAGGCTTGAACCTTGGACCCCTTGCTTCCTTGTGGCGTCATTCCCTTATCTCTTATGTGGCGTCATTTGCCACTAAACCACAACTCCTTTTTGTGTCATTTCTCTCCACATTTTATTCTTAAAGCCTACTTACTAACTCTCAGGGTTTTATTCACCTAAAACCAAAATTTTCCTAAAGGCCAAGTTTGATCCCGGGACTTCATAGAAGCCCCATAACCTTCCAAAATCACTTTCCTAACAGGTCCAACTTGAAATAATGCCGTTCTCATAATCCCAAAAATTTCAAAATGCTCCCATGGCCAAGGCCTAATGGGCCCAATCCTACTAGGTCCAAATTCAGGGTGTTACATGGGAACCGGAGGATACTATAAGAAATCAATATCCAAACCTCTTTACTGGTAAGATTTTCGAGGACGAAAATTCTTAAGGGGGAGAGTTGTAACAGCCCATTTTCAGTGAAATCAGAACAGTGGTTTCAGGACCACAAATTCAAGTCAGAAAGAAAATTTATTTTAATATTATTGCATGGTCCGTATTAAGATAAGGATGTTATATGAAAATTCTGATAATAAAATTTTATCGATTATGTGTTTAATTATGGAAAGGACCAAATTGCATAAAATGGAAAAGTTGAGTTCTGGTTGCTAAAAGGATCAATTAGCTATGGAATTCAAAACAGAACCATTAAAGAAAAATTAGTAGATATTTTTGGTGATTCATCCATGGAAAAATAGAAAAGGCTGAGGACTAAATGGGAAATCAAAAAAATTAATGGATGATAAATAATTTAGAAAGAAATATCATCATATTACTATCATCTTCATCCCTAAATTCTATGGAAACCCTAGGAGAGAGAAAGGAAACTAATCATGTAACAACCCATTTTTAGTTAAATCAGAACAGTGTTTTAGGGACCACAAATCCAAGGTCAAAATAATTATTTTATGATTATTTTAATGTTTACATCATGATAATATGATTGTGTGAAAATTTCGTTAAGAAATTTTATCGTTTGAGTGTTCAATTTGATAAAAAGGACTAAATCGCATAAAGTGTAAAACTTGTGTTCTATTAGCTAAAGGTGTCTAATAGTTATGGAATATTAAAGTGAAGGTACCTAAGTGGTAATTAACCCATTAATGAGTTAATTAATGATAATGGCTTGGCATTTAGTGAAATAATTAATGTTCATTAAGGTTAATTTTGTTATTTAGTAATTACAGACTAATTAAATGAAATAAAAAATTTCATCTTCAACTGAACCTAGGGAAAAAATAATTCATTTTCATCCTTTTCATTCAGCCAAGATTATTTGTGCAATTGGTGAGTGATTTTTGTCCCGTTTTTAATAATTTCTCTGTTTTTAAGATCGTTACAGCTTAATCTAGCTAGCCCAAGGACTATTTTGCAAAATTGTTAAAGGTTTAGGGTTTTCCATTGATGAATATAGGTGTATTTTGATGTTTGATGATAGAAAATGTATGATTGTTGTTAGATAAACAACATTTGTAAAGTGATTTTTGACAGAATTGTCAACAAGGGATTTATTTGAAAAATGTGAGAATTTTGTGGTTAAATTGTGAAATAAATGAAAAAAATGGGCAGCTATGATAATAATAGAAATTCTACTAGCATGGGTAGGGACCTAATTACATGAATTTGTGTTTTTATGAGATAAAGACTAAATTGTAAAAATGTTGAAATATTAGGGGTAAAAGTGTAAAGTTGTTATAAGGTGTATTTTGGACTAAATTGAATTGATTGATAATTAAATAAGCTAAATTGATATTATATAGATCAACAAAAGTGAAATTCAGATTTAGATCAGGGGAAAAACAAGGTGTTGGATTAGTCGATCTACTTTGTCGTTTTTACATTCGAGGTAAGTTCGTATCTAATAAGCATTGTTATATTTATGTTTTAAATGCTTTAATATTGAATATATTGTGTTTATGACATAGCAGATATATTTGACGATGAATCAGCAATGAGAAATCCCAGTCGAACCTTAGGAATAGATTAGGATACGAATAACATGTCATTAGGGGTTATGTGATTTGGGTGCTGGTTCGTATGTCCTACCGGTGGCTGAGTTATCTAGCATGTGTTGTGGATTCTTGTCAACTTGTGTGAGCAGCACCATGTAGTTTCATCATGACCGTCAGCTTGTGTGAACAAACCCGTTGATAGCTCGAGAGTGAGCATTATATGTGATATGAGATTGAGATAGCTTCAGCTATATATGTGGAACTTAGGGTGCATGATTCCCGAGTATCTAATAGTATTCCAAATGGTTCAATAGGTATATCGGAAATATAAAATGGTGAGAAAAAGATATGTGTCAGTATAGGTATGTACGGAAACTATATAAGTGTAACACCCCTTACCAGTGTTCGACGTCGAAATAGGATACGAGGCATTATCGAACTTACCACACAAACATTTATACAATTCTGAGTCATAAATTTGCATCCAAATTAAAACCACTCACATTCAATCATAAAGTCCCTAGCACGAGCCTATGACGCCCAAAACATGCTTTGGGAGTGGTCTGGGACTAAACTGAGACCTTTAGGAATTTTTATAAAACATAGAAATTTTTTTCACTAAACAGGGGTCACATGCCCGTATGGCTTGGGACACACCCGTATGGTTAGGCCATGTGGTCACACACGCCCGTGTCCCGACCCCGTGTAACTCTCTGTTTGTCACCCATGAACAAATTGTTGTCACACGGCCAAGTCACATGCCCGTGTGCTAGGCTGTGTGGCGAATTAAATTCTCAAAAAATTAAGTTCAGACTTCACACGGCCTGTACACACGCCCATGTCACAGGGCCGTGTCCTTCACACGGCTGAGACACACACCTATGTCTCTGCCCGTGTGCTCAATTTTGAGCATTCTGTTTCTCAAAATTTAGGTGCAGGGGACACACGGCCATATCACAAGCCTATGGGGTAGACCATGTGTAACACACGGCCTAGACACACGCTTGTGTGTCTACCCATGTGAACAAAATAAGGCTATTTTCCAAGCCCTTTACCACCCCCATTTACTCCTACACTTACACCAATTCAATGACACAATTCATAGCATACTTAGGCAACCAACACATCTACAACCAAGGTATTAACCATGAGAGGCCATTACATTTGGCCACCTTTCCAATGGCACACATAACAAAATGATCAAGTTCCTATACATGCCATAACTCAAAATTTTGACATTTCAATGATAACAAAATAATTGTTGATAGTGTCTATGGATCTCTGACGATCTCCAATCTTGAGCTAGCTTGGTGACACTATAAGATAAGGGAAAGAAAGGGGAGTAAGCTATATAGCTTAGTAAGTTCATATGCAAATAATAAACAACATTAACCATGCATTTTCCATATGAATAACATAACATATATCAAACATAATGTCATTAAAACTTCATGAACATAACATACTCAATCACATTCTTACCAATAGTTTGTCTTATACCGAACTCATTTCCTTTGAGTTTTTCATACATACTTGTACCAACTCGTAACCTAATCACATACTTTCTCATTTTTGACATACCCATTGAATTTCATATTGAACCATTTGGAATACTAAAAGATACTCAGGAATCTCGTACACACAGTACCGTGCTAATGCCATATCCCAGATATGGTCTTACATGTAATCTCGTATCAATGCCAATAGCCTAGTTATGGTCTTACACAAAGTCTCATATCGATGCCATATCCTAGATATGGTCTTATATGAAGTATTATATTGATGTCATATCCCAAATATGGTCTTACACGTAATCTCAGTAACCCTAATATCATGACATTTATATCCTATCTATTCCTACTGTTCAACTAGGATTTCTCTCTTGCCAGAATTTCGTTGAATATGCTCATAGAATTAATCATACATTTCATGCAATATCAAAACATTAATGTACAAATATAACATTGCATTATTTACATACGAACTTACCCTGGTACAAAAATAGTGAAAATGGACCTAATCGTCAAACACTTTATTTTTCCCCCGATTTACGTCCGAACTTCATTTTTCTTGATCTAAAATAGAAAATTCAACTCGTTTAATAAACACATTATCCAATTCAGACAAAAAATTACATTACAAAAAATTACATTTTTACCACTAACTTTTTAACTTTTTACATTTTGGCCCCTAGGCTCGTAAAATGAAACACATTCAATTTCTTTAAAACCCAAGCCTAGTTGAACTTTATTCATGCTCATAACAGCCCAAAATTTCCATTAAATCACACTTTCACTACATATTTTATAACTTTTATAATTTGGTCCTTTTTGACATTTTTATCGAAAATCACTTAGTAAGAGTCGTTTATCCCACACCAAATTTGCATAATCTACCATTAAACATCAAAATAAACAAATATATAACATGGTTCAAACCCTATACCTTGATTATTTCTTAGAAATAGATAGATCAGGTTACAACGATTTTAAAAATGTAAAGAACATTAAAAACAGGGCAAGAACGGACTTACAATCGAGCTTGAAAGTTGGCCAAACCCTAGCAATGGAGACCCTTGGAATTTTAAACTATGGTGGGAGAAGATGGATAAGATTTTTGGCTTGATATTTGCTTTTTAATTCATTTATTTACCAAATGACCAAAATTCCCCTAACTTAAAACATAACAATTCTCTTACTCCAAGTACATTTTTGTCCACTAACTTAAAAAATGGTCTAATTACCATCTAAGGATCTTCAATTTAAAATTTCATAGCAATTAGACACCTTAAACACTTAGAACTCAAAATTTGCACTTTTGTAATTTAGTCCCTTTAACTAAATTGAGTGCCCCAAACGTCAAAATTTTCGAACGAAATTTTCATGAAATCATGTCATAAAATTTTAGACCATAAAAATATAACAAGAACAAATTTCACCACTTTAGATTTGTGGTCCCGAAACCACTGTTCCGACTAGACCCGAAATCAGGCTGTTACAATGAGCATTGAATCTATGGAAGTTGTGAGTTCATGGTTAATTATGTGATTGAATATATCTTAACATTGTGATTAAATGTTTTGTAGTATGTTATGTTCATATTCTTGAATGGTAATTGAACGGTGAGTTTGCTTATTATTTCATATGACTTACTAATCTTTATAACTTACATTGTTTATTTTTTCGTGATTTATAGTGAAATCAAAGCTAGCTCGAATTTAGAAATTTTTCCGTGTTTGGTTATATGGCATGTATAGGAATTATGATCATTTTGGTATATGTTAGTAATAGATTTAACCATTTGAGTTGGCTTGTAAATGTTAAGTGTTTGGTTTTGTGTATAGCCATGAAAGTTGGCTTATTTTGGTATTTTTGGTGATGTATATATTTGTGCAAATAGCCTTTATTATGTTGTGTAATATTGTCACCTATATGCTTGCTGTGAATTGGTATTTTAGAGTACCATATGGTTGAAATTTGAATATTGGTATGCATGTGATTAGAGGTAAGAAAATGCATATATGAAGTTAACTAGTTAAGTGAATTGAGAATGTGAATTTAGTGTGAAATTGAATAGCATATTGTGGTATTTGTGTGCCTTGTATTTGATGGTATTGAAATGGCATGAATTATGCTTGGTTGAGATTGGTTTGAATGTCTATTGATGCTATGTTATATGCCAATTGATGTTTTTAGGTGGTTGCATTTTGGGTGAGAAAGATGGCTTGGTAAATAGTCTATTTTTGTCCACACGGGTAGAGACACGGGCATGTGTCTCAACAGTGTGTGACACACGGTTAGGTGACATGGACGTGTGTCCCCTGGTGTTTAATTAGAAATCAAGTCAATATGTTACACACGACCCAGCATACGGGCGTGTGACTTGACCGTGTGGCATAAGTCAGTATACCCTATAGGTTTTGCACGGCCTAGCACAAGGCCTGACACATGGGTGTATGTGGCCTTTTTGAAGGGCACACGGGCTGATCACATGAGCGTGTGGTTGGCCGTGTGACCCAAGTCAGAGAGTTACACGGGGTCAAACACGGGCAATGACACATCCATGTGATCCCATTTTGAATGTCCACACGGCCTGTGACACGGGCATGTCTTTGGTCGTGTAAGGCACACGCCGGGTCACACGGGCGTGTGTCCCCTGTATTTTGTAAAATTTTCTAAGTATTTCAAAAATTTCCAAAGCTATCGGTTTAGTCCCAAACCATTCCTAATGTATGTTTTGGGCCTCGTAGGCTTGTACTACGGAATTGATGAATGATTATGAATGACTTTTATTTGAATTTGATAATTGTATGAGAAATGTATGTTCAATTGTGTAATAAGTCTCGTAATGCTCTGTAACCTTATTCCGGCAATGAATATGGGTGAGGGGTGTTACAAATCAAGCTTAATTAGATCCGGGCAACTCAAATTCGAAGCTAGATTGAGGAAAAGAAAAAAAGTTTCAGATTAGTAGATTTTCATATACAAACAAGTGTCGAGGTAAGTTCATGTAACCAAATTGTGTTTATTTTCATGCTTGAAATGAATGTGGTATGTGATTGTATGAATTATATAAATGTTATAAATAAATGAAATAATCATATATTCAATCAAGTCTAGAAAATGTTAAGTTATGTTTGAATAATGAAATTCGATGGATATATGTGATTTCTCGTAATAAATATGGTCCTGCATATGTTACGGACAGGATATAGCTTAGACGAGAAATCCTGTTTTAGCCCTCTCGAGCATCCTGTTAAATAGTTCTTATGAGCATCCTGATCGAGAGTGATTATGCATGTGTTGCACACTATCGCAGCTCTGTGTGAGCGTCCTGTTACATGATCCGATCGGTTGTAATCCAGCATATAATGCGGACACAAATGCAACTCTTATGAGTTACCTAATATCTTCAGAGTTACCTAATAAGCTCTATGAGCTCCCTGAGTAAAACTCTTATGAGTTTCATGTATAGAAGATAAGTTTCCTGTTACATGACCCAACTGAGCATCTTGATATGTGGCTCGAGAGTGTGCTCTCTGATTGATTGCCCTAATGGGTACCCTTGATTATAAGTTGATGGTTTATAGATTTGTACACCTTGAGTGTATTATTTTAATATCAATCGATATTTCAATAATTCAACGGAATAAATTCCTTACATGATAAATTGTGAGACTAAGAGAACTATATCTCGAATGCTTCTGAACCTAAAGGTTTATAGCAAGATGAGCTCATCCATGTTTACTTGATGTACATGTGAATTATGTGACTAACTTGCTTATTTGAGTGTATGTGATTAGGAAAATTTTATAATTTGTTGATATTGTAATGCATATTTAAATGAATATGATTGATAAGTTTACTTTCCATTATACGAACTTACTAAGCATTAAATGCTTACTAGGTTTTGTTTTCTCTATTTTATATTGTTTGGAAGCTCGTTAAGGTTGGAAAACAGTCGCAAAATCATCACACTATCCTCCAGCCTATTTTGGTCTAAAAAGTAATATTATTTTGATATAATGGCATGTATAGGTTAAATTGGTCTATGTTGGCATGTAAATATTTGTTTGTAACTTAGCCATTGGAATGGATAAAAATGGATTGCTTTGGCATGTTATTATAAGGTTATATATCATGTTTAGCTTGTATGTATGTGGTTCTGTTAAATTGAATTAGAGTAAAATATAAATCATTATATGAAGGTAAGTTTGATCATATGAATATGTGATACTATTTCATATATGTTAATGATGTTTGCTTGATTTATATGATTTGAATTGGTTGGCAAATGTATACAAATGTTATTGTAGGTTAAAGGTTAAATTTGGGTGAGAAATAAAACTAAGAAATGACATTATTTTGTCCACACGGGTAGACACATAGGCGTGTGTCTTGACTGTGTGTGACACGTAGCTTGGCACATGGGCATGTGGTTTGGCTGTGTGTCCCTACATCTTAAAATGGAGAACCAAAATGGTCAAAAATTGGCACACGGGCAGAGACACGGGCGTGTGTCTCAGCCGTGTGTGATACACGACCTAGAACACAGGTGTGTGTCTTGGCCGTGTGAAACCTGCACCTAAATTTGTGAAAATTAAATTGACCACATGGCCTAGCACACAGGCATGTGGCAGACTGTGTCACACAAGTCAGAGAGTTACATAGGTGAGGACACGAGTTGGGACATGGCCGCGTGCCTCATATCAAATGCCCACACAGCTTGAGACGTGGGTATGTCATTTGGCCGTGTGAGCCACACGACCTACTTACACGGGCGTGTGACCCCTATACATGAGAAAATTTTTGAAATTTAGTGAAAAATTTTTTGAGTTCCCGGTTTAATCTCGACCTGATTCTAATGTTTAAATTGGGCCTTGAGGGTCCAGTCAAGGGACAATATGATTAGTTTTGGATATGAAATGTAAATGACATTAATTATATGAAATTACTCTGTAAACTCCGGTACTGCTTCGTAACCGTGTTCCGGTGATGAATACGTGTTAGGAGTGTTACAGGTAGGAAAATTGATCAATTGAAATATGCAAGTCAAATTGGTTGTCTTATGTACATAATTGTACAAGACAAGATATTACATATGCTGCTGGAAAATTGAGTAGGTATATAAGTAATCAAAGTAGTTTGCATTGATAATCTTTGAATAGAGTGCTTAGGTGCTTAAAGAAAACTATTAACTATGGATTGTGTTATAATGGTGTAATAGCCCAATTTTACTTGGGCCTAGTACCAAAACCAATAAATAAATCAAATAAACAATAAATAAAAAACAGTCCAAAATTAACAAATTTTTTTACAAGGCCAAAAAAAAAAAACCAGACCCAATACATAACCCAACTAAACCCTAGCCCAAATCAACCCAAAAAAGTTAAAACAAATTAGAAAAAAAGAAAAACCCTAGCTAGGTCAGCCCTAGCCGTTGCCGCTGCTCCTCCACACGCGCACCACCACCGTTAGCTTCCGTACCTCCACGTTAGCACCTCCGTACTTGCAAAAGGACAAACGAACAGCACAAAAATATTGTATATTTTTTTTATTTTTCTTCAAAAATTCGGCTATAAAACCGAAAGATAAACCATTGTATTTTTTTTTTGAGATAGAATCAATACAAAAAACAGATTAAAGGTTTAAAGGTGATTTTATTTTTCAGGTTCTTATTTCCTTTTTTCATTTTTATATGAATAATAAAGAGGGAAAGGGGAGAAAAAAACTTACCGGGTTCGGGATTTCGACACCGTGAAACTGAGGAAGTCACCTCCAAGGATAGGTGGTCGAAAATCGAAAGGTTTCTTAGGTTTTCGGGCATTTTCGTTAACATATGGGGGGTTTTGGTGTCGGATTTGGGCTCGGGAGGTCGAAATACTAAAAGGGGTCCTTTTTAGATTTTTTTGGGCCGCCACGGTGGTCCAGCAGCCGGAGCATGGTCAGTCATGATGGGCTGGTTGAGAGAATAGGGGAGAGCTTTTTCAGATTTTTTTTTTTAAAAAGCAAGGGTGAAATGATTTTTTTTTTTTTTTTTGGAAAAAATTGACTTAAATAGGGATTCCAAAACAACGTCGTTTTGGCCTATTTTCCCAGACATCAAAACTACGTCCTTTAGCCTCTGAATCGCGCGCCGACCCAACCCGCTTAGGGGATCCGCGTGTTTTTAACAATTGGGCTATTTTCCTTTTCAGTCCTTCTGCCTTTTTTATTTGTTTTAATTTAGTCATTTGGCTATTCTTTTTCTTATTTTTAAATTTGTTCGCATAATTTGTTTCATGTTTTAATTTAGTTCCTGGCCCATTAATGCGCTGGAAGTAGACACGTGTCTAGGGATTAGGATTTTTGCCCATTTGGTCCTCGTGTGTTTTCGCGCTTGTCATTTTAGTCCCTATTCGCCCATTTTTATTTTAATTTGTTGCGATTTTAGCCCCCTAATTTTATTTCGATTTTAATTCAATCCTTAGTTACTTAACTTCAATTTCTTTTCATATTTCTTATTTTATTTATTTATTTACTTATGTATTTATTTATAACTTCTTGTTTTCTTAAATTTAAAATTATTTTTTATCGAATATTTATTTTCTTTTTCTTTTTGGTTATTATTATTAGTATTATCTTATTTATTACCTTTTATTGTTATTATTAACATATTATCATTATTATTTATGTATCATTATTAATTAACATTGTTTTCATTACTATTATTTCTTTAATATTTATTTACCTAGTATTTGTAAATACATTTATCATATTATTATTTATTATATTTATATCCTTTTAAATAATTTCCAACTTTAGTCCATTTATTATTTGTATTATTATTATTATTATTATTTTCATCATTATTATTATTTTTAAACTACCCAATATTTCTCTATTTCTTTATTCATTAGTAGTTATTATTAAATTTTAAATTAAATTTTAGTCTTTATTTGTTCATTTACTTTTCTTATTATTTTATTTTATGTACCCTTTGGTTTGTTTTATTATTATTATTTACCTTTTTATTTATTTTTGCTCTCATTATTGTTATTTACATCAATGCATTTATTACTAGCCTGTTAGGCATATTAGTACAGTAATTATTTTTTTACATTTATCTATAAAATCGTGTTGCATTAATCTTTGTCCAATACAAAAATTTTCTCTTAATTAAGCAATTTTTTGTAATTCGAGATTCGAGAAATCGTACCTTAACTTACTGGGTTTTGATTTTTCTCGTCGAGCTTAAAGGACCAACTATCCTTTTTTAAATCAAACATACAAGTGAAATAAAAACTTATTCTCGAGAATTCAAAAATGTTGTGTCTTAACTCACTGGATGTGACATTTTGTTATCTCGAGGTAAGGATTTCTAAAAACAAAGGCAATATTCTATATTTAGAATTTTGAGAAAATATGCCCTAACTTACTGGGTTCCGATTTTTCATTTGACCCAAATAACCGAATATCCTTCTTAAATTTAAATGTACAAGTTTTAAAAGTCAAAGACAAGCTTAGTTTCGAGGATTCGAAATGTCGTATCCTAACTCACTGGGTATGATATTTTACTTCATCGAAAAAAAGTGGGTCTCAGCATCCAATTTTATTTATTCAAGTTTTTTTTAAATGAGGATTGTATTTTAAAATCTTTTCAAATTTTGACATTAAGACGTTAATCAATCAATTTGGTACCAATTTTAGGCGTTACGAGGGTGCTAATCCTTCCTCGTGCGTAACTGACTCCCGAACCCGTTTTCTCAAAATTTTTAGGTCAAAATCATCGTTTTAATAAATCAAAATGTTTTAATGATCAATCTCAAGGTGACCCGATCACACCTCAAAAAAGGATTAGTGGCGACTCCATTTTCATTCTTAAAGTCGACCCCCGTTTTCCAAAAAAAAAGGTTTCGATAGCTTGGCGACTCCAGTGGGGAACAATAAAAGAGTCAAGCCGAAAATTTGATTATTTTCTATCTAGTTGTCAAAAAATTGAAAATTTGATTTGAAAAATTACAATCCTCTTATTGCATTTGTTTATGTTATTTCATATGATTGATGTGGTTTGAGTCTCGTAAAATATTTTCTCATCATATTGCATAAGGACCGTTTGATCTTACCTCTTTTAAGTGGGAGTGAGAAGCTACTCCTTTGTGAGGTTTTCACCTCCGTATAGGATAGTGGATCACTTTTGGGATACATCCTACCTATGTCTTCATGAGATTTTCATCTCCGTGCAGCCATAGGGAAATGTATTCCCCTGAACTGAGCTCGGTCCGTATGAGTCTATAATGGGTGAGGATCGAGGAATCTTTTGGTTCGGGTACCTCAAATTTAGAACCAAATCGCATGTAGAAGACCCTAGGAGCCCACCCTAGATAGTACTACGCCAAACCTTAGTAGTTACCCATATAAGTGCTTGAATCTCTTTTAGTTGTTTGGAGTTTTGTTTTTGTATATTGTACTAACTTATTGTGTTTTTTCTATATTTGCATGTCATTTCATATTTGAAAGAGTGTTGATTCACGTTCGATTACTAAATTAGAGAGCTTGTCATGGAGAACAAATTTCTTGATAAAGTGGAAGATAATGCGGATGGCCGTATATTTGTAATCCATTTTATGTAAAGAATTTTGTTTTTTGGTAAAGTTTTCTAAATGAATTGAATCAGAATTGACTCCTCTTTTTGCATTCATGCATTAGCATTGGATTGCATCATGTACAATAAAACTCACAAAAGACCCTAATTGGTTAAAATCATTTCAGAGTTAATCTAGAAACCAACAAAAACTTACCAACCAAACATCATTACGATACCCTAGCAAAGACAAAAGACATGGATCAAAGATTGGAAAGACTTGAACAACTCTAAAAAGAGATGCAAGATCAACTACAATTACAAAGGCAAGAGCAAATGGCTAAAATCTAGCAAGACATGATGGACCGAATGCCGGAGTCCCAAAGAAATATGATAACTCAGTTGACCCAACTACTAACTGGAGGAATAGATAAAGGAAATGGCCACATGGTTAATACTGGAGAAGGTAACGGGGAACCTCTATATCTGTAACACCTCAAACTCGGCCCAAACACTACTACCGGATCTGGTTTGTCACTAAGAAAATTTTTAGCAAAACAAATCGTGTTGACAAAAAGCCCAAATAGAAAATTGCATAAAGTGTACCTTAATAATCAAAAGCCCAAAACTTAATTACATGTCCATGAAAGAAGTAAAACAAGAATAAATACTAAAGGCCCATTTTAAATCTAAAATGTAAACAAATGGCCTATGGCCTTATTACAATGTATTTTAAATCCATCATATAAAGCACTTTAAAAAAAACTAATATGGGGAAACTTTGTCGCCGGATCCACCTTCTTTTGCATGGCCACCTTGCACTTCACTCCGGCCCGGTCCGATGCACTAATCGTCACCTGAAAGGTTAGTTTAAAGGGGGTGAGTCGTGAGACTCAGTGTGCAACCCTCATGCACCACTAGATTTGGGACTCATTAAACTTAATAATAAATTCATTTACATGGAAACATATAATATGCAAAGCCCAACCCATTTCCCTAGGTTTCCATCAGCTACACGCCCCCGTACCAACCAACACACCATTGGAGATTTCTACAATCAACCCACACCGCTACTCTCCAAGATGGCGGTCAAGTCGCTCATCAACATATATTGGCCAAGCCCTTATAACATATAATGGCAAGCCAGTATAACGATTCACGGCATTAGCCACATCTGATGAGTTCACGGTAAAAACCGTTACTCATATACATGTACATATAACTTCCTCCTTTCATCACCCATGCCATGCAACATGCACAATAATTTAAAACATGCACAACAATTTACTCGTAACGTATAGCCAGATTATTTACTAACCTGAGGGTCTGTCGTTTAAATCCGAGATTTCAGCTTTTAATTTAATACATAAATCTTGTGAACACATATACATATATATATACATTTATTATTAATCTGATCTAGACGGTGGGGAAGTGTTACACACCTGATTTGCGTACTAAGGCTTTTGCTATATCTACGTTACTATCACTTGAAACAACTACTATTGGCCCACTATCTGACTTTGATTTTAGCCCACACTCCGTTGGCCAATCTCGCACTACAGAAACAGATCGCTTCTTGAATTTGGGCGACAATTTTACAGATCCAACCTTCTCTGATTGACTGTTAGTTGAGTCCATATTAATCCCTTAATCACTAAACCAAATAACGATGAGATCTAACTCATTAGTTAAATGTAACCTTTAAAATGAACACCTACCTAGTTAGCTGAATCTTGAATATCCTTTAGAAATTGTCACCTCCAACCTTCCTACATTCGGCCATCAACCAAATATCAAACCAATCGTTACACACATTCAACCTAACCCCACACAGTATTCGGCCAAAGCACAGAAAATCATGGAAGACCATTCGGCCATACTTACCACTTCTTACCATCGATTTTCCCCCAAATCAGCTTTAAAGGAACAGGTTCGGCTTCTAGGAGTAAAGAGTATAATCAAAAGGACCTTGGAACAATGGTTTAGATTAGGAGTTTGATAAAAATAAGGGAATCACAGAAAAGGAAAATTCCCAAAACTTACCGAATTACTAAGGAGTATACGGCTTACAGTGCACCTTCGAGAAAACAGTGATCTCACTTGTAGATTCGGCTATGGGAGATGAGGGTATGAACAAAGGAATTCGGCTTTTAGAAAAAGAAAAAAAAGAGAAACTGTAGAGAAGGCTTGGAAATTTTGGCAGAGAATGAGAGAAGAATAGGGTTTCAGAATATCGAAATTGAAGAATACTACTCCCTATTTATAGAGAAATTTTGGCATACCCACACACACAGAGTTGGAATTTCGACCAACTCTCCCCTCCCAGAGTTGGATTTTCGACCAACTCTGCTGTCATCTGATAGCTTTTAACTCTCCTGATAACTCAATCCTTATCTTACCTTTAGGAGAGCCCACCTTAAAACCAACTCCTCCTTATTAATTATCAGCTTTTAACACTTAAAATAAAAGAAATAACTCCTCAAAAGGTAGTCTAATTGCCATCCACCCCTTCCCATTTAAGTGCCGAATTGGACCCATCTTTTAAGGCCCAATCAGCCACACAAGGGCCCAAATTTCTCCCCCCTTATGGCACCACCTTATGCCCACTTAATGCACTTTAATTCTTTGGGCCACAAGCCCAGCTTGTCACTTAATTATCCATCTTCTTAAATTATAAGCTAACACCATTTATTAGCCACCTAACCTAATTTTTTTAAAGCCCAAAATATCACTTAAACTACTCAGAACATTAATTTAAGCTCTAATCCATATATTTAATCAAGGTCTCAGTCCGAGCCTTAAATTCTTGAAATAACATGTTAAACTAACATATAAATGCACAGGCCCACATTTAGGATGTTACAGTTCTACCCTTCTTAAAGAAATTTCGTCCTCGAAATTTCCAACTAACTAGAAATCATACTATTTAAGTCTCACCACTAGACTTTCGCTGCGCACTCTAATTCTAAAGCCAAAATAAACACTTAGTATACTACGGTAGGGTACGAACCATTATTCGCATCTAAAGCGTCTTCGTCCTCTTGTACTCATTCTTTCGATCGACTTTACCTGATTAAGAATTTTATGAATAATTAATTCTTCCCACTTATTAACCGCGAACAATCTTATGTAAAATCATTTCGATAGTAGTCCTTTCGAATTCGAATTCTATCTACGGGTTTAGTTCTCAAGTCGATACTTTCTAGTCCTAGAGTTCACCTTCAGTCAACATTCAACACACATCAATAATAAAAACAACCTTATAAACTTACATTCACCACCTAAGGGTATTTTCGTCGTTTCACTACCCAGGGGTATTTTCGTAATTTTACCTATAGGGGTATTTTCGTAATTTTTTTCAAAATAGTGTATCTTGGTGATGTTTCAAAATAAGGGTATTTTGGTAATTTTGCAATCTGAGGGTATTTTGGTAATTTTACAAACCTGGGGTTATTTTAGCAATTCACAAAATTTGGGGTATTTTGGTCATTTCCAAATTAAGGGTGTTTTGGTCATTTACAACTCAGGGGTAATTTGGTAATTTTACAATTCAAGGATATTTTGATGATGTTGTTGTTGTTGTTATTGTTGTTTTTTTTGTTTTCTATGGGAAGATTCTGCTGACTTTGTAAATCGGGGTATTTCTGCAAACTATAGGTATTTTTTTCAAAGTAAAGATATTCTAAAAAATTTTTGTGAGAAAAACAGGTGGCTGGTCCCTTTCGGGCTTTAATTGTAGTTTTGGCCTGTCAACACGTACTCATAACTAGGGTGAATAGTCACTACGCACCAGGTAGGATTCTAGTGGAAAGGAGGTGATTCACTAGGACTGCTTAAGTACCAAGCTTTCCCTGAATCCACTCTTAGACATGCATATGCCTATTGCCACACCCTGTCATGGCTAAAGTGAACAATCACTATGCACCAGGTGAGATTCCTGCGAAGAGGAGGTGAGTCACTCGGACTGCTTAAATACCAAGCTCTTTCGGATCTACTCTTGACATGCATATGCTTGTTTCCACACTTTAGTCTTGTGACTTGTTTCTGAGTTTTGTTTAATAAAGTTAAGTCTTATGGATTTTAAGAATTTGTTTGTCTAAGCCTAGAGTCCATCAAGTTCTAACCTAAATAGTCTACGTCCCATAAGCCCATTAAGCCCACATTTATATCACACCATGGTTTAGAGTACTTACCTGGCGAACTTGGCCGGAGACGCAGGTGCCATGCTGAGCTAATAAACCTTTACTAATAAAAATCCATGTTTTAAAAACCCATTTTTAGAAAATCTTTTGGGCCCAAAATCCCAAAGTCGAGTTTTGAACTGGGCTCTGATTCTAATTTGTAACACCCCAAACCCGGCCCAAACACTACTACCGGATCTGGTTTGTCACTAAGAAAGTTTTTAGTAAAACAAATCGTGTTGACAAAAAGCCCAAATAGAAAATTACATAAAGTGTGCCTTAATAATAAAAAGCCCAAAACTTAATTACATGTCCATGAAAGAAATTAAAACGAGAATAAATACTAAAGGCCCGTTTTAAATCTAAAATGTAAACAAATGGCCTATGGCCTTATGACAATGTATTTTAAATCCATCGTATAAAGTACTTTAAAAAAACTAATATGGGAAACTTTGTCACGGATCCACCTTATTTTGCATGGCCACCTTGCGCTTCACTCCGCCTGGTCCGATGCACTAATCGTCACACGAAAGGTTAGTTTAAAGGGGTGAGTCATGAGACTCAAGTGTGCAACCCTCATGCACCACTAGATTTGGGCACCATTAAACATAATAATAAATTCATTTACATGGAAACATATAATATGCAAAGCCCAACCCATTTGCCTAGGTTTCCATCCACTACACGCCCCCGTACCAACCAACACACCATTGGGGATTTCTACAATCAACCCACATCACATCTCCAAGATGGCAGTTAAGCTGCTCATCAACATATATTGGCCGAAGCCCTTATAACATATAATGGCCAAAGCCCGTATAACAGTTCACGGCATTAGCCGCTATAGTAGTTCATGATAAAAATCGTTACTCATATACATGTACATATAACTTCCTCCTTTCATCATCCACGCCATGCAACATGTACAACAGTTTACTCGTAACATATAGTCAGATTATTTACTAACCTGAGGGTCCGTCGTTTAAATCAGAGATTTCGGCTTTTAATGTAACATATAAATCTTGTGAACACATATACATATATATACATTTATTATTAATCAGATCTAGACGGTGGGGAAGTGTTACACACTTGATTTGCGTACTAAGCCTTTTGCTATATCTACGTTACTATCACTTGAAACAACTACTATTGGCCCACGATCTGACTTTGATTTTGGCCCACACCCCGTTGGCCAATCTCCCACTACCAAAATAGATCACTTCTTGAATTTGGGCGACGATTTTACAGATCCAACCTTCTCTGCTTGACTGTTAGTTGAGTCTATATCAATCCCTTAATCACTAAACCAAATAACGATGAGATCAATCCCTTAATCACTAAACCAAATAACGATGAGATCTAACTCTTTAGTTAAATGTAACCTTTAAAACGAACACTTACCTAGTTAGCCAAATCCTGAATATCCTTTAGAAATTGTCACCACCAACCTTCCTACATTCGGCCATCAACCAAATATCAAACCAATCGTTACACACATTCAACCTAACCCAACATAGTATTCGGCCAAAGCACAAAAAATCGTGGAAGACCTTTCGGCCATACTTACCACTTCTTACCTTCGATTTTTCCACCAAATTGGCTTTAACAGGATAGTTTCGGCTTCTAGGAGTAAAGAGTATAATCGAAAGGACCTTGGAACAGTGGTTTAGATTAGGAGTTTGATAAAAATAAGGGAATCACAGAAAAGGAAAAAATCCCAAAACTTACCGGATTACTAAGGAGTATACGGCTTACAGTGCATCTTCGGGAAAACAGAGATCTCACTTGTAGCTTCAGCTATGGGAGATGAGGGTATGAACAAAGGAATTCGAATCTTAGAAAAAGAAAAAAAAGAGAAAATATAGAGAAGGCTTGGCAATTTCGGCAGAGAATGAGAGAAGAATAGGGTTTCAGAATATCAAAATTGAAGAATACTACTCCCTATTTGTAGAGAAATTTTAGCATACCCACACACACAGAGTTGGAATTTTGGCCAACTCTCCCCTCCCAGAGTTGGATTTTTAGCCACATCTGCTGTCATCTGATAGCTTTTAACTCTCCTGATTACTCAATCGTTATCTTACCTTTAGGAGAGCCCACCGTAAAACCAACTCCTCCTTATTAATTATCAGCTTTTAACACTTAAAATAAAAGAAATAACTCCTAAAAGGTAGTCTAATTTCCGTCCACCCCCTTCCCATTTAAGTGCCAAATTAGACCCATCTTTTAAGGCTCAATCGGCCACACAAGGGCCCAAATTCCTCCCCCCTTATGGCGCCACCTTATGCCCACTTAATGCACTTTAATTCTTTGGGCCACAAGCCCAGCTTGTCACTTAATTATCCATCTTCTTAAATTATAAGCTAACACCATTTATTACCCACCTAACCCAATTTGTTTTAAAGCCCAAAATATCACTTAAACTACTCAGAACATTAATTTAAACTCGAATCCATATATTTAATCAAGGTCTCAGCCCGAGCCTTAAATTCTTGAACTAACATGTTAAACTAACATATAAATGCACAGGCCCACATTTAGGATGTTACAGTTTACCCTCCTTAAAGAAATTTCGTCATCGAAATTTCCAACTAACTAGAAATCATACTATTTAAGTCTCACCACTAGACTTTCGCTGTGCACTCTAATTCTAAAGCCAAAATAAACACTTAGTATACTACGATAGGGTACGCAGCATTATTCGCATCTGAAGCGTCTTCGTCCTCTTATACTCATTCTTTCGATCAACGTTTATTTGATTAAGAATTTTATGAATAATTAATTCTTCCCATTCATTAACCGCGAACAATCTTATGTAAAATCATTTCGATAGTAGTTCTTTCGAATTCGAATTCTATCTACGAGTTTAGTTCTCAAGTCGATACTTCCTAGTCCTTGAGTTCACCTTCTGTCAACATTCAGCACACATCAATCATAAAAACAGGCTTATAAACTTAATTCACCACCTAGGGGTATTTTTGTCGTTTCATTACCTAGGGGTATTTTTTGTAATTTTACCTACAGGGGTATTTTCGTAATTTTATTCAAAATAGTGTATCTTGGTGATGTTTCAAAATAAGGGTATTTTGGTAATTTTACAAACCTGGGGTTATTTTAGTAATTTATAAAATCGAGGGTATTTTGGTCATTTGCAAATTAAGGGTGTTTTGGTCATTTACAACTCAGGGGTAATTTGGTAATTTTACAGTTCAAGGATATTTTGATGTTGTTGTTGTTGTTATTGTTGTTTTTTTTTGTTTTCTATGGGAAGATTCTGTTGACTTTGTAAATCGGGGTATTTCTGCAAACCATAGGTATTTTTTTCAAAGTAAAGATATTCTAAAAAATTTTTGTGAGAAAAACAGGTGGCTGGTCCCTTTCGGGCTTTTATTGTAGTTTTGGCCTGTCAACACGTACTCGTAACTAGGGTGAATAGTCACTACGCACCAGGTAGGATTCTAGTGGAAAGGAGGTGAGTCACTAGGACTGCTTAAGTACCAAGCTTTCCCTGAATCCACTCTTAGACATGCATATGCCTATTGCCACACCCTGTCATGGCTAAAGTGAACAATCACTATGCACCAGGTGAGATTCCTGCGAAGAGGAGGTGAGTCACTCGGACTGCTTAAATACCAAGCTCTTTCGGATCTACTCTTAGACATGCATACGCTTGTTACCACACTTTAGTCTTGTGACTTGTTTACAGGTTTTGTTTAATAAAGTTAAGTCTTATGGATTTTAAGAATTTGTTTGTCTAAGCCTAGAGTCCATCAAGTTCTAACCTAAATAGTCTACGTCCCATAAGCCCATTAAGCCCACATTTATATCACACAATGGTTTAGAGTACTTACCTGGCGAACTTGGCCGGAGACGCAGGTGCCATGCTGAGCTAATAAACCTTTACTAATAAAAATCCATGTTTTAAAAACCCATTTTTAGAAAATCTTTTGGGCCCAAAATCCCAAAGTCGAGTTTTGAACTGGGCTCTGATACCAATTTGTAACACCTCAAACCCGGCCTAAACACTACTACCGGATCTGGTTTGTCACTAAGAAAATTTTTAGTAAAACAAATCGTGTTGACAAAAAGCCCAAATAGAAAATTACATAAAGCGTGCCTTAATAATCAAAAGCCCAAAACTTAATTACATGTCCATGAAAGAAATTAAAACGAGAATAAATACTAAAGGCCCGTTTTAAATCTAAAATGTAAACAAATGGCCTATGGCCTTATTACAATGTATTTTAAATCCATCGTATAAAGTACTTTAAAAAAAACTAATATGAGGAAACTTTGTTGCCGGATCCACCTTCTTTTGCATGGCCACCTTGCGCTTCACTCCGGCCCGGTCCGATGCACTAATCGTCACCTGAAAGGTTAGTTTAAAGGGGGTGAGTCGCGAGACTCAGTGTGCAACCCTCATGCACCACTAGATTTGGGCACCATTAAACATAATAATAAATTCATTTACATGGAAACATATAATATGCAAAGCCCAACCCATTTCCTAGGTTTCCATCGCTACACGCCTGTACCAACCAACACACCATTGGGGATTTCTACAATCAACCCACACTACTCTCCAAGATGGCGTTAAGTCGCTCATCAACATATATTGGCCAAGCCCTTATAACATATAATGGCAAGCTCATTATAATGATTCACGGCATTAGCCATTCTGAGTTCATGATAAAATCGTTACTCATATACATGTACATATAACTTCCTCCTTTCATCACCCATGCCATGCAACATGTATAACAGTTTACTCGTAACATATAGTCAGATTATTTACTAACCTGAGGGTCCGTCGTTTAAATAAGAGATTTCGGCTTTTAATGTAACATATAAATCTTGTGAAGACATATACATATATATACATTTATTATTAATCAGATCTAGACGGTGGGGAAGTGTTACACACCTGATTTTCGTACTAAGGCTTTTGCTATATCTACGTTACTATCACTTGAAACAACTACTGTTGGCCCACGATCTGACTTTGATTTTGGCCCACACCCCGTTGGCCAATCTCGTACTATCGAAATAGATCGCTTCTTGAATTTGGGCGACGGTTTTACAGAGTCCAACCTTCTCTACTTGGCTGTTAGTTGAGTCCATATCAATCCCTTAATCACTAAACCAAATAACGATGAGATCTAACTCATTAGTTAAATGTAACCTTTAAAACGAACACTTACCTAGTTAGCCGAATCCTGAATATCCTTTAGAAATTTTCACCACCAACCTTCCTACATTCGGCCATCAACCAAATATCAAACCAATCGTTACACACATTCAACCTAACCCCACATAGTATTTGGCCAAAGCACAGAAAATCATGGAAGGCCATTCGACCATACTTACCACTTCTTACCTTCGATTTTTCCACCAAATCGGCTTTAACAGACGATTTAAACTTCTAGGAGTAAAGAGTATAATCGAAAGGACCTTGGAACAATGGTTTAGATTAGGAGTTTGATAAAAATAAGGGAATCACAGAAAAGGAAAAATCCCAAAACTTACCGGATTACTAAGGAGTATACGGCTTACAGTGCACCTTCGGGAAAACAGAGATCTCACTTGTAGATTCAACTATGGGAGATGAGGGTATGAACAAAGGAACTCGGCTCCTAGAAAAAGAAAAAAAAAAGAGAAACTGTAGAGAAGGCTTGGAAATTTCGGCAGAGAATGAGAGAAGAATAGGGTTTCAGAATATCGAAATTGAAGAATACTACTCCCTATTTATAGAGAAATTTTGGCATACCCACACATATAGAGTTGGAATTTTGACCAACTCTCCCCTCCCAGAGTTGGATTTTTGGCTAACTCTGCTGTCATCTGATAGCTTTTAACTCTCCTGATAACTCAATCCTTATCTTACCTTTAGGAGAGCCCACCTTAAAACCAACTCCTCCTTATTAATTATCAGCTTTTAACACTTAAAATAAAAGAAATAACTCCTAAACGGTAGTCTAATTGCCGTCCACCCCTTTCCCATTTAAGTGCCAAATTTGACCCATCTTTTAAGGCCCAATCGGCCACACAAAGGCCCAAATTCCTCCCCCTTATGGCGCCACCTTATGCCCACTTAATGCACTTTAATTCTTTGGGCCACAAGGCCAGCTTGTCACTTAATTATCCATCTTCTTAAATTATAAGCTAACACCATTTATTAGCCACCTAACCCAATTTTTTTTAAAGCCCAAAATATCACTTAAACTATTCAGAACATTCATTTAAACTCTAATCCATATATTTAATCAAGGTCTCAGCCCGAGCCTTCAATTCTTGAACTAACATGTTAAACTAACATATAAATGCACAGACCCACATTTAGGATGTTACACTATCCTCCGGGTTTTGCTCCAACAAATACATAGACACAACCTGAGGTGTATCTGCGAGGGATACCCATCACTATCAGACCCCAACAATATCAGGCTAGTACCTCGGCACCAATGAACTACTCAACGAGTTTAGTTTCCAATCCGGGGAACAATCCAACCAATCTTATAGTTCCTGATCTAGACGAAATGGAAAACATAGAAAAAGCAAGGGTGGAACTGCCAAAACAACTCGATGATCGGTACAGGTGGTTAGAGGAAAAACTCAGAGCAATGGAGAATGCTAATTACCATGGCGGGGTTGGTGCTAAGGATTTAAGTTTAGTCCCAGATCTAGTACTCCCATCGAAATTCAAGACTCTAGAATTTGAAAAGTATAATGGGACTAGTTTTCTTAAAGCTCACATCATGATGTTCTGTCAAATGATGACAGGGTATGTTAATAATGACCAACTATTAATCCATTGCTTCCAAGACAGCCTGATTGGGTCGGCTACCAAATGGCACAACCAGCTGAGCCATGCCAAAATCCACTCGTGGAAGGACTTAGCACAGGATTTCATGAAGCAATATAGCCATGTAATAGACATGACACCTGATAGAATTATACTGCAGAATATGAAAAAGAAGCAAAGTGAGATCTTCAGACAATATGCCCAGAGATGGAGAGAGGTGGCAACCCAAGTCCAACCACCTCTTCTGGAAAAAGAAACAACGATGCTTTTCATCAATACTCTGAAAGACCCATTCATTAACCATATGTTGGGAAGCACTACCATGAGCTTCTTAGATATAGTAATGCCCGGTGAGCTGATTGAAAATGCCTTGAGGAGTGGGAAGATAGACACAAGGGAAAGTACCAAAAGGTCAACCCCGAAGGAAAATGACAATGAAGTGGATAGCGTGAGCATGTTTAGTAAAAGGTATCCCAAGCCAATCACTATGGGTCAGCTGAGGGCCGTAACCACTAGCTATCAATGCCCTTTAAGGCAAGAATCCAACTCGAGGCTAAACTCTAAAAACTCCAGTACACTCCCATCCCTATGACGTATAGGGAGTTATACCAAAATCTGTTTGACGCCCATGTGGTATCTCCATTCTACTCAAAACCTATGCAGCCTCCATTTCCCAAATGGTACGTCGTGAACGCCCAATGCGAGTACCACACAGGAATCATGGGACACTTGATAGAAAACTGCACCACTTTTAAAAAATTAATTGAAAGGCTCATCCAAATGGGCATTGTGAAATTTGACGATCCGTCTGGTGTAGAAAATTTGTTACCTAATCATGTTGATAAGGGGGTAAATGCGATAATCGAGGATACTGGGAAGAGAATCAAGAAGAGTGTTGCAGAAGTAAAAATCCAATTGAAATGAGTTTTGAAACAAATGATGGACATGAGATTAATCATTCAGAATTCAGAGAAGACACCCAAAGGATGAGGAGTTACTGTGAATTCCACATTGAAGAAGGTCATGAAATCCAAGAATGCACTGAATTCAAAGATTTGGTGTAGAGCCTAATGGATAATAAAGAGTTGCAATTCCTTGAAGAAGTCAAAGGCCGGAAGGAGTGTTGGGAAATCTAAACATTAACACCGTATCTAAAGAGGGAGCCGAAAAAGAGAATTCATCAGACATTTTCCCTTGCGTACCTGGGGGTGTTTTGAGTAATGGGACTGCCTAAGAGACCCTGTATTTTTTAAAGCCAATTCGGGGTAATTCCAAAACATGCTTATTGCTTTTATCCTAGGAGCAATAAGAATCCTTTTGTGAAATAGGCATACGTCTAATATATTTATTTTAATAAAATGCATATTTGTTTCACTTCAAGCAAATATTCTTTTATTGTTTCCATTTCATTTGTAATCATACCACACAAGAAAAATATTCTTAGATTCTTTTGTTCTTCGAATCTTCCTTCGTCCCTATAACAAGTCTCCAGATATCAATAATATGAGCGACACTGCTATTGACCCAGAACCTCTTTTTGAGCAAGATATGTGTCTAGAGGAACCTCAGGACTTTGAAGATGACTGAAACTTTAGCTTAATTCCTGATTTGTTAAGGATGAGAAAAAGATCCCACCTTACAAAGAATTAGTAGAATCTATGGCCTTTCTATATGTGGGGCATGGATGTTAGTGGGCCAATCATACCAAAAGCTTCTAACGAGTATCGATTTATCTTTGTGGTCGTCGATTACTTCACCAAGTGTGCAGAAGCTACTTCACATGTCGATGTCACAAAGTCGACAGTCAGTAAATTCTATGTCAGTATGGAATGCCAAAAATGATCATATCTGATGATACATTAAATTTGAACAATAGCATGATATCAGAAGTTTACAGTCTGTTCAAGATTAAACACCGCATCTCCCTAAAATGAATGAAGAAAGAAAAAGAAGAAGACGAAGAAGAAGAAGAAGTAGAAGAAAATGAGGGATCGTGGCGAAAATGATTGAGATTCATATGCTTGTCTAATGTCTGTCAGGAACTCCACCTGGGCAACACCTTTCTCATTGAAGTTGAGATTCCTTCCCCTCAAGTCTTGTCAGAGCTGAAGTTGGATAAAATAGAATGGATCCAATCTCGGTATGATCAGCTAAATTTGATCAAAGAGAAGAGGTTGAAAGGTATCCGTCATGGTCAAATATGCGAGCTTACAAAAAAAAAGGTTCATCTCAGAAAATTCGATGAGAAGGACTTAGTTTTGAAAAGGATCGTTCATATACAAAAGTACTTCTGAGGAAAGTGGATGTTGAATTAGGAAAGACCTTAAGTAAAGAATGCCTTCTTTGAAAAAGCATTGATTTTAACCGAGATGGATGGTAAGAACCTGCCTAATCCCATAAATTTAAATTCAGTCAAGAAGAACTAGGTTTTAAAAAAATTTAAAAAAAGAAAAGAAAAATGAGAGACCAGGGTGAAAACCCACAAAGGGCGCCTTGAGACCAAAAGGGTTTTTGAATTGAAAACTTAAGAAAGGGCAATTCAAATTTTGATCGAAGGTGGGGCATGTAGTAGTCTTCTTTTCTCCGAATTAACAAGGAGAGAGGATGCTACATATTGGGGCATCAACAAAGTACTCCATTTCTTCTAAACACATGTCAAGTCAAGGGATCCTCAAGAAGTTTGTACGGAGAAGCTCATGTTGAGAAATCTGGGGCACCTATTTTCACCTTATTCATTTTGAATCTTAGCAAAATTTGCTATCTTGATTAATTCATTTTTGAGCTTTGCTCCCAATAAAATTTCATCTTGTCCATTGCGATAATCTTTTTCAAGCATTTTTCATTGAAATAATGATTATTGGACCAATAATGCTCAAGCAAAAGGAGTTTTGCATATTACTCTGGAAGCTTCTAAATAGTATGAGGACCTAAAACATGACCATTAGTCAGAACTAATGAAACTCATGAGTTAAAAGCATTTAAGAATGAATAGTCCAAATTATGACTATTCATTCAGATCTTCTGTCAAAGATACTGGCTAAACAAGAAGGCATGGTAGCATATCAATGATAGAACCTTCATGAATGACGAGCAATGACAACCTAAGCATTAAAAAGGGATCATTCTTAAAAAATGACATTCTGCATTCATGCAAATGTCATTCGTACACATCCAAATAGGAGCATTTGATTCATTCTGATCATGACTTCCTAATCATTTGCCACAAAAATAGGCCCATGAAATAAATTTTACAGGTCGTGTTACCTCGAGAATGGTGCAATAGACCAATGAAGTTACAAACCTTATCTCCCTAGAGTTGCAGTGGAGTAGGTTGAAGTTACAAGTCTTATCTCCCTGAAGTTTATATGGAGCAGACTAAAGATAGCGAATCTTAGTTCCCTGGAGTTGTAGTGGAATAGATTGAAGCTATAAAGTACAGATCCTATCTCTATGATGTTGCAACAGAGCAGATTATGGCGAACCTTATCTCCCTAAAGTTGTAGTAGAGCAGATTGAAGCTACAATTCTTATTCCCTGGAAGTTGTAGTGGAGCAGATTTAAGTTATGAGCTACAAGTCCTATACCTCTGAAGTTGCAGTAGGTCGGATCAAATCCACCATGGCAAATCTTATTTCCTTAAAGTTACAGTGGAGCTGACTGAAGACAGTTAATCTTATTTCCCTAGCATTGCAGTGGAATAGATTAAAACTACAAATTATGGAGGATCTTATCTTCCTAAAGTTACAGTGGAGCAGATTGAAGCCACAGCCTTATCTCCCTAAAGTTGCAGCGGAGCAGACTGAAGAAAACGAATCTTATTTCCATGAAGATACAGTGGAACAGATTGAAGCTACGGCAGATCTTATCTTCCTAAAGTTGCAGTGGAGCAGATTGAAGCCACCAGCCTTATCTCCCTGAAGTTGCAGTGGAGCAAACTGAAGACAGTGAATCTTATCTCCTTGAAGTTGTAGTGGAGCAGATTGAAACCACCAGACCTTATCTCCCTGAAGTTGCAGTGGAACAGGTTGAAATTACCAATTCTTATCTCTTTAAAGTTCCAACGGAGTAGATCAAAGCTACAAATCTTTTCTCCCTAAAATTACATTCGATCGGATCGAAGCACCAATTCCTACACCCTTGAAGATGTGGTGGAATGGAAAGAGGCTACTTGAAGAAAAGAAGCATCAATAAGTCAAGATTCGACAAGACCGGGCAAAATTGGTCCTTTCAAAGTCTTTGCTCCATTCTCGTTACACGACAATCAGTAAAGAGGGGCAGTTGTAATAGCCCAATTTTACCCGAGCCCAGTGCCAAAACCAATAAATAAATCTAGTAAACAATAAATAAAAACAGTGCAAAATTAACAAGTTTTTTTTACAAGGCCCAAAAAAAATAGACCCAATACACAACCCAACTAAACCTTAGCCCAAATCAGCCAAAAAAAATTAAAACAAATCACAAAAAAAAAACCCTAGCTAGGTCAGCCCTAGCTGCCACCACCGCTCCTACACACGCGCGCCACCACTATTGGCTTTTGTACCTCCACGTCTGCACCTCCGTACCTGCAAAAGGACAAGTGAACAACACAAAAATATTGTATATTTTTTATTTTTTTCAAAAATTCAGCTATAAAATCGAAAGATAAACCATTGTATTTTTTTTTTGGAGACAGAATCAATACAAAAAATAGATTAAATGTTGAAAGGTGATTTTATTTTTCAAGTTCTTATTTTTCTTTTTTCATTTTTATACGAATAATAAAGAGGAAAAGGGGAGAAGAAAACTTACTAGGTTCGGGATTTTGACACCATGAAACTGAAAAAGTTGCCTCGGAGGATAGATGGCTGGAAACCGAAAGGTTTCTTGGGTTTCAGGCGTTTTCGTTAACATTTTTGGGGGGGTTTGGTGTCAGATTTGGGCTCGGGAGGCTGAAATACTAAAAGGGGTCCTTTTTAGATTTTTTTTGGACCACCACGGTGGTCCAGCAACCGGAGCATGGTCGGCCATGATGGGCTAGTTGAGAGAATAGGGGAGAGCTTTTTCAGATTTTTTTTTTTTTAAAAGCAAGGGTGAAATGATTTTTTTTTTGGAAAAAATTGACTTAAATAGGGGTTCCAAAATGACGTCGTTTTGGCCTATTTCCCTGACATCAAAACAACATCATTTAGCCTCTGACCCGTGCACTGACCCGACCCGCTTAGGGGATCCGCGTGTTTTTAACAATTGGGTTATTTACCTTTCAGTCCTTCCGCCTTTTTTATTTGTTTTAATTTAGTCCTTTGGCTATCCTTTTTGTTATTTTTAAATTTGTCCGCATAATTTGTTTCATGTTTTAATTTAGTCCTTGGCCCATTGATGCGCTGGAAGTGGACACGTGTCCAGGGATTGAGATTTTTGCCCATTTGGTCCTCGCGTGTTTTCGCGCTTGTCATTTTAGTCCCTGTTCGCCCTTTTTTTATTTTAATTTGTTGCGATTTTAGCCCCTTAATTTTTTTCGATTTCAATTCAATCCTTAGTTACTTAACTTCAATTTCTTTTCATATTTCTTATTTTATTTATTTATTTACTTATTATTTATTTATAACTTCTTATTTTCTTAAATTTTAAAATTGTTTTTTATCGAATATTTATTTTATTTTTTTCTGAATTAAGTTTGATATAGTGATAAAGCCGAGAAGTCCCATACGAACCTAGGAATAGATAGGTATCTGTTCTGTTTTATCATGTAAGACCAAGTCTGGGACATTGGCGTTGATTTGAAATTTGTGTAAAACCTTGTCTGGGACGTAGGCATCGATATGAATCATATGTAAAAGACCTCGTCTGGGACGTAGGCATCGATATGAACTTTATGAGTAAGACCATGTCTGGGACATCGGCATCATATTGACTCGTGTAAGACCATGTCTGGGACGTTGGCATCGTTATGATCTGTACGTATAAGACCCTGTCTGGGACAGTGGCATTGATATACAAGTGCATGTAAAACCTCGTCTGGGATGTTGGCATTGTACAACTATTTTGAGCTTTCTGAGTATCCTACTAGGTTTCTAAGGGTTCAACAGGCAAGTCTGCAATACGAATGGTATATCCGAGCTATGATTAATTAAGTGAATGAATATCCAATCTAGGTGCTTGAATGTGCATTAAGTATGCATGAATGGTAAGTATGCATATGACTTTGATTTCAAGAAAAGTTTGTTTGAATAGGATAATGTGAATGAGATGCAAGAAAGATTATGAATGAGCTATGTGTTTCAAATGAGTTTTGAATAGATAAATGTGACAAAGGTAGTTATAAGTATGAATCAAGCATATACATGATAAATTGTTAAGTGAATGAGATGTGCAAATGTATCAAATTGCATATATGCTTTTCAAGTCAAGTTTATTTGTATATTACTTACTAAGCTTTTGGAAAGCTTAATCTGTGTGTGTGTTTTCTCTGTTTTATAGGTCGTCGAAGCTACTAAAGGCTCGGGATTGTTAAGGATTGTCATCACACTACTAAATTTATTTTGGTACCCTTTTGAAAATGTATATGGCTAATTATGGCATGTATAGGCTAGATAGGTGTATATGTTTATGAAGTGAGCATGACCATGTGTATTGGCAAGTTTTTGAGTTGATAAACGTTTGAATGAAAGAGTTATGAAGCAGATATTTAGTCTGTTTTGATGCATATGAAATGGTTAAGTTTTGGTTAAGCAAATGGATGATACATGTTTGAAATGATGTAGGATTTAGTTTGTAATTTGGTATGAATGGAATTGGTATTGGATGTATGGATGAAGTGAACCATTTGATATGTTTCGGTTGCCATATATGCATATTATGTTTTGGTATATATATTGCTTGTAGGAAGACCCTAAATGGGTGGCATATTGGCCTTGTAAAATGGCCTATAATGTCACACGGTTGAGGCACACGGGCGTGCCTAAGACCGTGGGTAAATTGGTAGAATATGGCTTGAGTTGCACGCAGCCTCGACAAGGGTGTGCTTGATGGCCGTGTGAGAAATAGCAGTATGTGATCTAGTAGTACACGTCCTTAGCATACGGGTGTGCTTGGTAGCCGTGTTGGTTTTGGCAGTATATAGCCACGGGGAAGACACATGGGTGTGTCAAGTAGCCGTGGGAGAGGCACGGCCTACCCCCACGGTCGTGTGTCCCCTGCATTTAGAAAACTTTTAGTTTTTCTCAAAATTTAGTATGCGTTTTGATTTAGTCCCGAATCGGTTATTATCATGCTTAAGGTCTCGATGATCTACATAAGGGACATCATGCTAGATATTATTGAATGCATGTATGATTAATTCTATAAATGTTTCTGATCTGTCTGGTAACGCCTTTAACCTTAATCCGATGACGGATACGGGTTAGAGGTGTTATATTTGGTTGGTATCAGAGCTACTATTTAGTTGATTCTCAGACTAACGTAGCGTGTTAGAGTCTAGCTATACATGCCATATATTTGAACTGTGATAGTGTGATGAATCCTGACGTGTAAAATGTGATTTTTGTATAGCAATGGATCTCGAAAGAGCTGTAGCTGACGACGTAGAAAGTAATGCGCCTGATCCCGCGCAAGGGACCTCTAATTTAAGATCGATTACGAGAAGTTAGGAGGGAGAAGCTAAACAAGCTTTCTTCCAGATGATGAGTGAGTGGTTCACTCAATTCATGAGAAATAACCCGACTATTTTGCAACCCCCACCCCCGGTTAATCCCTCTCAGACATCCAATTTACCTCCGACTGCAAATCTGAATTTGTTGAGTAAGCCTCCAGTTGACAAGATTCGTAAGTATGGGGCAGAAGAATTCCGAGCTACCAAGGATGATGATGCTGAAAAGGCCGAGTTCTGGACTAAAAATAGTATCCGAGTATTCGATGAAATGTCTCTGACTCCGGATGAATGTATAAAGTGTGTTGTATCCTTGCTTCGAGAAGCGGCTTATCAATGGTGGAAAACCTTAATTTTTGTTGTTCCAAGAGAACGGGTTACATGGGATTTCTTTCAGATTGAATTTTGGAAGAAATATATCAGTGAGAGATTCGTCGATCAGAAATGAAAAGAATTTTTTGAACTAAAGCAAGGCCGTATGACTGTTACAGACTATGAACGGGAATTTGTCAGGTTGAGTCAGTACGCTCGTGAATGCGTATCATCTGAAGCTATAATCTGTAAAAGATTCGAAGATGGTCTGAATGAAGATATTCATTTGCTAGTCGGGATATTAGAAATAAAAGAGTTCGTTACACTCGTTGATTGAGCATGCAAAGCTGAAGCACTTGGGAAAGATAAAAGAAAAGATGAAACTAAAGCCCGAGATATGAGAAAGAGATTTCAGAACAAATCATTTCAATCTACTCCGAAGAGATTTAGAGATGATCAAAATCGTTCTAGGGATAACGCGAGACATTTGAACAGGACCTGAGATAGATTGCAAATGAGTTCCAAAATCCCAGCAACTTCTATGGCCAGTGTTGGTAATGTTTGATTTGAGAGACCTGAATGTGAACATTACAAAAAGAGGCATCCGAGAAGCTACAGATTAAATGATGAAGCTTGCTTCAGATGTGGATCGCTTGATCATTTTATCCGTGATTGTCTTGAGTCTGTTGAGCCAGAGACTATTCAGAATCTGAGACTTGAAAATGCATTTAGGAGGGGTAAATCTTTAAAGAATACAAGAAATGTTAGTGGTAGTCAGAGGTGCACAAGAGACACTGTGGTAAGATCTGAAGCTAGAGCGCCTGCCAGAGCATATGCTATCCGAGCTCGTGAAGAAGCTTCATCACCTGATGTTATAACAGGTACTTTTACTCTTTATGATACTTCTGTGATTGCTTTAATAGACCCTGGATCGACGCATTCGTACATATGCATGAATTTAGTATATGGTAAGACTTTGCCTGTAGAGTCTACTGAATTTGCTATAAAAGTATCGAACCCTTTAGGTAAAAGTGTCCTGGTTAACAAAGTATGCAAGAATTGTCCGTTAATGTTTCGAGATATCTGTTTTCCTGCTGATCTAATACTACTACCATTTAATGAATTCGATATTATTTTGGGAATGGATTGGTTGTTTATGCATGATGCCATTGTGAACTGTAAAAGAAAGACTATAGATTTAAGAAGTCTGAAGGATGAGATTGTAAGGATTGAGTCTAATGATTTAAATGGATTGCCTGCTGTGATATCTGTTTTGAAAGCTCAGAGTTATGTGAAAAAGGGGTATGAATCATATTTTACTTATGTGATTGATTCAAAAGTATCCGAGAAGAAAGTTGAATCAGTACCCATTATTTGTAATTTTTCTGATGTGTTCCCTGAAGAGTTACCGGATTACCTCCCATTCGTGAAGTTGAATTTGGTATTGAATTGTTTCCTGGTACGACACCTATTTCGATAGTTCCGTATAGAATGGCACCAACAGAGTTGAAAGAGTTAAAGTCACAACTACAAGAATTGACTGATAGAGGGTTTGTTAGACCGAGTTTTTCGCCTTGGGATGCTTCTGTTCTGCTTGTGAAAAAGAAAGATGGCACGATGAGAATGTGTATCGATTACCGTCAGTTGAATAAGGTAACTATAAAGAACAAATATCCTTTGCCCAGAATTGATGACTTGTTTGATCAGTTAAAAGGAGCTACTGTGTTTTCCAAGATTGATTTGAGATCGAGATACTACCAATTGAGAGTTAAAGATTTAGACATTCTGAAAATTACTTTTCGAACGAGGTACGGGCATTATGAGTTTTTAGTTATGCCATTCAGACTAACCAATGCTCCTACTGTCTTTATGGACTTGATGAACAGGATTTTCAGATCGTATTTGGATCAATTTGTTGTTGTATTCATTGATGACATTTTGACTTACTCACGTGATGATAATGAGCATGTAGAACATTTGAATATTGTGTTGCAAACGTTGAAAGAAAAGAATTATACACAAAATTCAGCAAATGTGAATTCTGGTTGAATGAGGTCAGTTTTCTAGGGCATATTGTGTCAGCTTCTGGGATTCGTGTTGATCTGAGCAAGATTTTTGCTATTCTGAATTGGAAACCTCCGAAGAACGTGTCTAAAGTTCGTAGTTTTCTGGGTTTAGCTGGTTATTACTGAAGATTTGTTAAAGGCTTCTTAACTATAGCTACCTGACTAGATTACTTTAGAAAGATGTCAGATTTGAATGGTCAGAGAAATGTCAGAAAAGTTTTAACCAGTTGAAAACTCTGTTAACAGAAGCTCCAGTGTTAGTACAGCTAGAATTGGGTAAAGAATTTTTTGTTTATAGTGATGCTTTGTTAAACGGTCTGGGATGTGTTTTGATGCAAGAGGGAAAAGTGGTAGCTTATGCTTTGAGACAATTAAAGCTTCATGAAAGGAATTATTTGACACACAACCTTGAGCTCGCTGCGATTGTGTTTGCACTTAAAATTTGGCGTCATTATTTGTACGGTGAGAAATGTCATGTATTTTCAGATCATAAAAGTCTGAAATATCTAATGACCCAGAAAGATTTGAACCTGCGTCAAAGAAGATGGTTAGAACTGTTAAAAGATTACGAGCTTGTGATAGATTATCATCCGGGTAAAGCAAACGTGGTGGCTAATACGTTGAGTAGAAAGTCATTATTTGCACTACGTGCTTTGAATGCTCAGTTAGATTTATCTGATGATAGTTCTGTGATAGCTGAATTGAGAGCGAAACCGTTATTTGTACAGTAAATATGTGATGTTCAGAAGGTTGATAATTAATTGTTGTTGAAACGAGCTTATTGTAAATTGAATTCTGAATCTGAATTTCGAGTTGTTGATGATTGTTTGAGATTCCAAGATCGTATCTGTGTTCCGAGAAGTCTAGAGTTAATTCAGTTAATTTTGAATGAAGCATATAATAGTCGTTTATCTGTTCATCCAGGGAGTACTAAAATGTATCATGATTTGAAACAACACTATTGGTGGTCTAGCATAAAACGAGACATTTCTGACTTTGTTTCAAAATGTTTAGTTTGTCAGCAAGTGAAAGCAGAACATCAAGTTCACTTTGGGTTATTACTGATAGATCTCGATTCTTGAATGGAAATGGGACAGAGTAACTATGGACTTTGTTTCTGGGTTGCCTCTGACTCCGAGGAAGAAGGATGCGACATGGGTCGTAGTTGACCGATTAACTAAATCAGTCCATTTTATTCTGATAATATCTGACTACTCGCTTGAAAGATTAGTGAGCTTTATATTTTCGAGATTGTAAGATTGCACGGGTTGCCACTATCTATTGTGTCGGATAGAGATCCAAGATTCACATCATGATTCTGGAAGGAATTGCAAGACGCTTTGGGTACAAAATTGCATTTCAATACAGCTTTTCATCCGCAAACGGATGGTCAATCTGAGCGAATTATTTAGATTTTCGAAGATATGTTAAGATGCTGTGTACTTGAGTTTAATGGTTCGTGGGAACAATACCTGCCGTCGATTGAATTTGCGTATAGCAATAGTTTTCAGTCGAGCATCAAAATGGCACCTTATGAAGCTTTGTATGGACGTAAATGTCATACACCTCTATATTGGACTGAACTTAGTGAGAATAAGTTGCACGGGGTCGATTTGATAAAAGATACCGAACAAAAAGTGAAACTGATTTGAGATTGTTTGAAAGCAGCATCTGATCATCAGAAGTCCTATGCAGACTTAAAACGAAAAGATATAGAATTTGAGATCAGTTACAAAGTATTTCTGAAAGTGTCTCCATGGAAGAAAGTGCTCCGATTCGGACGTAAAGGCAAGTTAAATTCGAGATTCATCAGATCGTATGAGATCATTGAACGTGTTGGGCCTGTTGCATATAGATTGAAGTTACCCTTTGAATTAGAAAAGATTCACAATGTATTTCACGTTTCGATGCTTCGTAGATATCGGTCTGATCCGTCATATGTGATTGCCCCATCTGAAATTGAAATCCGATCTGATATGACATACGAAGAGGAACCAATCCGTATCTTAGCTCGTGAAGTAAAAGAGTTAAGAAATAAGAAAATTCCATTAGTGAAAGTACTGTGGAATCGACACGGATTAGAAGAGGCTACGTGGGAGCCTGAAGATTCAATGAGACAGCAACATCTGAATCTGTTTAACGGTAAGATTTTCAGGGATGAAAATCCCTAAGGGGGAGAATTGTAACAGTCCGATTTATACCCTATTCGAAATAGTGGTTTCGGGACCACAAATCTGAGTCTGTATAATATTTTAATATTATTTTCTGTGCCATTGATATGTGACTAAGCATGTGTTTAAATTCCGTAAGCTAATTAGTCCGTTTGAGTGTTTAATTTGAGTAAAGGGTTAAATTGCATTGATTATGAAAGTTGCTTAGTATTTGTTAAAGTGCTTATGTGTTGTGGCTCTATAAAAGGGAGGTCTTAAGAAGCAAATGAACCAATAATTAGTTAGTGGATGATTAAAAGTCATTAATAGCCTTGTGAATATAGGTTATAAATATTTTATAATAAGGATAATATGGTAAATTAGTATTAATATCAATAATAATAAAATAAACGAAGGAAAGATGATAGTTATCATCTTTTGTGAGTGCTGAATATTGAAGAAAGGAAAAAGAAGAAGTTGAGGTAGGTTTCGGCAATTGTAAGCTTGAATTTGAGGTTAGTCTTTTATTCGCTTTTGATAATTTCTACGTTTTTGTAATCGTTGCTTTGAGAGCTACAAAACCTATGCCTTGATTTTGTGTTTTGATGATATATGTGAAATATACCATTGATGATTTTGCAAACTTTGTGATGTTTGAGAATGAAAAATGAAAGATTTGAGCTAAATGAACATGTCATGTTCTTGAAGTTTTGATGAATTTAGCTAAATAGGGCTAAATTGAGAAAATAGTAATTTGAGGGACTAAATTGAAAATTTGATGAAATATTTGGGCTTATACAGTCCCTAGAGAGGTTCAGCCAAGCATGTGTGTGTGTGGATTTTGCAAATTTGATGTTTTGTGAAAAATAGACTAAATGTTAAAGTGTGCAAATATAAGGGTTAATTTGCAAATAGCCCTAAATATATATGTTTGGATTTAATTGAATGAATAGTGAATAAAAGGATAAATTCTGAATAAGTTTAGATCAAGAACCGAGGAAAACAATCTTAGATTGCGGGAAAGCGAAAATAATCGAGTAGCCGTTTCTGTTCGATAAACCAAATCTGAGGTAAGTCACTATGGAAATAAACTTATCTGTATTGAATTGAATATATGTATTCATATGTCTATCGATGAAAATGAATGAGTATGAGATGCAAAGTGCGTGAATTCTGAAATAAGTTCGATATAGTGATAAAGCCGAGAAGTCCCGTACGAAACTAGGAATTGATAGGTATCTGTTCTATTTTATTATGTAAGACCACATCCGGGACGTTGGCATTGATTTGAAATTTGTGTAAGGCCTCGTCTGGGACGTAGGCATCGATATGAATCATATGTAAAAGACCTCATCTGGGATGTAGGCATCGATATGAACTTTATGAGTAAGACCATGTCTAGGGCATCGGCATCATATTGACTCGTGTAAGACCACGTTTGGGACATTGGCATCGTTATGATCTATACGTGTAAGACCCTGTCTGGGATAGTGGCATCGATATACGAGTGCATGTAAGACCTCGTCTGAGACGTTGGCATTGTAGTACTATTCCAAGCTTTCTGAGTATCCTACTAGGTTCTTAAGGCTTCAACGGGCAAGTCTGTAATACGAATGGTATATCCGAGCTATGATCAATTAAGTGAATGAATATCCGATTCAGGTGCGTTGAGTGTGCATTAAGTATGCATGAATGGCAAGTATGCATATCACTTTGATTTGAAGAAAAGTATGTTTGAATAGGATAATGTGAATGAGATGCAAGAAAGACTATGAATGAGCTGTGTTTCCAATGAGTTTTGAATAGATAAATGTAACAAATGTAGTCATAAGTATGAATCAAGCATATACATGATAAATTGTTAAGTGAATGAGATATGCAAATGTATCAAATTGCATATATGCTTTTTAAGCCAAGTTTATTTGTATATTACTTACTAAGCTTTTGGAAAGCTTACTCTGTGTGTGTGTTTTCTCTGTTTTATTGGTCGTCGAAGCTACTGAAGGCTCAGGATTGTCAAGGATCGTCATCACACTGCTAAATTTATTTTGGTACCCTTTTGAAAATGTATATGGCTAATTATGACATGTATAGGCTAGACAGGTGTATATGTTTATGAAGTGAGCATGGCCATGTGTATTGGCAAGTTTTTGAGTTGATAAATGTTTGAATGAATGAGTTATGAAGCAGATATTTAGTATGTTTTGATGCATATGAAATGGTTAAGTTTTGGTTAAGCAAATGGATGATACATGTTTGAAATGATGTAGGATTTAGTTTGTAATTTGGTATGAATGGAATTGGTATTGAATGTATGGATGAAGTGAACCATTTGATATGTTTTGGTTTCCATATATGCATATTATGTTTTGGTATATATATTGCTTGTAGGAATACCCTAAATGGGTGGCATATTGGCCTTGTAAAATGGCCTATAATGTCACACGGTTGAGGCACACAGGCGTGCCTAAGACCGTGGGTAAATTGGCAGAATGTGGCTTAAATTGCACACGACCTCAACACGGGTGTGCTTGATGGCCTTGTGAGAAATGGCAGTATGTGATCTAGTAGTACACGACCTTAGGACACGGGCGTGCTTGGTAGCCATGTTGGTTTTGGCAGTATATAGCCACGAGGAAGACACACGGGTGTGTCAAGTAGCCGTGGGAGAGGCACGGCCTACCCCCACGGCCATGCGTCCCCTACATTTAGAAAATTTTTAGTTTTTCTTGAAATTCAGTATGCATTTCGATTTAGTCCCAACTCGGTTATTATCATGCTTAAGGTCTCGATGATCTACATAAGGGACATCATGCTAGATATTATTGAATGCATGTATGATTAATTCTATAAATGTTTCCGATCTGTCTGGTAACTCCTTTAACCTTAATCTAACGACGGATACGGGATAGGGGTGTTACACTTACTGGGTTTCGATTTTTCATTTGACCTAAATAACCGAATATCCTTCTTAAATTTAAATGTACAAGTTTTAAAAGTCAAAGGACAAGCTTAGTTTCAAGGATTCGAAATGTCGTATCCAAACTCACTGGGCATGACATTTTACTTCTTTGAAAAAAAAAGCGGGTCTCAGCATCCAATTTAATTTATTCAAGTTTTTTTTTATAAAAGAGGATCGTATTTTAAATTCTTTTCAAATTTTTGACATTAAGACGTTAATCAATCAATTCGGAAACAATTTTGGGTGTTACGATGGTGCTAATCCTTCCTCGTGCGTAACCGACTCCCGAACCCGTTTTCTCGAATCTTGTAGGCCAAAATCATCATTTTAATAAATCAAAATGTTTTAATGATCAATCTCAAGGTGACCCGATCACACCTCAAAAAAGGATTGGTTGCGACTCCATTTTCTTTTTTAAAGTCGACCCCCATTTTCCAAAAAAAAAATGGTTTCGACAAATGGATATCCTCTAGTTTTAGAAGGGTATTCAGATGCTAGTTGGATTACAAGTTTGGAAGATCATGCATCTACTAGTGGATGAATCTTCATTCTTGATGGATGAGTCATTTCTTGGGGTTCCAAGAAACAAAAATATATTACTGATTCCATCATTGCAGCAGAATTTATTGCATTAGCCATTACATCTAAAGAAGCATAATGATTATGAAATTTGCTTTATGATGTACCTTTATGGCCTAAGCCAATTTCACCTATTTCTATCCATTGTGATAGTGAGGCTACTCTAGCAAAGACATAGCCAAGTGTATAATGGAAAGTCTAGACACATTGGATTAAGATATAGCTATGTATGACAATTAATATCTGATAGAGTGATCATTATAATTATGTGAGGTCAGGTGAAAATTTGGCAGATCCTTTGACAAAAAATCTCGCTAGAGATGCAGTCAAAAAGACTTCAAAAGGGATGGGACTCATGCCCATTAATTAGAAATGAATAATAAGCTTATTGAAATACTAATCCTCTCAAATTTATTTTACTTTTAAACTGTCATTATAATTGTTCAATAATAATTTTTATGTTTTTATTGTTATTAGCATTTTACTAATTTATAATTTTGATAATTGTTAATAACATTATCTAATTTAAAATTTGTGGAATAAACAAAAATTAATTAAATTTTTAGGATTTAAAGCAAATGTAAAAACTAAAAGAAATTATTTTTAAGATTTTCAAATAAATTAGAATCAAATGAAAATGAAATTACATATTTTTCAAAGATTTTGAAAAGTTTCCTTGATTTTTTTTTAGATTTTACATTGTATTTTAATAATTTATCTCCACTTACAAATAAAGAGATAATATATTTTTATCAAATGCTTATTACATTTGCAATTTGCTATCAAGTTCATATGATTAAGTTGAAATGACATCTACTACTATATATAAAAGTACAATACATAGGTATCCTTTAGAAATCTTGCCTTGAATATCTTACACTATCCTTTTATTTTTCCTATTAGCTATAGTCAAGGGCTAGCGTGACTTTGTGAGGGAAGGAGGGAAAGTTGGGTCAACAAGCTTGACTTTCTTGGTTTTGGTTTTTTTTTTTTTTTTGAATAATAATAAAAATAATACAAACTCAGATAACTAAACTTTTAAAGGAGGATCCTCAAACAATTTTAAACCTAGCCTTTTATGTCGAACCTTCTTGACTAGACTATCCACGATAGTGTTCTCCTCCCGGGGAATATATTGAATCCTCCGCTGCTTTACATTTGTCAGGATCTATTTAATTCTTCTAAGTAGAGTTGAGTTTGAAATTCTAAAGGCTCCCTCCTGAATAAAAAAAGTAGCCTCGATACTATCTGTTTGAATTAAGATCCTTTTGAATCCTCTATCTAAGATCAACTTTAACCCATCCAAGATGCCCCAAAGCTTAGCCTTAGTCACTGTACAATTGCCCAAATATCTACTAAACCTAATGACCCATCTACCATTTTGGTCACACACTAACCTCATGATGTAGCAAATTCCTTATCCTGCCTCACTGAACCATCCGTATTTAAGCACACCCAACTTCGATCCATGATGGAACTATCCAACGATATTGTATTCTGTGAGCCAAAAACTTGAAAGTGGAGATATATTGTCTTGCCCAACTAAGGGAAACTTTAAAGACTTTGTCGGTGCTCCATGAAATAACTTGAAAAGTAAATAGGTTACAGTTCTTCCAAATACGCCAGGAGATGATCCCAAAAAGGCACGACCAATCAACACCAACCAAAGAAAGAGGGTGAATAATCTGAAGGTTCCCCGTTAACCATTCTTGAAGAGTACCAGTGTAGAAGCTAAAGAGTGCTCTATTTAGGACGATTTTATCCCAAATTCTTCTAGCAGTAGGACAATCTTTGAGAACATGTAGGACATCTTCAGATTCGTTGGTTTTGGTTTTTCAACTAGGGATGAATTGCAAGGGAAGAAGGATAGGGAAAAAAATAGAGAAGACAATTTTTTTGTATGTTTAAAAGATTATTATAGTTTATTATTATAAATTAATATCACTTTTAATAATTCAATTTATGTATAATTTTATATATTTCTATAATGTGTTTATATTGTCGAAACCATTTTTTATATTTTGAAAAAAAAAAACGGGGATCAACTTTAAAAATGTAAATGGAGTCGCCACCAATCTTTTTTCGAGGTGTGATCAGGTCACCTCATAAAACAATTTTTCTTTTTATTTAAAATATTGATTTTGGCGCATTGAAATTCAAGAAAATGAGTTCGAGTTGGTTACGCATTTAGGAAGGGTTAGCATCCTCGTAACGCCCAAAAATTGGTACCTAATTGATAAATTCATGTCCTAAGGTTGAAAATTTGAAAAATTTATAATATGATCTTTTATTTGAAAGAAAGCCAACACCCAATGAGTTAGGATGCAACATTTCAAGACTTCGAAACTAAGCATGCCTTTATTTGTAGAAAATCCTTATCTCGAGACGACAAAACGTTATATCCAATAAGTCAAGACACAACATCTCAAATTCTCGAGAATAAGTTTTTATTTAACTTTTTTTTAAAAAAAGGAAAGTAATAGATTCTTTAGACTCGAAGAGAAAAATCAGAACCCCGTAAGTTAGGATACAATTTCTTTCGAACCTTAGAACGCGGAGTATTTGCTTATTTTGAAAATCGAATAAAATATAATGCGATCGTAATGAAATGAAAAATGAATTTAAAATAAAATGTAAAACGATTTATATGCTAGCTTGTATAACAACATGATGATGATAAAATATAATAACAATGATAAAGGTAGAAATAAAAATAATAAAGTAAAAGCAAAATAAACAAATGAAATAAAATAAAAGAAAATTGTAACAAAAATGGAGGCTATATACAATAATAAAAACCATAGAATGATAATAATAGTAAAAAATTGCGATAATAATAAAATATATTAATAAAAATAATAGTAAAAAATAATATTAGCAATTATAAAATAATAATAATGAAAATAATAATAAAAGTAATAGCAAAAATAAAAATAGTATTAATAATAATAAAATAATAGTAAGGATATTAAAATTAATAGTAATAATAATATAAAAATAATAGTAGTATTAAAATAAAAGTATATAAAAATAACATCGAAAATGCGTGAATCCTCCTTGCGGGTCGGGTCAAGGTGATGGTCAAAGGGGCGAAACGATGTAGTTTTGGGCATTTGAGGCTAGCCCCAAAATGGCACCATTTTAGATGTTTATAAAAGCTAATTTTTTCTAAAAAATTTTCATTTTTCCCTATTCTTAAAAAAAAAAAACAAAAAAGCTCTCCCTCTTCTGACGATTTCCGGTGAGGATTCCGGAGACACTATGGAGCTGATCGCCACCATGCACAGCGGCTGAAATTCAGAAACAGGTAAATTTTCCTATTTTTTACAGTTTATTTTAAAAATGCATATAGTTTTTTTAAAAAATAGAAGTGAAAATTTTTATATGTTCGTTTGCAGATTCGAAAGAAAAAGGAAAAAAGGAAGAAAAAATAAAATAAAAATAACAACCTTGATGATCTCTGTATTGATTTCGTATGTGTTTTCTTTTTTTCTATATGCGTATATTCCAAAAAAATCCTCCTCTTTACGGAGTACATTTGGTTTTTTTATAGCCCAAAACAGGCCATAAATACATAGATTCTTTTTTGCTATGCTTGCTATTTCTGCTATGTTTTTCTTTCCTTTTGCAGGTGAAAGACGAAAATCACGATGGAAACAACGGCATGATGCTCGACAATGATGAAGACTGGTGGCTAGGCTATGGTGCGAGGATTTTCCAGAAACCCTAGGCTTCTGTTTCTGTTTTGAGTGTTGGGCCCTTTAGGCTTCGTAAGTTTGGGTTTGGGTGTAATTAGGTTTTGGGTAATCTGTCTAGTTTGGGCTGTAAGTGGACTGTAAGACTTTGGACATTTGATTTATTTATTTTTTATTTTATTTTTTGGTTTGTACGGGCCCGAGCAAATTGGGCCTATTATAGCTGCCCTTTTTGCTCATTGTCATGTAACGGGAATAAAGCAAAGACTATAAAAGGACCAATTTTGCCCGGTCTTGCCAAGTCTTGACTTCTTGGTCTTCGTCTTCTTCAAGTAGTCTCTAACCCAACTGCAACTTCAAGGAGATTGAGTCTGTAGCTTTAATCTTATTCTACTGCAACTTCAGGAAAGCAGTATCTGCTATCCTTTAGTTTGCTCCACTGTAAACTCAGGAAGATAAGACCTGCTCTTGTAGATTTAATCCATCCTACTGTAACTTCAGGAAAGTGAGACTAGTATCTTTGAACTTGCTTCACTGCAATATTCAGGAAGACAAGATCTGCTATTTTTAGTCTGCTCTGCTGCAAACTCATGGAGGCAAGCTAATATCTTCGATCTGCTTCCTGCAACTTCAGGAAGATAAGATCTGTTGTCTTCAATCTGCTCCGCTGCAACTTCAAGGAGGCAGGCTAATATCTTCGATCTACTTCCTACAACTTCAGGAAGATAAGATCCGCTGTCTTCAGTCTGTTCCGCTCCAACTTCAGGGAGGCAGGCTAATATCTTTGATCTGCTTACTGCAACTTCAGGAAGATAAGATCTTCTATCTTCAGTCAACTCCACTGTAAACTTAGGGATGCCAGACTGGTATCTTCGATCTACTTCGCTACAAACTCAGGAAGACAATATCTGCTATCTTCAGTCTGCTCCACTGCAAACTCAAGGATGCCAGACTAGTTTTTTCGATCTGCTTCACTGCAACTTTAGGAAGACAAGATCTGCTATCTTCAGTCTGCTGCGCTGCAAACTCAGAAGGTCAGATTGATGTCTTTGATCTGCTTCACTACAACTTCAGGAAGATAGATCTGCTATTCTAGTCTGCTCACTACAAACTTAGGGACGCCAGACTAGTATCTTCTATCTGCTTCACTGTAACTTCGGAAGACAAGATCTGCTATCTTCAGTCTGCTTTGCTGAAAACTCAGGGAGGTCAGGCTGATGTCTTTGATCTGTTTCACTACAACTTTAGGTAGAAAATATGCTATTTTAGTCTGCTCCACTGCAAACTTAGGGACGTCAGACTAGTATCTTCGATCTACTTCACTGTAACTTCAGGAAGACAAGATTTGCTATCTTCAGTCTGCTCCACTGCAAACTTAGGGATGCCAGACTAGTATCTTCGATCTGCTTCACTATAACTTCAAGAAGACAAGATCTGCTATCTTTAGTCTGCTCTACTACAAACTCAGGGATGCAAGACTAGTATCTTCGATCTACTTCACTGTAACTTCAGGAAGACAAGATCTGCTATCTTCAGTCTGCTCCACTATAACACCCCATACCCAAGCCTGAGGCTAGGACTGGATAAGAGATATTACCATGCTTGAACTGATTAAAACATACACTTATGGGCTGTAAAATTTTGTTCCGACTTAAAAACTTCTCTATATTAGTCTAATCATACATTACATGGGCCTATGAGGCCTTAAGCACATATCTAAAAACTTTCGAAACTTAATCGAAACCTTTCTTTAAAGTAGGGGTCACAAGCCCATGTGGCTTGGGACACGCCCGTGTACCCCTTGACACGCCCATGTTATCAACCGTGGGGAGCTACTGTCTATTTTCACACGGCCTGAACACGCCCGTGGTTTTAAACCGTGTGATAAACCTTGATATACTGACTTGATCCACACGGTATAGGCACACGCCCATTGTAACATCCTAAAAATGGGCCTATGCATTTCTTTTGATTATACGAAATGGCATGTCTTATGAGTTATGAATGTATTATGAACATTTTTGGAAACTTGGAAATGTAAGAAATGATTTAGAAATGTTAAGTTTCAAAAAGAGGAAAGTGAACATTTTGGAAACTTGGAAATGTTAAGTTAAAAGAGGAAAGTGAACATTTTGGAAACTTAAGTTAAAAGAGGAAAGTGGATATTTTGGAAACCTGGAAATGTATGGAAATGTTAAGTTTAAAAAGAGGAAACTAAGGCAAGGTGGCCTTAAGAAAATTAATAGGAGAAATTTGACACACAAACAAAGCTTGGAAAAGTGGCTCAAGATATCACTTGAGGCCTGTGTAGGTGACGCCACATACAAGGGTATTGGGCCTAGGTTCGAGTCACTTGGGGAGCAAATAAATGAGTTTTTTGCTACAAAGAGCAGGGAAGTGGGCGGTACTAAGGAACCCAAGGAAGAGTTTTGTTCTCTTTAAATTTCGTTTAAATAGGAGATAAATAATAGATTTATTTATCATTATTTTAGGAGATAATTGTTGGATTAATTCTTTTAATAAAGTGATAATTCAAAGGATAAAGTTATCAAAATAGAAGAGTGGTGGCCAAGTAAGGGATTCTCGAGTAGTAATTTGGCCAAGAGGGGAAAAAAAGGACTCTTGAATAATTTTTTTTCCTCCTCTCTCTCCGCCAAATTTCTTAGTGCTCTCTCTCTTCTCTTCTCTTTCATTTGTTAAGCCAAATCTATAGTCCACCATTGCCAAAATTCTCAAGTCTTCTTTTCTTTATTTTTTGTGGAAACCGACACCCAAGAGATCTAAGGCTTTAGATCGATTTTGAGTTTTCAGTGAATTATTGCTTAATCGGTGTGTACCCTACCCTAAGTTTTAATACGCTCATGGCTATGTTTTAAATTAAATATGTTATTAAGAATGTGAAAAGCATGGCTAAGGTACCATACAATGGTACAAAGTACTAAGGCACGATCCTACTCCTACTAGGAATATGAATATATGTTATTTTTAACATAGTGATAAGAATGTGAATTAAGGCATGATTTTGCATATTGTGTATGAAATATGGGGCATATGGGTTATATGAAAAGGGGAAGTTAATGTGGTAACCTAAGACCACGAAATCTGAACGTGGTGACCTAAGACCACGATAACTGAATGTGGTGACCTAAGACCACAAATTCTAAATGTGGTGACCTAAGACCACGAATTTTTATAAGGGCGATGAGCACGTCGACTGTAGTGACTGCCTTCAATGGTGTGTAGCGGATGGAGGGTTGACTTAGTAGTCCCCACGATGTGCAGGATGGTACGGGTGGTGTGTAACGGATGGCATATAGGTTTGGGTTTGGGTTGCATCATATTGTTTAAATGCTTTATGAACATGTATGACATTGTATGCCTGAAATATTAAATTTTAGTGTTGGTTACACATTGAGTCTGTTGACTCACCCCATTGTGGGATTATTTTTCAGGTGACGACCAGTGATGGACCGGGCCGGCAGATGCTTAGTGGAGGCCATGTGAAGTTTAGATTTCTTTTATTTGGATTATTTTACTTTAAGTATTTTGAATTTAAATTTTGGGAATTATTTGATGTATTAAGGCCTTAGTAGGAATATTTTATTCTGTCTTTATTTGTTAAGCTTACAAACCTTATTTTATTAAAAGATTAAGTAAAATATATATTTTTTAAAACAAAGCCCAAACGTTTTGTCACCTAAAGTAAAGGATTTTTAACAATGAATTAAACTTGTTTTCAACTCAAGCCCAACCCAAAACGATCTTTCTTCCAAATCACACAATTTTTTCCTAAGTAACGAAAGAATTTGAAACGGTTTACACCGGGAAACATACCAGATCCGGTTAAGACTCGTGGGTCGGGTTTGGGGAGTTTCAATTTGGTATCAGAGCCCAGTTTTAAACTCTCGGCCTTGGGTTTAAGGCCCAAAACATTTTCAAAATCTAGCCTAAAAGGAATTTTCTAAAAATTTTCGTGTTTTACGCATGGCCCACTAAGTCTCAATTCAAGTCCACCTGTAAGTACTTCTATCCATTGGGTGATTTATATTATGATTTGTAGAAGGGTAGAAATGGAATGGAATGTAGAATAGAGATTAAGTACTTGAACCCTAGGACTATTATACCCCAACAAAAACATAAGACTTAAGTGCCTAACTAAACAAACCTGTGGTTAAGACGCCGAGCTAGGGTGTGGCAACCATGGTGCGCATGTCTAGGATTGGTTTCGGTGGGAGCTTGGTACTTAAGCAGTCCTAGTGACTCACCTCCTCTCCACTCGAATCCTACCTAGTGCGTAGCCTCGGTTCACCCTAACCAAGAGGACTTATACACGGGCTAAACCCCTAACTAAAACCCGAAAGGGACTAGCCGTATTTTTATGGAAACCCTAGTTTTAAAATTTCTAAATTACCCTCTTGATTTGAAGAGATTATTTTGATAAATTTTCCTGAAATATTTCTGATTTACAAATTTACTAAAATACCCCTAGTGGTAAAATTACAAAAATGCCCTTAGTTTATGAAATTTTCAAAATACCCACAATTCTTATCAAAATTTCATTACTTTATAAAATGTTCAAAAACCCTAATTTGCAAAATGACAAAATACCCTAATTTTAGAAAAATTACGAAATTGCCCCTAACCTGCAAATTACCAAAATGACCCTGATTTTCAAAATTTTTGCAACAGCACCGATTTGGAAAACAAATTCTCAAAAAGAACCCCCAAGTTTTGTAAATTTTGAAATACCCTTGATTTATTCAGACTTATAAATTTACCCTGGTTTATTACTGAAATACCCCTATAATTTCAAAATTTCCAAAATACCCCCGGGAATGCAAAATTTTAGAATACCCTTATTGACAAAATCACCAAGGAACCTTATTTTGACAAATTACGAAAATACCCCTGTAGGGTAAATTACGAAAATACCCTTGGGTAGTGGAAAAACAACAACAATGAAAACTACAACATTTCTCTGAATGAAGGAAAGTTCATAATTGTTTGATGGATGTATAAATGTAAAGATTGTGTGCATGTATGAATACGAAAGAACCACTCCTAAAATTCTTTTCATAAAACTTCTTCGTGGTTAATCAGTGAAATAAAAACTAATTCATAAAAATTTCTTAAACAGATTAAAACGCATTGTTAGATATGAGTTCTAGAGGACGCGGTCGTCATGGACGTGGTAGAGGAAGAATAACTGTGTCAGAACCCGTTAGATCGGGTCAAGGGTCTGACAATGAGTCACCACCGCCACCACCACCCCCAACTGTTGGTGTCGAGCATCAAGCTCAGACGGGGGATGATGCGGTATCGCAGGCTATGCTGTGGGTTCTTGAAATGGTGGCTGGTGCTGGAGGGAATATGGGAGCTCAAAAATCAGACCGAAAGTGACTCGAGCTAACTGAGCCAAGTGTTCTCTGGAGTATCCGTGTGGCACCCAAGACAAATTGAACATGGTTGGAAGCAACCAAGCCATTATGGATGAGCTCGATCTGACCCCTGAGGAGAAGTTGAAAGGAATGGTGGCGCTGCTACGCGATGAAGCGTATCAATGGTGGTTAACGGTTCCGGATGCTGCCACAGCTGAGAATCTGACCTGGGAATATGTTAAGATGGCATATCAAAAGAAGTATGTGGGGACCAGATATATTGATGAGCAGATAAAGGCTTTTCTGGGGCTGGTTCAAGGGAACAAGTCAATGTGAGATATGAAGTGAATTTCGAGGTTGTCGATATGCTCGAGGAGTAGTGGCAACGGAGCATGAGCAATGTGTCCGTTTTGAAGACGGTTTAAGGGATGACCTCAGGTTATTGATAGCTCCACATCAGGAACGGGAGTTTTTCGCGTTGGTAGAAAAGGCTAAGGTAGCCGAGGGAATCAAGGACTCGGTTAAGTAGAGCTCTGATAGGAATAGACCCAAGAGGGGTTATGGGTCGTCAGGATCATCGAGAAATGAGCAAGAGAGGCCTAGAGTTGAAGGGCCATGAGATCAGCAAGCTACTACTGGAGGGCAGTACCCTACTTGTGAACAATGTGGGAAGAATCACTTAGGTGAATGTTGGAAAAAGACGAGAGGATGTTTTAAGTGTGGATCAAAGGACCATATGATTAAGGATTGTCCGATGAGATCAGATAAGAATCGACCGGTAACTCAGAATGTTAATCAGGCTGGTAGAGGTGGACGGCAGCCTCAGCGAGGTCGTGGTCCGAACCATGGAGGAAATGGTTCCGGCCGTGGTCGTGGAGCACCAAGCGGAGGTGCTGAAGGTTCAGATGCAAGGCAGCCAAGATTGGTTTATGCAGTCGGCCGTCGCGAGGAGAGTGATGTGCCAGATGTGACAACGGGTAAGTTTCTTATTTCTGGAATGCTTTATTGCCTTGTTTATTATAGAGCTAGTTCATTCTTGTATTGCTAGTGAATGGTATGAAACGTTGGATGTGAACTTTGGAATTGTGCATAAGAAATGTGTTAGTTTTATTAAGATCAGAGTGCGCAACAATAGCGTAGTTAGATTGTACGATTGTTCGTTAGTAAGTAATTTCGAGGACGAAATTATTTTAAGGAGGGTAGAACTGTAACATCCTGAAAATGGGCCTATGCATTTCTTTTGATTATACGAAATGGCATGTCTTATGAGTTATGAATGTATTATGAACATTTTTGGAAACTTGGAAATGTAAGAAATGATTTAGAAATGTTAAGTTTCAAAAAGTGGAAAGTGAACATTTTGGAAACTTGGAAATGTTAAGTTAAAAGAGGAAAGTGAACATTTTGGAAACTTAAGTTAAAAGAGGAAAGTGAATATTTTGGAAACTTAAGTTAAAAGAGGAAAGTGAACATTTTGGAAACCTGGAAATGTATGGAAATGTTAAGTTTAAAAAGAGGAAACTAAGGCAAGGTGGCCTTAAGAAAATTAATAGGAGGAATTTGACACACAAATAGGCTTGGAAAAGTGGCCTGAAGATATCACTTGAGGCCCAGGTAGGTGACGCCACATACAAGGGTATTGGGCCTAGGTTCGAGTCACTTGGGGAGCAAATAAAGGAGTTTTATTTTTGCTACAAAGAGCAGGGAAGTGGACGGCACTAAGGAACCCAAGGGAAGAGTTTTGTTCTCTTTAAATTTCGTCTAAATAGGAGATAAATAATAGATTTATTTATCATTATTTTTAGGAGATAATTGTTGGATTAATTCTTTTAATAAAGTGATAATTCAAAGGATAAAGTTATCAAAATAGAAGAGTGGTGGCCAAGTAAGGGATTCTGAGTAGTAATTTCGGCTAAGAGGAAAAAAAAGGGCTACTCAACAATTTTTTTCCTCCTCTTCTCTCTGCCAAATTTCTTAGTGCTCTCCTCTCTTCTCTTCTCTTTCATTTGTTAAGCCGAATCTATAGTCCACCATTGCCAAAATTCTCAAGTCTTCTTTTCTTTATTTTTTTGTGGAAACCGATTACCCCAAGAGAACCCCTAGCTGACTTCTCCATTAAATCCCAAAAGCCAAAACCTTATCATCTAGTCATCAAGGCCGATTCTTTAAGGGGCTTTTAACAAGGGTGCTGCCGATTTCTTAAAAGGGTAAGATCCAAAATTGGTTTCAATTCTTTTATATTTTAGACCTATCGAAAATTTAGGGACTAATCTCTATTATTGATTTTGGCCGAATTATGGAAGGGTGTATTCGGGATTTAAGAATTGTCAACTACAAGAAGGTATCTTTCGGGATTGCAAGGATCTAAGGTAAGACATATGTATATTCGGCCAAAGGCCATGTTTTATGTTTTAAGGTTAGATTAAATCTAACATATGGTTATAGGAATTTCGATGAGATTAAGGAAGCAAGGATCCAATTCGGATTTAAGATTTGGAAGGTAAGCACCTATGTATATTCGGCTAAAGCCTAGATTAGTATTTAGATCTGTTCTTTAAATATTCAAAAGCCGAAAACTAACCAAGTTAATTGATTCAATGCCTGGCCGTATGCAAGGAGGAATAAAGCAAAGATTTCGGGATTGGTTGGTGTCCCAATCGGCAACAAGGTAGGTTTTAAGTGTACAAATCCTACTAGGATTTTGTTTTATAGCCGAATAGGCTTTATGCAGCAACTGCCTTCGATGGTATGTAGTGGATGGAGGGTTGACTTAGTAGTCCCCACGGTGTGCAGGATGGTACGGGTGGTGTGTAGCGGATGGCATATAGGTTTGGGTTCGGGTTGCATCATATTGTTTAAATGCTTTATGAACATGTATGACATTGTATGCCTAAAATATTAAATTTTAGTGTTGGTTACACATTGAGTCTGTTGACTCACCCCGTTGTGGGATTATTTTTCAGGTGATGACCAGTGATGGACCGGGCCGGCAGATGCATAGTGGAGGCCATGTAGAGTTCAGATTTCTTTTATTTGGATTATTTTACTTTAAGTATTTTGAATTTAAATTTTGGGAATTATTTGATGTAATAAGGCCTTAGTAGGAATATTTTATTCTGTCTTTATTTGTGAAGCTTACAAACCTTATTTTATTAAAAGATTAAGTAAAATATATATATATATTTTAAAACAAAGCCCAAACGTTTTGTCACCTAAAGTAAAGGATTTTTAACAATGAATTAAACTTGTTTTCAACTCAAGCCCAACCCAAAACGATCTTTCTTCCAAATCACACAAGTTTTTCCTAAGTAACAAAAGAATTTGAGATGGTTTACGCCGGGGAACATACCAGATCCGGTCAAGGCTCGTGGGTCGGGTTTGGGGCGTTTCACCCATGTTCAAACCGTGTATTCTACACAGCTCATACACAAGGCCGTGGGGTTGTACCGTGGCCTATCCTGATTAATAATAATAAGGTGTAGGGTTCACACGGCCTAGACACATGTCCGTATGTCTAACCGTGTGAGCACTTAGAGGCTATTTACCAAGCCATTTACCACCATCAAATCAAAATCAAACCAATACGTTTCAAAAACTATACAACATGCTTCATTGAATACATCAACATACATATAACCAATTTTGGCTAACCACTTAGCCATATACAAAAGAATAATGGTTTGATAACCTATACCATGACCCTTCTTAAAACATGTTCTCAAAATGAATGCTTCCTATACATGCCATACTTAGTAAAATAACTTGGCTATACCAAAATAAGGATTGATAGTGTGCTACGAGCTCCGACTCCAACGATCCACAAGTTAGCTTGGCGGGACTACATAGAAAGAAAGGATTAAAGACGTAAGCATTTAGCTTAGTAAGTTTGCATGTAAAACACAGATTAATAAACTTGCTTAATATAAACCATTTGACATAACAATGGTATCATAATTTCAGCTTTAAAGCTTACTTACTCATACTGATTCTCACATGTCTCATGATACTTACTATCCTCATACTTGTAAGGTAAACATGGTGTCTGTATCACTTGATCACATTGATTAACATAGTTTAATTTAATAATCATGAGCTCTAATTCATCATTCATAACATAAATAATACTCAATTTCAACTTGGTAATATCTTTGCTTACTTAGCTTTCTTATTATCTCATTTTGACTTTATTCATTTGCTTGATGAATTTCTGCGAATAATCGAGGATACTAAATCTCATCCCACGTAACTTAATGCCAAAGACATATCCTAGATACGGTCTTACATGATATATCTCTTCTTGAATCAATGCCAAGCTTACCTTGGACTTATATGATAACTTATTCAATGCCAAGCTTGGGTCCTTGGAATTACATGATAACTTGTTCAATGCCAAGTTTGGGTCCTTGGACTTACATGATAACTTGTTCAATGCCAAGCTTGGGTCTTTGGACTTACATGATAACTTGTTCAATGCCAAGCTTGGGTCCTTGGACTTACATGATAACTTGTTCAATGCCAAGCTTGGGTCCTTGGACTTACATGATAACTTGTTCATACTTAATCACATTAATTTCTTTATTTAACAAACATTAAGCATTCCATGGTAACAATGTAGATTATACTAAGCAATTCAATGATAGAAATCATAAAGCATAGAAATCATACAAACTTACCTCAATATACAAAATGTATGTAGATATGCAATTTAGTCCTCAACTTTGTTCTTGCCTCGGTTTCGATCCGGGCTTCATTTTTCTTGATCTGTAATCATAAATAGACCATTTAATAAACATATTGACTAAATTGACACATAATTCATTCTTTGGAAAAATTACTATTTTGCCCTTATACTTTCTCATATTAGCACTTTTGTCCCTAGGCTCTAAAATGATTTTTATACAACTTTCTTAAACTACATGCTTAGATGATTAATAGTCTCAACTATAGCAATCATCAATTCTCACAAAATCACACATGTATGACCAAACTTAAGATTTTCACAATCAAGTCCCTACATGCATTTTTATGGAAAATCACTTAACAAAAGATGTTTCTACTACATTAAGCTTTCATAATCTTCCATAGAACATCAAAATACATGCATGTCATACATGACCACATTTTTGAACATCCATTGTAGCTCATCAAATAGCTAAAAATAGCTTACTCATGCTATCAAGACTTCAAAAATACGAAGAATATAAAAAATGGGGCTTAGGAGCACTTACTAGCAAGCTTGGAAAATTGAAAGAGCCCTAACAATGGCTATTGGAATTTTCGGTAGCTTGGGGAAGAAGATGAATGGATTTTTGTCATCTTTTTTCCATTTTAATCATTTATTAGGCAAATGACCAAAATGCACCTCTTTTTAAAAATTTCCCTAAAACTATCTCATGACCAATTTTGTCCAAAAATTAAATTTTGGGCAAATTGCTATCTAGGGGTTCATAATTATTATTCTAAAGCTATTTTATCCAAAAAGCTTCTAGAAATTCATATTTTGCAACTTTTGCTAAAAGGACCATTCAACCACAATTTAGCGAAATTGTTTCATGAAACCTTCATACTAGTATGCAAACATGACATAAACCTTAAAACTCATAATTTCATCTCGGTTTCGTGGTCTCGCACCACTATTCGACTAGGCCCTAAATCGAGCTGTTACACCCACTGCAAACTCAGGGATGCCAGACTGAAAGCGACAATGTACACTACTACATTGTCCTGTAGAATGGGTATATGCTTATGCCGAATGATTAGGATGCCTTATCGAAATGAGTCAAATGCTCCTATTTAGGCATGCTATGATATATGAATGCAAAAATGTTATGAGAATGATTCCTAATCAATGTGTCATCACTCATTTGTTCTTCATCCTCATTCCTCTCAAAGTATCAATCATATTCTGGTCAAATAATTTTCCCCATGGTAATTCTGAGTCTACTCCACCTGAACCTTGAGACATAAAGTTTGTACCTCCCACTGCAACTTCAGGGGAATAACATTTGGTTTCTTCCATCCGTCCTGTTACCACTTAGAGGTATGGAATTTGTATCACCTTCAATCAATTTGATCTGTTACACCATTCCCTAGGTGTAATGACCCGATGTATGTGCTTGAAATTTGCATGAATGCAGGGTATCATTTCTCTTTTCCCGAGAATGACCCCTTTTACACTTTAACATTGCTCATCATTTATCGAGATGGTATCACTGAAGAAATGTCTTATCAAATAAAAATCTGAAGAGATAATCATCTTTCAATATTTCCAACCCTTAGGCTTGGTGAGTTCTTAACAATAGTCCTGTTTCAAATTCTCGTATTATTTAGAAGCTTCTTGAGTAATATGTGAAACTCTTCTTATGAAAGTATTATTAGTCCATTAATCATTATTTCAAAAATGCTTGAAAAAGATCATAATAATGGACAAGAAAGAAATTAATCAGGAGCATAGCTCGAAACAAATAAGTTAATCAAAGATAACCAAGGCAATAAAAGAAAATTGATTGGGGTGTATCTTGAAAAGACTAAAGTAATCAAAGATAGCAAATACAAAATGGGTAACATAGAAGCTGGGTGCCCTAGATATCGCAGCCTAAGCTTCTCTGTACATACTTTTTGAGGACCATTTTGAGCTCAATACGTGTTTAGAGAATCTGGAGTACTTTGTCAATGCCCCAAGACATAGCATACTTCCACATTGTTGATTCAGGCATAGCAAGACTACCACATGCCCTATCTTTGATCAAAATTTGAGCCGCCCTTTCCCTTTGGTCTCAAAACGCCCTTTCCAGGTTTTCGCCTTAGCCTCTCTTTTTTTTTTTTTTTTTGAATTTGATCTCAAGGCGCCCTTTGCAAGTTTTCACCTTAGCCTTTCCCTTTTCAGGTAAAATACTTCTTGACTGAACCTAAATTCATCAGATTGGGCAAGTCTTTGCCATTCGTCTCGGTCAATATCAATGCTGTAACACCCTGAATTTGGGCCTAGCAGGTTTGGGCCCATTGGGCCTTGAGCGTAGGAGCGTTTTAAAATTTTTGGGATTATGAGAACGACATTATTTCAAGTTGGACCTATTAGGAAGGTGATTTTGTAAGGTTAGGGGGCTTCTATGAAGTCCCGGTATCAAACTTGGGCTTTAGGAAAATTTTGATTTTAGGTGAATAAAACCCTAGAAGATTGTAGGTAGGCCTTAAGAATAAAATGTGGAGAAAAATGACACAAAAGGGGTTGTGGTCTAGTGGCAAATGACGCCACATAAAAGACAAGGGAATGACATCACAAGGAAGTAAGGGGTCCAAGGTTCAAGCCTTGGCGTTGGCATTTCTTTTTAATTTATTTTTAATTGAACTTGGACTTTGGCCCATAAATCTATATTTAGTTGCGCATGATGTTAGACACAAGAAAGTGAGTGGTCTAGTGGCAAGGCGTCATTAAGGGTGCAAGGGAGCTTGGGCTCGAATCTCATGACAAGTAGGGGAGTATTTATTTTGCAAATTGGACGGCCAGAATTTTAGTTGGATTTAAACTCTGCTGACAGAGGGATTCCACATTGGAAATATAGCAAGAGGGAAGGTGAGAAGCTGGCTATAAATGGAGTTGTCTATGAAGAGAAGAAGCATACCTTGGTGGGCATTTGGGCATAGGAGCATTCGGAGCACGGATTAGCTTCAGACTCCTATCAAGTGTGTATTCTCTCTACTCTAGCTGTAGAGCGGCAAATGCCGAAATGCCAGTCACACGGCGATGGTAGCCACATGAGCGTGCGAGCGCACGTGTGGGAGCTTCGACGTGATAGTTGAGGCCAGCTTGAGTGTTCTTGTGCGTTTAGGCTGTTTGGGCCACGATAGGCCCAATGTGCCCGTGGGCCCATATGAATAAATTGTATGATTATGTAGTAGATAGTGAACTGGACTATGGGAATCTCGTATTAGTGGCTAGATTTAGGCTAACTGGGCCACACGAGCGTGTGGGCCCACGTAGGTCGAATAAGGGGCCTCGGGCCCATTTACACCTTTATGACCATTTAAGTTATTTGAGTCGCTCGGGGAGGCAGCAGGCCTTTGGAAAGGCTGTTAAATGCAAAATTACCAAAGTACCCTCGATAAGTAAATTACCGAAATACCCTTAGTTTGCAAAATTATTGAAATACCCCTAGTTTGTAAAATTACCAAAATACCCCTAGTTTGTGAAATTACCAAAATACCCCTGGTTTGCAAAATTACCAAAATATCCCTGGTTTACAAAATTATCGAAATACCCTTGGTTTGTAAAATTACCGAAATACCCCTAGTTTACAAAATTACCAAAATACCCCTGGTTTGCAAAATTATTAAAGTACCTTCGATGGGTAAAATGACCGATATGCCCCTAAAGGGCAAGATGACAAAAATGCCCTTGTTATATGGTTATTCTTGCATGCGATTTATGATTATTATGGTATGTTTATTATTGTATGATGCATTCATGTGTTATTATGTTGCATGGGAATGAGATTATTAATATGGAGGAAGTGCTAATAGGATCGCTTGGTCGCTTGACAACTGTGGATCCACCAAGGCTTTTTAGCTACTGAGCAGCCATGCTGCACCGATAAGTTAGTGTCGCAACCGGTGCTACATAAGGAGTGTACGGATGGGTGGGTCGATTAAATCCCCACAGGAGTGCACGGTTGGACAGGAGATAGAGTGCAGGGTTGGTATGGGCATTAATGCATTACATATATGGATTATATTATTGTGATGGGCTTAGGCCAAAATATTTATGATATGTGACATATGATATGGGTTAAGGCCCAACCGAGGCTATTTTGGGCTAAGGCCCAATTGCCACTGTTATTGTAATGGGCTTTGGCTCGGATTATTGTGATGCATGTTTTTACCGATGAGGATTGTGCACACTGAGTTTTCGTAAACTCACCCTCCTCTTTTTAATTTTTCCAGGTAACCTTCAGTAGGCGGTTCGACGTATTGGAGGACTCAGAGGTGGCCACACTATGAGCAGTTTTGGATTTTAGTATTCTACTTTACTTCATTAAATCCTTTTTATTGGGTTGTAATAAGGCCTCTCTTAAATTCTGGTATAGTTTGGGATTTTTAGTTTACTATATTTTAAATCTACTCAACATTGAATCGCGATTTTTCCAAAACAATATCTGTTTTCAAAACACTACGTTTTCGCAACCAAGTTGTAAATATCACGTTTTATAAGTTAGTTGTTTTAAATTAAGCTTCCGCAACGAACAAGGTTTTGAAGGTAATAAATGTTGATTAATAATAACAATCGCAGTCTGGGACTTTAGTTTTTAAATATCAAGAGGAATTTTCAATAAAAATGCGGTTCTCAAAAAAAACACCTAAATGTGACACGCCAGATTCGGGCCTAACTTTGAGGCTGGGTTTGGGGTGTTACATTTTATGGTATCAGAGCTCGGTTACAAAACTCGGGCTGTGAAATGGATTTTAGTTTCTATTTGAAATATGTTTACAAATGATTTTAAAGTGATTTTGGAGGACTTTTGTATGGCACACTGAGTCTCCATCGTCGGACCAAGTAAGTTCTCCATCTGTTTTAAAATGTTATATCGTAGGTAGATACTGATACATACTTTATCTGTAATGTGCTATTTACTTAGGTTAGAAGTGTATTAGTGTTACTGGAATGAGAGTGCGCAGCAGCAACGTGGTAGAGTAGCCTGTGTTACACCACTGTTAGATAGCTAGAAATTTCGAGGACGAAATTTCTTTAATGGGGTAGATTTGTAGCACCCTAAATTTGGGCCTAGTAGGATTGGGCCCATTGGGCCTTGAGCGTAGGAGCATTTTAAAATTTTGGGGATTATGAGAATGAAATTATTTTAAGTTGGACTATTAGGAAGGTGATTTTGGAAGGTTAGGGGGCTTCTATAAAGTCCGGGGATCAAACTTGGGCTTTAGGAAAGTTTTGATTTTAGGTGAATAAAACCCTAAGAGATAGTAGGTAGGCCTTAAGAATAAAATGTGGAGAAAAATGACACAAAAGTGATTGTGGTCAAGTGGCAAATGACGCCACATAAGAGACAAGGGAATGACGCCACAAGGAAGTAAGGGGTCCAAGGTTCAAGCCTTGGCGCTGGCATTTCTTTTTGATTTATTTTTAAGTGAACTTGGACTTTGGCCCATAGATTTATATTTAGTTGAGCAAGATGTTAGACACAAGAAAGTGAGTGGTCTAGCGGCAAGGCTTCATTAAGGGTGTAAGGGAGCTTGGGCTCGAATCTCATGACAAGCAGGGGAGTATTTATTTTGTGGATTGGACGGCCAGAGTTTGAGTTGGATTTAAACTCTGCTGACAGAGGGATCCCACATTGGAAAGATAGCAAGAGGGAAGGTGAGAAGCTGGCTATAAATGGAGCTGTCTATGAAGAGAGGAAGCATACCTTGTTGGGCGTTTGGGCATAAAAGCATTCAGAGCGCGGATTAGCTTTAGACACCTATCAAGTGTGTATTCTCTCTACTCTAGCTATAGAGCGAAAAATGTCGAAATGCCGGTCACACGATGATGGTAGCCACACGAGCGTGCGAGCTCACATGTGTGAGCTTCGGCACGATAGTGGAGGCCAACTTGAGTGTTCTTGTGCGTTTAGGCTGTTTGGGTCACGATGGGCCCAATGTGCCCGTAGGCCTATATGAATAAATTGTATGATTATGTAGTAGATAGTGAACTGGACTATGGGAATCTCGTATCTGTGGCTAGATTTGGGCTAAGTGGGCCACACGAGCATGTGGCCCATTTACACTGTTATGACCATTTAGGTTATCTGAGTCGCTCGGGGCGACAGCAGGCCTTTGGAAAGGCAATTAAATGTGAAATTACCAAAGTACCCTCGATGGGTAAATTACCGAAATATCCCTAGTTTGTGAAATTACCAAAATACCCCTGGTTTGCAAAATTATCGAAATACCCCTAGTTTGTAAAATTACCAAAATACCCCTGGTTTGCAAAATTATCGAAATACCCCTAGTTTGCAAAATTACTGAAATACCCTTAGTTGCAAAATTACCAAAATACCCCTGATTTGTAAAATTACTAAAATACCCCTGATTTGTAAAATTATCGAAATACCCCTGGTTTGCAAAATTACCAAAGTACCCTCGATGGGTATAATGACCGATATGCCCCTGAAGGGTAAGATGACGAAAATGCCCCTACATGTTATATGGTTATTCTTGTATGCGATTTATGATTATTATGGTATATTTGTTATTGTATGATGCATTCATGTGTTATTATGTTGCATTGGAATGAGATTATTAATATGGAGGAAGTGCTAATAGGATCGTTTGGTCGCTTGACAACTATGGATCCACCGAAGGCTTTTTAGCCACCGAGCAGCCATGCTGCACTAATAAGTTAGTGCCGCAACCGGTGCTACATAAGGAGTGTACGGATGGGTGGGTCGATTAAATCCCCACAGGAGTGCACGGTTGGACAGGAGATAGAGTGCAGGGTTGGTTTGGGCATTAATGCATTGCATATATGGATTATATTATTGTGATGTGCTTAGGCCCAGATATTTATGATATGTGACATATGATATGGGTTAAGGCCGAACCGAGGCTATTTTGTGCTAAGGCCCAATTGCCACCGTTATCATAATGGGCTTCGGCTTGGATTGTTGTGATGCATGTTTTTACTGATGAGGGTTGTGCACACTGAGTTTTCGTAAACTCACCCTCTTCTTTTTAATTTTTCCAGGTAACCCTCAGTAGGCGGTTCGACGTATTGGAGGACTCAGAGGTGGCCACATTATGAGCAGTTTTGGATTTTAGTATTCTACTTTACTTTATTAAACTGTTTATATTGGGTTGTAATAAGGCCTCTCTTAAATTCTGGTATAGTTTGGGATTTTTAGTTTATTATGTATTAAATCTGCTCAACATTGAATCACGATTTTTCCAAAACAATATCTGTTTTAAAAACACTACGTTTTCGCAACCAAGTTATAAATATCACGTTTTATAGGTCAGTTGTTTTAAATTAAGCTTCCGCGACGAACAAGGTTTTGAAGGTAATGACTTCTTATAAATGTCGATTAATAATAACAATCACAAACTGGGACTTTAGTTTTTAAATATCAAGAGGAGTTTTCAATGAAAATGCGATTTTCAAAAAAAAAAAAACCTCAATGTGACACGCAAGATTCAAGCCTAACTTCTAGGCTGGTTTGGGGTGTTACATTTTGTGGTATCAAAGCCCGGTTACAAAACTCGGGCTGTGAAATGGGCTGTAGTTTCTATTTTAAATATGTTTACAAATGATTTTAAAGTGATTTTGGAGGACTTTTGTGTGGCACAACGAGTCTCCATCGTCGGACCCAGTAAGTTCTCCTATCTGTTTTAAAATGTTATATTTTAGGTAGATACTGGTACGTACTTTATCTATAATGTGCTATTTACTTAGGTTAGAAGTGTATTACTGTTATTGGAATAATAGCGTGCAGCGGCAGCGTGGTAGAGTAGCCTGTGTTACACCACTGTTAAATAGCTGGAAATTTTCAGGACGAAATTTCTTTAAGGGGGTAGATTTGTAACACCCTAAATTTGGGCCTAGTAGGATTGGGCCCATTAGGCCATGAGTGTAGGAGCATTTTAAAATTTTTGGGATTATGAGAATGACATTATTTCAAGCTGAACCTGTTAGGAAGGTGATTTTGGAAGGTTAGGGGTATTCTATGAAGTTCCGGGGATCAAACTTGGGCTTTAGGAAAATTTTGATTTTAGGTGAATAAAACCTTGAGAGATAGTAGGTAGGCCTTAAGAATAAAATATGGAGAAAAATGACACAAAAGGAGTTGTGGTCTAGTGGCAAATGACGCCACATAAGAGACAAGGGAATGACGGCACAAGGAAGTAAGGGGTCCAAGGTTCAAGCCTTGGCGTTGGCATTTCTTTTTGATTTATTTTTAAGTGAACTTGAACTTTGGCCCATAAATTTATATTTAGATGAGCAAGATGTTAGACACAAGAAAGTGAGTGGTCTAGTGGCAAGGCTTCATTAAGGGTCCAAGGGAGCTTGGGCTCAAATCTCATGACAAGTAGGGGAGTATTTATTATGCGGATTGGACGGCTAGAGTTTGAGTTGGATTTAAACTCTACTGATGGAGGGATCCCACATCAGAAAGATAGCAAGAGGGAAGGTGAGAACCTGGTTATAAATGGAGCTATCTATGAAGAGAGGAAGCATACCTTGGTGGGTGTTTAGGCATAGGAGCATTCGAAGCGCGGATTAGCTTCAGACTCCTATCAGGTGTGTATTCTCTCTACTCTAGCTGTAGAGTGGCAAATGCCGAAATACTGGTCACACGACGATGGTAGCCATACGAGCATGCGAGAGCACGTGTGTGAGCTTTGACGCGATAGTTGAGGCCAGCTTGAGTGTTCTTGTGTGTTTAGGCTGTTTGGGCCACGATGGGCCCGATGTGCCCATGGGCCCATATGAATAAATTGTATGATTATGTAGTAGATAGTGAACTGGGCTATGGGAATCTCGTATCAGTGGCTAGATTTGGGCTAAGTAGGCCACACGAGCGTGTGGGCCCATGTGGGCTAAATAAGGGGCCTCGGGCCCATTTACACCATTATGACCATTTAGGTTATCTGAGTCGCTCGGGGCGACAACAAGCCTTTGAAAAGTCTGTTAAATGCAAAATTACCAAAGTACCCTCGATGGGTAAATTACTGAAATACCCCTGGTTTGTGAAATTACCAAAATACCCTTAGTTTTACAAAATTACTGAAATACTCCTTGTTTGTAAAATTATCAAAATACCCCTGGTTTGCTAAATTACTAAAATACCCCTAGTTTACGAAATTACCGAATACCAGTGGTTTGCAAAATTACCGAATTACCCCTGGTTTGTAGAATTACCAAAATACCCCTGGTTTGTGAAATTAAGAAAATACCCCTGGTTTACAAAATTACCAAAGTACCCTCGATGGGTATAATGACCGATATGCCCCTGAAGGGCAAGATGACGAAAATGCCCCTACATGTTATATGGTTATTCTTGTATGCGATTTATGATTATTATGGTATGTTTATTATTGTATGATGCATTCATGTGTTATTATGTTGCATGGGAATGGGATTATTAATATGGAGGAAGTGCTAATAGGATCGCATGGTCGCTGATTGACTGTGGATCCACCGAAGGCTTTTTAGCCACTGAGCAGCCATGCTGCACCGATAAGTTAGTGCCGCAACCGGTGCTACATAAGGAGTGTACGGATGAGTGGGTCGATTAAATCCTCACAGGAGTGCACGGTTGGATAGGAGACGCAGAGTTGGTATGGGCATTAATGCATTAAATATATGGATTATATTATTGTGATGGGCTTAGGCTCAGATATTTCTGATATGTGACATATGATATGGGTTAAGGCCCAATCGAGGCTATTTTGGGCTAAGGCCCAATTTCCACCGTTATTGTAATGGGCTTCGGCCTGGATTATTGTGATGCATGTTTTTACTGATGAGGGTTGTGCACACTAAGTTTTCATAAACTCACCCTCCTCTTTTTAATTTTTCTAGGTAACCCTCAGTAGGCGGTTCAACATATTGGAGGACACATAGGTGGCCACACTATGAGCTATTTTGGATTTTAGTATTCTACTTTACTTTATTAAACTATTTTTTATTGGGTTGTAATAAAGCCTCTCTTAAATTCTGGTATATTTTGGGATTTTTAGTTTATTATGTTTTAAATCTGCTCAACATTGAATCACTTGTTTTCTAAAACAATATCTGTTTTCAAAACACTATATTTTCGCAACCAAGTTGTAAATATCACTTTTTATAAGTCAGTTGTTTTAAATTTACCTTCCGCAATGAACAAGGTTTTGAAGGTAATGACTTCTCAATAAATGTCAATTAATAATAACAATCGCAAACTGGGACTTTAGTTTTTAAATATCAAGAGGAGTTTTCAATGAAAACGTGGTTTTCGAAAGAATCACCTTAATATGACATGCCAGATTCGGGCCTAACTTCTAGGTCAGGTTTGGGTTGTTACAAATGCTCCTCCAGAACAAGCCTTCTTTACAATATAAGGTCCTTCCCAGTTTGGCATCTACTTTCCTCTGAAATCGTTTTGTAGAAGAAAGATCTTTTTCAACATCACGTTCCCCTCCAGGATGAACCTTTTTGTCATAAGCCTACATCATCTGACCGTGATAGATAACTTTAACCTTTTCTTTGATTAGATTCAATTGGCAAAACTATTTCTATTCCAATGTGTTGCCCCAGCGAAGGTTCTAGCCGACGTTCGATAAGACAGAGGGTAAATGGTAACTTCTTTATGTCAATCTTTACAAGTCTCAGTCATCTTTCCCATGATCCTTTGTTTTATTATTTTTTTATTTTTATTTTTCCTTTTTTTTGTTTCCTTTTACTGCACTATGATATGGCGTTTGATCTTTGAACAAACTTCCAAACTTTTGACATTGTCCTTTTTAGCACTCTTTGTTGGCACCTGATTTTTTTTTTAAGAATTTGATGACTATTGACTTTGTAACATTGGCATATGAAGCTACTTCCACCTTCTTAGTGAAGTAAACGACGACCATGACGATGAATCGATGTCGACTAGAAGCTTTTGACGAGATCGGCCCCATAATATCCATTCCCCACATATAAAAATCTGTGAAGAAATAGATGAGGCATATAAGTATTGTCTTCCTTAAATACGGTATAACTGATGCCATCCCCCTCTATGTAGATTAGCAATATCCAAACTTCATGATTATCTTGGCTATTGTAAAACCATTAGCATGTGTTTTGACATCCTTATGGACCTCTTTTAAGATTTCAACGTACCCACGTCTCAGTTGCCTAGGTATGTCCTGATATGATCATGCAAAAACATATTTGAATTTTTGAAAATAACTCAATGATGTCTCGCCTTATTTCTGTGGTGAGCTAGGCTACAATCTTCACCTCTTTTTTAGGCTCGCAATATCCACTGACCCTATGTAAGGTAAGATCTATTTTTCATCTTGTTCAACCATTCTTAACAAATCAGAAGATAGTTTACAATCTCTGTCATCTTCAAAGTCCTGAGATACCTCTAGACACATATCTTACTCGAAGGGAGACTCTGAGTTAGTAGTAGCGTTGCTCACATCGTTGATATCTGGAGACCTTATTGTAGGTTCGAAGGAAGACTCCAAAAAATAAATAATTCAAAGAATGATTATTTGTATGGTCATGAATGAAGAATGAAAGAATACTTGAAAGAAAGTCCAAAAAAAAAAAAGAAAAAACTAAGAACAATTGTTTGTACAGTATGAAATGGAAAGAATAAAATAATATTTTCACAAAAAGATGCATTTTATTTAAATAAAAATTTCGGACACAAGCCTATTTCACAAAAGGGTTCTTATTGCCTCTAGGCTTAAGGTAACAAGTGTGTTTTGAATATTACTCTAGATTAGCTCTAAAAATATAGGGATCCTTTCCACAGTCCCATTATTCAAAACACTCTCAGTATGCAAGGGCTTGGAAACTTCGTTCCCCGGTTCCCTCTTTGCTTTTGACTTCTTCAAAGAGTCGAAACTTTCTTGTCTCCTCCTTCAATTATCGCATTTACTGCCTCGTCAAGGTGATCAGGTTCTGATGAAACGTCGAACTTCACAATTCCCATTTTAATGAACCTTTCGACCAACTTTTTAAATGTAGTACAGTTTTCAATTGAGTGACCCGTTATTCCCGCGTGGAACTCGCATTGGGCATTCTTATTATACCATTTTGGAAATGGAGGTTACGCAGGTTTTGAGTAGGACGGAGACACCACATGCACATCAAAAGATTTTGATACAGCTCTTTATATGTCATCAGGATGGGTGTGAACTGGAGCTTTTTTGTATTTGGCCTCGAATTCGATTCCTGCTTTGAAAAGCCTTGATAGCTAGTGGTTACATCCCTTGACTGGCCTATGGTGACTGATTTGGGATGCATGCTCAAGATACTCACTTCATTTTCCTTGTTTCTCAGAGTTGATCTTCTGGCGCTCTCTCCCGTGTCTATCCCCCCACTCCTTACCGCATTTTCAATCATCTCACCGGACATTACTATATCTGAGAAGCTTATGGTGGCACATCCCAACATATGGTTAATGAATGGGGCTTTTAGAGTATTGATGAAAAGCATCATGGTTTCCTTTTCTAAAAGTGGCGGCTGAACTTGTATGGCAACTTCCCTCCATCTTTGCACATACTGCCTGAAACTTTCATTCGATTTTTTCTCCGTGTTTTGCAATGTGATTATGGTAGGCGTTATATCTGTCACATGATTGTATTGTTTCATAAATGTTTGTGCTAGGACTCTCTAGGAATTAATCCTAGCACGGCTCAATTGGTTATACCACTTGGATGCTGCCCCCACCAAGCTATCTTGGAAACAATGGATCAAAAGTTGATAATCATTAACATACCCAGTCATTCGTTTACAGAACATGGTAATATGGGCTTCAGGACAGCTAGTCCCATTGTACTTCTCAAATTTTGGCATTTTGAACTTGTGAGGAAGCACCAAATCTGGAACCAAGCTCAAGTCTTTAGCATCAATTCCATGAAGATTATCAGTGTTTTCCAAGGCCTTGAAATTTTCTTCTAACCACCTACAACAGTCCTCTAATTGCCTTGGTAATTCAAATATTGTCATCTCTCCCTTCGCTATATCTAAATCAGGGATAACAAGATTAGCTGGGTTATCTCCTAGGTTAGATCTTTAGCCAACTTGGAAGTTCATGGGCACTCTAGTATCAGCTTGACCTTGTTAAGGCCTAATCGTGGTAGATGGCCTTTGAGGATACACCTCAGGTTGTATCTGTGCATGTGGTGGGGTGAAGCCCGGAGGATAGTCTTCATTATCTTCTCCCGTATTAGTCATGGGACTTTTTCCCTTGTCCATTGCCCTATTCAACAACTGAGTCATTTGAGCAACCATATTTCTTTGGGCTTCCATCATTTGGTCCTTCATATCTTATTGGATCTTCGCCAATTGCTCTTGCAGCTGATCTTGCATGTCTCTTTGGAACTGTTCGAGTCTCTGATCCATGTCTTTCATCTTAGCACGAGTACCATAACGATATTTAGTTTCTAGATTATCTTTCTCTATTTCTCTCTTTTTCTAAAATAACTTCAACTAATTAGGGTTTTTCTATGGATTTTAATGCATATGATGCGATGTAATGCAAATGCATGAATGCAAAAAGAAAGAGAGGTGTTGATTCTAAATTCAATTCCATTAGAACAACTTTTCTAGAAAACAAATTTCTTTACATAAAACGGATTACATATGCGGCCTTATCCTCATATTCCAAGCAAAAACATCAATCCCCTTCTTCGCAAAGGTCAAATCTTGCAAACTTCTAATAGATGCCTCCACTAGCTCCTTTTTGCTTGGGCCGCGACTCATTACTCACTTTTCCTCGCAATGCTTGTTAGCCTCTTGAAGAAAGTCGAGACGTGGTGATTCTCGAATAGTCTTTGTCAGCTTGAATCCTTGGGAAATAAAGTCTTGTATTCCTTCACAAACTACCAGTCTTCTCCCATTGTATTTACTTGGACCATATTCGGACGACAGAATTATAATCCACTCTATCAAGAAATCCATTTTCTCATGACAAACTCTTCTGTTTAGCAATCGAATTTGAATCAACACCTCTTTTCTAAGATGTGAATGCAATGCAATCAAAACAAAAGAGAACACGTTAACACAAGAGAAATAAATAACAAAATAGGGCACCTATCTGGCTGACCACTAGGGTTTGGCATAGTTATACCTAGGGTAAGCCCTTAGGTTTTCTACATGTGGTTTAGCCCTAAATTTGAGCTACCCGAACCAGTAGATTCCTCGATCCTCACCGATTATTGGCTCATACAGACTGAGTTCAGTTCAGAAGAATACACTTCCCTATAGCTACAGAAGATGAAAATCTCACGAAGATATAGGTACGGATGTATCCCGAAAGCGATTCACTATCCTGCACAGAGGTGAAAACCTCACGAAAGAGTAGCTTTTCACTCTCACTTAAAATAGTGTGACCACAACGGTCATACAATGCAATGCAGAAATACTTTACAAGATTAGAACAATATGCAATAAAAAGGATCATAATTTTTCAAATTGAAATTTCAAATTTAGACCAAAGGACAAGAAATAATCAATTTTACGACTTAACTCTCTTTATTATCTCCCCAGTGGAGTCGCCAAGCTGTCGAAACCATTTTTTATATTTAAAAAAAACAGGGATCGACTTTAAAAATGAAAATGGAGTCGCCACCAATCTTTTTTCGAGATGTGATCGGGTCACCTCATAAAATAATTTTTTATTTAAAATATTGATTTTGGCCTACGAAATTCAAGAAAATGAGTTCGGGAGTTGGTTACGTACGAGGAAGGGTTAGCACCCTCGTAACGTCCAAAAATTGGTACCTAATTGATAAATTCATGTCCTAAGGTCGAAAATTTGAAAAATTTATAATATGATCTTTTATTTGAAAGAAAGCCAAGACTCTCTTATCTCAAAGAAATAAAATGCCACGCCTAATCAGTCAGGATGCAACATTTCAAGACTTCGAAACTAAGCATGCCTTTATTTGTAGAAAATCCTTACCTCGAGACAACAAAATGTTATATCCAATAAGTTAGGACACAACATCTCAAATTCCCGAGAATAAATTTTTATTTAACTTTTTTTTTTAAAAAAAGGAAAGTAATGGGTTCTTTAGACTCGAAGAGAAAAATTGAAACCCCGTAAGTTAGGATACGATTTCTTTTGAACCTTAGAACGCGGAGCATTTGCTTATTTTGAAAATCGAATAAAATATAATGCGATCATAATGAAATGAAAAATGAATTTAAAATAAAATGTAAAATGATTTACAATGCTAGCTTGTATAACAACATGATGATGATAAAATATAATAACAATAATAAAGGTAGAAATAAAATACAATAAAGTAAAAGCAAGATAAACAAATGAAATAAAATAAAAGAAAATTGTAACAAAAATGGAGGCTTTATACAATAATAAAACCATAGAATGATAGTAACAATAAAAAAATTGCGATAATAATAATAAAATATATTAATAAAAAATAATAGTAAAAAATAATATTAGCAATTATAAAATAATAATAGTGAAAATAATAATAAAAGTAATAGAAAAAATAAAAATAGTATCAATAATAATAAAATAATAGTAAGGATATGTAACACTCCGAATTTGGGCCTAGTAGATTTGGGCCTATTGGGTTGTAACGCCCCAAAATCCTGAAACCCTAGTTTCTATGCATTGAAGTTAGTATGAATGTGTAGCACTTAGTTTATTAATATTAAGGAATTATCGGGATTATTTGAAGCCTTAGAGATAGGGGAGATCATAGGGAAAAAATTATTTTTCTTGCTTAGTGGACCCTAGTCTCAGGCATGAGGCCTGTTAAGTAGATTAAGAGAAAATAGGACACAAATGGGCTTGTGGTCCAGTGGTAGGTGGCGTCACTTGGGAGCTATAAGGTGGCATGTGCGTAAGCTAAGGAGGTCCAAGGTTCAAGCATTGGGAGTGTATTTTTGGAGTTTATTTTGCATGGGTGGACGTCAAGAGTTGTGTTGGTTTTGAACTCTTGCCGTGGAGAGTTTGGGGTAAGCAAGTGATATGGATGTGGAGGAAATTTTGGATAAGATTAAGGTGTTATCAGGGAGAAAAATTAGGAGATGAGGAAAGGGACGAGTTGGTGCCGAATGGGACTTTGGGAGATAGCATGTTCAGCTTATGGCTATAAAAGGGAGGGGCCAAATGCTTGAAGGTTCTTTGAGCATTCTTTAATTTTTCTTTCTCCCCTCAATCGATCGAATTCTTCCACTTGCCGAAAAGAAACCCATCAGTCTTTTTACCGAAAATTCCTATCAGAGTTGTGTTCTATTTCTTTCCCTAAAAGTCGAATACACCTTCTTATCATTTAGGTTCACTTGTTCCAATTATTTGTTGGTTTTCCTTCATCACAATCGTTTGCTACCCACTTTTAGTCAAGCCGAATCTTGTTCAGAAGTGATCTAGGTCGCATGATCAAAGGATAATTTCACTAAGTGTTTAGTTGAACTTTTTAGTGTGTTTTGTTAAAATCTAAAGGGCTATCTAACCTCTCCTTGTCGTTAACTTTATTAATAAGGGTAAAATTCAGAAATCACAAGCATGGTAGGTAAGGATCATTGGCAAGAGGCAAGTGCACTCATTTCGGTTGTGGTTTAGTAAATGGCCGAATGTAATATGGCATTATAGGGGTGACTTATGTACAATATGGGTCACTTGGTTTTGACGATATAGGTGTTTTGGTGCAGATCTAGAGGATAATCGCAAATAGTAGCAAAGGAAGGGCTACTAGAACATGTGGCACACGGTAAGGGTACGGTGAGGTTTCAATTTTTGATAAGTATGTGTTAAAGCTTTGGTTAATCGCTACTAATATCGATTGTAGGCTTGCGACTAAGGGGTTTGCAGCACACGAGGTTACCAGGTATGTACAAACACTACACACAAGATATCGACAATGTCAAAAAGCCGAAAACCCGAAGGTGGCTAAATGGGCCTAGTGGGCCCTAAGGCTAGGTTTGATGAGCTTGTTTGGTTTGGTATACGGATTGAGTCATCAAGCATAATACATGATCTAGAATTGTTTTAGGCCTAATAGGCCATAAGGATGTGATTTGGGCCTAATGGGCCGTAAGGATGTAATTTGGGTTTGATGGGCTTTATGGGGACGTAGGCAAGTATGCTAGGGTTTATGGACTTTAGGCCTAGTTTGAACAGCTCTTAAATTTCATAAGACTTAATCTAATTAAATACGTCCATGAACAAGTCACTGGGTTAGGGTGTGGCAACGGACATACGCATGTCTAGGATTGGATATAGGGAGAGCTTGGTACTTAAGCGGTCCTAGTGGCCCACCTCCTATTTTTTGGAATCATACCTGGTGCGTAGTGTATGTTCACTTTAGCTGCGAGGACTTGTTGATGGGCCAAAGTTCATAACTAAAGCCCGAGAGGGACTAAAATACCATTATATTTGTAAAATTACTAAAATACCCTTATATTTGTAAATTACCAAAATATCCTTAGATTTGTAAAATTACTAAAATACCCTTATATTTGTAAAATTACTAAAATAGCCTTATATTTGTAAAATTATCGAAATACCCCTATTTTGCAAAAATACCAAAATGCCCCTGTTTTGCAAAATTACCAAGATACCCTTATTTTGCTAAACTACCAAAATACCCCCATAGGGTAGAATGACGAAAGTACCCCTAGGTAGTGAAATGACAAAAATACCCCTATGTGACGTGTATGAGTTTGTGGATGTTACTTGTGTGTTTGATGCATTCATTTGATATTCTGCTTAGGATGCATATGGGTGAGAATTTTGGTACGGAGGAAGATTTGAAGATCGCATAGTCGTATGGCCATGGATCCACCGGTGGCTTTAAGCCCATTATATGATTAACGACTTTGCTGCAACATTAGGTAGTACCGCAACCGGGCTACCTTTGGTGTGTAGAGGATGAGTGGGTTGATTTAGAAATCCCTATAGGTGTGTAATGGTTGGAAGGGAAATGGTGTGTGTAGTGAATGGATTATTGGGATGGGTTTTGCATTATCTTGTTTGTATATGATATGATATGATATGATATGATATGATATGATATGATATGATATGATATGATATGATATGAGGTCATTGTGGGCTAAGGCCCAAGACCACCGATTTTTGATAAGGCTTAGGCCCAATGTGAATATTTGTATGTGATTTGATTGCCAAGGGTTGTACACACTAAGTTTCGAAACTCACACCCTTTAATTTATTGTTTCAGGTAATCCTGAATAGATGGCTCGGCGTGGGAAAGGACTCGGAGATGGCCACACTACAAGCTGATCAAATGTTTTAATTTGTTCAAATGAATATGTTTTTAAATACTTTGTTATTTTCGTTGGATTGTAATATGGCCATGTAACTCCTAATTGACGTTAGATTTTAGGTTTATTATTATTGTTTCAACTATCCGCTTAATAAATTTCATAAAATTTCTAAAGTTAGCATAGTTTTCGAAATAACTCAACATATGATCGTTTTCTTAAAATTTGGGTTTTTCCTCTTAACTTAACAAGATACAAGGATTTTGGGCCTTTGGGCCTTTGGGCCTTAAATTGTTAAATTGTAAAATCGTTTTGAAGTGTGCCTTTAATGTGACATTCTGGACTCGGGCCTAACTTCTAGGCCGGGTTTGGGGTATTACAGGATATTAAAATTAATAGTAATAATAATATAAAAATAATAGTAGTAGTAAAATAAAAGTATATTAATAATAATAAAATAATAAAATATGTTAATATAAAAATAATAGTAAAAATAAAAACAATAATAGAAACAATGAAAATAACAATAATAATGGTGATACTAAAATAATAATAATAATATAACAATATTAATAATGATAGATATAATAATAAATATAGCTATAGTAATAATAATATATAAGAAAAAAATAATGGTCATAATAAAAATAATAATAATAATACAAATGAATATGATAATATTAATAAAGCTAATTATAAATTAAAAAATAAAAATAAAAAAAGTTAGTGGTAATGTTAAAATAATAGTAAAAGAAATAATAATAATAATAATTAAAAAATAAAATTAGTAATGAAAATAATAATAAACAAAAAAAGGACGAAATTAAACTAAAAATAAAAGTTTGGGGCAAATTTTAAAGAAAACAAAAGGCAAGGGACCTATTTAGACACACGAATAACATGGAGGGACTAAAAGAGAAAATATTCCCTCCCTCCAAAACGCTGCGTTTAAAAAGGGACTCCAATGAAATCCAAATAAAATTTAAGGGCCAAATTAAAAATAAAAGGGAATTTAATTATAAAACCATAAAAAAGCGGAAGGGCTAAATGTGCAATTAGCCCTTCCATCGAAAACGCGCAGATCCTCCTTGCGGGTCGGGTCAAGGTGCGGGTCAGAGGGGCAAAACGACGTCGTTTTGGGCATTTGAGGCTAGCCCCAAAACGACGCCGTTTTAGATGTTTATAAAAGCTAATTTTTTCTAAAAAATTTTCATTTTTCCCTGTTCTTAAAAAAAAAAAAAAAAAGCTCTCCCTCTCCTAATGATTTTCGGCGAGGATTCCGGCGACACTCTGACGCCTATTGCCGTCGTCCGTCGCCGTCACTAGCTGCAGTGCACGGCGGCCAAAATTCAGAAACAGGTAAATTTTCCTCTTTTTTACAGTTTATTTTAAAAATGCATATAGTTTTTTTAAAAATTGGAAGTGAAAATTTTTATATGTTCGTTTGCAGATTCAAAAGAAAAAGGAAAAAAAGGAAGAAAAAAAAAATAAAAAACAACATTGATGATCTCTGTATTGATTTCGTATGTGTTTTTTTTTTTTGTATATGCATATATTCCAAAAAAAAAAAAAAATCCTCCTCTTTACAGAGTACATTCAGTTTTTTTATAGCCTAAAATAAACCATAAATACATAGATTCTTTCTTGCTATGCTTGCTGTTTCTATTGTGTTTTCTTTCCTTTTGCAGGTGAAAGACGGAAATCACGATGGCAGTGATGAAGACTGGTGGCTAGGCTGCGGCGCGAGGGTTTTCCAGAAACCCTAGGCTTCTGTTTCTGTTTTGAGTGTTGGGCCCTTTGGGCCCCGTAGGTTTGGGTTTGGGTGTAATTGGGTTTTGGGTAATCTGTTTAGTTTGGGCTGTAAGTGGATTGTAAGACTTTAGACATTTGGTTTATTTATTTTTTAATTTTATTTTTTGGTTTGTACGCGTTCGAGCAAATTGAGCCTATTACATATGTTATTTTAAAATTTATTTTATTTTAATTATTGTTAATTTGTTGTGTTTGTGTTATATATTAATTCATTTAAATTTTTTATAGTTTGTTTTCATGGTTGAATTTAGAAAAAATCATGTTCATGTTTGTGATTCATAATGACTAATATGTTAAATTATTTAAATTACTTTTATAATGATTCAATTTAGAGAAAAAAAACTTACTATTTTATTTTTAAGTTGTGTATCTAAAAGGATTTTAACTAAAATTGACACATTGATTGATTTAGAATTCATGTTTTACTTACAAGGAAAGAAGTTAGAAAATAAAACCATCTAAATAATTATTTCATTTTAATTCTAAATAATGTAATTCAACTATTTAAGATTTATATATGGTATCTTATAATTTTACATTTTAAATGATATATATTTTGGTCACCATTTAAGTAATATATTTAAATAAGTTAGTTATACAATCACTGCAGATTTTATTCATGTTATGCAAAGAGACCAAATGGTTATATATATCTTTCATTTTATTGACTTTTGTGTTGTGTTGAATTTTAACTCTAATTTTTGTTTTTCTATGATTTAATATTAATCCATAATTTAATTACCACAAAATTTTTAATTCATAATTTTAATTTATTTATAATTACTTCTTTAAACCCAAGGGTAACCAAGCTAGAAAATCTAGTATTTTATGACAATAGATAATGATATTTATAATGGAGGAAAGATCCACTTATATCGGTGTAAAAATCAAATAATTTTATATTCTTTTGTACTTTTTTATATGATTAGTCTTTTAACAATTCAACCATCAAATTTCATACATAATTTATATAAATCATACCTATTAAATTACAAAACAAAATCCATAAAAATGAGAGATACACTTTTTTTATTAGCAAATACACCTATTTTTAGTTGAGTGCAAATTTCAGTTTAAATTGAAATTAATTGATGGAATTGAAAATTTTCATTGATTCGTCATCAATTATGAAAAGATTGAGATTTCAATTAATTAATTTGGTTCAGTTAAATTAACTAATTAATTAATTGAAATAATTACTAATGAAAATCAGGTATATTTATTTCTCATATACAATTACTCATTAATGTTAGAAAATGTTTCACAATAATTCTTTTAAATAGTTGTATTTGATTAGTTTTTTGCTATTGAATTATCACAATTTTGATAGTTAAAATAAGATGACAGAAATTGACGCACAAATTAGATCGCTTTCAAGTGTGCGAACCATTTGACTTAGATTACTTAATCCTATGATGTCACTTAACTGAATATCCAATCGAATCACATTAATTTGTATTTCGATAAAATAAATTGACAATTATGGATCAAATTATTGTACCAACTATGTAGGGGTGAGCAAAACTCGATTCGACTCGAAAAAATCGAAAAAAAATTCGAATTTCGAGTTAAACGAATCGAATTATTCGAGTTAATCGAGTTATTCGAGTCAACTCGAATTTTATTTTCAATTTCGAGTTCGAATCGAGTTGAGTTTTCGAATTCGAATAACTCGAATAAATCGAATAATTCGAATATTAAAATAAAATATTTTATATTTTTACCCCAAACTCCCAAACCTTTTTACTTTTCCCTCAAAATTTTTACTCCTTCCCACTTTTCCCCCAAAACTTTTATTCTCCTCCCATCCCAACCCTCCAATCTACCCAAAATCCATTTCCCACCAAAAATTTACTCTCCCATTTACTTTTTCTCAAAATTTTACTCCAAAAACCCTCAAAACTTTTATTTCCCCAAATTTTTACTCCTCCCACTTTTCCCTAAAACTTTTACTCCTTCCCATCCCACTCCCCATCTATCCCAAACCCATCCCCCCATTTTTTTTTATATTTTCCTTCCAAAATTTTACTCCCCTATTTACTTTCCCTCAAACTTTTATTCCCCAAAACTTTTATTTTCCCCTAAACTTTTACTTCTCACCTTTTACCCTCAAATAAAAAATCAAAATTATCCAAAAAATCACTAAACATAAATAGCAATAATTTTATTTATATCTACTATTTATATTATTAAATTAAATTTCACATTTTATATTATTTATATTATTGAATTGTTTAGCCATATTGAATATTTATATTAAAATTGAATTATTACTTATGCCATAAAATATTCAGTATTAAAATTTTATATTGATATCAATTTCATATTTTATCTTTAAAATAACTTTTATTAAAAATCACATTTTACATTTAATATATATTTTAATTCCAAAATATATAGTGACAAGAATCTAAAGATAATTGAAATAACTAAGCAAGCAAAGAAGCTAACTCGTATATAAAAGATTAATAAATAAATTATGAGGTGGTGAAAGTTAATAAAAATTTGATTAAGGTAGACAAATTTTATTACGATGGGTGATGTGGTTACAAGGACCCAAAATTATTTTTTAAAATTTAACTCGAACAAATATATTCGATTCGATTCGATTCGAATTTCATCTCACTCGACTCGATTCGAGAAAATTTCAAATCAAATTAGGATGATAAAATATGATTCGTCAACTCGATTAACTCAAAATTTTTCATTCGATTCGATCGAACGCTCACCCCTACAACTATGTATTACTCAAAACATCGAACAATGAGCTTTTCTCAAAATGATGCCAAAATCAATACTATAAGACAATTCTATTTATCTCGAAATTGGGGAAATATGAAAACAATATAAAAAAGTTTAAACTACAGTTTTGAATTTCACAATTCAAACATCGTATTTTTTTTCCAGCTTTAGCTAGAATGAAATTTAATTACTCGTAATAAATAATGTCATAAAGGAAATCGAATAAATAAAATTGAACTAAAGAAATAGTGGAAAAACCTTGTCTTTTAATTCAATAAAAAAATAGTGGAATGTCGAACGAACGAAAGAAAACTAAACAGATTTTTTTCCTAAGTGAAATCATCCATTCCCGTTCTCTTTTCTTCCGTTTTAGTTAAAAACAAACACCTATTCCTAATAAACTTCATAAAGGAAAAAAATACATATTTATCTAAACAAAAAATAAAGAGATAAAACTTAATTCTAATGAAACTCTAAAAATGTATTAATACAAATAAAAAATAATCCCAAGATTAAAAAGCCTTTGTACTCTAAATTCTTGTGTCCGTGCCCAAATTTGCATGTCTCGATATATTAGACTTGCATCACACCTAAATAAAAATTAAGTAATAATAATAAAAATTAGTAACATCATGCCCAAAATTTTATCAAAATAAAACACATAAATATGTTGATTTGGCACAATATCAAATTCTTCCCTTGTAACACCCCACACCTGACCTAAATGTTATGGTCGAATCTTAAGGAGTTATAGTAGTTCGTTTGAGAACCCAGAAATTGAATTTGAAACCATGTGGTAAAATAGTATCTACTTTGACAAATTGTTTTCCAGTTTTAGGGAAAATTCTCAGTAAAATCGTTACTTTATTACAAGAAAACATTTACGTGGCTATCTTGTTTTTGCAACTGAAATGCCAAGTTATAAGGTTTTGAAATCCGTGGTTTATTTGTAACAAACCATTTTTGCACACATAAATATAACACTACTTAATCCAAATAAGAAGAAAAAGAAACAAGTCACAAACAAAAATAAACGTCCAAATAAATTTATAGTCCAAAAGTTCGAAAACTCCAAATTAAACATAAAGTTCATTTAAACCATTTTATTGAAAGAATCTAATTTTGAGTTCCCGCTCGCTGTCAAGTCCTAGGTTTGCTGATTACCTGAGAGGAAACAATCAAATGGTGAGCTAACAAGCTCATTGTATAACTCCACCCTTACAATAGATCGATGCATATAATTTAACAGATACGTATGCAGTTGCAGTTCAATTACAAAATCGGATGCATATTCAGATACAGAATCAGATCCTGCCCCATCCGTTACACACCATCTCCGTCTATCTCTACAAACCAGTTAGGGTAATAAATACACATCTAACTCCACACACCTATAAGTGAGCATATGCCACTTTTCAAAACAATGCAGACAAGATGTCAGAAAAAAATAAGTTTGGCAATGCCACCGGAATAAACATGTGGTCTTAGTCACCAGATAAGGCAGATTATTAAACTGTCAACACTTCTTCCGTCTTATCAATGTCCAACCCCAATGCTCACTCAATACTAATCAAATATCAGATACATACATGCTATACATGCTAAACACATCAAATTATAAAATCATGCTTTCAGAAGTCATATAAACAGAGATAGATTATCATATTTCATAAGTATATAGCATACATAACACATATTGGAGTATATGAATTGAATAATCTCAAGTTGCATTTCAAATTCGGCCCAAACTAAATTTTACGAAAATTGTGCCCACAGGCCTATGTAGCCTACACGGCCTGACACACGCCCATATGATGTCGACAATCCATCGCGATTTGACCTTAATAAAAATATCGATCACTTACCCTTAAGAAAATAGTAGCCTAAAACGGTGCTTAGATTGCCGGAGGGACATCGTACGCCTCACATTCTTCTTCTATCAAAAAAACTGAAATGATCAGTTCTCAATTTAACAACTGACCTTAAAAGTATACCTTAACGATTCAAGGAAATAGATACACTACTAAAGCAAAACAACTACTACAACTGCCCTAGAATTCAAATTCCACCCAACTACTGCAATGACTGCAGCACACTCATGGAGAAGCACAAATTTTTTTCTTTTGCATGCGTAAGGATTCGAACACATGGCCATAGGGTAAGCTGAAATGTTACCACTGAACCAACAAGCTCATTCTATCATCAGTTGAGCAAAAATAATATAAAAACCTAATATCCAAAGTTAGGGGTTAGGCAAAAATTAACAAAATTTAAAGGAAAAAGTATTCAAACCCAGAACCTCTCACACACTACTCATAACACGTAACCACTAAACCAGATAATTCACTTTGACAATTTTTTAACAATTCAAAAACTAAAATTTTTGGGCGCTACAACTCTCCCCCTAAAAGAAATTTTGGCCTCAAAATTTACTTGACTCAAATAGATGTCGGTATTACTGTCGAATCGAGTCCTCTAGTTCCCATGTGGCATCCTCTGTAACATGATTCTGCCATAGAACCTTAACTAAGAGAATATTCTTTTTTCTCAAGACTTTAACCTCTCGATCTAGAATCTGTACCGGTTCTTCCTCGAAAGTCAAATCCATGCTTACCTCAATCTTCTCAACAAGCACAATGTGAGGTGGTTCAAATCGATACAGTCTTAATATAGAAACACAAAAAACATTATTTATACGGTCCAACTCCAAATGTAACTCTAATTGATAGGCGACCAACCCCACTCGTTTCAAAATTCGATAAGGCCCAATGAACCTAGGGCTCAACTTGCCCTTACGACCAAATCTAAGGACCTTTGTCTATAGAGATACCTTAAGGAAAACCCTATCCCCCATAGCAAACTCTATATCTTTCCTCTTCAAATCCACATATGACTTCTGTCTACTAAAAGCTGCCTTAAGATAATCTTGAATCAATATGATCTTATCTTCTATCTCAAAAACCAAATCTAGACCCATAATCTTCTTCTCACCCAACTCGATTGAACACAATAGAGTGTGACAATTAAGACCATATAAAGCCTCATATGGTGCCATTTGAATACTAGACTGAAAACTATTATTATAAGCAAATTTAGCCAGTGATAGAAACTCCTCCCAACTACCACAAAAATCGATAACACAACTCTATAACATATTCTCCAATACCTGAATCACCCTCTCGAATTGCCCATCAGTCTTTTGGATGGAATGCAATATTGATGTCTAATCGAGTACCCAAAGCCTCATATAGTTTCTTCCAAAATCAAGATATAAATTGAGGGTCTCAATCTAAAGTAATTGACATTGAAACCCCATGAAGTCTTACAATATCAGAAATATACAATTTTACCAACTTCTATAAATAGTAGTTGGTTCGAACCAGAAGGAAATGAGCAGACTTGGTCAATCGATCCACTATGACCCCAACAAAATCCTTCTTTATGGATGTCAAGGGCAACCCACTAATGAAGTCTATAGTTACATATTGCCATTTCCACAATGGAATCTTAATGGGCTAAAGCAAACTTGAACGAAGTTAGTGCTCAACCTTAACTTGCTGGCATGTCAAAAAACTAGATACAAAGATGGTTACCTCACGTTTCAAACCAGGACACCAATACAAATCCAAGAGATCACGATACATCTTATTACCACTAGGATGCATAGCATAATGGCTACTATACACTTCCTACCGGATAGACTGCCTCAACTCAGTATCAATCGGCACACAAACCCGACCACTAAAGCATAAATCACCCTTACTATTAAACCCAAAATCTAAAATCTTACCATTTTCATCCTATTGAACCCGAAGAACTAGAGAGTCATCCAATAACTACTTACCCCGAATCTAATCAATCCATGATGCCTTAACTTGCAACTTGGCTAACATACCACCATCCTCAAACAGACTTAGGTAAGCAAACATCGCGCTTAACTCAGAGATTGATCTCCGACTGAGAGCATCGGCTACAACATTAGCCTTACCAAAAAGATATTCTATGACACAATCATAGTCCTTAAGTAACTCAATCCATCTACATTGCCTACGATTTAACTCCTTCTGGGTGAGGAGGTACTTGAGGCTTTTGTGATTAGTGTAGATAATACAACTCTCACCATATAAGTAATGCCTACAAATTTTCAATGCAAAGACAACCGCAGCTAACTCAAGGAAATGCATCGAATAGTTTCCTTCATGCTACTTAAGCTATCTAGATGCAAAATCCACCACTTTACCCTCTTGCATCAATTCACAACCATGGCCGGTGTGAGATGCATCACTATACATAACAAACTCCTTATCAGATTTAGGTTGTATCAGAACAGGTGCTTGAGTCAAAACAGATTTAAGCTTCTCAAAGCTCACTTGTTGATCTTTAATCCACACAAATGACGCATTCTTATACAACAACTTAGTTAAGAGAGCTACGATAAGCGAAAATCCCGCTACAAATCTGTAACAACCCGATTTTGACCCTAATCGAAAATATAAAAGCTTTGGGTATTCAGCACCTATCTAGCTTGAATAAGGTATGTTTAAGTTTTTGATTTTGATAATTTCTATGTTTTTGTAATCGTTGCTTTGAATACTACAAGACCCATGCTTGAATTTTTAAAATTTATGATGATTTTGTGTTATGCCATTGAAGATAACTTGTGATTTTTGATGTTTGATGATGAAAAATTAAAGATATGTTAAAGATTAACATGTTTTGTATTGGAATTATTGGTGAATTTGAATAATTAGGGTTAAATTGTAAAAATAATATTTTAAGGGACTAAAATGTAAAATAAATGAAATGTGTGGACTTAGATCGACTATTGGAAAATTCAGCCCTAGCATGATATTTGTAAATTCTGTGTATTTTGTGTTTTATGCAATAAGGACTAAATTGCAAAAAAGTTTAAAATGTTAGGGAAAAAATGGTAATTTGCCCATTTATGCATTTTTGGATTAAATTGATGAATATGTGGTTAAATTAGTTAAATTTGAATTTGTTTAGATTAAGAACGAAAGAAAACAGAATTAGATTGGGGGAAATCGAAAGTAGACGAATAGTCGATTAAACTGTCCGACAACATCCGAGGTAATTCTATCATCATTTAAATGTGGTTAAATTGAGAATATATAAATGTTATGTGATGAATTGAATTATTTGAATATATATATTTGTGTACTTTGGCCGAATGTGATTTTGAGATAGGGAACTATGTTTCGAGTTCAATTTGATCGAGATTCAATGTTCAAAAGTCCCGTACAAACCTTAGGAATAGATAGGATACATAAGTCATGACATAGGATTTTTGATGTATGTGTTATCATGTAAGACCACATTTGGGACGTTGGCATCAACTTGTGTTTACGTGTAAGACCATGTTTGGGACATTGGCATCGTATTTGATTCGTGTAAGACCCTATCTAGGACAGTGGCATCGATATGTGATTACATGTAAGACCACGTTTGGGACGTTGGTATTGAATGAGTTATCGACTATCTATGAATCCTTTTTAATTTTGAACGGTTCGACGGGCAATGTGAAGTAAAGATCGAATGTGAAATTGAATTACGGATTCAAGTATGTGTTAGTTATTTGTTTATATGGAAACAAGGTAAGTTGGTTATTTGAAATAATAAAAGGTTATGTGAATATAAATATTGTGTTAACTTATTTGATTATATATGATTTGGCTTATTGATGTATTTGTAATAATGAAAGTGAAATTATGTATTTGTATATGATAGGCCATATGATATATGTATGTGAATTTCAAAGGTGATTTGGTGGTAAATGACAATTTATAAATGATACTATACATATTCGATTTTGTTATCAAAATGTTAATATGTAATTGTTGTTATATATGTTTTTGCTTATGACTTGCTAAGCTCAAGTAGCTTACTGTGTGTGTGTTTTTGTTTGCCTCTGTTTTATAGATTTTGGAGTTACGTTACTAGCTCGAGGATCATTAGCAAAGTCTATCACACTATCGACTGGTTCTTTGGTATTTTACTAAGTTGATTTTGGGCATATGGCATGTATAGCATAGTTGTAATACTTGGCTTTGGGTTATGTAATATTAAGCCATGCGAAAATGGCTTATTTCTTTTGGGTTGAGCTTAGCATCTATGCCTTTGATTATAATGGCTAAATATGATATTTAAGTTTTTTGAGATTTGGTCATGATATATATATGTGTGTGATATGCTTTGTATGATTTGCTATGCTGATTGTGATATAAATGAATAGTCATGTTTTAGGATGCTTAGTTTTGGTATGGTTTGATGGTTACTGAAATGGTCAAAATTATGGTATGCTTGTTGTTGCAAAGTGAGTATATATATTTGATGAATGGATGTTATATTGGAATGGTAACTTGTGGTTGAATTATGCTTGGATTTACATGGTGATTTAGTTGGGTTAAATGGTGTACAAGTTTTTGATATAAAATGTTCTTGAATGAGTAAAATAGATGGTCAATTTGGTATTTTTTTTTATTGTCAAAATTGTTAAATTGATGCTTGTATGTGCTTGTAGGGTTGACCCAAAGTGTGGGTGGCATTTTGGCCTTAAAAATGGCCTATAATTGCCCACACGGTTGAACACACGGGCGTGTGGCTTGACTGTGTCCATCATAGTTGTATTTCAAAATAAGTCAGACTCGACCACAGGCTTGACACACGCGCGTATGACTGGCCGTGTGGTGCAAGTCAGTGTCGACCACGGGTGAGGCACACGGGCGTGTCCACAGCCATGTGGACAAGTCAGTATGTATGCCCTGTTTTGACATGGCTTAGACACATGGGCGTGTCTAAGGCCGTGGGAGGCACACGGCCTACCCACACGTGCATGTGACCTCTGTCATTTTGATTTTTTTTTTAAATTTTTGAGATCTTCCATTTGTGTTTAGTTCAGTCCTGTCCTATTTCTAAAGCATGTTTAAGGTCTCGTAGACCTGTTTAAAGAACATTTTGATTTGTTTTGTTGAATTATGATATGAAATGATTGTGAATGATTCTGTTTGTTCGGTAATACCTCTTAACCCTATTCCGACGATAGTTACAGGTTAGGTGTAACAGTCTGGTTTATACCCTAGTCAGAACAGTGGTTTCAAGACCATGAATCCGAGTCTGAATATTATTATAATATTATTTTCTATGTCATTGATGAGTGTTTAAGCATGTGCTAAATTTTCGTAAACTAATTTGACTGTCTGTGTGTTTAATTTGATTAAAGGATGAAATTGCATTGAATATGAAACTTGTATGCTATTTGTTAAGTACCAATATGATGTAGCTTTATAAAAGTGAGGGCCTTATGTGGAAATTTAGCCAATTCTTTGGCTAGTGGACGGCATGACGATGATATGTATATAATATATGTTTTATTATGCTTACTTTTATAAGTTTATAATATATGTATTTAATATATTGTTTTTGTAAGTTCTTATATATTATAACAAAACATAAAATAAGCCATAGTGCTTATCGTCCACCGAAAACACAAAAAAGGAAAAGAAAAGACAAAGAAGCTTGGTATTAGGCCATAGTTTGGTCTAATTCAAGGTATGTTTTCGGTCAGTTTTCGATAATTTCTACGTTTTTGTAATCATTACTTTGAGAGCTTCAAAACCCATGTCTCAATATGAGATGCCATTGATGATATGTTAAGCTTTTTAATGATTTTTGATGTCAAATGAAAGATATGAGCTAGATGAACACATTTTTGTTCTTGAATTTTTAATGGGTTTAGAAAATTAGGGCTAAATTGTGAAAATAAATTTTTGAGGGGTTAAATTAAAAAATAAATGAAATGTATGGACTTATATGACTATATGAAAGATTCGGCCTAGCTATGTTGTTGTGAGATTTTGTATATTTTATATTTTGTGCAAATAGGACTAAATTATAAAAGTGTGAAATATTAGGGGCAAAATGGTAATTGCCCATTTAGGTGTTTTTGGATTAAATTGAAATGAAATATGTTTGAATGAGCTTAACTTGAATATGTTTAGATCAAGAATAAAGAAAAATGGACTTGGATCAGAGAAAAGCGAAAATTATCAAATAGCTCATTTTTGCCGTCCGACGATATTTGAGGTAAGTCTTTAAGCAAGTTAATACCGTTAATATCGGTTGTAACCTTGATTACATGCTGAATTTTGAAATTATAGATTGGAATTTGGCCAAAGCCGAATGTGACATAGTGTTTTAACAAAGAAATGTAGTTAAATTTAATTGAGTTCAATATGTGAAAGTGATATGAATTATGTGTGATATATGTGATATTGCTAATATGTAATGTGTATGTGATGGCTAAATAATATGAATATTCGGGCTTCAAGCCTAGCAGGCCTTGTGCTGGTAAAGTTTATCAGGCTTATTGCCTAGCAGGCTAAATGCCGGTGATTTAATTTCAGACCTCGAGTCTAGCAGGCTTAGTGCCGGTGAGTAATTCAGGCTTACGCCTAGTAGGTTTTAAATTGGTGATGAAATTTCAAATTATAAGGCATAAACTTTTCTAGTTATGTGATCATCGAGCTAATGAGTTGATACTACGAGTTATATATATATATCCGGCCATACAGGTAAGTGCCTACGAGTTATTCAATTGATTTTCTATATTCGATCCATAAGGTAAGTATATATGTGTTAAGTCGTCGAACACGAATGATACTAATTGATCCTGTACATTCGGCCTTATGTTTATGTGGCTATATTGGGATTACATTGATATTTGATAATGAATTTATAAAGCATCAAATAGACATATGTGTGTATACATCTTTCTATGTGAAATTATTAAGTGTAGAGCATACACTTTATTGTATCTGTATATATATATGTGATCCTATTGAATTATTTATATTGGAAGTATGAGTAGTTGGTTAAGAGCTATTAATTTATATTTGAACCATATGTGAAATATTAATATGAAGTTTAAATGTAAAATAGTGATGATGGTTGAGTTAAATGAGGTATTAGCATTCAGCATTAGTAGATCAAATAAGTATTAAGCTTTAAGATTTTATGATATTAAGTATGATATTGAAAATGCTTGAATGATAATTAGATTTAATACATTTGCTTAAGACTTACTAAGCTAGTTAGCTTACTTTGTGTGTGATGTTTTCACTCTGTTTTATAGATTTTGGTCAAGCTACGAGCTCCGGGGATCGTCTTTGAAGTCATCCGCACTATCATCCTATCTTGGTATCCTAAAAGTTAAATTTTAAATTTGAGGCATGTATAGGCTAGCTTAATGCTTGAATGACACTTTTGTTAATGTATATAATAGCCATGCGAAAATGGCTAAGTTTCTATGTTTGAGTATGCTTTGGTAATGTTGGTCTTGGTATAAATGTTGATGTTATTCGGCCTTGCTATAAGTTAATATGAAAATTATTTCATGATATATATATATATATATGTGTGTGTGTGTGTGTGTGTGTGTGTGTGTGTATGAGAGAGAGGTACTAAATTTAGGTAGTCTTATATTTTGTTAAAAGTTGGAAAACAGTAATCATGGTACTTTGTGTGAATGGTTTAAACTTGATTTTCTTTATATATCTATGTTATTCATTAAATGTTTGAGTGCTTGGTCTTGATAACTTTCTTAGGGTATATGAAAGCTTGGCCCTAATTTAGTTTTTCATGAAGTGGTGGTATGCTTTAGATGGATAAAGAAAGTGGTTTTCGGTTGAATTATAGTTAATTGAAATTATAGATGCAAATATATTTGTATATATATGCACGGTGCCGAAATGGTTAAAGTGATGAACTAGTCTAATAAAGACAATTTGAAATGCTACTATACATGATAGTGTGCTAATGACCGCGATGTACTTGGGTTTACCGATCATATCCGTAAATGATGTTTTGTATGATAGAATAATAATATGGTCATTTGTGAATGAACTTGTAAATTGAAATAGGTATGTTTGGCTTTAGTATAAAATGATAAGTAAGTTTACTCATAATATTCGTTCTTAATGCCGTATATGGTTTGATTAATAAACTCATGTTTTAAGAATTAAATATAGACTTGAGTATATTCGGTTAAGGTGGCTTTAATGACCAAACGAATGATATCCCTTGTCAATTGTTGTAATGGTTGCTATTTATATATATATATATATATATTGATGTTATAAATTATATGCTTGGATTAAGAAATGAAATAGGATTATTTATTAACTACGAAAGTTGGAAATCACGTTTGAAATACCGATTTGTATGTTTAAAGTTAGGCCTATTAAAGAATGGTAGTTTAACTTTGATGCATGTGAATTGGGTGGCCGAGTTGATTAAACAAAGACTAGTATATGTTTGGTGAAATGAACAAGCTTTATTTATATACTAGTTGAATTAATAGTAAGGAAAAATTTTGTTAGTCTAGTATACTAAAAGTTGATAATTGATATATTTGACTGTGTCGAGTTGTGATATTTGTAGTAATGCCTCGTAACCCTAATTTGGTGACAGATACGGGTTATGGGTGTTACATTTGATTGGTATCAGAGCTTACGGTTTAGTTGATTCTAGGAGTACCGTAGCATGTGTGGGTCTAGCTATACATGCCTTAAAATTTTAATGTGATAGTGTGGTGACTTCTGACATCTGAATTGTGTTTTATATAGTAAATGGATCCCGACAGAGCCGTAGCTGATGATGTTGAGAGCGTAGTGCCTGATCTTGCCCATGGGTCAGCGCCATTAGACTCTCGACCTATCTCGAGTAGCCATGAGGGAGAGGCTAAGCAAGCCTTTTACTAGATGATGAACGAATGGTTTACACAATATATCTAGACTAATCTGAGTGCAACAACCTCCACCCCCGATTAATCCATCTCCGATACCTATGGTATCTCCGATAGTAGATCCGATGAGATTTAGTAGGCCTCCTGTAGATAAAATCAGGAAACACGGGGCCGAAGAGTTTAAAGCTAATGATGATGATGATACGGAACGAGCTAAGTTGTGGCTTGATAATACTATCCGTATGTTTGACGAGATATCATGTACTCCTGATGAATGCTTAAAGTGTGCTATATCCTTATTACGGGACACCGCATATCACTGGTGGAATACACTAGTATCGGTGGTTCTGAAAGAGAAGGTGACCTGGGAATTCTTCCAGATTGAGTTCTGTAAGAAATATATCAGCCAGAGATTTATCGATAAAAAACGTAAAGAATTTCTAGAGTTGAAATAGGGTCGTATGACCGTGATTGAGTATGAATGGAAATTTGTGAGATTGAACCGATATGCTGGTGAATGTGTTTCAACCGAGGCTATTATGTGTAAAAGATTTGAAGACGATCTGAATGAAGACATTAAGTTTCTAGTCGGCATACTTGAGATTAAAGAGTTCGTGGTACTTGTTGAACGAGCTTGTAAAGCCGAAGAGCTTGGGAAAGAGAAAAGAAAAGTCGAATTTAAATATAGGGACATTTGTAAAAGATCATCGAGTAAGACCTTTCATTCTGTATCAAAGAAGTTCAAAGATGAATCCAGTTGACATAAAGCTACTCCAGACTTCTCTAGACGAGATCGACCTCCTGCGATTCTCGAGCTACTTCAATGGCTAGTGTTGGTAATGTTCAACAGAATCGGGTTGAGTGCAAGCATTGTGGAAAGTGGCATTCCGGGAGTTGTAGATTGCATGATCGGCCCTATTTTAAATGTGGATCGATGGATCACTTTATTAGAGAGTGCCCGATGTTATCCGAGCAAAACACTATTCAAAATGTGAGACAGAGCAATGTGTTAGCACGAGGTAGACCACCCAGACATTCGGGTAATATAGGTTACAGTCAGAGGGGAACAAAAGATATAGTGATTCGGTCAGAGGCTCGTGCACCTGCTAGAGCATATGCTATACGCACTCGTGAGGATGCTTCTTCTCCAGATGTCATTACCGGTACTTTCACTCTTTATGATACTAGTGTTATTGCATTGATTGATCCTTGTTCGACTCATTCTTATGTGTGTGGAACCTTAGTACCCAGTAAGACTCTACCTGTTGAGTCTACTGAGTTTGTGATTCGAGTATCTAACCCTTTGGGTCGGTGTGTTCTGGTTGATAAAGTGTGTAAAAGATGCCCGTTGATGATTCAGGATTCATGCTTTCCGCTGATTTGATGTTGTTACCTTTCGATGAATTCTATATAATTATAGGAATGTCCTAGTTGACTTTGCACGATGCTGTTGTTAATTACAAAAGAAAGACCATTGATTTGAAATGTCAGAACGGTGAAATTCTTCGAATTGAATCTAATGATCTGAATGGGTTACCAGGAGTAATATCTTCTATGTTAGCTCAAAAGTATATGAGAAAAGGGTATGAAGCCTACTTTGCCTATGTGCTTGATAGTAAAGTGACTGAAAAGGAGATTGAATCCATACCAGTCGTGTGTGAATATCCAGATGTGTTTCCTAAAGAGTTACCGGGTTTGCCACCTATTCGGAAGGTAGAGTTTGGCATTGAATTAGTACTGGGGACGACTCGATTTTGATAGCTCCATATCGGATGGCACCTACAAAATTAAAAGAGTTGAAAGCACAATTGCAAGAATTAACAGATAGGGGCTTTGTACGACCTAGTTTCTCTCCTTAGGGTGCACCAATTTTATTTGTGAAAAAGAAAGATGGGACTATGCGAATGTGCATTGATTACCGATAGCTCAATAAGGTGACTATAAAGAATAAATACCCATTGCTATGGATTGAAGACTTGTTTAATCAGTTGAAAGGGGCTTCAGTGTTTTGAAAGATAGATTTGAGGTCAAGTTATTATCAGTTACGAGTCAGAGATTTCGATGTGCCAAAGATAACTTTTCGAATGAGGTACGGACACTATGAGCTTTTGGTTATGCCTTTCGGACTTACTAATGCACCTACTGTTTTTATGGATGTGATGAATCAGATTTTCAGATAGTATTTGGATCGGTTTGTATTAGTGTTTATAGATGATATTTTGATCTACTCTAGAGATGAAACCAAGCATGCTGAGCACCTGAGACTTGTGCTACAAACTTTGCGAGATAAACAGTTGTATGCAAAGTTTAGCAAATGTGAGTTTTGGTTGAGTGAAGTTAGTTTTCTGGGCCACGTTGTTTCAGCATCAGGCATTCTAGTTGATCCGAATAAAATATCAGCTATACTTGATTAAAAACCACCAAAAAATGTTTTCGAAATTCAAAGCTTTCTGGGACTTGCTAGTTACTACAGATGATTTGTGAAAGGTTTTTCTATAATAGCTACCCCATTGACAAAGCTATTACAGAAAGATATTAGATTTGAATGGTAGGAAAAGTGTCAGAAAAGTTTCGATCAGTTGAAAGCTCTTTTGACCGAAGCTCCAATATTAGTTAGCCTGAATCGGGTAAAGAATTTGTTGTTTATAGTGATGCATCTTTGAATGGTTTGGGTTGCATTTTGATGCAGGAAAGCAAAGTCATAGCCTATGCTTCGAGACAATTGAAGCCACATGAAAGAAATTACCCGACGCATGATTTAGAGCTAGCAGCCACTGTGTTCGCATTAAAGATATGGTGTTATTATCTATTTGGTGAGAAATGTCATGTTTATTTAGATCACAAGAGTTTGAGGTATTTAATGACACAGAGAGATTTGAACCTCAGATAACGCAGATGGTTAGAGCTATTGAAAGATTACGAGTTAGTGATTGACTATCATCCAGGAAAGGCTAATGTTATTGCGGATGCTTTAAGTCGGAAGTCATTATTTGCTCTTTGTGCGTTGAACGCGCATATGGTTACATCTAATGATGGTTCGGTAGTAGCTGAATTAAAAGAAAGACCGTTGTTTATTCAACAAATTAGTGATGCTCAGAAAGTTGACAAAGATTTGTCAGTAAGACGAGTTCAGTGTGAGAACAATGTTGAGTCAGAGTTTTGAATAGATGAGAATGATTGTTTGAAGTTCAAAGACCGAATGTGTGTTCTGAGGAATTTAGATTTAATTCAGATGATATTAAATGAAGCTCACAGTAGTTGATTGTCTGTACATCCGGGTAGCATGAAAATGTATAATGATTTGAAACAGTTCTGTTGGTGGCCTGATATGAAACGGACATCTCTGAATTTGTCTCAAAGTGCTTAGTTTGTCAACAGGTAAAAGCCAAACATCAGGTGCCTTCTGGGTTACTTCAGCCGATCATGATACCTGAATGGAAATGGGACAAAATTGCTATGGATTTTGTATTGGCTTGCCTACGACACCAAGCAAGAAAGATGCAATTTGGGTTATAATGGATAGACTAACCAAAGCAGCTCACTTTGTTCCAGTTCGTACGGACTATTCGCTCGATAAGCTTGTTGAGTTATATGTATATCAAATTGTGAGATTGCATGGTGTGCCGGTTTCCATTGTTTCGGACAGAGACTCGAGATTTACGTCGTGGTTCTGGAAGTTGCATGATGCTTTAGGTACTAAACTACACTTTAGCACAACTTTTCATCTGCAGACAGATGGTCAGTCCGAACGAACCATTCAGATACTTGAGGATATGTTGAGATGTTCCGTCCTCGAGTTTGAAGGTACATGGGAACGATACTTACCTCTTATTGAATTTGCTTACAATAATAGCTTTCAATCTTGTATCAAATTGGCACCTTACGAAGCTTTGTATGGTCGTAAGTGTCGTACACCATTGTACTGGATTGAGCTCAGTGAAAACAAGATACACGGGGTTGACATGATCAAAGAGACAGAACAGAAAGGGGCAGTGATCCATGATAGTTTGAAAGTTGCATCAGATCGCCAAAAGTCATACGCGAATTTGAAACGTAAAGACATTGAGTTTTAGGTTGGAGATCGGGTATTTTTGAATGTTTCTCCTTGGAAGAAAGTGCTTTGATTTGGACATAAAGGCAAATTAAATTCGAGGGTCATGGGATCGTATGAAATCATTGAGCGTGTCGGGCCTGTTGTATATAGATTAAGGTTACACTCTGAATTAGAAAAGATACACAATGTATTTCATGTTTCGATGCTTCGTAGATATCGATCTGATCCGTCACATGTGATTGCCCCATCTGAGATTGAAATTCGATCTGATATTACGTACGAGGAAGAATCGATCCGTAACTTAGCTCGTGAAGTGAAAGAGTTGAGAAACAAGAAAATTTCATTAGTAAAAGTATTATGGAATCATCATGGAATAGAAGAGGCTACGTGGGAGTCTGAGGATTTAATGAGACAACAATATCCGACTCTATTTAACGGTAAGATTTTTGGGGACGAAAATCTTTAAGGGGGAGAATTGTAGCAGTCCAGTTTATACCCTAGTCGGAACATTGGTTTCGAGACCATGAATCTGAGTCTGAATATTATTTTAATATTATTTTCTGTGTCATTGATGAGTGTTTAAGCATGTGCTAAATTTTCGTAAACTAATTTGACTGTCTGTATGTTTAATTTGATTAAATGATGAAATTGCATTGAATGTGAAACTTGTATGCTATTTGTCAAGTACCAATATGATGTGGCTTTATAAAAGTGAGGGCCTTATGTGGAAATTTAACCAATTCTATGGCTAATGGATGGCATGATGATGATATGTATATAATATATGTTTTATTATGCTTACTTTTATAAGTTTATAAGATATGTATTTAATATATTATTTTTATAAGTTCTTATATATTATAACAAAACATAAAATAAACCATATTGCTTATCTTCCACCGAAAACAAAAAAAGGAAAAGAAAAGAGAAAGAAGTTTGGTATTCGACCATAGTTTGGTCTAATTCAAGGTATGTTTTCGGTCGATTTTCGATAATTTCTGGGTTTTTATAATCGTTGCTTTGAGAGCTTCAAAACCCATGTCTCAATTTGATGAATTTATGATGTTTGTATGAGATGCCATTGATGATATGTTAAGCTTTTTAATGATTTTTGATGCCAAATGAAAGATATGAGCTATATGAACACATTTTGTTCTTGAATTTTTGATGAGTTTAGAAAAATAGGGCTAAATTGTGAAAATAAATTATTGAGGGGTGAAATTGCAAAATAAATGAAATGTATGGACTTATATGACTATATGGAAGATTTGGCCTAGCTATGTTTTTGTGAGATTTTGCATATTTTGTGTTTTGTGCAAATAGGACTAAATTGTAAAATTGTGAAATATTAGGGCAAAATGGTAATTGCCCATTTAGGTGTTTTTGGATTAAATTGAAATGAAATATGTTTGAATAAGCTTAATTTGAATATGTTTAGATCAAGAACAAAGAAAAATAGACTTGGATCGAGGAAAAGCGAAAATTATCGAATAGCCGATTTTTATCGTCCGATGATATCCGAGGTAAGTCTTTAAGCAAGTTAATACTGTTAATATCGGTTTTAACCTTGATTACATGCTGAATTTTGAATTTATAGATTGGAATTTGGCCAAAGCCGAATGTGATATAGTGTTTTAACAATGAAATGTAGTTAAATTTAATTGAGTTCAATATGTGAAAGTGATATGAATTATGTGTGATATATGTGATATTGGTAATATGTAATGTGAATGAGATGGATTAATAATATGAATATTCGGGCTTCGAGCCTAGCAGGCCTTGTGCTAGTGAAGTTTATCAGGCTTATTGCCTAGCAGGCTAAATGCCGGTGATTTAATTTCAGACCTCGGGTCTAGCAGGCTTAGTGCCGGTGAGTAATTTAGGATTATGCCTAGCAGGTTTTAAACCGGTGATGAAATTTCAAATTATAAGGCATAAACTTTTTTAGTTATGTGATCATCGATCAAGTGAATTGATACTACAAGTTATATATATATATATATTCGGCCATACAGGTAAGTGCCTACGAGTTATCCAATTGATTTTCTATATTCGATCAATAAGGTAAGTATATATGTGTTAAGTCGTTGAACACGAATGATACTAATTGATCCTGTACATTCGGCCTTATGTTTATGTGGCTATATTGGGATTACATTGATATTTGATATATGAATTTATAAAGCATCAAATGGACATATGTGTGTATACATCTTTCTATGTGAAATTATTAAGTGTAGAGCATACACTTTATTGTATCTATATATATATATATATATATATGTGATCCTATTGAATTATTTATATTGGAAGTATGAGTAGTTGGTTAAGAGTCATTAATTTATATTTGAACCATATCTTTGGAAGATTAATATGAAGTTTAAAGGTAAAATAGTGATGATGGTTGAGCTAAATGAGGTATTAGTATTCGGCATTAGAAGACCAAATAAGTATTAAGCTTTAAGATTTTATGATATTAAGTATGATATTGAAAATGCTTGAATGATCATTAGATTTAATACATTTGCTTAAGACTTACTAAGCTAGTTAGTTTACTTTGTGTGTGATGTTTTCACTCTGTTTTATAGATTTTGGTCAAGCTACGAGCTCTGGGGATCGTCTTTGAAGTCATCCGCACTATCATCCTATCTTGGAACCCTAAAAGTTAAATTTTAAATTTAAGGCATGTATAGGCTAGCTTAATGCTTGAATGACACTTTTGTTAATGTATATAATAACCATGCAAAAATGGCTAAGTTTCTATGTTTGAGTATGCTTTGGTAATGTTGGTCTTGGTATAAATGTTGATGATATTCGGCCTTGCTATAAGTTAATATGAAAATTATTTCATGATGTATATAATGTATATATATATATGTATGAGAGTGAGGTACTAAATTTAGGTAGTCTTATATTTTGTTAAAAGTTGGAAAACAATAATCATGGTACTTTGTGTGAATGGTTTAAACTTGATTTTCTTTATATATCTATGTTCTTAATTAAATGTTTGAGTGCTTGGTCTTGATAAATCGGTTAGGGTATATGTATGCTTGGCCCTAATTTAGTTTTTCATGAAGTGGTGGTATGCTTTAGATGGATAAAGGAAGTGGTTTTCGATTGAATTATAGTTAATTGAAATTATAGATGCAAATATATTTGTATATATATGCATGGTGCCGAAATGGTTAAAGTGATGAACTAGTCTAATAAAGACAATTTGAAATGCTATTATACATGATAGTATGCTAATGACCACTATGTACTTGGGTTTACCGATCAAATCCGTAAATGATGTTTTGTATGATAGAATAATAATATGGTCATTTGTGATTGAACTTGTAAATTGAAATAGGTATGTTTGGCTTTAATATAAAATGATAAGTAAGTTTACTCATAATATCCATTCTTAATGTCGCATATGGTTTGATTAATAAACTCATGTTTTAAGAGTTAAATATAGACTTGAGTATATTCGGTTAAGGTGGCTTTAATGACCAAACGAATGATATCCCTTTTCAATTGTTGTAATGGTTGTTATTTATATATATTGATGTTATAAATTATATACTTGGATTAATAAATGAAATAGGATTATTTATTAACTAGGAAACTTGGAAATCACGTTTGAAATACTGGTTTGTTTGTTTAAAGTTAGGCCTATTAAAGAATGGTAGTTTAACTTTGATGCATGTGAATTGGGTGGCCGGGTTGATTAAACAAAGACTAGTATATGTTTGGTGAAATGAACAGGCTTTATTTATATACTAGTTGAATTAATAGTAGGGAAGGATTTTGTTAGTCTAGTATACTAAAAGTTGATAATTGATATATTTGATTGTGCTGAGTTGTGATATGTGCAGTAATGTCTCGTAACCCTAATCTGGTGATGGATACGGGTTATGAGTGTTATATTAGGGGTGTTACAAAATCTCCGATAGTAACCCACCAAACCAAGAGAACTCCAAATCCTAGGTACATTCTTAAGTTGTTTCCACTCAAGTATAGCCTCAATATTTTTCGGGTCTACTTGGATACCCTCGGTAAAAACCACATATCCTAGAAAAGTAACTTACCTCAACCAGAGCTCGTACTTACTCAACTTATTGTTGGCTTTCTTCTCACGAAAAATTTACAGAACCACTTTAAGATGTTCGTCATGATCAACCTCAGTCTTAGAGTATACCAGAATGTCCTTAATGAAAACCATGACAAACTAATCCAAATACGGTTGCAACATCCTATTTATGAGATCCATGAATGCAACCAGAGCATTAATCGAACCGAATGGTATGACAAGCAACTCATAATGACCATAATGTGTCCTAAAGGTATTATTATGCACATCAACTTCATTTACTTTCAATAGATGGTACCAAGAACGGAGATCAATCTTAGAGAATATAGATGCCCCACGAAATTGATCAAACAAATCATTAATCCTCGAAAGTGGGTATTTATTCTTTATTGTCAACTTATTCAACTATCAGTAATACGCACATTCTCATCGTACCATCTTTCTTCTTAACAAAAAGTACTAGTGCTCCCTACGGAGACACATTAGGTCTAATGAACATTCCGTTAAAAAGTTCTTGAAGTTGAACCTTAAATTCCATAAGCTCATTTAGTGTCATGCGGTGGGAGCAATGGACATTGGAGCTATCCTGGGTAGTACTTCAATTCTGAACTTGACCTCCCTATCTTGTGGTAACCCCGACAATTTCTCTGGAAAGACTTATGGAAAATGCTTAACTATTCGAATGCTCTCAACAGTAGAATCCACAACACTCTTATAATGCACAAAAGCCAAGAATGCATCACACCCTTTTCGAGCTAACTTTTCAGCCACAAAAGAAAATGTTACAATAGAGAGGTAATCTCGATGCTTGTCGACCATGACAATTTCCAGACCTTCATCAATTTTTAAAGTTACCCTCTTAGTCGCACAATCCGAACTGACTCGATGCTTTACAAGATAGTCCATTCCCAAAATCAAATCAAATTCCCCAAATGGTAACTCCATCAAATCACCCAGAAATACAAGCCCTTGAATCTCTAATAAACAACTCTTATACACCTTACTGACTTGCATTGACTGACCCAATGGATTAATCATAAAAATCTCACTAGAATTACTCTCAGCAAGAATTCCCAAATTAACAGAAATTGTACTAGCTACGTAAGAATGTCTGGAACCAAAATAAATCAATTCATAATAAGAACGAGAATAAATCGTAAATGTACCAGCTATCACATCAGTCACGTCTCTATCTTCATGCCGCCTCACCGTATACAGTAATGCAGGCTATCTCACCTTAACCTGGTTAGTACCTCTACTCGGTGCTTTCTGTCCTCGGTCCAAACCATTACCACCCCTAGCCTGACCATAGCCCTTAGCTGGCTGATGTACTGCCTTTTACAGCTAAACCAAACTCGATGTTGGAGCTTACATCTGATCAACCCGATAATGGTGTTCCATAGACTCGCATCGAAGGCAAGCTCCCAACCTCATCCAACACTCACCCAGATGGCGTTTACCAAAGTCCTCATAGACCTGAATCCCCACAATACCAACTGATGCCTCAACCTTCTAAGGCCTATCAAACCTAGCCCGTTTCTTAAGTTGTTGAGCTGAAATCCCTTTTGTTCTTATCCTATCCACTTGATCCCTCCTTTCACACTTAATGTGCTTAATCTCATTAGTGATCTTAGCCTTCTCCACTAACATTTCAAAACTTGATTCTCCTACGGAGCTACTAATACCTTCAGGTCATAGTGAAGTTTATCCTCAAAATGGACACTCTTATTATAATTGTCGCTACCAGACTCTGAGCATACTTACTCTGTTTCAGAAATTTGGCCTCACACTCGACCACAGGTCTCTCTTCTTATTTTAGCCCAATAAACTCTTACCTGTGGGCCTCAATATACTTCACGCCCATGTATTTTTCTGGAAGGCACTTTAATAGAAAGCCCAAGCCACACGTTCGGGCTAAGTACCCTGCTCAATAGATTTCCACCACTGATATGGTTCATCGTGAAGCAAAGATATCAGACCTTTTAGTTTTTGCTCAAGAGTGCAGTCCAAATCATTCATAATTCTCTCGGTGGCCTCCAACTAGTATTCGATCATAGTAAGGGCAACCCCAGCAACACCCCTAAACAATTTTGCCATATTAGATCGGAGTCTTTTAGTTACTGAACCTCGACTCCAAGATCCAGTTTGGGCCCCAGCAACCCTTTGCAGTACCCTTAGCATAGCTTGGGATAGTGTGTCATCCCCTACATTCTGAGTCTAGGACTTAATTTCTGCGGTAGGTGTCTCCACCATCTCACTTATCTCTAAATTGGGCATCTGACCATAGATGATGGCTCAGCTCGCCCCTCTACGACGTCCGCCACACCTTCAAATACCATGCCCACGAGTTCCTCACGTACTAATTACGATTAATTATCTACAATTCAGAATTTTATGTATTAACTTAGGTTTATTATTAAGAGGCCTATGTCTAAAGTTCAATCAAAGGTTTTTACAGAGTTGTCACAATCCTTAGCTAAAGTAGAGTACTCCTAACACTATAGTGTTACTAGTTTATCAAGTATAGCTAAAGTAGAAGTACTTACTTGGATCAACACTGGAGACACAGATTCACTTTTTATAAACTCATTTATCAAAATTAATAGAAAATAAAAATTATTTAAAACAAATTCCATAAAAAAATTTAACACAAAAATCACAGCCCGGGTTTTGAACCTGGCTTTGACACCACCAAATGTAACACCTCACACCTAGCCTATATGTTATGGTCGAATCTTGATGAGTTACATTAACTCGTTTAAGAACCCAAAATTTGAATTTGAATCCATGCTGTAAACTAGTGTCTACTTTGATAAATTATTTTCCAGTTTTAGGGAAAATTCTCGTTAAAATGGTTATTTTATTACAAGAAAATATTTGCGTGTCTATCTTGTTTTGCAGCGGAATTATGCCAAGTTATAGGATTTTGAAAATCGTGGTTTATTTGTAACAAACCATTTTTGCAGACAGAAATATAATACTCCTTAATTCGAAGAAAAAAAAAAACAAGTCACAAACGAAAAGTAACGACCAAAACAATTTATAGTCCAAAAGTTTAAAAAGCCCAAATTAAACATAAAGTTCATTTAAACCATTTCATTGAAAGAATCCAATTTTGAGTTCCCGCCCACCGTCTAGTCCTATGTTTGCTAATTACTGAAAGGAAACAGTCAAATGGTGAGCTAACAAGCTCAGTGTATAACTCAACCCACACAACAGATTAGATGCATATAATTTAACAAATACATATGCAGTTGCAGTTCAGTTACAGAATCAGATGCAAATTTAGATACAGAATCAGATCCTACCCCCATCCGCTATACACCATCTCCATCCATCCCTACACACCAGTTAGGTTAATGAATACCCATCCAACTCCACACACCTATAAGTGAGCGTATGTCACTTTTCAAAACAATGCAAACAAGCTGTTAGAAACAGATAAGTTTGGCAATGCCACCGAAACAAATATGTCGTCTTAGCCACCAGATAAGGCATATTATTAAATTGTAAACACTTCCTTTGTCTTATCAATATCCCACCCCAATGCTCATTCAATACTAATCATATATCATATACATACATGTTATTTATGTTAAACACATCAGATTATAAAATCATGCTTTCAGAAGTCATATACACAAAGATAGAATATCAGATTTCATAAGTATATAGCATACATAACACATATTGGAGTCTATGAATTGACTAATCTCAAATCACTTTTCAAATTTGGCCCAAACTAAATTTCACGAAAATTAGGCCCACATGCCCATATGACCTCGACAGTCCACTTTTCTACTTCGTGCCGTTTACTATTTTTCGTGTTTTTCATTACTTTTCTACTACTACTTTTTGGTAGAATAACGACAAATATGAAATATGTGATTTGCTTAATTTGGTGGTCTCTATTTATAGAGAAAAGTACAAGAGTCCTACTTGAATAAGTTCTAATTAAATTATATTATTTTAATAGAAAATACAACTTCTACTTGAATAAGTTCTAGTTAAATTATATTATTTCAATAAAAAATACGACTTCTACCCTAGTTGTAAGAGTGAGAAGTAGCAACACCCTTGTAAATATACCAAGGTTGTTGCCCTTGTATTAAATATAAGGTTCCATTTTGGGTCATCATATATTGGGTTCAATTATATGTGTTTCTTAGATTTTGATCAAACACTTATAATTTATCTAACCTAATATTTTATTTTCCATTATCCAAAATAAAAATTATTTAATCACTTGATTTAATTATTAAATTAACTAAATTAATTTTTCAACCTAAGTCATAACAACTTACCGTAATAAAATATATGAGGAAATATATTTAATTTTCTTGTTCAATAAATTCATAATGATTTAATTAATTTAATTCTCTCTTCAAGCCCTACTTTTTTAATTATAATTAATTAAATAATAATTTGAAAAGTTTTAAATTCAGTATTAAATTATTTCTTATACTTAGTACAAAAACATATTTATTACAAATAGTAATACATGTAATTTATTTCTTTTAGATAAAACACAGTTTTCTCTAATTGAGATTTTTTACTAAATACATTTTATTTTTTAATGGATTTAGGCATACAATTTATAAAAGAGAAATGCGATTGTTGATTAAGGTTAAAACCTTATGGTCTTGCACACCTAATTTCAAGTCTCACTATAAATAATTGTGATGGGTAGATATTTACTCCTAATATATGGATATTTCATGAATGGGTTTTATCTGCTATGCTTTATATATATGAAACGAAGTAAAATACGTTATGAAAACAATATAGAAAAATAATTAAAACACATTATAAAAAGTAACTTGAATATAAGTATATAACATTCCAACGCATCAATCAATATATACTTTGGAAAAAAGTTATAAGTTCAAATTCAGAGTAAAATAAAATTTGGAAAAAGATAAACTAATGGACTGTGATTCAAATGGATTAATTTTTTATATTTATATTTTTGAAAGATTATTTAAAATATATATGATTTAAAGGGTAGGGTGTGGGATTTTGAGGTTTAGAATTGGGTCAATGATTTTTGAGTTTCAAGTTTAGGATAGTAAAGTTTAGGATTTGGATTTTAGAATTTTATAAAGCATAATAATTTATTTGGCCCTTCAAATTTAGTTAAAAATTCATTCTAGCCATTCATTTAATTTTTATTTTATTTATTTATCCTTTAAACTTGTCTTTTTTTGTCAAATCACTCAAAATGAATGGAAAAGTTAACAACTTTAAACTTTGTTGACGTTGCATATACATGGATTGCCACGTGGATGACATATCAATATTTAAATAATTTTTTAAAATTTAAAAAATATAAAAAATATAAAAAACTATTTAAAAATAAAAATAAATAAAATTATAAAAAATATTTTTAATATTTTGAAAATTTTTAAAAATTAATTAAATCTCGATGAGTCTTCTACGTGACAATCCATGTGTATGCCACGTTAACAAAGTTAACAAACGTTAAAATTTCTATCCATTGGGGTGATTTGATAAAAAAAAAAAATGCAAGTATAAAAGGCTACAAGAGGCAATTTTTTAAATGTAGGGCTAAAATGACTTTATTTTTGTAAATTTCAAGGGCTAAAAGTCATTATGCCGTTTACAAAAAATATAAACTAATCTTATTAAATTTAATATTAAGGTTTTATATTCTAGACAAGAGTGTTTAGGATTTAGAGAGAATTTATTTAGGGATAAATATCAAATTTAGATATGAACTTTGTTTCAATGTGTAATTTGATACATAAACTTTGATTTGATGGAATTATGCACATAAAACTTGAATTGTGGACATATGTATATATGAACTTTTGATTTTGATTTAGTTGTATACATTTAATGATATAAATAAATACATTAATTTTCATATTGAATTAATATAATAATTTATGTATGCAATATATTAACGTAAAATTGTTCTAATTTGATAATGTTGTTAGTGGTTTCTAAAAATTGAATCAAATCAAATTTAATGTATATAATCGCGAAAAATCAAAGTTCATGTATGATATTGCACTTTGGATTAAAGTTCATGTATAATTTTTGTATTTAGACCATAAATGTATTATAATTTGTGCTTAAATTTAGGATTTTAGAATTTTAAAAAATATATGTAACACCCTATACTCAACCCGATCGTTGGGTTTGGGTACTGAGTGTCACAAATAAACCGTATTACTTAATAGCCTTTCTAACTTGATTTATTTATAGGCAACACCAAATTTTTTAATATCATATTTACCATAAAACTTTATACTAATCTCTTAGATAACAACATGTTTCAACCTTAAACTTCAAATTAATTCTCTATTATACAAGTACTAAGGCTCTTACAACCATTTTGCCTTACTAGGCCCATATATATGGACTTACTAAGACTCGAAACTTGAATTCGGTATAAATACACTTATTCAACCCCAAGGCGTAGCCTCTAAGGGTGCCCATCTATATGCACGATATAGCTGCAACACCATTCACGTGAACTTGGCAGTGTTTGGCTTGGTCCCTCCACATAATCCCCAAGTCATTCCTTGACCATACATTTAAGGTTGTAACACCTCAAAACCCGACCTAGATGTTATGACCGGGTCTTGAAGGTTACATTGACTACATGGACCATCAAAATGGCCAAATAAAATCGTTCTTTGAAAATCATCATTTTTGTCAAGGTTTATATAACTCGTCATCTTTGTTAAAACATCATGTTTTAGGGTCGTCTTTATAATTATAGTTCATTTGATTAGTAATGACATTTTGGAAAAGAAAAAATATGCAGTCAAGTTGCAAAACAGTTTATATTTTCAAAATCGATTTCTTTACTATGCAGTGAAAAATTATAATTTTTACTTAAGCCCAATATCATGCAATTACCAATTACTAGGTCAATTCTTTGCAATAAAAACCATGCATGCAATTAAACCCATATAGCGCATCCCAAAATCCATAAACCCAAAAAGATATAAAAATAATTACAATTCCAACCAAAAATAATTTAAAATTAAATTCAAATTTTAAACTAAAGGGTTTACCTGAAAAGTTTAAACTAAGGAGGGTGAGCTTCAAGAGCTTAGTGTGAGTCTAAATAAGACAACTAAAGAATATACACAATTTCAAACAGTAAGACAATTAATCACAGGTAGAAATTTTACTCGAAATCTATGGCATCAATTCAACAAATTTCTCAAATGTCATGTTCATGACACACTTTATACAACAATGCAAGTCCTACCCATACCATCTACTACACACCATGAGTTCCCTAGAACTTGTCATTCGAACACCAAACAATTGGAGTTGAAGCTCAGTGTGGTTGAACCATCAATATCAATCTTGCAGTTAAAACTGCCAACTAAAGTCGCAAATAAATCGCCAATATCAATTGTAGACAAGCTACCAATCTCCTCAATACTCTGATACGGTATACTAACTAACCAATGGTTGCAGGTATACTGCCAATACTCCCTGGAACTCCTCTGTCATCCACAAAATCCAACCACATGCAATGCAATATAGCATATCATCCACAAAAATCAACCACATGCAATGCAATATGGCATACTTTTTAGTAAAACAATCCATGCTTATCATACTTTCCATATATAACATGGCATACTTTCATTCTTCGATCAATTCAATTTCAATTAATGGCATGCTTACAAAGCAACAATACGAAATATCACAATCGCCATATTTCAAGTCATGCAAAAATTCAGTACATGAAACATATTTAATAAGCACACCACTCAATTAATTCACTTACCACAATTGGCCAATCTACCAATTTCACTGACCTTTCGGCCATGCATAAAATTTTAGCAACCAAATACAATTATAGATCATTATACAATCACACAATAGATTCACACAAAAGGTTTAGAACCCACACCTAATTAATGCTAAACCAGTGCACTACCGCTTAATCCGCAACTCCTAGATCTTAAGTCTAGACTGGGTCAATTTAATTTTTACTTCAGCTTCGAATAGAAATTAAAGCAACCTCAAACGTCAAAGCTTATTTAGAGTGTTTAAATTGGTTCCTAACATAAAATTAACACTCAAATCAGTAAGTATACCACCTATGGCCTTTGGAACCATTCGACCAAATTAAAAGAATTAATAAAACTAAAACATAGCTAGAAAAAAGAACAACACTTACGTACTCCGATTTCTAGATCTGAAATGATTGATCTCTTAAATCCCAAATGCACGCTAAACAAGAAAGATTAGGGTTGATTTAATCAATGAAAAATGAGAGAATAAAATCAACCTATAGATGCAGTAATAATGAGAAGAAAAAAAACAACAATCAAAAGGGTGTTTAAGGGAGCAACAATGAAACAAATGAGAACAAAAAAAAAAAAATGAGGGTTGTGATGTGTGACACAAAAGTAAGATTAAAAAACAACAAGAGGGTTAAAATGGACAAAAAAAGGGACAATTTTGGTGCAACAAAAATGGAAAAATATGGGTTGGAAAGTGGCAGCAATGTGGACGATTTAAGTGTTTACAAATGGCAACAAACATTAAGGAAAAAAAAAAAAAGAGAAAAAGAGGGAACACAAGGGCGACACTGGAGAGTAAAAGAGAAATCAATTCTTGGCTCGATGAGATGTGGCTATGGTGACAAATGGATAGGAAAGGTGCTGAAAATGGGAGCAGTGAAATGAACAATGGAGGAGAAGAAAGAAAGGCGGCAAAAAAAGAGAGAAAGAGATGGATAAAAAATTGAAAAAGCAAACAATAAAATAAAATATGCACATATTAGTTTTCCAATTAATCCAGGGATAAATAGATATTTGAGTCAGACTGAAATCTGTCCACAAGGGGAGTAAAATATTAAAATTTAATACTTTGCAAGGGAATCAAACTCATGTTTTCAAGGATAATTGCACTGTAACACTCCAAACCCGACCTAAACGTTATGGCCGAATTTAGCGTGTCACATTGAAATGTTTTTTGAAAATCGTGTTTTCCTTGAAAACCCTTCTTGAAATTTCAAACTTCTTGCCATTTAAAACTTGTACAAAACCTCAGTTTGCATTTGTTTATTTTCAATCGTGGTTTATTAAAAAGTTATTCCCTTTTAAAACGTTAATACCTTTAAAACCTTATTTGTTGCGGAAGCTTAATTTAAAACAAATGATTTACAAAAACGCGATATTTAAAAATTAAGTTGTGGAAACGTAGCATTTGAAAATAGTTATTGTTTTGGAAAATCGTGTTCTACTTCTAGCAGATATAAATCACAATAAATAAAATCCCAATTTTAAAATCCAGAAGTTATAGAGGCCTTATTACAACCCGAATCAAAATCAAAGTGCTTAAGTAAATAAGCAAAACAGAATAAAACATGTGCAGTTGTGTGGCCCTCTCTAAGTCCCTCGCAGCTTCGAACTGTCTAACGCTAGGGATTACCTGAAAGGTTAAAAACGGGGTGAGTTTACGAAAACTCAGTGTGTAATCCCCTTATTAAAGAAATAGTCAGTATACAGAAACAAAATCAGTCTGGGCCTAAGCCCTTTAAGAGTAACAGTACAGTTTAGTTCAGAGCATATGTGGGCCAAAGCCCAAAACAATATCATTTGGGTCACAGCCCATAACAGAATCAATTGGGCCTAGCCCATCACAGTAACAGTCTCATTATGAATGATGCATGATGCATGCAAACCCATCCAACCCTGCACTTGCCTCGGTTCAACCCTGCACTACCTGTGGGGAATAAATCACCCACGCCATCCCTACACTTATAGTGTTAGCACCAGTTGCAGTACTAATCGAAATCGCAGCAAAGCTGCTAATATATATGTGGATTTAAGACTTCAGTAACGGTCTCATAATTGGCACATAGCCATTGGTAACTGTAATAAGACCGGCACATAGCTATCAGCTACGATAGTATAAACTGCCTAAAGCTATGGGTAAGTATGATCGACACAAAGTCATCAATAAATACGATCGACACATAGCCATGGATAAATATGATCGACACAAAGTCATAATCAAGACGGCACAGAGCCATAATTAGGTTGGCATAGAGCCATAATCAGATTAATTGGCTTAAAGCCATCGGTAGGTCCACAGTCGTCTCGTGCGACCTGTGCGACCCTATTAGAACAGTACTTCCTCCATAACCAATATCCCAACCCCATGCAGTATGCCATGTATGCAGAATGTCTGGCTCACAAATCATCATATTATTCATAGTTAAGTCAATCAAATCATTATCATAGAATCACAGTCAAATCAGTCAAATCATAGCACAAGTCAGTCATTTACCATCGAGGGGAAAAATAGTCATTTACTCTATAGGGGAATTACGGTCATTTTACCCTACAGGGGCATTACTGTCATTTTACCCTACAGGGGCATTACGGTCATTTTACCCTGCAGGGGTATTATGGTCATTTTATCCTACAGGGGCATTACGATCATTTTACCCTACAGAGGCATTACGTTCATTTTACCCTACAAGGGCGTTATGGTCATTTTACCCTACAAGGGTATTACGATCATTTTACCCTACAGGGGCATTACTGTCATTTTACCCTACAGGGGCATTACGGTCATTTTACCCTATAAGGGCAGTCATTTTACCCTACAGGGGTATTACGATCATTTTACCCTACAGGGGTATTACAGTCATTACGGTGTAAATGGGCCCAAGGCCAATATTCGGCCCAAGTTGGGCCACACGCTCGTGTGGCCCATTTAGCCTAAATTCAATCACAGTTATGCGAACTACATAGCCCAGACCAGTATTTGCCACTTAATGTGGATTTTATTCGTGTGGGGCCCATGAGCCAATTGGACCCACACAACCCATTTCAGCCAAACGAAACCCAAGATCATGAGAATGCTCATAGTGGCCTCTACAATCTATCGCCCATGATTTGTGGGCTCGATTTACCACATGAGTGATCGCACACTCGTGAGGCCTCGAATGCCGAAGTTTTGGCTTTTTGGCTTTTTTTGATTCACAGCAGAGATAGTGTGATTACACACCTGTTCGTGATAACGAGTAAACTAGCCCACGTGCTCTCCAACTATCGCCTTGCTTGAACCAATGGGTATTTGTAACTAACCATTGATCAAAAGTGATTACCCACTCTTTGATTAGTATCTACACACAAAACGAATCATAATTAATATATATAACCATGAAACAATTGATCTTTAACGAATACGCTTACCGATATCGTACAACGAAGAACTCACAAGAATTAGAAGAACAAATAATGCAGTAACTTAGGTTCGGCATAGTGGATAAATGATGGTGGTAACCAATACTAACAATAGGTTCCCAATCACTAGGCTATCAATAACCATTAGAGTAGAACGAGGGGGGAAGATAGACAAGAGGGGATGGTCACTAAAGAAAACTTGAAAAGAAAGGACCACAATCAGCCAAGGGTGAGAGAGGGAGAGAAAAGTAGGTTTGTCTTTGAAAGAAAATAGAAGAATGAAGGGGGAGAGAAGAGAAGTGCATTCGACACTATTAGGAGAGTAAAAAAAAAATAAAAAAATGGGCAGAGAAAGAGAAGTGAGACCATAGAAGAATGGGCAGAGAAAGAGAAGTGAGACCATAGAAGAATATTACCTAATTGGCAATTGAAGAAAGGGAGAAAATAATGGCACTTTTGGTCACCATAGTTGATAAAACGCAAAACCTAAAAGAAATCCCGAATGGCAAAAATCACAAAGGAAATTCGACCCTCTCCTTTCAAGCTCCACAAAACTGAAACAAAGAATATGCCTACAGCCGGAATTGCTTCCTATTTCCCCTAGCTGAAATCCCCTAGATCCTTAGAGCCCTAATCGGCCACAATGTTCTACCAACCTCCCATTTCAAAATTCCTTGATTCTCTCCCCAACTCTCTCCATAATCCTCTCCACAAATCTATCCAAGACCAATTCAAACTCCTCTCAACAGTGTTTCAATCTAACTCTTCTACCTCCACAGCTCAAGCAGCAAAATAAACATTCCACTATGTAACCCAGGACTTGAACCTCAGACCTCACAGTTATACCACATGCCACCTTGCCACTGCACCACAGGCTCTTTTTGTGTCATAAAACAAGCATTATTACTAATAAGGCCTAAGTGCCAGTGTCCAGGTTCATTTAAGAGAAAAAACTAAAAAATATGCAAGGGCCAAGACTTGAGCCCAAGCTTCTCAAACACTCCCATACACACCCAAATCACTTAGCCATTAAAGTAAACAAGCAATTTGTGTCATTTTCTTGCACACTTAAATATTTATGTGCAGTCTCCTAGCTAATCCCACACTCAAAGCCCATTCCTTCTAGGCCCAAATTCGGGGAGTTACATGCACTAAATCTTAACCATCTAGCTAGTAACTCAATAATTTCATAATTTTACAAACTTTTAACTAAGATTCATAATGGAAACTCTTAGTCCACAAATCCAAATTCTTCTAACCTGATTTCTCAGATGTGACAAAGGTAAAATACAAGTAAGTTCAAAAGAACTTAGTGAGAATCTATACAACCATATTGGTAAGTAACTTTTAAAGTCTTAGGTATTAAAGAAAACTAATGCATATAATTAAACTCTCTGAGTTTCATAAGGGGATCTCACAGTTTTTCTGGAGTAGACAATGCCCATACGTTCTTCTTGATCTAATCATTGGTGAACATATCAAACTGATTTAGACGAAATTCTTCTCTTGCTAAAACCCTTTTCTGAGACTTGACTTCGTCAAGCTTCATCTTAGACTTTTGCTTTACCTTTTTGGTTTGACCCATCACAAGATAACCATGTAAGAAAATATAAGGATTGACGACTACCTTTGGCAAAATTTTAGGTATCTTGTAACACCCCAGTTATGGCAGGTTTAAAGTTTTTGTGCATAGTAGTAAAAAGTCCATCTCGTGTAGTGTAATTCTCCCAAATGATTATTTTGCATATACATGTAGGTGTGCAATAACCGCTACAAAAGTAAGTAAGAATTTGATTTCTTGATCTTCTTTCATATATTAAGAATGAGTCTGTATTAAGTGGCTAAGAGTATGTAACAGCTCACTCGATGAAGTCTTAGCATCCAACTATTATTTAATGAGATAACAACCTGGTGGAGAGATGATTTCAAAAGGAGTGCTCGCCAAAGGCGTAGTACGCCATGTTATTAGAGTAACAATTCTAGTTGCATTATGAGTATAGTAATTAGGACCCATTTCGTTAAGGTAACCAGGCATTGTCCATATTAGATTCTTATTTATATTTGCATTTACAATTGTAGACCATTAACGAAGATATTTTGAAAGGGTGTGACATGTGTCAAGTTTCTATGGGAACATAGGTCTTATCTGTACATAAATTTTAGTTAAATAGGCTGAAGAGTGGGGGACATTTTATCTTATTCTTTCCTTTAACAGTGTTGATATGGCTTTCTTTGGAAGTCATCTAGGGTTTGTTGCCCTTGGGCTGGAACTAAAGATTGGATCTAAAGTAGAAGATTACTTTGTATTCTTTGATTTCTAGTCAAATGGTTGGATCTAGAGCTTTGAACGAGTGAGGACCAGGTGAGCTTTTACATTGAACCTTGTATATATATTGTTCATACTAAAATATATCTATATGAAATGGATTAAACTATGAATATAAAATCATGGATAGTATGGAAATCATACTTATACGGATAGTGGGATGAAGGTGTGTATGAGATATGAATTCTTGTTATTTTGAAATTTGTAAAAGAATGAGGATTGAGTTAAGACTAAGTTAAAGAATAAGTAGCCTAGTCGAATGTGAGTTCTCTCTTGAGGACTCCAATAAATCTATTAGATAAGTCCTTTATAATTTAAGTTTCAGAAGAAATGAAGTGCATGAATGATCATTTAGGATAGCATGATTATTTGATAAGAATCTATGGAGTCTATGTACGTGATGAATTGTGCATGAGTGTTGTGATATTTAATCATGACTAAGAATGTATTCGTTTGGAATGTATACTGTGAAATGTGATCTTGTTGATATGGTTGAAATATGCATTAAATTATAGTTTGATTAAAGAATTGAGTTAATCAACTTGAATGTGAGTCTTTACTCTGACTTTTACATGTAAATTGTGGGTATAGACGATTAAATAATGAAAAAAACTTGAGTATCGACTATACAACTAAAACATAAGAGAATTGTACAAAGTAAAGTTTTTATGTGCAGAATTACATGAATGCAAAGTAAAATGATGCATATGTAGGTAAGGTCTGATCAAGAAAAGGGTATAAATTAGACTTGTAATTTGATGAAACGTTAGACGAGCCCGAGTTCATGGGTAATTGTGATGATGAATTATATATATGAATGAATGAATATTTGTTGAGTATAACATGTGTTTCTGACAATGAATGTAATAAGTTTAGGTATACATCAATTGTTGTTCTAGTACTAAAACATTGAAGTATAGTTGTAACAGTATGTCTGGAATGTATGATGTGATATGTGTGCTATGTTGATTGCTTGTAGGTAACCTAAGATGATTTTGCTAGTTTTTTTCAACGCATGGAGCGATTCTGGTTAGAAACTGAGCTCCAACATTTATTGCGAACTTGTAGTGTAACAACCCATTTTCAGTGAAATCAGAACAGTAGTTTAAGGACCACAAATCTGACGTCAAAATATTTATTTTATTATTATTTTATTTCCTATAGCATGATAGTAGTACCGTATAAAAATTTCATATAGAAATTTTACCGTTTATATGCTCAATTTGATAAAAAGGACTAACTAGCGTAAAGTGAAAAACTTGAGTTCTAATAGCTAAAGGTATTAAATAGCTATAGAACTTTAAAGGTTGAGTCCTTATATGGTAATAAGACCAAAAATGTGTTAGCATATTAGCATGGTTTGACATTATTGAAATTTTGATTAATTTTTAAGGTTAATTAAGTAATTAGTAAATAAAGATAACATTAATTAAAACAAAATGACAAAGCTTTCATCCTTTATTTTCATGTTCAACCGATTTTGCTAAGGAGGCCATAGCTAGGGTTTGGCCAAGCTTCTTTTGTTTATATGTAAGTGATTTTTGATATGTTTTTAATGATTCTAAGTTTTCGGTAAGTGAATTTTATGGTATGTATTGGTGTAAACTTAGTATGAAGATAGTTGATCATTTTGGCTAAATTGAGTACATAGTTATATATGTTTAAATGTTTTTATTTGAGGTGCCTATGAGTTTATTGGTTGTATGTTATTATACATTGTGTGTATAGCTTAATTTTGCATGATTTTGGTACCTTGTTATGGCTTATATATATGTGCAATTTTGGGTGTAGGTACATGCCAAGATGGGTTAGAAAAATGGCTTGGAAAATGGCCTATTTTTGTCCACATGGGAGTGTGTCTCAGCCGTGTGTGACACACAGCCAGGCGACACAGTTGTGTGTCCCTTGTAGTTTTCAAAGGGTTGCAAGTCAAGCTGTTACATGGCCTAGCACACGGCCTGGCTCACAGGCGTGTGAACTTATTTGGAGGGATACACGGTATAGAACACGAGCCTATGGCTTGGCCGTGTGACCAAAGTTAGTGAGTTACATGGGCACAGACACAGGCTGGGACACGGCCATGTGTCCCTACTTCGAATGCCCACATGGCCTAAGACACTATCATGTCTCTTGGCCATGTGACCCCTACAGCTTTGAAAATTTTCATTTTTTTTTAAAAATTCTCTGAGTTCCCAATTTACTTCCGACCTATTTCTAACGTGTTTTTAGGACATCGAGGGCTCGTATAAGGGATAATATGTATGAGTTATACTGGTTTTAATACGATTATTGATATAATTTGAAATGTTTGAAATTTATGTTTGTTTGATTTGAAAACTCTGGTAATGCTCCGTAATCCTATTCTTGTGACGAATACGGGTTAGGGGTGTAAATTTATTGGTATCAGAGCTACGATTTAGTCAATTCATAGACTAAATGTAGCGTGTGTGAGTTTAGCTATACATGCCATTATATAACATGTGATAGTGTGATATCTCCTGACCGTTTTAAAACATGTTTTCGTATAGCAATGACATCCAACCGAGCTAACTCTGATAAACTAGAAAGCATAGCTCAAGCCTCTGTTCATGGAGTAGTTTCAAGTGTTGTAAGGCTCGTATCTGAGGGCCGGGGACGAAAGGCTAAGGAAGCCTTCTTCCAGATGATGAGTGAATGGCTTACCGAGTTCATACGGTCGAACCCGGCTACTTAGCAACCTCCACCCTTTTCTGTTGCCCAACTAGTCCTCATTATTCCTCAAGGTTTGGAACCTATACGAGTTAGTAAGCCTCCTGTTGATAAGATTCATAAGTATAGGGCTAAATAATTTAGAGTTACTACTGAAGATGATCCCAAGAGAGCAAAATTCTGGTTAGAGAATACAATTAGGGTCTTCGATGAATTGTCTTGTTCACTAGTCGAGTGTGTTAAGTGTGCGGTATCGTTATTGAAAGATACAGCTTACCAGTGGTGGAACACGTTGATTTTTGTAGCGCCGAAAGAGCGGATCACCTGGGAATTTTTCCAAACAGAATTCCAAAAGAAATACATTAGTCAGAGATTTCTGGATCAAAAATGTAAAGAATTTCTTGAGCTCAAACAAGGCAATATGACTATGTCAGAGTACCAGCGAGAATTTGTCAGATTGAGTAAATATTCCTGGGAATGTATTCCCACTGAGACTACCATGTGTAAAAGATTCGAAGAAGAGTTAAATGAAGACATAAAGCTTTTAGTCAAAATTCTTGAGCTAAAAGAATTTGTTGTCTTAGTAGATCGAGCACATAAGGCCAATGAGCTGATTAAAGAGAAAAGACATGGTGATTTTGAAGCTAGAGACTCAAAAAAGAGATCGAATAGGAAGTCATATTAGTTGGCATAAAAGAAATCAAAAGAACATCACAACCATTCTATGCTTCAGTGGGGTACTCTAGTAGAGACAGAGACAACCGACGTTCGAGTCCTAAACCTCAGGCTACATCTGTAGCAAGTGTAGGTAGTGTTAGAGATGCTAGACCCGAGTGCAAGGATTCTAAAAGACCACATTATGGTGAGCGTCGACTAAAGAACGGAGCATACTTTAGGTGTTGTTCCTTTGACCACTATCTTAGAGATTTCCTAGAGAAATCTGAAAAAGAGAAAATTCAAACTATAAGGCCAAGCAACACAGCTATGAGACGTAGACCACCTCATAACCAAGGAAATGTGAGTGGTAACCATGGTGTAACAAAAGATTCTACTCTGAGATCCGAGGCTCAAGCACCAGCTAGGGCTTATGCTATTTACACACGAGAGGATACTTCTGGGCCAGATGTTATTACTTGTACTTTCTCTATTTTTGATACTAATGTTACTGCTTTGATTGATCTGGGATCAACCTATTCGTATTTATGCACGAATTTTGTATCTAGTAAGAATTTACCTGTTGTGTCCACTAAATTCGTGGTTAAAGTATCGAACCCCCTAGGTCAGTATGTGCTAGTGGATAAAGTTTGCAAGAACTATCCTTTGAAGGCTCGGGGTTATAGTTTTCCAATTGATTTGATGCTATTACCCTTTGATCAATTTGACGTGACTTTGGGCATGGATTGGCTAACTCTACATGATGCTATTGTAAACTATAGACGAAAGCTTATTGTATTGAAATGTCAGAACGATGAGGTGCTTTGTTTTGAATCAGTTAGTGTGAATGGGTTGCCTATTGTTATATCAGCTTTGTCAATGCAAAACTATGTGAGAAAAGGTTGTAATGCATACCTTTCTTATGTGTTGGACTCTAAAGCATCTGAGTTCTAAGTTTGAATCAGTGCCGGTGGTTTACAAGTATCCTAATGTATTTCCAGAAGAGTTACCTGGACTGCCGCCTATCACAGAGGTTGAGTTTGCTATTGAACTAATACTGGGGACATCACTGATACCGATAACACCTTATAAAATGGCTCCTACTGAGCTGAAAGAGTTGAAAGCACAGTTGTAAGAATTGATAGATAAGGTTTTTTCTTGACCTAGTTTTTCACCTTGGGGTGCACTAGTTCTGTTCATTAAGAAAAAGGATGGATCAATGAGATTGTGTATTGATTACCGTCAGCTCAACAAGGTTACAATGAAGAACAAATATCCACTGCCTCGAGTTGATGATTTGTTTGATCAGTTGAAAGGTGCCACAGTATTTTCAAAGATTGATCTTCGTTTCGACTACTATTAGCTACGAGTTAAAGATTCAAATGTGCCGAAAAATAAATTTAGAACTAGGTACGGACATTATGAATTTCTTATGATGCCATTTGGTTTAACTAATGCACCTGCAGTATTTATGGAATCGATGAATAGAATATTTAGACCATATTTAGATAGATTTGTTGTGGTATTTATTGACGATATTTTGATACATTCATGAGACGAGTCTGAGCATGCTAAACACCTGAGAATTTTGTTGCAAACCCTGAGTGATAAACAACTGTATGCCAAATTTAGCAAATGTGAGTTTTGGTTCTGAGAAGTCGATTTTCTGGGACATATAGTATTGGTTGAAGGCATCAGAGTGGATCCATGTAAAATTTCATCAGTCGTTGATTGGATACCACCGAAAAATGTATCTAAAGTTAGAAGTTTTCTGGGATTAGCTGGTTATTACAGAAGATTCGTCAAAGGGTTCTCAATGATAGCTACACTGATAACGCGATTATTACATAAAGATGTGAAATTTGAATGGTCTGAGAAATGTCAGCAAAGTTTGAATCAGTTGAAAGCACTATTGATCGAGGCACTAGTCCTGGTTTAGCTTGAATCGGGTAAAGAATTTTTAATTTTCAGTGATGCATCTTTAAATGGTTTAGGTTGTGTTTTGATGCATAATGGCAAAGTGATAGCTTATGCTTCCAGACAGTTATAACCGCATGAAAAGAATTATCCGACACATGAATTAGAGTTGGAAGCTATTGTGTTTGCATTGAAAATTTGGAAACACCATTTATATGGTGAAAAATGTCATATGTTTATCAATCATAAGAGTTTGTAGTATCTAATGTCACAGAAAGATTTGAATCTGAGACAACCCAGATGGCTCGAACTGTTAAAAAATTATGAGTTGATCATTGATTATCATCCGAGAAAAGCAAATGTAGTTGCTGATGCTTTGAGTATAAAGTATTTATTTGCCCTACGAGCGATGAATACGCGATTGACATTGTCTGATGATGGTTCAATCTTAGCTGAATTGAAAGCTAGATTGATGTTTTTACAGCAGATCTGCGAAGCTTAAGAATGTGATGTTGGGTTGCTAGCTAAGCGGGCACAATGTGAGTCGACTTCTGATTTAGAATTTCAGATTGGACCCGATGATTTTTTGTATTATTTAGAGGTAGAATTTGTGTACCCAAGAATCTTGCACAAAGCCCATAGTGGTAGCTTGTCTATTCATCCCAGAATTAATAAGATGTATAGTTATTTAAAACAGATGAATTGGTGGCCGAGAATAAAACGTGGGATTTTTGACTTTGTATCTAGATGTTTAGTATGTCAGCAAGTTAAAGCTGAACATAAGGTACCTTTTGGATTATTACAGCCAGTGATGATATCGGAGTGGAAATGTGATCGAGTTACTATAGATTTCTTATCATGTTTACCTCTATCTTCGAGAAAGAAATATGCCATTTGGGTTATAGTTGATCATTTGATGAAGTCAGCACATTTTATTTTGGTATGTACAGATTACTCCATTGACAGATTAGCCGAGTTATATGTTACTATGATTGTCTGATTACACGGAGTACTAGTTTCCATAATCTCGGATAAAGATCCGTGGTTTACATTACGGTTCTAAAAAAAGTTATCGAAAGCTCTAGGTATGCGGTTGCATTTTAACACTACATTTCATCCTCAAACCGATGGTCAGTCTGAGTGACTGATTTAGATTGTCGAGGATATGCTTTGTTACTGTGTATTAGAGTTCGAAGGTAACTGGGAGAAATATTTACCGTTGGTTGAATTCACGTATAACAACAATTTTCAATCGAGCATAAAGATGACACCGTATGAAGCTTTGTATGGTCGTAAATGCCGAACTCAATTATACTGGACTAAACTCAATGAGAAAACGATACACGGGGTTGATTTGATTTGTGAGACTGAAGAAAAAATAAAAATGATCCAAGATAGTTTGAAAGCAACTTCAGATCGTCAGAGATCATATATAGATCTTAAATGGAAAGACATAAAATTTCAAGTTGGCGGTAGAGTATTCTTAAAAGTATCGCCTTGGAAGAAAGTTCTTCTGTTCGGTTGCAAAGGAAAGGTGAGTCAGCGATTTATCGGGCCGTATGAGATTATTGAAAGAATCAAACCTATTGCGTATCAATTAACTTTCCCGTCAGAATTAGAAAAGATTCATATTGTTTTTAACGTGTCTATGTTACAACAGTATCGATCTGACCCTTCACATGTTATCTCCCCGACGGATGTTAAGATTCAACTTGATATGTCATACAGTAAGGAACCAATTAGAATTCTGGCACGAGAGGTGAAAGAATTAAGAAACAATAACATAGCTTTAGTAAAAGTTCTCTGGCAATGACATGGGATAGAGGAAGCCACTTGCGAACTTGAGGAAACTATGAGAACACAATATTCAAACCTCTTTTCTGGTAAGATTTTCGAGGGTAAAAATTCATTTAGGAGGAGAGTTGTAACAACCCGTTTTTAGTGAAATTGGAACCCTAGTTTCGGGACCACAAATCCAATGTTGAAATATTTATTTTATTATTATTTTATTTCCTATAGCATGATAGTAGTACCGTATACAAATTTCATTACGAAATTTTACCATTTATATGCTCAATTTGATAAAAAGGACTAAATCACGTAAAGTGCAAAAGTTGAGTTATAATAGCTAAAGGTATTAAATAGCTATAGAACTTTGAAGTTTGAGTCCTTATATGATAATTAGACCAAAAATGTGTTAGTGGATGAGCATAGTTTGGCATTATTGAAAATTTGATTAATTTTCAAGGTTAATTAAGTAATTAGAAAATAAAGTTAACATTAAATAAAACAAAATGACAAAGCCTTCATCTTTTATTTTCATCTTCAACCAATTTTGGTAAGGAAGCCAAAGCAAGGGTTCGACCAAACTTTTTTTGTCTATATGTAAGTATTTTTTATTCGTTTTTAATGATTTTTATGTTTTCGGGATCGTTGTAGCTTAATCTAGTTAGCTGAAGGACTAATTTGTTAAACTGTTAAACTATTAGGGTTTTACCATTAATGAATATGCATGAGTTTTGATGAGTTATGGTAGAAAATGAATATTGGTTGTCAAAATTTGTTAAGAGATTTTTGATGAAATTATCAAATATAAATTAAAAAATAGAAAATTTTACATGGTGAAATTGTGAAAGAAATGAAATATAGGGCTTGCTAGGGACCTAATTGATATTCGGCTATGATGGGTTGTGATGGAATTTCATGAATTTCTATTGTTACGAGTTAAGTACTAAATTGCAAAGAAATTAAAAGTATAAGGGCAAAATGGTAATTTTTCCAAAATATGATTTTGGGTTAACTTGAATAAAATACATATTGAATCGAGTGAAATTTATCCGTATAGATTAAGACAGACCTCATACGGCTTTAGATCAGGGCAAATATAATGTCTCAAATTAATCGCCTCCATATCTACGTATACTCGTCAAGGTAAGTTCGTGTGATTAAATTGTGTTTATATGTTTTGTATTTATTTATACATGAATTATGAATTACCATATGTATATATGATTGCATATCCAACGACGTATGACAATTACCGAGCCCCGTTTGAACCTTAGGAAGTCGTCGGGCACAAATAACATGTCATTACAGTTTACATGATTCGAGTGCTGGTCTTGAACGTCCTACTAATGGCCAAGGTCTGGCATGTATTGCGGATAATCTACAGCTAGTGTGAGCAGCATCGTGTAGCTACGTTCCAATCCACGGCTTGTGTGAGCATTCTGATTCATAGCTCGTGTAACACCCTAACCCATTACCGTCACCAAAATAGGTTAAGAGGCATTACCAGACTAGTAACTCGGTTCAGAACAATCATTTATCAAATATCATTCATTCACATTCAATATATATTTAAATCGAGCATACAAAGCTTAAATAATGCATTTGGGACTAAATCGGTAACATATGAAAATTTTGGAAACTTAGAAAAAAATTCAACATTACAAGTATCACACGCCTGTGTGAATAGGTCGTGTGCCTAACACGGCTAATAGACACGTCTGTGTGAAAGAAGGCATACATACTGACTTATTTCACATGGTCGAAGACACACCCGTGTGCCAGGCCGTGTGAAAACTGGAGAGCATACTGACTTGGGTCACACGGCCAACCACACACCTGTATGTCTAGCCCGTGTGCCCTTCGAAATGGCCAACACGCCCATGTATCAGGCAGTGCCAAAACTGTATGGTATACTGACTTATCAACACGGCCAAGCCACACACCCGTGTGCTAGGTCGTGTGTCATTTAGGGGGAATACTGACTTGTACCACACGGCCGGTTACACGCCCGTGTGTGAGGCCATTTCGAGCATACTGACTTCTATTTCATTTTAACACCAAGGGACACACGACTGTGTACTTAACCGTGTGTCACACATGGTTGAGACACACACCCGTATGTAAAAAAATAGGCTATTCGCAAAGCCATTTTGCCACCCTATTTTCAACAAGCTTATACAAGCATAAATGACCACATTTCATAACCCAATTGGTAATCATTCCATAATATTTCATGCACATAATATACCAATTAAACTTGATATTCAATTACCTAATTAATACCATGCATAATCCATTCATATATAAACTACATATCAAGACTTCACTTGCACATTTTCATTCCATCCATTCCTTACTAAAACATACCATAATTGAACACTTAAACTCAACCAAAACATAGTACCAAAATAAGCCAAATCACATGGCTTAACTTATACACAAAAACTTGCCAAAAGCATGATATCAAGTAACATAACTAACATCTTCTAAACTAGCCTATACATGCCATATTTACATATATCCACAAGTTCAAAAGTACCAATCGAAAATTGGATAGTGTGATGTGCAACTCTAACTTGTCCAAAACGAGCGTGCTAACGAACCTATATAAAACATAGAAAAAGAAATAGAGTAAGCTTTATAGCTTAGTAAGCCCGTATAATTTAGAATTAAACTTACCATTTATACATAATCAAGGCAATTAACTAAAGTAAACTCCACACAATTTCCAAATTCCTATCACAAGCATTCATCCATAGGTTAGCCATGTTAATACATGAAATCATCCATTATCATAGTTCAATAATCAATATAACTAGCATTCAACATTTCATTCTCAATCATATAACAAAAAATCCATTCAATAATAGTACTCATCCGTATAACAGAATTTATGCCCGTTGAACCTATTAGAACTCCAAAGGATAATTGGGTGATAAACATCAGTAATCCATCAATTCATTATCAATTACGCTCTTTCAAACCATGATCAGTAAGCTCCTCCTGAGTTGATGAACAGTAAGCTCTATTGAGCTGAAATGGTAAGCTCTATCGAGTTGAAAAGTAAGCTCATATAAGCTGAAACAGTAAGCTCTTACAAGCTGATATATCGGTAAGCTCATACGAGCTGTGGTGAATCCACAACAAATGCAGGAGCTCGACAAAAACGGTAACCCTAATGACATGTCACTTGTATCCTACGAAATCATACGGTTCAAACAGGGCTCAGTAACAAATAGATTATATCAATAAGGCATTCATATTTCAAATATATCAATTACTAAATTATACATTGATTTCAATTATTTACAAATATATAAAAGTTTGATTCTAATTATACGAACTTACCTCGTATTGCTCGAATAAAAACTATCGGCTATTCATCGATCTTTCCTTTTCCCCAATCTAAACTCGATCTCGGCTTATCTTGATCTATATATTATCAAATTCAGTACATTCAACATTCAATCTATTCAATTTAGTCCATAAATCATATTTTGGAAAATTTACACATTAACCCCTATACTTTTTAATTTTTACCATTTAGTCATTATCACATAAAATTGCAAAATCATGCAATTTAGTACCTACCCATGCCTAGCCGAATTTCATAAAGACTCCTAGCAGCCCATATATTTCATTATTTCACACTTTTAAACACCATTTTACATTTTTTACAAATTAATCCCTTTTTGACATATTTGTTAAAAATCACTTTACAAATATTCAAAATTCATCATCAAACATCAAATAACTCAAATATTCAACAATGGAACTTCATAAAATCATTAACAATTTCAAAAATTAAGGCACAGGCTAGCTAGAATACGAAGCAACGATCACAAAAACGTAGAAATCATCAAAAACTGAACTCAAAACATACCTCAATCACGAATACAAAGGGTCGGACCCTAAAATGCTTCAAATGGTCTTTCTTCCTTTGATTATCGGTGAGAAAGATGAATAATATCACTGATTTTTTTTTTATGTTTTGTTTTATTAATTTAACATTAATACATAGTTTAGCATTTTACCCTTGGTTATTAAACTATGTAATCATCAAATATAAGGCCATTAATGTCCATTAACCTTATCAATGGCATAATAATATCATAAAGACCTCTAATTTAAGAAACCATAGCTATAAGGCACATTAAACTATTGGCACACAAGTTCTACTCTTTATGCTATTTAGTCTTTTTTACCAAATTAAACATTTAAATGGTAAAACTTCTTTACGAAATTTTCACACAGTAATTCTATCATGCTGTAAACCTTAATAAAATAATAAAAAATATTATGAACTTGGATTTGTGGTCCCGAAACCACTGTTCCAATTTGACTCAAAAATAGGTTGTTACAACTCTCCCCCTTTTAGGGATTTTCGTCCCCGAAAATCTTACCAGCGAAAAGGTTAGGGTACTATTTTTTCATAGCTTCCTTAGGTTCCCACGCAGCTTCCTCGATCCCATGTTTATTCCAAATAACCTTTACCAAAGCTATGCGCTTATTTCTCAATTATTTGATTTCACGAGCTAAAATCCTGATTGGTTCTTCGTTATACATCAAATCAGCTTGTATCTCAACATCTACCAGAGAATTCACTTGTGACGGATCGGATTTGTATCGACGTAGCATAGAAACGTGAAAGACGTTATGGATCTTTCCAAGTTCTGATGGTAAATCTAGTCGATATACCACTAGCCCTATTCGTTCAATAACTTCGTACGACCCGATAAAATGCGGACTCAACTTTCTTTTACGGTCGAATCAAATAACCTTTTTCCACGGTGACACCTTTAAAAACACTTGGTTCCTGACTTGAAATTCAATTTCTCTACGTTTCAAATCTGCATAAGATTTCTATCGATCTGAACTTGCTTTTAAACTGTCGCGAATAATTTTCACGTTTTCTCCAGTTTCACTGATCAATTCAACCCTGTGAATTTTTTTCTCTCTCAATTCAGTCTAGTATAATAGAGTTCGACATTTGTGGCAATATAAAGCTTCGTATGGTGCCATCTTTATACTCGTTTAGAAACTGTTATTATACGTGAATTCAATTAACAGTAAGTATTTTTCCCAACTGCCTTCAAACTCTAAAATACAACATCTCAACATGTCTTCAAGAATCTGAATAACTCTCTCAGTCTAACCGTCAGTCTGAGGATGAAAAGCAGTACTAAAATTCAACTTGGTTCCCAGAGCTTCTTGCAGTTTCTTCTAGAATCGCGATGTAAATCTCAGATCCCTATTAGAAATAATAGATAGTGGCACTCTGTGTAACCGAACAATTTTAAAAATGTACAACTCAGCTAATCTATCAAGTGAGTAATCTGTACGTACCAATATGAAATGAGCAGATTTCGTTAGTCGATCAACGACAACCCAGATAGCGTCTTTCTTTTTCGTAGTTATAAGCAATCTCGACACAAAATCCATTGTAATTCTATCCCATTTCCATTCAGGAATCATCACAGGCTGTAGTAATCCAGATGGTACTTGATGTTCAGCTTTTGCTTGCGAACAAATCAAATCGATACAAACTTCGATATATCCCGTTTCATACCCAACCACTAGTACAGTTGTTTCAAATCATTATACATCTTGGTACTTCACGGATGAACAATCATCGATCCCAATCTGAAACTCTAAATCAGAGATGTTTTCACATTGAATCTGTTTAACGTGCAATTTACGGTCATCTTTTTGAGCTTCACAGATTTGTTGAAAAAATACTGGTTTAGATTTTAATCCCGCTAAAATAGATCCATCATCATAAATCATCAACTGAGTGTTCATTTCTCGTAATGCAAGCAAAGATTTTTGACTCAAGGCATCAACAACAATATTAGCTTTTCTCGGGTGATAATCAATCACAAAGTCATAATCTTTCAATAACTCGAGCTATCGTCGTTGTCCCAAATTTAAATCTTTATGTGACATCAGATATTTCAAACTCTTGTGAGTCGTATAAATGTGGCATTTTTCCCCGTATAAGTAGTGTTGCCAAATTTTCAGTGCAAACACAATTGCAGCCAACTCTAAATCATGTGTTGGATAGTTCTTTTCATACGGTTTTAACTGTCTAGAAGCATAAGCTATAACCTTTCCTTCTTGAATCAGAACACATCCCAGACCGTTTAATGATGCATCGTTATAGATAACAAATTCCTTCCTCGATTCCAGTTGAACCAAAATTGGTGCTTCAGTTAATAGTACTTTTAACTGTTCAAAACTCTGCGATATTTTTCTGACCATTCAAACTTCATGTGTTTTTTTTAGCATTCGTGTCATTAGTGTCGCAATCATCCAGAATCCTTTCATGAATCTTCGGTAATATCCCACTAATCCTAGAAAACTATAGACTTCAAATACAATTCTAGGAGGTTTCCAATCAACAATAGCAGAAATTTTACTCGGGTCAACTCTAATACTGTCAGCTGAGACAATATGCCCCAAAAATCCAACCTCTTTGAGCCAAAACTCACATTTACTGAACTTTGCTAATAACTGCTTATCACATAGAGTCTGTAACACAATTCTCAAGTGTTCGTTATGCTTAAGATTTATCTCGTGAATAGATCAGAATATCTTCAATGAATACAACAACAAATCTATCTAAATACGGTTTGAATATTTGATTCATCAAGTCCATAAAAATGGCAGGAGCATTAGTTAAATTGAAAGGCATAACAAGGAATTCATAATGACCATACCTTGTTTTGAATGCGGTTTTCGGCACATTTGACTCTTTAACTCATAGCTAATAATAACCCGATCTAAAATCAATTTTTGAAAATACTACAGCCCCTTTCAACTGATAAAATAAATCATCAATCCGCGATAGAGGATATTTATTCCTTATAGTCACTTTATTCGGATGTCTGTAGTCGATACACATTCTCATCATGCCATCTTTCTTTTTCACGAACAATACCGGTGCACCCCAAAGAGAATAACTTGGTTTTATAAAACCTCTATTTGTTAATTATTACAACTGAGCTTTCAACTCTTTTTAATTTGTTGGAGCCATTCTGTATGGAGCTATCGATATCGGTGTTGTTCTAAGTACGAATTCAATACCAAATTCAACTTCTCTGATCATTGGCAAACCCGATAATTCTTCTGGAAATATATCCAAAAACTCACAAACAACAGGTACAGATTCAATCTTTGATTCAGACACCTTTGTATCCAGTACGTATCCAAGATATGCATCATAACCCTTTTTCAAATATTTTTGAGCTAATATAGACGATATCACAATAGGTAATTCATTCGAATCATCAAACTTAATCCGAAGAATCTCACCATTTTGACATTTTAATTTGATAGTCTTCTGTCTACAATTCACAACTACATCGTGCTTAGTCAACCAATCCATACCAACGATCACATCAAACTCATCGAACGAGAGAAGCATCAAGTCAGCCTGAAAATAGTAACCCCGAATCATCAAAGGGCAATTCTTACAAATTTTATCAACTAAAACAGACTTGCCAAAGGGGTTCGATACTTTAATTACAAACTCTATAGAATCGACATGTAAACTCTTTTTAAATACTAAATTCATACAGATATATGAATGATTTGATCTAGGATCTATCAACGCAACTATATCAGTATCCAAAGAGAAAAAGTATCAGTAATAACGTCTAGCGATGATGCCTCCTCCCGTGTACGAATAGCATAAGCTCTGGCAAGTGCTCGTGCCTCACATCTCACAGTCGAATCTCTCGTAGCACTTCTATTACCACTTATATTTCCAGTATTCTGGGGTGGTCTCCCTCTAGTAGTCGTGTTACTTACTTTCACTGGTTGTTCTATTTCAGCTGTAAACTTTTCTAGACAGTCCCGAAGATAATGATCAAGAGATCCACATTTAAAACAAGCTCCGCTCACTAATTTACATTCACCATAATGTTTCTTATTGCAATGTTTACATTCAGGTCCAGCATTTCTAATGCTTCCTACACTGGCAACAGATGTCGCCTGAGGTTTAGAACTGAAATGTCTCACATCTTTGTCTCTAATCGAAATTCCCGTAGAAGCCGTAGAACGAGGATGATTTTATCTAAATTTCTTTGATGCTGACTGATGTGATTTGCCTAAAAATATCTTTCTAGAATCTCTAGCCTCAGAATCAGCATTTCTTTTCTCTTTGCAAAGCTCTTTGACTTTACAAGCTTGGTCAAATAAAACAACAAACTCTTTCAGCTCAAGAATTCCAACTAACACTCTGATTTCTTCTTTCAATCCCTCATCGAATCTTTTACACATTATAGTTTCAGAAGATACACATTCACGGGCGTATTTGTTGAGTCTTACAAACTCTCTTTCATATTTTGTGACTAACATACAGCCCTACTTCAATTCAAGAAATTTCTTTCTTTTCTGATCGATGAACCTTTCGCTGATGTATTTCTTTCTAAATTCAACTTGAAAGAGCTCTCAAGTAACCCTTTCTCGTGGAACTACTGATATCAAGGTATTCCACCACTGATACACAGTATCTCATAATAGTAATACAATGCATTTTAAACATTCTTCAGGCGTGTATGACAGTTCATCAAATACTCAAATTGTGTTTTCGAGCCAAAACTCAACTCTCTCAGGGTCATCATTAACAGTGGATTTGAAGTATTCGACCCTGTGTTTCTATATCTTGTCAACAGGTGGTTTATTCAATCACAGAGTATCAATACCTTGATGAACTATAGGGATTGGTTGGGGAGCAGGTGGGGGTGGAGGTTGCTGAACAGCTAGGTTCGTCCGAATGTACTGTGTGAACCAATCGTTCATTATCTGAAAGAAGGATTCTTTAGCCTCACTCCATGACTACTAGACACGAGACTAGATTAAGTATGCATAGTCCCTTGACCGGAGTCATGCGTTACTTTACGTCATAAGTTCTGACTCGCTCAATCCATTATTATATAAAAGTACATTTGAAAATGTCAAGAGTCATCACACTATCACAGTTTTATATATGGCATGTATAGCTAGACTAACATACGCTACGTTAGTCCTAGAATTGACAAAACCGTAGCTATGATACCAATAAATGTAACACCCCTAACTCGTAACCATCGTCGAAATAGGTTAAGAGGCATTATCGGACTAGTAACTCAGTTCAAAACAATCATTTATCAAATATCATTTCATTTCGGTAAATATCATTCATTCACATTTAATATATATATTTAAATCGAGCATACAAAGCTTAAATCATGCATTCGGGACTAAATCTGTAACATATGAAAATTTTGGAAACTTAGAAAAAATTTCAACATTACAAGTATCACACGCCCATGTGAACAAGCTATATGCCTCATACAGCTAGTAAACACGCTCGTGTCTTAGACCGTGTGAAAATAGGGCATACATACTGACTTGTGTCAGACAGTTGAGGACACGCCCGTGTGCTAAGCCGTGTGAAAACTAGAGAGTATACTGGCTTGGGTCACACGGCCAACCACACGCCCGTGTATCAGGCAGTGCCAAAACTGTATGGTATACTGACTTATCAACACGGTCAAGCCACACACCCGTGTGCTAGGTCGTGTGCCATTTAGGGGGAATACTGACTTGTACCACACGGCTGGTTACACGCCCGTGTGTGAGGCCATTTTGAGCATACTGAATTCTATTTCATTTTAACACCAAGGGACACACGACCGTGTACTTAACCGTGTGTCACACATGGTTGAGACACACACACGTATGTAAAAAAATAGGCTATTCGCAAAGCCATTTTGCCACCCTATTTTCAACAAGCTTATACAAGCATAAATGACCACATTTCATAACCCAATTGGTAATCATTCCATAATATTTCATGCACATAATATACCAATTAAACTTGATATTCAATTACCTAATTAATACCATGCATAATCCATTCATATATAAACTACATATCAAGACTTCACTTGCACATTTTCATTCCATCCATTCCTTACTAAAACATACCATAATTGAACACTTAAACTCAACCAAAACATAGTACCAAAATAAGCCAAATCACATGGCTTAACTTATACACAAAAACATGCCAAAATCATGATATCAAGTAACATAACTAACATATTTTAAAATATCCTATAATGCCATATTTACATATATCCACAAGTTTAAAAGTACCAATCAGAAATTGGATAGTGTGATGTGCAACTCTGACTTGTCCAAAACGAGCCATAGAAAAAGAAATAGAGTAAGCTTTATAGCTTAATAAGCCCTTATAATTTAAAATTAAACTTACCATTTATACATAAGCAAGGCAATTAACTAAAATAAACTCCACACAATTTTCAAATGCCTATCACAAGCATTCATCCATAGGTTAGACATGTTAATACATGAAATCATCCATTATCACAATTCAATAATCAATATAACTAACATTCAACATTTCATTCTCATTCATATAACCAAAAATCCATTCAATAATAGTACTCATCCGTATAAATAGAATTTATGCACGTTGAACCTATTAGAACTCCAAAGGATACTCGGGTGATAAACATCAGTAATTCGTCAATTCATTATCAATTATGCTCTTTCGAGCCATGAACGGTGAGCTCCTCCTGAGTTGATGAACAGTAAGCTCCATTGAGCTGAACAGTAAGCTCATACGAGCTAAACAGTAAGCTCTTACAAGCTGATATATCGGTAAGCTCATATGAGCTGTGGTGAGTCCGCAACAAATGCAGGAGCTCGACCAAAACAATAAACTTAGTGACATGTCACTTGTATCCTACGAATTCATACTGTTCAAACGGGGCTTGGTAACAAATAGATTATATCAATAAGGCATTCATATTTCAAATATACCAATTACTCAATTATACATTGATTTCAAATATTTAAAAATATATAAAATTTTGATTCTAATTTTATGAACTTACCTCATATTACTTGGATAAAAACTATTAGCTATTTGTTGATCTTTCCTTTTCCCCGATCTAAACTCGATCTCACTTATCTTGATCTATATATTATCAAATTCAATACATTTAGCATTCAATCTATTCAATTTACTCCATAATTCATATTTTGGAAAATTTACACATTTACCCCTATACTTTTTATTTTTTACCATTTAGTCTTCATCACATAAAATTGCAAATTCATGTAATTTAGTACCTACCCATGCCTAGACAAATTTCATAGAGACTCCTATCAGCCCATATCTTTCATTATTTCACACTTTTAACGACCACATTTTATAATTTTTTTACAAGTTAATCACTTTTTGACATTTTTGTCAAAAATCACTTTACAAAACTAGTTTAACTATTAACAAATATTCAAAATTCATCATCAAACATAAAATAACTCAAATATTCAACAAAGGCACTTCATAAAATCATTAACAATTTCAAAAATTAAGGTACGAGCTAGCTAGAATATGAAGCAATGATTACAAAAATGTAGAAATTATCAAAAACCAAACTCAAAACATATCTCAATCAAGAATACAAAGGGATGAACCCTAAAATGCTTCAAATGGTCTTTATTCCTTTGATTTTCGATGAGAAAGATGAATAATATCACTAATTTTTATGTATTATTTTATTAATTTAACATTAATATATAGTTTACCATTTTAGCCTTGGTAATTAAATTATTTAATCATCAAATATAGGGCCATTAATGTGCATTAACCTTATCAATGGCATAATAACATCTTAAGGACCTCTAATTTAATAAACCATAGCTATAAGGTGCATTAAACTATTGTCACACAAATTTTACGCTTTACGCGATTTAGTCCTTTTTACCGAATTAAGCATTTAAACGGTAAAATTTCTTTATGAAATTTTCACACAGTAATTCTATCATGCTGTAAACCTTAATAGAATAATAAAAAATATTATGACCTCAGATTTGTGGTCCACAAACCACTGTTCTAATTTGACTTAAAAACTGGCTGTTACAACTCGTATGAGCATACATGTACAGGATTTGACAGATTACAATTATATGATTTAGCACACTATGTGTGAGCTATCGCGGGTATCCGATGATATTCTAAATGATTCAACGAGCATTATTCTGATACGAAATGGTAAGGGTTCATTACGGACTATTACAAGGACACATGCGAATTACATGGAAATGTCGTTACATGGTATATGAAAATTGAATTGGATGACACATGTATTTGAAACTTAATCAATGGTTGTGCTCATCCAAGTTTATTTATTTATATATGTATTTACATAACTAACATGTTTGATGTATATGCTTAGCCATTTGGCCAAATTATGTTGGGATATGCTATGTTTACTTACCTATTATGTGACTAAATGGTAAGTTATATTCTATGTTATACGAACTTACTAGGCTTTTATGTTTAATCTGTGCTATTTTTCTGTGTTTTATAGTGAATTGGAAGCTTGTTCAGGTTGAAAGTTTGTCGGAGCTATATCACACTATCCACCGGCTATATCGGTACTTTTAGATGTTTAATTTTGGTTTTAATGGCATGTATATGATTTTGGCTAATGTGGGCCTATATGTTTGATGCCCATTTGGTTTGGCTTGAGTTATTGTATTTTGGTGTTCAAATGAATTTAGTCTTGGCATGTAAATATGGATATTAATATGTTTGATGTTTGGTTTGTTATGTTTGAATGTTGGAAGATGGAATGAAAGCCTAAATATGCATATTGTATATGTGTCTTGTGATATGTTGAATACGTGGTGAATTGGTACCTTATTATGTAATGCCCCGAATTTGGTCCTAGAAAGAATGAGCCTTAAGTGTGGGATCAGCTAGGAGACTGCACATAAATATTTACGTGTGTAAGAAAATGACACAAATTGATTGTTTGCTTTAATGACTAAGTGATTTCGGTGTGAATGGGAATGTTTGAGAAGCCTGGGTTCAAGTCTTGGCTTTTGCAGAATTTTTAGTTTTTGCTCTTAAATGAACCTGGACATTGGCACTTAGGCTTTATTAGTAATAATGCTTGTTTTATGACGTAAGAGGAACTTGTGGCTTAGTGACAAGTGGTGTGAATTGGCTGATGTGAGAGCTTGGGTTCGAATCTCTTGGCATGCAAAGGAGTATTTATTTTATTTCCTTGCAGCATGAGAAGTAGAGTTAGACTGAAACTCTACAAGGTGAAGTTTGAATTGGTCTTGGAGTTGTTCTGGAGGATATCAATGAGGGATAAGGGGAGTGTTTTGTGGAGATTTTCAAGGAATTTTAAATGTGAGGAGAGTTGTGGCCGAAGGGGACTCTGAGGCCTTAGGAAATTCAATTGAGGGGTTTTTCTCAATTTTGGTCAGGTTGTCACCGTTTTCCAAAACTGTTAAGGCCCTTTTCTTTCTCTGCTCTCTTGTGCTGATTTTACAAGTGGTCATTTCTACATTTTGGGTATTCGACTCCTACCATTCTAGTAAACTAAACTATTTTGTTTTCAAGTCCATTCCTCTCCTCTCTTTTGCACTAACATCTGCCGAAAACTCCCCTTCTTTCCTATTCTTTTCAAGTTTCAGTCTACTGTCTTTTCATTTCTTTGGCTTAGTTTCAGCCGAACCCTATCTTTGCCTCTCCCTTGTGTTCCTTTTCTTTTTCAACATTTGGTAGGTCATGACTGAGAGTTCCTCTCTTCCCTTATTGATTTGGCTTCTCTTCTTACTTGGGCTGAAACCCAAGTGCTATCCCTCTCTGTTTCAATTTTTCAATGCTCTGACAATCGGGTCTTTCTCAAGGGGTGTTGAAGTGTAAACGGTTTGGAGGAGTCACACTTTCATTCTCAAAATGCCTGGTAAGGTAATAAGGTTACCTCATGTTTTTGGGGTTGGCCGAATATGCCCTACCACTTACTAATCAGTTTTTGACAGTACTTTAGGAAAGTAGCGAAGGAGTGTGATCGTTTCAGAGCAGCGTTCGTTGAGGGGTTAAGGTCACCCTCATTCAAAAAATGTAAAAAAGGGTATTTTAGATTAAGTGTTATTAAGAAGGTGTTCCCCTAACAATTAAGGACTAACATTGGATCTCGATGAATCTAGGTTGGGTGCTAGTAGATCTCAGAACGACTTCGTAAGCAGGTGTGTAATCACACTAACTCTTCTGCGAATCGACAAAAGTTAAAAAGTCAAAACCTCGACATATGAGGCCTCTCGAGCGTGCGATCACTCACATGGTAAATTGAGCCCATAATCATGGGCGATAGACTGTAGAGGCAACCATGAGTGTTCTCATGCTCTTGGGTCGTTATGGGCCTCGTTTGGTTGAAATAGGACGTGTAGGCCCAATGGACTCATAGGCCCCACATGGAATAAATCCACTATAAATGGAAAAATACTGGATTGGGCCATATTGTTTGCATAGCCGTGACTGCGATAGGGCTAAATGGGCCGCACGAGCGTGTGGGCCTACTTGGGTTAAATATTGGGCCTTGGGCCCATTTACACCATTTTGACCATATGTGTTATCTGTGTCGCTCGAGGTAACTATAGACCTTCGGGAAGGTTATTATATGACTAAAATACCCATAAATAGTAAAATAACCGTAATGCCCCTGTAGGGTAAAATGACCGTAATGCCCTTATACGGGAAAATAACCATAATGCCCCTGTAGGGTAAAATGATCGTAATGCCCCTGTAGGGTAAAATGACCGTAATTACCCTGTATGGTAAATTGACCGTAATCCCTCTGTAGGGTAAATTGGCCGTAATGCCCCTATAGAGAAAATGACTATTTTGCCCCTCGAGGGTAAATGACTGACTTGTGTTATGATTTGACTGATTTGACTGTGATTGTATGACTATGATTTGGTGGACTTATCTGTGAATGATATGATGATTTGTGGGCTAGACATTCTGCATACATAACATACTGCATGGGGTTGGGATATTGGTTATAGAGGAAGTACTGTTCTGATAGGGTCGCACGGGTCGCACAAGACGATTGTGGACCTATCGATGGCTGTAAGCTAGTTAATCTGATTACGGCTCTGTTCCAACCTAATTATGGCTCTATGCCATTTTGATTATGACTTTGTGCCGATCATTTTTATCCATGGCTGTGTGCCGATCGTAATTATTGATGACTTTGTGTTGATCATACTTACCCATGGCTGTGTACCGATTATATTACTGTAGCTGATGGCTATGTACCGATCTTATTAAAGTTACCGATTGCTATGTGCCAATTATGAGACCGTTACTGAAGGCTTAAATTCGAATTATTTACTGTTACTGACAGCTTTGCTACGATACTAATACTAGCAGCTCTGCTGCTTTATTATTACTAGTAGCTATGCTACAATATTAGTGTGTTGGCTGGGTGGGTCAATTTTATCCCCACATGGTGCGTTGGTTGGATTGGGGTGGGTTGCATATGTGCACAATACTAATACTGTGATGGGCTAGGCCTAATTGATTCTGTTATGAGTTGTGACCCAAATGATATTGCTTTGGGCTTTGGCCCATATATACTCGAATCGAATCTTGTTACTATTAAAGGGCTTAGGCCTGCATCGATTCTCATTCGTCTCATCGACTATTTCTTTAATAAGGGGATTACACACTGAGTTTTCACAAACTCACCCCATTTTTAACCTTTCAGGTAATCCCAAACGTTAGACGATTTGGAACCGCGAGGGACTCGGAGGTGTTGATGTTTTGTGTTAGACTTATTTATTTAAATTCTATATTGGGCTATTGATTATGTAATAAGGCCATTGGTGGGTTTAAACTTCTTTTTAATTGAGTTTTGATTTCTTGTTTAAACTGCCAAACTGATGCAAATGAGTTTTCAAAATAAAATAATAATTGTTTTCAAGACAAACAACAATCGTTTGAGAAGCGGTTTAAATTGTAATAACTTAATTTGCCAATTTTTCTCAAGCAATAAAAAAATAAATGGGTTTTCACTTATATACGGATTTCAATCAACAAGCCCTGATTTTGAAAGACACTTCGATGTGGCACTTCAGATTCGGTCGTAACATCTAGGCTGGGTTCGGGGTGTTACATATTATGTATGATTTATATGGTTATTTGATATTGGTTATAGAATGACATTTTGGTACCAAATGGTTTGTGTTTTTGGTAAGTGAATTTTATGGTATGTATTGATGCAAACTTAGTTGGAAGATAGTTGATCATTTTGGCTAAATTGAGTACATAGCTATATATGTTTAAATGTTTTCATTTGAGGTGCCTATGGGCATACTGGTTGTATGTTAGTATACATTGTGTATATAGCTTGATTTTACATGATTTGGGTACCTTGTTATGGCTTGTATATATGTGCAATTTTGAATGTAGGTACATGCCAAGATGGGTGAGAAAAATGGCTTGTAAAATGGCCTATTTTCTTCCACCTAGGTAGAGACACTGCCGTGTGTCTCAGCCACGTGTGACACATGGCCAGGTGACATGGCCATGTGTCCCCTGTAGTTTTAAAAGGGTTGCAAGTCAGGTTGTTACACAGCTTAGCACACTGCCTGGCTCACGGGCGTGTGAGGTTATTTGGTGGGATACACGGCTTGGCACACAGGCGCGTGGCTTGGCCGTGTGAGCCAAGTCAGTGAGTTACATAGGCACAGACACAGGCTAGGACACATCTGTGTGTCCCTACTTTGAATGCTCACACGGCCTAAGACACGGGCATGTCTCTTGGCTGAGTGACCCCTACAGCTTTGAAAATTTTCATTATTTTTTGATTTAGTTCTGAATTGTTTCTAACGTGTTTTTAGGGCCTTGAGGGCTCGTATAAGGGACAATATGTATGAGTTATATTGGTTTTAATATAATTATTGATATGATTTAAAATGTTTTGAAATGTTTGAAATTTATGTTCGTTTGATTTAAAAACTCTGGTAATGTTTCGTAACCCTGTTCCTACGACGGATACGAGTTAGGGGTGTTACATGAAGATACGTGTGACACAGATTTAGCTTGAACTGGTAACCTTACATGTATGGTTCCCTTTGAAACGGAATTATGAGTGACGATTGTAAACTCTAATTTATATAGGTTTTTCTTAGCAGTTTATAACATCTTTTAACTTGAAAAAAATATTAAATTTTCTAGTATTTGTTAATTAATTAGGTGAATTTTGTTTATTTTTTGATGATGGGCATGAATTTATAAAAAATGAAAATATGTACTTTATTGTATTAATTTTGTGCATAAATTAAATGATTTCATGTTATTTATTAATGTGTTAAATTTAAATTGTGCAATGGGACCATGAAGTTGATTTAATAAAGAGCTTATTAGAAACTTGCATGAAGATGAGCTATTTATTTCCTATGTTTGATGACAAAACCATGGTAAATGGGTCAACAAGGTTAACTTTTGACCAGTTAAAATAATGCTACATGGTGGACAAATTTGATTCTATAATAGGTCACAAAACTGTCCAACAAGGGGGAGTTAAGCCCAAATTTGACACAACCATGATGGCTGCCCAAAAATCTATTTTGGGATATTTATTGGAGGTCCTTATATTTGGAGAACCATTGAGAATTAGAACACAAAGATTTCCCTTGAAACAGTCCAACCCATGCCTAAATTTAGCATGATTCTATGCTCAAATAAAGGAAACATCATCCACCTTCTTCCACAAAATGTGGCTGGCCAAGCAATGGAGGAAATGGACGGATTCAAACCCTTTTTTTTAGTAAACTTTACCATCTACTTCAAGTATAAATACCCCCACTCATTCCCCATTTCAAGGCATCCCTACATCCGTCATTCTTCTCATCTCTCATTTCATATCATCATTCCATGCTCTCATTTCCTCGCTTCATTTCCATGCATTCCATTCCATATTTTCTTTCTTAGCCAAAAATATTTATAAGTTTATCTCTTGGTCAGTCACCTTGAGGAGCCATTAGAAAAGGAGTAACACAAGGCTCGAAGGAAAACATCTTCAATCAGAGTTCACGAGACTGGTGATTCAACAAAGTTTATTCTTCTTTTGCTTTGTTATTTTGATTTTAATCATGTTTGCAATGTGCTTTTATTATCTTGTAAAAATAATTGGTAGCATAATTCTATTTAGCTAGGATGATTGCATTTATTTAATGAAGTTTGTTTAAATCATGTCTATAGTGTTTGTGCCGCATTCGATCATGTTTTTAGTTAAACTAAAGTATGTATTTCATCCATACATGATTGGATGCATTAGAATTAGCTGAGCGATCATAACCAGACAATAGTTAGTGGACACAATAACTGAAATGTGCATGCTTAATTTAGTTCCTAACCTAACTACATTAAAGGTTCATAATAACTTTAACGAGCTTTATTATCTTGCATAGTTTTTAAGTTTATGTGATTAAATTATTTCAAACCTAACCCACCCCTGTTACTTGACATGAATCCTAAGAAACCCTTAGTTTAATATGATCAATAAAATGCATGTTTTACTAAGTAAAAGATTTCGAAATGACTTAATTTTGTTTCCAAACTCATGAAAGTTCTATTTGTCATAGAATAAAATCTAAAAATTGTTAAGCATGATAAAAATAAGCTAAGTTGAATGATGTAATTATCCTAGCCTATTCATGTTATTGATTGTTGAAGTTTGTGTTTTCACTAAATTTATTCATACATTTCAATTCATACATTGCATAATTTAATTTAGTTAATCACCCATCACTCAAGATATTTTGTTTTTATCATCAAATTGTTAACTTTACTTTTGCAATATATTGATTAACATATACAGTATCTGTGGAGATGATAACTCTTTTACTTACTACTTGATAACGACTGTGTACACTTGCACAAACTAAGCGTTACAACGATTACCTAAAGGGGTCTCTGCATGTCCCGGGACGATGATGGGAAAGCCTCACGAAATGTGAGTCTAGGCAAATCCATATTGTAAACACGCTAGGAAAGGAATGAATTTTTGGCAATATATGAAAGGAATGCTTTGACAGGGCACTTTATATGATGGCCCTTGTGGCGCATTCTGCCAAGACTTTCTCGTCACATCCTGAAAATCGGGTTAGTAGAAATGGGTATTAGGTTGTGGGCTTGAGAGAAAAATTGGGTTTAATATCATAGAAATTAAAATAGGATAAAATAATTAAACAAATATTAATGGTAATAATAAATTAGTAAAATGATTTTTTGTTTGAACCTAGGTGGTGAAAATTAGGATTAGGTGATCGGTTATTAAATAATTTAAAATGGATTTTAAAAATAAAATCGAGTTTGAAAATAATTGAGAAAAATGGGTTTTAATTAAACTAAAGACTAATTTGAAAAACAAGGGAAATTAAGGAATCTTTAAAAGGTAATTTTCCCTTATTAAAAAAAAAAAAAAACTAGTCATCTTTTTTGCTTCTTTAAACAACTCATCTCCTTCCCTCCCATTTAGCTTCACATTCAAAATTTTCTCCAAGTTCAAATTTGATATTTTCTCTCAAAATTAACTCATCCTCTGTGACATTCGAGCTATCCAAAAGCCTCAACACCTTCCAATTATACATAAAAATAATTAAATCCTCATCAATTTTGTCATTATTCTTCTCATGTTCAACTTCGAATTAGCTCCACAACTTGTTGTTTTCTTCAAATTGAGGTAATTCCTAGACTTATTATGATTAGATTAAGGTAGTTGTTTTTCTAATTCGAAATTTAATCAAGTTTGTTGAGAGTTTTTAAGATTTAAAGCTTTTTAATTAAATTTTGGTTCAACAATGGTGAAATTTAAAATAATGAGTATGCCCACTATTTTTGATTGATTTCTAATATATTTTAAAACAAATTAAAGGTATCTGAAATCAATTTGATAGATCGATATCCAATTTTATTGAATTTCGAGTTTCCCCTTTTTGAGTGTTCATGCAAGCTTAATTTTCTGGAAATTTTAAAAATTTGAAATTAGATATAATTATAGGTTTATATTTTTAATAATAGGTTAAATAGGATGTTTAAAAACTTAATTAAGGTTTGGGAATAAAAATCGAGTGAGAAAACCTTATATTTCGACAAAATGAGTTGATTTTTGGCTTGAAAATGGTGAATCCTAGGGCTAGGCTTTAGTTTTAAAGTAATTTCTAACTCATTTTGATCTAGTTAAAATGTATTTGATCTTAATTTAACAAATCCTTAATGAATTTAAGTGTAACAGCTCGATTTTAGCAAAATTAGAACAGTGGTTTCAGAACCACAAATCTGATATCGAAAAATTATTTTAATATTATTTTATGTGTTTACAGCATGTTATTATATATGTGTGAAAATTTCATTAGCTAATTTTATCGTTTAATAGCTCAATTTGATAAAAAAGACTTAATCGCGTAAAGTGCAAAAGTTGCATCCTACTTATTAAAGGTGTTTTTAATTGCTATGGTTTATCACTGCTAAGGTCCTTATGTTATAAATAGACCATTTTTATATTGGGTGGACAATTATGGGCATAATATGAATGTTTTAATGGTTTATGAATAAGGTTAAATATGTAAATTAGTACATAAGGTTAATAAATTAAAACAAAACCAAAATTAAGTTGGATTATCATCTTTCTTTGGCCGAATATTGAGGAGGAAGAAAAAACTTTGTTCATTTTAGGTTCGCTCAATTGGGAGCTTAATTGGTAAGTGATAAACCATAATTTATACATATTTTGACCCCATGCTTGGCTTATTTTTGGATGAATTTTCATTAGATTTGATGAATTTGATGCTCCTAATCCTTTAATTTCATGTTTTACACTCAGGAGAGCTTAGGGAGTCGAAAAGAATGAGAAACAGGCCAAAAAGGGACAAAATAAGCCTACCTTAAAAATCAACATGGACTGGACTATCGCACATGGGCAGACCATACGGCCATGTGTGACGAGCAGAATCGAACACGGCCTAAGCTATTGCACACGGGCATGTCCCTACCGAGCCTAAGTCTAATTCTATTCGGAAAAAGACTACTTGTGGGCCAAGAAAGGTTCTCCGAAGCCTATATAAACACCCTAGGGGATGACCTAAAGAGGGGACGTAGAGTAGATCGAAGAAATTACTCGAAGGAAGCCATCGGATTCATCTCGAAAGCAGACCCACTCCAAGTTTGAAGATCTCCACCAAGTTCTTTAGAAGTTTTTGGGTTCTTTATGTCTTGTTGTTTTCTTTATTCTAAGATATCTTCCTTTTACGTTATGAACTAAACTCCCTAAATACCTAGGGAGGATGAAACCTAGATGAATCTTATTATTTAATAAATCTGAACTTCGTGATAAATACTTGATCTTGTTCTTAATTATGTGTTCCTAATCCTTGTTTTAATGCTTTCAAGAATATTAATTCAAGTTTAATGTGCTTATTCAGTGCAACAAAAGTCCCTGTTTAAGAGTAGATCCAACATAATTAGGCGGAGTTGATTGTAACCCTAGAAATAAGGCGACATAAATCTGCCGGATTAGAGTCAAATCGAATAAGGGAATCCATAGATTGAGTTAATACGATGATAGGGGTTTTAATTAGAAAGAGATTTCAATTAATCAACATAGAGTCAGTTGTTTTTAGTCTCAAAAGAGATATTAACATAATTTAGGGATTTCTACGGATCAAGACTAGTGAATAAATCATTTAATTCAGAGTCAGAATAAAAAGAGAAGTCTAAGTGGAATTCTTTGGGTATTGTCTTTATCATTGGTTTATTCGATTATTTCTTTAACTCTCTGTCATGTTCATAGTCACTTAGTTAGTTAATTAGTTAGTTAAATTTTAGATTAAAATAAATCCCTTTAAATATTAGGTTAAATAAGAGAAAGATAGTTATTACTAGTAATTTTAGTCCTCGAGGGTACAATATTCTGGACTCACCACAACTATACTACTGTTCGGTAGGTGTGCTTGGCTTTGTCAAAATATTAGTTAGTTTTGAGCCCATCAAGTTTTTGGCACCGTTGCCGGGGACTAAGATATTAGGAACACTAAATTTTTATTACTTTAGCCATTTTTATTTTATTACAATTTATTTTTACTTTTATAATTTTTCTCTTTCTTTGCTTCTGGTAGGTGTCTCTAGTTTATGACTAGATGAAACCCATTAGGACCTTTGCTTTACGACACTAAGATTGAGAGTACAGCTCGCAGAAACTGAAGAGAGATAAGGCGAAGTCTACAATACATACAAGAAGAGTAATAGAATGATATCACTAATACCGAGGAGATGGCTGATCCCTAGAATAATCCGCTACATCCTGTGGTCACTGGAGATCTAGTAAATCAGAATCCTGCTCCTCGAACTATATATGATTATGCTAAGCCTACTTTAACAGGAACTGAATCAAGTATTGTTAGACTTGTTGTTGCTGTAAATAATTTTGAACTGAAACCTAACACTATTCAAATGATTCAGTAGTTTGTTCAGTTTGATGGTTTGCACGTTGAGAATCCAAATCACTTGGAAAATTTTCTGGAATTCTACGACACTTTCAAGATTAATGACGTTTCTGATGACACCATTCGCCTTCAGTTGTTTCCCTTCTCGATGAGGAAGAAAGCTAAACAGTGGTTGAACTCGTTACCACGAGGATCAATCACTATATGGGAACAAATGACTGAAAAATTTTTACTTAAATATTTTTCACCGGCTAAAACGGCTAAGTTGAGGAATGATATCTCTTCTTTTGTGCAGATGGATTTAAAAACACTTTACGATGCATGGGAGAGATACAAGGATCTACTGAGAAGATGCCCTCACCATAGGTTACCATTATGGCTACAGGTTCAAACCTTTTACAATAGTGTGAACCCCTCAAGTAGGCAATTGATTGACGCAACCGCTGGCAGTACATTAAACAATAAAACACCTGAGGCTGCCTACAAATTCATTGAAGAGATGTCACTGAATAACTACCAGTGGCAAGTTATGAGGACAAAGCCAACAAATATAGCCGGTATTTTCAACCTCGACGCAGTTACCATGCTATCAAACCAGGTAGAGATTTTAATTAAAAAGATTGATGGTTTGTGTGGTTCTTCGCAAGTACATCCAGTGATGTAGTACGATAAGAATGGAGGAGGAATGTGCAGTACAGAATATCCATCCTACAACCCTGGCATAGAAAGCGAACAGATGAACTATATGGGTAATAATTCTAGACTTCAGAATAATCCCTATAGTAACACTTACAATCCAGCTTGGAGGAACCACCCAAACTTTTCATGGGGAGGACAAGGAAACCAAAGACAGCAACCCCCTCCAAGCTTTCAGCCACCATACCAACAAGAAAAGAAGCCGAACCTTGAAGAGATGCTTACTAAATTCCTCTCAGTGTCAAAAATGCACTTCCAAAACACCGAAATCGCACTAAAAAAATCAAAAAGCATCAATTCAAGGTCTCGAGACTCAAACAAGACAGCTTGCTAAACTCATATCTGAACAACCACAAGGCAGCCTACCAAGCAACACTGAAACTAACCCAAAGGAGCAACTTCATGCCATTACAGCTCACGATAGTTAAGGATTACACAAACCAAAATCAAGGCAAGAAAACATGGTAGATAAAGGTAAGGTTGAGGTAAGCCATAATTGTAATATCTTGAAATAGGGGTAAAATTTTTTTTATTAATTATTTTGCATAAGTATGGTCATCATGGGGTTAATTGTGGTATTTTAGGTGCTAGTGATAAGCTAGGGGAAGGCCCGAGCTATAGGAGAAATTTTATTTTTTTTAGTGTAAAAAGGGTATTGGGTTAAGGAGGCCTTAAGAATAATTTTCGGCATTTTTTGACACAAGAAACGCCTTGGTAAAGTGGCTTCCATGCGTCACTTAAGGGGCTGATTATAGCGCCAACAAGGGCCTGGGTTCGAGGCACGGCGGCAGCAAGTGGCGTTTTATTTTTGGGTGTTGGTGCTAAAAAGGAAGGGGCTGAGTTAAGGAGAGTTTAAAGGATGATGTGGGCATTGGTGGACAAGAAAGACGGGTTGGTGGAGTGGCTTGAGGCGCCACTTAAGGGTCTTGGCAAAGGCACCCAAGTTCGAGCCATGAGGGAAGCACCTGGTGTGTTTTATTTTTTTATGTTTGCGTTAAGGCAAGGGAGCTAACGAAGGAGGCCTTAAAAGATGTTGGGGCGAGTCTATGACACAAAGAGCGCCTTGGCAGAGTGGCCTGGGGGCATGACTTGCAGCTTGCTGGAACAGGGCCTATGTTCGAACCATGAGGGCAGCAGTTTCGGTGTTTTATTTTTATTTTGCAGCAGCTTGGAGAGTAATAGGCGGCACATGGGATCTTCAATGGGGATGAGGATCAAGCTGATTTTTATTTTTAAAATTCAGCTGGAGGAGATAAATGAACATATGTCTTTATTTATTTATTTATTTGTGGGAAGATAAGGGATAAAAGTTGGTTTATTTTATGGGTAAGATAAGGATAATTGCTAAATTATTTTATTTAGTTTGAATGGGTGTTAAAGGGATTTGAGAGAAAGATGAGAAGTGGCCGAATATAGGACTTCTAGGGGTTAGTTTCAGCTTTGTAATGTGTTAAGGTTAAGTGCCGAAATTATTTTTCATTCTTTAGTGGTGCTTGCCGAAAATTTCAGTCAAAGAAAGCTCTCTCTTTTCCTTTCTTTTCTTTGAAGCCAAAAGCTGAAAGTTGAGTAAGCATTTGTACATCTTCTCCGTTTCCTTTCTTAATTTATTTCTCCTCACTCACTTCCTTAAAACCGAACCTACCTCTCATTTGTAGCGAAACCTCTCCATTATTATGCACCATAGCGAATATTGCAATTGTATTTTTAGCCATAGCTGAATCTTTAAGGGTGCAAATTCTCTTCTTGCCGCAAGCTCTAGAAGTCAAACCTTCTTCTTTTCTAGTCTCTTCAAGCAACGTGGTGGTAAGTAATTTCTATCCTAGTAATCGATTTTGATTCCTTTTTCATGGGAGTGCGAATCAAGTGTTAAGGCCTTGGTTTTGGGTTAGCGAATATTCATAAGCCATGTATGTGTGCCTTTTTGTTTGTAGCCGACATTAAGGAGCATTAAGGAAAAGCCTTCGGGATTTGTAGGAATCAAGGTAAGTCAAAGTGGTATTCGGCCAAAGGCCATTTTCTTAGATTATTGTTTAAAGCCGAATCTAACATGTGGTATAGGGGTTTCGACAGTTTCAAGAGCAAGGAGTAGTTTTCGGGATTTAGATCCGTAAGGTAAGGTAATAGTAAATTCGGCCATAAGCCATAATTGGTTTTAGCGTTAGTCGATTCTGACAAAAGGTTGTGTAGGAGGATTCGACAAGGTTGGGTGAGAATCGTTTAGACGTAGAGTTTCGGGATTTGATCGATTCTACCAAACTGGTGCGTAATTATCGCACTGTTTCTCTTGTTATTTGTATATTGATGTATATAATTGTGTATGATGTGTGCTAGCCGACAATAATGGCTAAAGTGGTGGATACCCATGTTAGGGGTAATCGATTAACAGGTTAGTAGATTGTGATATTAAATTATTATGATATATGTGTGATATGGTAATGAGCATGTGATGTATACTTGTTATATATGTGATTTGACATGATACATTTACATATATGCATGGGGGATTGGATGTGATCAAGGAAGGACGGGGTGTACATATTTATATACGTGGTCTAATGTTAGCCTCGTGCTACATTAGCGCTTGATGGTTAGCTGTGTGCTACATCAAGGGAGGTGTTGGCTAGGTGCCCATCTCAGCGGTTGATGGCTGTGTGCGTAACCGTAGACGGATTAATGATGGGATCACTTATGTGATCGATGGCTCAGCCACGGCCTTGTGTAGCAGGTCTGCCGAGGTAGGATTTGTGGATCACGATGTGATCAGTGGTGGATTAGCCACGGCCTTGGGCAGGGAGTCTACTAAGGTTGGTGTAACGGATGGACTTAGGTTGGGTTGGGTTTCGTAATTGCATATTTATTTGTATGATCTGTGTGGATATGGGCCAATCCTATATGTGGAGGCATGTGTGATGATTATGCACTGAGTCTGTGGACTCACCCAATTTTTCTTAACCATTTCAGGTAATTCATGAGCTTGGACCAGGTTGGAGTGGATACGAGGTGGCCATGCAGAAGAAGAGATTTTGATTATTTTATGCATTTTTGATATTAAGTATTTTGTTTAAATAACGGTTGTAATAAGGGCCTTATTATTATTTTTGGTATTATTTTAATTGTGGTTAGATTAAAATTAAATTACTATATAAAGACGATTTTATTTTATTTTTAGCAATCTATTTATTCAAGATATATATATATATATATATATATATATATACTAAAGTTTTAATATGGACATTTTATAAAATAAAGTTTTACTTATAATTTTAAGCGGACATGGTTTTCAAAAGTTAGCCAAATTTTCATGTTTTATTCTAAAGTCAAAAGATTTTTAACCGTCTTTCGCGTTGACATAACCAGATCCGGTCGGGGCTCGTGGGCGGAGTTTGGGGTGTTACAAATTGGTATCAAAGCACAGTTCAAAACTCACTTTGAGGGTTTTGGGCCCAAAACATTTTTTATGGGCTTTTCAAAGATTTGGGCTTTCATAAAATTTTTCAGTTATTCGGCATGGCACTTTGTATCTCCAATTCAAGTCCACCTGTAAGTACCTCTAATTGATGAAGTGATTTATATGTGAATATTATGGGCTTATGTGGGCTTGTAGATTAGAATATTAGGGCTATTGAACCCTAGGGCTAGTGCACTCAAACACATACATAAGACTTATGGACAATCAAACAAACCTGTGAAGTAAGTTGCCGAGTTAAGGTGTGGCAACCATGGTGCGCATGTCTAGGATTGGTATTCGGTGGGAGCTTGGTATTTAAGTAGTCCGCGTGACTCACCTCCTCTCCACTCGAATCCTACCTGGTGCGTAGCTACGGTTCACCTTAACCAGGAGGACTTGTTCATAGGCTAAACCCGATAACTAAAACTCGAAAGGGACTAGCCATGCAGTTTTATAAAATTCCTAGTTTTAAAATCCCTAAATTACCCTTTTAATTGTAGTAAAAGATTATTGTGAAAAATTTTCCAAAGTATCTCCGATTTACAAATTTACAAAAATGCCCCTGTATTGTAAAAGTAGTAAAAAACCCTTGATTGAAAAAAAATTATCATACTACCCTCAACTTTTGATAATCTTACTTTGTAAAAATTCCAAAATCTCTAGTTTTCAAAATATCAAGATACTCTGATTTGGGGAAATTTACGAAAATACCCCTGTGTTGAAAATTACCAAAATGCCCCTGACTTTTAAAATATCCGGTTTAACCCCAATTTTAATAAAATTTCCCTACTTTGCAAAAGTATACAAAAATGCTATTTTGCGAAAATTCAAGATACCCTGATTTGAAAATTTACAAAATTATCCCTGATGAACAAAATTACCAAAATAACCCTGAATTCTAAAAAAAATTATGTCATACCTTTGATTTGAGAAAAATTTCCAAAAACACCCTGGAGTTTTGAAATTCAAAATATCTTGGTTTATTAAGATTTTAATCGACCCCGATTTATTACCAAAGTACTTTTGTAGGAAAAATGACGAAATTACCCCTGGGTGGGAAATGGATAAGAATGCCCATAATAGTATGTTGGATGGTGTGAATGTGAATGTGAATGTGATTCTTTGAATTGGAGTAGTGAACTCGAACTAAAACTCTGATTGATCGAAAGAACAACTTCTGAAAACTTCATTTCATAAAATTTACTCGTGGATAAATAGTGGAACAAAATTTCTAATGCATAAAATTTCTTAAATCAGACTAAATCGAGACACTAGAATGAGTTCTAGAGGACGTGGTCATCGTGGACGTGGTCGAGGTAGAATGGCCATATCGGAACCTGCTAGATCGGGTTAAGGTTCTAAAAATGAAGTACCCCCTCCACCACCAGCCTTTGGTAATGAGCAGTAAGAGCAGACGGGGGATGATGCGATATCGCAGGCTGTGCTACGAGTTTTGGAGATAGTGGCTGGAGCGGGTGGAAATATGAGAGCAAGGAAGTCTGTACCTGAGCGACTCCGAGCCAATGGAGTTGAGGTGTTTCGGGGCGTATCAGGCGTGGCACCCAGTACGGTGAATATTGGTTGGAAGCAACCGAGCGAATTATGGATGAGCTCGATTTGAGCCCTGAGGAGAAAGTGAAAGGAATGGTGGCGCTGCTTCGTGACGAGGCATATCAATGGTGGCTAACAGTTCGGGATAGTGCCACAGCTGAGGATCTCACTTGGGAGTATGTCAAGGCGGCGTACTAGAAGAAGTATGTTGGAACTCATTATATTGATGCGTAGAGGAAGGCGTTTCTAGAGCTGGTTCAAGGGAACAAGTCCGTAACAGAATACGAGGCAGAATTCCTAAGGTTAAGCAGATATGCTCGAGGAGTAGTTGCTACGGAGCATGAACGATGTGTCCGATTTGAGGACGGATTAAGGGACGATCTGAGACTGTTGATAGCTCCTCATCAGGAACGGGAGTTCGCTGTGTTAGTCGAAAAAGCTAAGGTAGCTGAGGGAATTAAGAACTCTGTGAGGCAGAACAGAGATAAGCATAGGAACCGAGATAGGAGGAATTTTGGATCATCTGAATCATCTGAGGGTCTTCAGAAAAGACCGAGGGTTAAAAATTTTGTTCGTGTTGCTAAGCCAGCTACAGAAAATCCAGATCGTCCGTGTGCTCAGTGTGGAAGGTATCATGTTGGCAAGTGCTGGAACCAGGAACGGGAATGTTTTAGGTGTAAGTCTAAGTCTCACCTGATTAAAGACTGTCCTTAAGATTCGAATAGGGCTCGGACAATAGGCCAAGGTTATGTGCAGTCGGGTAGAGATGGTCAGCAAGCGACAAGGGGTCGTGGTCTGAACCATGGAGGAAATGGTTCAGGCCGAGGTAGTGGAGCACCAAACAGAGAGGCTAAAGGTGCAGCTACAAGGCAGCCAAGGTTGGTTTATGCAGTCGGCCGTCGCGAGGGGGAAGATGTGCCAGAGGTGACAACGAGTAAGTTTCTTATTTCTGGAATACCCTTTATTGTTTTGTTTGTGGTTAAGTTAGCTCATTCTTACGTTGCTAGTGAAGTGTATGGAACTTTGACTATGAACTTAGAGAATGTGTCTAGAAAGCATGATAGTTCTTTAAGATCGAGTGCGAGCAAAGAGCTTAACGATAGTAAGTAATTTCGAGGACAAAATTATTTTAAGGGGGTAGAATTGTAATATCCTGAAATAGGGGTAAAATTTTTTTTTTTATTAATTATTTTGCATAAGCATGGTCATCATGGTGTTAATTGTGGTATTTTAGGTACTAGTGATAAGCTAGGGGAAGGCTCGAGCTATAGGAGAAATTTTATTTTATTTAGTGTAAAAAGGGAATTGGGCTAAGGAGGCCTTAAGAATAATTTTTGGCATTTTTGGACACAAGAAACGCCTTGATAAAGTGGCTTCCATGCGCCACTTAAGGGGCTGATTATAGCGCCAACAAGGGCCTGGGTTCGAGGCACGGCAAGCAAGTTTAACGTTTATTTTTGGGTGTTGGCGCTAAAAAGGAAGGGGCTGAGTTAAGGAGGGTTTAAAGGATGATGTGGGCATTGGTGGATAAGAAAGATGGGTTGGTGGAGTGGCTTGAGGCGCCACTTAAGGGTCTTGGCGAAGGGACCCAAGTTCGAGCCATGAGGGAAGTGCCTGGTGTGTTTTATTTTTTTATGTTGGCGTTAAGGCAAGGGAGCTAATGAAGGAGGCCTTAAAAGATGTTGAGGCGAGTCTATGACACAAAGAGCGCCTTGGCAGAGTGGCCTGGGGGCATGACTTGCAGCTTGCTGGAACAGGGCCTATGTTCGAACCATGGGGGCAGCAGTTTGGGTGTTTTATTTTTATTTTACAGCAGCTTGGAGAGTAATTGGGTGGCACATAGGATCTTCAATGGGGATAAGGATCAAGCTGATTTTTGTTTTTAAAATTCGGCTGGAGGAGATAAATGAACATGGCTTTATTTATTTATTTATTTGTGGGAAGATAAGGGATAAAAGTCGGTTTATTTTATGGGTAAGATAAGGATAATTGCTAAATTATTTTATTTAGTTTGAATGGGTGTTAAAGGGATAAAATAGGAGAAAATAATGGGATTTGAGAGGAAGATGAGAAGTGGCCGAATATAGGACTTCTAGGGGTTAGTTTCAGCTTTGTAATGTGTTAAGGTTAAGTCAAATTATTTTTCATTCTTTAGTGGTGCTTAGAAAATTTCATCAAAGAAAGCTCTCTTTTCCTTTCTTTTCTTTGAAGCCAAAAGCCGAAAGTTGAGTAAGCATTTGTACATCTTCTCCATTTCCTTTCTTATTTTATTTCTCCCTCACTCATTTCCTTAAAACCGAACCTACCCTCTCATTTGTAGTCGAAACCTCTCCATCATTATGCACCATAGCCGAATATTGCAATTGTATTTTTTAGCCATAGCTGAATCTTTAAGGGTGCAAATTCTCTTCTTTGCCGCAAGCTCTATAAACCGAAACCTTCTTCTTTTCTAGTCTCTTCAAGCAACGTGGTGGTAAGTAATTTCTATCCTAGTAATCGATTTTGATTCCTTTTTCATGGGAGTGCCGAATCAAGTGTTAAGGCCTTGGTTTTGGGTTAGCCGAATATTCATAAGCCATGTATGTGTGCCTTTTTGTTTGTAGCCGACATTAAGGAGCATTAAGGAGAAGCCTTCGGGATTTGTAGGAATCAAGGTAAGTCAAAGTGGTATTCGGTCAAAGACCATTTTATTAGATTATTGTTTAAAGACGAATCTAACATGTGGTATAGGGGTTTCGATAGTTTCAAGAGCAAGGAGTGGTTTTCAGGATTTAGATCCGTAAGGTAAGGTAATAGTAAATTCGGCCATAGGCCATAATTGGTTTTAGTGTTAGTCGATTCTGACAAAAGGTTGTGTAGGAGGATTCGACAAGGTTGGGTGAGAATCGTTTAGATGTAGAGTTTCGGGATTTGATCGATTTACCAAACAGGTGCGTAATTATCGCACTGTTTCTCCTGTTATTTGTGTATTGATGTATATACTTGTGTATGATGTGTGCTAGCCGACAATAATGGCTAAAGTGGTGGATACCCATGTTGGGGGTAATCGGTTAACAGGTTAGTAGATTGTGATATTAAATTATTATGATATATGTGTGATATGGTAATGAGCATGTGATGTATACTTGTTATATATGTGATTTGACATGATACATTTACATATATGCATGGGGGATTGGATGTGATCAAGGAAGGATAGGGTGTACATATTTATGTATGTGGTCTAATGTTAGCCTCATGCTACATTAGCGCTTGATGGTTAGCTGTGCGCTACATCAAGGGAGGTGTTGGCTAGGTGCCCATCTCAGCGATTGATGGCTGTGTGCATCCTTGAGACGGATTAATGATGGGATCACTTATGTGATCGGTAGCTCACCACTGACCTTGTGTAGTGTCCGCCGAGGTAGGATTTGTGGATCACGATGTGATCAGTGGTGGATTAGCCACGGCCTTGGGCAGGGAGTCTGCTAAGGTTGGTGTAACGGATGGACTTAGGTTGGGTTGGGTTTTGTAATTGCATATTTATTTGTATGATCTGTGCGGATATGGGCCAAGCCTATATGTGGAGGCATGTGTGATGATTATGCACTGAGTCTGTGGACTCACCCAATTTTTCTTAACCATTTCGTGTAATTCATGAGCTTGGACCGGGTTGGAGTGGATACTGAGGTGCCCATGCGAGAAGAAGAGATTTTGATTATTTTATGCATTTTGATATTAAGTATTTTGTTTAAATAACGGTTGTAATAAGGGCCTTATTATTATTTTTGGTATTATTTTAATTGTGGTTAGATTAAAATTAAATTACTATATAAAGATGATTTTATTTTATTTTAGAAATCTATTTATTCAAGATATATATATATATATTTATATACTAAAGTTTTAATATGGACATTTTATAATAACAAAGTTTTACTTATAATTTTAAAAGACATGGTTTTCAAAAGTTAACCAAATTTTCATGTTTTATTCTAAAGTCAAAAAGATTTTTAACCGTCTTTTCGCAGTGACATAACCAGATCCGGTCAGGACTCGTGGGCCAGGTTTGGGGTGTTACAATAATAAACCAAAACTGATAAGTACAGAGTACAAACCTAGTGTGCCATATCCCAATGTGACGAAGAAAGACTGCACAGATGAACAATTCGGTAAATTTCTGAAACTTTTAAAAAAATTACATATTAACTTACCATTTATTGAAGCTCTTTCACAGATGTCATATTCAGTAAAATTTTTAAAAGAGCTTTTAACAAACAAACGGAAGTTAAACAATGCATCACATGTGGAGCTAAATGCAGTTTGCTATGCAATTTTACAAAATAAACTACCCTGTAAATTAAAAGATCCAGGGAGTTTTACGATTCCTTATTTAATTGGTGGTTTATTTGTTACTAACGCTTTTGCTGATTTAGGGGCAAGTATCAATGTTATGCCTTATAAAATGTTTAAACAGCTAGGTCTTGGGAAACCCAAACAAACTAGGATGAGCATTCAATTGGGTGATAAAACCATTAGATTTCCTAGGGGTGTAATTGAAGATGTGCTAGTCAAAATTGATAAATTCATATTCCAGTAGACTTTGTTGTTTTAGACATGGATGAGGAAAATGACGTTCCTTTAATTTTAGGACGACCTTTTTTAGCAACTGCTAGGACCATTATTGATGTTGGTACAGGGGAATTAATACTTCGTGTAGGTGATGACATGATTAAACTCCAAGCACGTGATTCTGTCAGAATATCTAGTGATCAAGATGATACAAGTCCTGTTAATGTAAGTGAACTTAATGTTCAATCTTCTTTGTAGGAAATTCCTCGGAAAAAGATGACAGAGCCATGGTCTAGCTCTCATATTGAGAACAAAACTGTTCATGAGGAACGAAGGCTCCAGATCGAGGAACTAGATGAATGGCGAACACAGTTTAAGGAGAAATTGAAAATACACGATGAACCAAAACAGCGCCATGACGAGCCTAAAAATAGAACGAGTCGAATCAAGGTTGGAGATAGAGTTCTAATGGATAATGCAGATCCTCGTGTTGCCACTTCTGAACCTAATGGAATAACCTCTTTCACGGTACTTAATATTTTCCCATACAGTACAGTCGAGATAACTCATTCCAAATTTGGCACCTTTAAGGTAAATAGTACTCGTCTAAGACCTTATTTTAACAAAATTGATAGTAGGAATGAGGAGTTTCAACTCCTCGAACCACCATGATTATGTGAATGAAAGGTAAGTCTAGCTGAGGACTTTAAACAAGCGCTTCTCGGGAGGCAACCTGAGCACTGACCTCATTAATGTCCATATTTTGATTTTTAGCACCTAACTAAAAACTAACAAAATTAATAGGTGCAGGTTTCCCTACCCACATGGCCTTACACACAGATGTGGTTGTGGCCGTGTGGACACCACGAGTAGGTACATCAGCGTGGCGGAGACCGTGCAAAAATAGGACAAAAATTTTCTCCAAAACACGGGCTGCGATAAAATGCCACGGTCGTGCGATGCGACTGCGGTCGAATCTGACTAAAGAACACAGGATGAGATAAACCCACACGGGCATGCCTTAAGATCGTGGGCGATACTGAGTAAGTGACACGGGCGTGCAACACGGCCATTCCCAGAAGCCATGGTTGAAACTGAGTAAGTTACACGGGCGTGCAACACGCCTGTGCTTATAGGCCGTGGTTGATACTGATTAATTAACACGGGCGTGTGAACCTCTATACGGGTGTGGGAGAAATGGATGAAGCATCACACGGCTGTGCGATTCGGTCATGTAACCCAACACGCCCAGGGAACACAGGTGTGGGCCAAGACTCAGACATGCCCTAAAGTAACATTTACAAAACACACGGGCTAAACACAGGGTACACAGGTGTGGGCTGCGACCATGTGCCCCAATCCCTATTTGAACCCCTATTTACTATTCATCCCCCCAAATTTCCCCCCAAAACCCTAGTCGCTCTCTCACCCAAACACCCTCTCTACTCCTTCCCTACTGCGTCACCACTGCCTCATCAACCAATTCATGCGGCTGCTTCATTGACTAACATATCTGAGCACCTCACTCATTTCGGGCAGTACTGCACTCAACAATTCAATGACAATGCTCGATGATTCGATGGCATCGAGGCAACTCTACAACAGATTTGTCAACACTTCCACATATCACCACTACCCCCACCTCGCGAACCATCTGTTGATGAGGACCTTTGAGTCCATTTATTTTTTCTTTTTCTTTTATTTTAATTTTTAAACTCTTTCTCTTTATCTTACTTGTCTTTGATTTATATTAGTATATTTTGTTTTCTTTATATCTCTGGCTGTTTATTATCGAGTAACCATAATGAAGTCCATTAATAAAACTCCCTAAAACTTTACTAATGACTCCGCTATTTCAAAATGTTCAAGGTGCAACTAAGGAATGAACAAACTACTGGAGTATTCTCTCCCACCTTCACCTCTACCTAGTTCATCATGCTTCTCATTGGACCATTTCTGCAATTTTCACTTTCTAAGGATTTCATCTATAATTCAGGAAGTTTCACCTCCTTCCCTCTCTTATGATTTTCTACTTACATTGTTATTATCTATCTTTGTACATTGAGGACAATTTACATCTTAAGTGTGGGGAGGTTAATTATAGTATTATTAAAAAATCCCAGAATTACCATTAGAATGAAACTTCTATTGACTTATGATTTTTATTGATATGTTTTGGATTAAGTCATAGGTAATTATGCATTAATGGTTTAAACTTTAAGAAATTAGAGAATCAAGCATGATAAGTCTATTTTCAGAATTAAAAATTTGTTAGTTTGTTTCCCTAATTTTAAATATGACTTTGAAGTTTGAAATTTGCAAAGTTGACATCAAAAACCATAATTTTTGGAAGATTTTGAGCCTTTTAGAGCATATACTTTTCTTATTGGTTATGAGTGTGTCAATGTTGATTTGTTATTCTAGAACTTACTTCGATTATGCATGTCGAGACCACACCCTTGATTTGATATATTGAGATGATAAAGGCACCTAGGTTTTAACCCACTTATCCCCAAAAAAAGCCTACCTTCATAATTAACCCCTAGTGAACCCCTTTGATCCTAATAAACCATTTCTTGATTTACCCTTAATATTAACCCAAGACCCATTCTTTTTGATTCATTGAGAATTTTTCCTAGTGTTTTAGCTCCTTTTTTTTTTTCGAGATTTGATTTGAGCAGTTGCCTAACTATGTTCATTAATTCTGTACGTAATAAAAAAAGTTGGAAATATATTCATTATTAATTCTATGTTATTTGAGCTTAAACGGTTAATTTCACATTTTGAGAAAAAGCTCGTGTTATTAGTGATAAGTTTTTAATTGATGTAATTATCCAGTATTAGTTAATTTTTTTCTAGTTAGGTGAATTGTCAATTTAATCTCGATTCTAACCCTCTAATTTAGCCTTTATCCACACCTTTAACCCAAGTCCCATTACAACCCTTTTTAAAACCTTTTGATTTGTGTACCATCTCATGTTATAGTGGTGGAGATTTGATTTTCATGCAAGCATATGGTAATAACTTTTCATGTTTGACTTTGAGTGCTTAATTTGAACCTTAAATACGTTGAGTGATTTGAGTGAATCTTTAGTGAGGATGTCAATTCTTGCCGGTTTTGAATTAAAGGTGATTATTTAGGAAAGGGGAAACACCTATGTTTTTGTGCTATAAAAATTGTGACTTAAATTGTTTGAATCTTTAGGACTCTTTTAGTTAAATTATCAATGTATGAATTATTTGTAAATTATGATAATACATTATTGATGAAAATTATAATTTGAGAAGAATTTATTTGATTGTATGTTGAGGATTTTGCTTGAGGACAAGCAAAGGTTTAAGTGTGGGGATATTTGATAACCATAATTTATACATATTTTGACCCCATGCTTGGCTTATTTTTGGATGAATTTTCATTAGATTTGATGAATTCGATGCTCCTAATCATTTAGTTTCATGTTTTACACTCAGGAGAGCTTAGGGAGTCGAAAGAATGAGAAACGGGCCAAAAAGGGACAAAATGGGCCTACCCCAGAATCAAAACGGCCTTGACTATCACACACGGGCAGACCACACGGCCGTGTGTGATAAGTAGAATCAAACAAGGCCTAAGCTATCGCACACGGGCGTGTCATATGGGCATTATCTCCCAAACTCAAGTCTAATTCTATTCAGAAAAGACTACTTGTGGGCCAAGAAAGGTGCTCCGAAGCCTATATAAACACCTTAAGGGAGGACCTAAAGAGGCGACGCAGAGTAGATTGAAGAAATTACTCGAAGGAAGTCGTCGGATTCATCTCGGAAGCAAACCCACTCAAAGATTGAAGATCTCCATCAAGTTATTTAGAAGTTTTTGGGTTCTTTATGTCTTGTTGTTTTCTTTATTCTGAGATGCCTTCCTTTTACGTTATGAACTAAACTCCCCAAATACGTAGGGAGGTTGAAACCTAGATGAATCTTATTATTTAATAAATCTAAACTACGTGATAAATACTTGATCTTGTTCTTAATTATGTGTTCCTAATCCTTATTTTAATGCTTTCAGGTATATTAATTCAAGTTTAATGTGCTTATTTAGTGGAGAAAAAGTCTCTGTTTAAGAGTAGATCCAACATAATTAAGCGGAGTTGATTGCAACCTTAGAAATAGGGCGACATAAATCTGCCGGATTAGAGTCAAATCTAATAAGGGAATCCATAGGTCGAGTTAATGCGACGATAGGGGTTCTAATTAGAAAGAGATTTCAATTAATCACCTAGACTCAGTTGCTTTTAGTCTCGAAAGAGATATTAACATAATTTAGGGATTTCTACGGATCAAGACAAGTGAATAAATCATTTTATTCAGAGTCAGAATAATAAGTGAAGTCTAGATGTATTCTTCCTTGGGTATTGTCTTTATCATTGGTTTATTCGATTACATTTTTCACTCTCTGTCGCGTTCATAGTCACTTAGTTAGTTAATTAGTTAGTTAAATTTTAGATTAAAATAAATCCCTTTAAATATTAGGTTAAATAATAGAAAGATAGTTATTACTAGTAATTTTAGTCCTTGAGAATACAATATTCCAGACTCACCACAACTATACTACTGTTCGATAGGTGCGCTTGCCTTTGTCAAAATATTAGTTAGTTCAAAGCCCATCAGTAAGTGTTTTGAGCTTGGTTTTTGATGATTTCTATGTTTTTATGATCATTACTTCGTGTTCTAGCTAGCCCGTACCTTTAATTTTGAAACTGTTAAAAATTTTGAGAGTTTCCATTGTTGAATCTATGAGTTATTTGATGTTTAATGTTGAAATATGAAAGCTTGATTATAGATTTTAATGTTTTGTAAAATGATTTTTGACAAAAATATCAAATAAGGGATTAAATTGTGGAATATGTAAATTGAGGGGTTGAAATGTGAAATAAATAAATTTTTTGGCTGCTAGGGACCTATATGAAATTTAACCAAGCATGGGTTTTGTTGAATTTTGTGTATTTATGAAATAGGGACTAAATTGAATAAATGTAAAAGTTTAGGGACTAATGTGTAAAAATGCCCAACTAAGTGTTTAAGGATTAAATTGAAAGAATGAATGATTAAATGAGTTAATTTTGAATACATATAGATCAAGAAAAGAGGAATCCAAAATTAGATCGGGAGAAAGGCAAGATTATCGAGTAATTGACTCATTTCGCCGTTTTCATACCCAAGGTAAGTTCGTATGTGGTAATTTCATTACAAATGTATGTTATATGCTTTGATATTGCATAAATTGTGATTATGAGATTACGGATAATGTTTGAATTGTGAAAATGACTTTACGGATGTGTTCGATGATGAAATCGACAAGTGAAACTTCCTGGTTGAACCTTAGGAATAGTTTAGGATGCTAGTGACATGTCATTAGGTTTTTGTGTTTGCTATGGGTCACGATATCAGCACTTTGGGTGCGAGTGATACCTTGATTTGGCTACGAGCCATGGTATAGGTATTCTGGAGAGGAGTCACTTTGATTTGTCTACGGGCCATGTTATAGGTACTTCGGGATAAGTTACCTTGATTTGGATATGGGCCATGGTATAGGTACTTATCGATGGAGCTCTTTGAGTATCCAACTTCTATTCCGAATGGTTCAACGGATAAACAAATGGGGTGATTGAGAAAGAGGTTAGTACGAGAAAATACAAGTACGTACGAAACCTATTCAAATATTAAATTTTTGAAAGTTCAATGAGATGGTATTTGATCATGTCTTGAGACATGAGAAAGGTTTGTAGATAATGGTTATATGATTTTGTCATGTATATTTGGTTGGAAATACATTTATTTGATGAACTGAGTTATTCACTTACGATCTTACTATGCTATGAAGCTTACTTTGTGTTATTTATCTATGTTTTATAGTGAATCAAGGATAGCTTGGATCCGGGAGTCACCGGGAACATCATCACACTATCAAACACATAAATTGGTACTTTTGAGTTGTGTATATGGTATATGGCATGTTTAGGCTAGATATGGTATTTTGGTTGTGAATATGGCCATAAGATTTGGCTTGTAAATGCATATGTTTTGTTTTGTATATATAGCCATGGGTGATGGCTTATTTTAGTATGTTTGATATGAATGTGGTTATGGTTTCATAATTGCTCAAATGGTTATATTTTGAGTTTGGTGTATAATCTATATGCTGTGATTAAAGTTGATAATTTGAGAAGTTATGCTTAATGGTAAAAGTGTTGAATAGGTAGTTGGCATTAATTTGGTATTGAATTTGGTTGAAATGGATATGGTATGAATTGTGGATTTGGTTGATGATTTTGAATGCTTATTGTATCATGAGTTAGTACCATTTTGGTTGTTTAGGTGAGCATAAGAAAGGGTGGCAAATTGCCCTTGCAAATGGCCTATTTTTGTCCACACGGGTAGAGACACGGGCGTGTGTCTCAGCTGTGTGCGACACATAGTTATGCCACACAACCGTGTGTCCCCTAGTGTTGATATTAAAATGAAGTCAGTATGCTCCACACGGCCTCACAAATGGGCGTGTGTCTGGCTGTGTGGTACAAGTTAGTATACCCCATAAATGGCACACGATCTAGCACACGGGCGTGTGACATGGCCATGTTGCATAAGTCAGTATACCCTACAGGATTGGCATGGCCTAGAACACGGCTTGGTACAAGGGCGTTTGTGGCCATTTCAAAGGGCACACGTCTAGACACATGAGCTTGTGGCCAATCGTGTGACCCAAGTTAGTATGTATGCCCTGTTTTCACACAGCCTGGGACACGGGTGTGTCTGGATTCGTGTAAGGCACACAACTTGTTCACACGGGCGTGTGACCCTTGTATGTTTGAAAAATTTCTAATTTTTCAAAAATTAGTCTTGAACCACTTCTAAAGCATGTTTAAGGCCTCGTAGGCCCTTATAAGAGATAACATGATTATGATTGACTGGTGTTTGAGAATGGATGCATAAATGTATGTTAAATGATATGTATTGATCGGTAATACCTCGTAACCCTATTCTGACTGTGAATACGGGTGAGGGGTGTTACATTTATTGGTATCAGAGCTGTGGTTTACTTGATTTTAGGACTAACATAGTGTGTGCGAGAGTCTAGCTATACATGTCATATATACTCTGCGATAGTGTGATGATTCCTGACAGCTTAATTGTGTTTTCATATAATAATGGATCTCAAAAGAGCTGTAGCTGATGATGTAGAGAGTAATGCACCTACTCCCGCTCAAAAGGCAATGCTATCTGACTCTAGGCCTATTACGAGTAGCAATGAGGGAGAGGCTAAACAAGCCTTTTTCCAAATGATGAACGAGTTGTTCACGAAGTTCACTCGAATGAATCCGGCTGCTCAACAACCTCCACCCCCACCTATTCCTCAACAAATCCTTATTATTCATCAAGTTATAGATCCAGTACGGCTGAACAAGCCATCAATAGATAAGATTTGGAAACATGGGGCTAAAGAGTTCCGGGCTACTATTGATGATGTTGCGGAGAGAGCTGAGTTCTGGCTCAAAAATTAAATTCGAGTATTTGATAAATTATCTTGTACTCCTGATGAATGTATCAAATGTGTTGTATCTTTCCTGAGAGATAATGCGTACCATTGGTGGAAAACATTGATATCTGTGGTTCCTAAAGAATAGGTTACTTGAGAGTTTTTCCAATCTGAATTCTGAAAGAAGTACATTAGTCAAAGATTTCTCGATCAGAAGTATAAAGAGTTTCTAGAATTGAAACAAGGCCGGATACCTGTCACTGAGTATGAAAGAGAATTCGTACGTTTAAGCAAGTATGCTCAAGAGTATATGTCTACTGAGGAGATTATGTGTAAACGGTTCGTTGATGGGTTGAACGATGATATAAAACTATTAGTCGGGATTCTTGAATTAAAAGAATTTGTTGTTCTGGTTGAAAGGGCTTGTAAAGCTGATGATCTTAGCAAAGAAAAGAGAAAAGCAGATTCAGAAGCTAGAGACTCGAGAAAATGATTTATGAGTAAGCCGTATCAATCTTCATCGAAGAAATCCAGGGATTCGTATACTTACCCAAATGTTTCAAATGAATATTCGAATAGAGATTGTAGAAAACAATACTTAGGTTCTAAAGCTCAAGCGGCATTAGTAGAGAGTATTCTCAGTGTGAGAGATAACAAACCCAAATGTCAGCAATGTGGACGATGACATTTTGGAGAATGCTGGAATAAAAATAATAAAGCTTGTTATAAATGTGGTTCGTTAGATTACGTCATCCAGGATTGCCCTGAGCCAGATGAGGAAGATAAAGTTCAGAATGTGAGATCGAGTAATACGACCATTAGAGGGAGACCACCCAAAAACACTGGAAATATAAGTGGTAACCGAGGTGTTACAAGATATTCTGCTGTTAGATCTGAGGCAGGAGCACTTGCCCGAGCTTATGCTATCCGTGCACGGGAGGAGGCATCATCACTAGATGTTATCGTTGGTACTTTCACTCTCTATGATATTAATGTGATTGCATTGATAGATCCAGCATCAACTTATTCTTACATATGCATGAATTTAGTATTTAGTAAGACTTTTCCTGTAGAGTTTATTGAATTTGTGATTAGAGTACCGAACACTGAATTTGTGATTAGAGTATCGAACCCCTTAGGCAAAAGTGTTTTGGTTGACAAAGTCTGCAAGAATTGTCCGTTAATGCATCAGGATTTCTATTTTCTGGCTAATCTGATGTTGTTTCCATTCGATGAATTTGATGTGATTTTGGGTATGGATTGGCTAACGATGCATAGTGCTATAGTGAATTGTAGACAAAAGACAATTGAACTGAAATGTCAGAATAATAAGACTATTAAAATTGAATCTGATGATCTGAACTGTTTTCCAGTTGTGATCTCGTCTATGTCAGCTCAGAGATTTGTGAGAAAGGAATGTGAAGCTTATCTGGCTTATGTACTTGATACGAAAGTGACAGAAATAGTACCAGTTGTATACGGGTATCCAGATGGGTTTTCAGAAGAGTTACCGGATATACCACCAAACAAAGAAGTTGAGTTTGATATTGAATGTAATATCCTGGATTATGGCTTATGCATTTTTGCTGAATAATATGAAATAGCATGCCTTGTGTGTTAAGAATGTGTTGTATGAATTTTGTGAACTTTAGAAAATGAGAGAGTGCCTTAGGAAATATTAGATTTTTAAATCTAAAAAGGGGAAGCTAGGCTGAGGAGGCCTTAAGGAAAATTGTAGGAGTTTTTGGACATGAAATTGGGCTTGGTAGAGTAGCTTGGAGGCACCACTTAGGGCCTTGGTATGTGATACCTCAGGCAAGGGAGAAGGGAGGAGGTTCGAATCATGTTGGCAACATAAAGTGTGGTTTTATTTTTGCATGTTGGCGTCAAGGAGAGGGGAGGCTTTGGACAAAGAATTGACTTTCAAATGGATGAGGATTAAGCTTGTTTTTCCTTTTAAATTTCGGCTAGGATGAGGGGATAAATTGTGGTTTTATTTTATTTATTTTGAATAAGTGTGGGTTAATTCAATTTATTTTGAATGAGCTGATAAGAGATAAATTAGGAGAAGAGAGTGGGATATGATAATGGACATGGTGGTGGCCGAATGAGGGGCTCCTTGGGTTGATGTATTCGGTCATGTATTGGGGGTTAAGTGCCAAATTTCACTTAGTGTAAGCATTCATCTCTTTGCCAAAATTCCTCTACTATTCTCCTCTTCTTCTTTATTTCTTTCAACCTCAAATCCCTTTCTATTTCTTTGGAAGCCGAATGCCCTTTGTCATTAAGAGTGATAGCAGAAACTTTGCTACCATTGTTCACCATTGCCAAAATCAACTAAGCCCAAACTCCCTCTATCTTTTTGATAAAGGCCGAACCTCAAGGCTAGTCTTTCTTCTTTCCCTTTGAAGCCGAATCTCTAAGGAGGAGCTGTCGACTACTCTTTCCTGATCTTTTCAACGTGTGTGGTGGTAAGTAATCTCCACTTTAAGTAATCGATTTTGGGATCTCTTTTTATTGGTGTGCCGAAACCAAGTGTTTGGTCTTGGTTTTTATAGCATGGCCGAATGTTCATAAGTGCTATTAAGTGTGTTCTTTATATATAGCCAACATAAGGGAGCACTAAAGGAGTCTTGTAGGATTCGATTACCCAAGCTTCTAAGGCAGGCGGTGGTTTCGAGATTAGATTCGTAAGGTAAGGTAGTAGTGGTATTTGGCCATAGGCCATTTTGGTATACAATGTTAGCTGAATCTAACTATGGATATTTAGGGGTAGTCGACAGTGGTATACAAGGATTTCAGGATTTCATATCGCAAGGTAAGCACTTATGTACAATTGACCAAGGCCATATTTGGTGATTTAAGATCTATTTATTATTTGTTCAAAAGCCGGAACTAACCAAGTTAAGTGATTTAGCATTGGCAGATTGGAGGGTAGGAAGATCACAAAGTTTTCAGGATTTGAGGAGTACTCAAATCGGCAAGCAAGGTAAGCTTTCAGTTATAGATTTGGATAGTTAGCCGAATAGGCTTATGCTAACATGTTGAGGGTGGCCGAATATAGGAACTAAAGATCTAGGACATTAGACCGGGTTTTCGGGATTTTCAATAAAGCGATAAGTATATCAGGTGTGTACCCCCACACTAAGCTTCAATTAATTTATGGTTATGCGTTAATATATGTGTTAATAAAGATTATGTGTAAAGTGGCTAAAAGTACCATGCAATGGTACGAACGAAATACTCAGGTATGTTTACCCACTCCTACTATGAGTAGGTTATGATCTATTATGGCACATATGTTAATAGTGATAAGAATGTGAAATAAAGCATGTTATTGCATGATATGATTGACATGGGGCATATGGGTGATATGTAAAGGGGAAGTGAATTGGTGGTTTAATACCCCAATATCTGAATGTGGTGATTTATGTCACAATATCCGAATGTGGTGACATATGTCACAATATATGAATGTGGTGACTTACGTCACAAAGTAATTATCTGGTGGCTATGCCACGAATTATATAAAGGCGATGAGCACGTCGACTGCAGCGACTGCCTTCGATTGTGTGTAGCAGATGGAGGGTTGACTTAGTAGTCCCCACGGTGTGATGGTTGGTACGGGTGATGTGCAGCGGATGGATACTTAGGCTTGGGTTCGGGTTTGCATCATTAAGTATATGTGCTATTATGTATGAATTGATATGCCTGAATTAATTGAGACTTATGTTGGTGTATACATTGAGTCTGTTTGACTCACCCGTGCTGGGATTACTTTTCGGTGACGCTCATTAATGGACCAGTCGGCATGAGCTTAGTGGTGGCCATGCTCGGTTCAAGATTTTATTTTGGACTTGTTATATTTTAAGTATTTTGGATTTAATTTGGGTTTTGATTTGATGTAATAAGGCCTTGGTTTGAACTATTATGCATGCATATTTAATTATCTAAGTATGACTCGATTTTAATAATTCAAAGTTAAAGTCCATTTTCTTAAGTATAAATATTAAGCGTTTTGACACATAATCAACACGGGTTTTAAAATTCGAGCCCAACCCAAATCAACTGTTTTCAAAAACACGCAAAATTTTAGCAAAGTTTCAAATAAGAATCGACTAGTTTTTCCTAGAAGCATGCCAGATCGATCGAGCTTGTGGAAATTTGGGTTTGGGGTGTTTTATTTTGGTATCAGAGCCTGGTTCAAAACTCAGCCTTGGGGGCTTTTAGGGCCCAAAACGTTTTCTGTCTTTTGAAATTAGATTTTTCTAAGAAGTGAGCAGGGTTTCTGGCATGGCACCTGAGTCTCCGACCCGAAGTCCACCAAGTAAGTAGCCCTATCTATTGTGTTAATTATTGTATGATTTGTAGAAGTGTAGAAATGGAACGTAGATTAGTAAGATAAGTACTTGAACTATAGGACTAGTTTACCCCAACAAATACATAAAACTTTAATGCACAATTAAACAAACCTGTGCCTAAGTCGCTGAGTTAGGGTGTGGCAACCGTTGCGCATGCCTAGGATTGGTTTCAGTGGGAGCTTGGTATTTAAGCAGTCCTAGTGACTCACCTCCTACCCACTTGAATCCTACCTAGTGCGTAGTGATGGTTCACCCTAACCAAGAGGACTCAGCCACAGGCTGAACCCAGTAACTAAAAGCCGACAGGGACTAGCCATATTTTTATAAAAACCCTAGTCTTAAAATCACCAAATTATCCCTTTAAGGTGTAGGAAAGCTATTTTGAAAAATTTTCCAAAATATTCTCGATTTACTAAAATGACCCAAATACCCCTGGTTGGAAAAAATTACTAAAATGCCCTTAGATTATAAAATTTCCATACCACTCACAGTTTTTTTTATCAAGAATCTCTTACCTTACAAATATCCAAAAACTTTACAAAATATCAAGACACCCTGATTTGGAAAATTTATGAAATATACCTCGATTTGCAAAATGACCAAATTACCCTAACTGCATAAATGACCAAAATACCTCGAGAAGGAAAATTACCGAAGTACCCTCAATTTAGAAATCTTTAACAATACCCTTATTTTGGAAAGTCACCAGGAACCATATTTTGCAAAAAATTACCGAAATGACCCTGGCTTGTAAAATTACAAAAATACCCCTAGTGAATAAAATTATCATTTCACCCTTGAAATTTTTCCAACAAGGATTTTAATTTTGTAAAATATCATCAATCTCTATTTTGCAACATTTTTCAAATACCGTAATTTGAAAATTTACCAAAATACCCTTGTAGGACAAAATTACAGAAATACCCCTTGGGTAGTGGAAAATAACAAACAACGACAATTACAACATTTCTCTGTAATGGACACAAGTTCATGTGTGTGACTAAAAGAATGATGTGAGACTGTATATGTATGAATCGAAAGAACTACCTCCTAGAACTATTAAACATAAAACTGTTCGTGTTAAATCAGTGGAACCAAACTAATTCATAAAACTCTTTAATCAGATAAACGCAAAGTAGAAGTATGAATTTTAGGGGACGTGGTCACAACGTGCGTGGCCATGGAAGAGGCTGAATGACTATGTCTGAACCCGTTAGATCGGGTCAAAGATCTGAGAATGAAATGCCACCACCACCACCAGCCGCTGATATGGAATATCGGGATTAGACGGGGGATGACGCAGTGTCACAGGTGATGCTAAGGGTTTTAGAAAGGGTGGCTGGAGTGGGTGGAGGCATGGGAGCTCGAAAGTCGGTACCTGAGCGACTTCGAGCCAACAGAGTTGAGGTGTTCCATGGTATATCAGGTGTGGCACCCAGTACCGCTGAGTATTGGTGAGAGGCGACTGAGCGGATTATGGATGAGCTCGATTTAACTGATGAGGAAAAGCTGAAAGGGTTGGTGTCGCTTCTCCGCGATGAGTCATATCAATGGTGGCTCACAGTGTGGGATGGTGCTACAGCTGAGGAACTCACTTGGGATTATGCAAAGGCAGCATACCAGAAGAAGTATGTTGGCACTCATTATATCGATGCACAGAGAAAGGTATTTCTTGGGCTGGTTCAAGAGAACAAGTCCGTGGTGAAATCGGCTAAATTCCTAAGGCTGAGCCATTATGCTCGAGGATAGTGTCTCATCGAGCATGAGCGGTGTGTCCGGCTTGAGGACGGACTAAGGGATGATCTGAGGTTCTTTGAAAGCTCCACAACAGAGCGAGAGTTCTTGTGTTGGTGGAGAAGGCTAAGGTAGCCGAGGGAATTAAGGTTTCGTAAGGCGTAAGAACCGACCAGAATAGGTAGAAAAAAGGATTTGGATCATCAAGGCCATCTAGGAATGAGCAAAAGAGGCCTAGAGTTGATGGGTCATGAGGTCGACAAGTCGCCTGGAGAGGCGATGTCGTGCTTGTGATCGGTCTTGGGAAAAAGCACTTGGGTGAGTGTTGGAAGAAGACGGAAGGATGTTTTAAGTGTGGGTCCAAGGACCACATGATTAAGGATTGCTCGATGAGAACTGAAGGGGGACGACCAGTAAGTCAAGGTTCTAACCAGGCTGGAAGAGGAGGACAGTTGCCATCATGAGGTCGTGGGTCGACTTGCAGAGGTAATAGTTCTGGTAGAGGACGAGGAACACTGGGCCGAGGTGTTAGTAACACGGAGGCCAGGCAGTCGGGTCTGGTTTATGCGATTTGCTGGAGGGAAGACAGAGACGCACCGGACGTCATAACCGGTACATTCCTTATATTTGGCCAACCTTATGTTGCTTTGATTGATGTGGGCTCTATCCATTCCTATGCTGCATGTAGAGTAGTTGAAACTCTAGGAATAGCCTCTAAACTATCTAATAGGGAGATGACTATAGTAAGCCCATTAGGCCAAACTGTAGTGGTGAATAGGATGTTTCAGAGAGTACCTTTGGAACTTCAAAGAGCGGTATTTCTTGCCGACTTAATGGAATTACCCTTCGGGGAATTTGATCTCATACTTGGAATGGACTGGCTAGTGAAGCATCGAGCTGTATTGGACTGTGCAGCTAAGCGAATGGAGTTAAGGACTCCCAAGGATGAGGAAGTAGTTATGATAGGAGAAAGAAGAAACTACCTGTCTAATGTAGTTTCTGCTTTAAAGGCGGATAAGATGGTTCGGAAGGGGTGCAAGGCATTTTTGGCCTTCATTAATGCTTTGGATACGGAAGAAGGGGGAGTTAGTGGAGTTAAAACTGTAAGGGAGTTTGTGGATGTATTTCTGGAGGAATTACTAGGAATACCCCCAGACAGGGAGGTGGAGTTTGAAATCGATTTGCTCCCGGGTACAGCTCCTGTGTCCATTGCCCCATACAGAATGGCACCAAAGGAGTTGGTTGAGCTCAAGGCTCAAATTCAAGAGTTGCTAGACCATGGGTTTATTCGACCCAGTATGTCTGCATGGGGAGCACCGGTCTTATTTGTGAAGAAGAAGGACGAAACTATGTGCATGTGCATAGATTATCATCAGTTGAACAAGCTGACCATCAAGAACAAGTACCCTTTGCCAAGGATTGACGACTTGTTCGATCAGCTTAAGGGGGCCCCGATTTTCTCAAAGATAGATCTGAGGTTCGGATATCATCAGCTTAAGGTGAAAGAAGTGGATATCCATAAGATGGCTTTTCGGACAAGGTATGGGATTTCTAGTTTGTAGTAATGCCATTTGGATTGACAAATGCCCCAACCGCATTTATGGACATGATGAACCGGGTTTTCCAACCCTATCTGGATCGGTTTGTTGTTGTGTTCATAGACGGTATTCTAGTGTATTCCAATTCTGAAGAGGAGCATGGTAAGCATCTCCGGATAGTGTTGCAAGTGTTGATGGAGAAGAAGCTCTATGCCAAATTCAGCAAGTGTGAATTTTGGCTTAAGGAGGTTGCATTTTTAGGACACGTGGTATCTGCTGAAGGAATAAGGGTGGATCCTCGGAAGATTGAGGCAGTGTTAGATTGGAAACCCCCTAAGTCTGTGGCAGAAGTTTGGAGTTTCTTAGGATTGGTAGGCTATTATAGAAGGTTTGTGGAAGGGTTCTCGTCGATAGTCACGCCTCTGACAAAGTTGTTAAGGAAGGAAGTGCTTTTCGTATGGACCAATATGCTACAGGAGAGCTTTGAGAAGCTTAAGAATGTCTTGACCGAAGCTCTAGTTTTGATTTAGCGGAGGCAGGAAAGGATTTTGTGGTGTATTGTGATGCTTCCCATACAGGATTGGGAGGTGTTCTTATGCATGATGGGAAAGTAGTCGCTTATGTGTCTCGATAACTAAGGCTACATGAGGTTAACTACCCGACGCATGATTTGGAACTAGCGGCAGTGTTCTTTGCTCTTAAGGTGTGGAGGCATTATCTTTATGGAGAAAAGTCGGTGATCTACACAGGCCACAAAAGCCTTAAGTATCTGCTGACTCAGAAGGAGTTAAATCTGAGACAGCGAAGGTGGGTGGAACTATTGAAGGACTATGATTGTTCAATAGAGTATCACCCGGGCAAGGCAAATATAGTGGCGGATGCCTTAAGTCGGAAGGTAGTGTCGGATCTGAGGGCGATGTTTGCACATCTAAGCTTGTATAATGATGGAAGTCTGCTGGCAGAGCTGCAAGTTAAGCTGTCGTGGTTGAATGAAGTGAAAGAGGGACAGTTGGTGGATGAGGATCTGAGTGCTAAGTTGAGACAAGTGCAGAATGGAGAGTTGGAAAATTATGGTATTAACGATGAAGGAGTATTGTGTTTCAAGGGAAAAGTCTGTATGTCGAAGGACGAGGAGCTTAGGCAAAGAATTCTTCAGAAATCGCATAGTAGCCCTTATGCTATGCATCCCGGAGGTAGTAAAATGTACAGAGATCTAAGGGAACAATTTTAGTGGCCTGGTCTTAAGAGGGAAGTTACCGAATTTGTAGGGAAATGATTGACGTGTCAGCAAGTTAAGGCTGAACACCAGGTTCCGTCAGGATTGCTTCAACTGATAATGATTCCACAGTGGAAGTGGGAGAGAATTACCATGGACTTCGTTAGTGGGCTTCCCCTTACGCCTACTAATAAGGACTCGGTATGGGTGATAGTGGATCGGCTGACAAAGTCCTCGCATTTCATTCCAGTGCGAGTGGACTATTCCCTACAAAAGTTAGCAAAGTTGTATGTGGTAGAGATTGTAAGGTTGCATGGGGTACCGATGTCAATTATCTCGGATAGGGATCCGAGGTTCACGTCTCGATTTTGGAAAGCCCTACATCAGGCTTTAGGCACCAGATTGGACTTCAGTACGGCCTTTCATCCATAGTCAGACGATCAATCTGAGCGAGTAATACAAGTGTTGGAGGACATGCTAAGAGGCTGTGTGATAGACTTCAGGGGAAGTTGGGAAGAATATTTTCCTCTAGCAGAATTTGCATACAATAACAACTATCAGGGAAGTATACAGATGGCACCGTATGAAGCACTGTATGGTCGAAAGTGTCGCACTCCTACGTGTTGGACGGAATTAGGGGAACGTCAAATTTTGGGTCCAGAAATTGTGGCTGAATCTGAAGAGAAGGTTAGTGTAATTTGAGCTCGATTGAAGGAAGCATCTGATAGGCAGAAGTCGTACGCGAATCTCAAACAAAAGGAAATAGAATTTGATGTGGGAGATCAAGTGTTCCTTAACGTTTCGCCTTGGAAGAAGGTGATGAGATTTGGTCGAAAAGAAAAGCTAAGTCCAAGGTTTATAGGGCCTTATCGAGTAATGAAGCGAGTTGGACCAGTGGCATACCAGTTAGAGTTGCCACCAGAATTGAAGCAGATGCACGACGTATTTCATGTCTCCGTGCTACGTCGATATCGATCGGATCCATCTCATGTAGTTTCGGTTGAGGAGGTGGAGCTGAGACCAGATCTGTCTTATGAGGAAGGGCCAATACAGATTCTGGAACGAGATGTGATGGTGCTTCGGAGGAAGTCAGTCCCTCCGGTCAAAGTGCTCTGGCGCAACCATGGATCAGAAGAAGCTTCTTGGGAGCCAGAAGAAGCAATGCGACAGCAATACCCCCACCTATTTCGGCCAGGTAATTTTGAGGTCAAAATTATTTTAAGGGGGTAGAACTATAATATCCTGGATTATGGCTTATGCATTTTTGCTGAATAATATGAAATAGCATGCCTTGTGTGTTAAGAATGTGTTGTATGAATTTTGTGAACTTTAGAAAATAAGAGAGTGCCTTAGGAAATATTAGATTTTTAAATCTAAAAAGGGGAAGCTAGGCTGAGGAGGACTTAAGGAAAATTGTAGGAGTTTTTGGACATGAAATTCGGCTTGGTAGAGTGGCTTGGAGGCGCCACTTAGGGCCTTGGTATGTGACGCCTCAGGCAAGGGAGAAGGGAGGAGGTTCGAATCATGTTGGCAGCATAAAGTGTGGTTTTTTTTTGCATGTTGGCGTCAAGGGAGAGGGGGAGCGTTGGACAGCAATTCAACTTTCAAATGGATGAGGATTAAGCTTGTTTTTCCTTTTAAATTTCGACTAGGATGAGGGGATAAATTGTGGTTTTATTTTATTTATTTTGAATAAGTGTTGATTAATTCAATTTATTTTGAATGAGCTGATAAGAGATAAATTAGGAGAAGAGAGTGGGATATGATAAGGGACATGGTGGTGGCTGAATGAGGGGCTCCTTGGGTTGATGTATTCGGTCATGTATTGGGGGTTAAGTGCCGAATTTCACTTAGTGTAAGCATTCATCTCTTTGTCGAAATTCCTCTACTCTTCTCCTCTTCTTCTTTATTTTCTTTCAACCTCAAATCCCTTTCTATTTCTTTGGAAGCCGAATGCCCTTTGTCATTAAGAGTGATAGCTGAAACTTTGCTACCATTGTTCACCATTGTCAAAATCAACTAAGCCCAAACTCCCTCTATCTTTTTGATAAAGGCCGAACCTCAAGGCTAGTCTTTCTTCTTTTCCTTTGAAGTCGAATCTCTAAGGAAGGGCTGTCGACTACTCTTTCCTGATCTTTTCAACGTGTGTGGTGGTAAGTAATCTCCACTTTAAGTAATTTGTTTTGGGATCTCTTTTAATTGGTGTGCCAAAACCAAGTGTTTGGTCTTGGTTTTTATAGCATGGCCGAATGTTCATAAGTGCTATTAAGTGTGTTCTTTGTATATAGCCAGCATAAGGGAGCACTAAAGGAGTCTTGCAGGATTCGACTACCCAAGCTTTTAAGGCAGGCGGTGGTTTTAGGATTAGATCCGTAAGGTAAGGTAGTAGTGGTATTCGGCCATAGGCCATTTTGGTATACAATGTTAGCCGAATCTAACTATGGATATTTAGGGCAATGACAAGTGGTATACAAGGATTTGGGATTTCAAATCGCAAGGTAAGCACTTATGTACAATCGGCCAAGGCCATATTTGGTGATTTAAGATCTATTCATTATTTGTTCAAAAGTCAAACTAACCAAGTTAAGTGATTTAGCATTGGCCGATTGGAGGGTAGGAAGATCACAAAGTTTTGGGATTTGAGGAGTACTCAAATCGGCAAGGTGGTAAGCTTTGGTTATGGATTTGGATAGATAGCGAATGGGCTTATGCTAACATGTTGAGGGTGGCCTAATATAGGAACTAAGGATCTAGGACACTAGACCGGGTTTTCGGGATTTTCAATAAAGCGATAAGTATATCAGGTGTGTACCCCCACACTAAGCTTCAATTAATTTATGGTTATGCATTAATATATGTGTTAATAAAGATTATGTGTGAAGTGGCTAAAAGTACCATGAAATGGTACGAACGAAATACTCAGGTATGTTTACCCACTCCTACTATGAGTAGGTTATGATCTATTATGGCACATATGTTAATAGTGATAAGAATGTGAAATAAAGCATGTTATTGCATGATATGATTGACATGGGGCATATGGGTGATATGTAAAGGGGAAGTGAATTGGTGGTTTAATACCCCAATATCTGAATGTGGTGACTTATGTCACAATATCCGAATGTGGTGACTTATGTCACAATATATGAATGTGGTGACTTACGTCACAAAGTATTTATCTGGTGGCTATGCCACGAATTATATAAAGGCGGTGAGCACGTCGACTGCAGCGACTGCCTTCGATGGTGTGTAGCGGATGGAGGGTTGACTTAGTAGTCCCCACGGTGTGATGGTTGGTATGGGTGATGTGTAGCGGATGGATACTTAGGCTTGGGTTCGGGTTTGCATCATTAAGTATATGTGCTATTATGTATGAATTGATAAGCCTGAATTAATTGAGACTTATGTTGGCTGTATACATTGAGTCTGTTTGACTCACCCCATTGTGGGATTACTTTTCAAGTGACGCTCATTAATGGACCGGGTCGGCAGGAGCTTAGTGGTGGCCATGCTCAGTTCAAGATTTTATTTTGGACTTTTTATATTTTAAGTATTTTGGATTTAATTTGGGTTTTGATTTGATGTAATAAGGCCTTGGTTTGAACTATTATGCATGCATATTTAATTATCTAAGTATGACTCGATTTTAATAATTCAAAGTTAAAGTCCATTTTTCTTAAGTATAAATATTAAATGTTTTGACACATAATCAACACAGGTTTTAAAATTCGAGCCCAACCCAAATCAACTATTTTCAAAAACACGCAAAATTTTAGCAAAGTCTCAAATAAGAATCGACTAGTTTTTCCTAAAAGCATGCCAGATCCGGTCAGGGCTTGTGGGTCGGGTTTGGGGTGTTTCATTGAATTAGTACCGAGAACAACGCCAATATCTATAGCTCCGTACAGAATGGCCCCGATAGAGTTAAAAGAATTGAAAGCTCTGTTACAAGAGTTGACAGATAAAGGTTTTGCTAGACTGAGTTTCTCTCCCTAAGGTGCACCGGTATTGTTTGTGAAAAAGAAAGATGGCACGATGAGAATGTGTATTGACTACAGACATCTGAATAAAGTGACTATAAAGAATAAATACCCTCTACCTTGGATTGATGATTTGTTTGACCAATTAAAAGGGGCAACAGTATTTTTGAAAATTGATTTGGGATCGGGTTATTACCAGTTGCGAGTTAAAGACTCAGACGTGCCAAAGACTACATTTAGAACAAGGTGTGGACACTACAAATTTCTTGTTATGCCTTTCGGATTAACGAATACACCTGCTATTTTTATGGACCTGATGAACCGAATTTTCAGGCTGTATTTAGATCGATTTGTATTTGTGTTTATTGATGACATTTTGATTTACTCTCGTGATGAATCTGAGCATGCTGAGCATTTAAGAATCCTGCTGCAAACCTTGAGAGTAAATAGTTGTTTGCAAATTTTAGCAAATGTGAGTTTTGGAAACGAGAGGTTGGTTTTCTGGGAAACATAGTTTCAGTCGTGAGTATCCGAGTAGACCTGAGCAAAATTTTTGCGATTATAGATTGGAAGCCTTCGAGAAATGTAACCGAAGTTTATAGTTTTATGGGACTTGTCGACTATTATAGGCGCTTTGTGAAAGGCATCTTGATTATTGCTACGTCGATGACATGATTGCTTTAAAAAGATGTTAGATTTGAGTGGTCAGAAAAGTGTCAACAAAGTTTTGAGCAGTTGAAAGTATTATTGACAGAGGCCCCAGTGTTAATTCAGCCTGAGTCGGATAAAGAGTTTGTAGTTTTCAGTGATGCGTCGTTAAATGGCATGGGTTGTGTTTTGATGCAGAAAGGCAAGGTTATAGCTTATGCCTCGAGACAATTGAAGCCACACAAAAAGAATTATCTGACACACGATCTCGAGTTAGCCGGGATAGTGTTCACATTGAAAATTTGGCGCCATTACTTGTTTCGTGAGAAATGTCATATTTACACCGGCCACAAAAGTTTGAAATATCTGATGACTCAGAAAGAATTAAATTTGCGATAGCAAAGATGGTTAGAATTGCTAAAAGACTATAAATTAGTGATTGATTATAATCCGGGAAAAGCGAACATAGTTGCTGATGGTTTGAGCCGAAAGTCTTTATTTGCTTTACGTGCTTTGAACACACAATTATCGTTATCTGGCGATGGTTCACTAGGAGCTGGGTTGAAAACGAGACTTTTATTTCTATAGTAGATTTGTGAAGCTAAAAAATTTGGTAATGAATTGCAAGCAAAACGAGCTCAGTGTGAGTTGACTTCTGATTCCGAGTTTTGAATAGGGTCTGATGACTATTTGATGTTTCCTGATAGAATATGTCTACCAAAAATTTCGAGCTCATTCAGAAGATTCTAAACGAAGCACACAGTAGTTGTTTAATAGTACATCCGGGAAGCACGGAAATGTATAATGATTTGAAACAATTTTATTGGTGGCATGGCATGAAAAGAGATATCTCAGAATTTGTTTCGAAATGTTTGGTTTATCAGCAAGTCAAAGCTGAACATCAAGTGCCATCGTGGAAGTGGGATAGAGTAACAATGGATTTTGTATCGGGATTGCCTTTATCTTCGAGAAAGAAGGATGTGATTTGGGTTGCTGTTGATAGATTGATGAAATCAACTCATTTCATTCCTATACATATGAATTATTCACTTGATAAATTGGTTGAGTTATATATTTCAGAGATTGTTCGATTGCATGGAGTGCCACTATCTATTGTTTCGGATAGAGATCCGAGGTTCTCATCATGATTTTGGAAGAAATTGCAAGAAGCTTTAGGTACAAAGCTGTATTTTAGCACTGCGTTTCACCTGTAAACGGATGGTCAATCTGTGCAAGTTATTCAAATACTTGAAGATATGTTGAGAGGTTGCATACTTGAGTTTGAAGGTAGCTGGGAGAAATACCTACCGTTGATTGAATTTGCTTACAATAATAGCTTTCAATTGAGAATAAAGATGGCACCATATGAAGCTCTATACGGTCGTAAATGTTGACCACCATTGTATTGGAGTGAACTCAGTGAAAATAAAAGTTACGGAGTTGATCTGATCAGAGAAACTGAAGAAAAAGTAAAAGTAATTCGCGATAGTCTACAAACAGCGTCAGATAGACAAAAATCATATGCAGATCTGAAACGAAAAGATATTGAGTTCCAGATCGGAGATAAAGTGTTTTTTAAAGTGTCACTGTGGAAAAATATATTGTGGTTTGGTCGGAAAGGGAAATTAAGTCCACGATTCATGGGACCGTATGAATTTATCGAGCAAGTTGGACCAGTGGCATATTGACTATCCTTATTATTTGAGTTAGAGAAAATATATAATGTGTTTCATGTGTCTATGCTTCGACGATACTGATCTAACCCTTCACACGTCATTTCCCCGATCAAGGTTGAAATTCAGTCAGATATGTCATATGCTGAAGAATCGATTCGAATTTTAGCTCATGAGATCAAAGAGCTGAGAAATAAGAACATTTCATTAGTGAAAGTATTATGGCATGGAAACGGGGTTGAAGAAGCTACATGGGAACTCGAGGATGCTATGATAAACCAATACCCGAAACTATTCACCGGTAATATTTTCGGGGACAAAAATCCTTAAAGGGGGGAGAGTTGTAATAGCCCAATTTTAGCTAAATTAGAATAGTGGTTTCGAAACCAAAAATCTGAGGTCAAAAAATTATTTTAATATTATTTTATGTGTTTACAGCATGTTATTGTATATGTGTGAAAATTTCGTGAGCAAATTTTTTCGTTTAATAGCTTAATTTGATAAAAAGGACTTAATCGCGTAAAATGCAAAAGTTGCATTCTACTTGTTAAAGGTGTTTAATTGCTACGGTTTATTAATGTTAAGGTCCTTATGTTATAAATAGACCATTTTCATATTGGGTGGACAGTTATGGGCATAATATGAATGTTTTAATGGTTTTTGAATAAGGTTAAATATGTAAATTAGTACATAAGGTTAATAAAATAAAACAAAACCAAAATTAAGTTGAATTATCATCTTTCTTTGGCTGAATATTGAGGAGGAAGAAAACACTTTGTTCATTCTAGGGTTCGGTCAATTGGGAGCTTAATCGGTAAGTGTTTTGAGCTTGGTTTTTGATGATTTCTATGTTTTTGTGATCGCTGCTTCGTGTTCTAGCTAGCCCGTACCTTTAATTTTGAAACTACTAAAAATTTTGAGAGTTTCCATTATTGAATCTATGAGTTATTTGATGTTTAATGTTGAAATATGAAAGCTTGATGATAGATTTTAATGTTTTGTAAAATGATTTTTGACAAAAATGTCAAATAGGGATTAAATTGTGAAATATGTAAATTGACGGGTTGAAATGTGAAATAAATGAATTTTTTGGGCTGCTAGGGACCTATGTGAAATTCAGCTAAGCATGGGTTTTGTTGAATTTTGAGTATTTGTGAAATAGAGACTAAATTGAATAAATGTCAAAGTTTAGGGCCAAATGTGTAAAAATGCCCAAATATGTGTTTAAGGATTAAATTGACAGAACGAATGATTAAATGAGTTAATTTTGAATACATATAGAACAAGAAAAGAGGAATCCAGAATTAGATTGGGAGAAAGGCAAGATTATCGAGTAATTGACTCATTTAGCAGTTTTCATACCCGAGGTAAGTTCGTATGTGGTAATTTCATTACAAATGTATTATATGCTTTGGTATTGCATAAATTGTGATTATGAGATTAGAGATAATGTTTGAATTGTGAAAAATGACTTTACGGATGTGTTCGACGATGAAATCGACAAGTGAAACTCTCCGGTGAACCTTAGGAATAGATTAGGATGCTAGTGACATGTCATTAGGTTATTGTGTTGGTTATGGGCCATGATTTCAGCACTTCAGGTGCGAGTGTGTAACAGTCCGGTTTATACCCTAGTCGGAACAGTGGTTTCGGGACCACAAATCTGAGTCTGTATAATATTTTAATATTATTTTCCATGCCTATGATATGTGATTATGCATGTGTGAAATTTCTGTGATTTAATTTGATCATTTGTGTGCTTAATTTAAGCAAAGGACTAAATCGCATATCTGGTAGAAGTGGCCTTCTATTGGATTAAGTGGTCAAATTGATGTGTCTTCTGTTATGTGAGGCCTTATGTTGTACATTGACCACTTAGCAATGTGGTGGACAGTTTTAGTCATAAAATATATGGTTTTCTATTTATTTTACTAAGGTCATTTTAGTAAAATGTGTATTAATATGTTTATAATAAAACAAACAAATGAAAAGTGGATGTTCATCTTTATGTTTTAACCCAAAAATAAAGAAAAAAAAATATGAAGCTAGGGTATTCGTCCATAAAGCTATTTGATTAAGGTATGATTTTGGTTCAGTTTTTGATAATTTCTACGTTTCTGTAATCGTTGCATAGTCTACTATCAAGCCCATGTTGTAATTTGAAGAATTGATGATATTTGTGAGTTGTGCCATAGATGAATTAGTAAGCTTTATATGAGTTTAGTTGTTAAATGAAAGATATGTGTTAGATGAACATATTTTGTTCTTGAATTTTTGATGAATTTAGCTAAATAGGGCTAACTTGAGAAAAATGATAATTTGAGGGACTAAATTATGGATTTGATCGAAAATAGGGGCTTGTATTATATACATAAGCATTCGACTAAGCATGATTATGCGATGATTTTGCGTATTTGATGTTTTGAGAAAAATTAACTAAATTGATAAAAGGTGAAAACGTGAGGGCTAATTTGCAAATTGGCCTAAATATGTGTATTTGGATTGAATTGAACGAATTAGTGAATAAATGGATTACATTTTAATATGTATAGATCAAGAACCGAAAAAAATAGACTTAGATCACGAGAAAGCGAAAGTAAGTGAGTAGCCGTATCTGTTTCTGTTAAACCGAACCCAAGGTAAGTTATTATGTAAATAAACGCATCTGTATTGAGCTGTGTATGTTCATATGATTATTGACAACAATGAATGTTTGTGAGATGATGTGTACATGAGTTCCGAGATAAGAACGACATAGTAGCTATGTTCGATAAGTCCCGTGTGAACCTAGGAATAGATAGTATTAACTATGTCTTGACATAGGTGTTTGTTCTGAGATATCAAGTAAAACCACATTTGGGATGTCAGCATTGATTTGAGATTTCGTGTAAGACCACATCTGGTACGTTGGCATGGATACTAAATTTTCGTGTAAGACCACATCTAGGACGTTGGCATCGATACGAGATTTACGTGTAAGACCATGTCTGGGACATTGGCATCATATTGATTCGTGTAAGACACTATCTGGGACAGTGGCATCGAAATCTGAGTACATGTAAGACCTCATCTGGGACGTTGGCATTGTACGATTATTTTGAGTTTTCTGAGTATCCTATTAGATTTCGAATGGTTCAACGGGAAAGTCTATGACACGAAATGTTATGTGAATCGTAAATCTATTTCAGGTACGTTTATTAAGTACACAAGGTGTGTATGAACGGTAAGTACCTATAAGAGCTTACTAGTATGAATATGAGCTATAAAATGATGAGATGATATGAAAAATTAAGTTATATGAGCTATGTGCATATGTGACGATGAGATCAAAAATGTGAGAAGTTATGGCTAAATAATTGAAGAAAACTCTATGAAAGATGTATATGCTATGTGTATTTTAAGTTAAGTTTATTTGTATATGACTTACTAAGCTTTTGAAAGCTTACTCTGTGTGTGTATTTCCTCTGTTTTGTAGATCGTTAAAGCTACTGAAGGCTCGGGGACCGTCGACGATCATCATCACACTACTCAAGCTCATTTTGGTACATTTTGAAAATGTATATATCTAGATATGGCATGTATAGGCTAAATATTTGGTTAAAAATGAGATGTGAAATTTGCCATGTGATTTGGTTAGTGATGTTTTGGTAATATGTTTTAACGAATATGTTATTTGTTGCATGTTTTGGTATGGTTTGGTAGTATACGAAATGGTTGAGTTTTTGGTAAGTATATGGACAAAATTTTTAGCATATATGTCTGACAAAAGAATGAGCTCATGAAAGGCAAGTATGGATGAAATATGCTTGGATATACTTGAGTTTTTGTTGTATAAATTGGTATGAATGGAAATAGATTGAATGCAGAGATTGAATGGTTATTTTGTCATGTTCTTGGATGTCAATTGTGCATAAAATTGATTGGTTATTTGCTTGTAAGTATGACCCTAATGTGGGTGGCATTTTAGCCTTGCAAATGATCTATTTTGCCAGACAGTTGAGGCGCACGAGCGTGCTTGATGACCATGGGAGTAAGTCAGTAATGAACTAAGAGCACACGGCCATGATACAAGGACGTGGCTAGTGGCCGTGTGGAAAAGTAAGTATACGAGCTTAGATTTGGCACGGCCAAGACACATAGGGGTGTCTGATGCTCGTGGAAGACACATGGCCTGCCCACACGGGCGTGTGTCCTGCATAACTTAGAAAAGTTTTAAATTTTTGAGAAATTCTTTATGTGTTCGGTTTAGTCCCGACTTTACTCTAAAGCATGATTAAGGTCTCGATGACCTATTTAAGGGACACTCTGGTTGTGATTGATGAATGGTTGTATAAAATGTTGTAAAAGTTTTTTATCTGTCCGGTAACGCCTTTAACCCTAATTCGACGACGGATATGGGATAGGGGTGTTACATTTGGTTTGTATCAGAGCTACGGTTTAGTCGATTCTCGGACTAACGTAGCATGTCAGAGTCTAGCTATAAATGCCATATATCTGAATTGTGATAGTATGATGAATCCTGACGTGTAAAATGTGATTTTGTATAGTAATAGATCTCGAAAGAGCTGTAGCTAATGACGTAAAAAGTAATACGCCTACTCCCGCGCAAGGGACAATGCCCTCTATTCTGAGAGCGACTACTAGTGGTCAAGAGGAAGAAGCTAAAGAAGCTTTCTTCCAAATGATGAGTGAGTGGTTCACTCAATTCATAAGAAATAACCTGACTGTTTTGCAACCGCCGCCCCCAGTTAATCCCTCTCAGTCATCTGATCTACCTCTAATTGTAAATCTGAATCTGTGGAATAAGCCTCTGGTTGATAAAATTCGTAAGTATGGGGCCGAAGAGTTCAGGGCTACCAGTGACGATGATGCCGAGAAAGCTGAATTCTGGTTAGAAAACACTGTTCGGGTATTCGATGAAATGTCTCTAACTCTGAATGAATGCATAAAATGTGTTGTATCTTTGCTCCGAGATGTAGCTTATCAGTGGTGAAAAACTCTGATTTCTGTTGTTCCAAAAGAATGGGTCAAATAGGATTTCTTTCAGATTGAGTTTCGTGAGAAATACATTAGTGAAAGATTCATCGACCAGAAATGAAAAGAATTTCAGAATTGAAACAGGGCCATATGACTGTTACTGAATACGAATGAGAGTTCGTGAGACTAAGTCAGTATGCCCGAGAATGTATATCATCTGAAGCAATAATGTGTAAAATATTCGAAGACGGCCTTAATGAAGATATCTGTTTGTTAGTTAGGATCTTAGAAATAAAAGAGTTTGTAGTACTCATTGATCAAGCATGCAAAGTTGAGGCACTTGGGAAATATAAAAGAAAAGCTGAGTCTCAAGCTAGAGATCTGAGAAAGAGATTTTAGAGTAGATCATTTCAATATGCTTCGAAGAAATTTAGAGATGATCAAAGTCGTTCAAGAGATAATGTAGGACGTTCGAATAGAAATTGAGCTAGATCACAAATGAGCTCTAAAACTCCAGCAACTTGAGTAGCAAGTGTTGGAAATGTTTGATCAGAGAAACCTGCATTTAAGCGTTGTGGAAAAAGGCACCCGGGAAGTTATGGATTAAATGACAAAGCTTGCTTCAGATGTGGATCACTTGATCATTTTATCCTTGATTGCCTTGAGTCTATTGAGGCAGAGACTATTCAGAATCTGAGATCTGATAATGCACCTGTGAGAGGTAGACCTTCGAAGAATGTAAGAAATCTCAGTGGTGGTCAGAGAACTACGAGAGATACTGTTGCAAAATCTAAAGCTAGAGCGCCTGCCAGAGCGCATGCTATCCGAGCTCGTGAGGAAGCTTCATCTCCAGATGTTATAACAGGTACTTTTACACTTTATGATACCTTTATGTTGCATTGATAGACCCTGGTTCTACTCATTTGTATATATGCATGAATTTCGTATTCAGTAAGACTTTGCCTGTAGAGTCTACTGATTTTTCTATAAAAGTATCGAACCCCTTAGGTAAAAGTGTCCTGGTTAACAAAGTATGCAACAACTATCCGTTAATGTTTCGAGATATCTATTTCCCTACTGTTTTGATGCTTTTGCCATTTGATGAGTTTGATATCATTCTGGGTATGGACTAGTTGACATTGCATGATGCTGTTGTAAACTATAAAAGAAAGACAATTGATTTGAGATGTCCGAATAATGAAATTGTACTGGTTGAGTATAAAGATTTAAATGGATTATCTGCTGTGATATTTGTATTGAAGGCTCAAAGATATGTGAAAAAGGGATATGAGGCATATTTTGCTTATGTGATTGATTCTAAAGTGTCTGAAAAGAAAGTTGAATCAGTGCTAGTCGTTTGTGAGTTTTCTGATGTATTCCCTAAAGAATTACCAGATTTACCTCCGATACGTGAAGTTGAACTTGGTATTGATTTGCTACCTGGTACTACACCTCGATAGCTCCGTATAGAATGGCACCAACAGTGTTGAAAGAGTTAAAGTAACAGTTGCAAGAATTGACTGATAGAGGGTTTGCTAGACCGAGTTTTTTGCCTTGGGGTGCTCCTGTCCTGTTTGTAAAAAAGAAAGATAGCACAATGAGAATGTACATCATTATCGTCACTTGAACAAAGTGACCATAAAGAATAAATATCCGTTGCCCAGAATTGATGACTTATTTGATCAGTTAAAAGGAGCTACTGAATTTTCCAAGATGGATCTGAGATCGGGATACTACCAGTTGAGAGTGAAAGATTTAGACATACAAAAAACTACTTTCAAAATGAGGTACGGGCATTATGAGTTTTTAGTTATGCCATTTGGACTAACCAATGCTCTTACTGTTTTTATGGATCTGATGAACAGAATTTTCAGACCGTACCTAGATTGATTTGTTGTGGTGTTTATAGATGACATATTGATTTATTCATGTGATGAAAATAAGCATGCTGAACAACTGAAAATTTTGTTGCAAACTTTAAGAGAGAAGCAATTGTATGCAAAATTTAGCAAATGTGAATTCTGGTTACACGAGGTTAGTTTTCTGGGACATATTGTGTCAGCTTCTGGAATTTGAGTTGATCTGAGAAGATTTTTGCTATTCTAGATTGGAAACCTCTGAAGAAGGTGTCTAAAGTCCATAGCTTTTTGGGATTAGCTGGTTATTATCGTCGATTTGTAAAATGATTTTCAATGATAGCTACTCCATTTACTAAACTACTTCAGAAAGATGTTAGATTTGAATTGTCTGATAAATGTCAGAAAAACTTTGATCAGTTGAAAGTTTTATTAACTGAAGCTCCAGTGTTAGTACAACCAGAGTCAGGTAAAGAATTTGTTATATACAGTGATGCTTCGTTAAACGATCTGGGATGTGTTTTGTTGCAGGAAGGAAAATTGTAGCTTATACATCGAGACAATTGAAGCTGCATGAAAAGAACTATCCGACGCACGATCTTGAATTAGTTGTGATTGTGTTTGCACTAAAGATTTGGTGCCATTATCCGTATGGTGAGAAATGTCACATGTTTTTAGATCATAAAAGTCTAAAATATCTGATGACTTAGAAAGATTTGAACTTGCGTCAATGAAGATGGTTAGGGTTGTTAAAAGATTATGAGCTACTGATAGATTATCATCTGGGTAAAGAAAATGTCATTGCTGATGCACTGAGTAGGAAACCATTGTTTGCAGTATGTGCCTTGAATGCTCAGTTAGATCTGTCTGATGATAGTTCTGTGATAGCTGGATTAAAATCAAAACTATTATTCTTACAGCAAATATGGGATGCTCAAAAAGTTGATGATAAATTGTTAGCGAAACGAGCTCAGTGTAGTTTGAATTCTAAATTTGAATTTCAAGTTGTTGATCATTGCTTTAGATTCTAAGATCGTATCTGTGTTCCAAGAAATTCAGAGTTGATTCAGTTGATTTTGAATGAAGCACATAACAATCGTTTATCAGTTCATCCGGGTAGTACAAAGATGTATCATGATTTGAAGCAACATTATTGGTGGTCTGGAATGAAATGAGACATATCTGACTTTGTGTCAAAATGTTTAGTCTGTCAGCAAGTTAAAGCTGAACATCAGGTTCCGTATGGGTTGCTACAACCAATTCTGATTCCCGAGTGGAAATGGGATAGACTAACGTTGGACTTTGTTTAGGGATTGCCTCTGACTCCCAGAAAGAAAGATGCAATTTGAGTTGTGGTTGATAGATTGACGAAATTCACTCATTTAATTTCGGTATGAGTTTATTATTCACTCAATAAGCTAGCTGAACTTTACATTTCTGATATCGTAAAATTGCTCGGGGTGCCACTATCCATTGTGTCAGATAGAGATACTAGATTTACATCGAGATTCTGGAAGAAGTTGCAAAAATATTTAGGCACAAAACTGCATTTCAATATAGCTTTTCATCTGCAAACGGATGGTCAATCCGATCAGATCATTCAGATTCTTGAGGATATGTTGAGATGCTGCATTCTTGAATTTGACAGTAAGTGGGAACAGTACCTGCCATTGGTTGAATTTGCTTATAATAATAGTTATTAGTCAAGAATCAAAATGGCACCTTATGAAGCTTTGTACGGACGTAAGTATCGTGCACCTTAGTATTGGATCGAGCTTAGTGAAAATAAGTTACACGGGGTTGATTTGATAAAATATACTGAACAAAAAGTGAAAGTAATCTGTGATAGCTTGAAATCAGCATCTGATAGTCAGAAGTCTTATGCGGACATGAAGCGAAAAGATATAGAATTTGAAATCGATGATAAAGTATTTCTGAAAGTGTCTCCGTGGAAGAAAGTACTTTGTTTCGGACATAAAGACAAGTTGAGTCCGAAGTTCATCGGGCTGTATGAAATTATTGAACGTGTTGGGCCTGTTGCATATAGATTAAGATTGCCCTCTGAGCTAGAAAAGATACACAATGTATTCAATGTTTCGATGCTCCGTAGATATCAATCCAATCCGTCACATGTACTTGCCCCATCTAAAATTGAAACTCAATATGATATGACATATGAAGAGGAACTGATTCGTATCTTAGCTCGTGAAGTGAAAGAATTGAGAAACAAGAAAATTTCATTTGTGAAAGTACTGTGGAATCAACACGAAATAGAAGAGGCTACGTGGGAGCCTGAAGATCCAATGCAACAACAATATCTGAATTTATTTAATGCTAAGATTTTTAGGGACGAAAATCACTAAGGGGGAGAATTGTAATAGTCCGGTTTATGCCCTAGTCAGAATGGTGGTTACGGGACCAAAAATCCTAGTTTGTATAATATTTTAATATTATTTTTCATGCCTATGATATGTGATTAAGAATGTGTGAAATTTTTGTGATTTGATTTGATCATTTGTGTGCTTAATTTAAGCAAAGGACTAAATCGCATAATTGGTAAAAATGGCCTTTTATTTGATTAAGTGGTCAAATTGATATGTCTTCTTTTATGTGAGGCCTTATGTTGTAAATTGACCACTTAGCAATGTGGTGGACGATTTTAGTCATAAAATATATGGTTTTCTAATTATTTTACTAAGGTCATTTTAGTAAAATGTGTATTAATATGTTTATAATAAAACAAACAAATGAAAAGTGGATGTTCATCTTTATGTTTTGACTGAAAAACAAAGAAAAGAAAAAGAAAATATGAAGCTAGGGTATTCGGCCATAAAGCTCTTTGATTAAGGTATGATTTTGATTCAGGTTTTGATAATTTCTAAGTTTCTGTAATCATTGCTTAGTCTACTATGAAGCCCATGTTGTAATTTGAAGAATTGATGATATTTTTGAGTTGTGCCATAGATGAATTAGTAAGCTTTATGACGAGTTTAGTTGATAAATGAAAGATATGTGTTAGATGAACATATTTTGTTCTTGAATTTTTGATGAATTTAACTAAATAAGGCTAACTTGAGAAAAATGATAATTTAAGGGACTAAATTGTGGATTTGATAGAAAATAGGGCTTGTATGATATACATAAGCATTCGGCTAAGCATGATTATGAGATGATTTTGTGTATGTGATGTTTTGAGAAAAATAGACTAAATTGATAAAAGGTGAAAACGTGAGGGCTAATTTGGAAATTGCCCTAAATATGTGTATTTGGATTGAATTGGATGAATTAGTGAATAAATAGATTGCATTTGAATATGTATAGATCAAGAACCAAAGAAAACGAACTTAGATCGCTGGAAAGTGAAAGTAATTGAGTAGTCGTATCCATTTCCATTAAACTAAACTTGAGGTAAGTCATTATGCAAATAAACGCATTTGTATTGAGCTGTGTATGTTCATATGGTTATTGACAACGATGAATGTTTACGAGATGATGTGTACATAAGTTTCGAGATAAGAATGACATAGTAGCTACATTCGATAAGTCCCGTATGAACCTAGGAATAGATAGTATTAGCTATGTCATGACATAGGTGTTTGTTCTGAAATATCAAGTAAGACCACGTCTGGGACGTCGACGTTGATTTGAGATTTCGTGTAAGACCACTCTGGGACGTTGGCATCAATACGAGATTTTCGTGTAAGACCATGTTTGGGATATTGGCATCGATACGAGATTTACGTGTAAGACATGTCTAGGACATTAGCATCGTATTGATTCGTGTAAGACCCTGTCTGGGACATTGGCATCGTATTGATTCGTGTAAGACCTTATTTAGGATAGTGGCATCGACATTCAAGTACATGTAAGGCCTCGTCTGGGACGTTGGCATTGTACGATTATTCTGAGCTTTCTATGTATCCTATTAGATTTCGAACAGTTCAACGGGCAAGTCTGTGACACGAAATGTTATGTGAATTTAAATCCGTTTTAGGTACGTTTATTAAGAACACAAGGTGTGTATGGAAGGTAAGTATCTATATGAGCTTACTAGTGTGAATATGAGCTATGAAATGATGAGATGATATGAAAAATTAAACTATATGAGCTATGTGCATATGTGACGATGAGATGAAAAATGTGAGAAGTTATGGCTAAATAATTGAAGCAAACTCTATGAGAGATGTATATGCTATGTGTATTTTAAGTTAAGTTTATTTGTATATGACTTACTAAGCTTTTGAAAGCTTACTCTGTGTGTGTGTTTTCTCTGTTTTATAGATCGTTAAAGCTATTGAAGGCTCGGGGACCGTCAAGGATCATCATCACACTACTCAAGCTCATTTTGGTACATTTTGAAAATTTATATAGCTAGATATGGCATGTATTGGCTAAATATTTAGTTAAGAATGAGATGTGATATTAGCCATGTGATATGGTTAGTGATGTTTTGGTAATATGTTTCAATGAATATGTTATATGTTTCACGTTCTGGTATGGTTTTGGTTTTCTACGAAATGGTTGAGTTTTTGCTAAGTATATGGACAAAATTTTGAGCATATATGTTTGACAAAAGAATGAGCTCATGAAAGGAAAGTATGGATGAAATATGGTTGGGTATACTTGAATTTTTGTTGTATAAATTGGTATGAATGGAAATAGATTGAATGTAGAGATTGAATGGTTATTTTAACATGTTCTTGGATGTCAATTGTGCATGAAATTGATTGGTTATTTGCTTGCAAGTATGACCATAATATAGGTGGCATTTTAGTCTTGCAAATGGCCTATTTTGCCACACAGTTGAGGCGCACGGGCGTGCTTGATGACCGTGGGAGTAAGTCAGTAATGAACTAAGAGCACACGACCATGTACACAAGTGTGCCTAGTGGCCGTGTGGAAAAGTCAGTATACAAGCTTAGATTTGGCATGGCCAAGACATATGGCGGTGTCTGATGCTCGTGGAAGATACACGGCCTGCCCACACGGGTGTGTGTCCTGCATAACTTAGAAAAGTTTTAAATTTTTGAGAAATTTTGTATGTGTTCGGTTTAGTCCCGATTTTACTTTAAAGCATGATTAAGCTCTCGATGACCTATCTAAGGGATACTTTGGTTGCGATTGATGAATGGTTGTATAAAATGTTGTAAAAGTTTTTTATTTGTTTGGTAATGACTTTAACCCTAATCCGGCGACAGATACGGGATAGGGATGTTACAGAGTGATACCTTGATTTGGATACGGGCCATGGTATAGGTATTTTGGAGAGGAGTTACCTTGATTTGGCTACGGGCCATGGTATAGGTACTTATTGATGGAGCTCTTTGAGTATCCAACTTCTATTCCGAATGGTTCAATGGGTAAACGAATGGGGTGATTGAGAAAGAGGTTAGTATGAGACGATACAGGTACGTACGAAACCTATCCAAATATTAAATAGAGAATGTTCAATGAGATGGTATTTGATCATGACTTGAGACATGAGAAAGGTTTGTAAATAATGAGTATATGATCTTGTCATGTATATTTGGTTGGAAATACACTTATTCGATGAACTGAGTTATTCACTTACGAGCTTACTAAGCTATGAAGCTTACTTTGTGTTATTTTTCTATGTTTTATAGTGAATTAAGGCTAGCTTGGATCCGGGAGTTGTCCGGAACATCATCACACTATTAAACACTTAAATTGGTACTTTTGAGTTGTGTATATATGGTATATGGCATGTATAGGCTAAGTGTCGTATTTTGGTTGTGAATATGGCCATATGATTTGGCTTGTAAATGCATATGTTTTGTTTTGTTTATATATCCATGAGTGATGGCTTATTTCAGTATGTTTGGTATGAATGTGGTTATGGTTTCATAATTGCTCAAATGATTATATTTTGAGTTTGGTGTATAATCTATATGGTGTGATTGAAGTTGATAATTTGAGAAGTTATGTGCTTGAGAATTTATGCTTAATGATATAAGTGTTGAACAGGTAGTTGACATTGATTTGGTTGAAATGGATACGGTATGAGTTGTGCATTTGGTTGATGATTTTGAATGCTTATTGTATGATAAGATAGTACCATTTTAGTTGTTTAGGTGAGCATGAGAATGGGTCGCAAATGGGCCTTGCAAATGACCTATTTTTGTCCACACGGCGTGTTTCTCAGCCGTGTACGACACATGGTTATGTTATACGGTTATGTGTCCCCTAGTGTTGATATTAAAATGAAGTCAGTATGCTCCATACGGCCTCACACACGTGCGTGTGACTGTCCATGTGGTACAAGTCAGTATACCCCCTAAATGGCACACAGCCTAGCACACGGGCGTGTGAATTGGCCATGTTGCATAAGTAAGTATACCCTATAGGATTGGCACGGCCTAGCACACGACCTGGTGAACGACTATGTGTGGCTATTTCGAAGGGCACACAGGCTAGACACACGGGCGTGTGGTCAGCCGAGTGACCCAAGTCAGTATGTATGTCCTGTTTTCACACGGCCTGGGACATGGGCGTGTCTGGAGCCGTGTGAGGCATACGGCCTGTTCACACAGGCGTGTGACCCTTGTATGCTTGAAAAATTTCCAAGTTTTCCAAAATTGTTGTATGTTATCAGTTTAGTCTCAAACCACTTCTAAAGCATGTTTAAGGCCTCGTAGGCCCTTATAAGAGACAATGTGATTATGATTAATTGGTGTTTTAGAATGGATGCATAAATGTATGTTAAATGATATGTATTGATCGGTAATACCTCGTAACCCTATTCTAACCGTGAATATGGGTGAGGGGTGTTACATTAAGTAAATTGAATGTTTTTCCCTTTTAAAAGATATCATAAGCTTGATTTTTCTTTAAAAGTTAGATCGGTGAAATTGGATGAAATGGATGGTTTGGATTTGTAATTAGATGATATTTAGGATGTAAGAAGTTGAAATCTAAGCTTATAAGTGAGATTTGAATGGTTAAACGCCTATTTCGGCAAAACTTGTAACATCCCAAATTAGGGGTTTATAACATGTCTAATTGCATGTTGTGCTTGCTCTGTGGACTGTTTAAGGGTGTTTAGGGGCTCTAGGGAGGCCTAGGGTCGAGTTCGAGCCCTGGTAAAATTTTGGTTTTTAGGCACTTTAGGGGAGAGGACTGCTAGGAGCAGGACTTGTATTTAATAGAGTGTGTTTGTTCAACACAAGTGAGCTTTTGGCAAGGTGGTGGTGGCGTCAATATGAGAGCATGGTTAGATGGGGTTCGAATACCACAAGTGCCAAAACAAAGGTTTTATTTTGTGCTAGGTGGGTGGAAAAAGTAGAGTTCAGTTAGAACTCTACAAGGGAGAGTGGAGACTCAGTCAAGTCATTTGAATGGATGGAAGAGAGGAATTCAAGGAGAATATCGTGGAGTGAATCAGGGAGTGGGGAGTCTGAAGTGTTGGCCGTGGGTGGGAGAGTGAGTTAGGAAGAGTTTCGGCTAGAGGGGGTCTTGTGGAGAATTTTCGGCCTTGTATGGTAAGGGTGCCGAAATTTCCTAGTTACTTTTGGTATTTTGGGCATTTTCTTTTCCTTAAGCATTTCAGGTCATTTTTTACAGTCTTCTTCTTGCCGAATTCTTTTCTTCCTCTTTTCTTTCCGTTTCTTTTGTACTCCTTCCTCTCCCTAAGCCAAATCTCTTTTCTCTTCTTCAATTGGAAAATGTTTCTTCTATCCCTTACTAATAGTCAAAACTTCTCTTACTCATCTATCCTTTTGTGGCATCTATTTCTTCTCTTGTCGTAATGCTGAAAATCACCTTTACTTCCATTTTGTTTTCCCTTAGCTGAACATCTAGTAGCAGGAAACTTGGTTCTCTTCTGTCTGCTGAATCTTCCTTCTTATTCTGTTCTTCTTTAGTTGTAAGGTAATGGTTTCTTTTCTTTTTAGTTTCTTCTTCTTTTTCCTCTCTTCAAGAACCGAAACACTCAACTTTTAACTCTATATGGTCTAGGCCGAATTTACTCACCCTCTTCCATCTTGAGATCTTTTTGTTTTCTATGCTGAGACCTGAATCTTGTGGTTAGCCATTTGTCAATCGTTGTCGTGCATTTGTGAGTAAGTATAACTGTGGCCGAATGGGGGATGTTTGGTGGTTCTTTAGTTATTTTTGAGTTCCTTGTGGCTGAAAGGTCGTTTCTATGTTGTCTTGATGCAACATTGCTAATCAGTGCTCTTCTTTAGGGACTCATTTTCGTGATCAAGGGCAGTAAACCAAATACTCTTACTTAGGAAGGAGTGCTTGATCTTTGGTAAGTGAAGGCAATGGGTATAGTGTTTCAAGTTAAGTTGATCAAGGAGGGAAGCTAACTTGATTTCTCAATTATCGTTATAGGTGTTGGAATCGGTGGTTAGCACAACTCGTAATCAGGTGTGCAATCTCACACGAATCATCGATAAAAGGATGTTTTGATCTATATTTAGGCCAAAAGCTGAAAAGCTGGAAAATTGGCAACTGTGACCACTCGAGCGTGCGACCATTCGTAGTGATTAACTATGTACTATGATAACAGTAAGTCGTGGAGAGTGTCATGAGCACTCTCACGAAACTGAGGCTGTAACGGGCCTGATCGAGCTGAAACGAGCTAAATGGGTCTAATGGGCTAACGGGCCCATATGGCCAAATCGATAGAGAACTACTGAACGGTAGATGCGACTACGAAGTCTGTAAAGCCAAGACCAAAAGCATACTAAATGGGCCACATGAGCGTGTGAGCCTGTTTAGGCCTAAAATGGATTTTTGGCCCAATTGCATCGTAGAGACCCAAAAAGGGGTCCTGAGTCACTCGAGCCGACAATAGGCCTCCAGAAAGGCTGTTAAAGGGGTAAATTACCGAAATACCCTTGAAGGGTAAATTACTAAAATACCCTTGGTGGGTAATATTTTTGAAATACCTTGGTGGGTAAAATTACTGAAATACCCTTAGTGGGTAAAATTGCTGTTATACACTTAAGGGTTGATTAGTATGACTGTGTATATTCTATTTAACTGTTATGATGGTACATTATTGCATACATTGAATTATTATGTCACGAAATTTTGCATTGGGTTGGGATGATTAAATATATACAATTATATATATTGGAGGAAGTACTATACTAGTGGCTATGCCACATTATACTGATTCAGTGGCTTTGCCACGATATACTGATTTTAGTGGTTCAGCTACAAATACTATTACTGGCAGCTTTCCTATGATATACTGGCCGTTCGGCTGCATTCTTGGTTTGTAGAGCTGGGTGGGTTGACTTGGTCCCCATAGGAGTGTAGGGCTGGTACGGGAGGTGTGTTGGTTGGATTGGGTTAGGTTGCATTTTCTCAGTTTGCATTACCATGATTTTGCGCCCTAGGCTCGAACTGATACTGCATGGGCTTGAGCCCAGATTGTGACTGTAACTGGGATTACACACTGAGTTCTTGTAACTCACCCCTTTGCTTTAACTGTACAGGTAATCCCCAACCATGGTGGATTGGTGCTGTGAGGTACTCGGAGATGACCACTCGTTCCCCATGTTTTAAGGGTGAACTAAGTATTTTAAATTTGGATATCTTTATTTTAGTCATTGGGATTATAATTGTTGTAATAAGGCCATTGGAACTATTATTAATTGTTAGGGATGGGTTGTGTGTGATACCATCAACAATATTATTAATGGTGGGTTGTGTACGTTACCACCATATCCTTTGTTACCGATGGGCTGTGTGCGATACCATCGAGTTTAGTGACTAATGGTGGGCTATGTGTGATACCACCCTATTAGAAATTGATGGTGGGCTATGTGCGATACCACCCTATTAGAGATTAATGGTGGGCTATGTGTGATACCACCCTATTAGAAATTAATGGTGGGCTATGTTCGATACCACCCTATTAGAGATTGATAGTCGGCTAAGTGCGAAACCACCAAGTGACTGGTAGTATGAATGAGTCATTGAAAAGTTACGATGTGCTGTATCATGTGACTATGTAGTGTTAAGTGCAGGAATGTAAGTTAATGAATGCGAGCCTTAAGCTTGAGATATGGTTAGAACTTGGTAAGAGACGGAATGAGTAAGCATTATGAATGATTGAATTTGTAACCATGAGTTTACGAGTAAAATTCATTATAATACCTTGAGATGGTATATAAACAATGAGTATCAATAATTGATTAGTATTTGCATATGAACTTACTGTGCATTATTGCTTACTCCTTTTCTTTTCCCATCTCTTATAAGTTTGCTTAACTAGCTCGAGTCGGAGATCGCCGGAGATGTTTTCACACTATCGAGCAGACACTTGGTATGAGGTTCAAGTCCTTATGAGTTATGGGATGTATAGGGATAGTATTTAAAGTTGATTAAGTCATAGTTGATATAGCCAAATGCTTTGGCCTAAGAGAGTTTATGGTTCGATTGTGTATAGCCATAGATGATGGCTTAAGTCATTTGTAATTATAACAGAAATAGTTCTCTCTCGTGTATGGGATGAAGACTTCATTTTATACTTTAAATGTGATAATTCAAGAGTTATGTTTGATAAAATAGAAGTTTATGTGACGGTGTATGAATGTTTGTAAGTGAGGTTGGCTTAAGGGCTTGGTAGATAGCCTGCTACTTGTCCACATGGGTAGACACACGGGTGTGTGTCTATACCGTATGGGAAACACGGCTAGCACATGGGCGTGTGCCTAGGCCGTGTGAAGTCTACACCTTGCACTTGAAATTTAAATCGCCACACGGCTCAAGCACACGGGCGTGTGTATAGACCGTGTGGATAAGTCAGAATACAAGGGTTTGACACACGAGCCAGGGCCACGGGCATGTCAAGGCCGTGTTAAATTAGTCAGTGTCGACCATGGGTGGAAGACACGGGCATGTCTTAGGGGCACACGGGCATGTGGCCCCTGCTTTGATGAAAAGTTTTTAAAGTTCGTAAAAGTTCCCGGTTAAATTCCAGAAACTCTTGGAGGTAAGTTTAGGGCCACATAAGCTGAGAATGGATAAGAAATAGGTTTTGAACGAAATTTTATAGCCGTGATTACACACTCAAGTAAGGTTAAATATTGTAATGCCTCGTATCCAGTCTCGTCGTCGGACACAGGTAAGGGGTGTTACAATTAATGTCATTGTATCAATATGGTTATGTGCATTTTATGCTAAGTTTATTTGTATATGGCTTACTAAGCTTTTGAAAGCTTACTCTGTGTGTGTTTGCTCTATTTTATAGATCGTCAAAGCTACTAAAGGCTCGGGACTGTCGAGGATCATCATCACACTACCTAAACTCATTTTGATATCTTGTAGAAATGCATATATTAAATATGGCATGTATAGGCTAGTCATTTGGTATATGTTTGAGATGTAAATAGCCATGTGAATTGGCTAGTTAAATGTTGGTAATATGCATGGGAGAATATGATATATGATGCATGTCTTGATATGACTTGATGGTGGTGAAATGGTCTTATGAATGATAAGCATATGAATGCAATATGAGTATGTATGTTTGATCAATGGAATGGTTATATGAAAGGTAAAATATGAGTGTATCATGCTTGGATATATGTGTGTTATTTGTACAAAATGGTATGCAAATTAGCATGATTAGAAATGAGATTGAGTGTGGAGATTTGCTGGTTATATGACATGTTTTTAGTTGTCAAATATTCATGAAATGAATTGGTAAGTTGCTTGTGGGTTGACCCTAGTGTGGGTGGCATTTTGAACTTGCAAGTAGTCTTTTTTCATACATGGCTGTGGCACACGGGCGAGCCTTGTGACCGTGTGAAGAAGTCAGTAGCTAGCCTAATGTTACACGGCCATGGCACATAGGTGTGTCTGATGGCTGTGTGGAAAAGTCAGTATACATGCTCTGTTTGGGCACAACCATAACACATGGGTGTGTTTAGTAGTCGTGGGAGGCACACAGCCTGCCCGCACGGGTGTGTGACCTTTGTAACTTAGAAAAGTTTTAAATTTTCTAAGAAATTCTATACATGTTCAGTTTAGTCCCGACCCTATTCTAAAGCATGATTAAGGTCTCGTTGACCTATAAAAGGGACACTTTGATTGTGATTGATGAATTGTGTTATGAAATGTCTATAAGAGTTTCTGATCTATTCGGTAATGCCTTTAACCCTAATCTGATGATGGATACGGGTTAGGGGTGTGCCAGATCAAACCACCCTTGCTTCTAGTCACTAACAAATCATCTACATAGATTGAAACAATCAGTAAGGTCTCATCTTTGGACTTTTCACATAGAGTGTTGGATCACTCAGGCTTTTCTCAAATTCGAGCCTAGACAGGTAAGCATCAACCGTGTTATACCAAGCTCGAGGTGCCTGTTTCAGGCCATAAAGAGCTTTCTTCATCCTATAGACTTTTTCCTTTTCTCGTTGGACTTTGAAACCATCTGGCTGCTCGATATATATCTCTTCTTTAAGAAAACCATTTCAGAAGACTGACTTAACATCAAGTTGATGAATTTTCCATTGCTTCTGTGCAGCCAAGACAAACAGAAGCTTGATGGTGTCTAGCCTTGCCACTGGAGCAAAGGTCTCCATAAAATCAATGCCATGTTAGTGGCTATACCCTTTTCACCACAAACCTTGCCTTGTGTTTGTTCAATGAGCCATCAACATTGAATTTGGCTCTAAAAACCTACTTGACACCTATGACTTTCTTCTGATCAGGTCTATCCACCAGATCCTAAGTGTCATTTTTTGTGGATCATGTCAATCTCAACTTCCATGGCCTTCTTCTAGTGCTTGTTTCTCACAGCCTTTTCAAAGCTCGAAGGCTCAACTATAGCCACATTACATCTTTGATAGATGTCAGCAATGGACCTGGTCCCTCTCATAGGAGGATTATCCACATTTGCATTGTTGAGCTCATTTTTTGTTGGTTCCAAGCTACTGTCAATTTGGACTTTTTCAAACTGACTTGTACCTGAACCATCCAAGCTCCAAAACTTTTCTTCATCAAAATTGACATCCTTACTCACCAAAATCTTCTTGGTTGAAGGATCAAATACCCTGTAGCCCTTCTTGGTGCTACTGTAGCAAACAAATATGCCTGAAACTGACCTTTTCTCAAGGTTAGTTCTTCTTTCTACAGGTACAAGAACATAACACACACATCCAAACATTTCAAATGAGAAACAGATGGCTTGAGTCCATGCCATGCTTCAAAAGGAGTCTTGTCCTTCACAACATGTGTTGGCAGCTTGTTGAGTAGGTATACTGAGGTATTGACACCCTCAGTCCAAAATGTGCTTGGAAGTTTGCTTTGAAATAACAAACACCTAGCCATGTCTATCACTATCCTGTTCTTCCTCTCGCATACTCCATTTTTTTGAGGAGTATACATTGTGGTTAACTGATGATGAATCCCAGCTTGCTCACACAACTTCTGAAATCTCTCAGATAAATATTCAGTGCCATTATCTGTTCTCAAAGCCTTAATCCTATAGCCTGTTTGATTTTCAACTAAAGCTTTGAATTTTCCAAAGGCTTCAAACACTTCAGACTTCTATTTCATGAAGTAAACCCAACAAAATCTGGTCAGATCATCTATAAACAACATAAACTACTTACTATCATTCAATGAAGGGGTCTTTATTAGTCCACAAACATCAGAATGTACTAATTCAAGCCTTTCTCGAGCCCTCCATGCCTTGTTGACTGGAAAAGGCAGCCTAGCCTGCTCACCAAGCTGGAAAACTTCACAAGTAGTGTCTCTTGCCTCGACCTTGGTCATGTTCTTTGCCAAATTCAACTTGTGCAACAAAACGAGTGACCTGAAATTAGCATGGCCTAGTTTCCTATGCCATAGGCCAGCATTGTCAGCTAGGCTTGTATAAGCCTTCTTCTCAAGCTGACTTGCATCAAGTATAAAATATTTGTCTGCCATAGGTACTGAGACCATTTCCTGGCCATGAAAATCTTCAATAACACAAGAACCATCCTTGAAAACTAATGAATAGCCTTTTTTAACCAACTGACCAACACTAAGTAAGTTCTGATCTATATCAGGCACATAAAGCACATCTGAAATAACTTTGTTTCCTGGACCAGTGTTGATCACAACATCACCTCTGCCTTTGGCTTCAATTAGATTCCCATTGCCTATCCTGATCTTTGAGGTAAAGCTCCTATCAAGGTTCTTGAACAAGCTTTCATCAACTACCATGTGATGTGAGCAGCCACTATCCACAAGCCAACTGCATTTGACTTTGCTTGTGGTTGCAAAGCATGAGGCAGTAAAGACATGCCTCTCTTGAGCTTGAAGGTCCTCAGCAGCCTTAGCTTGCATTTGCTTCTGAGCTTGTGCCTTCTCCTTGTTCTTTCACACCTTCTCATGATGACCATATTGTTTACAACTTTTGCACTGAACATCTAGCTTGTTCTTGCAATGAATGCATGGTGGAAACCTTCTTTTCCCTGCATCCTCTTCTTAGCTTCTCCCTTCTATTGACTGAAGGCTTCTTTGCTTTCTAACTTGAGCCTGAGCATTCTTTGGCTTTTGCTGGGAAGGCTCTCTTAGGGTGCTCTTCCTGCCTATTGGCCTTTCTTTGCTCAAGTGCATAAAGAGAGTTCACCAACTCAGACAAAGAAATGATTGTGAGATCCCTCAAGTCCTCTAATGAGGAGATCTTTGACTCAAACCTCTCAGAGAGAGTAGTGATAACCTTCTCAACAACCTTGCTCTCACTGAAGTCTTCTACAACGAGGCTAATGTTGTTGACGGTAGCCATTATCCTATCAGAGTATTGTTTGATAGTCTCTGGCTCTTTCATTTTCAAATTCTCAAATTCTCTTCTAAGGTTGATCACTTGTTGCTGCCTTGTCTTATCTGATCCCATGAACTCCTCCTTTAGCCTTTCCCATGCTTGCTTAGGTGAGTCACAAGTCATAATTCGAGTGAAGATTACATTAGACACTCCATTCTACAAGCAGGCCATAGCTTTGTGCTTCTTGGTTCGCTTCTCACTATGCTGCCCAATCTGTGCAATGGTTGGATTTACTCTTAATGGAGGTGGTTCAGCATTATTCTCGACTACACTCCACAAATTATGCTCTTGGAGGTAAGTTTTCATCTTAACTACCCAAATGTAGTAGTTCTCTCCAGCAAACACAGGTGGTGGTGGTGGTGTGAAGCTCATATTTCAGCAACAAAACAAACAGACCAACAAAAAATAGTTTCTTCCTACTCACACTTTCTTTCCACAAAGAAACACCAACAACAGAGGTCCTCAAAGATGGCAGGCTCTGATATCATTTCTTGGAACAATGGCAGCAATGTAGCATTCAAAATGAGCTTTGAAACAGCTAAGAGTTTGAAAGAAACAAAAGCAAATAAACAAAGAGAACTTGAGCTCAAAACAATGGCTAAAATATCTCCCCCTTGCATTTCATTGAAAAGTGAAAAAATATATACTTGAGTTACAAAGTCAAGATGACTATTACCTAATGATTTAACTACTCCCACTAAGTTTAACTAATACTAACTCATGTAATACAAAAAAGAAAAGTTGATAATGTCAGCTATTACATCCATCAAATTCAAACAAAAAATTTGATAAATTTTGATATCAAATTACAAGTTAATTTGATCTAGTTACAAAAGAACCAAAAGAAACAAAATTAGTAAGCTGCTTCTAGTTCAGTCTCGATGCTTGCGTGCTGGCTGAGCTGCTATTGCTGGTCACTTGTTGCATTGCAGGCCAATGCTTAACATTATACAACGATTTTATGGGCAATGTCAGAGCTGATAAAGAACCCAAGAGTGATGAACAAGGTGCAAGCTGAAATAAAAAACTGCTTTGGAAAGAAAGCAAAAGTAGAATGAAAAGATGTTGCGAAATTGAAATACCTCAAAATGGTTGTTAAAGAGACATTCAGATTACATCCGCTAGTCCCCATATTACCCCCTCGAGAGGCTATGTGGGAATTTAAAGTGGGTGAGTTTGATATACTTCCTAAAACAAGAATTTTGGTTAATGTTTGGGCTATTGGCAGAGATCCCAACGGTTGGGAAAACCCCAATGAGTTTTATCCCGAAAGATTCGAGGGAAGTCGCGTCGACTTTAGAGGGTCGGATTTCAATTTGCTGCCATTTGGAGCTGGTCGTCGAATTTGCCCTGGATTGGATATGGGAGTCACAAATGTTGAGTTCTCGTTGGCTAACATGCTCTACTGGTTTGATTGGGAGGTGCCTAATGACATGAAGAGAGAAGACATTAGTATGGAAGAAGACAGTGGACTTGCTTGTCAAAAGAGGACACCCCTTTGTCTTGTGCCAATCTTCATCAGCTCTTTAAGTGTTCCATAAAATTATGAAAAAGGAAAGTGATATGGGATTGGGAAACTAATGTATGGATCAGTGTCTTTTTAATTTGAATAAATGTATCTGTTATTTCTAAAATAAATCCTATTGAATAAGGTTTACTACGTGGTTATACGTCCTACTATGATAAACGACTTAAGTACACTAAAAACAGTCGGCAATTATGGAATTTTCACCAGACCAGGCCTTTGGTTGTGCCATTTTCTCCAAGAAACAAACTCCAGGGCCTTGATTCATTATTTTTACAACAATTAATTGCAACCGAAGAATTAGAAGCTGATTCAACAATCAATTGAGATCCACTCAACATCCCAGAGTTGCGGAGAATTTTTATGGCTATTATTAGTAAGTAATGTGGATGAGAAAAATTAGAACTCAGTTGGGTGTGTAAGGTTGCTTTTGAAACTGGATTTAAATTGTTTAAATTATTGCAAGTCCGGTTATTTTGAGTTTGAGTCTAAGTTCGAATTCGAATTATTTTAAGTTATAATAATTTTATATTTAATTATTTGTGTTTAATTTAATATTTGGATTATGTTGGAACAAATTCTTTTAGATTATTTGCATATTTTAGGTTTGACAATTGAAGTTGATAATGTCTAATTGCATAATTTTAAAATAAAATTAAATCAAAGCTAAATAAATTATTTAATCGATTTGAATTTATTATAAAATTAATAATTCTTAAAAATAAATTTTGAAATTAAATAAATTAAAATCAAATTAAAATAAAATTTCAATTTTTAAAAAGATTTTGAAATCAAACAAAATTAAAATCTAAAGTTTTCGAGAATTTTTTTTTTTTTTTTTGATATTTTACATTGTATGTTGATAATTTGTCGTCATTTATTAATTTTATTTCCTAATAAAGAGATAATATATATATTTATTAAATGCTTATTGTATTTTTAATTTACTTGTCGGAACCATTTTTTTGTTTGGAAAATGAGCCGACTTTAAAAAGGAAAAACGGAGTCGCCACCAATCATTTTTGAGGTGTGATCGGGTCACTTTAGAAAACATTTTGGTCTACGAATTTTAAGAAAACGGGCTCGGGAGTCGGTTACGCACGAGGAAGGATTAGCACCCTCGTAACGCCCAAAATTGGTACCGTGTTGATTGATTAATGTCCTTAATATCGAAAATTAAAAAATATTTTAAAATATGAATCTTTAAAAATGTTGGGATAACTCGCATTGGATATCGAAACTCTCTTGTTCTGAAAAGATGAAACACCATATCCAGCACGATAGGACACGATGTTTCAAACCCTCAATACCAAAATCGTTCCATGATTTCCAAAATCCATGCATCCGATTTAAAAAAGGGTATTCCGCTATTTGGTCAAACTAGAAATCAAAACCCAGCACGATTGGGCACGACCCCTCGAATTTCCAAACATGAAATATTGCCTTATTTAAGAAAACACGATAAAGAATCTTTAAAGGATATTTAGTTGTTTCGACGAATAGAAAATCGAGACCCAGCATGATTGGGCACGAATCTCTCGAACTTCCAAACACGAAATATTGCCTTATTTTCAAAAACATGATCAAAATCTTTAAAGAATATTTAGTGATCCAGACGAACGAAAAATCGAAACCCAGCACGATTGGGCACAATTTCTCGAACTTCCGTCCACGAAATATTACCTTTGTAAAACCCTTTTTTTATGAATTTTGAAAAAAAATATCAATAAGAAAATAATAGTAATAATATTAGAATTAATAGTATTAAAAAAGTAGTAAAAAAATATTAACAATGAAAATGAAAATATAATAATATACAAAAAGAAATAAGCAAAATAATATATAAAATCATAGTACATATAATAGAAAGTATATAATTATAATAATAATAGTACTAGTAAATTAAAAATAACATTTATCAATAAAACAACAAACAATAATACTAAAAAAGTGAAAATAAAAGTGATATTAGCGGTAACGATAATAATAATTAAAGTAATACTAAAAAATAATAAAACAATAATATATAGTTAAAAGAATTAAAGCAAACAAGAATGTGTATATAATAATAATAAATAAATAAATAAATAAGAAAATAAGAAAATAATAGTATTAATAAAACAAAGAATGATAAAAAGAAAATAAAAGTATTTAACAACCATAAAATAATGGGTATAATCATAATATATAAGAAATTAAAGTAAACAAGGATATATACATATAAACAGATGGTAATAAAAAAATAACAAAACAATTAATTTAATGGTAAAATAGCAAAATAATCGAAAAGGGACTAAATTGGGTTGAAAACAGAATATTTGGGGCCGAATTTAAAAACAAATAATGATAAAGGAGTAAATTGAAATACGCGCGCAACTTAGAGGGACAAAATAGAAATAAACCCCACTCTTTGAAACGCAGCGCTCAATTGAGGACTCGATTGAAATGAGGAGAGAACTTTTGGGCCAAATCTGGAATAAAAATACCAAATTATGAAGCCATGGAAAAGAGGAGAGGCTAAATGCGCAATTAGCCCCTCCCCAAGAAAAACACGCGGATCCTTGGTGGATTGGGTCGGGTCAGCCGACCCATCTCAAAACGACGTCGTTTTTGTGTTAAATGGCCCAGGGTGAAACGACGTCGTTTCACCCTTCCTATATAAGTAAAATTTTTGACAAAAAATTCATTTTTCTTTCTTTTTCTTCAAAAAACCAAAAACTTTTCTCTCCCCCTCTCTCTCCCTTGCGATTTCCGGTGAGTCCATCGGCGAGTCTCCGTGCACCATCTGTCGTTGTCATTGCCACCGTACCAGTGTAGAAATTTTAAAAAGTAAGTTTTTTTTTTTTTTATTTCAATGTGTATATATATTTTCAAAACGAAAAAATAAAGAGAAAAAAAAAAAAAAAACAAGAGAACAAAGACCTTGCAAATCTGACTTTCTTTCGAATCTTTTTGTGTATTCCAAAATATTTGTATTGCTTCTTTCTCTAGAACGTATATCCCCTTTGCATATCTGAACAAAAGAACCCCCCTTTATAGATTTTGATTTGGCTTTTTATAGCCAAATTTTACAATAAAATCTATTCTGTTTGCTTGTTGCTTTGTCCTCCTTTTCTGCAGGTGTGTGATCGAGAAGTGGAGGAGGGCACGTCGCGAAGGGTTCGGAGGTGGTTGGGCATGGGGTGACGTGGCGTTGGGCGTGGGGCTGCTGGCGGCTAGGGTTTCATCTCTTTTTTTGTTTAGGTTTGGTGGATGAAAAGTGTTAAGGTTGTGGGCTAAACGGGCTAGGTCTAGGTTTGGGTCCGTTTGGGTTTAGTGTTTGGGCTTGGGTAGTTTAATTTTGGGTCTTTTTGTAAACTTGGACTTTTTTTTTATTAAAAGGACTTTATTATTTATTTTTTGGTTTATTCTGGTTTTTGGTATGGGCTAAAATTGGGTCGTACAGCTGCCCCTCTTTGCTTGTTGTTGTGTAACGAGAATGAAGCAAAGACTTTAAAAGGGCCAATTTTGCCCCGTGGTATTGAATCTTGACTTCTTGTAGCTTCATTCCATCCACTGCATCTTCAGGGGTATAGGAATTTTGTTTCAATCTACTCCACTCCCGCTCAGTGGAGATAGAATTTGCTATTCTTTAACCCGCTACCCTACTGCTTAGGGAATTAAGGCTCATCGTCTTCGATCTGCTCCACTCCTGCTCAGTGGAGATAAGATCTGCTTTCTTTCAACCTGCTCCACTCTTGCTCAGTGGAGATAAGGCTATAATCCTTGATCTGCCCCACTCCTGCTCAATGGGGATAAGATCTGTAATTTTTGATCCGTTCCACTCCTGCTCAATGGAGATGGAATCCGCCCTTCGATCTGCTCCACTCCTGCTCAGTGGAGATAAGATCTGTTATTTCAGCCTGCTCCACTCCTGCTCAGTGAAGATAAGGCTATAATCTTCAGTCTGCTCCACTCCTACTCAGTGGAGATAAGATCTGTATTTTCCAACTTGTTACCCTACTGCTTAGGGAATTAAAGCTCATTGTCCTCGATCTGTTCTACTCCTGCTCAGTAGAGATAAGATCTGCTATTTCTAACCTATTACCCTACCGCTTAGGGAATTAAGGCTTATTGTCTTCGGTCTATTCCACTCCTGCTCAGTGGGATAAGATCTGTATTCTTCAGTCTGCTCCATTGCCGATACATGGAGATAAGACTTGCTACTTTCGATCTGCTCCACTCCTGCTCAGTGGAGATAAGATCTGTATCTTTCAGCCTTCTCCACTCCTGTTTAGTGGAGATAAGGCTATAAACTTTAGTCTGCTCCATTGCCGATACATGGAGATAAGACTTGCTATTCAATCTGCTCCACTCCTGCTCAGTGAAGATAAGATCTGTTCTTTCAGCCTGCTCCACTCCTGCTCAGTGGAGATAAGGCTATAAACTTCAGTCTGCTCCATTACCGATACATGAAGATAAGACCTGTTATATTCGATCTGCTCCACTCCTACTCAGTGAAGATAAGATCTATTCTTTCAACCTACTCCACTCCTGCTCAGTAGAGATAAGATCTGCTATCTTTAGCCTGCTCCACTCCTGCTCAGTGAAGATAAGGCTAGTGGCCTAAATCTGCTCAATTACCGATACATGGAGATAAGATTCACCATTTTTGATCTGCTCCACTCCTGTTCAGTGAAGCTAAGATCTGTAATTTTTAGCCTGTTACCCTACTGCTTAGGGGGTTAGGCTGGTGGTTTGAATCTGCTCCATTACCGACACATGAAGATAAGATTCGCCATTTTCGATCTGCCCCACTCCTGGTCAGTGGGAATAAGATCTATAATTTTTGGCCTGCTACCCTACTGCTTAGGGAATTAAGGCTCATCATCTTCGATCTCTTCCCCTCCTGTTCAGTGGGATAAGATCTGCTATCTTTTGATCTGCTCTACTCCTGCTCAACAGAGATAAGATCTACTTTCTTCGGCCTGCTACCCTACTGCTTAGGGAATTGAGGCTCATCATTTTTGACCTGTTTCACTCTTGCTCAGTGGGATAAGATCTGCTATTTTTGGCCTGCTACCCTACTACTTAGGGAATTAAGGCTCATCATCTTCGATCTGTTCCACTCCTGCTCAGTGGTATAAGATCTGTTTCAGCCTTTCGATCTGCTCTACTCCTGCTCAGTAGATATAAGATCTATTGTCTTCAATCCGCTCCACTCCTGCTCAGTGGAGATAGGATCTACTATCTTTAGCCTGCTCCACCCCTGCTCAATAGAGATAAGGTTTCAGTATTTCGATCTGCTCCACTCCTGCTCAGTAGAGATAAGATCTATTGTCTTCAATCCGCTCCACTCCTACTCAGTGGAGATAGGATCTACTATCTTTAGCCTGCTCCACTCCTACTCAGTAGAGATAAGGATTCGATCTTCGATCGCTCTACTCCCTTTCAGAGAGATAAGATTTGTTGTCTTCAATCCGCTCCACTCACCTTTCGGTGGAGATAGGATCTACTATCTTTAGCCTGCTCCACTTCTGCTCAGTAGAGATAAGGCTTCAGTCTTTCGATCTGCTCTACTCCTGCTTAGTAGAGATAAGATCTGTTGTCTTCAATCCGCTCTACTCCTGCTCAGTGGAGATAGGATCTACTATCTTTAGCCTGTTCCACTCCTGCTCAGTAGAGAAAAGGCTTCAATCTTTCGATCTGCTCTACTTCTGCTCAGTAGAGATAAGATCTGTTGTCTTCAATCCGCTCTACTCTTGCTCAGTGGAGATAGGATCTACTATCTTTAGTCTACTCCACTCTTGCTCGATAGAGATAAGGCTCCAGTCTTTCGATCTACTCTACTCCTGCTCAGTAGAGATAAGATTTGTTGTCTTCAATCCACTCCACTCCTGCTCAGTGGAGATAGGATCTACTATCTTTAGCCTGCTCCACTCTTGCTCGGTAGAGATATGGCTCCAGTCTGCTCTACTCCTGCTCAGTAGAGATAAGATCTGTTGTTCAGCCTGTTACCCTACTGCTTAGGGAATTAAGGCTCATCATCTTCGATCTATTCCACTCTTGCTTAGTGGGATAAGATCTGCTTCTTTAGCCTGTTACCCTATTGCTTAGGGAATTAAGGCTCATCATCTTCGATCTGTTCCACTCACCTTTCGGTGGGATAAGATCTCGCTTCTTTACTGTTACCCTCACTGCTTAGGGAATTAAGGCTTATCGTCTTCGATCTGTTCTGCTCCTGCTTAGTGGGATAAGATCTGCTTCTTTAGCCTATTATCTTTGCTACATTGTCCTCTGGGGAACCTACCTATAGAATTAATTTCATGGGGTATATACTTATGCCAAATGATTAGGATGTCGTGAAAAATGCTCCTAGCCATATGTACTATGAATGTTATGAATGAATGCAAAATGTCATGAGAATGATCCATTTTTAACACTTGGGCTGTCATTGCTTGCCATTTATTAAGGTGACATCTCTGACGTATGTCTTTTTGTTCAGCTGATACTTCTAACAGAGAATCAAGATGTAAATCCGCTTAGGCCCTTATCTCAAGTGCTCCGAGCCTTTTAAGCCTGGTTAGTTCTAAACAATTGTCCTGTTTCGGAATCTTGTATTTTTTTAGAGACTTTTAGAGTAATATGCAAAACTTCTTTTGTGAAAGCATTATTAGTTCAGTAATAATTATTTCAATGAAAAATGCTTGAAAAAGACCATAATAATGGACAAGAAAGAAACTAATTAGGAGTATAGCTTAAAATAAATAAGTTAGCAAAATGCAATCAAAAAGGAAATTTATTGGTAGTGTATTTTAAAATGAGCAAATTAAGAATGGGAAAGATAACAATTAGGTGCCTCAGATATCGCCGACTGAGCTTCTCTGTTCAAACTTCTTGAGGACCATTTAAGCTCAATATGTGCTTAGGGGATCCGGAGTACTTTGTCGATGCCCCAAGATGAAACATACTTCATCATTGTTAATTCAAGCGTAGCAAAACTACTATATGCCCCATCATGATTTGATCATAATTTGAGCCGCCTTTTTCGGGTTTTTGACTCAAAGCCCCTTTGGTCTCAAAGTGCCCTTTGCGGGTTTTCACTTTGGCCTCTTCATTTTTTTTTCTTGCGGAAAGCCTCAAAGGGCCTTTTACGGGTTTCCGCCTTGGCCTATTTCCTTTTTGAACAAAGTGTTTCTTGACTGAATCCGCATTAACTGGATTTGGCCGACTCCTGCCGTCTATCTCGGCTAGTCTCAATGCTTTTCTAGAAAAGGCCTTCTTTTCAAGATAAGGTCTTTCCCAATTAGACATCCACTTCTCTCTGAAGTCCTTTTGCATAGGAAGGATCTTTTTAATACCAAGTTTCCTTCATGGAACCCTCTAGGGTGAACTTTTTAGTTGTAAGCCCGCATCATTCGCTTCTGGTACATTTGGCCATGACGGATGGCTCTTAACCTTTTTCCTTGATCAGATTCAGTTGATCATACCGAGATTGAACCCATTCTGCTTTATCCAACTTTAGCTCTGACAGAATCCGAAGAAAATGAATCTCAACTTCGATGGGCAAGACTGCATCCATCCCATAAACCAATGAGAAAGCGTTGCCTCAGTGGAAGTCCTAGCCAATACTCGAGAAGCATAGAGGGTGAATGGTAACTAGTCTATGCCAATCTTTACAGGTTTCCATTCATCTTTCAAAATCCCTTTTTTTGGATGGTTTCTTTCTTTTCCTTTCCTCTTTTCTTCTTTCCTTCTTTCTCTCTCTTTTTTTTTTTTGAATTCGAACTTGAACTGGACGTCGAAATTGAACTTGATGATGATTAACCTTGTAACTTTGTCATAGGAACAGACACTCACCCTCCTAGTGGAATAGTTGACAATCACGAAGATGAATAGGCGTCAACTGGATAATTTTGACGAGATCATCCCCGTAAAATCTATGCCCCACGTATAGGAAAAACATACAAGTCATGTCTTTGTAATTTGGCATTTATGGCAACATTGATACAATCTCCTTTCATGGTGGACCAGCAGTACTCGAACATTATAATCGACTTGGCTATCGGCAAACTCTTAGCATGTGCCCTTTTGAACACTCCATAGCCTCATTGTACCTAGGCATATCATGATGCGACCACACAAAGACATCTTTGAATTCTTGGAATAACTCAATGACGTCTCGCTTTGTTTCTATAGTGGGCAAGGCTTCGATCTTCACTCTTTTCCTAGACTCGAGATGTCTATAGACCCTTTATACGGTAGCGTCTACCTTCATTTTGTTCAAATCAAAAGATAAGTTACAATCTCTGACATCTTCAAAATCCTCAGATCCTTTTAGACCATATTTCACTCAAAAAGGAATCCATAATAGCATTGCTCATGTCTTGATATTTGGGTACCTATCGTAGGTACGAAGGTAAATTCTAAAGAATAAGCGATTCTTAGGATAATGAAGAATGGAAAACATCCCAAAAAGAAAAACAATGTATATTATGACATGGAAAAAATTAAAAAAATATTTGCTCGGCATGAAACACAAGAATGTATTTTTTTATTGAAAATAAAGATGTTTGAACATGAGCCTATTTCACAAAAGATTCTTATTGTTTCTAGGCTTAAAACAACAAGTGTGTTTTGAATGTTACTCTATGTTAGCTCTAAAAACTAAAGGAATTTCTTCCGCAGTCCAACTGTTTAGAACACTTTCAGGCTCAAAGGGGCGAATGCCTCCTAGGTTTCCTTCATTCGATCCCTCATTGAATACGGCGTTGATGCTCAAAGTTTTCATTATATCCTTAGTTGTTTTTACATTCGTGTGTAGTAATGATGTTCCAAGGTCACTATAATATAATCTCCAGTTAATAGGGTTCTTTTATGACATTTAATGCATATGATGTGATATGATGCAAATGTATGGTATAAATGCAAAAATAAAGGGCATCGATTCTGGTTCAATTTCTTTTAGAAAACTTATTTAAAAAACAAAATCCTTTACATAAAACAGAGTCACATATATGGCCTATCCCTTCTCAAGTCTGACCATGTCCACACGGCCGCATTATCCTCTACTTTATCAAGGAATTCGTTCTCCATAACAAGCCTCCTAAATTAGTAACCGAATAGGATTCGACGCCCTTTTAATACGATATGATATGCAAACATGGCAAAAAAAAAAAGGTTAGTAATGAATAATAGCAACCAAAGCAAGTAAAAAAAATGTCAAACCACAGTATGGGTAACCACTAAGGTTTAGCATGGCTCTACCTAGGGTAGGCTCTTAGGGTTCACTATATGTGGTTTAATTCTAAAGGAAAGGTACCTGAACCAGCAGATTCCTTAATCCTCACCCATTATAGGCTTATACAGATCGAGTTCGGTTCAGGGGAATGCATTTCCCTATGGCCATGCGGAGGTGAAGACCTCATGGAACCATAGGTATGGATGTATCCCAAGAGCAGTCCCCTAGCTCATGCGGAGGTGAAAACCTCACGAAAGCATAGCTTCTCGCTACCACTTAGAGGGTGTGACCACAACGGTCATGCAATATGAATGCAGAGATATCCCATGTGTCTCAAACCAAAACAAATATATGACGCGACACAAACTCATGCAAATGGAAAAAATAGAAAAAGAAATTATTTTCGATAAAAAGAACATTAATCAACCAATTTTACGGCTTGACTCTCTTATTGGTCCCCAGTGGAGTCGCCAACCTATCGGAACCATTTTTTTGTTTGGAAAACAGGCCGACTTTAAAAAGGAAAAACGGAGTCGCCACCAATCATTTTTGAGGAGTGATCGGGTCACTTTAGAAAACATTTTGGTCTACGAATTTTAAGAAAATGGGCTCGGGAGTCAGTTACGCACGAGGAAGGATTAGCACCCTCGCAATGCCCAAAATTGGTACCGTGTTGATTGATTAATGTCCTTAATATCGAAAATTAGAAAATATTTTAAAATATGAATCTTTAAAAATGTTTGGATAACTTGCATTGGATATTAAAACTCTCTTGTTCTGAAAAGATGAAACACCACATCCAGCACGATAGGACACGATGTTTCAAACCCTCAATACCAAAATCGTTCCATGATTTCCAAAATCCATGCATCCGATTTAAAAAAGGGTATTCCGCTATTTGGTCAAACTAGAAATCGAAACCCAGCACGATTGGGCACTATCCCTCGAATTTCCAAACATGAAATATTACCTTATTTTCAAAAACATGATCAAAATCTTTAAAGAATATTTAGTGATCTAGACGAATGAAAAATCGAAACCCAGCACGATTGGGCACAATTTCTCGAACTTTTGACCACGAAATATTACCTTTGTAAAACCCCCTTTTTATGAATTTTGAAAAAAAAACAAAAATAAAAATATCAATAAGAAAATAATAGTAATAATATTAGAATTAATAGTATTAAAAAGTAGTAAAAAATATTAACAATGAAAATGAAAATATAATAATATACAAAAGAAATAAGCAAAATAATAGATAAAATTACAATACATATAATAGAAAGTATATAATTATAATAATAATAGTACTAGTAAATTAAAAATAACATTTATCAATAAAACAAACAATAATAATACTAAAAAAAGTGAAAATAAAAGTGATATTAGCGGTAACTATAATAATAATTAAAGTAATACTAAAAAATAATAAAAACAATAATATATAATTAAAAGAATTAAAGCAAACAAGAATATGTATATAATAATAATAATAATAATAAAATAATAATAAGAAAATAAGAAAATAATAGTATTAATAAAAGCAGTGATGACAAAAAGAAAATAAAAGTATTTAACAACAATAAAATAATAGGTATAATCATAATATATAAGAAATTAAAGTAAACAAGGATATATACATATAAACAGATGGTAATAAAAAAATAACAAAACAATTAATTTAATTGTAAAATAGCAAAATAATCGAAAAGGGACTAAATTGGGTTGAAAACAAAATATTTGGGGCCGAATTTAAAAACAAATAATGATAAAGGAGTAAATTGAAATACGCGCGCAACTTAGAGGGACCAAAATAGAAATAAACCCCACTCTTTGAAACGCAGCGCTCAATTGAGGACTCGATTGAAATGAGGAGCGAACTTTTGGGCCAAATCTGGAATAAAAAACCAAATTATGAAGCCATGGAAAAGAGGAGGGGCTAAATATGAAATTAGCCCCTCCCAAAAAAAAACACGCGGATCCTTGGTGGATTGGGTCGGTCAGCCGACCCATCTCAAAACGACGTCGTTTTTGTGTTAAATGGCCCAGGGTGAAACGACGTCGTTTCACCCTTCCTATATAAGTAAAATTTTTGACAAAAAATTCATTTTTCTTTCTTTTTCTTCAAAAAACCAAAAACTTTTCTCTCCCCCTCTCTCTCCCTTACGATTTTCGGTGAGTCCATCGGCGAGTCTCCGACCACCGTCTGCCGCCGTCGTTGGCCACCATACACGGTGGCCGGAATTTTAAAAAGTAGGTTTTTTTTTTTTTTATTTCAATGTGTATATATATTTTCAATACGAAAAAATAAAGAGAAAAAAGAGAAAAAAAAACAAGAGAACAAAGACCTTGCAAATCTGACTTTCTTTCGAATCTTTTTGTGTATTCCAAAATATTTGTATTGCTTTTTTCTCTAGAACGTATATCCCCTCTGTATATCTGAACAAAAGAACCCCCCTTTACAGATTTTGATTTGGCTTTTTATAGCCGGATTTTACAATAAAATCTATTTTGTTTGCTTGTTGCTTTGTCCTCCTTTTCTGCAGGTGTGTGATCGAGAGGTGGAGGAGGGCACGTCGCGGAGGGTTCGGAGGTGATTTGGCGTGGGGTGACGTGGCGTTGGGCGTGGGGCTGCTGGCAGCTAGGGTTTCATCTCTTTTTTTGTTTAGGTTTGGTGGCTGAAAAGTGTTAAGGTTGTGGGCTAAACGGGCTAGGTCTAGGTTTGGGTCCGTTTGGGTTTAGTGTTTGGGCTTGGGTAGTTTAATTTTGGGCCTTTTTGTAAACTTGGACCTTTTTTTATTAAAAGGACTTTATTATTTATTTTTTGGTTTATTCTGGTTTTTGGTATGGGCTAAAATTGGGTCGTACATTACTATCAAGATTATTTTATTAAGCTGAAATGACATATTTTATTATAATAGATAAAGATAAATACAATGTACAAGCTATAAATTAAAAAATTATAATTTAGGTTATAAGTATTATTTTTATTAATTTTTAATATTTTATAGTTAAATAGGGTCATTACGTTATTTGTTCGAGTCCTTATAAATTTAATTTGTTTCTAGTTTTGGTTATTTTAAATTAGGATCAAAATTGGTTAATTTCCGTTCAAATTTAAATTATTTTTTTATAATTAAATCAAAACTTAAATGGATCTAAAATTTAATTTAAATTGACTTAAAACAATTTATAAATCTAAATTTTACTCGTTTCAACTGCAAAGCAACCTCGTTTTTCATAAGCCACATTGTCGTCCACAAGCACCTCATTTTTCATAAGCCACATCGTGCACAAACAAGAATGTTCTCGAGAGCAAATGATGAAGACCTGAACGTGGTTTAGTGCGACAAAGGACCGACCCTAAAATATAAATGAGATACAACTTTTTTTCTTCTTTTTCGAAGAAAGCAAACTGCATTTCATTAAAGACTAGATGCATCAGCTATATAATGTTTCATGAACAAAAATGTGATATTTGCTAATATAGTTTAAATTTGTCAATTCTATATATATAGAGTATTGCTCAGAGAATGATTTTATTCAATAATTTATTTAATACAATTATTCGCTAAACTTAATTTACACTCTCTCAAAGGACAATTGCATCCCCAAAGTCGAATCCAAATTGTTATATATCACTCTCCAAATATCTTACATTTCATTTATTATTTCTTCATAAAAATCCTTAAATAAGGAGTGTCTAAACACACCTCGAAACGGCTAAAAAGAAAGTTGATTGACAACCTATTTATAGGATACTACAAGAGTCTCTTACAACAAATTTTTATAGACTTCAAACTCTCATTTAAAAATTGAATATATTACTTAAACTATTTTAAATATTTATCACTTGGATTATTTGTACACCGATAATTCCAGATGATGCGTGTAATTTCTTCACATAGTCTAACAGACAAAAGAAAAACTCATAACATAAGTTAAGATAGTAAGAAGAACTTCTTTTATAAAAATTTATTTTCCACCATATTATAGGAATCATTTACCCCAACCATGAATCTTGCTTTGAAGTATCTTAATGATCTCCTTAAAAGCCATCCATCTTCCATTCCCAACAAGTGTCGACAATCCAAGGTACTGTAACGCTCAGTTTGTGCAAGTGTACACAGTCGTTGTCAAGTAATAAAGTAAGCAAAGGAGTTATCGTCTCCACAGGAATTGTGTATGTTAATCAATTAATTGTAAAATTAAAGTTAACAATTCGGTGATAAAAACACAATATTTTGAGTGATGATGTTTAAGCTAAATTAAATTATCTAAATGCAAGATGATCCCTAATGCCATTTAATCTAAATGCAAAGTATGAGATGAGATGTATGAAATGGGTTTAGCATCAAAAACACAAAATTCAACAATCAATAACATGACTATACTAAGATAATTAACACTATTCAACTTAGTTTATTTTTCTCATGCTTAACAGTGTTCAGAAAACATTCCATGGCAACTCGATCTTTCATGAGTTTGGAAACAAAATTAAGTCTTTTCGAAATCTTTTACTTAGTGAAATATGCATTTTACTGACCATATTAAACTAAGGGTTTCTTAGAATTCATGTGAAAACAGGGGCGGATCATGTTTGAAACAATTTAATCATATAAATCTAGAAACTATGCAACATAATAGAGCTCGTCAAAGTTATTATGAACCTTTAATTTAGTTGGATCAAGATCTAAATTAAGCCTGCACTTTTCAATTATTGTGTCCATTAGCTAATCGCCTGGTCAGGATCATTTAGCTAATTCAAATGCATCCAATTACATATGAATCAAATACATACTTGGATTTAATTGAAAACATGATCGACTAAGGCACAAACGCTATACACATGATTTAACAAACTTCATTGAATAAATGCAATCATCCTAGCTCATCAGATTAAGCTACCATTTTTTATGACAAGATCATAAAACACATTGCAAACATGATTAAAATAACAAAGCAAATGAAGAATAAACTCTGTTCAAATCGGTAGTCTCGTAAACTCGAATAAAGATGTTTTCCTCCGATTTTCATGTTGCTCCTTTGCTAATGGCTCTTCAAGGTGGCCGGCCAAAAGACAACCTTATCATAGTTTTGCTGGGTAGAGTGCTAGGCGTGGAAAGAATGAAGAAAATGAAAGAATGAAAAAAATGAATGGATGAGTAATGAATGAAGGAATGATGGATGATTTTTAGGGATGAAGGGATGATTTGAAATGGGGAATGGAGGAGGGTATTTATAGTGAAGGTTGGTGGATGAATTTACTAAAAATAGTGAAAAATATCCCCCCATTTACTCCTTTGCTTTGCCGACCACATATTGTGGAAAAGGGTGGATGATGGTTGCTTGATTGAAGCATGGAATCATGCTAGAATAAAGCAAGAGTTGGGCGGTTTCAAAAGCAAACTTCATGGGCTCTTTTCTGATTTAATTTCAACTGTAGGGAACTCTAATAAATATCCAAAAACTGATTTTTGCACGACCAACATGGTTGTGCCAAATTAGGCTTGTTCTTCCTTGTCTGGACGGTTTGGTGATCCATTTGTTCACTAGACTTGTCCATCAATTGACCCAACTTCAATTGGATCCAATTAGCCATTTTTGCATGTGTTTACCGTCTATGTAGATTGAATTTAGGCATGTCCATGAATCTTTATTTTATACATAATTCATGCATAATTTCCTTGGTCCAACTGCATTAAATAAATTTAAAATTAATATGTAGCAAAAACAATTAAATCATGCATAAGTTTAATACAAAATAACATAAAGTTATATTCTTCCTTAAATCATACACGTATTTAAAATTTGGGATTAATCACTCAGGGTTAATAATATTTTTAAGTAAATGGTGTTAAAAACAATCATAAAAACTTTATATAAATTAGAGTTTACAGACCCCCAAACTTAATCTATTGCTTGTTTCGAGTAATGAAAAGCAAGAATTTAGATAAGGCAATCTTGCAATAGGTTAAAATAGAATCCTTAAATAGAATCAACTTTTGCACATAAACATACATCAACAAAATCATGCTCAATGTTAAGTATGACTACTATTTTAGTCAAATTTGAGAAATAATCTTCCAGTTAAGCTTTGTTTATTTGTTTCAATCAAACTCTGATTAGTCTAGATTATTTTATTATTATTTGACCTATGAATTTAGCCTATAAATAGACTATTTTACAACCTTATAAAATACACCCATTAGAGATTAGAACTCATAACACTTTTAGAGAATTTTGTGTTTATGTTTTGAGGGTTATTTGTTTTCGGATTTTTTGGGTTTAATTTTTATCTTCATCCTTTTTACTCTTTGATCTTTTACCATTATAATAAAATTATATTTGCTTGTGGTTTTTTATCCTCTTTGGAGGGTTTTCCACGTTAAATTTGTATGTTCAATTTCTCAATTTCTTTCCTTATTTTTACTTGTCCGTTGCTTAATTAGGTTGATCCCCAACAAGTGGTATCAGAGCTAGTTCAATTTTCGTAGATCAGCCCGTTTGGAGATGGCAGCAACAAGATTTAAAATTGATAAGTTTGATGGTGTCACAAATTTCAATCTATAGAAAGTTAGGATGATGGCAATTCTAGTTCAAACCGGACTAAAAAAGGTTGTTACCGAGAAAAAGCCTGAGAATTTAAATCAAATAGAATGGGAAGAGCTTGATGAAAAGGCTTTGTCTGCAAACTAGTTGTGCCTCGCGAATACGATATTGCATGAAGTATTAATGGAGAATACCTCATCCGCCTTGTGGAAAATGATAGAAACTCTTTATGCAACTAAGTCTCTGGCTAACCGTTTACTGTTGAAACAACGTCTATTTACCTTTTAAATTATTTAATGAATGTTGAGGTTCAGATTGATGTTGAAGATCAGGCTATGCTATTACCTCATTCATACAAGTCTTTCAAGGAGACCCTGATTTATGGCAGAAAGAAACTCTCGTTCGAAGATGTGAAGGGACATTTGTTGAATAGAGACAAACTCAAAAATGAGTTTGGTTCAAATAGCAAGGCAGATAGACAAGTTTCCGTTTTGGTAGCATCAAAGAAGCGAGAAAAAATGTGTCACTATTGTAAAAAGTTAGGTTACGTCAAAGCAGATTGTTATAAACCGCAAAATAAAAGAGTTGCTGAGAGTAACGAGGAAGAAGTAGCTGGTGCTAATTTGGCTGATGAAAACGGTGATGGTTTCTTGTTAGTGTCAACGAGAGATAACTCCAATCTTATGTTCGAGTGAATTTTAGATTCGGGATGTTCTTTCCACATGTGTCCCAATAGAGAATGGTTCTCTATATATAGTTCGGTCGAAGGTGGATTTGTGCGCATGGGAAACGATTCATCAGTAAGGTAATTGGTACTGGTACTATTAAAGTTAAGATGCACAATAGGATGATTAGGACACTTTCAAATGTCAGGTATGTATCTGATTTACGAAAGAATCTCATCTTATTAAGTATTTTAGACTCGTAAGGATGCAAAATTAATATTGAATCGAGCAACATTAAGATATCTCGTAGAACTCTCATTTTGGTCAAAGGTAAAAGGACTGGTAGGCTTTATATTCTGGAGGTTCTACAGTGACCGGTGAAATTGTATGTCCCTCGTCCGTTACGGAGTCGAAGTCAACTCGTTTGGAGCATAGGTAACTTAGTCATAGGAGGGAAAAAGGTATGACTGTTTTGTTGAAGAGAGGTTCTCTTTTTAATGTAGGTTTTGAAAAGTTAGGGCACTGTGTTTGTGAAAATCAAACCGGGTTAGTTTTGATTTGGCAGTGTACAAATCGAAGCTAGTAGTCTTCAAGTTTTTAAGCACAAATTCGACTTAATTAATTCCTTGCATAGTTCAATATAAGCTCGTGATGGGCTTTGGTAAAGATGACGTTGTGGAAATATGAGTCAAGGTGGAGATTTGTTAAATATGACTTCTATTTCAGTCAAATTTGAGAAATAATCTTCCAGTTAAACTTTATTTATTTGTTTTAATCAAACTCTAATTAGTCTAGATTATTTTATTATTATTTAACCTATGAATTTAACCTATAAATAGCCTATTTTACAACCTTAGAAAATACACCATTAGAGATTAGAACTCATAACACTTTTAGAGAATTTTGTGTTTATATTTTGAGGGTTCTTTATTTTCGGGTTTTTTAGGTTTCATTTTTATCTCCATCTTTTGTACTCTTCATTCTTTTTCCATTATAGTAAAATTATATTTGCCCGTGGTTTTTTATCCTCTTTGAAGGGGTTTTACCACGTTAAATTTGTGTGTTCAATTTCTCAATTTCTTTCATTATTTTTACTTGTCCGTTGCTTAATCGGGTCAATCCTCAACACTCACAAACTCTTTTTATTGATAAGTCACTCCCATGCAAACATTATTTTAAAAATTATACTAAGTGCGGGAAAAGCTAGCATAATTCATAGAGTGCATGCTTTTCAAGATCATACATAATATTTACCACTCAATCAAAGTTTCCTTATCAATTAGGCGAAACAATTAGAAGGTTTATTTAATGGTCCTCATATGTTGAACTTAGCAACTTCTCTCCACTAATGTAGTCGGCAAATTTATCAAAATCAATAGGTCTTTTATAGGATTGTAATGGGGCTAGGCTCAAGGTAGGGATAAAAAGAAGTGACTTTTTAGGTTCAGTAATCTTAACCTTAACTTTGCCTTGGATCTTTTCGAGGTACATGCTTCCTACTGATGGGTTTCAACACCCCCAAAGTTAATTTGAAACTTTATTCCTAACAAGACTTCTCAATATCTTGAGGATTTATTTTGCTCTTTTATTTTTGACATTTGAACAAATATTTTTATCTCTCTTTAAAAAAAAAAACACAGAGAACATATACATCTTTCTGAATTTTTCCTCAATCTTTGCTCACCAAGACAAGTGCAGTTAAGATAGGTGCAAAAAAATAGAATAAAACTTAACAAGATAGTAATATGGCTTATGATGTAGGTGAATAACAATAAATAGGCTTTAAGGCTCAAACTAAAGTTTCAAAGGTCAAATTAATTTGGTAGGCTTGAAAGGCTCAAAAAATCAAAAGAAAATATGCCTATATCATGTTTAGATTCTTATGCCTCCTAAGATTTCGCCTTAAGAAAGTAACTAAGTCAATTCTAATGACTTAAACCTTCATGCATGTCTATTTATAAGGAAATTAAATTTTCATGGTAAAAGACTATATAAGACCTAAGAACATACAAACATTCCATAACCTAAGATAACATAAAAGAACTTAGATAAAATTAAAAATCATACTTGCATTTAAGCTAACTTATGAACAAAATTTTTCTCTAAACATCATTTTATTTCAGCATACTTATATGTAAACATTGAATCATAGTTAAGAACAAAATTTAAAATTCTTGCAAATATTGCCTTACCCCTTTTAAAAGGAAGCAATGTCCTCGTTACGAAAACAAAGTAATGAATGAAAACTGAATACCAAGTAGAGTTGCAAGAAAAGAGAGGTGAGTCATAAAGATTGCTTAATTACCAAGTCTTTCTTAACAATCCAATCCTAGACATGTTCATTCACATTACCACACTACTTTGCTTTTTATTAGAAAAAAGGCATTCAGATTAATTTATTCATGTTTACAATTTTCAATTTATTGTGTGAAAGCAAAATACTAACTAAAAATATAAATGCTTAAAATAAATACTAAAGAAATAGAAATAAAAGAAACTCCTCCCCTTTTTATTAATTTGTGTCATCCCCCTTTTTATTAAAAGAAATTCCGCAACGAGGGGAATTGATGCTATGGTGAAGGGAAGGGGCAATGAGTATTGGATATTTTTCTCCTCATCACTGTTCTAGGCCTCGAGCCCAAAACTGTAGAAATTTTATTACCTATACTGAAATAAAACTTGACAGAAAAAAACTGATTAAACCTTAGGCTAACTTGACCCTCTTATTGAACATAAAATAATAAAATTAAAATTGGAAATAAAAGTTAAAATGAAAATGAAAAATTTCTTTTGGGCTACTTAGAAAATTTCTTCTCAAAAAATTACACCAAATTAAATTCCCAGGAAATGTTGGAAGGGTCACAATTGGTCCCGCTTAAGTTCCAATCTCCTTAGACATAATTAATTTGAATTACTAATTTAAGAAAAAAATTTCTAAGTATGTCATTTATTCAAAAAAAGGATTGAAAATAAATTAATGACGGAGAGAGTGAAGAGAACTCCCTTAATGTTATTGATGATTGTCACTGACAAAGGTGATGTCAAATGACCACTTATTGTACCAACTATATCCATCTAGAAAGAAGAGATAGTATTGACCAACAATTATATTCAATATTTGATCAAAGAGTAACAGCAAGAAATGGTCTTTCTCTTTTGCTTTGCTTGACTTTCTGTCATTCATGCAAATCTGCCTAATCGTGATGATCTTTAACGAAATCAGTTTATTTTTCGTTATGCCTTCTTTCTTTGGTACACGTCCCACCCACTGAATGTCATAGATGGGATCCAATATCCTTGCTTTTAACCATTGAGGCTCAAGTTTTCAAGGATCAAATACTTAAGATTGAGTTGAATTCTTCTATCCTTTGGTAGAACTCTTTTCAATATCTAATGACCTTTTCAAAATCATTAAGTCTAACTCAAATGACTCTTCTCTTGATGGGATGGGTTCCTTGTACTCATGTGATGATAACTCTAATGATTTGAACTGAGCTATTGAACTAAATCCTTTCAAGTTAGCTTCCAAACAGTATCATCCTCATCTTGATGTGGAGAATTAGATGAAATACCTTCAATGGATCATTGAATTCTACTTTTGTAGGAACCAGCGGATCTTCCTTGGAGATAACAGAACGATCTTCAACCTCATCAGAAGATCTTATAGCCTTGAGTATATTAAAGCTCACCCGTTCATCTTGAACTCACATGGTGAGTCCACCTTTCTACAAATCGATTATCATCCTGCCAAATGCCAAGAAAAACCTTCCTAGGATGATTGATACTTTTTTATCTGCTTCAAAATCTAAGATAATAAAGTCAGTAGGAAATATGAATTTATCAACACGTACCAAGACATCTTCAATCTTTCCTTTTGGGTATGCCAAAGATCGATCCGCCAGTTGGAGTGTAGCTGTAGTTGGTCTGGCCTTACCAATACCTAATTGTATAAACACAGACGTAGGCATCAAGTTGATATTTGATCCTAAATCTCACAAAGCCTTACCACAATAAGATTCTCCAATATTGCAAGGTAGGGTGAAACTTTCTAGATCCTTCAACTTAGGAGCCAACTTGTTTTGAAAAAATAGGCTACATTCTGTAGTTAGGGAAACAGTTTCAAATTCTCCAAGCCTTCTCTTCTTAGACAAAAATTCCTTCATAGCATTTGCATAGTTTAACATTTGCTCCAAATTTTCCACCAACAGAATGTTGATATGTATTTGTTTCAATACATCCAACATTATTTTAAATTGAGTATCTTACTATTTATATTGCTGAGGATATGTTGATATGTATTTGTTTCAATACATCCAACATTATTTTAAATTAAGTATCTTATTGTTTATATTGCTGAGGATATAGAGGTTGTGGAACTTTGGCTTGGATTGGAAAACTCTTCCGAGGTAATATATTTGTATCTAACAAAGGGGTTAGCTTATCTGAATTCATAAGTTTATATTTTACCTCTTCAAAATTTGTAGAATTTGGCTTCTCTGGTGCAGGGATTTCAATTGTTGGTTGATTTTCCTCTTTCTCAAGAGGTTCATCTTCAACCTCAAGATCCTCGGGTTCCAAAGTCCTTCCATTTTGTATATTGACCACTATGCAATTCTCCTTACCCAGCTTTCTTAGGTTCTCTATGTCACTGGGCAAAGCTCATTGTGGTCTATTTCAAAGTTCGTTGGCTAACTAGCCCATCCGGTTCTCTAAATTTCTCAAAGTTGCATCATTCTTTGCCATGTTAGAGACTCGACTGTTGAAAGATTTTCTATGTTTCTCGGTACAGCACCTTGGGGTTTGCTTCTAATCTCATTAGCTAATTGTCCCACTTGATTTTTCGGATTCTTCAATGTTGTTTCTTGGCCTTAAATCTAGGCATCATTTTTAGCAATGTATGACTTCAACAAATTCTCCAAATTATTGGGTGTTTCAATTTGTGGTGGTTTTTGAACTTGTTGATTCAAACCAAAAAGTTAATTTGATCTATGCTGCATGTAATTGTTGTTCTAACACCCTTAACCCGCTTTCATCGTCGAATTTGGGTTATAGAGTATTACTAAACAATCGAAACAACATTTAACATCAAGACACCTCAATAAAATCATTTAACATTAAATAAAAAATCTCATTAAAAAAACTATCAAACATATGCATTTGGGACTTAACTCAAGCTTTCAAGGCCTTAAAAATAATTTAGAAGGAATTTAGGACTAATTTGAAACAAATCAGAAGATTTGGGAAAAAGTTGCAAAATTTGAAAACATGGGTTACACGGCCATGTCCCGACACGTGTCCTAAATTGTGTAACTCAGCGAATTGGGTCAAATGATTATGTCGCATGCTTGGTAACACTTTGACTTAATGCACTAAAAATTTACAAGTGACACACGGCCATGTAGCCAGGCTGTGTGATAGTCCATGTCCCAAGCCGTGTGCTTCAATATTTGACCCTAAAATCAAGCCAATTCAATGCTAAACCATATCTATTCAACCACTCCATTTGTGCACACTTTTAAGAAACTTAAGCATCATTCAAAAATATCTAAACATACCATTTCAAACATCTTATTTCATCTAACCGATATGTCATTCAAAGGCACCTAATTTATACCAAAACATCATTAATCAAATCAAAACAATATAGCCACATTTCAAGCATAAAACCTAGTTCCTTTAACTACCAAATAACATCACATATAACCATTTACATATCATCACAACCATACCAACAAGGATAATATATTTCAAGTACTTAAAAGTGACCAAAATGACCTAACTTGTCAAAGCATTAAAGTCCATCAAACAAAACATACTCTCCAAAAGCATACATATACCAAATTGATCATTAACATATTCAAGAACTATCATTATAAAATGTCCTATACATGCCATTTATAACCTTGGCTAAAATACTCAAAAACTCCCAAAATGGTTGCTGGATAGTGTTATAGCTCTCCAACAAGCCTCTAACCGATCGAGCTTTCGATAATCTATGAAACAAAGGAAAATAACTACGTAAGCAACTAGGGCTTAGTAAGCTCGTATAAACTCAAATATAACTTACCATTTCTTAAGTACACATTATAAAATATGCATAATATCATTACCAATACCATAAGTAAAATCCTATACAAGCACCATCAAACTCACAAGTTAGAAATTTCATACATGATACATATAAGTTCAATCATATTATAAGTAGATTTCATATACACATCATTTAGCTCATTAACCGTTTCATAGGATCATGAACCATTATTTAATTGTATACATAACTTTCCATTAACCTTTGGGTACCTGTTGAACCATCTAGAATTACATTGAATACTCGGGAATGCTTACACTGTAATGCCCCTCACATGTATCCGTCATCGAAATAGGATTATGAGGCATTACCGATCAAATCACAACATAATACATACATTTATGCATCCAATCTCAAACACCATTCAATTATAATCACATTGTCCCTTATAAGGGCCTACGAGGCCTTAAACATGCTAAAGAAGTGGTTTGGGACTAAACCGATAACTTATAAAAATTCTCGAAAACTTAGAAAATTTTCAAACATACCAGGGTCACACGCCCGTGTGTCTCACATCGCTCCAGACACACTGGTGTCCCAAGCCTTGTGAAAATAGGGTATACATATTGACTTGGGTCACACGGATGACCACACGCCTGTGCGTCAAACCTATGTACCCTTCGAAATGGCCACAAACGCTCGTGTGCTAGGCCGTGTGTTAAGTCGTGCCAATCATGTAGGGTATACTGACTTATGCAACACGGCCAAGTTACATGCCCATGTGCTAGGTCGTGTGCCATTTAGGGGTATACTAACTTGTACCACATGGCCAGTCACACGCCCGTGTGTGAGGCCGTGTGGAGCATGCTGACTTCAATTTAATTTCAACACAAGGGGACACACGGCCGTGTAGCATGATTGTGTGTTGTACACCACTGAGACACTGTAACACCCCAAACCCGGCCCATATGTCATGACCGGATCTGGCATGCTACGGGTTGAAACTTGAAAACTTTGCCTTGAAGGGTTTTGAAAATCTTAGTTTATTATAGCCGTTTAATCAAATAATTGTGAAATTTTTGAAACCACTTTAAGCATTTGCATTGATTGTGTCTGAAAAGCCAATTTATCACTTCATTTTATAATTAAGACTTAAAAAAAAAACATAAGCTTATGAAGACTTAACTTAACAAAAAAAAAATCAAAAACCTAAGTTGTGGAAGCCTTATTACAAAAATATTCCCGAAAATTAAAATTCAAATGAAAATCGAAAAATAGTCTATGTAGATGATAATCTTGATGGCCCCTCGAGTCCGCCTCGGCTCCCATGTCCACAATCTACTGCTCATCTGAAAAGTTGGGGAAAAATAATAGGGTGAGTCACCAAGACTCAGTTTGTAAATCCTGAAAACACATAAAGGCCTTGCGCCCACAAACACATTATGGGCCTTGGCCCACACAATGGCAACAGAATATTTCATGCAACATGGCCCATCCCAAACCTAAGAGTCCATGCTCTACATACCCCCGTACCAACCTTCACACTGTGGGGATTTCTACAATCAACCCTCCATCCGCTACACACCATATCGATAGCTGTGCTGCCTGTCATAAAGACCGATCACTATGTGACCTATGTGGCAAAGCCACCGATCGCTATGCGACCTCAGTAATACATTATAGTATTTCAACAGCTATGCTACCTATCATAAAGATCGATCACTATGCGACGTATATGGTAAAGCCACCGATCGCCTCGCGACCTACTCCCCTTCCTCATATCAATCAATCCCATCCCATGCATACATACATGCAAAAATCAAAACATGAAGCCATCTAAACAGATCTCAGACTTTCACATACTTCGATACACATAGAGAAGTTTCTATGATTACGTACCTAGCATCCCTTGCCTACCCCTTCTGGGTAATACGACTGTTCTCTACAGCCTCTCTTTCCGGCTTTTAGCCCACAACATACATATAATACAAATTAATGAGTGTGATAGAGATCTACACACCTGATTACCGACAGGACAGTACTTTCTATGTCGACACTATCAGTAGCCGCTACGACTGCTAACAATCTAAGATTTTGTTCTGAAGGTGGTCTACAACCCGATGACCAATCTCGAACTGCTAACACCGCTCGCTTCTTAAACTTAGAGGTTGGTTTAACAAATCCAATCCCCTCCTTCGCCTGATCGATATTTGATTCCATCAAAAGACCTTATTAGTTGCTACCATCAACATATGGTTAAGATCACGATTACTATAGCGAATCTAACAAAAATCTAAAGAGACCCCTTACCTTGAAATCCCAAAATTAGAGACTAGCGATTTTTGGGTTTTAGATCTAGACGATCTACTTCAATTCCCGAATGTCGTCCAACAAGAAAATACAAGAAACCAACAATCCATTAGCTTTTCAGCTTTTTCTTCTAAAACCCAAAAGAAAAAGAAGGGAACAGAAGAAATCAGCACTTACCCTATCACAGGAGATTCGGCTACCCTTAGGAGTTTTCGGCTTCTTGCGAAAAATTAGAATGAGAAGAAGATAGGAAGAAATATATATAGATTTGGCTTTTAGTGAAGAGATCAGAAAAAGAGAATAGGGGGTACTCGGTTATAGAGATGAGAAGAAAGTTCAAAATTTTGACTTTTGAAGGTTGAGAAGAATTGGGTGATTTTGACTTTGTAGAAAAAAGCAGAGAAAGAATCGTCGACTTTCAGCTTTTGCATAAAAGTGAAGATGAGAGAATAGGCTTAGGAATTTCGACTTTTATAGAGAATGGGAGAATAAAGAAACCTTAATGTCAAAAATAAAAAGGTATTCCCCTCACTTAAACATAATTTCGGTAACTACTTCTCAAAAACCAAAGATGCCCCTTTCGATAACTTAAAATTGATCAACTAATGAGGGAAAATTTTGGCACCCCTATAGTATAACAAAAACCGATTCCTCCTCCCCTTAGAGTTGGAAATTCGGCCACCACCTTGACCAATAGATAAGTCCTAACTTTTCCTCCTTATCATTACCTGATCTCTCATCCACAAGTGACCCAAATATAACCACCTCTTCCTCCCTTTCTCTGCCACATTATCAGTTATATTACTTACATTATCCCATTCATTAAATCTCCTAATTTTTTAAGCCTTGTTGCCATCCTAACGTCCCCAACAGTCAGGTCCTTGGCTTTCAAAGCCCGTACAACCATTAAAACTGCCTCGTATCCTTTTCTAACCATTCCTTCCGCTCTTAGGGCAGCTACCACATTCTACAAATAATTCCCCCTTTCTTCTATCACCAACACTTCACCTCCCTCGTGGGTTCTTAACACCATATGCTTGACTGCACAATCTAAGTTAGCTTGGTACTTCATCAGCGACTCCATGCCTAATATTAATTCGAACTCCCCGAACGGTAATTCCATCGATTTGTCCAGAAAACTATTCCATGAACTTCTAAAGGTACCTTCTGATAAAGTTTATCTACTACCGTCCTAAGGGGCTAATTACAGTCATCGCCCTAGGGGTAATCTCGGAATCCAAACTTAACAGACACACTACTAGCAACATATAAATGTGTCGACCCAATGTCAATTAATGTAGTGTAAGGCAAACCAAATATTAAAAATGTACTGGTTATAACATCTAGTGCGTCAGCCTCCTCTCGATGTCTGACAGCATAGACCAACCCCGACTGCCTCACCTCAGTGTTTCCTGCCCCTCGACCTGGTGCTCCTCGGCCTCGACCGAATCCGTTACCACCTCTGGTTGGACCACGACCCCTCTGCGGTTGCTGACCTCCTCTACTTGGCTGAGCATTTCCCTAACCTGCAGGTCCTACCTCATCCCGTGGCTAAGGACAGTCTCTTATCTGATGATCCGTAGATCCACACCTAAAGCACATCCCACTACCTGCCCAACACTCACCCACATGGAACTTACCACATCGAGCACACTTCCGTGTTTGGCTAGCTGTAATAGATCTCTCAGCCCATCTCGGTCCATCTGACCTAGGTCTTTTCTGAGTACTCACGACTATCCCTAATGATTCAAAATTTCTCTTACCTCCACCCCTATCTCTATCCCGGTTCAATTTTTCCGTCTGTCTCACCTCCTTAGCAAATTTAGCTTTCTCTACAAGTACAGTAAATTCCCTCTCCCATTGTGGAGCTATCAAAACACGTAGGTCATCCTTTAGGCCATCCTCAAAATGAACACATCGATCATGTTCTGTGGCTACTATCCCTTGAGCATAGCGACTAAGGCGTAAGAATTCCGTTTCATACGCCGCCACCGACCTACTTCCCTGAACCAGATTTAGGAACGCTCTACGCTGTGCATCCACGTAGCTCATTCCAATGTACTTACTCTTGAACGCCCCTCCGAAGTAATCCCAGGTGATACTGTCAGCCATGGTACCATCCTTAACCGTAAGCCACCATTGATAGGCTTCGTCCCGGAGAAGGGACACTACTCCTTTCAGCTTCTCCTCTTTCGTGAAGTCAAGATCATCCATTATACGCTCCATTACTTCCATCCAATACTCTGCTTTGTGCTGTGAGCTACACCGAAATTCCTTAAACACCTCGCCCCATTGGCTCTAAGTCACTCCAAGACATGGACTTAGGGCTCTTGTGCCCATGGCTGCTCTCGCAACTCTCTCTAAAACTCGTAACATTACGAGATACTGACATCATCTCCGCCATCGATCTTGAAATTTCGCCTCCACGGTGGTATGCTTGGTACCTCATTCCCTGACTCGTGACCAGACCCTACGGGTTCTGACACAGCAATCCTGCCTCTACCTCGGCTATGCACACCACGTCCCATAGTGCTCCTTCTACTATTCGTGATTTATCTGATTAGAAATTTTATGAATTATTAATACTCTCTTCCACTGATTAATAACGGACAGTCTTATGGAAAGTAGTTTTAACAGTAGTTCCTTCGAATTCAAATTTTATCTATGAGGTTTAGTTCTCAGGTCTGTATTTCCTAATTCTAGAATACACATTCAATCAATATCCATCACATATCAACATACAAGCAGCATCCATGAACTTACATTCATCACCTAGGGGTATTTTCGTCATTTCATTACCCAAGGGTATTTTTGTAATTTTATCCTACAGGGGTATTTTCGTAATTTTCAAAAATAGGGTATCTTAGCGATTTTATAAAATAGGGATATTTTGGTAATTTTGGAATCCAGGGGTATTTAAGTAATTTGCAAACTAGGGGTATTTCAGGAAATTTTTACAAATCAAGGGTATTTAGGTAATTTTCTCAAAATTAGGGTATTCTGGGTAATTTCCAAAATTAAGGGTATATAAGTAATTTTACAAAGACAGGGTGATGGTTCCTTTCGGGTTTTAGCTATAAATTTTGGCCCGTCAACAAGGCCCCGTGGCTAAGGTGAACAGTCACTACGCACCAGGTAGGATTCCAATGAAGAGGAGGTGAGCCGCTAGGGCCGCTTAAATACCAAGCTCTCCCTAGATCCAATCCTAGACCTGCGTATGCCTGTTACCACACCCTAACCCTGTGACTTGTCCACAGACATGTTAAATTATAAATTAAGTTGTATGGAATTTGAAGAATTGTTTATACTAAACCTAAAGCCCATCAAGCTCTAATCATACTAGCCTACATCCCTATGAAGCCAAACAAGCCCAACATGTATATCACACAATGAGTTTAGGATACTTACCTGCGTGGATCGGGTGCCGGTAGACTCGAAGGCCATATCTCAATTGAAACTTTTCTCAAGTACATTTCAATTTTACAAACCACTACTGGGCCCATTTCACACCCCGAGTTTTGAACTGGGCTCTGATACCAAAATGTAACACCCCAAACCCGGCCCATACGTTATGACCAGATCTGGTATGCTACGGGTTGAAACTTGAAAACTTTGCCTTGAAGGGTTTTGAAAATCGTAGTTTATTATAGCCATTTAATCAAATAATTGTGAAATTTTTGAAACCACATTAAGCATTTGCGTTGGTTGTGTTTGAAAAGCCCATTTATCACTTCATTTTATAATTAAGACTTTAAAAAAACATAAGTTTATAAAGACTTAACTTAACAAACAAAATAAATCGAAAACCTAAGTTGTGGAAGCCTTATTATAAAAATATTCCCGAAAATTAAAATTCAAATGAAAATTCAAAAATAGTCTATATAGATAATAATCTTGATGGCCCCTCGAGTTTGCCTCGGCTTCCATGTCCACGATCTATTGCTCATCTGAAAAGTTGGGGAAAAATAATAGGGTGAGTCACCAAGACTTAGTGTGCAAATCCGAAAACACATAAAAGCCTTGGGCCCACAAACACATTATGGGCCTTGGCCCACACAATGGCAACAGAATATTTCATGCAACATGGCCCATCCCAAACCTAAGAGTCCATCCTCTACACACCCCCGTACCAACCTTCACACCGTGGGGATTTCTACAATCAACCCTCCATCCGCTACACACCATATCGATAGCTGTGCTGCCTGTCATAAAGACCGATCACTATGTGACCTATGTGGCAAAGTCACCGATCGCTATGCGACCTCAGTAATACATTATGGTATTTCGATAGCTATGCTGCCTGTCATAAAGACCGATCACTATGTGACCTATGTGGCAAAGCCACCGATCGCCTCATGACCTGCTCCCCTTCCTCATATCAATCAATCCCATCCCATGCATATATACATGCAAAAATCAAAACATTAAGCCATCTAAATAGATCTCAGACTTTCACATACTTTGATACATATAGAGAAGTTTCTATGATTACGTACCTGGCATCCCTTGCCTACCCCTTCTGGGTAATACGATTGTTCATATAGCCTCTCTTTCCGGCTTTTAGCCCACACAAATTAATGAGTGTGATAGAGATCTACACACCTGATTACCGACAGGACAGTACTTTCTATGTCGACACTATTAGTAGCCGCTACGACTGCTAACAATCTAAGATTTTGTTTTGAAGAAGGTCCACAACTTAGTGGCCAATCCCGAACTGCTGACACCGCTCGCTTCTTAAACTTAGGGGTTGGTTTAACAGATCCAATCCCCTCCTTTGCCTGATCGATATTTGATTTCATCAAAAGACCTTATCAGTTGCTACCATCAACATATGGTTAAGATCACAATTACGATAGCGAATCTAACGAAAATCTAAAGAGAACCCCTTACCTTGAAATCCCGAAATTAGAGACTAGCAGTTTTTAACTTTTAGATCTAGACGATCTACTTCAATTTCTGAATGTCGTCCAAAAAGAAAACACAAGAAACCAACAATCCATTAGCTTTTCGACTTTTTCTTCCAAAACCTGAAACAGAAAGAAGGGAACAGAAGAAATCGGCACTTACCCTATCACAGGAGATTCGGCTACCCTTAGGAGTTTTCAGCTTCTTGCGAAAAATCAAAAAGAGAAGAGGATAGGAAAAAATCTATATAGATTCGGCTTTTAGTGAAGAGATCGATAAAAGAGAATAGGAGGTATTCGGCTATGGAGATGAGAAGAAAGTTCAGAATTTCAGCTTTTGAAGGGAAAGATGTTGAGAAGAATTGGGTGATTTCAGCTTTGTAGAAGAAAGAAGAGAAAGAATCATCGACTTTCAGCTTTTGCATAGAATTGAATATGAGAGAATAGGCTTAGGAATTTCAGATTTTACAGAGAATGGGAGAATAGAGAAACCTTAATGTCGAAAATAAAAAGGTATTCCCCTCACTTAAACATAATTTCGGCAACTACTTCTCAAAAATCGAAGATGCCCCTTTCGATAACTTAAAATTGATCAACTAATAAGGGAAAATTTCGGCACCCCTATAGTATAACAAAAACCGATTCCTCCTCCCCTTAGAGTTGGAAATTCAGCCACCACCTTGACTAATAGATAAGTCCTAACTTTTCTCCCTTATCATTACCTGATCTCTCATCCACAAGTGACCCAAATATAACCACCTCTTCCTCCCTTTATCTACCACATTATCAGCTATATTACTTACATTATCCCATTCATTATATCTCCTATTTTTTTAAGCCTTGTTGCCGTCCAACCTCTTCCACTTAATTACCGAAAATAAGCTAAATTAAATTAAAATAATTGGGCCTCATGCGACTCAAACTTGAGCCTCCACAATTGACGCCAACTCCCTGCCCTCTAAGTGGCTTCATTTTGCCACTGGGCCACAAGCCTATTTTTGTCTTAATTTTACAGATAATATCTCTTAATCCTCATTCTAACAAGCTTCCCTTTAAAGTGCCAAAGCAGAAAATTGAACTAAGACCTCGGCCCAATTCCTGAGCCCATCCTGGACCCATAACACTTATACTAACATAACCACACATTAAACGCACAGGCCCATAAATTTAGGATGTTACAAACATAGACCCGTGTCTCTGCCCATGTGGACAAAAATAGGCCATTTGCAAGGCTAATTTTCCACCCTTAACTCATCCTTACCTAAACAACCAAAATGGTACCATTTCAACAGACAATAGGCAGCCAAAATCATCATTCAAATGCATAATTTATACCATATTCAATTCAACCAAATTCAATACTCAACTCAATGCCAAATACCTATTCAAAACCTATATCATCAAGCTTTCATTCACAAGCACATGACTTCTCAAATTATCAACTTCAGCCATACTATATAGATCATTTACCAAACTCAAAATATAACCATTTGAGCAATTATGAAACTATAACCATATTTATACCAAAACATACCAAAATAAGCCATCACTCATGACTATATATACAAAAACAAACTTATACATTTACAAGCCAACTATCATGTCTACATTGACAACCCAAGTACCATAACTAGCCTATACATGCCATATACCAAATATACAATTCAAAGGTACAAACTTAGATGTCCGATAGTGTGATGATGTTCCCGATGACTCCCAGATCCAAGCTAGCATTGATTTTCTATAAAACGTAGGAAAATAACATGAAGTAAGCTTCATAGCTTAGTAAGCTCGTAAGTGAGCAATTCAATGCATCAAATAAATACAAATCAACCAATTGTACATAACATCACCATATACACAATAGCAACAAACCTTTCTCATGTTTTAAAACATGATCAAATACCATTTCATCAACTTTCTCTGTTTAATACTCGAATAGGATCTGTACGTACCTGTATCGTCTCATACTAGCCTCTTTCTCAATCATCTCATTCATTTACCCGTTGAACCATTCAGAATAGATGTCGGATATTCAAATATCTCAATCAATAAGTACCTATACCATGGTCCGTAGCCAAATCAAGGTAACTTATCCCGGAGTACCTATACCATAGTCCGTAGCCAAATCAAGGTAACTCCTTTCCGAAATACCTATACCATGGCCCATAGCCAAATCAAGGTATCATTCGCACCCGTAATGCTGATATCATGGCCTGTAGCCAACACAATAACTTAATGACATGTCACTTGCATCCTAAACTACTCCTAAAGTTCAACCGGGGAGTTTCACTTCTAGATTTCATCGTCGAACACCTCCGTAGAGTCATATTCACAATTCAAACATTATCCATAATCTCATAACCATAGTTTATGTATTATCAAAGCATATAACATACATTTATAATGAAATTACTACATACGAACTTACCTTGGGTATAAAAATGGCGAAATGAGTAAATTACTCGATGAGCTTGCCTTTCCCCTGATCTAATTCCGGATTCTTTCTTTCTTGATCTATAAGTATTAAAAATTAACTCATTTAATCACATATTCATTCAATTTGGTCCAAAAACACACATTTGGGCATCTTTACACATTAGCTCCTAAACTTTCACATTTAATCAATTTAGTCCCTACTTCACAATTACACAAAATTCACACAATTCAATTTAACTTATGCTTAGCCGATTTATACATGAGCCCCTAGAAGCCCAAAACTTTCATTTATTTCACATTTCATCCACCCAATTTACACTTTTAACAATTAAATCCCTTTTTGACATTTTTGTCAAAAATTACTTTACAAAACATTCAAATCTATCAACAAATAGTCATTTTCCATTATCAAACATACAAAATCTCAAATATTCATCAATGGAACTTCACAAAATCATGAAAAAATTTGAAAATTAAGGCACGGGTTAGCTAGAATACGAAGCAACAATTACAAAAACATAGAAATCATCAAAAACGGATCAAAACCGTACCTTAATTGCTTGAATATACTAGGCCGAATGAAGAACCCTAGTTGTTCTTATTCTTCCTTTAAAATTCGTCTAGAGGAAAGATGATAACATGAAATTCCTATTTGTTTTATTATAATATATCATTTAATAACTAATTACCAATTTTAACATTAATGAATATTAATAATAACACCAAATGACATGCCAATATCATCCATTAACTATCAAATGGTTTAATATCATCATAAGGACCTTTTGTTTAATAAATCATAGCAATTAAACACCTTTAACAAGTAGAATGCAACTTTTTCATTTTACTCGATTTAGTCCTTTTTTCAAATTGAGCTATTAGACGATAAAATTAGCTCACAAAATTTTCACACATACATGCTGTCATGTTGTAAACACATAAAATAATATTACATAATTTTTTGACATCGAATTTGTGGTTTTAAAACCACTATTCCGATTTAGCTAAAATTGAGTTGTTACAGCTCTCCCCCTTAGGGATTTTCGTCCCCAGAAATCTTACCAGTAAATAGGTTTGTATATTGCTTTTTTATAGCATCTTTGGGTTCCCATGTAACTTTTTCAACCTCGTGTTGATTCCATAATACTTTCACTAACACTATTTTTTATTTCTCAGCTCTTTGATCTCACGAGCTAGAATCTGAATTAGTTCTTCACTATACGACAAATCTGAATGAATCTTAAGCTCAAAACGAGAAATAACGTGTGAATGATACGTGAAACACATTATGTATTTTCTCTAATTCAGACTGTAAAGATAGTCGATATGCCACGTGTCCAATTCGCTAGATAATCTCATACGGTCCAATGAATCGCGGACTCAATTTCCCTTTCTGACCAAACCATAATATCTTTTTCCACGGTGACACTTTCAAAAACACTTTATCCCCGATCTAGAATTCAATATCTTTTTTTTTCAGGTCTACATATGATTTCTGTCGATCTGACGCTGCTTTCAGACTATTGCGAATCACTTTCAATTTTTCTTCAGTCTCTCTGATCAGATCAACCCCGTGAATCTTATTTTCACTGAGCTCACTCCAATACAATGATGTTTGAAATTTACAACTGTATAGAGCTTCGTATGGTGCCATCTTTATACTCGATTGAAAACTATTATTGCAAGCAAATTCAATCAATGATAGGTATTTCTCCTAGCTACCCTCAAACTCAAGAATGCAACATTGTAACATATCCTTGAGTATTTGAATAAATCAATCAACTTGGCCAGCTATCTACGGATGAAACGCGGTATTGAAATGTAGCTTTGTACCCAGTGTGTCTTGCAGTTTCTTCCAAAACCACGATGTGAACCTCGAATCTCTATCCGAAATAATGGAAATAGGTACCCCGTACGATCTCACAACCTCGGAGATATATAACTCAGCTAACTTATCAAGCGAGAAATCCTTACGTACAGGAATGAAAAGAGCTGATTTTGTCAATTGGTCAACAATAACCCAGATTACATTTTTCTTTCTTGGAGATAGAGGTAAACTCGATACAAAATCCATAGTCACTCTATCCTATTTCCACTCGAGAATCATGATCGGCTGCAATAAACCTGACGGTACTTGATGCTCAACTTTGACTTGCTGACAAATTAAACATTTCGAAACAAACTCGGAGATATCTCTTTTCATGCTGTGCCACCAATATAACTATTTCAAGTCATTATACATTTTCGTGCTTCCCGAATGAACAGATAAACGACTACTATGTGCTTCATTCAAAATCATCTGAATCAACTCTGAATTTCTCGAAACACATATTCAATCTTGGAATTTCAAACAATCATCAGAATCAATTTGAAACTCTAAATCCGAATTTGACTCACATTGAACCCATTTTGCTTGTAATTCATTATCAAACTTTTGAGCCTCATAAATATGTTCTATAAAAAATAGTCTCGCTTTCAACTCGACTACAAATGAACCATCGTTGAAAAATCCAAATGTGTGTTTAAAGCACGTAAAGCAAACGAGGACTTTCGGCTTAAAGCATCAGCAACTACGTAAACTTTCCCCGGATGATAATCAGTCACTAATTCATAATCTTTTAGCAATTCTAACCATCTCCGCTATCGTAAATTCAATTTTTTCTGAGTCACCAGATATTTTAAACTTTTGTGTTTAGTATAAATATGACACTTCTCACCAAATAAATAATGACGCCAGATTTTCAATACGAACACTATCGCGGCTAACTCAATATCGTGCGTCGGATAATTCTTTTCATGCGGCTTCAACTGTCTCGAGGTATAAGCTACAACTTTGCCTTCCTGCATCAAAACACAACCCAGGCCATTTAATGATGCATTACTGAAAATTATGAATTCTTTACCCGATTCAGGCTGAACTAATACTGAAGCTTCAGTCAAGAAAGCTTTTAACTACTCAAAACCTTTCCAGCATTTATATGACCACTCGAACTTAACATCTTTTTGAAGCAATCTTGTCAACAGAGTTGCAATCTTCTAAAAACCTTTTACAAATCGTCTATAATATCCCGCTAGTCGCAAAAAACTGTAGACCTCAGAAACATTTCTTGGAGGCTTCCAATCTATAATCGTAGATATTTTACTCAGATCAACCCGGATACCATCAGTTGAAACAATATGTCCCAGAAATCCAACCTCTCACAACCAAAATTAACATTTGCTGAACTTTGCAAATTACTACTTATATCGCAGAGTCTGTAGTACAAGTCTCAGATGCTCAGCATGTCCAGATTCATCATGTGAGTAAATCAAAATGTCATCAATGAATACAAAGACAAATCGATCTAGGTACGATTTGAAAATCCTGTTTATTAAGTCCATAAAGACAGCAGGTGCATTCATTAGTCTGAAAGGCATAACAAGAAATTCGTAATGCCCGTAACTTGTTCTAAATGAAGTTTTTGGCACATGCGAGTCTTTCACTCGCAACTGGTAATAACCTGATCTCAAATTGATTTTTGAAAACACTGTTGCCCCTTTCAACTAATCAAACAAATCATCAATCCGAGGTAGAGGGTATTTGTTCTTTATAGTCACTTTATTCAACTGTCTGTAGTCTATACACATTCTCATCATGCCATCTTTCTTTTTCATGAACAACACAATTGCATCCCAAGGAGAGAAACTCGGACTAGCAAAACCTTTATCTGTCAACTATTGTAACTGAGCTTTCAATTCTTTTAACTCTTTCAGGGCCATTCTGTATGGAGCTATTAATATCGACGTAGTTCCCGGTACTAAATCAGTGCCAAATTTAACCTCTCGGATCGGTCATAAACCTGATAACTCTATAAGAAATACATCCGGATATTCATATACAACTGGCACTGATTTGATCTTCTTTTCAGTCACTTTCTTATCAAACTTGTAACACCCCTAACCCGTAACCGTCACCGGAATAGGGTTAAGAGGCATTATCGGACAATCAGAACATTTCAAATCCATTTCACAACACAATGTCAATTATCATTCAATCATATCCAAATTTAATCATATAGTCCTTTATTAAGGTCTACGAGACCATAAACACATGTCAGAAAGACGTCGGGACTAAATCGAACACATACGAAAATTTTCAAAATTCAAACATTTTTCAAAATTACAGAGGTCACACGCCTGTGTGGGTAGGCCGTGTGCCTCACACGGCCTCGGACACGCCCATGCGACCAAGCCTTGGAAAAATAGGGCATACCTACTGACTTGTCCACACGGCCTGAGACACGCCCGTGGTCAACACTAACTTGCACCACACGGCCAGTCACACGCCTGTGTGTTCAGCCTGTGGTCGAGTCTAACTTGTTTCACTTGGAAAACTTAAACATCACAGTCGAGCCACAAGCCTGTGTGCTCAACCGTGTTGGCAATTATAGGCCATTTTCAAGGCCAAATTACCATCCACACTTTAGAATCACCTATATGCATTAAATCAATACCAATTCATAAATCAAAATACAACCAAACATGCCAATACAAGCGCCAATCCATCATTAACCATACCATCTATAGCCATGCTCAAACTGGTCTCAAATAAGTCCAACCAAAATACAAATTTCACATCCTAAATCATGTTAGCAAAACATCATTTAATCAAGCCATATATTCACACATAAAATACCATTTCCTTCAACTAATTCAAGCATGAAAATTACCATTTCCAACTTTACTATTTCATACCACTTTCATCATTATCATTGTCTCTCATATGACTATCAACATTTAACTTTCTAGCCACATTACATGACAATATCCTACATTACAAAACATACCATGACTTCTAGCCTATTCATGCCATATACTAAATATGTACATCTTTCAAAAATACCAAAATAGATAGCCGATAGTGTAATAGATCCGCTGATGATCCCCGGATCTGAGCTAGCTTTACTGGCACTATAAAACAGAGAAACATATTATACAGTAAGCTTATGAGCTTAGTAAGTTCGTAACATAACACATTAAATTTGTTATCTTAAACACAATGCACAAAATGAATCCATCACATAGATCAACTCTCAAATGTTCACACCATATCATTCATAGCTAGTAATCTCAACTCAACCAATCATAAATTCATATACAATCTCATCAAACACAAAGGATCAATGCATACCTTATCCAACACATAGTTACTCACCATCCATGCTAATTTGTGCTCAATATCGCATTTCAATCAACCTTTATTATTCATTAGGTTTAATCGCACACTTAGTGCCAAATTTGTAGTCGAAGCTTAATTGCCATCGCATACATAGTGCCTATATTGTAAATCGAACTTATCTCGGTATCGCACACACAGTGCCAAACTGGAGGGGTTACTGACTTGGGTCACACGGCCAGTACGCCCATGTGCCAGCCCATGTGCCACACATGTAGACATGCCCGTGTGTCTAGGCTGTGTCAAACCTGTAGGGTTACTGACTTAATTCAAAGGGTTACCCCAGGGGACACACGGCCGTTGATAAACCGTAAAAGTAACATATTTTAATCCCACATTTAGCATACTTTTGAATCATTTATTCCCTGAATTGTGTAAAAAGGTGCTTTTAATCCTTTCTTTTCATGTTTTATACTCAAGAAGGCACCTAGGGATGAAAAGAATGATAAACAGGCCTAAAACGGACCAAATTGGGCCAAAGTGGAAATCAAAATGGCCTGGGCCCAAGACCACACTTCTGTACCTCCGTAATTTAATCTAACACGGCCTAGACCCTGAAACACACGGGCGTGTCTCTTCAACAGACTCGACCACGGCCTGAAATCGATTCACATAGACGTGTGCCATAATCGTGTCCCTGTCACGGCCAAGAGAAGTTTTACTCAAATTTGGATACTTAGAGGCAAAGAAACACATTCCAAAGCCTATTCAAATACCTTAGTAGAAATTTCACTTAGATTAGGATACTTAGGGGCCAAGTAAAGCATTCCAAGAGCCTATATAAACACCCTAAGCATTTCGGGATTGAAACACCCCACACCCGGCCCACGAGCCTGAACCAAATTTGGTATGTTCCTCAAGTAAACTGGTTTCAAGTTCTTTTGTAACTTAGAGAAAACTTGTGTGATTTAAAAAAAATATTGTTTTGGGTTGGGCTTGTGTTGAAACGGATTCAATTTTATTTTGAAAACCCATTTTAATATTAAGTGATAAAACATTTAGAGTATATATAAAAAAAATGAATTACTTAGTCTTTAACTCAATAAAAATTTGTAACATAATTAAACAATAAACAGAAATAAAATGGTTCACCATGGCCTTATGGCTTTATTACATCAAACAAATCCAAATAGTTCAAAGTACTTAAATGAAATAAAAATGTCCATTAAAAATAAAAACTTCCAAGTTGAGCATGGCCACCACATGTTCTACCATCCCGGTCCATCACTGTTCGTCACTTGAAACATGGTCCCACAACGGGGTGAGTCAACAGACTCAATGTGTACACAGTACTAAATCATAATCGAATCAGGCATAACAATTATTACACATTCATATCATAGCATACAAATTATGATGCATTCCCAAAACCCAAACCTATTAAGCCATCCGCTACACTCCCCCGTACCAACCTGTACACGGTGGGACTACTAAGTCGACCCTCCTTTTGCTACACTCTATATCGCAGTCTTAGGTCACCGTATTCGTGGTCTTAGGTCACCACGTTTAGATTTCTATGGTCTTAGGTCACCACATTCAGATTACTGTGGTCTTAGGTCACCACATTCAGATATCACGGTCTTAGGTCACCGTGTTTGTGGTCTTAGGTCACCACATTCACTTCCCCAAAAATAAACCCATATGCCCCATATAATATTAATATGCATAAATATGCCAGAGTTCACATTCTTATTCTTATTCTCATGTTACAATTAACATATTTCATAATCCTAGTAGGAGTAGGAAACGTACCTGAGTATTTTGTACCATAACATGGTACCTTAGCCACTTTCATATTCTTAATATCACATATATTAATTAAAGGTAGCCATAAAACATATTATGATATAGTGTGGGGTACACACCTAATTCGCTTAGCAATTCCTTGAGATCCCGAAAAGCTTGATCTAATGATTAGATCCTTAATCCCTTTGGTACCGATTTGATGATTATTCAAATCTCGAAATTGCTGCTATGCTTCTTCTTGTATTCGGCCAAGCACTAAATCTCATCAGGGGCTAGTTTCGGATTTTTAAACAAATTAAAGAATAGATCTAAATACCAAATCAAGCCTTGGCCGAACATACCTATATACTTACCTTCCAAATCTTAAATCCCGAAATAGATCCTTGCTTTCTTAATGCTATCGAAAATCCTATAAGCATATGTTGATTGATTTCTAACACTTAATCATCATTAATTGGCCTATGGCCGAATATCGGATGTCTTACCTTGAAGCTTTAAATCTCGAAAAATCCTCCTTTTAGTCGACTACTCTAATAATCCCAAAAGATCCTTCCATATTTCGGCAACCACAATATTAATGGGGTTAGACCTAGATTTCGACAAATCTTAAAAGAAAAAGGATGAAACCGAATGAAATCTTATCCTTACTTGAAGAAATCGATTGCACCTTCACTTCAACCTTCAGAGATTCGGCTATGGCTAGATGATGATCTCACAACTTTCGGCTTTTGGAGGGATTAGAAAGAAAAGAGAAGGAAGAATAAAGATGGAGGATTCGGCTAGAACACAAGGTATTTTGGCTTGGCAAAAATAAAAGAAGAAGAAGATTTGGTGAAGAGAATTCGGCAAAGGCTTTCAAAGAACAGAAAATAATGCAGAATGGCCTCTCTTTTCCTTTTATAGCCGAAATTACTAACTTAGAATCCCTTACTTTTGATAGCTTTATCTCTTTAATTATCACCTAAAATAAAAGATAATTCAGCAACTATCTTACTTAGCCAAAATTATTAAACTCAAAGTCCCTTACTTGGCCATCACTTCTCCCTTATTTTCCTAATTAAAGAATAATTCCTCATTTATCTCTTGAAAATAATCTAAAATAAATCCATTATTTATCCCTTATTATCTCCTTGAAAATAATTTAAGGTAAATCATCATTTATCCATCTATTTATCTCTTAAAATAAAAAGAATAAAAGCTCTTAACTTATAGCCTTGTGCCGTCCCTTGCTGCTAGTCTCTGCTGCAAAATAAAACTTTTATTTTGCTTCCCCTGTAGCTCGAACCTTGGCCCAATACCCTTGTATGTGGCGCCATTTCCAGAGGCGCTAAGTGGCATCTCCAGGCCACTTTTCCAAGCCCGTTTGTGTGTCATATTTCACATACATTTTCTCTTAAGGCCACCTTGCCTTAGTTTCCTCCTTTAAAACTCAACATTTTCTAAGTCATTTCCTTACATTTCCAAGTTTCCAAAAACATTCATTTCCCTCCTTTAAACTTAACATTTCCTTACATTTCCAAGTTTCCAGAAATGTTCACTTTCCTCTTTTAAACTTAACATTTCCTTACATTTCCAAGTTTCCAAAATGTTCACTTTACTCTTTTGAAACTTAACATTTCTAAATCATTTCCTTACATTTCCAAGTTTCCAAAAATGTTCATAATACATTCATAACACATAGGACATGTCACTTCGTACAATTAACCCGAAAATGCATAGGCCCTTTTTAGGATGTTACAGGGATATTGATTCAAGTTGGATGTGCTTAGGTGGTGAAGCAAAAGTCCCTTCCCAAGAGTAGGTCTAGCATAATTAAGCGGATTTGACCGCGCGCCTAGAGATAAGGTGACGAGATTTTGCCAAATTTGGGTGAAACCTAATATGAGAGTCCATAGATCGAGTTAATACGAATCTAGGGGTTTTAATTAGAAAGAGATTTCAATTAATCAACCTAGGGTTAGACGTTATTCGCCTCGAGAGAGGGTTTAATATAAATTAGGGAATCCTACAAATCAAGTCAAGTGAATAAATCGTCTAGTTTAGTGTTAGATAACATGTAAAGTCTAGGTGGATTCTTCCTAAGGGTATCATCTTAGTCAACTGAGTTTTCCTAAAGTTATTTCTTCAATTTATTCTTTTTGTCTTTGAATCTTAGCTTAGTAATCAATTAGTTTTAGATTAAACAAGCAATCACTTAATATTTAGGCTAAATAATAGAAAAAAGGTTAGTATTAGTACTTTTAGTTCTTTTGGGTTCGACAATCCAGTCTTGCCTAAGCTATTCTACTGTTCGATAGGTGTACTTGCCTTAAGTCGTTGTCAGAGTTAGTTTCCAGGTTCGATCATTCTCTTTATAAATTTTAAAACTCGACAAAACAACGATCAAGTTTTTGGCGCAGTTGTTAGGGACCTAAAATATTAAGAAAGCCCTATTTTATTACTTTAGCCATTATTTTTATTTTTTTTCGTAATTTATTTTTTTATTTTTTATTTTAATTTAAACTTGCTAATTTTCTTTCTTTCATTTCCAACATAGGTACCTCTAGTTTATGACTAGAAGGATCCTGAAAGGACCACTAGTATATGACAGTGATATTGAAGCTACCGCTCGCAGGAATTGCAGATAAATTAGGTGATAAACCGTAAAAGTAATATAATTTAACCCCATATTTAGCATACTTTTGGATGATTTAGCCTTTAATTTATGTAAAAAGGTGCTCTTAATCCTTTCTTTTCATGTTTTATACTCAAGAAAGCACCCGAGGATGAAAAGAACGAGAAATGGGCTTAAAATGGACCAATTTGGGCCAAAGTGGAAATCGACACGACCTGGACTTCAATTTACACGGTCGTGCCTCAATCAACAGAATCGAAACACGGCCTGGACCATGATTCACACGGCCATGCCTCAATCAACAGAATCAAAACACGGCCTGAAGAGATTTACACGGGCATGTGCCATGGCCATGGCCCTATCATGGAAAAGATGAATTTCACTTGAAAAAGGATACTTAGGGAGAAAGAAACGCATTCCAAGAGCCTATATAAAGACCCTAAGTGTAACCTGAAAGGGGGCGATCAGTTAGGCAGTCAGCTAGGCCAAGGCGCCGAGCCACATCAGAATCACTCGAAGATAGCCAGTTGATTCATCTCAAGAAGCCGAAAAACTACTCAAGACATCGGATCTCTCCTTCAATTCCTTCAGGGGGTTTTAGGGATTTCTTATGTTTTGTTTTATCTTTTCTCTTAAGATGTTTTCTTTTATCATTATGACTAAACCCTTCAGATACTTGAAGGGGATGAAACCTAGATGAATCTTGTTATTGTTTTCTAAACTATATGGCAAATACTTAGTTTGTTCTTAATTTTCTGTGCTTAATTCTTGTGTTGATATTTTGGGATATTGATTCAAGTTGAATGTGCTTAGGTGGTGGAGCAAAAGTCCCTGCCTAAAAGTAGATCTAGCATAATTAAGCGGAGTTGATCGCGCACCTAGAGATAGGGTGATGAGATTTTTCCAAATTAGGGTGAAACCTAATATGGGAGTCCATAGATCGAGTTAATACAATTCTAGAGGTTTTAATTAGAAAGAGATTTCAATTAATCAACCTAGGGTTAGAAGGTATCCGCCCCGAGAGAGGGTTTAATATAAATTCGGGAGTCTTACGGATCAAGCTAAGTGAATAAATCGCCTGGTTCAGTGTTAGATAACAAGTGAAGTCTAGGTGGATTCATTCTAGGGTATCAACGTAATCAATTGAGTTTTTCTAAAAATTATTTCTTCAATTTGTTCTTTTTGTCTTTGCCTCTTTAGCTTAGTAGTTAGTTAGTTTTTTTTTTTTAGTTTAATCAATCAATCACTTCGTATTTAGGCTAAATAATAGAGAGAAAGTGAGTATTAGTACTTTTAATTCCCTTGGGTTTGACAATCCGGTCTTGCCTAAACTATACTACTATTCGATAGGTGCACTTGCCTTAAGTCGTTGTTAGAGTTAGTTTCTAGGTTCGATCATCCTTTTTATAAATTTTAAAACTCTACAAATTCAGACGATCATTAGGCGAGCCCTAAATTACACAGAAGAAGAGCAACAAGGCATATCCAATCCTACTGAAGGGATGGACGAGAATAATCCACCACCACAAGATATGGCAGAAAACAATGCTCTATGTACTATGTATGATTATGCTAAACCTCATTTAACAGGAGCAGAATCGAGTATTGTTAGGCCTGCTATAGCTGCTAACAATTTTGAATTAAAGCCTAACACTATACAAATGATTCAACAATTTGTTCAATTTGATGGTTTGTAGGAAGAAGACCCAAATACCCATATAGCTAATTTTTTGGAGTTCTGTGATACCTTTAAAATAAATGGCGATTCTGATGATGCCATACGTCTTCGGTTATTTCCCTTTTCATTAAAGAATAAAGCCAAATAGTGGTTCAACTCATTACCACGAGGGTCAATCACCACATGGGATCAAATGACCGAAAATTTTTAATTAAAATATTTCCCACCGACCAAAACGGCCAAATTACGAAATGATATTTCTTCTTTTGTGCAGATGGATTTAGAGACATTATACGATTCATGGGAGAGATACAAGGATCTCTTGAGAAGGTGTCCGCACAATGGTTTACCCTTATGGCTCCAAGTCCAAACTTTCTATAACGGTGTAAACCCCTCAACGAGGCAACTAATTGATTTAGCCGCCGGTGGAACCCTGAACAATAGAACTCCTAAAGCAGCCTATGAGTTTATTGAAGAGATGTCATTGAATAACTATCAGCGGTAGGTTACAAGGACAAAACCAAAACAATCAGGCCGGGAATAGTGATCCCAGAAAAAATTCAGGAAGTGTCACTTCTCCCTTCTCTTTTGATTTCAGTATCACATGATTATTTATCTATCTTTGTACATTTAAGGCAATGTACATCTTAAGTGTGGGGGGTAAAAGTGCCTAACTTTTTGCATTATTCTCAAATCCCTCAATTATATCTAGTTCTTAAGTAATTTCCTCATATTACTAATTAGGATGAAATTTTTGATAATTTATGATTCTTATTGATATGTTTTTGAGTAAGTCATATTTAATTGTGAATTGATGATTTAAATTTTAAGATACTAGAGAATCAAGCATGATAAGTCTATTTTTCAAGAATAAAAAATTTTCTAGGTTGTCGAACTGAATTTGAATATTACATTGAAATTTGAAATTTACAGGGATTGATGTCAAATACCCATAATTTTTGTGAGATTTGAGCCTTATAGAGCATATATTCTTTTTCATGTTCACTTTATTGATTATGAGTGTGTCAACGCTGAATTGTTATTCTAAAACTTGCCTCGATTATACATGTCAAGACCACATTATTGATTTGATATACTGAGATGATAAAGGCACCTAGGTTTTAACCCACTCACTCCACTAAAAAGCCTACCTACATAATTAACCCCTAGTGAACCTCTTTGATCCTAAGAACCCTTTTTATTGATTCACCCACTAATATTAACCCAAAACCCCGCTCGTATTTGTTATCACCATTCCTTTGACACCCTTCTATCGAGAATTGATTTGATCAGTTGCCTAATTACTTTATTTTAGTTGATAAAGTTCTTTCTTATATTATGTAAATATTTTATTTGTTCTTAAAAAATATAAAAATAAAAAATAGAAGTATATTCATTATTAGTTCTGTAATTAAGTGAGCCTATATGTTTAATTTCAATATCTTGAAAAAGAAGCTCGTATTATTTGTATTTTCATGTGATGTAATTATTTAGATTATTAGTTCAATTCTTTTTCTAAACGTTAGGTAGTTTTTCAGGTCAATCTCGATTCTAACCTTCCAATTCAGCCTTTATCCATACCTTTAACCTAAGCCCCGTTACAACCCTGTTTAAGACCTTTTGATTTGTGTATCATCTCATGTTATAGTTGTGGAGATTTGATTTTTAGGCAAGCCTATGGGATTAACTTTTCAGGTTTGAGTTATTAGTGCTTTTTCCTAAACCTTAAACACTTTGAGTGCTTTGAGTGAATCTTTAGTGAGGATGTCAATCCTTGTCAGATTTGAACTAGAGGTAATTATTTAGATAAAGGGAGACACTTATGTTTTCATGCTACAAATATATGACTTAGAATTGTTTGAATCTTTAGGAGTCTTTGAGTTAAATTATCCACGTATAAATTATCTATGAATTATGATGAGGCATTGTTAATGAGAATTATGAATTGTGGAAAGTTCGTTTTAATTGTAAGTTGAGAATTTTTCTTGAGGACAAGCAAAAGCTTAAGTGTAGGGATATTTGATAAACAGTAAAAGTAACATATTTTAATCCCACATTTTTATCATACTTTTGGATGATTTATTCCCTGAATTGCGTAAAATAGTGCTCTTAATCCTTTCTTTTCATGTTTTATACTCAGGAAGGCATCTAGGGATGAAAATAATGAGAAACGGGCCTAAAATGGACCAAATTGGGTTAAAGTGAAAATTGACACAGTCTGGGCCCAAGACTACACCGTCGTGCCTCCCTAATTTAATCTAACATGGCTGGACCCAGAAACACACGGGCATGTCTCTTCAGTAGACTCGACCACGGCCTGAAATCTATTCACAAGGGCCTGTGCCATGACCGTGTCCCTGCCGCAGCCAAGAGGAGTTTTACTCAGATTTGGATACTTAGAGGCAAAGAAACACATTCCAAAGCCTATTCAAACACCTTAGTAGGAATTCCACTTAGATTAGGATACTTAGGGGCCAAGTAAAGCATACCAAGAGCCTATATAATCACCCTAAGCATAACCTTCAAGGGGGGCGGTTAGCTAGGCCAAGGAGCCGAACCAAAAAGGTCAGATTTGTAGGAATCACTCGAAGATTGCCAGTTGATCCATCTCAAGAAGCCGAAATTCTACTCAAGATGGCAAATTTCTCCTTCAATTCTTTTAGGGAGTTTTAGGGATTTCTTTTGTTTTGTTTTATCTTTTCTTCTGAGATGTTTTCTTTTATTGTTATGAACTAAACCCTTCAGATGCCTGAAAGGGATGAAACCTAAGACGGATCTTGTTATTTTTTTCTGAACTATACGATAAATTTTTTATTTGTTCTTAATTATGTGAGCTTAATTCTCGTGTTAATATTTTTGGGATATTGATTCAAGTTGGATGTGCTTAGGTGGTGGAGAAAAAGTCCCTGCCTAAGAGTAGATCTAGCATAATTAAGCGGAGTTGATTGCGTGCCTAGAGATAGGGTGACGAGATTTCACCAGATTAGGGTGAAACCTAATATGGGAGTCCATAGATCGAGTTAATGTGATTCTAGGCGTTTTAATTAGAAAGAGATTTCAATTAATTAACCTAAGGTTAGACGTTATTCGCCTCAAGAGAAGGTTAATATAAATTAGGGAATCCTACAAATCAAGTAAAGTGAATAAATCGTCTGGTTCAGTGTTAGATAACAAGTAAAGTCTAAGTGGATTAATAAACCGTAAAAGTAACATATTTTAACCCCATATTTAGTATACCTTTGGATGATTTATCCCTGATGTATGTAAAAATGTGCTCTTAATCCTTTCTTTTCATGTCTTATACTCAAGAAAGCATATAAGGATTAAAAGAACGTAAAACGGGCTTAAAACGGACCAAATTGTGACAACCCAAGAAATCGACATGGCCTGGACTTCAAGAGACACGACCGTGCCTCGTCAAATTACTTCACACGGCCATGCCACAATTTACACGGCCGTGCCCTAATTGATAGAATCGAGACACGGCCTGAAGATGATTTACACAGGCGTGTGCCATGGGCGTGCTCCTGCCACGGGAATGAGCAATTTCACTCGGATTTGGATGCTTGAAGCCAAAGAAACATACTCCTAAGTCTACTTAAACACCTTAATAGTAATTCTACTTGAAGGAGGTACTTAGGAGCCAAGTAAAACATCTAAAGAGCCTATATAAACAACCCAAGGCAGCCGTTCTAGGGAAGAGAGTTTTGGGCAGATTTTTCTGCCAGAGCTTTTATTCAGGGAATTACTCGAAGATAGCCAGTTGATCTATCTCAAGAAGCCGGAGTTCTGCTCAAGACGGAGGATCTCCTCTTCAATTCCTTTAGGGGGTTTTAGGGATTTCTTATGTTTTGTTTTATCTTTTCTCTTGAGATGTTTTCTTATTTCGTTATGAATTAAACCCTTCAGATACTTGAAGGGGATGAAACCTATGATGGATTTTTTTTCTTTCATTTCTAAATTATATGATAAGTACTTAGTTTATTCTTAATTATGTTGCTTAATTTAATTTGATGTGCTTAGGTGGAGGAGGAATAGACCTTGCCTAAGAGTAGATCTAGCATAATTATGCGGAGTTGATCGCACGCCTATAGATATGGTGACGAGATTTTGCCAGATTAGGGTGAAACCTAATATGGGAGTCTATTGATCGATTTACTGCTCCCTTAGGGGTTATTATAATAGAATGAGAGTTCCACTAATTAACCTAAAGTTAGACGTTATTCACCTCGAGAGAGGTTTTAATATAGGTTAGGGAGTCTCACAGATCAAGCTAAGTAAAGAAGTCATATGAATTAAAAGTTAGATAACAAGAGAAGTCATAGGTGGATTCTTCTTGAGCGTATCATCAAAAATCAACTGAGTTTTTCCATAGTCTTTTCACAAAGTTTCATTCTTTTGTCTTTGCATCTAGTTTAGTTTTTTCATTTGTTTAATAAACCAATCACTCCATATTTTAGGCTAAATAATAGAAAGAAAGTGAGTAGTAGTACTTTTAGGTTCCATTAGGTTCGATAAAATAATCTTGCCTAAACTATACTATTGTTCGATAGGTGCACTTGCCTCAATCGCTGTCATAGTTAGTCTACAGGTTCAATCATTCTTTATAAATATTAAAACTCAACTGTTTGACACGATCAAGTTTTTGGTGCCATTGTCGGGGAACACTAAAATATTTAGAAAGCTCTATTTCTATTACTTTAGCCATTATTTTATTAATTTTTTTGCAATTTACTTTTATTTTTAGTTTAGGTTAATTTTTTATTTACACTAAATTTCTTCCTTTCGTCTCCTAGCAGGTACCTCTAGTTTATGACTAGAAGGAACCCGAGAGGACCTTTAGCGTACGAAAGTGACATTAAAGCTATCACTCGCAGAAATCGCAGAGAAACTAAACGAGTTCTAGACTACCAAAGAGAATAACAACAAGATAGATCCAATCCTATTGAAGGGATGGACGAAAACAATCCACCGCCAAATGTGAAAGAACAGAATGCTCCGCGTATATATGATTATGCTAAACCTAATTTGACAGGAGCAGAATCTAGTATTGTTAGGCCTGTTATAGCTGCTAATAATTTTGAATTAAAGTCTAATACAATACAAATGATTCAACAATTTGTTCAATTTGATGTTTGCAGGACGAAGACTTAAACACTCATATAGCAAATTTTTTAGAGTTCTCTGATACTTTCAAAATAAATGGCGTTTCTGATGATGCCATACAACTTCGGTTATTTCCCTTTTCACTAAGGAATAAAGCAAAGCAGTGGTTGAACTCGTTACCACGAGGGTCAATCACCACATGGGATCAAATGACTAAAAAATTTCTTTTAAAATACTTTCCACCAGCCAAAACGGCCAAATTTAGGAATGACATATCTTCTTTTGTGCAGAATGACTCAGAAACATTATATGATGCATGGGAAAGATATAAGGATCTCCTGAGAAGATGTCCACACCACGGATTACCTTTGTGGCTTCAAGTCCAAACTTTTTACAACGGTGTGAATTCTTCAACGAGGCAAATAATTGACTCATCAGCCGGTGGAACTTTAAATAACAAAACTCCTAAAGCGGCTTACGACTTTATTTAAGAGATGTCGTTGAATACCTATCAATGGCAAATTACAAGGGCCAAACCAACAAAATCAGCAGGAGTTTTTAACATAGACGCAGTAACAATGTTGTCAACACAGGTGGAGATGATGAATAAAAAGCTTGATAATTTATGTTCTTCACAGGTACATCAAGTAATGCAATACGAAGCGAGTGGGAATGTGGCGAATCCTGAGTACCCACCCTACCAACCAGAAGCAGAACATGAGCAGACAAACTATATAGGTAACAATTTCAGATCCAATAATAATCCTTATAGTAACACTTATAACGCAGGTTGGAGGAATCACCCAAATTTTTTGTGGGGAGGACAAGGAAATCAAGGAAATCAAAGGCAACAACCTCCTTCAAATTATCAAAATGAGCCATATCCATAAGAGAAGCAATAAAACCTCGAAGAGATGCTGACAAAATTCATGGCAGCCACAGATTCTCGTTTCCAAAAGACTGAAGCAGCACTTGATGAGCAACAAAAATCGATCAAAGGGATCGAGAATCAAGTTAGAGAACTTACTAGGTTAGTTGGACATCTCACAAAGCTGATTTCTGAACGTCAACAAGGACGTTTACCAAGCAACACAGAAATAAACCCAAAAGAACAGATCCAAGCCATCATAGCTCAAGAGGGTACAAAGGTAGACGAGCCCACCACGGTACAAGAAACCAAGGAAGAAAAAGATAAAATAGAGATAGCACACGAAAAGCCAAAATCAATAATCAAAAAATACAAACCTCGTATACCTTATCCCGAAGCATTAAAAAGAGATGATTCAGAGGAACAGTTCGGTAAGTTTCTTAAACTTTTAAAGAAATTACATATTAACTTACCCCTTCTTAAAGCTCTTTTCCAGATGCCAGACTCGAGGAAATTTTTAAGACAACTCTTGACAGACAAACATAAAATAGACGAAGAGCACCACGTGGGACTAAATGCAACATGCTTGGCAATGTTACAGAATAGACTACCGCAGAAACAAAAAGATCCAGGGAGTTTTATGATTCCATGCTTAATTGGTAGTTTAACTATTGATAATGCGTTAGCTGATCTAGGGGCAAGTATAAATGTCATGCCTTATGCATTGTTTAAACGACTAGGTCTAGGGAAGTCCAAACAAACTAGGATGAGTATTCAACTAGCTGATAAAACTATTAGAAGTCCTAGGGGCATTATTGAAGATGTTGTTGTAAAAATCGATAAATTTGTTTTCCCAGTAGATTTTGTTGTTTTAGACATGGATGAAGATAATTCAATCCCCTTAATTCTAGGAAGACCTTTTCTAGTGGCTGCTAGAACTAAAATTGATGTTGCCATAGGTAAACTTATACTTCACGTAGGAGATGAATCGATTAAGCTTCAAGCTCTCAACTCATCCAAAACAACGGATGATAAAGGTAAGAAAGTCACTTCAATAGATAATCAAATTGTTCAACCTTCACTACAGGAAACATCACAAGGCATCAAACCTGTGCCAACTCATAGCCCCCAAGTTGACAAAGAAGAATCACACAAGAAACAAAACCTTAAGGTCGACAATTTAGAAGAGCAGAAGATACAAGTCAAAGAAAAGCCGGATCCACACGAAGTAAAACCAGAGGAACCGCTAGAAATGCTCGTAGGGACATCAAATCACTTTAAAATAGGAGACCAGGTACTATTAGACAAAGTCGATTCCCACATCACCTCAACAGACCTAAGGGCAAAGGGAGAAATTCTTCTTAAGGTACACGATATCTTCCCACACGAAATAGTCGAGGTAAGCAATCCAATATTTGGCAATTTCAAGGAAAACGCTTCTCAACTTCAAGTTTGTCACAAAAATAGAATTGTGAGCATGAGGGAAGACATTCAAACCTTTAAACCTCCCTAAAATTTTCAAATACGATGATAGTCTAGCTTAAGACTATAAACGAACGTTACTCGGGAGGCAACCCAAGCAGTAACTTAATTTATTTTCAAATTTATTTTCAATTTCTTTTCTTTCCATCCTTCTTTTCTAAATAATTAGTTGTAAACTAACACAATAGTGCAGATTTCCAGGCCACACGGCCCTACACACGGCCGTGTGGACCACTGAACCACCATACTGACAGAGTAGAGGCCATGCAATTCAGGCCAACCACCGTCAGACGTCACGAGCCTAACCACCCTTCCCCACGGGCACCGACAGATCATCACGGCCGTGCCCCTAAACCGTTCGAAGCTACTGACTATCTCCCAACGGGCGTGGCTGACTGAGAAACGGGCATGGGAGACTCAACACGCCTATACCCACGACCGTGCAACGCGACCATGGTCGACTCTGACTACTCAGACACGGGCATGGCACATCAAGAACAAGCGTAGGCAAAGCAACACTCTCCACACCATGGTCGCGCGAGGCAGCCGTGTAACTCGACACGCCCTAGGACCATGGGCGTGTGAACGTGCCGGATTTGAGATACTATGTAAACCCCACAGCCCTTCCTTTTCTTCCCATCTTTTCTCTTCTTCCTTCTTTCATTTTTTTTTTCAAAATTTTATTTCTTCCTTTAGAAAAAGTGTCAAGACACTTGAGCAACACCAAAACCATGCCGAAGAAGCGAAAGAAGGCAAGCATAATCTCCCTATGGGAGACCGATCTACATAAGTTCATGCCGGCCGCTTCATTCAAACAACATGCCAAGGGTCTTTGAGACCATATAGTTTTTATTTTCTTTTTCTCTTTTGCTTCAATTTCCTTCTCTTTAACAATCTTATGCTTAGTTTAGTTTATTTTAATTTAGTTTCTTGGTTTTAGGTTCTAAAGGCTGCTTGGGAATCGTGCACCACAGCCTTAGAGGTCACACCCACCTCGCGAACCATCCAACAATAAGGACTCCTTAGTTCATTAGTCTTTTCTTTCAATTTCAATTTTCTTCTTAGTCTCCTTCTCTTTATTTCTTTTATCTCTAATTATAATATTAGTATATTATTAATGTTTCTTTAGATTTATTGGCTATGTCTTTGCAGGCTACCTAATTTCTTTATCTAGCACAAAGATCATCGGTAGACACCCCACCAGGCCCAAAGAAAATGCCACCGCCACCTCCTCCACCTACTTTCTACCACCAAAGACGCCAACTCACAGAATCATCCAAAATTCAGGAAGTGTTACTTCTCCCCTTTTATTTTTAGTACATAATTATTTATCTATCTTTGTACATTGAGGACAATGTACAACTTAAGTGTGGGGGGGATAAAAGTACCTAACTTTTTGCATATTTTTCAAATCCTGAATTTTAGTCTTGTCCATGAGAAATCTTCTCATATTATTAATTAGGGTGAAATTTCTAATGATTTATGATTGTTATTGACATGTTTTTGAGTAAGTCATTAATAATTGTTCATTGATGATTTATACATGAAGAATACTAGAGAATCAAGCATGATAAGTCTATTTTTCAAAAAATTGTCTAAGGTGTTGAACTGAATTTGAGTATCACCTTGAAGTTCAAAATTTACAGGGATTGATCTAAAAAACCCATAATTTTTGTGAGAGTTTGAGCCTTATAGAGCATATATTATTTTTTATGCTCACTATATTGATTATGAGTGTGTCAACTTTGAACTGTTATTCTAGAACTTGTCTCGTTTATACATGTCGAGTCCACATTATTTATTTGATATACTGAGATAATAAAGGCTCCTAGGTTTTAACCCATTCACACCACTAAAAAGGCTACCCACATAATTAACCCTTAGTGAACCCTTTTTAATCCTAACAACTCTTTTTATTGATTTTCCTGCTAATATTAACCCAAAAAACCCTTTGAATTTGTTACCACCATTCTTTTGACTACCTTTCTATTAAGAATTGATTTGATCAAATTGCCTAATTAGTTTATTTCAGTTGGTAAAATTCTTTCTTTATTATTATGTATTTACTTAGTTTGTTCTTAAAAAAATTTCGAAAAATAAAAGTATAATCAGTATTAGTATAAGAAGTGAGCTTGTGCATTTAATTTTCAATTATCAAAGAAAAAGCTCGTATTATTATTAGTTTCGAAGTTTCAATTGATGTAATCAGTTATTTCTAGTTCATTGTTTTTTAGATTAGGTAATTAGTCAATTCGATCTTGATTCTAACCCTCTAATTCAACCTATATCCACACCCTTAACCTTAGCCCCGTTACAACCCTGATAAAGACCTTTTGATCTATGTATCATCTCATATACATTGGTGGAGATTTGATTTTCAGGCAAGCTTATGGGATTAACTTTTCAGGTTTGACTTATGAGTGCTTATTCTTGAACCTTAAACATTTTGAGTGATTTGAGTGAACCTTTAGTGAGGATGTCAATCCTTGTCGGTTTCGAATTAAAGGTAATTACTTAGATAAGGGGAGACACCTATGTTTTCGTACTACAAAGGTATGACTTATCGTGATTGAATCTTTAGGGTTCTTTGAGTTAAATTATCCATGTATAAATTATATATGAATTATGATGAGATATTGTCGATAGAAATTATGAATCATGGAAAGTTCGTTTTAATTGTAAGTTGAGAATTTTGCTTGAGGACAAGCAAAAGCTTAAGTGTAGGGTTATTTTATAAACCATAAAAGTAACATATTTTAACCCCATATTTAGTATGCTTTTAGATGATTTATCCCTGATTTATGTAAAAAGGTGCTTTTAATCCTTTCTTTTCATGTCTTATACTCAGGAAAGCACCTAAGGATAAAAAGAATGTAAAACGGGCTTAAAACAGACCAAATTGGGTCAACCCAAGAAATCGACATAGCCTGGACTTCAAGAGACACGGCTGTACCTCATCAAATTACTTTACACGACCATGCCACAATTTACACGGCCGTGCACCAATCGACAGAACCGATACACGGCCTGAAGACGATTCACACAGGCGTGTGCCATGGGCGTGCCCCTGCCACGGGAATGAGCAATTTCACTCGGATTTGGATGGTTGAAGCCAAAGAAACATACTCCTAAGTCTACTTAAACACCTTAATAGTAATTCTACTTGAAGGAGGTACTTAGGAGCCAAGTAAAGCATCTAAAGAGCCTATATAAACAACCCAAGGCATCCGTTCTAGGGAAGAGAGTTTTGGGCAGAGTTTTCTGCCAGAGCTTTTATTTAGAGAATTACTCGAAGATAGCCAGTTGATCCATCTCAAGAAGCCGGAGTTCTACTCAAGACGAAGGATCTCCTCTTCAATTCCTTTAGGGGGTTTTAGGGATTTCTTATGTTTTGTTTTATATTTTCTCTTGAGATGTTTTCTTATTTCGTTATGAACTAAACCCTTCAGATACCTGAAGGGGATAAAACCTATGTTGGATTTTCTTATTTGATTTCTAAATTATATGATAAGTACTTAGTTTGTTCTTAATTATGTTGCTTAATGTAATCTGATGTGCTTAGGTGGAGGAGGAATAGACCCTACCTAAGAGTAGATCTAGCATAATTAAGCAGAGTTGATCGCACGCCAAGAGATAGAGTGACGAGATTTTTTCGTATTAGGGTGAAACCTAATTTGGGAGTCCATTAATCGATTTACTGCTTCCTTAGGGGGTTATTATAAGAGAACGAGAGTTCCACTAATTCTCCTAAGGTTAGACGTTATTCGCCTCGAGAGAGGGTTTAATATAGGTTAGGGAGTGTCACGGATCAAGCTACGTAAAGAAGTCATATGAATTAAAAGTTAGATAACAAGAGAAGTCATAGGTGGATTCTTCCTGAGGGTATCGTCTAAAATCAACTGAGTTTTTTCACAGTCTTTTCCCAAAGTTTCATTCTTTTATCTTTGCATCTAGTTTAGTTTTTTCATTAGTTTAATAAACCAATCACTCCATATTTTAGGTTAAATAATAGAAAGAAAGTGAGTAGTAGTACTTTTAGGTTCCTTTGGGTTTGATAAAATAATCTTGCCTAAACTATACTATTGTTCGATAGGTGTACTTGCCTCAATCGTTGTCATAGTTAGTCTACAGGTTCGATCATTCTTTATAAATATTAAAACTTGATTGTTTGACACGATCATGGATTCTTCCTAAGGGTATCGTCTTAGTCAACTAAGTTTTCCTAAAGTTATTTCTTCAGTTTATTCTTTTTGTCTTTTAATCTTAGCTTAGTAATTAGTTAGTTTTAGATTAAACAACCAATCACTTACTATTTAAGCAAAATAATAGAAAGAAGGCTAGTATTATTACTTTTAGTTCCTTTGGGTTTGACTATCCGGTCTTGCCTAAGCTATACTACTGTTCGATAGGTGCACTTGCCTTAAGTCGTTGTCAGAGTTAGTTTCCAAGTTCGATCATTCTCTTTATAAAATTTAAAACTCGAAAAAAACAACGATCAGCCGTGTACCAAAGCCATGTGTCACACACGGTCGAGCCACACGCCCGCGTGCTCAGCCGAGTGGAGTGAAAATAGGATTGGTTGAAGCCACATTTCTCACCCTTCTCGAGCATACCTAAAACACCACATTTCATGTCATTTGAATACATTAATAGGCAGCCAAACCATGCTATTTCATACACATTTTATACCATCTAGAAACCATCCTCTTAACTACTCAAATCCATAGCCAAAACATACCAAATCAATATCCCAAAATCATCAAACTTACATAACTTATAAATGCATTTCCTCATCATCTTATCATCTATTTCATGGCTCAAAACATACCATTTCATCATCTCGAAATCAAGCCACAACATACCATCTTTCAAGCATTAGCTCACCAAATGACAACTAGCTACTTGAGCAACCATATAACCATACCAAACAAACCAAAACATAAGGCAACTTATACATCATGTATTACACCTAACTCAAACCAACTTAAATGGCCATACACACCAACATTTACATCATTTCACAAGACAACATTCATGGCTAATATCATATCTCAAAACTTATCATCAACTCACTAGCCTATACATGCCATATACCATATTTACAAAGCATCAAAAGTACCAACAAGTAGTTGATAGTGTAATGACGGGATGATCCTTGAGTCCAAGCTAGCTTCGATAATCTATAAAACAGGGAAAGAACATACAAAGTAAGTTTTAAAAGCTTAGTAAGCCATAAACAAATAAAACTATCTTATTAATCAACATCATTTCCATCAAATAAGTAAATTATGAATAAACATATATAGATACACAAACTTTTCTCAATGAATATTTATTCAAATTCACATGTAATTTCATCAAATATTTTAATTTTCAATACTCGTATGATTCTCGTTTGTACATGTGTCACTTAACTCAATCTCATAATCTTTCTCGTCTTGACTTAGCCTTTTGAACCATTCGAAATTGTTAAGGGTACTTAGAAATCACATAAAGCTCATACAATGACATATCCCAGATATTGTCTTACATGTTATTCATATATCGATGCCACTGTCCTAGATAGGGTCTTATACGAAATCATAAAACGATGCCAATGTCCCAAACATTGTAACATCCCTTACCCGTATTCGACGCAAGAACTGGGTACGAGGCATTACGGGACTTATCTCGCTTGAACATATAGAGTTGGACTATCAAATTTCATTACAATTTGAAATATCTCATTCACATTCATAATCATTCTTATTATGGGCCTACGAGGCCTTAAGCATACAAATGGAGGGTTTCGGAATCCAACCTGGAACTTTTGTGCACTTATATTTTTTTGCTTAAACAATGGCCACACGCCCGTGTAAAATGGGATACGCCCATATGGGCAGGCCGTGTGGTCACACACACCCATGTCCCTAGTCTATGTGGGATTTATTTTCATTTCGAACCTACAGGGATTTTCACACGCCCGGACACACACCCATGTTCTTTGCCCGTGTGCTCCACACGGCCTAAACATGTCCATGTCCTCATCCGTGTGTAAAAACCTGGATATTCTGTTTATGACGTTAGCAACCTCTTAAAGGCCACATGGCCTAGGCATACGCCCATGTGGCTAGCCCATAGTCGACACTAACTTGCAACCTTAACATGCAGGGGACACACGGCCTGGTCACACACCCATGGGATTGACCGTGTGTCGCACACGCCCTTGTACCTACCCGTATGGACAAGAACAAGGCTATTTTCCAAGCTCTTTTTATCACTGTAACTCATGTATTCATAATCAAATTCAACCATTCACTAAGCTACTCAATTATGCAACATACACGTTCATGAATAACCTCATCTTTTCATAAATTAGCAATAATGAGCCATCATCTATGGCTATATACAAAAGAGTTTATCTTTAAAGGAGCCAACACACACTTGGCAAAACAACAAAATATTTCCTCTAGTCTAGCCTCTATACATGCCATACTCAAAAATACTAATTCTAGATATACCGAGATGAGCTGATAGTGTGGGTGATCTTCTAGTTAACTTTGTATCCCTAACCGGCTCTTTGACACTATAAAACAAGGGAAAAGAAAGGGAGTAAGCTTTAAGCTTAGTAAGTTTACATGTAAACAATAAACATCATAACATATGCTAATCAATAAGTAACATTATGCACTAAGCAAGAACACTCCTCATTCCATAAACATACTTATTTAATTCATCTCATACCAAAATCATACCATATAACAAGTTTAATGCTCACGTTTATTAGCATACATTCCCTGCACTTATCACCACAAGTCACATTAAACATTACTTAAACAATTTTTCAATGAACCATTTGAAATGAAACTAAACACTCGGTGGTTTTGTACACAGCCCACCATTAATCAATAATAGGGTGGTATCGCACATGGCCCACCATTAAGAATATTTAGGGTGGTATTGCACATAGCTCACCATTAATCAATAATAGGGCGGTATCGCACATAGCCCACCATTAAGAATATTTAAGGTGGTATCGCACATAACCCACCAAATGATAATATAAACGATGGTATCGCACACAACCCATCGTGAATAATTAGTAAGGTGGTGTCGCACATAGCCCACCATTAGTCTATAATTAGACTTATACGAGAATTACCCAATATCTATTGAACTCAATCCATCTCAATCATACAATGCACCATTAATTAACAACAATGTATACTCATAATTAATCATTTACACATAAACTTACCTCGGTGCAAAATGTGTTAATTTGCGGTTTAATCCGTAACCTTGCCTTTTCCCCGGTCAAGGTTGTTTCTGCACTCTTCTTGATCTATAATAACAAAATTCACTCATTCAATCATTTTATAACTCAAAATACATCAGAATTTCTACTTAGGAAAAAATGACCATTTTGCCCTTAGACTTTGGCAAAATTACGATTTTGTCTGTAGGCTCGTAAATCATTTTTCATCACATTTTCTCATTAAACAACCCTAGCTAAAAATTTATTCCCCTTACAACTACTCACAAATCCAACTATTTCATGTATTTATTACTAAATTACAACTTTTACAACTTAATCCCATTTAGGTGTTTTCATGATAATACCTTTCACAAAAGTTATTTCTCATCTCACTAACATTCATTTTCTTCTATAAAAACTCAGAAAACAACATAAACACTCTCATGGAAAGTCCTTAAACTTGCAACCATATTGCAAATTAGTCCCCTCATTAGCTAGCTTAAGCTTTTAGGGGTTCTAAAAATACTAAAATCATCAAGAAAGACCTCTAAAATCACTTACTTGCAAGAAGATAGCTTGGTTGAAAGTTTTGATCTCTAAATCCTCTAATTCTCTTTAATTTTTGGTGGAGAAGAAGAATAAATAGTAAAATATGATATCTCAACTTTTTATCTTATTTTATTCCTTACTTTATCACCTAATTTCACCGAATTTGACCAAAAATTCAATTTCCTTGTCTCCCTAGACTCTATGGCCAGCCAACACACTCTCATTGGCCTAATTGCACTTTAAGGACCTTCAATTTAATATTCTATGGCTATTAGACACCTCTACGTTGCATAATAGAACTTTTACACTTTATGCAATTTAGTTCTTTTTCGCAATTAAGCATACAATTGCTAAAATTAAAGCACCAAAATTTTCATATAGCCATATATTTATGCCATAACACATAAAATAATACCAAAATAATTTTTTTCAACCTCGAATTAGTGGTCCCGAAACCACTGTTTCGACTAGCCCCAAAATTGGGCTGTTACAACTCTCCCCTCCTTTAGAGATTTTTGCCCCCCAAAATCTTACCGGTAAATAGGTTTGGATATTGTTCTCTCATGGTTTCTTCTGGTTCCCACGTAGCCTCTTCCACGCCGTGTTTTTTCCATAACACCTTTACTAAGGCTATGTTCTTATTCCTCAATTGTTTAACCTCTCGAGCAAAATATCTTAATTGGTTCCTCTTCATAAGTCATGTCCGGTCATATCTCAATTTCTCTTGGAGGGGTCACATACGAAGGATCGGAATGATATCGCCACAACATCGACACATGGAACACGTTGTGTAATCTCTCTAATTCTGTCAGCAAAGCCAACCGGTATGCTACTAGCCCAATCCTTTTAATAACCTTATACGACCCTATGAATCGTGGACTCAATTTACTCTTTCGACCAAATCTCAATATTTTCTTCCACGGGGATACTTTCAGAAATACTTTGTCACCCACTCGAAACACGATTTCTTTCCTCTTTAAATTCGCGTATGACTTTTGTCTATCTAAAGTAACTTTCAGACTATCACAAATTACTTTCACTTTCTCCTTGGTCTATTTAACTAGATCGACCCTGTGAATTTGCTTTTCATTAAGTTTAGCCCAATGCAAAGGGAGTCTGACACTTGCGACCATATAAAGCTTCGTATGGTGCCATCCGTGTAACACCCCAAATTTAGGCCTAGAAATAATGGGCCTTGAGTGTGGGATCAGCTAGGAAACTGCACATAAATATTTATGTGTGCAAGAAAATGACACAAATTGCTTGTTGGCTTTAATGGCTAAGTGATTTGGGTGTGTATGGGAGTATTTGAGAAGCTTGGGTTCAAGTATTGACTCTAGCAAAATTTTAGTTTTTCCTCTTAAGTAAAACTTGACTCTAGACTGTAGGCTTCAAAAGAAATTATGTTGTAATTATGACACAAAAAGAGCTTGTGGCCTAGTGGCAAGGTGGCTGTGGAGTTCTATAGAGGTCAAAGGTTCAAGTCCTGGCAAGGTAAAAAGTGTATTTATTTTGCTCTCTTGCCATTTAAGAAGCAGAAGTCAACTAGAACTCTGCAAAGTTGGAATTTGAATTGGTCAATGAGAAGGTTGTAGAGATGATTAAGGAGGAATTTGAATGAAGTTCAAATTGGATGGTTGAGTGATTTGTGGAGAGATTTGTAGAGGGATGTTGGGAGAGATGAAGGGAGGAAAAAGAGGAGTTTGTAAGGGAAAGGAGTGTTAGCCGAATAGGTAATTTGACTATAGGGAATTCAGCTTAGGAGTTTTGGGAGCTCCACTTGATATTCATTTCGGGTTTTGGCATTTTTGTTCTTTTTCATCTTTGTTTCTAAAGCTGTGGAGTTCGTTTTCCACTCTTCTCTCTAGCCCTTTAGTCTATCGATTTTTTTCCTTCATTCCCTTTTATTCATTTGGTATTCCCCTCTTTGGCCGAAGAGCACTTGTCTTTCCTTTCATAAACCCTTTTCGGTTGCTAGCCATACTTGAGGATCGACTCAGACCTTCTTCTCCTCTTCCTCTCTCAACTCTTCTATCCTTCTTGTTTTGGCTGAATCTTCTCTTCTCTGCTTTTTTGATCCTTAGCTATTTCTTGCTGAAGGTCTACCGAAAACCCCTTGATCTATTGGTAAGTGTTACGGTTTGTTCTCCCTAGCTGAACCTTATTAGGTTCTCCTCTAAAAGGTTTCGCTTATGTATCTCTGAGGCTGATTGTTTGTGTCTCCTCTTTTCCACCATGGGGAAATATTCCTTTAACACTTCTTTTTGTACGAATAATGCTAGGGACTCAAGTTCATAACAAGGTGTTAGGCCGACTACTTATCCCCTACAAGAGATATCTCTTTTCTTGCTAAGTGTTTTAAGTTTTAAATGTATTCATGTGGGATTGTAGATTCTTATGAATCAATTTACGGTTTCGTGTGAAGGGAAGCATTAGAGAGAATACGTGGTTTTGGAACAAAAGAGGTGCTGCGATTGGTTTTTTGGTAAGTAGTTATGATTTGATTAAGCGTTCCAATATTATGATTATGGATTAACTATGGTTTGTACTAATAAAGGGGTTGTGTTTTAACCATAGGCTCTCAACTTCAGAAGCATATCAGTCACAACTCCTTAACAGGTGTTAATTGTATACACACATTGATTAAACCATAAATCGGCAAAAGCCGAAGAATACATCACTTGATGCCACACGGGCGTGTGATCACACGTATGGTAGTCCTACCCCACGAAACGTGGGCATTTGACTGTAGAGGCCACCATGAGCGATCTCATGGGCTTAGGCCCTTTTGGGCCACATTGGGTCAAAATGGGCCGTGTGGGCCTAATGGGCTCTTGGGCCCAACACGGATAAAATCCACGTTAAGTGGAAAATGCTGTCCTGGGCTATATAGTTCGCATAGCTATAAATAAATTTAGGCTAAATGGCCCACAAGAGCGTGTGGGCCCATTTGGGCCGAATATTGGGCTTTGAGCTCATTTACACTGTTATGACCATCTAGGTTATCTATGTCGCTCGAGGCGACTGTAGGCTTTCGGAAAGGTCGTTAACTGTACCTAGACCCCTAATGAGTAAAGTGACTGAAATACCCCTAGGGAGAAAAATGATAGTAATACCACTATAGAGTAAAATGACAATAATACCCCTGTAGGGTAAAATGACCGTAATACCCCTGTAGTGTAAAATGACAATAATACTCCATAGGGTAAAATGACCGTAATACCACTATAGGCTAAAATAACCGTAATACCCTCGTAGGGTAAAATGACCGCAATGTCTCTGTAGGTTAAAATGATCGTAATGCCCTTAGAGGGTAAAATGACCATAATGTCCCTACTAAAGTAAAATGACCGTAATGCCCCTATTAAGGTAAAATGACCGTAACACCCCTATAGGGTAAAATGACCGTAATACCCATATAGGGTAAAATGATCGTAATACCCTTGTAAGGTAAAATGACTAATAATACCCTCATAGGGTAAAATGACCGTAATACCACATAGGTAAATGGTCGTAATACCCTTATATGGTAAATAACCGTAATATCCCATAGGGTAAAATGACCGTAATACCCCTATAGGGTAAAATGACCGTAATGCCCTTATAGGGTAAATGACCGTAATACCCCCATAGGGTAAAAGATCGTAATACCCCCATAGGGTAAAATGACCCAAATACCCCCATAGGGTAAGTGACTGTAATGCCCCTATAGGGTAGTGAATGTAATGCCCCTAGAAGGTAAATGACTATTTTGCCCATCGAGGGTAAATGACTGATTTGTGCTACAATTTGACTGATTTGACTGTGATTGTATGACTATGATTGGATTGACTTAACTGTGAATGATATGATTGGTTCTCAGCATGGCATACTGCATACATGACATACTGCATGGGGTTGGGATACTGTATTAGAGGAAGTGATTGATATGTGAGGGTCGCACGGGTCGCGCAAGACGAATGTGGACCCACCGATGGCTTTAAGTCAATTATATGATTGGCAGCTCTGCTGCATTATTGGTTAGTGCCGCAAACGGTGCTACATAAGGAGTGTAGGGATAGGTGGGTCGACTTAATCCCCACAAGAGTGTAGGGTTGGACAAGAGAAGGAGTGCAGGGTTGGTATGGCTATTTATGCATTGCATACACTAATTTTGATATTGAGATGGGATAAGGCCTAAATAGATTTGATATGTGACATTTAATATGGCCTAAGGTCCAACCGAGGCTGATGGGGGCTAAGGCCCAGTTGCCACCATTACTGTAATGGGCTAAGCCCAATTGATTCTGTTATAGGCTGTGACCAAATGATATTGTTTTGGGCTTTGGCCACATATACTATGAACTGATCGAGATTATTATCATTAAAGGGTTAGGCCTGCATCGATTCATTTCTATATCTTGTTGTTTCTTTGATAAGGGGATTACACACTGAGTTTTCATAAAATCACCCCATTTTTAACCTTTCAGGTAATCCCCAGTGTTAGACGGTTTGAAGTCACGAGGGACTTGAAAAGGGCCACACAACTGCACAAGTTTTATTCTGTTTAGCTCATTTACTTAAGAATGAGCTTGTTGGTTCAGGTTGTAATAAGGCCTTTATAATTTCTAGATTTTAAATTTTGGGATTTAATTTGATTGTGATTTATATCTACTAGAAGTAAAACACGATTTTGAAAATAATAACATTTTCAAACACCACGTTTCTGCAACTCAATTTTTAAATATCACGTTTTTGTAGATCATTTGTTTTAAATTAAGCTTCTGAAATAAAAAAAAGGTTTTAAAGGTAGTAAGGTTTTAAAAGGGAATAACTTTTTAATAAACCTCGATTGAAAATAAACAAACACAAACTGAGGTTTTGTACAAGTTTTAAATGGCAATAAGTTTGAAATTTCAAGAAGGGTTTTCAATGAAAACATGGTTTTCGAAAGTCACTTCAATGTGACACGCCAGATTCGGCTATAACGTCTAGGCCGGGTTTTCAGTGTTACATTTAATGCTATCAAAGCCTAGTTACAAAACTCGATTCTGGAATGGGTTTTCAAATTTTTGGATTCCAAAAGGTTGATTTCGAATATGTGAAGTGTTTTGAGATACTTTTTTTGAAAAGTGTGGCACACCGAGTCTCCGGAGCCAAATCTGTAAGTTTTCTGAATTCTTTTGTCTGTTTAGAAATTAAAATACGGTAAGTTAGGAAATACTGTGACTACTTTAGAAATAAGACTATACCACTCTAGATAGAGTAAACTGAAACTATAGGGGACTGAAATTGTTGTGAAGCTTCGATCTTCAATAAACTATTAGTTCTGATAAAACACGAATAGACAATGGACAGAAGAGATACACGGGAACATGGTTTAAGAGGCTGTAATAATGTTTTGAAATCAGGGTGCGCAGTGATAGCGTCATGGTGAAGTCTGTATGGTGTGACCATCCTATCAGTTGGAAATTTCGAGGATGAAATTTCTTTAAGGGTGAATTGTAACGCCTCAAATTTGGGCCTAGAAGGAATGGGCCTTGAGTGTGGGATCAGCTAGGAGACTGCAGATAAATACTTATGTGTGCAAGAAAAGGACACAAATTACTTGTTTGCTTTAATGGCTTAGTGATTTGGGTGTGTATGGGAGTATTTTAGAAGCCTGGGTTCAAGTCTTGACTATAGAAAAATTTTAGTTTCTCCTCTTAAGTAAACCTTGACTCTAGACTGTAGGCTATAAAAGAAATTGTGTTGTAATTATGACACAAAAAGAGCTTGTGGTCTAGTGGCAAGGTGGCATTTGGAGTTTTCTGAAGGTTTAAGATTCAAGTCATGGCAAGGTAAAAATAGTATTTATTTTTCTCTCTTGCCATGTGAGAAGCAGAAGTCGACTAGAACTTCGCAAAGTAGGAATTTGAATTGGTCAAGGAGAAGGTTGTGGAGACGATTATGAAGGAATTTGAATGAAGTTCAAATTGGATGGTTTAGTGATTTGTGGAGAGATTTGTGGAGGGATGTTGGGAGAGATGAAGGGGGGAAAAGAGGAGTTTGTGAGGGAGAGGAGTGTTAGCCGAATAGGTACTCTAACCACAGTGAATGTGGCTTGGGAGTTTTGGGAGCTTTTCTTACTATTCATTTTGGGTTTGGGCATTTTTGTTCTTTTCATCATTGTTTCTAAAACTATGGAGTTCATTTTCTACTCTTCTCTCTAGCCCTCTAGTCCACCCATTTTTTCCCTTCATTTCCTTTTATTCAATTGGTATTCCCATCTTTGGCCAAGGAGCACCTGTCTTTCCTTCATAAACCCTTTTTGGTTACTAACCATACTTGAGGATCGACTCAGACCTTCCTCTTCTCTTCCTCTCTCAACTCTTCTATCCTTCTTGTTTTTGTTGAATCTTATCTTCTCTTCTTTTTTAATCCTTGGCCATTTCTTGCTGAAGGTCTGTCGAAAACCCCTTGATCTATTGGTAAGTGTTACGGTTTGTTCTCCCTAGCCGACCTTATTAGGTTCTCCTCTCAAAGGTTTGGCTTATGTATCTATTAGGTCGATCATTTGTGTCTCCTCTTTTCCACCATGGGGAAATATTCCTTTAACACTTTTTTTTGTACGAATGATTCTAGGGACTCAAGTTCATAACAAGGTATTAGGCCGGCTACTTATCCCCTTTAAGGAATATCTCTTTTCTTGCTAAGTGCTTTAAGTCTTAGATGTATTCATGTGGGATTGTAGATTCTTATGAATCGGTTTACGATTTCATGTAAAGGGAAACCATTGGAGAGAATACGTGGTTTTGGAACAAGAGGGGTACTGCGATTGGTTGTTTGGTAAGTATTTATGATTTGATTAAGCGTTCCAATATTATGATTATAGATTAACGATGGTTTTGGACTAATAAAGGGGTTGTGTTTTAACCATAGGCTCTCAACATCAGATGCATCTCGGCCACAACTCCTTAACATGTGTGAAATTGTACACACACATTGATTAAACCGTAAATCGAAAAAAGCTGAAAAGCCAGAGGATACGGCACTTGATGCCACACGGGCGTACGATCACACGTATGGTAGTCCGAGCCCACAAAACATGAGCATTTGACTGTAGAGGCCACCATGTACGATCTTATGGGCTGAGGCCTTTTTGGGCCATGTTGGACCGAAATGGGCCATGTGGGCTCGATGGGCTTAATGGGCTCGTGGGCCCCACACAAATAAAATCCACGTGAAGTGGCAAATACTGGACTGGGCTATGTAGTTTGCATAGCTGTGACTAAATTTGGGCTAAATAGGCCACACAAGCGTGTGGACCCATTTGGGCTGAATATTGGGCTTTGAGCCCATTTACATCGTTATGACCATCTAGGTTATTTGTGTCACTCGAGGCGATTGTAGGCCTTCGAAAAGGTCGTTAACTGTACCGAGACCCCTAATAAGTAAAATGACTGAAATGCCTCTAGGGAGTAAAATGACTGTAATACCCTTGTAGAGTAAAATGACAGTAATACCCCCGTAGAGTAAACTGACTATAATACCCCCATAAGGGTAAAATGACCGTAATACCCCTGTAGGGTAAAATGACCGTAATGCCCCTATAGGGTAAGATGATCGTAATGCCCCTGTCGGGTAAAACGACCGTAATGCCCTGTTAAGGTAAAATAACCATAAAACTCCATCAGGTAAAGTGACCGTAATACCCCCGTAGAGTAAAAATAACCGTAATACCCCATAGGGTAAAATGACCTTAATACCCCAATGGGTAAATGATCGTAATACCCCCATAGGGTAAAATGACCGTAACACCCTCATAAGGTAAAATTACCATGATACCCCATAGGGTAAATGGCCGTAATATCCCCATGGTTAAATGACCATAATACCCTCATAGGGTAAAATGACCATAATACCCCTATAGGGTAAATGACCGTAATACCCCATAGGGTAAATGACCGAAATACCCCCATAGGGTAAGTCACTGTAATGCCCCTTTGCCCCTTGAGGGTTAATGACTGATTTGTGCTACGATTTGACTGATTTGACTGTGATTGTATAACTGTGATTGGATTGACTTAACTGTGGATGATATGACTGGTTTTGAGCATGGCATACTGCATATACGATATACTGCATAGGGTTGGGATACTGTATTGGAGGAAGTGATTAATATCTAAGGGTCGCACGAGTCGTCGAAGACGACTGTGGACCCATCGATGGCTTTAAGCCGATTATGTGATTGGCAGCTCTACTGCATTATTGGTTAGTGCCAAACCAGTGCTACATAAGGTGTGTAGGGATGGGTGGGTTGATTTAATCCCCACAAGAGTGTAGTGCTGGACAGGAGATGAAGTGCAGGGTTGGTATGGGTATTTATGCATTGCATACACTGATTCTGATGTTGAGATGGGCTAAGACCCAGATATATATGATATGTGACATTTGATATGGGTTAAGGCCAAATTAAGGTTAATGGGGGCTAAGGCCTAGTTGCCACCGTTACTGTAATGGGCTAAGCCCAATTGATTCTGTTATGGGTTGTGACCCAAATGATATTATTTTAGGCTTTGGCCACATATACTCTGAACTGATCGGTACTGTTACTGTTAAAGGGCTGAGGCCTAGACTGATTTTATTTCTATATGCTGACGGTTTCTTTAATAAGGGGATTACACACTGAGTTTTCGTAAACTCACCCCGTTTTCAACCTTTCAGGTAATCCGCAACGTTAGACGGTTCAGAGCTGCGAGGGACTTAGATAGGGCCACATAACTGCACAAGTTTTATTCTGTTTAACTCACTTACTTAAGAATGAGCTTATTGGTTCGGGTTATAATAAGGCCTTTATAATTTTTGGATTTTAAATTTTTGGATTTAATTTGATTGTGATTTATATCTGCTAGAAGTAGAACATGATTTTCCAAAACAATAACATTTTCAAACACTACATTTTCGCAACTCAATTTTTTAAATATCACATTTTCGTAGATCATTTGTTTTAAATTAAGCTTCCGTAATAAATAAGGTTTAAAGGTAATAACAATTTAAAAGGGAATAAATTTTTAATAAACCTCGATTGACAAAAAACAAATGCAAACTTGGGTTTTGTACAAGTTTTAAATGGAAAGAAGTTTCAGATTTCAAGTAGGGTTTTTAATGAATACATGGTTTTCAAAAGACACTTCACTGTGACACTCCAGATTCGACCATAACGTCTAGGCCTAGTTTGGGTACATTTAGTGCTATCAATGCCTGGTTGCAAAACTAGGCTGTGGAATGGGTTTTCAAATTTTTTGTATTCCAAAAGGTTGTTTTCGAATATGTGAAGTATTTTGAGATAAATTTTCAAAAAAGTGTGGCACACCGAGTCTCCGACGTCAAATTGGTAAGTTTTTTGAATACTTTTGTCTATTTAGAAATTGAAATGCAGTAAGTTAGGAAATACTGTGACTACATTAGAAATTTGACTATACCACTCTAGATAGAATAAACTGAAACTGTAGTGAAACTTCGATCTCTATTAAACTATTAGTTCTGATAAAACACGAATAGAAAATGGACTGAAGAGATACACGTGAACGTGGTTCAAGAGGCTGTAATAATGTTTTGAAATTAGAGTGCGCAGCAAAAGTGTCATGGTGAAGTCTGTGTGGTGCGACCATCTTAATAGTTGGAAATTTCGAGGATGAAATTTTTTTAAGGAGGGGTGAATTGTAACGCCCCAAATTTGGGCCTAGAAGGAATGGGCCTTGAGTGTGGGATCAGCTAGGAGACTGCTCATAAATATTTATGTGTGCAAGAAAAGGACACAAATTGCTTGTTGGCTTTAATGGCTAAGTGATTTGGGTGTGTATGGGAGTATTTGAGAAGCCTGGGTTCAAGTCTTGACTCTAGCAAAGTTTTACTTTCTCCTTTTACGTAAACCTTGAATCTGGTCTGTAGGCTTTAAAAGAAATTGTGTTGTAATTATGATACAAAAAGAGCTTGTGGCCTAGTGGCAAGGTGGTGTATGGAGTTCTCTGGAGGTCCAAAGTTCATGGCAAGGTAAAAAGAGTATTTATTTTGCTCTCTTACCATGTGAGAAGCAGAAGTCGACTAGACCTCTATAAAGTTGGAATTTGAATTGGTCAAGGAGAAGGTTGTGGAGAGGATTATGGAGGAATTTAAATGAAGTTCAAATTGGATGGTTGAGTGATTTGTGGAGAGATATGTGGGGGGATGTTGGCAGAGATGAAGGGAGGAAAAAGAGGAATTTGTAAGGGAGAGGAGTGGTAGCCGAATAGCTACTCTGACCACAGGGAATTTGGCTTGGGAGTTTTGGGAGCTCCTCTTACTATTCATTTCAAGTTTTGGCCTTTTTGGCCTTTTTGTTCTTTTTCATCTTTGTTTCTAAAGCTGTAGAGTTCATTTTCTACACTTCTCTCTAGCCTTCTAGTCCACCGATTTTTGCCCTTTATTCCCTTTTATTCAATTGGTATTCCCTTCTCTGGCCGAGGAGCACTTGGTTTCCTTTCATAAACCCTTTTCGGTTGCTAGCCATACTTGAGGATCGACCCAGACCTTCTTCTCCTCTTCCTCTCAACTCTACTGTCCCCCTTATTTTTACTGAATCTTCTTTTCTCATCTTTTCTGATCCTTGGTTGTTTCTTGCTGAAGGTCTGCCGAAAGCCCCTTGATCTATTGGTAAGTGTTACGATTTGTTCTCCCTAGTCGAACCTTATTACGTTCTCCTCCCAAAGGTTAGGCTTATGTATCTCTTAGGCCGATCATTTGTGCCTCCTCTTTTCCACCATGGGGAAATATTCCTTTAACATTCCTTTTTGTACGAATGATGCTAGGGACTCAAGTTCATAACAAGGTGTTAGGCAGACTACTTATCCCTTACAAGGGATATCTCTATTATTGGTAAGTACTTTAAGTCTTTGATGTATTCATGTGGGATCGTAGATTCCTATGAATCGGTTTACGGTTTCGTGTAAAGGGAAAGCATTAGAGAGAATACATGGTTTTGGAACAAGAGGGGTACTACGATTGGTTGTTTGGTAAGTAGTTATGATTTGATTAAGTGTTCCAATATCATGATTATGGATTAACGATGGTTTTGGACTAATAAAGGGGTTGTGTTTTAACCATAGGCTCTCAACTTCAGAAGTATCTCAGCCACAACTCCTTAACAGGTGCGTAATTGTACACACACATTGATTAAACCGTTAATCGGCAAAAGTCGAAAAGTCAAAGAATACAGCACTTAATGCTACATGGGCGTGCGATCACACGTATGGCAGTCCGAGCCCACGAAACATAGGCGTTTGACTGTATAGGCCACCATGAGCGATCTCATTGGCTTAGACCCTTTTGGGCCACATTAGGCTGAAATGGGCCTTGTGGGCCCAATGGGCTCGTGGGCCCCACACAGATGAAATCCACGTTAAGTGGCAAATACTGGATTGGGCTATGTAGTTCATATGGCTGTGACTAAATTTGCGCTAAATGGGCTACACGAGCGTGTGAGCCCATTTGGGCTGAATATTGGCATTTGAGCCCATTTACACTCTTATGACCATCTAGGTTATCTGTGTCGCTCGAGTTGACTGTAGGCCTTTGGAAAGGTCATTAACTGTACCGAAACCCTTAATGAGAAAAATGACTGAAATACCTCCAGGGAGTAAAATGGCAGTAATTCCCCTAATACCCCTATAGGGTAAAATGACAGTAATACCCCCGTATGGTAAAATGATCGTAATACCCCTGTAGGGTAAAATGATAGTAATAACCCCGTAGGGTAAAATGACCATAATTTCGCTGTAGGGTAAAATGATCGTAATGCCTTTGTAGGGTAAAACGACCGTAATGCCCATGTTAAGATCAAATAACCGTAATTCCCCCATAGGGTAAAATGACCGTAATGCCCCCGTGGGGTAAAATAACCGTAATACCCCTATAGGGTAAAATAACCATAATACCCCCATAGGGTAAATGACCGTAATACTCTCGTTGGGTAAAATGACTATAACACGTCTATAGGGTAAAATGACCGTAATACCCCCATAGGGTAAATAACCGTAATCCCCCCATAGGGTAAATGGTCGTAATACCCTCATAGGGTAAAATGTCTATAATACCCCCATAAGTAAATGACTGAAATACCCCTAACCGGATGCCCCTGGAGGTTAAATGACTATTTTGCCCCTTGAGGGTAAATGACTGATTTGTGCTATGATTTGACTTATTTGACTGTGATTGTATGACTACGATTGGGTTAACTTAACTGTGTATGATATGATTGGTTCTGAGCATGGCATACTACATACACGACATACTGCATGGGGTTAGGATATTGTATCGGAGGAAGTGATTGATATGTAAGGTCGCACAGGTCACACAAGATGACTGTGGACCCACCGATGGCTTTAAGCTGATTATGTGATTGGTAACTTTGTTGTATTATTGGTTAGTGCCGCAACCGGTGCTAAAAAAATGAGTGTAGGGATGGGTGGGTCAATTTAATCCCCACAGGAGTGTAGTGCTAGATAAGAGACGAAGTGCAGGGTTGGTATGGGTATTTATGCATTGCATACACTGATTCTAATATTGAGATGGGCTAAGGCCCAATTGAGGCTGATGGGGGCTAAGGCCCAGTTGCCACCGTTACTGTAATGGGCCAAACCCAATTGATTCTGTTATAGGCTGTGACCAAATGATATTGTTTTGGGCTTTGGCCACATATACTATGAACTGATTGGTACTGTTACTATTAAAGGAGTTAGGCCCAGGCTGATTCTGTTTCTATATACTGACTGTTTCCTTAATAAGGGGATTACACACTGAGTTTTTGTAAAATTACCCCGTTTTTAACCTTTCAAGTAATACCCAGCATTAGACAGTTTGGAGCTGCGAGGGATTCGGAGAGGGCCACACAACTGCATAAGTTTTATTCTATTTAGCTCATTTACTTAAGAATGAGCTTGTTGGTTCGGGTTGTAATAAGGCCTTTATAATTTTTAAATTTTAAATTTTGGGATTTAATTTGATTGTGATTTATATCTTCTAGAAGTAGAACACGATTTTCCAAAATAATAACATTTTCAAACACTACGTTTTCGCAACTCAATATTTTAAATATCAAGGTTTCATAGATAACATTTTAGAAATTTAAACATATTAGAAATTTTATAAATTTAAACATATTTCAACACTGTTGAAGTCACACACCCATGCGATCAGGTCGTGTGCCTCACACGACTGCCAGACACGTCCATATGTCCAGGCCGTGCCAAAATAGAGCATATATACTGACTTGTTCCCTCGGCCACTAGGCATGCTCGTGTGCCATGGTCGTGTGAAATTAAGCTAGCTACTGACTTGGTCACACGGCCAACAAGCACGCCCGTATGCCACGGCCGTGTAACCTATTCATGCACACTTTGATGTGGCCCTTTAGCCACATGGCAGAGACACACGCCTGTGTCCCTTGGTCGTGTATGCAAAATAGGCCATTTGCAAGGCTAAGTTGCCAACCACACAAGGGTCATCTCTACAAGGACAAATCTCATGTATTTAAACATCAATTGAAAACCAAAACATACTATCATATACACCAAATACTCATCAACAACATCATCTATTTCTTTATTGAAAATCAACACAAATAAGTCCATCCAAATACAAATTCCACAACCTAAAGTATACAGGTTGAGCATCATGTAATTCTTACCATAATTCACATCTAATCCATCATTCTCATCAACAATTTATCATGAAATATACCATATTCATAGCTCATTCATAAATTCAACATCATTCACCTTCCAAGCCAAATCACATGGCAAGGTTTAAGCCTTTCAAAACATGCCATAACTTCTAGCCTATACATGCCATATTTTAACTATATCCATCTTTCCAAAAGTACCAAAATAGATTATGGATAGTGTGATAGAGATGTTGACGATCCCTGAATCCAAGCTAGCTTTACTGACACTGTAAAACAGAGAAACAAATCACACAATAAGCTTTCAAAAGCTTAGTAAGTTTGTAACATAACACATATTGCTCGTTAATACCAATTGTAACATCCTGGAAATTAGGGTTTTGCATTTAATTTCTTCTTTGTGTTTGGCTTATTTTCCCTATTAATTTGGTATGTTTGGGGGTCTTGGGAAGGCTTGGGGTCAAGCTAGGGCCTTGGTAAAAATTTTGTTTTTGGGCACTTTTGGGGGGAGGGTTGTTTGAAGCAGGCCTTAAGAGTTTTTCTTATGTTCGTTGACACAAGATGGAGTGTGGTAGAGTGGTAAATGACGCTACCTAAGGAGCAAGGGAGTGGCATCACAAGAGAGTAGTAGGGAAGGAGTTTGAATCCCATAAGCCTTATTATAGAACTTTATTTTTGGCACCAAGAAAGAAGGAAGATGGATTCGACAATGACTCTTCAAAAGTAGGTGTTGAATGAGTCAAAGCAGTTGAATAAGTGGACATGAGGAGATGGTGGTGTTTGGATCGATCAAATTGATTCAAACGGGTGATGGAGAGTGGAATTAGGAGGAAATCGTAGGATTTGGTGTTGGTTGTGGAGTTGGCCAAATGTTAGAGATGTATGGGGGAAGTTAATTAGGTCAAGGGGAGTAAAAGAGAGGGGATCTTAGGTGTTAAGCATTTTCAGTTTTTCTAGTAGGTGAAGTGTGCTGTTTTCTTCCAAAGTTAGCTAGTGTGCATCTTCGGTCTTTTCTTTACCAAAACTCATTCGGAAGCTCTTTCTATCTTCTTTTTCATTTGGTGTTGCACCCATTCTTCCTTTTACCAAAACCATCTCATCTCTTATTCCTTTCAAATTGCATCCATTCTTCTTGAAGTACTCTAGCATAGCTGAATCCTCCTTCATCCCCTATTCGAAGTTCATTCTTTTGCCTAGCCCCACTTTAGCCGAACCTTTCCCTTACCTTCTACTCACCATAACCGAAACATTCTTTTTTCATTCTCTCTACATCTTGCTTTAAACTGAAACCTCGTGTCTCTTTCACATTGCTTCCATCTTCTTCATTCTTTTTCGTCTTCTTTATTGTTCTCTTGAGCTGAACCTTTGCTCATCTCCTTCATCCTACTCTTTTGTTCCAAACCCGAATCACCCTTTGTGGCAAACCAAACTCGTATCTCTTATCTACCATTATCAGTTGAATATCAAGAACATCCCTGTGGGTTGCCAAAAGTCTCTTCCATAGTAGGGTCCTATCGCGCAAGGTAAGGGGGACTCTCTCGTTTCTTTCTCATGCTTTTCATCTCTGTGTAGTCATAGTCGAATGGCTATCTTGGTTTTGATGGTTAGATTACGCTAACCCTTCTCTTCTTTCTTATTTTGGAATCTTGACTTCGGAAACTCCATTAGCCAAACGTTAAGTAGTTAGAAGTCCGAGGATCATTGATTGCCGAATCTCACCTCTACATTCGAGTTCTAAGGTAAAAGCCATCATCCGCCCTTCGTGATCGCCTCTATTCATTACTCTATTTTAATCAAACCCCTTGCTTGGGCAATCTCTATTTTGCTATAGTAGTGTACTAATCAAGACTCTTACCATGAATATGTGTCTTTGGTCGATCCAAGGAGGTGCAACCGAGAGTGCAGGGAGCAGGTGTGGTCTCGCTCCTAAGTTTAAAAGTCGTGCGGTGTCGACAGTTCGAGACTTTTTGCTAGGCTATGGTAGGGAGCTCACATCTGACTGGGATAGGCAGATAGCTATTATCCCTTCTAGTGAGAGCGTCGACATAGAAAGTCTAGTTTTACATGTAATCAGGTGTGTAATGCTCACACTTTACTTTGTTAATTAATTCATGTTAATGGTTATGTTGGCTGGAAGTCAAACGATTGATTAGATAGGTGAGATACCCTTGTGGGTAAGGTTGGAGACACCAGATAAGTTCCACTATAATGTCACTGGTAGTTTATTGTATGTTTAAACTAATCATATGTTATACATCGAAAGTATGTTGCATTCATCACAGTATGACAATATGTTGCATGGGCATTTGGGAAATGATTAAAAGGGGAAGTATGATTATATGTCTCTATCATGGTGGTCTGAAACCACAATGGGCTGGCCCTACGTATTTATTGAGTGACTATGTTACAGTGGTCTGTGACCATGGTGGTTTGAAACCATGTATACTTATCAGTGACTCATCTTAGTGGTCTAGAACCACAGTGGGTTGGCCCCACGTATATTATTCAGAGATCGTCACGATGATCTAGGACCACAGTGGGTTGGCCCCACGTTTATATATATTTTGTGGCTCTATCACAAGTGGTCTGGGACCACGGTGGCATAATGCCACGGGTGATTGGATGATTCAGGTGACCTAAAGGATGGAAAACTAGGTTGGGTTTGGGCTGCATTGCATGCATGATTATTTTGCTGTATTGCATGGCCTGAGGCCCAATGGGCTTAAAGCCAATTGCGTTATAGGGATTGACACACTGAGTCACGATGACTCACCCCTTTGCTTAATTTTACAGGTAATTCTTAGATCGTGCTTGTGGGAGCCGAGGTGGACTTCGAGGTGGCCATGCAATGTTTTCTCGTAAACTCATTTCTTTTATTCAAACTTATTTTGTGTTTGAGATTTTATTATGTAATAAGGCCACTATAACTTAAATTTGGGTTTTCATTTAATGCTGATATTATATATTCTATAAACTATCAAACATAGGGTTTTTCTAAGTTAAAACATAAGCAAATAGTTTTCAAAGTGTTAACAAAATATGGGTTACGAGTAAGTAATTAACTCGGAGATTTTATTAAAATCGCAACATCGTTTTCAAATGTCACATTTATAAATTTCCTTGATTTTAGTTTTTGTAAAACAAAGTTGTTACAACCTATTTGATCAAATTAATATAAAGACGGTACGAAACCTTCAAACAAAAGTTTTAAATCGTTATAAGATGAAGACACTCAACGAAATGTTTTCGGGGATTTCGATGTTTTGTTAAAATTTTAAAAACCTCTTTTCCTGTAACATACTAGATTTGGTCGTAACGTATTGACCGGGTTTGGGGTGTTACAATTGTGGTATCAAATTCAGGTTTACAAAACTCGGCTGTGGGTTAGGGGTTCAAAATATTTTCAAAAGTTGGTTTGGAAAATGGTTTAGAAAAATAATAATTCATAAAACTTGTAACCAGATTAAGTCAAATCGGTAGTCACGAGTGCTAGAGGATGTGGATGTGTTGTCCACGGCTGTGGTAGAGGCTAGGGTGTTGGGGCTGAACCATCAGAGTCAGGGCGTGGGCCGGAAGGTGAGGTGTCGGCATCACCATTTGTGGAAGTCAAATTTTAGGACCAAACTGGTGGAGACGATGCTGTGTCTCAAGCTATGTTATGTGTTATGGAATGGGTTTCTAAAGCGAGCACGAGATCAATAGCTCAAAAATCTATGTATGAGCGACTTCGAGCTAGTGGGGCGGAGATGTTTAGGGGCATTTCTGGTGTGGCTCCTAACGTAGTTGAGTACTGGTTGGAAGTGGTGGAACGGATCATGGACGATCTTGACTGTACCATGGAAGAGAAGTTTAAAGGAGTAGTGTCTCTTTTTCGAGATGAGGCATACCAGTGGTGGCTCACGGAAAAGAATGGTACAGCAGCTGACCGTATTACCTGGGACTTCTTTAAGTCAGCATTCCAAGGAAAGTATATTGGGTCGAGCTATGTGGATGCTCAGAGGAAGGCATTTCTAAACTTGGTCCAGGGGAATAAGTTAGTGGTCGAATATTTGGCGAAATTCTTACACTTAAGTCATTATGATCGTTGCAACAAATTACGAGCGTTGTGTCTGATTTGAAGATAGTCTGAGGGACGAGTTACGAATACTGATAGCTCTGCAATGGGAAAGAGAGTTTGCTATTCTAGTCGAGAAGGCTAAGAGAGCCGAAGAGGTGAAGTGATCTGAAAGATAGAATTAGGATAAAGACAGGGGTAGGAATAAAAGGAGTTTTGGATCGCCATGATCTATTGGGAGTTTTCAGAAGAGGCCTAGGTTGGATGGGCCGGGTCAAGTTACGAGGCCTGTTGCTGTTGCTCGGACTTAGTAGTGTGCTAGATGTGGTAGATTCTATTTAAGGGAGTGTTGGGCAAAAAGTAAAGGATGTTATAGGTGTGGATCTGAGGAACATCGGGTAAAAGAATGTCTACAAGAGCCAAATAGGGCATGGCCAATAGGTCAGGGTTATGTACAACCTGAAAGAGGTGGGCAGCAACCGCCGAGAGGTCGTGGTCCGGCTAGGGAAGGAAATGGATATGGTCGAGGGTGTGGATCACGAGGTAGAGGTGCTGGGAATACAGATGCGAGATAGCTTGGGTTGGTTTATGCAGCCAGACGCCGAGAGGAGGGCGATGCACCTGACATCATAACTGATACGTTTCTTATTTTTGGTTTGCCCTTTACAGCACTAATAGATGCTGGGTCTACACACTCATATGTTGCTAGTACTGTGTCTGGAACTTTGAACATAGAATCTGAGATTGCTTCTAGAGAGATGACTATGATTAGCCTTTTAGGACAATCTGTAGTGGTAAACAAACTCTTTAGGAAGGTGCCTTTAGAGGTACAAGGGGTGGTTTTCTCGGCTAACTTGATGGAATTGTCATTCGGTGAGTTCGATTTGATCTTAGGCATGGACTGTTTAGTTAAGTATCGAGCAAACTTTGATTGTGCTGCTAAGCGCATGGTGTTGAAAACTCTCGAGGATAAAGAGGTGCTGGTGATAGGCGAAAGAAGGAATTACCTCTCCAATGTGGTGTCTGCTTTACAGGCTGAAAGGATGGTGCGAAAAGGGTGTGAGGCTTTCTTAGCTTTCGTCAGTGCTTTGGAAGCCAAGGAGTTGTCTGTAAGAGATTTTAAGACGGTGAAGGAATTCTCTGATGTTTTCATAGGAGAGCTTCCAGGATTACCTCCGGATCGTGAGGTGGAGTTCGATATCGATCTTCTTCCGGGGGCAGCTCTAGTGTCCATTGCCCCATATAGAATGGCGCCAAAGGAGCTGGTGGAACTTAAAGCTCAGATTCAGGAACTATTGGACCGGGGTTTTATCCGACCAAGTGTGTCACCATGGGGAGCGCCGGTGTTATTCGTTAAGAAAAAGGACGGGTCGATGAGGATATGTATTGATTACAGGCAATTGAACAAATTGATGATTAAGAACAAGTACCCATTGCCTAGGATTGATTATCTGTTCGATCAGTTGTGAGGCGCTTCGGTCTTCTCAAATATAGATTTGAGGTCAGGTTATCATCAGCTTGAGGTTAAGGAGGCGGATATTCATAAGACAGCTTTTCAAACTCGTTAAGGTCACTATGAATTTTTAGTGATGCCATTCAAAGTTGTGAATGCACCAATTTGCATTTATGGATATGATGAACTGAGTATTCCAACCCTATCTGGATCGGTTTGTGGTAGTGTTCATAGACGATATCTTGGTTTATTCAAGGACTGAAGAGGAATATGATTTGCATCTTCGAGTGGTTCTACAGATTTTGAGAGAGAATCGTTTGTATGCCAAATTCATCAAGTGTGAATTTTGGTTGAGGAAAGTTACTTTCCTGGGGCATGTTGTGTCTGCTGAGGGGATTAGGGTTGATCCCCGAAAGGTTGAAGATGTGTTGGACTAGAAACCATCGAAGTCAATAGTGAAAATTTGAAGTTTCCTTTGGCTAGCTGGGTACTACAGAAAGTTTGTTGAGGGATTCTCGTTGATAGCTGCACTTTTAACCAAATTGTTACGGAAAGGGGTACCATTTTTTTGGTCAGATAAGCAACAGGAAAGCTTTGAGAAATTGAAGAGGATTTTGACGGAGGCACCAGTGTTGATTCAGCCTGAGGCCGGGAAAGAATTTTTCGTCTACTGTGATACATCGCATACAGGGTTAGGATGTATGTCTGCAAGAGGGAAAAGTAGTAGCATATGCGTCTCGGTAATTGAGACCACATGAAGTGAACTATCCCATGCATGATTTGGAGTTAGCTACGGAGGTGTTCACTTTGAAGATTTGGAGACACTACTTGTATGGGGAGAAGTCTATTATCTACACAGGTCACAAGAGCCTGAAATATCTCCTTACCTAGAAGGAGCTGAATTTAAGGCAGCAAAGGTGGATTGAATTGTTAAAAGATTATGACTGCATAATCGAGTATCACCCGGGTAAAGCTAACATAGTGACAGATGCGTTGAGCTGTAAGGTAATATCGGACTTGATGGAGTTTGCTCATCTCAGTTTGTATGAGGATGGGAGCTTGTTAGCTGAACTTCAAGTGAAGCCTACATGGATAAGTCAGGTTAAAGAGCAACAGTTGTCGGATGAATCATTAAGTTCTAAATTCCAACTAGTAGAAGGTGGTGAGACAGGAGATTTTAGTTTGAAAAGTGATGGGGTGTTGTGATTTCGTGGAAAGGCTTGTATGCCAAAGGATTTCGCGTTAAGGTAGAAGATGTTGTAGGAAGCACATAGTAGCCCATACGCTATGCATCCTAGTGGGAGTAAGATGTATCAGGATTTACATAAATAGTTCTGGTGGCCAGGTCTAAAGCAAGAAGTTACCGAGTTTGTGAGTTGGTGCTTAACGTGTCAGTAGGTGAAGGCGGAACATCAATTGCCTTCGGGATTGTTACAGCCAGTGAAGATTCCACTGTGGAAATGAGAGAGGATAATGATGGATTTTGTTAGTGGGCTACCTCTTATGCCTACTAAGAAAGATTCGGTGTGGGTAATTGTCGACCAGTTGACGAAGCCCACCCACTTCATACCAGTTCGAGTTGATTATTCAGTTCAGAAGTTAGCAAAGCTGTATGTAGCAGAGATTGTGAGGTTACATGGGGTACCAGTGTCTATCATATCAGGCAGAGACCCTAGGTTTACATCATGGTTCTAGGAGGTATTACATCAAGCACTGGGTCCAAGACTAGATTTCAGCACGGCATTTCATCCCCAAACTGATGGTTAGTCTGAGAGGGTAATTCAGATTCTGGAAGATATGCTAAGAGGGTGTGTTATTGACTTCAGGGGTAGTTGGGAAGATTTTCTACCGTTGGCGGAATTCGCATACAACAATAGCTATCAATCTAGTATTCAGATGGCACCCTATGAAGCATTATATGGTCATAAATGCCGTACCCCTACCTGTAGGACAGAGTTGGGTAAGCAACAGTTGTTGGGTCCGGAATTGGTTTTAGAAACAGAATAAAAGGTTAAGTTGATTCCATCTCAGTTGGAGGAAGCTTCCGCGTGTAGAAATTGTATGCAGATCTGAAGCGTAAAGATACAGAGTTCTCAGTGGGTGATCGGGTTTTTCTAAAAGTTTCACCTTGGAAGAGGGTTCTGAGGTTTGGACATAAGGGCAAGTTGAGCCCCAGTTTTATCGGGCCTTATCGAGTGTTGAAACGTGTGGGACCAGTAGCTTATCAGCTCGAGTTACCCCAAAATTAAGGCAGATACATTATGTATTCCATGTTTCGATGTTAAGGCGCTATGATCTGGATCCATCTCACATAATGCCAGTGGAGGAAATTGAAGTGAGGTCTGGTTTGTCTTTTGAAGAAGAACCAGCTTAAATATTAGATCGAGACGTTAAAGTATTGAGAAGGAAGACAGTTCCATTGGTTAAAGTTTAGTGGCGGAATCACGGTCTAGAGGAAGCCACGTGGGAGCCAGAGGATGTAATGCAGCAGCAATACCCTCACCTCTTTTGATCGATCGTAAATTTTGAGGTAGAAATTTCTTTAAGGGGTAGAAGCTGTAACATCCTAGAATTAGGGGTTCTGCATTTAATTTCTTCTGTGTGTTTGGCCTATTCGGCTTGTTAATTTGGTGTGTTTGGGGGTCCTGGAATGGCTCGGGGTCAAGCTAGGGCCTTGGTAAAAATTTTGTTTTTGGGCACTTTTGGGGGGGAGAGCTATTTGAAGTAGGCCTTAAGAGGTTTTCTTTTGTCTGTTGACACAAAATAGAGTGTGGTAGAGTGGCAAGTGACACCACCTAAGGAGAAAAGGAGTGGCGTCACAATGGAGCAGTAGGGAAGGAGTTCGAATCCCATAAGCCTCATTATGGGACTTTATTATTGGTACCAGGATGGAGGGAAGATGGATTCGACAAGGACTCTTCAAAAGTGAGTGTTGAATGAGTCAAAGCAGTTAAATGAGTGGACATGAGTAGATGGTGGTGTTTGAATCGGTCAAATCAATTCAAACGGTGATGGAGAGTGGAATTAGGAGGAAATCGTGGGATTTGGTGTTGGTTGTGGAGTTGGCCAAATGTTAGAGATGTATGGGGGAAGTTAATTAGGTCAAGGGGAGTAAAAGAGAGGGGATCTTAGGTGTTAAGCATTTTCAGTTTTTCTAGTAGGTGAAGTGTGCTGTTTTCTTCCAAAGTTAGCTAGTGTGCATCTTCGGTCTTTTCTTTACCAAAACTCATTCGGAAGCTCTTTCTATCTTCTTTTTCATTTGGTGTTGCATCCATTCTTCCTTTTACCAAAACCATCTCATCTCTTATTCCTTTCAAATTGCATCCATTCTTCTTGAAGTACTCTAGCATAGCTGAATCCTCCTTCATCCCCTATTCGAAGTTCATTCTTTTGCCTAGCCCCACTTTAGCCGAACCTTTCCCTTACCTTCTACTCACCATAACCGAAACATTCTTTTTTCATTCTCTCTACATCTTGCTTTAAGCTGAAACCTCGTGTCTCTTTCACATTGCTTCCATCTTCTTCATTCTTTTTCGTCTTCTTTATTGTTCTCTTGAGCTGAACCTTTGCTCATCTCCTTCATCCTACTCTTTTGTTCCAAACCCGAATCACCCTTTGTGGCAAACCAAACTCGTATCTCTTATCTACCATTATCAGTTGAATATCAAGAACATCCCTGTGGGTTGCCAAAAGTCTCTTCCATAGTAGGGTCCTATCGCGCAAGGTAAGGGGGACTCTCTCATTTCTTTCTCATGCTTTTCATCTCTGTGTAGTCATAGTCGAATGGCTATCTTGGTTTTGATGGTTAGATTCTGGCTAACCCCTTCTCTTCTTTCTTATTTTGGAATGCTGACTTCGGGAAACTCCATTAGCCAAACGTTTGTAGTTAGAAGTCTGAGGATCTGTTGATTGCCGAATCTCACCTCTACATTCGAGTTCTAAGGTAAAAAGCCATCATCTGCCCTTCGTGATCAGCCTCTATTCATTACTCTATTTTAATCAAACCCCTTGCTTGGGCAATCTCTATTTTTGCTATAGTAGTGTACTAATCAAGACTCTTACCATGAATATGTGTGCTGGTCGATCCAAGGAGGGTGCAACTGAGGAGTCTGGGGGGAGCAGGGCTGTGGTCTCTGCTCCTAAGTTTAAAAGTCGTGCGGTGTCGACAGTTCGAGACTTTTTGCTAGGCTATGGTAGGGAGCTCACATCTGCCTGGGATAGGCAGATAGCCGTTATCCCTTCTAGTGAGAGCGTCGACGTAGAAAGTCTAGTTTTACATGTAATCAGGTGTGTAATGCTCACACTTTACTTTGTTAATTAATTCATGTTAATGGTTATGTTGGCTGGAAGCCGAAACGATTGATTAGATAGGTGAGATACCCTTGTGGGTAAGGTTGGAGACACCAGATAAGTTCCACTATAATGTCACTGGTAGTTTATTGTATGTTTAAACTAATCATATGTTATACATCGAAAGTATGTTGCATTCATCACAGTATGACAATATGTTGCATGGGCATTTGGGAAATGATTAAAAGGGGAAGTATGATTATGTGTCTCTATCATGGTGGTCTGAAACCACAATGGGCTGGCCCTACGTATTTATTGAGTGACTATGTTACAGTGGTCTGTGACCATGGTGGTTTGAAACCATGTATACTTATCAGTGACTCATCTTAGTGGTCTAGAACCACAGTGGGTTGGCCCTACGTATATTATTCAGAGATCGTCACGATGGTCTAGGACCATAGTGGGTTGGCCCCACGTTTAGATATATTTTGTGGCTCTATCACAAGTGGTCTGGGACCACGGTGGCATAATGCCACGGGTGATTGGATGATTCAGGTGACCTAAAAGATGGAAAACTAGGTTGGGTTTGGGCTGCATTGCATGCATGATTATTTTGCTGTATTGCATGGCCTGAGGCCCAATGGGCTTAAAGCCAATTGCGTTATAGGGATTGACACACTGAGTCACGATGACTCACCCCTTTGCTTAATTTTACAGGTAATTCTTAGATCGTGCTTGTGGGAGCCGAGGTGGACTTCGAGGTGGCCATGCAATGTTTTCTCGTAAACTCATTTCTTTTATTCAAACTTATTTTGAGTTTGAGATTTTATTATGTAATAAGGCCACTATAACTTAAATTTGGGTTTTCATTTAATGCTGATATTATATATTCTATAAACTATCAAACATAGGGTTTTTCTAAGTTAAAACATAAGCAAATAGTTTTCAAAGTGTTAACAAAATATGGGTTACGAGTAAGTAATTAACTTGGAGATTTTATTAAAATCGCAACATCGTTTTCAAATGTCACATTTATAAATTTCCTTGATTTTAGTTTTTGTAAAACAAAGTTGTTACAACCTATTTGATCAAATTAATATAAAGACGGTATGAAACCTTCAAACAAAAGTTTTAAATCGTTATAAGATGAAGACACTCAACGAAATGTTTTCGGGGATTTCGATGTTTTGTTAAAATTTCAAAAACCTCTTTTCCTGTAACATACTAGATTTGGTCGTAACGTATTGACCGGGTTTGGGGTGTTACAATGGTGGTATCAAATTCAGGTTTACAAAACTCGGCTGTGGGTTAGGGGTTCAAAATATTTTCAAAAGTTGGTTTGGAAAATGGTTTAGAAAAATAATAATTCATAAAACTTGTAACCAGATTAAGTCAAATCGGTAGTCACGAGTGCTAGAGGATGTGGATGTGTTGTCCACGGCTGTGGTAGAGGCTAGGGTGTTGAAATTTGAACCATGAGTCGTAGGCGTGGTAGGAAGGTGAGGTGTCGGCATCACCATTTGTGGAAGTCAAATTTTAGGACCAAACTGGTGGAGACGATGCTGTGTCTCAAGCTATGTTATGTGTTATGGAATGGGTTTCTAAAGCGAGCACGAGATCAATAGCTCAAAAATCTATGTATGAGCGACTTCGAGCTAGTGGGGCGGAGATGTTTAGGGGCATTTCTGGTGTGGCTCCTAACGTAGTTGAGTACTGGTTGGAAGTGGTGGAACGGATCATGGACGATCTTGACTGTACCATGGAAGAGAAGTTTAAAGGAGTAGTGTCTCTTTTTCGAGATGAGGCATACCAGTGGTGGCTCACGGAAAAGAATGGTACAGCAGCTGACCATATTACCTGGGACTTCTTTAAGTCAGCATTCCAAGGAAAGTATATTGGGTCGAGCTATGTGGATGCTCAGAGGAAGGCATTTCTAAACTTGGTCCAGGGGAATAAGTTAGTGGCCGAATATTTGGCAAAATTCTTACACTTAAGTCATTATGATCGTTGCAACAAATTACGAGCGTTGTGTCCGATTTGAAGATAGTCTGAGGGACGAGTTACGAATACTGATAGCTCCGCAATGGGAAAGAGAGTTTGCTATTCTAGTCGAGAAGGCTAAGAGAGCCGAAGAGGTGAAGTGATCTGAAAGATAGAATCAGGATAAAGACAGGGGTAGGAATAAAAGGAGTTTTGGATCGCCATGATCTATTGGGAGTTTCCAGAAGAGGCCTAGGTTGGATGGGCCGGGTCAAGTTACGAGGCCTGTTGCTGTTGCTCGGACTTAGTAGTGTGCTAGATGTGGTAGATTCTATTTAAGGGAGTGTTGGGCAAAAAGTAAAGGATGTTATAGGTGTGGATCTGAGGAACATCGGGTAAAAGAATGTCTACAAGAGCCAAATAGGGCACGACCAATAGGTCAGGGTTATGTACAACCTGAAAGAGGTGGGCAGCAACCGCCGAGAGGTCGTGGTCCGGCTAGGGAAGGAAATGGATATGGTCGAGGGTGTGGATCACGAGGCAGAGGTGCTGGGAATACAGATGCGAGATAGCTTGGGTTGGTTTATGCAGCCAGACGCCGAGAGGAGGGCGATGCACCTAACATCATAACTGATACGTTTCTTATTTTTGGTTTGCCCTTTACAGCACTAATAGATGCTGGGTCTACACACTCATATGTTGCTAGTACTGTGTCTGGAACTTTGAACATAGAATCTGAGATTGCTTCTAGAGAGATGACTATGATTAGCCTTTTAGGACAATCTGTAGTGGTAAACAAACTCTTTAGGAAGGTGCCTTTAGAGGTACAAGGGGTGGTTTTCTCGGCTAACTTGATGGAATTGTCATTCGGTGAGTTCGATTTGATCTTAGGCATGGACTGTTTAGTTAAGTATCGAGCAAACTTTGATTGTGCTGCTAAGCGCATGGTGTTGAAAACTCTCGAGGATAAAGAGGTGCTGATGATAGGCGAAAGAAGGAATTACCTCTCCAATGTGGTGTCTGCTTTACAGGCTGAAAGGATGGTGCGAAAAGGGTGTGAGGCTTTCTTAGCTTTCGTCAGTGCTTTGGAAGCCAAGGAGTTGTCTGTAAGAGATTTTAAGACGGTGAAGGAATTCTCTGATGTTTTCATAGGAGAGCTTCCAGGATTACCTCCGGATCGTGAGGTGGAGTTCGATATCGATCTTCTTCCGGGGGTAGCTCTAGTGTCCATTGCCCCATATAGAATGGCGCCAAAGGAGCTGGTGGAACTTAAAGCTCAGATTCAGGAACTATTGGACCGGGGTTTTATCCGACCAAGTGTGTCACCATGGGGAGCACCGGTGTTATTCGTTAAGAAAAAGGACGGGTCGATGAGGATATGTATTGATTACAGGCAATTGAACAAATTGATGATTAAGAACAAGTACCCATTGCCTAGGATTGATTATCTGTTCGATCAGTTGTGAGGCGCTTCGGTCTTCTCAAAGATAGATTTGAGGTCAGGTTATCATCAGCTTGAGGTTAAGGAGGCGGATATTCATAAGACAGCTTTTCAAACTCGTTAAGGTCACTATGAATTTTTAGTGATGCCATTCAGGTTGACGAATGCACCAGCTGCATTTATGGATATGATGAACTGAGTATTCCAACCCTATCTGGATCGGTTTGTGGTAGTGTTCATAGACGATATCTTGGTTTATTCAAGGACTGAAAAGGAATATGATTTGCATCTTCGAGTGGTTCTACAGATTTTGAGAGAGAATCAGTTGTATGCCAAATTCATCAAGTGTGAATTTTGGTTGAGGAAAGTTACTTTCCTGGGGCATGTTGTGTCTGCTGAGGGGATTAGGGTTGATCCCCGAAAGGTTGAAGATGTGTTGGACTAGAAACCATCGAAGTCAATAGTGAAAATTTGAAGTTTCCTTTGGCTAGCTGGGTACTACAGAAAGTTTGTTGAGGGATTCTCGTTGATAGCTGCACTTTTAACCAAATTGTTACGGAAAGGGGTACCATTTTTTTGGTCAGATAAGCAACAGGAAAGCTTTGAGAAATTGAAGAGGATTTTGACGGAGGCACCAGTGTTGATTCAACCTGAGGCCGGGAAAGAATTTTTCGTCTACTGTGATACATCGCATACAGGGTTAGGATGTATGTCTGCAAGAGGGAAAAGTAGTAGCATATGCGTCTCGGTAATTGAGACCACATGAAGTGAACTATCCCATGCATGATTTGGAGTTAGCTACGGAGGTGTTCACTTTGAAGATTTGGAGACACTACTTGTATGGGGAGAAGTCTATTATCTACACAGGTCACAAGAGCCTGAAATATCTCCTTACCTAGAAGGAGCTGAATTTAAGGCAGCAGAGGTGGATTGAATTGTTAAAAGATTATGACTGCATAATCGAGTATCACCCGGGTAAAGCTAACATAGTGGCAGATGCGTTGAGCTGTAAGGTAATATCGGACTTGATGGAGTTTGCTCATCTCAGTTTGTATGAGGATGGGAGCTTGTTAGCTGAACTTCAAGTGAAGCCTACATGGATAAGTCAGGTTAAAGAGCAACAGTTGTCGGATGAATCATTAAGTTCTAAATTCCAACTAGTGGAAGGTGGTGAGACAGGAGATTTTAGTTTGAAAAGTGATGGGGTGTTGTGATTTCGTGGAAAGGCTTGTATGCCAAAGGATTTCGAGTTAAGGTAGAAGATTTTGTAGGAAGCGCATAGTAGCCCATACGCTATGCATCCTAGTGGGAGTAAGATGTATCAGGATTTACATGAATAGTTCTGGTGGCCAGGTCTAAAGCAAGAAGTTACCGAGTTTGTGAGTTGGTGCTTAACATGTCAGTAGGTGAAGGCGGAACATCAATTGCCTTCGGGATTGTTACAGCCAGTGAAGATTCCACTGTGGAAATGAGAGAGGATAATGATGGATTTTGTTAGTGGGCTACCTCTTATGCCTACTAAGAAAGATTCGGTGTGGGTAATTGTCGACCAGTTGACGAAGCCCACCCACTTCATACCAGTTCGAGTTGATTATTCAGTTCAGAAGTTAGCAAAGCTGTATGTAGCAGAGATTGTGAGGTTACATGGGGTACCAGTGTCTATCATATCGTGCGAGACCTAGGTTTACATCATGGTTCTAGGAGGTATTACATCAAGCACTGGGTCCAAGACTAGATTTCAGCATGGCATTTCATCCCCAAACTGATGGTTAGTCTGAGAGGGTAATTCAGATTCTGGAAGATATGCTAAGAGGGTGTGTTATTGACTTCAGGGGTAGTTGGGAAGATTTTCTACCGTTGGCGGAATTCGCATACAACAATAGCTATCAATCTAGTATTCAGATGGCACCCTATGAAGCATTATATGGTCATAAATGCCGTACCCCTACCTGTAGGACAGAGTTGGGTAAGCAACAGTTGTTGGGTCCGGAATTGGTTTTAGAAACAGAATAAAAGGTTAAGTTGATTCCGTCTCAGTTGGTGGAAGCTTCCGACAGGTAGAAATTGTATGCAGATCTGAAGCGTAAAGATACAGAGTTCTCAGTGGGTGATCGGGTTTTTCTAAAAGTTTCACCTTGGAAGAGGGTTCTGAGGTTTGGACATAAGGGCAAGTTGAGCCCCAGTTTTATCGGGCCTTATCGAGTGTTGAAACGTGTGGGACCAGTAGCTTATCAGCTCGAGTTACCCCAAAATTAAGGCAGATACATTATGTATTCCATGTTTCGATGTTAAGGCGCTATGATTTGGATCCATCTCACATAATGCCAGTGGAGGAAATTGAAGTGAGGTCTGGTTTGTCTTTTGAAGAAGAACCAGCTTAAATATTAGATCGAGACGTTAAAGTATTGAGAAGGAAGACAGTTTCATTGGTTAAAGTTTAGTGGCGGAATCACGGTCTAGAGGAAGCCACGTGGGAGCCAGAGGATGTAATGCAGCAGCAATACCCTCACCTCTTTTGATCAGGTAAATTTTGAGGCCGAAATTTCTTTAAGGGGGTAGAACTGTAACATCCTAGAATTAGGGGTTCTGCATTTAATTTCTTCTGTGTGTTTGGCCTATTCGGCTTGTTAATTTGGTGTGTTTGGGGGTCCTGGAACGGCTCGGGGTCAAGCTAGGGCCTTGGTAAAAATTTTGTTTTTGGGCACTTTTGGGGGGGAGAGCTATTTGAAGTAGGCCTTAAGAGGTTTTCTTGTGTCTGTTGACACAAAATAGAGTGTGGTAGAGTGGCAAGTAACACCACCTAAGGAGAAAAGGAGTGGCGTCACAATGGAGCAGTAGGGAAGGAGTTCGAATCCCATAAGCCTCTTTATGGGACTTTATTATTGGTACCAGGATGGAGGGAAGATGGATTCGACAAGGACTCTTCAAAAGTGAGTGTTGAATGAGTCAAAGCAGTTAAATGAGTGGACATGAGTAGATGGTGGTGTTTGAATCGGTCAAATCAATTCAAACGGTGATGGAGAGTGGAATTAGGAGGAAATCGTGGGATTTGGTGTTGGTTGTGGAGTTGGCCAAATGTTAGAGATGTATGGGGGAAGTTAATTAGGTCAAGGGAGTAAAGAGAGGGATCTTAGGTGTTAAGCATTTTCGGTTTTCTAGTAGGTGAAGTGTCTTGTTTTCTTCCAAAGTTAGCTAGTGTGCATCTTGGTCTTTTCTTTACCAAAACTCACATCGCCATTCTTGCTACTCAATTGTTCGATATTACCTCTTGTTCAACCTTTGGAAATTCCTTTGATTTATTCACACACTTAGTGCCAATTTCATAACCAAAACATAATAGTCATTGGACACTTGGTGCCAATATGTTAAACCGAATTTATATCGGTATCGCACACACAGTGCCTATTCGATAAGCCAAAGCTTCTATCTTTCCGCACACACAGTGCTAATCAACTTTGTATTAACTCAATTTTACACACTTAGTGCTTTAATACTCGAACTCGTACATAACACATTCTATTCCATTAATATACATTCATTCATTTCTCATCACATAGATTCTAGTTTATTAGCATAACCAATTATATCCAGAACTTACATCGGATGTTGAAATGCCAATATCGTTAAACGCTAATTTATATCTGATCGCACACGCAAAGGCCTCATTCGATAAGCCAAAGCTTCTATCTTTAGGTGCTACACATCAAGGTTAATCAACTTTGTATTAACTCAATTTTACACACTTAGTGTCTTTAATACTTCGAACTAAATACATAACACATTCTATTCCATTAATATACATTCATTCATTTCTCATCATTTCTCATCATAGATTCTAGTTTATTAGCAAGTATTATATCCTATCTTACCTTGATGTTGGATGTTGAAATTACCAAAACGGTCAACAGAACTTGAGTTGATTTTAGATATCATTTGGAATTTAATATTAACTACAGGTATTCGAGTTAAAGTATATGTAATTTCAAGTTAAGTTAATATCAGTTTAGTTAATCAGTTATGAATTTATGTATAATATCATTCATAATTAGTATAATTAAATTAATGTAATAATGTTGAAATACCAAGCAGTCGATTAATTGAGCACTTTTCATTTCTTCGTCTATACACATTAAAATTCAACTTAGTCCTCACATACATATTTAGGGCATTTTACGAAATAGCCCTCACATTTTCACATTTCGACACTTTAGTCCCTATTTCATAAAATTATCAAATAAACACAATTTCATATCATATATGCTTAGCAGAATTCTTCCCATGCTAATACAATCCCACACATTTCATTTATTCCACAATTTAGTCCTTCAAAATGTTATTATCATAATTTAGCCCTAATTAGCTAAATACACCAAGGATTCAAGAACAAAACATGTTCATTAAACACATATCTTTCATTTAAAACCAATTAAAAACACAAAGCTCACAAGTTCATCCATGGCACTTTTCAAATTCATCACCAATTCGCAAAATTTAAACATGGGTTTGAAAGAGCACGAAGCAATGATCACAAAAACGTAGAAATTATCAAAAACTGAATTGAAAACACATACCAATTTGAGCCTAAGATTGCCAAAATTGAAGAAGCTTCAAACCCTTATTTTCTATCTCAAATTCGGTGGAAGATGAACACTTTTGCCACCAATTTCATGTTTGTTTAATTAATATTAGCTTAATAATCATTTTACCAATTTGCCCTTTTATTAATCATATAAGACAAATAAACATTAAGGTTAATATGTCATTTAACCATCCACTAAATTTAATAATGGGCTAATTGCCTCATAAGGCCTCCACATTATAAAGACAACAACAATTAAGCACTTAACAATCAACACACAGCATTTTACACTTTATGCAATTAAGTCCTTTCTCACAATTTGACACACAGTCGATAAAATTTTCAAATGAAAATTTCACACAGGTTCAATCACACATTATAAACATCAAAAATAATTTTAAATTATTTCTCTGACCTCAGATTTATGGTCTCAAAAACACTATTCCAACTAGGGTCTAAACCGGGCTATCACAACTCTCCCTCCTTAGGGATTTTCGTCCCTAAAAATATTACCAGTGAAAAGGTGCAGATATTGCTCTCACATAACGTTCTCAGGCTCCCATGTAGCCTCTTCAACTCCGTGTTTGTGCCAAAATACTTTCACTAAAGATATTTTCTTATTTCTCAACTCTTTGGTCTCTCGTGCCAAAATTCGAATCGGTTCTTTACTTTATAACAAATCTGACTGAATTTCAACCTTAGTACGAGTAATCACATTAGACGAATCAGATCTGCATCATTGAAGCATTGACACATGAAACACATTATGAATCTTTTCTAACTCAGGTGGTAACATCAATCTATAAGCAATCGGCCCAACTCGTTCAATGATCTCATACGATCCGATGAATCTCGGACTCAGTTTGCCTTTTGGGCCAAATTGAAGTATTTTCTTCCACGGAGATACTTTCATAAACACTTTGTCACTAATCTCAAATTCGATATCCTTCCGTTTCAAGTCTGCATAAGACTTTTAACAATCTGAGGCCACTTTCAAGCTATCACGAATTACTTTTATCTTCTATTCAGTTTCTTTTATTAGATCAACGCTGTGATTCTTATTCTTACTTAGCTCAGTCCAACACAATGGAGTTCGACATTTTTGAACATAAAGAGCCTCATACGGTGCCATTTTAATGCTAGATTGAAAACTGTTATTATAAGCAAATTCTATCAACAGTAAATGCTTTTTCCACGTACTTTCAAACTCAAGTATACAGCATCTCAACATATCTTTGAGAATCTGGATAATCCGCTAGGACTGACCATCCGTCTGCGGATGAAATGCAGTACTAAAATGCAATTTTGTGCCTAAAACCTCTTGCAATTTCTTCCAAAATTGTGAGGTAAATCCCGGATCTCTGTCAGATACAATAGATAGTGGCACCCCGTACAATATCAAAATCTCAGTAATATATAACTCAGCCAATCTATCAAGTGAATAATCTATTCTCACCGGAACGAAATGAGCTGATTTCGTCAATCTATCAACTATCACCTAGATTTCATCTTTCTTTCCCAGAGACAAAGGCAATCTCGACACAAAGTCTATCGTGATTCTCTCCCATTTCTACTCAGGAATCATAATCGGTTGTAACAAGCCAGACGGAACCTGATGTTTAGCTTTAACTTGCTGACAAACTAAACATTCCAACACAAAGTCAGAGATATCACTTTTTATACCATGCCACCAATAAAACTGTTTCAGATCGTTGTACATTTTCGTACTCCCCAGATGCACAGTCAAACGACTATTATGAGCTTCATTCAAAATTAACTAAATCAACTCTGAATTCTTCGGAACACAAATCTGATCCCTAAATCTCAAACAATCATCACTATCAACTCAAAATTTTGAATTTGAATTCAAATCACATTGAGCTCGTTTTGCTATCATTTCAACATCACTTTTCTAAGCATCGCAAATCTGACGTAAGAATATCGGTTTCACTTTTAACTTAGCCAAAACTGAATCATCACACAGATCTATCTGAGAATTCATAGCTCGCAAAGCACATAAAGACTTCTGACTCAAGGTATCAGCAACAACATTAGCTTTACCCGGATGATAATCAATCACAAGTTCATAATCTTTCAACAATTCTAACCATCTTCTCTGTCGCAAATTCAATTCTTTCTGAGTCATCAAGTGCTTCAAACTCTTGTGATCGGTATAAATATGACATTTCTCACCAAATAGGTAGTGACGCCAAATCTTTAATACAAGCACAATCACGACTAATTCAAGGTCCTGCGTCAGATAGTTCTTTTTATGCGACTTTAACTACCTCAAAGCATAAGCAATGACTTTGCCTTCTTGCATCAGTAGACTGCCCAAACCATTTAACGATGCATCACTGTAAACTATGAATTCTTTACTCGATTCATGTTGAACTAACACAGGTGCCTCTGTCAATAGTGCCTTCAACTGTTCAAAACTCTGCTAGCACTTTTCCAACCACTCAAATTTAACATCTTTCTGAAGTAACTTTGTCAATGGAGTCACAATCATCGAGAAACCTTTCACAAACCGTCTATAGTAACCTACTAGTCCCAAAAAACTATAGACTTTTGACACATTTCTCGGAGGATTCCATTCTAAGATAGCTGAGATCTTAGTTGGATCAACTTGTATTCTCGCAGCCGATACAATATGTCCCAGAAAACCAACCTCACGCAACCAAAACTCATATTTTCTAAACTTAGCATACAATTTTTTTCACGTAGGGCCTGTAACACAATTCTTAAATGCTCGGCATGTTGCGTCTCATCACATGAATAAATCAGAATGTCATCGATGAACACCACAACAAAATGATCCAAATACAATCTGAATATCCGATTCATCAAATCCATAAACACTGCAGGAGCATTTGTTAGTCCAAAAGGCATCACTAAGAATTCATAATGTCCGTACCTCATTCTGAAAGTAGTTTTTGGCATATCATATTCTTTAACTCTCAACTGATAGTAGCCCGATAGTTAATACACATTCTTATAGTTCCGTCTTTCTTTTTCACAAATAACACAGTAGCACTCCAGGGCTAAAAACTCGGTCTTACATGAAATATCGAATCAATGCCAACGTCCCAGTCGTGGTCTTACATGATCTCACATATCGGACATATATTTCATGACATATACTATCCTATCTATTCCTAGGTTCAGACGGGACTTCTCGAACATTAACCATCTCTCGATACTTTCTCGAAATCCATATATTCATCATTTCAAGTATTATTCATAGTAATTCAAATTTCATATATTCACAATTAAATCAATTCAAATACATTTATTTATTTATCGACATACTAAGCTTTTGAAAGCTTACTTTGTGTGTGTTTGTTCTGTTTTATAGATCGTTAAAGCTACGAAGGGCTCGGGGACCGTCGAGGATCGTCATCACACTACTCAAACTTGTTTTGGTACTTTAAAAATGTGTATATAGCTAAATATGACATGTATAGGCTAGTCATTTTGGTATAAGTTTGAGGTATGAAATTAGCCATGTGATGTGGCTAGTTGAATATTGATAATATGCACTTGTGAATGTGGTATATAATGTTGGTTTTGGTATGTTCTCATATTTATGAAATGGTTAAATTGTGGCAAGCAAATTGATGCTATATGAGCATATATGTTTGATCAATGAAATAATTATATGATAGCAAATCGTGATTGAATCATGCTTGGTTATTCATGTGTTTTGGTTGTGCAAATTGGCATGATTAGATATGAGATTGAATGAGATAACATGTGAATCATTTGACATGTATTTGGTTGCCAAATCGTGTGTGTGAGAATAGGTTTGTATGTGTTTATGGGTATGACTCAAGTGTGAGAGGCATTTTGGCCTTTCAAATGGCCTATTTTGCATTCACGATCGTGGCACACGGGCGTGCCTGGTGGCCGTGTGAACGAGTAGTAGCTAGCCTAATTTTACATGGCCATGGCACACGGGCGTGTCTGGTGGCCTTGTGGATAAGTCAGTATACATTCTCTGTTTTGGTACGACCAGGATACATGGGCATGTCTGGTAGCCGTGGAAAGCACATGGCCTGCCCACACGGGCGTGTGTGACCTCTGTAACTTAGAAAAGTTTTTAATTTTTTGAGAAAATTCTATATGTGTTCGGTTTAGTCCTGACCCTATTCTAGAGCATGATTAAGGTCTTGTTGGCCTATAAAAGGGACACTGTGATTGTGATTGATGAATTGTACTATAAAATATCTGTAAAAGTTTTTGATCTGTCTGGTAATGCATTTAACCCTAATCTGGTGATGGATATGGGTTAGGGGTGTTACATTTGATTGGTATCAGAGCTACAATTTAGTCGATTCTCAGACTAACGAAGTGCATGTGAGTCTAGCTATCATGCCATAAATATAAATTACGGTAATTTGATGAATCCTGACAGTTGAAAATGTGTTTTCATATAGTAATGGATCCCGATCGAGCAGTTCCTGATGATGTTGAGAGTAACGCGCCTGCTCCCGCTCAAGGGATAGTACTGGCCACATCAAGGCTGAATGATAGTAGTGAGGGAGGAGAGGCTAAGCAAGCCTTCTTCCGAATGATGAGTGAGTTGTTTTTAGAGTTTGTTCGAACGAATTCGGCTGCTCCATAATCTCCACCCCACAAGTACTTGTTGTGCCACAAGTGATAGATCCGATCTGACTGAATAAGCCTCCTGTGGATAAGATTCGTAAGTATGGGGCCAAAGAGTTTAGGGCCACAGCTGATGACGATGCTGAGCGAGTCAAGTTTTGGCTCGAGAATATAATTCAGGTATTCGATGAGATGTCATTGACCCATGATGAATGTATCAAGTGTGCGGTTTCTTTGTTGAGAGATATGACTTATAACTGGTGGAAAATGTTGATTTTTGTGGTTTTGAGAGAGAGAATCACTTGGGATTTATTTCATGTTGAATTCTGAAAGAAGTATATCAGTAAATGATTCATTGATCAGAAACGTAAAAATTTCCTTGAGTTGAAACAAGGCCGTTTGACAGTTACTGAGTAAGAGTGGGAATTTGTGAGATTTAGCCAGTATGCACAGGAATGTGTTTCAACCAAAACTACTACGTTTAAACGCTTTATAAAAGGGTTGAATGAAGATATTAAGTTATTGGTTGGGATACTTGACATAAATGAATTTGTTGTGTTAGTCGAGAGAGACTGCAAAGCTGAGGAGCTTAATAACGAAAAGAAGAAAATCGATTTTGATGCTCAAGATGAAAGAAAAAGATTAATGAGTAAGATGTCTCAACCTTCGATGAAGAGATTTAGAGATACAAGTAATCAATCAAATGCTTCGTTTGGATATCTGAGTAGAGATCATGTGAGACAGCATCGGTTCATGAGATCAAATTCCAACTGAATCAAGTTTTGGAAGTGCCAAAAGTAACAAACCTGAGTGTAGATAGTGTGGAAGACGACATGTGGGAGAATGTTGGGCAAACATAATAATAGAACTTGTTACAAATGTGGATCACGAGATCACTTTATTTGAGATTGCCTAAAGTTAACTGAGGAAGAAAATGTTCAGAATGTGAAACCTAGTAATGCGACGGCTAGGAGTAGACCACCCAGAAATACCAAAAATGTGAGTGGAAGCCAGAGAGGGATCTTGATGCAGCTGTGAGATCGGAGGCGAGAGCACCTACTCGAGCCTATGCTATACGTGCACGAGAGGAAGCATCATCTCTAGACGTCATCACTGGTACTTTTACTCTATTTGATACTAATGTGATTGCATTGATAGTTCTAGGATCTACTTATTTGTATGTGTGTATGAATCTAGTATCTAGTAAGACTCTACCTGTTGAGTCTACTAAATTTGTGATTAGAGTATCGAAACCCTTAGACAAGTTTGTCTTGGTGGATAAAGTGTGCAAGAATTTTCCATTGATGTTTCGGGATATATGCTTTTCGACTAATTTAATGTTGCTACCATTCAATGAATTTCATCTTATTCTGGGTATGGATTGTCTTACTTTGCATAATGCCATTGTGAATCGTAAAATAAAGAGTATTGAATTGAGAAGTCAATATGGTGAGATAGTTTGAATTGAATCCAGTGATATGAAAGGGTTACCAGCTGTTGTATCTGTGATGAAAGCTTTGAATTATGTGAGAAAGGGTTACGAATCTTATCTGGCATACGCGATTGATACAAAAGTGACTGAGAAGAAAGTTGAATCGGTACCTGTGGTTTGTGAGTTTCCAGACGCGTTTCCTGAAAAGTTACCAGGATTACCTCCAATACGAGAAGTTGAATTTGGAATTGAATTATTGTCGGGGACTACTCCTATCTCAATAGCTCCATATAGAATGTCACCAACAAAATTGAAAGAGTTGAAGTCTCAGTTGCAAGAGTTGACAGATAGAGGATTTGCACGATCGAGTTTCTCACCCTGGGGTGCTCCTGTGTTATTTGTGAAAAAGAAATATGGCACTATGAGAATGTGTATTGACTACTGATAGTTGAACAAAGTGATGATAAAGAATAAATATCTGTTACCCCATATTGATGATTTGTTTGATCAGTTAAAGGAGCTACAGTGTTTTCTAAGATAGATTTGAGATCGGGCTACTATTAGTTGAGAGTTAAAGAATCCAATGTGCCAAAATTAGCTTTCAGAATGAGGTACGGACATTATGAATTCTTAATGATGCCTTTTAGACTAACAAATGCTCCTGCAGTGTTTATGGATTTGATGAATCGGATATTCAAACTGTATTTGGATTATTATGTTGTGGTGTTCATCGATGACATTCTGATTTATTTATGTGATGAAACACAACATGTCGAGCGTTTGAGAATTGTGTTACAGACCCTACATGGGAAACAATTGTACGCTAAGTTTAGCAAATGTGAGTTTTGGTTGCGTGAAGTTAGTTTTTTGGGACATATTGTATCAGCTGCAGGAATATGAGTTGATCCAAGTAAGATCTCAGCTATCTTAGAATGGAAACCTCCGAGAAATGTGTCAGAAGTCCATAGTTTTCTGGGACTAGCAGGATACTATAGACTAATTGTGAAAGGTTTCTCAATGATTGCGACTCCGTTGACGAAGTTGCTTCAGAAAGATGTCAAATTTGAGTGGTCAAAAAAGTGCCAGCAGAGTTTTAAACAATTGAAAGCACTATTGACAGAGGCACATGTGTTAGTTCAACCTGAATCGAGTAAAGAATTCATAGTTTACAGTGATGCATCATTAAATGGTTTGGGTTGTGTGCTGATGAAGAAGGAAAAGTCATTGCTTATGCTTCGAGGCAATTAAAGCCACATAAAAGAACTATCCGACGCATGATCTTGAATTAGCTGCGATTGTGTTTTCATTAAAGATTCAGCGTCACTACCTATTTGGTGAGAAATGTCATATTTATACCGATCATAAGAGTTTGAAGTACTTGATGACTCAAAAAGAATTGAATTTACAATAGAGAAGATGGTTAGAATTGCTGAAAGATTACGAACTTGTGATTGATTATCATCCGGGTAAAACTAATGTTGTTGCTGATGCCTTGAGTTGGAAGTCTTTATGTGCTTTGCGAGCTATGAATTATCAGATAGATCTATGTGATGATTCAGTTTTGGCTGAGTTAAAAGTGAAATCGATGTTCGTACGTCAGATTTGTGATGCTCAGAAAAGTGATGTTGAAATGATAGCAAAACAAGCTCATTGTGATTTGAATTCGGATTCAGAATTTCTAGTTGATAGTGATGATTGTTTGAGATTTAGAGATTGAATTTGTGTTTTGAAGAATTCAAAGTTGATTCAGTTAATTTTGAACGAAGCTCATAATAGTCGTTTGACTGTGCATCCTAGGAGTACGAAAATGTACAACTATCTGAAACAGTTTTATTGGTGGCATGGTATGAAAAGAGATGTCTTTGACTTTGTGTTGAAATATTTAGTTTGTCAGCAAGTTAAAGCTGAACATCAGGTTCTATCTGGCTTGTTACAACCGATTATGATTCCTGAGTGGAAATGGGAGAGAATCACGATGGACTCTGTGTCGGGACTACGTTGTCTTTGGGAAAGAAAGATGCAATCTGGGTAATAGTTGATAGATTGACGAAATCAGCTCTTTTCATTCCGGTAAGAACATATTACTCACTTGATAGATTGGCTGAATTATATATTACTGAGATTGTGAGATTGCACAGGTGCCACTAACTTTTGTATCTGACAGAGATCCAAGATTTACCTCACGGTTTTGGAAGAAATTGCAAGAGGCTTTAGGCATAAAATTGCATTTTAGTATTGCATTTCATCCGCAGATGGATGGTCAGTCCGAGCGGATTATCCAAATTCTCGAAGATATGTTGAGATGATGTATACTTGAGTTTGAAAGTACGTGGAAAAAGCATTTACCGTTGATAGAATTTGCTTATAATAATAGTTTTCAATATAGCATTAAAATGGCACCGTATGAGGCTCTTTATGGTCGAAAATGTCGAACTCCATTATATTGGACTGAGCTGAGTGAGAATAAGATTCACGGGGTTGATCTAATAAAAGAAACTGAACAGAGCGTGAAAGTAATTCGTGATAGCTTGAAAGTGGCCTCAGATCGTCAGAAGTCTTATGCAGACTTGAAACAGAAGGATATCGAATTTGAGATTGGTGACAAAGTTTTTCTGAAAGTATCTTCATGGAAGAAAATACTTCGATTAGGCCGAAAAGGCAAACTGAGTCCGAGATTCATCGGACCGTATGAGATCATTGAATGAGTTGGGCTGGTTGCTTATTGATTGATGTTGCCACCTGAGTTAGGAAAGATTCATAACATTTTTCATGTGTCGATGCTTCAACGATACAGATCTGATCCATCTCATGTGATTGCTCCTACTGAGGTTGAAATTCAGTCAGATTTGTTATATAGTGAAGAACCGATTCAAATTTTGGCACGAGAGACCAAAGAGTTCAGAAATAAGAAAATCTCTTTAGTGAAAGCATTGTGGCACAAACATGAAGTTGAAGAGGCTATGTGGGAGCCTAAGAATGTTATGAGAGAGCAATATCCGTACCTTTTCACTGGTAAAATTTTTGGGGACGAAAATCCCTAAGGGGGAGAGTTGTAACAGCACATTTTAGACCCTAGTCGAAAAATTAGTTTCACGACCACAAATCCAAGGTCAGAGAAATAATTTAAAATTATTTTTGATGTTTATAATGTGTGATTGAGCCTGTGTGAAAGTTTCATATGAAAATTTTATCGACTGTGTGTCAAGTTGTGATAAAGAACTTAATTGCATAAAGTGTAAAATGTTGTGTGCTGATTGTTAAGTGCTTAATTGTTGTCGTCTTTATAATGTGGAGGCCTTAAGAGGCAATTAGCCCATTATTAAAGTTAGTGGATGGTTAAATGACATATTAACCTTAATGTTTTTTTGTCTTATATGATTAATAAAAGGGCAAAATGGTAAAATGATTATTAAGCTAATATTAATTAAATAGGCATGAAATTGGTGGCAAAGTGTTCATCTTCCACCGAATTTGAGATAGAAAATAAGGGTTTGAAGCTTCTTCAATTTCGGCAAGTCTAGGCTCAAATTGACAAAGAAAGGAGAAGTTCGGATCGAGATCGAGGCAAAAACAAAGTGCTCGATTAATCGACTGTTTCGGTATTTCAATGTCCGAGGTAAATTCGGATATAATACTTGCTAATAAACTAGTATCTATGTGATGAGAAATGAATGAATGTATATTAATGGAATAGAATGTGTTATGTACGAGTTCAAGAATTAAAGCACTAAGCATGCGAAATTGAGTTAATACAAAGTTGATTAGCACTATGTGTGCGAAACGATAGAAGCTACAGCTTTAATGATTACCACTGTGTGTGCGAAAAGATAGAAGCTTTGGCTTATCGAATAGGCACTGTGTGTGTGATACTGATATAAATTCAGTCTAACATATTGGCACAAAGTGTGCGATGACTATTATGTTCTGGTTATGAAAGTGGCACTAAGTGTGCCAATAAATCAAAGGAATTGCCAAAGGTTGAACGAGAGGTAATATCAAACAATTGAGTAGCATGGCGAGTAACTATGTGTTGATCAAGATACGTTTGAACCTATGTGGTTGATGAAATTATAAATGAGTTTATGGAAGGATAATTGAGCATATTAGCTTTTGATGGTATGGTATATGTGATTGTGAATTAATCTATGTGATGGTTTGTTTTTGGTATAATGTATTGGTATTAACGAGCAATATGTGTTATGTTACGAACATACTAAGCTTTTCAAAGCTTACTGTGTGATTTGTTTCTCTGTTTTACAGTGTTAGTAAAGCTAGCTTGGATCCGGGGATCATCAGCATCTCTACCACACTATCGGCAATCTATTTTTGTACTTTGGAAAAATGTATGTAGTTGAAATATGGCATGTATAGGCTAGAAGTTGTGTCATGTTTTGAAAGGCTAAAACCTTGCCATGTGATTTGGCTTGAAAATTGAATGATGTTGAATTTATGAATGAGCTATGAATATGGTATATTTCATGATAATTTGGTTGATGAGAATGATAGATTAGATGTGAACTGTGGTAAGAATTACATGATGCTCAACTTGTATACATTAGGTTGTGGAATTGGTATTTGGATGGACTTATTTGTGTTGATTTTGAATAAAGAAATAGTTGATGTTGTTGATGATTATTTGGTGTATATGATAGTATGTTTTGGTTTCCAATTGATGTTTAAATACATGATATTTGTACTTGTAGATATGACCCTTGTGTGGGTGGCAAATTGGCCTTGCAAATGGCCTATTTTGCATACAGAGCTAAGGGACACCGGCGTGTGTCTCTGCCGTGTGGCTCAAGGGCCACTTCGAAGTGAGCCTGGATAGGTTACACGGCCGTGGCACACGGGCGTGCTTGGTGGCCGTGTGACCAAGTCAGTAGCTAGCTTAATTTCACACGACCATGGCACATGGGCATCTCTAGTGGCCGTGGAAACAAGTCAGTATATATGCTCTATTTGGGCACAGCATTGACACATGGGCGTGCCTGGTAGTCGTGTGAGGCAAACGGCATGATCGCACGAGCGTGTGACTTCTACAGTGTTGAAATATGTTTAAATTTCTAAAATTTTCATAAGTGTTCGGTTTAGTCCCGACCTCTTTCTAACATGTGTTTAAGGTCTCGTAGACGTCAATAAGGGACTATTTGATTATGTTGTGATATGTTTTAATGATGATTAACTTTGTGTCATGAAATGGATGTGAAATGTTTTGATTACTTGGTAATGCCTCTTAACCCTATTTCGACGACGGTTTTGGGTTAGGGGTGTTACACCGTGTGTCACTCACGGCCTAGACACACGCTCGTGTGCCTACCCGTGTGGATAAGAACAAGGATATTTGCCAAGCTCTTTTCACCCCTCTAGCTCACACAACATGGATCCATTCAACATATTATCGAACAACTCATAATATGCAATATAAACTTCCATGAATAACTACATTTGTAACGACTCGAATTTGGGCCGAATAGAATTGGGTCCATTGGGCATTGAGCACGAAAGCATTTAAAATTTTTTAGAATAAAAGAATGGCAATAATGCTAGTTAGACCTATTAGGTGAGTGATTTTGGAAGGTTACGGGGCTTCTATGATGTCTCGGGTTCAAACTTTGGCTTTAGGGAAATTTTGGTTTTAGGTGAAAAAAACCCTGGGAGTTAGTAGTAGGCTTTAATGGTAAAATGTGGAAAAAATGGCACAAGTGGAGTGTGTGGTGTAGTGGCAAAGTGACGCCACATAAAAGACAATTGGGTGATGCCACAAGGAAGGAAGGAGGTCCAAGGTTCAAGTCTTGGCTCTTGCATTTTGGTTTCTTTTTTAAATGGAGTCTAGAATTTTGCCATAGGGTTATTTTTAGTTGCGCATGATTTTAGACACAAGAGGAGTTTGTCGCCAAGTGGTTAGCGACGTGGATTATGCTACAAGGGAGCCTCGGTTTGAATCTCATGAAAAGCAAGGGAGTATTTATTTTGCGGGTTGGACGATAAGAGTTTGAGTTGGATTTAAACTTTGCTAACGAGGATCCCACATCGGAAAGATACAAAGAAAGAAGGTAAGAAGCTAGCTATATATAGAGCAATCTATGAGGAGGGTTAAGATACCTTGGTGAGCGTTTGGGCAGGAGTGGTCGGAGCGCGAATTAGCACCAGATTCCTATTAGGTGTGTACTTCTCTCCACTCTAGCTGTATAGCGGCAAATGCCAAAAAGCCAGTCACACGAAAATGGTAGCCACATGAACGTTCGAGCGCACGTGTGGGAGCTTTGACACGATAGTTGAGGCCACCATGAGTATTCTTGTAGGTTGAGGCTGTTTGGGCCATGATGGGCCGTGGTAGGCCCATATGAATAAATTGTATGACTATGTAGTAGAAATTGGACTAGACTAGGTGAATCTAATATCTGTGGCTAGATTTGGGATAAATGGGCACACAAGCGTGCGGGTCCATTTGGGCCGAGAATAGGCCCTAGGCCCAATTGCACCGTTTTGATAAGAAAAGGTATCTGTGTTGCTCGAGGTGACAATAGGCTGTCGAAAAGGCCATTAAGTGCAAAATTACTGAAATACCCCTAGTTTGTGAAATTACCAAAATACCCCCGATTTGCAAAATTATCGAAATACCCTTAATTTGTAAAATTACCGAAATAACCCTGGTTTGCAAAATTATCGAAATACCCCCAATCTGTAAAATTGCTGAAATACCCCTGGTTTGTAAAATTATCGAAATACCCCTGGTTTATGAAATTACTGAAATACCCCTTGTTTGCAAAATTACCGAAATACCTCTTGTTTGCGAAATTACCGTTTTACTCCTACACGACAAAATGATCGTTGTACCCTCGTGGTAGTACTAGTGTTGTATGTGTTAATTGTATGATTGATTAGGTTTGAGATGCATTGATTACATGGATTGGTTATGAGTAGAATTACCGAACTACCCTTGTAGGGTGGAATTACCAAAATACCCTTATAAGGTAAAATGACTGATTTGCCCTTGTAGGTAAATGATCGACTTATGCAATGAGTTGTCTAATTTGACTGTGGTTGTATGATTGATATGATTTTATTACATGTTTAAATAATTGTTACTGAGCATGTCCATTTTGCATACACGTGTAATGATTGAGCATGACATACACGACATATTCATGGGTGGGAATTATGGTACGGAGGAAGATTTGAGGATCGCATGGCCGTATGGTATGGATCCAGGATCGCATGGTTATACGGTATGGATCCACCGCAGGCTTTTAGCCACCGAGCAGCCATGCTGCACAGATAATGCTATCGAGGGTTGTGTGCCATTAATATGGGCTTCGTGCCGTAATTATGGGCTTTGTGCCAATACCGAAGGCTTTGTGCTGTTATTATGGCTTTGGACCAATCATTTTTACCGTGGCTATATGCCTAACATATATATATTGATGACTCTGTGTCAATATTTGAGGATCGCATGGCTGTATGGTATGGATCCACCGGAGGCTTGAAGCCCAATGTATGTGATTAAGTAGCTTTGCTGCAACGTTCGATAATACCGCAACCGGGCTACCCTTGGTGTATAGCGATGAGGGCTGATTGTAATAATCCCCACTGGTGTGTTTAGCAGGAATGGGTGGTGTGTAGTGGATGGAAAAATTAGGTTGGGCTGGGTTTGCATCGCATTGCATACATTATCTGCTGTGACATATGATATGGGTTAAGGCTCAACCGAGGCTATTTTGGGCTAAGGCCCAATTGCCACCATTACTGAAATGGGCTTTGACCTGGATTATTGTGATGCATGTTCTTACCGGTGAGGGTTGTACGCACTGAGTTTTCGTAAACTCACCCCCTCTTTTTATTAAATGTTTCAGGTAATTCCCAGCGATAGAGGATTGGGAGCCGTGGAGGACTCAGGGGTGGCTATACATCGGAGATACTACTCGTGAACTTTGGTAATTTCAATTTTTACCTTTTCTTTTAGATTACTTATTTTGGGTTAATATTTTGTAATAAGGTCATTGGTTTATTTTTTCTAAGTTTTCATTTATAACTGTTAAACTTATAAATATGGGGTTTTCTTAAAACATTAGCAATCATTTTCTAAAATATCATGTTTACGCAATGATGCAAGTTCAACTTTCATAACAAAATAGTTTTTCAAAATAATAACAACTTTTAAATGGTCATTTAGCAAATAGCATTTTTCTCAAACAAACAACAAACTCAGAGTTCAAAAAATCCGATAAAACTTTCCTAAACAATTGCTTAGCTTTTCAACTTCCTTTAATGTGACACGCCAGATTCGGGCCTAACTTTTAGGCTGGGTTCGGGGTGTTACAACATCTTTTCATATATATAATAAGGTGAGCCATCAACCATGGCAATATACAAAATAGTTTATCTTTAAAATGGGCCAACACATTTTTGGCCAAAATAACAAAACAATCTAACTAATCTAGCCTCTATACATGCCATACACAAAATGTACTAAGTCTAAATATACCGAGTGAGCTGATAGTGTGGGCAATCTTCTGGTTATCTGCTATCCCGACTCAGCTCTTAGACTATATAAAACAAGGGAAAAGAAAGGGGAGTAAGCTTTAAGCTTAGAAAGTTTACATATAAACAATTAACATCATAGTATGTGCCAAACAATAAATAGCATTACATACTAAACAAGAACATTACACATTCATAGTCATGCTCACTCATTTCCTCCCTTACCACATCCCAATCATATCTCAAGCTTAATACTCACATGCACTAACATATGTTCCTGCACTTAATACCACAAAATCACGTGATTCAACACATCATAACTACTCAAAATACAATTCATACTATCAACCACTCAGTGGTTTCCCACTTAGCCCACCATTAGTCTCTAATAGGGTGGTATCGCACATAGCCCACCAAAAGAATAACTATGGTGGTATCGCACATAGCCCACCAAATGATAAATAGGCGATGGTGTCGCACACAGCCCATCACAATTTAGTAATAAGGTGGTATCGCACTTAGCCCACCGTCAAGTATTATCATTACACATTCACATATCTATTTCGTAATTCCTACGTCAATTACTCAATAACTACCACATTCAATCCGCTTGAACCATATAGGTTCTCAATCATGCTATGCACTAGTTAGCATCAACATTATATATGTAAAAATGTATTATTTACACATAAACTTACCTCGGTGCAAAACACGTCAACTAGCGGTTTAATTTGTAACCTTGTCTTTTCCCCAGTCAAGGTTAATTCTACGCTCTTCTTGATCTATAACGATGAAAATCATTCATTCAGATCATTCTATGATCATAATGCATTAAAATCTACACCTAGGAAAAAATGACTATTTGCCCTTATACTACGGCAAAATTATGATTTTGCCCCTAGGCTCGTAAATCATTTGTCAACACACTTTCTCATTAAACAAGCCTAACTAAACATTTATTTCCCTTACAACTACTCAAAATTCCAACTATTTCATGCATTTATGACACAAATTCAATCTTTGCATTTAAGTCCTAATTAGGTGTTTTCATGCTAACACCTTTCACAAAAGTTGTTTCTCATCTCCCTGACATTCATTTTCTTCCATAAAAACTCAACTAATAACAATAACACTCTCATGGAAAGTCCATAGACTTTCAACCATATCACAAGTTAGTACCCTCAATAGTTAGCTTCAGCTCTGAGGGCTTCAAAAATGCAAAAACTATCAATTAACATCGCCAAAAATCACTTACTTGGGTGAGGACAAGTTGCTAAAATTTCAAAACTTTCAAAAACCCTTCCTTGAATGTAAAAATTGATGGATGAAGAAGAGAAGGGAAAAAGATGGTAGCCTTCCTTTATTTTATCATATTTTATTCACTTAGTCACCAACTTTCACAAAAAATTTAATGCCCTTGTCCCCTATCCTCTATGGCCAGCCAACACACATCAAATTGGCCTAATTGCACTTCAAGTACCCCCAATTTAGTGATTTATGGCTATTTGACACCACTACCTTGAAAAATAGAACTTTTGCATTTTATGCGATTTAGTCCTTTTTCACAATTACTCATATAAATGCTAAAATTAAAGCACCAAAATTTCCACATAGTCTCTTATTAATGCTATAACACATAAAATAACATCAAAGTAATTTTCCCTAACCTCGATTTAATGGTCTCGAAAGCACAATTCTAGTCCTAAAATCGGGCTGTTACACCTTTTATGTCCATCTCCACTATCAAAGGTCTAATTACAACATAAGGATTTCTCATTTAAGAAGCCAAGCCAACTTAGCACCTTTAACAACTATCACACAGCTTTTACATTTTACGCGATTAAGTCCTTTTTACAAATTAAGCACACAAACGATAAAATTTTCACACAAAACTTGCATACATGCTTAATCACATACTGTAAACACTAAAAATAAGATTAAAATATTTTTTGACCTCAAATTTGTGGTCTCAAAACCTCTATTCTGACTAGGGTCTAAATCCGACTGTTATAATATTGGTGGCCAGGTCTTAAGCATGAGCTTACAAACTTTGTGGGTAAATGTCTGACATGTTAGTAGGTTAAGGCTGAGCATCAGTTACCTTTGAGGTTGCTTCAGCCAGTTAAGATTACACTTTGGAAGTGGGAGCAAGTGACTATGGACTTCGTTAGTAGGTTACCCCTCACACCCACTAAGAAGGATTCAGTATGGGTCATCGTGGATCGATTGAACAAGTCTGCCCATTTCATACCAGTTCATATTAACTACTCTCTGCAGAAGCTGGCTAATCTGTATGTATCTGAGATAGTGAGACTGCATGGGGTACCGGTTTCGATAATATCTAATAGGGATCCTCGTTTCACATCTCAGTTGTGGAAAAAGCTATATGAAGCTCTGGGTACAAGATTGGACTTCAGTACTGCGTTCCATCCTCAGATTGACTGTCAGTCAAAGATGGTGATTCAGATACTAGTGGATATGTTGAGATGTTGTGTGATTGACTTACGAGGTAGTTGGGAGGAATACCTGCTGCTAGCAGAATTTACTTATAACAACAGCTATTAGTCTAGCATTCAAATGGCACCGTATAGCGCATTATATGGTCGTAGGTGTCGCACACCTTCATGTTGGACTGAGTTGGGTGAGCAGCGTGTTTTGAGCCCTGAACTGGTTTTTGATACTGAGGATAAAGTTAGACTAATTCGAGACCAGTTGAAAGCGGTAGCTTATATGCAAAAGTTCTACGTAGACTTGAAGCGATGTGAAATTGAGTATTATGTGGGAGACTTCATTTTCCTTAAGGTCTCGCTATGGAAGAAGGTACTGAGATTTGGTCATAAGGGCAAGTTGAGCCCTAGATTCATTGGGCCTTATCGTATTCTGAAGCGTGTAGGACCAGTTGCCCACCAGTTGGAGTTACCTCTAGAGCTAGATTGGATTCATGATGCATTCCACGTCTCAATTTTGAGGCGCTACCGCTCTGATCCAACACATACTGTTTTAATAAAGGATATTGAGGTTAGACCAGATCTAACTTTCGAGGAGGATCCAGTTCAGATATTGGGTTGCAACGTAAAGATTCTGAGGAGAAAATCCATCCTACTGGTTAAGGTTCTTTGGCGTAATCATAACTCTAAGGAGGCCACGTGGGAGTCTAAGGATGCAATGCGATAGCAGTATCCTCATATGTTCTGATTAGGTAAAATTTTGAGGCTGAAATTTTCTTTTAGGGGGTAGAGTTGTAACACCCCAAAAATCTCTTATATAGTTATTTTTGTACAATTGTATGTCTGCTTCAGTGATTAAGTGTTCTCGAAAGTGTCTGAGAGGTCCCAAGTTCAAGCACTAGCTTGGGAAAATTTTTGTTTTTAAATGAATAAACCCCTATCTCTAGCCAGTAGGCTTAAAAATAAATATTGGAAAAATAAGTCAGAATGGGTCTGCTGGTCTGGTGGTTAAGTGGTGTGTTGGAGTACTAGGGGTCTTAAGTTCGAATCCCTGTATGTGCAAGGGGAAGTTTTTCTTTACATGTGTCGTGAAAGATTTCGAAATGTGGTAAAATTCTGAGTATTTGAGGTGTTGGAGTACTAGTGGTCTTAAGTTCGAATCCCTGTACGTGCAAGGGGAAGTTTTTCTTTACATGTGTCATGAATGAGTTTGAAATGTGGTAAAATTCTGAGTATTTGAGGAGTGTAGGGATGTTGTGGCCAATTTTTAGGAGAATGTTGAGGGAATTTCGGTTGGTTAAAGGATTCGGGGATTGAGGGGAGTGTTTTGGGGATATTTGGATGGAAGAGTTTGGATAGAACCGAAATAGTAGTGGCAGTTTAGGCTACTCTCTCTCATTTCCCAATTTTCTAATAGTTTTTTCGTTTTTGCTTTTGGTTTTTCTCTCTACTTTCATCTTTTGTTCTTTTTCTTATTTCGTTTTCATTTGCTGCCATTCGGTTCTTCCCAACCTCCACCTACTGCTGAAATTTTGTGATTTTCATGCTCCTCTTTTTCTTTTTATTTTTCTTCCCAAGCCGAATGATAATTATTTCTTTTCCAAAATATCAGTTTCTATTAATCTTTTGACGTTTTGAATTTATTCTCTTTGATGTCGAATTGCTGCCAAAATTGCTACCGAAAGTTCTTTCCCCTCTCACCTATTTTCTTTTCCTATTTGCTTCCTTGTTTTCATTTGCTTTGTGAGTAAGCGTACGTTTTCGTGGTACGGTAAGTTATGTTTCTACTTCTTGATTAACTTTTGTTTGGTTAACTGGTTTAAGGGGATTTTCTGTTGGTTGATTAGGAGTTGACCAAAGGATTAGAGGCCTCTGATTGACATCTTAAGTAGGTGAAACCTCCCTCTTTACTCGATCGAAGGTAATGTTGTTGTGAGTTTAAAACTTGGCCAACTTGTGTGTATTCGATTGAGTAAATGTTTAAGTGAATAATTGGTGATTGTTCAGTCAAGTGTAGGTTTTAAAGACTTCGGGCAGTTTTCTCAACAAATAGAAACCAGGCGTGTAAACACAACTCTAGAATTGGAATTCGACGAAAGCCGGAATAGGTGAATGTTGACGCCACATAGGCGTGTGGTCGCTCGTATGGTAGGCCGTGTGACTGGACACGGGCGTGTGATCAACGAGGCTGCCATGTGCGATTCATGGGCTGGGTCGAATGGGGCCGTGTGGGCCACACGAGAGTGTAGGCCCTACACAGGCGTGTGGGCCCATATGGGCATGCAACATGGGCCTATGGCCCATTTTCACTGTTTGACTGCTAAGGTTGCATGGGTTGCCCGAGTCGACTGTGGACCTACTGTAGGGTCGGTAAGCTTACCTAGACCCCTAATTTACTGAAATGACTGTATGACTGATATAAATAAGCATGATGATGTTCTACTGATTTGATACTGTATGCCTTGATTATATGCATGATATTATGTTATAGCATATCATATTTGTATACTGCAATGCATTGGGTTGGTGGTTTATTTTGATCGAAGGAAGTGCACTGAAATGGCTCGAGCCTAATTTACTGGCAGCTCAGTTGCAAACTACTGTCTAGTGCCGCATTCGGTACTTTTTAGAGTGTAGGATGGGTATATCCCCACATGCAGTGTAGGGTTGGATAGAGATAGAGTGTAGAGGCTGGCTGGGTAGGACTTGTATTCTGTATAATCTATTACTGTACTGATTATTGTTACTGTAATGGGCCAATGCCCAAACACATGATTGCTTTTGTGATGAGATGGGCTAAAACTCAAACTGATATTGTCACTGACACTAAAAAGGGCTTAGGCCCAGACTGTGATTGCTTTCTGTCTGTTTGCTGTATATGGGGTTACACATTGAGTTTTCATAAACTTGCCCTTCTGATTTGACTGTACAGGTAATCCCCAGACATAAGTGGATCGGTGCGACGGAGGACTCAGCGGTGGCTACATGACCTATTTAATTCGACTTAGTACTTAATTATAATTATAATTTTATTTTGGGGGAATTTTACTATAATAATGGCCTCTTCGGATTTTTACTTTTAATTTTGGGTTTCTATTATTTTGATTTACAATTCCTAGTAGTAGGGATAACTGAGTTTTCAAAACGAATCAAACATTTTAACAAAATACGCACAAAAATGCAAACTATTTTAAAAAGCTTCCATAATAAGTGACGTTTTGAAAATTAATAACGTTTTGAAAGAGAATAACTTTTGAATATGAATCACATTTGAAATTGATTGACACATCTTGGAATTAACCATAAGAGAGTGTAAAGAAGTGATAAAGAAAGGAGGTTTTTGATGACAACTCACTTTTTGAAAAATACTACCATGTGACACCGCTAGGTTCGGCCATAACGTCTAGGTTGGGTTTGGGGTGTTACGAGGGGTGCCAAAGTACAAACAGAGGCACGCATGTACATTCAAGGTTACCGAAGTACAAATAGGGGCATGTATGTGCATTCAGGGTTATCGAAATACAAACAAGGGAACATATGTGCATTCAGGGGCATTTTCTTCATTCCATATAACTTTAACATGATTCCAATAAAAACATTACTAACATTCCCTTGACTATTGCATAAATAAAAGAACTTTTATAACCTTTATTATTATGCAAATATTCAAAGTACTTCCATTATAAATATAAATCCATATACAAGCATAAATTAACTAGTGAATCAGACATATAAATCATTATCCAAAAGTTATATTTACATATTGAAATATTATGAACTTACCAGGACTAAATTGTAATAGTTGCAGATATTCAGTGACTATTCCGTAATTTACCTTTTTCCTCATAAGTCAACACGATCTTGAACTAAAATGTAAAATTTTCTATTTATTAGCTTAAACTCGTATGCCAATTTTTTTTGCATTTACCCTTTTATTTTTTGAAATTACACAATTACCCCTTCCTTTTACAACTTTTTCAATTTAGTCCCTTAACCAAAAAATCATCAAATTAAACATTTTCTCAAGTTCAAAATTTATAGTCAAATAATCTAGGCCCTTAAATAGTCCAAATTATGCCTCTAATTCACCATCAAACCTTAAAATTTTGACATTTTAACAATTTAATCATTAAATAAAAATATTAAAAATTACTTCACAAAACAACAAAATACCACTATCAAAGCTTTAAACACATAATTATCATAAAAATACAACCAAGATTCATTAATAGAAACTTCTATAATTTTTGACAGATTTAAAAATGAAGGTATGAGCTAGCTGAACCTAGTTGTAATGATCTCAAAAATATAAAAATTACAAGAAACAGGTTCAAAATACACTTACATGCAAAATGTTTTGCTTGGGTGAAAGCTTCCAAGAATTCTACCATGGCTTTCGGTTTTCTTTTACTTTAGTTTTATTATTTATTATTTATTATTTAAACCATTAACACATGAATAAAACAAAACATAAAAGCTCTCTTGCTGTCCCACTAAATAAAAATGGTATATTTACCATATTAATCCTTCCACCTTTATTAATTAAGCCATTTCAGCATTCAAATCCAATAGTGATTAAGTTGTACATTTTTTACGATTTAGTCCTTTTTAATTAATTAACTATCCAAACATTGAAATTTCTGAACCAAAATTTAATATGACCTCAATAACACTCTATAAATATTTAGTAAAATATTTACGGGCTCGATTATAGAAACGAGGTCCCGATGCCTCATTTTCTAAAACTACTTGACTTTTGGAATTAACCACTTGAACTTTACTATACGACTATTTAGAAAAATTTATTAAATCGAAACTTCAATAATATTATACTTGACTTAGTAATATTTATAAACTCACTTGTTAGATTTTTGGTCCTGAAACCACTGTTTTCCACACCTCTAAAAAGTAGGTTGTTATAATATGAGCTCAAAAACATGAAAATCACTAAAAACGGGACAAAAGTACATACCATGCAAGAACAAAGAGCTTGGTTGAACTTTCCTTCTTCTTTAACGGCTATTTTAGGTTTTAGAAACAAAGATGGAAAAGATGACATCTTTCTTTTGTCTTTTATTTACTTAAATTTTCTTTTATTTACTAAATTACTACTTTAACCTTAAAATTTCTTTTAAACTACCATAATACCTTTCAATAAACATCCGCTAATTTTAAATGTGGTATACTTACCACTCAAGTCCATTGACTTACCTTTTTAATGCTATTTGGTTCATTTAACTAATAGAATTCAACTTTTGTACCATTTTCAATTTAGTCCTTTTTACCTAATTAACCATTTAAACATCAAAATTTCTTAACGAAACATTAATACAACCCTAATATCATCCCATAGACTTTATAAATATTAAAATAATAACTTACTCTTCAGAATTGTGGTCCCAAAACCATTATTTTCAACACCATTGAAATTAGGTTGTTACAACTCTCCCTCTTAAAGAAATTTTCATCCCCGAAAATCTTACTAGAAAATAGATTCGGGTATTACACTATCATAGCTTCTTTTTGTTCCCAAGTAGCAAGTAGCTTTCTCACTCCATGATGTTTCCAGAGAACTTTAACCAAAGCTATAAACTTATTCATTGATTCTCTAACTTCCCGAGCTAAAATTCCAATCAGTTTTTCACTGTATGACATATCTGGCTAAATTTCAACATTAACAGGTGAAATCATGTGTGAAGGGGCTGATTGATACTTCCGTAACATTGACACATGAAATACGTTGTGTATTTTCTCCAACTCAGACGACAAGGCTAAACGGTAAGCCACTGGCCTAATTCTCTCGATGAATTGTGGACTAAGCTTTCCTTTTCGGCCAAAACGAAGAATGTGATGCCTTTAAGAACACTCTGTTGCCAACTTGAAATTCAATATCTTTTTTTTTCAAATCCGCATATGATTTTTGATGATCAGAAGTAGCTTTCAAACAATCACAAATTACTTTGACTTTTTCTTTACTTTCTTGAATCAAATCAACATCAAATATCTTTTTCTCACTCAATTCAGCCCAGTATAATGGAGTTCTACATTTTTGACCATACAAAGCTTCATACGGTGCAATTTTAATACTTGGATGATAACTATTATTATATGCAAACTCAACCAACAGAAGAAATATCTCCTAGCTACCCTTAAAATCTGAAATACAACTACGAAGCATATCCTCAAACTTAATCACTCGCTTAGATTGACCATCAGTCTGTGGATGGAATGTTGTATTGAAATGCAGTTGAGGAACCATAGCTTTATGCAATTTACTCCAAAATTGAGAAGTAAATTGTGGTTCTCTATCAGAGATAATTGACACCGGCACACAATGTAGTCTAACAATCTTAGAAACGTATAGTTCTGCCAACTTTTCAAGTGAATAATCTGTACGTATTGGAATGAAATGTGCCGATTTAGTCAAATGATCAATAATAACCCAAATAGAATCTTTCTTCGATGGAGACAAAGCTAACCCTAATACAAAATCTATTATAACCCTTTTCCATTTCCACTCTGGAATCATCACAGGCTGTAATAGTCAAAAGGTACCTGATGCTCGGCTTTAACTTGCTGACAAATCAAACATTTTGATAGAAATTCTGAAATTTCTTGTAACACCCCAAACCTGGCCCATGTGTTACGACCGAATCTGGTATGTCACTGGGTGAAGTAAAATCAAGTCTTAGTTAAATTTTAGAAAGAACCGATGATTTGGAAGATAACTTTTTTGCTTACTGCAGTGTCTTGAAAACAATGATGCTTAGATTACTGAAAACTCACTTTTTACTTTAATATTTAACCGGCCGAGGTGTCATATTTGATATAAACAGTAAAATAATAAAATAAACTGAAGTACAACCTTGAAAGGCCTTATTACATAGCGGAAATCCCAAATTTTAAAAAAAACGTAAACTTATAGTATTGCCGAACTATAAAGAAAGGAAATCAAAATTTATGGCCTCCACGTGTCTGCCTCGGCTCCTGCATCCACGAGCTACTGCTCACCTGAAAAGTTAAGGAAAATGGTGAGTCACCAAGACTCAGTGTGTGAAAATCTCCCACATTATACATACTGCATCCAATCCACAATCACACATTGGCCTTAGCCCACATATCAACATACACATATGAATGCAATAAGCCCAACCCAAACCTAGTTTTTCCATCTGCTACACACCAACCTGTACCAACCAATCACATCGTGGAGATTTCTACAATCAACCCTCCATCCACTACACTCCATCACGACATTCATGCTGCCAATTAAACACGATCACTAGGTGACCAAATAATATTTCGTGGCACAGCCACCGATCACTATGTGACCAAATAAATATATACATCGTGGCAGCACCATCGATCACTATGTGACCAAAAATAATGTATGAACATATGTATATATATCGTGGCAAAGCCACCGATCACTACGTGACCAATTAAGCACTTCCCCTTCATATCAAACCCATACCCATGATCTACATACAAAACCTAACAATGCAACATGCTATTCATAACACATCAGTCTGCCACACATAGATTCGGCTATGCAAAGAAACGATACAATCACGTACCTAGCAATCCTAGCCTTACCCCTAAGGGCATCACGACTATCTACACAGCCCTTTTTTCAGCTTTTCAGCCCATACAAATGTTAGTGCAGTTATAGTATAGTGTGTTCGAAAGTTTACACACCTGATAACACGTAAGATGACACTCTCTATGTCGACACTATCGCTAACCAAAACTACCTCTATCTTCCTATTGTTCTACTCAGAAGCCGACCTACAACCCGGTGGCCAATCACGAACAGCAGACACCGCGTGTTTCTTGAACTTTGGGGCTGGGACTATAGATCCAACCCCTTTCTTTGATTTACTGACATTTGAGTCCATGAATGATCTTGGTCAGAAGGTACTATGATGATTGCCTAACAAAACATTAGGTTAAGGCACGAATAATGAAAAGAAACTGACTGATCAACTTTGCGAGAATTGAAATCCTTACCCTAAAATCCCGAAAGAAATAATATGGTTTGAATACTACCAATTTCTGACTTAGAAACCTAGGTGATTAGATCTCCTTCAAATCCCGGAATGCTGGCCAAAAAGAACACGAGGTCAGAGAAAACGTCAAACTAAAGATGGCCCTAACAACCAACTAGCCATTCAGCTTTGCCTCAAAAGCTGGAAAAGATTACAAAAATAATAGCACAAGTCAACTCTTACCTCTATAGAAGATTTCGGCTACCACTTGCAAGAAGATTTGGCAATTAAAGAAGAAGATTGAAACGTTGAAAGAAATAAAGCCAAGCCACAAATGAGATCTAGGAGTTTTGGCTTTTAAGAAAGATCTGAAAAAAGATGAACAGAAAAGAGGCTAGGTAGATTTGACAATGAATAAGGTAGAAAAGAACTGGATGAGAAAGCCAAAAGAAAAACAAAGATACTCCAAACATTGACATAGGAGTTTTGATTTTGGCAGAAGAAGAGAAGAGGAAATCCTCTAATGCCAAAAATAGAAGAAGAAAAGAAGAAGAAAGAAAACTATGCTTCGGGAAAAAAAGAGGAAATTTCGGTACACCCTTAACCAAATGAGAATTTCTGCATGCCCTTAGCCACTTCAACCGATTTCCCCCTTGCACACAGTCCCACATTCGGCCACCTCTCCCCCCTCTATCCTATCCCTCATTTTTTTCTTATCCTCATCTTCCTATCTTCTGACTCAATCCACACTCACTCATTTAGAGTCCCATCCGAAACCACCTCTCACTCCTAAGACATATATATATATATATAAACCCTCCTTTTGCTTAATATGGGATTCGAACCTGCTCCCTTCAAATCCCTTGTGGTGTCACCTTTCTATGCCCTTAGTGGCACCTCCTCGCCACTTAACCAACTGGATTTTTGTGTTAACTTTCCCATTCAAGTATCCTTAAGGCCCACTTCACCTAGTTCTCCCTTGCAGAGTCTAAAAACAAAATTTCTACCAAGGCTCAGGCTTAACCTCAAGCCTTCGCGAAAGCTTTAAACACACCAGACACACACACATCATGGCATACACACACAACACATCACAAATACAAAGCCCCCGATCTAGGATGTTACAGTTCTACCCCCTAAAAAGAATTTTGTCCTTGAAATTACCTGATCAAAAGAGGTAAGGGTATTGCTGTCGTATAACATCCTTCGGCTCCCAAGTAACTTCCTCCGATCCGTGATTTCGCTACAGAACCTTAACCAAAGGAACTGATTTTCTTCGCAAAACCTTAACATCCTGATCCAAGATCTGAACTGGTTCCCCTTCAAAAGTTAAATCAGGCTTTACTTCGAGTTCCTCCAATGGTATCACATGAGATGGGTCTGAACGGTAACGTCGCAACATTGAAATATGGGACACATCATGAATCTTACTTTGCTCCGAAGGTAGCTCAAGTTGATAAGAAACTGGTCCTACACGCTTCAACACCCGATAAGGCCCGATGAACTTAGGGCTTAGCTTACCCTTCCGTCCAAACCTTAGAATTTTCTTCCACGGTGATACCTTCAAGAAAACCCGATCACCCACTGCAAATTCTATGTCCCTTCTCTTCAGGTCAGTATAGGACTTCTGCCTGTCCGACGCTTCCTTCAACCTAGCCCGAATCAACACAACTTTATTCTCCATTTCCAATACAAGTTTCGGACCCAATAACTGTCGTTCACCCAACTCCGTCCAACATGTAAGAGTACGACACTTCCGTCCGTACAATGCTTCATATGGTGCCATCCAAATATTGGACTGGTAGCTGTTATTATATACGATTCTGCCAATGGTAGGAATTCTTCCCAGCTACCTTTGAAATTGATAATGTAACCTCTCAACATGTCTTCCAAAATCTGTATCACCCTTTCTGACTATCCGTCCATCTGTGGATGAAACGCCGTACTAAAATCCAACTTTGTAACCAACGCTTGATGTAACGCCCTCCAAAATCTTGACGTAAACCTAGGATCCCTATCCGAGATAATGGACACAGGTACTCGATGCAACCTCACAATCTCCTCTATATACAATTTAGCCAACCTTTGTAGAGAGTAATCAACCCGAACTGGTATAAAATGAGCAGACTTCTCAACCGATCTATGAATACCTATATCGAATCCTTCTTAGTAGGCGTAAGAGGTAGCCCACTAATAAAATCCATAGTGATTCTCTCCCATTTCCATTGTAGAATCTTCACCGGCTGCAACAACCCCGAAGGCAACTGATGCTCCGCCTTTACATGCTGACATGTCAAACATTTACCTACAAATTTAGTTACCTCCCGCTTAGACCTGGCCACCAAAATTGTTCTCGTAGATCTCGATACATTTTACTTCCTCCCGGATGTATAGCATATGGGCTACTATGCGCTTCCTGAAGAATCATCCACCTCAATTCCGTGTCCCTTAGCACACAAACCTTTTTTCAGAAACACAGAACCCCGTCATCGTTCAGATTATAGTCCCCTATTTCATCGTGTTACACTTGAGATAGTCGGGCACTCAGGTCATTATCTTGCAACTGCTTCTCTTTAATCTGATTTATCCATGTCAGCTTTACCTAAAGCTCAGCTAATAAACTCCTATCTTTATACAGGCTCAAATAAGCAAACATCGCCCTCAGATCCGAGATCACCTTTCGGCTTAGCGCATTTGCCACTATGTTAGCTTTGCCCGGATGGCATTCAATCGAACAATCGGAATCTTTTAGTAGTTCAATCCACCTCCTCTACCTCAATTCAACTCCTTTTGGGTGAGGAGATATTTCAAGCTCTTATGATCTGTGTAAACGACGAACCTCTCCCCATACAGATAGTGTCTCCAAATCTTTAAAGCAAAAACCACCACCACTAACTCCAAATCATGCGTGGGATAATTTAGCTCATGCGGTCTTAACTGCCGAGACGCATAAGCAACCACTCTTCTGCCTTGCATCAACACACATCCTAACCCGGTGTACGAAGTATCACAATAAACCACGAACTCCTTTCTAGCCTTCGGCTGAATCAACATCGGAGCTTCCGTCAACACTTTCTTCAACTTTTCAAAACTTTCCTGTTGCTTGTCACCCCACACAAAAAGTACTTCCTTCCTCAACAACTTGGTTAAAGGTGCCGCAATCAAGGAAAATCCTTCTACGAACCTCATGTAATAACCAGCAAGACCTAGGAAACTCTGAATTTTCATCACATACCTGGGTGCTTTCCAATCCATGATAGCTTCAACCTTTCGGGGATCAACTCTGACCCATTCAGCCGATACAACGTGTCCTAGGAAAGTAACTTCCCTTGACTGAAATTCGCACTTACTGAATTTTGCGTACAATTTCTTCTCCCTCAGGATTTGCAGTACCACTCGCAAATGCGAATCATGCTCCTCCTCCGACCTTGAATACACCAGGATATCAACTATAGATACCACTACAAACCGATCCAAATAGGGTTGGAACACCCAGTTCATCATATCCATAAACGCCACTGGTGAGTTAGTCAACCGTAACGGCATTACCAAAAATTTGTAATAGCCATAACGGGTCCTGAAAGCTGTCTTATGAATATCCGATTCTTTGACCTTAAGCTGATGGTATCCTGATCTCAAATCTATCTTTGAGAACACTGACACGAACAAGTCATCAATCCTTCACAATGGATACTTGTTCTCGATAGTCAACTTGTTCAGCTGATGGTACTCAATGCACATACACATTTATCCGTCCTTCTTCTAGCAAAACAGCACTGGCGCTCCCCAAGGCGATACACTTGGTCAGATGAAACCTAATCCAACAATTCCTGAATCTGGGCTTTAGTTCCACCAACTCCTTTGGCCCCATTCTATATGGTGTAATGGATACTAGTGCTGTTCCCGGAAGAAGATCAATTCCAAATTCCACCTCACGATCCGGAGGTAGTCTGGGAAGTTCTTCTGGGAAAACGTCAGAAAACTCTCTCATCGTTCTAACATTCTCCATAGTTGAATCCCAGACCTTCAAAGTGCAAACAAAAGTTACGAATGCCTTACACCCTTTTCTCATCATTCTTTCAGCCTTTAGAGCGGATACTACATTAAACAGGTAGTCCCTCCTTCCACCTATTACCACTACCTCATCCTTCTGACTGGTCTTTAGTACCATACGCTTGGCTGCGCAGTCTAGATTCGCTCGATATTTCACTAACTAGTCCATACCTAAGATCAGATCGAACTCTCCAAAAGGCAGTTCCATTAAATCCGCTGGAAAAACTACCCCTTGCACTTCTAGAGGTACATCCCTATACAGTCTATTCACCACCACTGACTGATCTAGCGGGCTAATTATAGTCATCTCCCTAGGAATAATCTCAGAGTCTATACTTAGGGTTCCAGATACTATACTAGTAACATAATAATGTGTCGATCCAATATCAATTAATGCAGAAAAAGGCACCCCAAAAATCAAGAATGTACCGGTTATGACATCCGGTGCATCCCCCTTCTCTTGACATCATACTGTGTAGACCAACCCTGACTATTTTGCATCGGTGTTCCTTGCACCTCTGCCTTGTGTTTCACGACCCCGACCATAACCATTACCTCCTCTGGCTGGACCGTGACCTCTCTGCGGTTGTGGACCTCCTCTACCAGGCTGAGCATTAGTCTGTCCTACCGGCTCCGTGCCACCCCGATCCTGTAAACAGTCCCTAACCAGATGATCCGAGGACCCACACCTAAAACATTTCCTATCACCTACCCAACATTCGCCCGAATGAAATTAATTACACCGACCACGCCTCTGAGGTTGACCATTACCCCCAGATCTCACACCCTATCTCGGCCCATCCATCTTAGGTCTTTTCTAGAAATGCCCCGTTGACCGTAACGATCTAACATTCCTCTTATTCCTATCACTGTCTCTCTTATTATTTTGCTTCTCGATTCGCTTAACTTCCTCGACTATCTTAGCCTTTTCTACTAAAACTGCAAAATTCTCGCTCTCGTTGAGGGGCTATCATCACCCGCAGATCAACCCTCAAACCATCCTCAAATTGAACACAACGCTCATGCTCGGTGGCCACTATCCCTCGGGCATAACGACTCAAGTGTAGGAATTCTGCTTCATAAGCAGCTACCGATCTAATACACTGGATCAGATTCAGAAATGCCCTACGCTGTGCATCCACATAACTCGATCCGATGTACTTACTTTGGAATGCCGACTTAAGAAATTCCAAGTAATGCGGTCAGCCACTGCACCATCCCTGACCGTAAGCCACCATTGGTACGCTTCATCCCGAAGAAGAGACACCACTCCCTTCAGCTTCTCCTCCTCCGTGAAGTCAAGGTCATCAATTATACGCTCCACGGCTTCCATCCAATAATCAGCTGTACTAGGAGCTACACCAGAAATTCCCCTAAACATTTTTGCTACATTAGCCCTGAGTCGCTCTAGCACAGATTTCCAAGCTCTCGTACCCATGCCTGCTCCAGTAACTCTCTCCAACACTCGGAGCATCGCTTGGGACACCACATCGTCTCTGCCCATTTGGTCCGGATACTCTGCCTCCACAGCTGGTGGCGCTGGTATCTCATTCCCTGACTCGTGACCAAACCCTACTGGTTCCGACACAGCAATCCTGGCTCTACCTCGACCACGCACACCACGCCCCCTAGTGCTCATATCTAGTGTTCACGATTTATCTGGTTAAAAATTTTATGGATTAATGATTTCTTCCACTGATTAATAACGAACAATCTTATGAAAGGTAGTTTCGATAGTAGTTCTTTCGAATTTGAAATTATATCTACAAGGTTCAGTCTCAAGTCTGTATCTCCTAGTTCTATAAACCACATACATTCAGCAACCATATGCATTCCCAAACAAATTATCACATAAATGTATCAAACACAAAAGTAACATCCATAACCTCACCTTCGTCGCATAAGGGTATTTTTGTCATTTCACTACCCAAGGATATTTTCGTAATTTCACCCTACAGGGGTATTTTTGTAATTTTGTAAAATAGGGTATCTTGGTGATTTTACAAAATAAAGGTATTTTGGAAATTTTGTAAATCAAGGGTATTTTGGTAATTTTCTCAAACCTAGGGTATTTTGGGTATTTTATGGAACTAGGGATATAAGTAATTTTATAAAAATAGGGTATTGATCCCTTTCAGGTTTTAGTTATGAACTTTGGCCCGTTAACAAGTCCTTGTGGCTAAGGTGAATAGACACTATGCACCGGGTAGGATTCTAGCGAAGAGGAGGTGGGCCACCAGGACCGCTTAAATATCCAGCTCTCCCTAGATCTAATCCTAAACATGCGTATGCCTGTTGCCACACTCCAACCTGACGACTTGTTCACGGACATGTTTAATTAGAGAAATTAAGTCTTATGGATTCTAAGAGTTGTTTAACTAGGCCTAAGGTCCATAAACCCTAGCAAACTCGCCTATGTCCCCAAAAAGCCCATCAAATCCAATTATGCATACCACATCAAAGGTTAGAATACTTACTCGGATGGATCAAGTGCCGCCAGACTCGAAGGCCATATCCCAACCCAAAACTTTTTCTTAAACTCACATCAAACTATAAAACACCACTGGACCCAATTTACAGCCCGAGTTTTGAAACTGAGCTCTGATACCAAAATGTAACACCCCAAACCTGGCCCATGCGTTATGACCAAATCTGGTATGTCACATGGTGAAGTAAAATAAAGTCTTAGTTAAATTTTAGAAAGAACCGGTGATTTAGAAGATAACTGTTTTGCTTACTACGGTGTCTTGAAAACAATGATGCTTAGATTACTAAAAACTCCACTTTTTACTTTAATATTTAGCCGGTCGAGGTGTCGCATTTGATATAAATAGTAAAATAATAAAATAAATCGAAGTACAACCTTGAAAGGCCTTATTACATAGCGAAAATCCCAAATTTTAAAAAAACGTAAACTTATAGTATTGCCAAACTATAAAGAAAGGAAATCAAAATTTATGGCCTCCACGAGTCCGCCTCAGCTCTTGCATCCACGAGCTACTGCTCACTTGAAAAGTTAAGGAAAGGGGTGAGTCACCAAGACTCAGTGTGTAAAAATCTCCCACATTATACATACTGCATCCAATCCACAATCACACATTGGCCTTAGCCCACATATCAACATACACATATGAATGCAATAAGCCCAACCCAAACCTAGTTTTTCCATTCGCTACACACTAACCCGTACCAACCAATCATACCGTGGGGATTTCTACATTCAACCCTCCATCTGCTACACTCCATCACGACATTCATGCTTCCAATTAAACACGATCACTAGGTAACCAAATAATATTTCGTGGCACAGCCACCGATCACTATGTGACGAAATAAATATATACATGTGGCAGCGCCACCGATCACAATGCGACCAAAAATAATGTATAAACATATGTATATATATCGTGGCAAAGCCACTGATCACTACGTGACCAATTAAGCACTTCCCTTTCATATCAAACCCATTCCTATGATCTACATACAAAACCTAACAATGCAACATGCTATTCATAACACATCAGTCTACCACACATACATTCGGCTATGCAAAGAAACGATACAGTCACGTACCTGGCAATCCTAGCCTTGTCCCTAAGGGCATCACGACTGTGCACAGCCCTTTTTTTTGGCTTTTCAGCCTATACAAATGTTAGTACAGTTATAGTATAGTGTGCTTGATAGTTTACACACCTGATAACACGTAAGATGACACTCTCTATGTCGACACTATCGCTAGCCGAAACTACCGCTATCTACCTATTGTTCTACTCAGAAGCTGGCCCATAACCCAGTGGTCAATCACGAACAGCGACACTGCGCGTTTCTTAAACTTTGGGGCTAGGACTACAGATCCAACCCCTTCCTTTGATTTTCTGACATTCGAGTCTATGAATGATCTTGGTCAGAAGGTACTATGATGATTGCTTAATGAAACATTAGGTCAAGGCATGAATAATGAAAAGAAACCTATTGATCAACTTAGGGAGAATTGAAATCCTTACCTCGAAATCCCGAAAGAAATAATATGGTTCGAATACTACCGATTTCTAACTTAGAAACTTAGGCGATTAGATCTCCTTCAAATCTTGGAATCCGCCCAAAAAAAACACGATGTCAGAGAAAATGTCAAACTAAAGATGGCCCTAACAACCAACTAGCCATTCGGCTTTAGCCTCAAAAGTCAAAAAAGATTACAAAAATAATAGCACAAGTTGACACTTACCTTTATAGAAGATTTCAGCTACCACTTGGAAAAAGATTCGGCAATTAAAGAAGAAGATTGAAACGTTGAAAGAAATAAAGCCAAGCCACAAATGAGATCTAAGAGTTTTCGACTTTTAAGAAAGATCCAAAAAAAAAAAAGATGAACAGAAAAGAGGCTAGGTAGATTCGACAATGAATAAGGTAGAAAAGAACTGGATGAGAAAGCCGAAAGAAAAACAAAGATACTCTAAACAGTGACTTAGGAGTTTCAATTTTGGCAGAAGAAGAGAAGAGGAAATCCTCTAATACCGAAAATAGGAGGGAAAAGAAGAAGAAAGAAAACTATGCTTCGGGAAAAAAAGGAAATTTTGGCACACCCTTAACCAAATGAGAATTTTGCCATGCCCTTAGCCACTTCAACCGATTTCCCCCTTGCACACAGTCCCACATTCGGCCACCTCTTCCCCCTTTATCCTATCCCTCATTTTTCTCTTATCCTCATCTTCCTATCTTCTGACTCAATCCACACTCGCTCCTTTAGAGTCCCAGCCAAAACCACCTCTCACTCCTCAGGCACATATATAAAAAAACCCTCCTTTTGCTTAACATGGGATTCGAACCTGCTCCTTTCAAATCCCTTGTGGCGTCACCTTCCTATGCCCTTAGTGGCGCCTCCTTGCCATTTTACCAACTAGATTTTTGTGTTAACTTTCCCATTCAAGTATCCTTAATGCCCACTTCACCTAGTTCTCCCTTACAAAGTCTAAAAACAAAATTTCTACCAAGGCTCAGGCTTAACCTCAAGCCTTCCTGAAAGCTCCAAACACACTAGACACACACACATAGCATGGCATACACACACAACACATCACAAATGTAGAGCCCCCAATCTAGGATGTTGCATTTCTCTTTTCATACCTGGCCACCAGTACATTTGTTTCAAATCACCGTACATTTTGTTACTATCAGGGTGTAATGAAAAATTACTCCTATAAGCTTCCTATAAAATCTTCTGTATAATATTAGAATTCATTAGGACACATATTATCGATGATGTGAAATTTTTCTCCGTATAAATGGTGTCACCAAATCTTTAATGCAAACACAATAGCTGCAAGCTCTAAATCACGAGTTGGGTAATTTTTTTCGTGCGATTTCAACTAACGAGAAGGATAAGCTACCACTTTGCCTTCTTACATCAAAACGTGGCCTAAATCATTCTGTGAAGCATCACTATAGATAACAAATTCCTTGTTAAACTCTAACTGAATTAACACGGGGGCTTTGGTCAACAACACTTTTAACCGGTCGAAACTTTGCTGACACTTTTCGAACCATTCAAACTTGACATTTTTCTAGAGTAGCTTTGTCAACGGTGTAGAAATAATAAGCGAAACCTTTTACAAATCTCCAATAATATCAGGCTAGACCCAAGAAACTTCTGATCGCTGAAACATTTCTCGGAGGCTTCCAGTCTACTATAGCTTATATATTACTCAGATCCACTCTAATACTATTCACCGATACAACGTGTCCCAAAAATCCAACTTCTTGGAGCCAGAGCTCACATTTGCTAAATTTAGCAAATAACTATTTTTCGTGCAAAGTCTACAAAATTATTCTCAAATACTGTGCATGCTGATTTCATCTCAGAAATAGATCAAATTATCATCAATGAATACAACTACAAATATGTCTTGACATAGCCAGAATATTCTATTAATCAAATCCATAAATATAGCAGGTGCATTGGTTAAACCAAATGGCATAACTAAAAATTCATAATGTTCGTACCTGGTTCTAAAAGTAGTTTTTGGCACATCAAAATTTTTACCTTATAACTGATAATATCCAGAATGGAGATCAATCTTTGAAAAACCTATTGCACCTTTTAGTTGATCAAACAAATCATCGATACGTGGCAAAAGATATTTATTTTTTATTGTGAATTTATTAAGCTGCTTGACCCGTCCTTTTTCTTAATTAAAAGTATAGGAGCACCCTAAGAAGAAAAACTAGGCTGAACAAATCCTCTATCTGTCAATTCTTGAAACTATGCTTTCAACTCTGCAAGTGCCATTCTGTACGGAGCTATCGATATCGGATAAGTTCCCGATACTAACTCAAGCAAATTCAACCACTTCGACTGGTGGTAACCCTAGTAACTCCTCTGGAAATACATTCAAGAACATACAAACAGTCAGAACGGACTCTAATTTCAACTCTGAAGCCCTAGAATAAAATATATAAGCTAAATATGCATCACAACCCTTCTTGACATATTTTTGAGCTGACATAACTGAAATGATATTGGTTGTCTATCTTATTCAACCTAAACTATTTCACCATTCTGACATTTCAATAAAATTTTCTTTTGTCTACAATTCACAATAGCATTATGAAGAGTCAACCAATCCAGACCAAGAATTATGTCGAACTCATCAAATGGTAATAGAATCGAAACAGTCAAAAAGTTGCAATCCTGAATCATTAGGGGATAATTTTTACAAACTTTATCAACTAATACATACTCACCTAAAGGATTCTTTACTTTGATCACAAATTTAGTTGACTAATAAGGTATTTTCTTATCCGACACTAAATTTGAGCATATATATGAGTGTGTTGACCCCGACTTAAGCAAAGCATTAATATTATATCAAAGATAGAAAATTTACTGATAATCACATCAGGTGCCGAAGCTTCCTCACAAGCTTGAATTGCATAAGCCTTAGCTAGTGCCTAAGCCTTATATCTAACTATGGAATCTTTCATTCCACTTTGACTAATTCTCGCACTACCACTATTTCTAGATGGCCTTCCTCCCGTAGCAGTGTTACTCAAATGAGTGTTTCTCTCTATCAAATCTTTCAGGGAAGTCTCAAAGAAAATGATCATAGGAACCACATTTGAAGCACGATCCATATCTCAATTTGTATTCGCTGAAATGTCGTCTATTGCATTGTTGACATTCAGGTTTATTATTTCAAACACTCCTCACACTCGCTACAAAAGTAGCTTGAGGTCTTGAACTTGCATGCTGCTTCCCTTTATCTCTTCCCAAAAATCCTACTAAAGTTGAAGCACGACTGTGAAATTCCTTTGATTTTTTTGATGGAGATGGAAATGATTTTCCCATAGGCTGTTTACCAGTATCATGAGCCTCGAAATCTGTCTTTCTTTTAGCTTTACTAAGTTCTTCAGCATTACGTGCTTGATCCACCAATACCATAAAATTTTCCAATTCTAGAATCCCTACTAATAATTTGATATCTTCGCTTAAACCATCCTCAAATTAAGTGCACATAACAACTTCTATTGGTATACATTCCCAAGCATAGTTGCTAAGTTGCATGAATTCTCTTTCGTATTTTGCGACAGATCTACGACCTTGCTTTAGCTCTAAGAATTCTTTTCTTTTCTTATCAACGTATCTCTGACTGATGTATTTATTTTTAAATTCAGTTTGAAAGAAATCCGAATTCACAAGATATTTTGGTACCACTGCAATCAAATTATTCCACCATTGATAAGTTGAGTCTTTTAAGAACGATATCGCACATTTCAAACTATCAACAGGAGAGCAAGACAGTTCATCAAAAACTCTGATAATATTATCTAACCAGAACTCAGCCTTTTCTAGATCAACTTTCGCAGTACCACGAAACTCTTCAGCCCTATACTTACGAATTTTATCAACTAGAGCTCTATTCACTTGTACCTGTTTTAATCCTTGAGGAATAAAGGGGCAGGTTGGGGTATGGGATGAGGTAGAGGTCATTGAGCCATAGGGTTCGTTCAAACAAATTCTGAAAACCATTCAGACAACATATGGAAAAAGGCTTCTTTTGTATTGTTTCCCCAGCCTTTAGATACAGTCCCACTACTAACTACTCCATTAACAGAGACTTGCACATTATTTTCAACCTCATTAGAATCAGCTCAGTTGGATGATATCTTTTATCTATATGAAAACATAATTCAATTTGAGCCAGTAGATATCACACTATCATAGGTTATATAATGGCATGTATTTCTAGACACCATACACGCTACGTTCAGTCTGAGAACCAACTAAACTGTAGCTCTGATGCCACTAATTGTAACAGCCCTAAACCATCTTCGTCACCAGATTAGGGTTATGGAGTATTACTAAACAATCAAAGCAACACTTAACATAAAAACATCTCAATAAAATAATTTAACATTAAATAAATAAATCTCAAAACCTATCAAACGTTAGCATTTGGGCCTTAACTTGAGCCTTCGAGGCCCTAAAATTAGTTTAGAAGCAATTCGGGACTAATTTGAAACAAATTAGAAGATTTGGTAAAAAGTTGAAAAATTTGAAAAAAAAGGGTCACATGGCCGTGTGACATAGACCAGGTCATGTAACAATCGAACAAAGAGACACACAGCCGTGTCCCAGCCCGTGTCTCAAACCACGTAACTCACTGAGTTGGGTCACACGGCCATGTGCCAGATCATGTAACTCTCTGACCTGTAACACACAGTCATGTCGCAGGCCATGTGCTAGGTTGTGTAACACACTGGCTGAATACACTAAAAATTTACAAGTGACACATGGTAGTGTGATAGCTCATGTCCAAGGCTGTGTACTCCAATATTTTACCCTAAAATCAAGTCATTTCGAGGATAAAACATATCTATTCAACCACTCCATTTGTGCAGACATTCAATAAACTTAAGCATCATTCAAACACATCTAAACATTCCATTTCAAACATCCTATTTCATCTAACCAATATGTCATTCAAAGGCACCACATTTACACCAAAACATCATTAATCAAATCAAAGAAATATAGCCACATTTCAAGCATAAAACCTAGTTCCTTTAACCACCAAATAACATCACATATAACCATTTGCTTATCATCACAAGAATACAAACAAGGATCGTATATTCCATTTACTTAGAAGTGGCCAAAATGACCTAACTTGTCAAAGCATTAAAGTCCATCAAACAAAACACTCTCCAAAAGCATACATATACCAAATTGACCATTAACACATTCAAGAACTATCATTACAAAAGGTCTTATAAATGTCATTTATAACCTTGGCCAAAATACTCAAAAAACTACAGAAATGGTTGTTGGATAGTGTGATAGATCTTTGACAGGCCTCCAAATGATAGAGCTTCCGACAATTTATGAAACAAATGAAAATAACTACGTCAGCAACTAGTGCTTAGTAAGCTCGTATAAACTTAAACGTAACTTACCATTTCTTAAATACCCATAATAAAGTATGCGTAATAGCATTACCAAGGCCATAATCTTATTAAAATCCTATCCAAGCACCATCAAACTCATAAGTTCGTAAGTTCATACATGATTCATATGAGTTCAATCATATCATAAGTAGATTTCATATACATATCATTTAACTCATTAACCATTTCATAGGATCATGAACCATTATTCAATTGTATACATACCTTGCCATAACCTTTGCGCACCCGTTGAACCATCTAGAATTACATTGGATACTCTAGAATGCTTACACATAATGTACCTTCCCAGAAAATCGTAACCTTTCATTTTCAATAATGCTCACTAATCGTTGTTTTGTCGATTTTTAAAATTTATAAAGAGAAAGATCGAACCTAGAAACTAACTCTGACAATGATTAAAGGCAAGTGTACCTATCGAACAGTAGTATAGCCAAGGCAAGACCAGAATGTCTAACCTAAAGGAACTAAAAGTACTAATTCTCACTTTCTTTTTATTATTTAGCCTAAAATATGGAGTGATTGGTTGATTTAATCTAAATTAACGACTACTAAGCTAAAGACACAAAGACAAAAAGAACGACTTGGAGAATAACTTGAAGAAAACTCAATTGATCACGACGATACCCTCAGGAAGAATCCACCTAGATTTCACTTGTTACTTAACACTGAACCATATGATTTATTCACTTAGTATGATCCGTAAGACTCCCTAACGTATGTTAAACCCTCTCTCGAGGTGAATAACTTCTAGCCCTAGGTTAATTAGTGGAACTCTTGTTCTCTTATAATAACCCCCTAGAATAGTAGTAAATCGATCTATGGGCTCCCATATTAGGTTTTACCCTAATCATGTAAAATCTCGTCACCCTATCTCTAGGCGTGCGATCAACTCCGTTTAATTAGGCTAGATCTACTCTTAAGCAGGGTATATTCCTCCTCCACCTAAGCATATCAGATTTGGATTAAACATGCATAATTAAGAACAAACTAAGTATTTATCATATAATTCAAAATTCAATAACAAGATTCATCTAGGTTTCATCCCCTTCGGGTATTTGAAGGGTTTAGTTCATAATGAATAAAGAAAACATCTCAAGAGATAAGATAAAACAAAACATAAGAAATCCCTAAAACCCCTTGGAGGAATTAAAGGAAAAACCCGCTGTCTTGAGTAGAATTTTGGCTCCTTGAGATGGATCTACTGGCTATCTTCGAGTAATTCCCACAAATCTGGCCTTTCTGGCTCGGCTCCTTGGCCTATCTGACCGCCCCATTTAGGTACACTTAGAGTGTTTATATAGACTTTTAGAATGCTTTACTTGGCCTCTAAGTGTCCCAATTCAAGTATAACTTCTACTCGGTGTTTGAATAAGCTTTGAAATGTGTTTTTTTTGCCTCAAAGTATCCAAATCCAAGTGAAATTGCTCTCTCCCGCGGCAGGGGCACGACTATGGTACACGCCCGTGTAAATAGTCTTCAGGCCCTATCTCGATTTTTTTGATTGGGGCACGGCCGTGTAAATTGTGGCATGGCTGTGTCTTAGTTAATTGTCGAGGCACAGCCATGTGGCTTGAAGTCCAGGCCATGTCGATTTCCTCTTTGGCCCAAATTGGCCCGTTATAAGCCTACTTCTCGTTCTTTTTATCCTCGGGGTGCTTTCCTAATTATAAACATGAAAAGAAAGGATTAAGAGCACTTTTTTACATAAATCAAGGGCTAAATCATCCAAAAGCATACTAAATGTGAGCCTAGAATATGTTACTTTTAACGTTTATCAAATACACCCATTCTTAAGCTTTTGCTTGTCCTCAAGTACAATTCTCAACTTATAATTGAAACGAACTTTCCATAATTCTCAATTCTTATCAACAATGTCTCATCATAATTCACAGATAATTTATACATGGATAATTTAACTCAAAGACTCTTAAAGGCTTAAACAATTTTAAGTCATAAATTTGTAGCATAAAAACATAGGCGTCTCCCATTATCTAAATAATTACCTTTAATTCAAAACTGACAAGGATTGACATCCTCACTAAAGATTCACTCAAATCAGTCGAAGTGTTTAAGGATCAAGGAAAAACACTCATAAGCCAAACATGAAAAGTTAATCCCATAGGCTTGCCTAAAAATCAAATCTCCACCAGTGTAATATGAGATGATACACAAATCAAAAGGTCTTTGATAGGGTTGTAACGGGACTTAGTTTAAAGGTGTGGATAAAGGCTGAATTAGAAGGTTAAAAATCGAGATTGAACTGATAAATTACCTACTAAGAATAATGAACTAGAAAATAAATGATTGCTTTGGAAGTAATAATACTATGAGCTTTTTCTTTGATAATTGAAATTTAAATGTACAAGCTCACTTTTTATACTAGTAATGCTGAATATACTTTGATATTTTATTATATATATATATATTAAGAACAAACTAGAAACATCATAAAGAAAACTTTAATAATTGAAATAAACTAATTCGGTAACTAATCAAATCAATTCTCGATAAAAGGGTAGTTAAAAGAATGTTGATAACAAATACAAAGGGTTTTGGGTTAATATTAGCGGGTAAATCAATAAAAAGGGTTGTTAGGATCAAATGGGTTCACTAAGGGTTAATTTGTGAAGGTAGGCTTTTTAGTGGAGTGAATGGGTTAAAACCTAGGTGCCTTTATCATCTCAATATATCAAATCATTAATGTGGTCTCGATATGTATAATCAAGGCAAATTCTAGAATAACAATTCAGTGTTGACACACTTATAATCAATAAAGTGAACATGAAAAAGAATATATGCTCTATAAGGCTCAAATCTCACAAAAATTATGGGTAATTGACATCAATCCCTGTAAATTTCAAACATCAAGGTAATATTCAAATCTAGTTTAACAACCTAGTATTCTTCAAGTATAAATCATCAATGCACAATTATCAATAACTTACTAAAAAACATATCAATAAAAATCATAAATCATCAGAAATTTCACCCTAATTGATAATATGAGAAAATTACTTAGGAACAAGACTAAAATTCAGGTTTTTGGAATAATGCAAAAAGTTAGGTACTTTTACCCCCCACACTTAAGATGTGCATTGCCCTCAATGTACAAAGATAGATAAACAATTATGTAATCAAAAGAGAATAGGAGAAGTAACACTTCCTGAATTTTGGATGACTCTGGGAGTTGGTGGTGTCTTTGGTGGTGGTAATGGTGTTTGGAGGAGGTATTTTCTATGGGCCTGGTAGGGTAGTTACCGATGAGCTTTGTGCTAGATATGGAAATTGGGTAGCCTGCAAAGATATAGCCACAAAATCTAAAGAAACATTAATAATATACTAATACTATAATTAAAGACAAAGAAAATAAAGAGAAGGAGACTAAGAAAAAAATTGAAATTAAAAGAAAAAACTAATGGACTAAAGAGTCCTTATTGTTGGATGGTTCGCGAGGTGGGTGTGACCTCTAAGGATGTGGTGCGTGATTCCCAAGCAGCCTTTAGAACCAAAAACCAAGAAACTAAAAGAAATTAAAATATATTAAGCAGAAGAGAAGTATAGATAAGTAGGATAAAGGAGAAAATAAATGTCAAGAAAAATTTAAATGGTCTAAAAGACCATTGGCTTGGTGTTTGGATGAAGCGGTCGGCATGAACTTATGTGTTGGGGTCTCCTTTAAGTAGAAAATGCTTGCCTTCTTATGCTTCTTCGACATGACTTTAGTGTAGCTCAAGAGTTTGGACACCTTTTATAAGAAAATAAAGAAAAAAAGGAAGAAAGAATGAGGGGAGAAGGAGAAGGGCTGTGGGGTTTAAATAGGATTTCCAATCTGGCAAGTTCCCATGCCCGTGGATCGAGGGTGTGCTGAATTACACAGCCACATCGCACGGTCGTGTGTCTGGGCTTGTTGGTCCACCCACACCCATTCCTAAAAAGCAGTGTGTTGGCATGGTTGGGTAGCATGGGCGTGTTTTTCCCGTGTATGGTAAGTCAGTAGCTTCACACGATTGTGGCGCACGGTCATGCCAATTTATCGATGCCCATGGAGGAGTGGTTGGATCTGTGACGTCAAAAAGCGGTTGTAATTTGATTTGCATGGCCTCTGCTATGTCAATACAGGGATTTCGGTGGCCCACATGGTCACGGACATAGCTGTGTGTAAGGTCGCGTGTCATAGAAATCTGTATTTTTAGTTTACAAAGAGAAAGAGAACAAAAAGAAAATGAAATGAAAAAAAATATAAAAAGAAGTAGGGTTAGTGCTTGGGTTGCCTCCCGAGAAGCGCTCGTTTATAGTCTTAAGCTATACTTTCCTTGACATTAAAAAAATCAGGGAGGTTTAAAGGTTTGAATATCTTCCCTCATGCTTATATTTCTATTTTCTTGACAAAGTTCAAGTCGAGAACTGTTTACCTCAAAAGTGTTGAATGTTGGGTTGCTTACCTCGACTATTTCGTGTGGGAAGATATTGTGTACCTTAAGAAGGTTTTCTCCCTATGCCTTCATGTCTGTTGTGATGATGTGCAGATCTGCTTTGTCTAACAGTACCTGGTCTCCTATTTTGTAGTGATTTGATGTTCCTACGACCTCTTCTGGTGGTTTCTCTGGTTTTACTTTGTGCGATTCCGGTTCTTATTTGACTTGTGTCCTCTACTCTTCTAAGTTGTCGACCCTAAGGTCTTGTTCCTTTTGTTTTTCTTCTTTGTCGATTTGGGATCTATGAGTCGACTTAGGGTTGTGTCTTTGCAGTGTTTCCTAGGACAAAGGTTGAACAATTTGATTATCATCTGTATTAACTTTCTTGCCTTCATCGATTGTTGTCCTGGCCGAGTCTAGAGCTTGAAGACTAATTGATTCATCACCTACACAAAGTATGAGTTCTCCTGTGGCAACATCAATTTTAGTCTTGGTAGTTGCTAGAAAAGGTCTTCCTAAAATTAAGGGTATTGTATTATCCTCATCCATATCTAAGACAACAAAATCTACTGGGAAAACAAATTTATCAATTTTGATAAGAACATCTTCAATAATTCCCCTAGGATTTCTAATAGTTTTATCAGCTAATTGCATACTCATCCTAGTTTGTTTGGGCTTCCCTATACCTAGTCATTTAAATAATGTATAAGGCATGACATTTATGCTTACCACTAAATCAGTAATGCATTACCAATAGTTAAACTACCAATTAAACATGGAATTGTAAAACTCCCTGGATCTTTTAGCTTTCGTGGTAGTCTATTCTGTAGCACTGATGAGCATGCTGCATTCAATTCCACGTGGTGCTCTTCGTCTAGTTTGCATTTGTTCGTCAAGAGCTATCTTAAAAATTTCCTCGAGTCTGGCATCTGAAAAATAGCTTCGAAAAGAGGTAAGTTAATATGTATTTTCTTTAAGAGTTAAGAAACTTACCGAACCATTCCTCTGAATCGTCTCTTTTCATCACTTTGGGATAAGGTATGCGAGGTTGGTACTCTTTGATTACTGGTTTTGGCTTTTCTTGTGTTACCTCTACCTTACCTTCGTCTACCTTATTTTCTTGTATTGGATTGGGCTCATCTAACCCCTTACTGTCATGAGCTGAGATGGCTTGAATTTGCTCATTTGGGTTAATCTCGATGTTACTTGGTAGACATCCTTATTATCGTTCTGACATTAGCTTTGCGAGTTGCTCGACTGCATTAGTGACTTCCTTAACTGACTTAGTAAGTTGCCCGAATCAGTTCTCGTTGCTTTTAATTATTTTCTCAGTTTCTTGGAAATGGTTTTCTATATTTGCCATTAATTTTGTGAACATCTCCTCGAGGTTTGGCTTCTTCTCTTGCGGATATGGCTAATTTTGGAAATTTTAGAGAGGTTGTTGTCTTTGATTCCCTTGATTTCCTTGGCCTCCCCATGAAAAATTTGGGTGGTTCCTCCAACTTGGATTGTAAGTATTACTATAAGGATTATTATTGGATCTAAAATTATTACCTATATAGTTCATCTGTTCGCTTTCTACGTCTGGTTGCTAGGGTGGGTACTCAGGATTCGCCATAGTTCCACTTGCGTTGCACTGCATGACTGGATGTACCTGCGAAGAACACAAACTATCAAGCTTTTTATTCATCATTTCTACCTGTGTTGATAGCATGGTCACTGCATCGAGGTTGTAAACTCTGACTGATTTTGTTAGTTTTGTCCTTGTAACTTGCCACTGATAGTTATTCAGCGACATCTCTTCGATGAACTCGTAGACTGCTTCAGGAGTTCTGTTGTTTAGGGTTCCACCAGCGGCTGAATCGATTAGTTACCTTGTTGAGGGGTTTACACCATTATAGAAAGTTTGGACTTGTAACCACAAGGGTAGACCATGGTGTGAACACCTTCTCAAGAGATCCTTGTATCTCTCCCATGCGTCGTATAATGTCTCTAAATCCATCTACACAAAAGAAGACATATCATTCTGTAATTTGGCCATTTTGGCCAGTGAGAAATATTTTAATAAAAACTTTTCGATCATTTGGTCCCATTTAGTGATTGATCCTCGCGATAACGAGTACAACCACTGTTTGGCTTTATTTCTGAATGAAAAGGGAAATAACTGAAGACGAATGGCATCATCAGAAACGCCATTTATTTTGAAAGTACCACAGAACTCTAAAAAATTAGCTATATGAGTGTTCGGGTCTTCGTCCTACAAACCATCAAATTGAACAAATTCCTGAATCATATGTATTGTGTTAGGTTTTAATTCAAAATTATTAGTAGCTATAGCAGGCCTAACAATACTAGATTACGCTCCTGTTAAATGAGGTTTAGCATAATCATACATAGTACGCGGAGCATTGTTCTCTTCCACATCTCGTGGTGGATTATTCTTGTCCATCCCTTTACTAGCATTGGATCTGCCTTCTCGCTCTTCTTCTATGTAATTTAGGGCTCGCGTAATTTCTCTGCGGTTCCTACAAGCGGTAGCTTCAATATCACTATCATATACTAGAGGTCCTGTTAGGTTCCATCTAGTCATAAACTAGAGGTTCCTGCTAGGAGAAAGGAAGAAATAAAATTAGCAAAAAAAAAAATATAAAAAATTTTGTGAAATAAAAATAATAATGGCTAAAGTAATAAAAATAGAGCTTTCTTAATATTTTAGTTCCCCGGCAACGACGCCAAAAACTTGATCGTTGTTTTGTCAAGTTTTAAAATTTATAAAGAGGAAGTTCGAACCTGGAAACTAACTCTGACACGATCATAGGCAAGTGTACCTATCGAACAATAGTATAGCTTAGGTAAGACCAAATTGTCGAACCCAAAAGAACTAAAAGTACTAATACTCACTTTCTTTTTATTATTTAGCCTAAAATATGGAGTGATTGGCTGATTTAATCTAAATTAATGACTACTAAGCTAATGACACAAAGACAAAAAACGACTTGGAGAATAACTTGAAGAAAACTCAATTGATCACGGCGATACCCTCAGAAAGAATCCACCTAGACTTCACTTGTTACTTAACACTGAACCATATGATTTATTCACTTAGTTTGATCCGTAAGACTCCCTAACGTATGTCAAACCCTCTCTCAAGGCGAATAACATCCAACCCTAGGTTAATTAGTGGAACTCTCGTTCTCTTATAATGACCCCCTAGAATAGCAGTAAATCGATCTATGGACTCCCATATTAGGTTTCACCCTAATTCGGCAAAATCTTGTCACCCTATCTCTAGGCGTGCGATCAACTCCGCTTTATTATGCTAGATCTACTCTTAAGCAGGGTCTATTCCTCCTCCACCTAAGCACATCAGATTTGGATTAAACATGCATAATTAAGAACAAACTAAGTATTTATCGTATAATTCAAAATTCAATAACAAGATTCATCTAGGTTTCATCCCCTTCAGGTATCTGAAGGGTTTAGTTCATAATGAATAAAGAAAACATCTCAAGAGAAAAGATAAAACAAAACATAAGAAATCTCTAAAACCCCCTGGATGAATTGAAGGAGAAATCCACCGTCTTGAGTAGAATTTCGGCTCCTTGAGATATATCCACTGGCTATCTTCGAGTAATTCCCACAAATCTAGCCTTTCTGGCACTGCTCTTTGGCCTAGCTAACCGCCCCCTTTCAAGTTACACTTAGATTGTTTATATAGACTTTTAGAATGCTTTACTTGGCCTCTAAGTGTCCCAATTCAAGTATACCTTTTACTCGGTGTTTGAATAAGCTTTGGAATGTGTTTCTTTGCCTCAAAGTATCCAAATCTGAGTGAAATTTCTCTCTCTTGCGGCAGGGGCACGACCATGGTACATGCCCGTGTAAATCGTCTTCAGGCTATGTCTCAATTCTGTCGATTGGGGGTCAGCCGTGTAAATCATGGCATGGCCGTGTCTTCGTTAATTATCGAGGCATGATCGTGTGGCTTGAAGTCTAGGCCGTGTCGATTTTCTCTTTGGCCCAAATTGGCCCGTTTTAAGCCTGCTTCTCGTTCTTTTCATCCTCGAGTGCTTTCTGAGTATAAACATGAAAAGAAAGGATTAAGAGCACCTTTTTACATAAATCAAGGGCTAAATCATCCAAAAGCATACTAAATGTGGGCCTAAAATATGTTACTTTTACGGTTTATCACTCACACGAGCTGTGGGTCAGAATGTTAGCTACACCATGAAGCTCAGATGAGTTGTGGAGAATCCGCAGCAAATGCAGGACTTCAGGCATTGGTAGGGCATTCAAGACAACTCCCAAAACATGAAATCCCTAATGACATGTCATTCGTATCCTAAGAATTCTTAAGGTTCAAACGGAATTCTTTATCCATCAATTACTCAAATAATCTAAATACATGCATTTTCAAGTCAGTTTATAACTAACACAATATAATTGATAATCAAATCAAACAATCATTAATAAGACTATAATCTATACGAACTTACCTCTATAATTATAGTTGTAGAAGAAGAATTGGAAACTAATCTGAAACTTTCACCTTTCCTCAATTTAAATCGGTTCTTGTTTATCTTGATCTAAATATATAATTTCATTCAATTAAGTACTTCAAGTATGCAACTCAATCGATAATTCATATTTATGTAAAATTACAAAATTTCTCCTAATATTTTAACTTTTCACAATTTAGTCCTTAAGCTCGTAAATTGAATTTTAACCATTTAATCCTCCATACATGATAGTTGATTCTTCCTATAACTATATAAATCCATATTTTTACTCATTTTAGTCAAAATTCATGAAATTTACCTTTTAAATAATTTAATCCCTAATCTCTAAATTCATCAAACAATCACTTAACAAAACAAGTTTGTTTAACAACTAAGATTTATAATCTATCAACTAAAATCAAAACACATTCAAACTCAACTATGGCAAGTCCCTCAACCTTTAATAGTTTTCCAAATTAACACCCATGCTAGCTAAATTAAGCTAATATGAGCTTAAAAACATAATAATCATTAAAAGCGGGACAAAACACATACCATGCAAGAACAAAGAGCTTGGCTGAACTTTCCTTATTCTCTAATGGCTATTTTAGGTTTTAGAAACAAAGATGGAAAAGATGGCATCTTTCTTTTATCTTTTATTTACTTAATTTTTTTATTTACTAAATTACTACTTTAACCTTAAAATTTCATTTAAACTACCATAAGACCTTCCCATAAACATCCACTAATTTTAAATGTGGTATATTTACCACTTAATTCCATTTATTTACCTTTTTAAAGCTCTTTGGTTTATTTAACTAATGGAATTCAAATTTTGCACCTTTTTCAATTTAGTCATTTTTTACGTAATTAACCATTTAAACTTCGAAATTTCTTGATGAAACTTTAATACAACCCTAATATCATCCCATAGAATTTAAATAAATATTAAAATAATAACTCACTCATCAGAATTGTGGTCCCAAAACCACTATTTTTGGCACCACTGAATTTGGGTTGTTACAATTGTTCGGTCCACCTCCTCGGTAGTGGATTGGTGGCTGAGTCGCGATATGATTTAAATCGTTAGTAGTAAAATATTTGAACATTAAAGAGATAGAAGATACCTGAGTTGAGAGTGATGTAAGGGCATTTAGTTCATGTACTCTGACTACTCATCTTCTTGAAGCTGCTTGATTTGTCGGCCACTGGTAATTTCTACTGGCTAATCTCTTGATGATCTCGTAAACCTTATAATAAGTGTTCGACAAGAGAGCCCGATTTGTAGAAGCACCTACGACCAACCTTGTGTGTGCGTTGAGACCATTATAAAATGTTTCCAACTGGATGCAATGAGAATCCCGTAGTGAGAGCATTTACGTAATATGTTTTTGAATCTTTCCTATGTCTTGTATAGGGACTCATCATCCATCTACTGAAAAGTGATGATCTCATTCTACAAGTTAGCATTTTTGCTAGGTGGGAAATACTTTACCAGAAAGCTTTCAACTAATTCTTGCCAAGTAAAAATTGAACTCGATGGTAACTAATTAAGCCATGCTCATGCTCGATCTGTCAATGAGTATGGAAACAACTTCAACCTCAATGTGTATTCATTTTCACCAGCTATCTTGAAAGAATCGCTCACCTCCATAAAAAATCAAAGTTGAAGATGTGGATCTTCTATAGGAATTCCACTGAATTGGCCTATTGCTTGAAGCGTTTGAAATATCAAAGACTTTAATTCAAACTGTAGTGCCTCGATCTCCAGTAACCTAATTCTCTAATTTAGTTCGTTAAAAAGTGGCATGGCATTCTGTCTTATGGGTCGATCCCTATCATCAACAATAAGGATTGAATTTCGAGCATTAGCGGTTTCATTCCCTTGAAAATCGTTTGGATTCTCAAGGTCCATTTTTGCATCTTGTCTTTGGTCTAATCTTTCTTATCATCTTTGTCTAAATTTCCCCTCGATTTCGGGGTCTAAAGGGAGCAAATCGATGATTCGATCTATACTCATGAAGATCTGAAAAGAAATTCACAAAAAATAAAAGAATAAAGAAAATAAAGAATTAATAAGTAAAGTTAGAGCTTAAATAAAAATAAAATAAAAACCAAATTGCAAAGAATAATTTCACAAAAATGATTAAGGCAAAAGTCCCCAACAACGATACCTAAAACTTGTAACGCTTGGTTTGTGCAAATGTACACAATCGTTATCAGGTAATAAAGTAAGTAAAAGAGATATTGTCACCACAGGAAATATGTATGATAATCAATTAATTGTAAAATTGAAGTTAACAATTCACTGATAAAAACACAATATTTTGAGTGATAATGTTCAAGCTAAATTAAATTATCTAAATGCAGGATGATCCTTAATGCAATTTAATCTAAATGCAAAGTATGAGATGAGAGGTATAAAATGAGTTTTGCAACAAAAACACAAAATTCAAAAATCAATAACATGAATATGCTAGGATAATTACACTATTAAACTTAGTTTATTTTTCACATGCTTAATAGTGTTCAAAAAACATTCAATGGCAACTCGATCTTTCATGAGTTTGGAAACCATATTAAGTCCTTTCAAAATCTTTTACTTGGTGAAATATCTATTTTACTGACCATATTAAACTAAGGGTTTCATAGAATTCGTGTGAAGTAACAGGGATGGATTAGGTTTGAAACAATTTAATCACATAAATCTAAAAACAAGGCAAGATAATACAGCTCATCAAAGTTATTATGAACATTGAATTTATTCGGATCAGGATCTAAATTAAGCATGCACTTTTCAATTATTGTGTCCATTAGCTGTCGTCTGGTCAGGATTGCTCAGCTAATTCAAATGCATCCAATCACATATGAATGAAATACATACTTGAATTTAATTGAAAATATGATCGACTGAGGCACAAACACTAGAAACATGATTTAAATAACTTTATTGAATAAATGCAATCATCCTAGCTCATCAGATTAAACTACCATTTTTTATGACAAGATCATAAAACACATTACAAACATGATTAAAATAACAAAGTAAAGGAAGAATAAACTCTGTTAAAATTGGTAGTCTCATGAACTCTGAATGAAGATGTTTTCCACTAATCCTCGTGTTGCTCCTTTGCTAATGGCTCCTCAAGGTGGCCAACCAAGAGACAACCTTATCACAGTTTTGCTGGCTAAAGTGCTAGGCATGAAAAGAAGGAAGAAAATGAAAGAATGAAAAAATGCATGGATGAGTAACAACTGAAGGAATGATGGATGATTTTTAGGGATAAAGGGATGATTTGAAATGGGGAATGGAGGTGGATATTTATAGTGAAGGTTGGTGGATGAATTTACTAAAAATAGTGAAAAATATCCCTCTAATTTGAAATTGGGCTTGTTCTTCTTGTTTGGATGGTTTAGTGACCTATTTGTTCACTAGACTTGTCCATCAATTGACCCAACTTCAATTGGATCTAATTAGATTCCTCATGACCCATCTTTGCATGTGATACCGTCTATGTAGAGTGAATTTGGGCATGTACATGAATCTTTATTTTATACATAATTCATGGTTAATTTCCTTGGTCCAATTACATTAAATAAATTTAAAATTAATATGTAGCAAAAATAGTTAAATCATGCATAAATTTAATACAAAATAACATAAAATTACATTCTTCCTTAAATCATGCACATATTTAAAATATAAACAAAGTTCACTCAATTAGAGATTAATAACTCAAGATTAATATTATTTTTAAGTAAAAAAGATCATAAAAACCCTATATAAATTATAGTTTACAGGTACTTGTCCGGGTTCATTCCAACTTGGATTTTAAATAGGTTTTGTATATATTTCTTTCGAGAGGTTGTAGTGTTAGGACAAAAAAGAAAAAGAAATTTTACTTAGCAATGTTGATTTTCTGGTTTGAGCTTTCGACATATAACATTAGCATGTGCTTCATTTCATCTCCTTTGTTTTTTTTTTTTTTACTTTTACAAAAAGTAAGTTGTCATCTATAAAGAATAATTTATTAACTCAAAGTTCATACCTTCTAGTTTGTACTCCTTCTATGTCACCACTATGTTGTGCTTTAGAAAGAAAAGTTGACAATCCTTCCATGGACGATAGGAAAAGATATAGAGACAAGGATCCTATTATCTGATCCTTTTGCTCAAGGTGAACTCATAAAAAAAATTTAACATTAATAGTCACCCAAAAGGACACTAATTGGACACAATGCTTAATCAAAGACCCCTATCTCTACACAAAACCCAATTTTTCCATCATTGTAGAGGAAAGGTCACTCAATTCTATCGTACACCTTGCTCATGTGCAATTTTAAAGTGAATTAGCCATTAGAACCTTGAGTTCTTCCATGTATGTGGTGGATAAATTTATAGGCAACCTCGAAATTATTAGTGATTTGTCAATTAGAGACAAAGGTGATCATATTTTCATTAATGCAACTATGCAACACATTCTTAATCTATTTCCCAACACTTTGGAGATCAATTTTTAGATGACATTGCATAAGTTGATTAGTATAAATTGGAAAATAAACTTAGGGTTTGAGACATTTGGTATGACGACAATAAATATGTGATTACAACTCTCTAGGGACCTATCTCCATTAAGAAATTCCAATCCAAAATTACTATCATCATTTTCGATAATGTGCCAATATTTTTGAAAGAAAAGAGTTGGCATTCAATCTGACATAAAGATTTCATTGGATGCATTTGCTTAAGATAATTATAAACTTCCTCAGCTCAAAAGTAAAAGTATCAGGATTGGTTCATATCTTGCATAATTTTACATTCCACTACTTTGGTAATTGCACTAGAATTGAAGGGGCCTTGAGATGTGAAGATTTTTCAAATAATTGGCTATTATTTCCTGAATCTCATTCTTAGTATCTTTTCACACTCCATTATTGTACTCCAAACCATTGATTTAGTTTTTTTGTTTGAACCACATATTTAACTCTTTTTTAGTCTATAACTCCTAATCTAGAATTCAATCTATTATTAGGAGTTTTTTCAAATATTCCATTTCCTTGCTCATCTTTTCAATACGTTAAGCAAACTACCCCAAATTGGTGCGATGCCATATCCCCGACTTTCCTTTAGTTTGTTTCATATTATCTTCCATGGCATTCAAATTGTGTGACCTCCAAGTTTCCCTAAACACAAATCCAAAAGATGGTTATTTAGCCTACAAAGCTTCAATATGATGTCTTTTTCTAATATTCATCTCCATCTATCACCATTGACTCTATTGGTGAAATTGTCAAAGAAGAATAGAGAATAAGAAGCAAAAATGTGCAGCAAAGGAGCTTGTATCTGTTATCTCTTCCCATTCAACCAGAAAAAATACATTTAATGTCAAATACATTACCAAATACTCAACTACTCCCAATAACTCTATGGAAACTAAAAAAAATATTTCTTCCACACATGGATAAGCTAACTAATCAGCTCTATCAGCACCTAAACATCTGCACATGACCAAACCAAACTTCAAAGAGCTTTAAAAAACTAAGTTAGAAAAAAAACTAAACATGTTTGACATACAATTGGATGAAATCTACATGCACCAAGAGTTCAACTGCATCTTGCCACCTGTAAAGACACCTTTAACTTTGCCATTCATGGTGTCATCTCGTACTTCACCACTTCATAGTTTCATTTCACAACTTGCCACTTTTCAGAGACATCTTGTAGTTCACCACTTGTGGAGACATCTTTCACTTTAACATATGTTTGAGCTGCTGCATGGTTGGCCAACTTGTAACACTCCTCATTGGCCAATTGTTGACCTAATGGGCCAATACGAGGCCTAGGGATGAACTAAAGAGCTACTCGAGTGTGCAAAACACTGATTTTAGGCTTAGAATGCAAAGGACGATCATCACAACACGGGGCTATGGTGTCACAACACTTGACTACGAAGCAAAGAAATTCAGCCCCAAAAGGCAGTGTCGCGACACCGGTCCTATGGTGTCGCAACACCGACGACGAACATGCCTAAATTATGTGTGATTAAACCTTGGATTGACGACCTTAGGAAGTAATTTAGGATAAACAAGATCGAGAGATAAGTTTTCTTAGTAAATCATAATTTATTCCAGTGAAGAAATTGAGGTCGAGAGATAAGTGTGCATTGGTTGATTATTTAATTAGTTAGAGGCCAAGAGGTAATAATTTTTTAATTAATAGCTAACTTGAGAAAACCCGAGTGTGAACTTAATTAGGAACATTGAAGTGAGTTAATCTTCTGCCTGCTTAATTGGATTTAATTGTTATTTGGTTGTCTTTAATTTTAACTAATTTATGTTATTTAAATTAATTATCTTTAAATTGGTTTTCCATGATAAAATTTTAGATTATTACTATTTAGTCCTGTTAGTGTAGAAGGCTAGTCTTAGTTTAGTTCAACCTCCCTTGGGTATGATCTTCGGAATACTTCTCAGAGTGTTTCATTGTAACATTCTTCTATATTAAAATTTGAATCATATACTTGTGGACACTGCTGCTTTATCTTTTATCTATTTTGTTGCAGTATTTCTAGTCCAGACGTTCTCACGTTTGGCGGCAGTCAATGCTATATATAGAAAGTATAAGGTACCTAATGAAACAATGCGAAATCAAATTTTGATCTGATGTTAGATATTGAAAAATAAAAGTATCCTAGATATACGAGCTAAATTGAATAAAATGAAAAATATAAGTGGCTATGTATTTGAATGTGATGTAAACTAGCATTTTTTATTATTAAATTATCGAATATAGCTATAGACGACATCGAGCTATCGTGAGAGAAGGGAAAGTCAATAATCATAGATGAGTAGCAGACTATTTAGTTTGTACTTCTATTATTTGAGTTAAATATATATGTATAAACTTGATTGTTCATACTAGCTATTGAGAAAAGGTCATACTCAACTCATGAACTAAATCGTGTTTGATGGAATTGTATGCTGAGAATTGAATTTGATTTTAGTATCGTAAAATCGAGCATGAAATTAAATTGTGATATATGATATGTGATATGGAAATGGTATGAAAACTATGAAATATGAACATATAAATGATGCGTAATTGGAATATTGGTACTATATTAACTGTTCAGGCAAAGTCGGATATAGTTGGCATGCCATAGGATTAGATTGTGTATGGTTTTATACTTTGGTTTATCTAATGATTCACTTTTGTGACAATGTATTTGCTTCAGTTTATCTGATGATACACTATGTGCCAGATGATTACTTCGTTTAATCCAATGATGAACTGCGGTACCATATTGATGTAGTGGTTGGATGATCAGTGTATCCATTTTGAGTTTGAGTCTGGTTAATAGGGATTTTAAAATGTGAACTTGATAAATGAACATGAATTGGAATGGTGATATGAAATTGTACTATATGTGCATATATGTGAAATGTGACTGAAGATAGCATTTGAAAGATCATGTGAACTAATTTATACGAGACTTGAGAGCCACATGGAAGTGAAATGAATCAATTGGTTCAAGAAAGGTCGAATAAAAAGTAATGAATAGATACTATGAAATGGAATGAAGTGAATATTTTATATTACTACAATATATAACTTAATATGTGTGTAAAAGCTTGGCTTAATGAGTTTGTACATCATCTTGGTATTTGGCATGAATGGTAAATGAATTGGTTGAATCTAGAACATGTATTGATTGTTTTCATAATGCTAATGCTATTATTTTATTGACTTGAATCATGAAAGCACCACTGATCTTTATTGCTTAGTGTACAATTTGTTTATTTCTAAGTGCAAGTTCTAGTAGATCTTGAAGTCTCGAAAAGTAATTCAGCATCCAATCAGTAGCCATAGATTTAGCAATGTTTATATAGTCTGTAACACCCCCAAACCCGACCCACGAGCCCTGACCGGATCTGGTTATGTCACTGCGGAAAGACGGTTCAAAATATTTTTAACTTTAGAATAAAACATGAAAAATTTGGTTGGCTTTTGAAAACCATGTCCACTTAAAATTATAAGTAAAACATTGTTATTATAAAATGTCCAAATTAAAAGTTTTATGTATATACTTTGAATAAATAGGTGGCTAAAAATAAAATCATCTTCACATAGTAATTTAATTTAATTAAGCCCATAATAAAATAATACCAAAAATAATAACAAGGCCCTTATTACAACCCAATATTTAAACAAAATACTTAATTTCAAAAATGCATAAAATAATCAAAATCTCTTCTCTGCATGGCCACCTTGTATCCACTCCAACCCGGTCCAAGCTCATGTATCACCTGAAATGGTTAAGAAAAATTGGGTGAGTCCACAGACTCAGTGCATAATCATTACACATGTTTCCACACGTATGGGCTTGACCCATATCCATACAGTCCATGCAACCAGTCATGCCAAATGTATCCCAGCCCAACCTAAGTCCATCCATTACACCAACCTTAGCAGACTCCCTGCCCAAGGCCGTGGCTAATCCACCGATCACAACCGAGTGATCCCACATATCCTACCTCGGCAGACCTGCTGCACAAGGCCGTGGCTGAGCCACCGATCACATCGTGATCCTCAAATCCTACCTTGGCAGACTTGCTGCACAAAGCCGTGGCGAGCCACCGATCACGTAAGTGATCCCAGCGAGAATCCGTCCATGGTGATGCACTCACTATCAACCGCCGAGATGGGCACCGACCAACATCTCCTTGATGAAGCACACGACTAATCATCAAGCGCTAATGTAGCACGAGGCTAACATTAGACCACGTACATAATATGTACACTCCGTCCTTCCTTGATCAAAACCAATCCCCATGCAAATATGAAAATGTATCATGTCAAATCATCATATCGAATGAGTATACCTCACATGCTCATTATTATATCACACAGGCACCATAAATAATTTAATATCACAATTTACTAACCTGTTAACCGATTACCCCACACATGGGTATCCATCACTTTAGCCTTTATTGTCGTCTATCACACATCATAGTCAAGTATACACATTAATAAACAATTAACCGGAGGAACAGTGCGATGATTACGCACCTGATTAGCACAGTTGACTAAACCTCGAAATCACACGTGGCTCCTAAAAGTCTCAAGTCTCCAAATCTCGGTAGATCACTACTGCAAATGCTGACTATACGCCTCCTAAAAAGGTTCTGCCTTCCCTACAATCGGCCAAAACTAAACAACATAATCATGCTAATCAACCTCTAATGGTATAACCGTAATTTTACCTACCAAGGGCATTTTTGTAATTTACCCACCAAGGGTATTTTCATAAATTCACAACTGTAATGGCCTTTCCAAAGGCCTAATGTCGCCACTAGCGACTCAGCTACCATTTAAATTAAATGTCGTGAGGACGATTGGGCCTAAAACCCGATTTTGGCCCATCTAGGCCCACATACTCGTGTGGCCCACCTAGCACAAATCTAGCCACGTATATAAGTTCCACCTAGTCTAGTTCAACATATACTAACCAATCATACAATTTACTCATATGGGCCCACGGGCCCATTGGGCCCACTTTGACCCATCGCGGCCCAAGCAGCCCCAACCCACGAGAATACTACTGATGGCCTCAACTATCGCGTCGAAGCCCCACACATGCGCTCGCACGCTCGTGTGGCTACTAATGCCGTGTAACCGACATTTCGGCATTTTGCCGCTCTACAACTAGAGTAAAGAGAGTTACACACCTGATAGGACTCTGGGGCTAATCCGCGCTCCGATCACTCTTGTGCCCAAACGCCCTCCAAGATGTGTTTACTCTCCTCCTAGGATGCTCCTTATATAGCTAGCTCTTCACCTTCATTCTTTGTGTCTTTCCGATGTGGGATCCCTTCGTCAGTAGAGTTTAAATTCAACTGAAACTCTTGCCGTCCAAACCGCAAAATAAATACTCCCTTGCTTCTCATGAGATTCGAACCTAGGCTCCCTTGCAACATAATCCACGCCGCTAACCACTTGGCCACAAGCTCCTCTTGTGTCTTAAACCATGCGCAACTAAATATAAACTATGGGCCAAATTCTAAGGTCCAAGCAAAAAGAAACCAAAATGCAAAAGCCAAGACTTGAACCTTGGACCTCCTTCCTTCCTTGTGGCGTCACTCCCTTGTCTCTATGTGGCGTCACTTTGCCACTACACCACACACTCTACTTGTGTCATTTTCCTCCATATTTTATTCTTAAGGCCTATCTGCCAACTTCCTAGGTTTTTTTCACCTAAAACCAAAATTTCCCCAAAGCCAATATTTGATCTCGGGACTTCATAGAAGCCTCTAACCTTCCAAAATCACTTATCTAATAGGTCTAACTTGCATTTAAGCCGATCTCTTATTCTCTAAAAATTTAAACGCTACTACGTCTAAGGCCCATTGGGCTCAATTCTCCTAGGCCTAATTTTGGGATGTTACAAATCTACCCTCCTTAAAGAAATTTCGTCCTCGAAATTTCCAACTAACTAATAGTCGCACATCCTAACCTACCACACTATGCTCTTGCTGCGCACTTTGATCTAAAGAAACTACCATAATCTCTAGGCACAGTATCTAAGTCCACACTCAAGGTTCTAGATACTTTGCTAGCAATAAAAATAAACAACCACCATAGCGAACAAAACCACAAAGAATATTCCAGACATAGGAAACTTACCCGCTGGCATATCTGTTACGTCACTATCCTCCCTCCGACGAACCGCATATACCAAACCTGGCTGCCTTGCCTCAGTGCTACTATTCCCGCGGCCTACTGCTCCCCGACCTCGATCGAAACCATTCCCTCCATGGTTCAGACCACGACCTCTTGTCGCCTGCTGACCACCTCTGCCGGGCTGCACATAACCTTGGTTTACCGTCCGAGTCCTATTTGGGTCTTGGGGACAATCTTTAACCAGATGAGACTTGGACTTGCATCTAAAGCATTCTCGATCCCGACTCCAGCACTCACCAATATGATATCTTCCACACCGAGCACATGGACGATCCGGATTCCCAGCAACTGGCTTAGAAATACGAGCAGAAGTCTCGACCTTTGGTCTTTTCTAAAATTTCTCAAATGATTCTAACGATCCCGAACTCCTCTTATCCCGGCTCCTTTCTCTATCTCTATTTTGCCTCTCAGTCCTCTTGACCTCCTCAGCTATCCGAGCTTTCTCCACTAAAACGGCGAAATCTCTTTCCCGTTGCGGAGCAATCAAAACTCGTAGCTCATCCCGTAGCCCATCTTCAAATCTGACGCATCTTTCATAATCTGTAGCTACGATGCCCTGAGCGTACCGGCTCAACCGTAGGAACTCAGCCTCGTACTCCGCTATTGACTTGCCACCTTGTACCAAATTGAGGAATGCCTTCCTCTGAGCGTCCACATAACTCGCTCCGACATACTTCCCCTCAAACTTAATCTTAAAGTAACCCCAGTCCACTCGATCCGCAAGGGTACCTTCCTTAACCGTGAGCCACCACTGGTAGGCTTCATCCCGTAGCAACGAAACAGCACCCTTAAGCTTCTCCTCAGCGGTTAAGTCTAAGTCGTCCATAATCCTTTCTACTGCCTCAAGCCAGTATTCTGCCACGTTCGGAGCTACCCCAGACACTCTTCTGAAAACCTCGGTTCCATTCGACCTAAGTCTTTGGCATCGACTTTCGAGTTCCATTACCCACATTGGCTCTCGCCACTCTCGAGCACCCGCAGCGTAGCTTGTGATCTTGCATCATCTCCTCCTCTCTCGATCTTGATGTTCCACCTCAACGGTGGTGGTGGCGGCACATCGCTCTCGACCCATGGCTGACCCTACGGGTTACATCGCCATCCCCTCTACCACGACCACGCTGACGGACGTCCACGACCTCTTGAACTCATATCTGGCATCACGACTTAATCTGTTTAGAAAGTTTTATGCATTACAAATTTTGTTCCTCTATTTATCCACAAGCAAATTTTATGAATAGAAGTTCCAGAAGTGGTTCTTTCGATCACACAAAGTTTCATCTCAAGTTTTCTATTCTAATTCAAACATTCACATTCTTCACTAAAAACACATCTATTTATCCATGTCACTTTCTTGAGCATTCCCAACCAAGGGGTAATTTCGTCATTTTCCTACAGGGGTATTTCGGTAATAAATCAAGGTCCTTTTGAAAATAATTTTTCAAATTAAATACATTTCATAAATTTACCAAATCTTGGGGTCATCTTGAAAATTTTTTCCAATTCGGTGGTGTTGCAAAATTTTTTAAATTGAGGTTGTTTGGTAATTTTGTAAGTAGGGGTATCGTTGTAAATCTGGGTATCTCAATATTTTGCAAAATAAAATTTTCTTGATATTTTGTAAAATAGGAATATTTTAATAAGTGTCGAGAGTGATATGAAAATTTAAAAACCAAGGGCATGTTGGAAATTTTATCAACCAGGGGTATTATCGTAAATTTCCCCAAACCGAGTATCTTAATATGTAAAACTTCGAGATTTTGGTATTTTTTAAAGTAAAACCATTTTAACAAAAGTTGAGGTAGTACGGTAATTTTACAATCTGAGGGCATTTTGTAATTTTGCCACTAGGGCATTTTGGTAATTTTGTAAATCAAGAAAACATCTTTTAAAATCGATTTTGGGTTTACAAATCAAAGGGTAAATTTGAAAATTTTAAAACCAAGGGTTTTAAAACAATAAGGCAAATCCTTTCGGTTTTAATAATTGGTTTAGCCTATGAATAAGTCCTCTTGGTTAAGGTGAACCGTAGCTATGCACTGTAGGATTCGAGTAAAGAGGAGGTGAGTCGCTAGGACCGCTTAAATACCAAGCTCTTCTTGAATACCACTCCTGACATGCGCATCGTGGTTGCCACACCTTAACTCAATGACTAACTTCACAGTTTGTTTAGAAATCTTTAAGTCTTATGCATATGTTTGAGTAAACTAATCCCGGTGGTCCAATAGCCTTAATATTCTAGTCTACGAGCCCAAACAATCCCAAAACAATTCATATCAACAAGTCACTTCAAAAGTCCAAAGTACTTACAGTGGACTTGGTAGGAGAATACAGTGCCATGCCGAATAACCTGAAAAGATTTTATGAAAGCCTGCATCTTTGAAAAGCCCATTTTTGAAAGCATTTTTGGGCACAAAACCTCAAAGTCGAGTTTTGAACCGGGCTCTGATACCAATTTGTAACACCCCCAAACCCGGCCCACGAGCCCTGACCGGATCTGGTTATGTCACTGCGGAAAGACGGTTCAAAATATTTTTAACTTTAGAATAAAACATGAAAAATTTGGTTGGCTTTTGAAAACCATGTCCATTTAAAATTATAAGTAAAACTTTGTTATTATAAAATGTCCAAATTAAAACTTTTATGTATATACTTTGAATAAATAGGTGGCTAAAAATAAAATCATCTTCACATAGTAATTTAATTTAATTAAGCCCATAATAAAATAATACCAAAAATAATAACAAGGCCCTTATTACAACCCAATATTTAAACAAAATACTTAATTTCAAAAATGCGTAAAATAATCAAAATCTCTTCTCTGCATGGCCACCTTGTATCCACTCCAACCCGGTCCAAGCTCATGTATCACCTGAAATGGTTAAGAAAAATTGGATGAGTCCACAGACTCAGTGCATAATCATTACACATGTTTCCACACGTATGGGCTTGACCCATATCCACGATCCATGCAACGGTCATGCCAAATGTATCCCAGCCCAACCTAAGTCCATCCATTACACCAACCTTAGCAGACTCCCTGCCCAAGGCCGTGGCTAATCCACCGATCACAACCGAGTGATCCCATATATCCTACCTCGGCAGACCTGCTGCACAAGGCCGTGGCTGAGCCACCAATCACATCGTGATCCTCAAATCCTACCTTGGCAGACTTGCTGCACAAAGCCGTGGCAGAGCCACCGATCACGTAAGTGATCCCAACAGTAATCCGTCCACGGTGATGCACTAAGCTATCAACCGCCGAGATGGGCACCTAGCCAACATCTCCCTTGATGAAGCACTGACTAATCATCAAGCGCTAATGTAGCACGAGGCTAACATTAGACCACGTACATAATATGTACACCCCGTCCTTCCTTGATCAAAACCAATCCCCATGCAAATATGAAAATGTATCATGTCAAATCATCATATCGAATGAGTATACCTCACATGCTCATTATTATATCACAGGCACCATAAATAATTTAATATCACAATTTACTAACTTTGTTAACCGATTACCCACACATGGGTATCCATCACTTTAGCCTTTATTGTCGGCTATCACACATCATAGTCAAGTATACACATTAATAAACAATTAACCGGAGGAACAGTGCGATGATTATGCACCTGATTAGCACAGTTGACTAAACCTCGAAATCACACGTGGCTCCTAAAAGTCTCAAGTCTCCAAATCTCGGTAGATCACTACTGCAAATGCTGACTATATGCCTCCTAAAAAGGTTCTGCCTTCCCTACAATCGGCCAAAACTAAACAACATAATCATGCTAATCAACCTCTAAGGGTATAACCGTAATTTTACCTACCAAGGGCATTTTTGTAATTTACCCACCAAGGGTATTTTCATAAATTCACAACTGTAATGGCCTTTCCAAAGGCCTAATGTCGCCACTAGCGACTCAGCTACCATTTTTAGTCGTACCGGACGATTGGGCCTAAAACCCAATTTTGGCCCATCTGGGCCTACATACTCGTGTGGCCCACCTAGCACAAATCTAGCCACGTATATAAGTTCCACCTAGTCTAGTTCAACATATACTAACCAATCATACAATTTACTCATATGGGCCCACGGGCCCATTGGGCCCACTTCGACCCATCACGGCCCAAGCAGCCCTAACCCACGAGAATACTACTGATGGCCTCAACTATCGCGTCGAAGCCCCACACATGCGCTCACACGCTCATGTGGCTACTAATGCCGTGTAATCGAAATTTCGGCATTTTGTCGCTCTACAACTAGAGTAGAGAGAGTTACACACCTGATAGGACTCTAGGGCTAATCCGCGCTCCGATCACTCTTGTGCCCAAACGCCCTCCAAGATGTGTTTACTCTCCTCCTAGGATGCTCCTTATATAGCTAGCTCTTCACCTTCATTCTTTGTGTCTTTCCGATGTGGGATCCCTTCGTCAGTAGAGTTTAAATTCAACCGAAACTCTTGCCGTCCAAACCGCAAAATAAATACTCCCTTGCTTCTTATGAGATTCGAACCTAGGCTCCCTTGCAACATAATCAACGCCGCTAACCACTTGGCCACAAGCTCCTCTTGTGTCTTAAACCATGCGCAACTAAATATAAACTATGGGCCAAATTCTAAGGTCCAAGCAAAAAGAAACCAAAATGAAAAAGCTAAGACTTGAACCTTGGATCTCCTTCCTTCCTTGTGGCGTCACTCCCTTGTCTCTATGTGGCGTCACTTTGCCACTACACCACACACTCTACTTGTGTCATTTTCCTCCATATTTTATTCTTAAGGCCTATCGCCAACTTCCGTGGTTTTTTCACCTAAAACCAAAATTTCCCCAAAGCCAATATTTGATCCCGGGACTTCATAGAAGCCCTCTAACCTTCCAAAATCACTTATCCAATAGGTCTAACTTGTATTTAAGCCGATCTCTTATTCTCCAAAAATTTAATCGCTACTACGTCTAAGGCCCATTGGGCTCAATTCTCCTAGGCCTAATTTTGGGATGTTACATAGTCCCTTTATGTTTTAATATATGCCATCTACCTAAGATTGAGTTGATCCTATAATGTATATAGTTGTTTGAATCCTTGAATTGGTAAATGGCATTTCGAAACTTAAGCCATTGAAATATTAATGTTATCATGTATATGGTAAATGGTTTAAATGGTTGGAATATGGAAATTTTCATATGTATTGAGGTTAGGTTTGAATTCTAAATGGTATAAGGTTGAATTGATGATTTTGAGTAAAGTACATGTATATATGACACTAAAGGGTGGAAATAAGCTTATGAAAATGGTCTATTAACTGATATGGTTGAAATATGGCATATTAACATTTGTTTTAGGTGTTGTGAATTGGTACATATGAACCATACAAAAATAGAAAACCACGTCGCAATGGTGGATCATTAACGTAGAGACGAGGAATGGTCAATGAGTGGCATCACGACCTAGAACCCCTGAAGTTACAACGTTAATCCAATAGTTTTAAAATTTTACATTTTAGTCCTTATTTGACATTGGGTTATCAAAAGAGCTTTCATAAGCTCGTATAAAGCCCGAACATCATTGTAAAACATGTTATGAATACGTAATGATCTTAATAGCATGTGTGAATTGTTAAATTGAATTATAATTATTTGTAGTTGATCCGACAATGTGTAACACCCCAAACCCGGCCTAGAAGTTAGGCTTGAATCTGGCGTGTCACATTGAAGGAAGTTGAAAAGCTAAGCAATTGTTTAGAAAAGTTTTATCGAATTTTTGAACTCCGAGTTCGTTGTTTGTTTGAGAAAAATGCGATTTGCTAAATGATTGTTTAAAAGTTGTTATTATTTTGAAAAACTATTTTGTTATGAAAGTTGAACTTGCATCGTTGCGTAAACATGATATTTTAGAAAATGATTACTAATGTTTTAAGAAAACCCCGTATTTATAAGTTTAACAGTTATAAATGAAAACTTAGAAAAAAAAAACCAATGGCCTTGTTACAAAATATTAACCCAAAATCAATAATCTAAAAGAAAAGGTAAAAATCAAAATTACTAAAGTTCACAAGTAGTATCTCCGATCCATGGGTCCCAATCCTCTATTCACAAGTAGTATCTCTGATCCACGGGTCCCAATCCTCTATTGCTGGAAATTACCTGAAACATTTAATAAAAAGAGGGGGTGAGTTTACGAAAACTCAGTGTGTACAACCCTCATCGGTAAGAACATGCATCACAACAATTTGAGCCGAAGCCCATTACAGTAACAGTGGCAATTGGGCCTTAGCCCAAAATAGCCTCGGTTGAGCCTTAACACATATCATATGTCATAGCAGATAATGTATGCAATGCGATGCAAACCTTCCATCCTCTACACACCACCCGTACCAACCAATCACACCGTAGGGATTTCTACAGTCAACCCTCCATCCGCTACACTCCATATGTGGCACCTAGCCACTGGTGACAGAGTCACAAAATATCATATGTGGGGCCAACCCACTTATAGTACCAAACCACTAGTGACAATCCCGAATAATCATATATGTGGGGCCAACTCACTATGGTAATAAACCACTGGGATGAGTCACGAAATCATCAATATGTGGTACCAAACCACTGGTGGTTCCAAACCACTGAGACTTAGTCACGAATCAAGAATGTGGGGCCAACCCATGTGTGGTACCAAACCACTAGTGACAGTCTTACACTTCCCCTTAAAATATCATATCCAACCCATGCATACAAGTGTCAAATGAATGCAGCAAGCTGTCAAGTACATAATATCATTATGGCATACAATCATTAGCGCATACATAAACAATAGGGTACTTACCTGGTATTTCGGTCATGCCCATTGTGGCATAACATCGATCCATCTAACCATTTTGGCTTTTCAGCCCAAATATTTAATAACACATAATAATATTAAAGTGTGAATTTTACACACAATCACGCTAATCAACCCCTAAGGGTATAACAGTAATTTTACCCATCGAGGGTATTCCAATAATTTACCTACCAAAGGTAATTCGATAATTTTGCTCATAACTAATCCATGTATACAGTGCATCTCGAACATAATCAATCATACAATTAACACAAACAACATTAGTACTACCACGAGGGTACAATGGTCATTTGTCATTTAGGGGTAAAGCGATAATTACACACTAAGGGTATTTTGGTAATTTTGTAATTTGGGGTAATTCGATAATTTTGAAAACCAGGGGTAATTCGATAATTTACAAACCAGAGGTAATTCGATAATTTTGTAAACCAGGGGTAATTCGATAATTTCGCAACTAGAGGTAATTCGGTAATTTCACAAACCAGGGGTAATTCTGTAATTTCGCAAACTAGGGGTAATTTGGTAATTTATAAATCAGGGGTAATTCAGTAATTTTGCAAATTAGGGGTAATTCAATAATTTCACAAACTAGGGGTAATTTGGTAATTTACAAACCAGGGGTAATTTAGTAATTTTACAAACCAGGGGTAATTCGATAATTTTGCAAACCAGGGGTAATTCGATAATTTACAAACTAGGGGTAATTCAGTAATTTCACAAACCAGGGGTAATTCGATAATTTATAAACCAGGGGTAATTCGATAATTTTACAAACCAGGGGTAATTCGATAATTTTGCAAACCAGGGGTAATTTAGTAATTTATAAGCCAGGGGTAATTCGATAATTTCACAACCCAAGGGTAATTTGGTAATTTTGCAAACCAGGGGTAATTTGATAATTTATAAACTAGGGGTAATTTGGTAATTTCACAAACTAAGGGTAATTCGGTAATTTTGTAAACTAGGGGTAATTCGATAATTTTACAGACCAGGGTGTTAACGGCCCAATAGAAGGTGCACTATCGCCTCGAACGACTCAAGTATTCTAAATAGAGATAATGAAGCGAATGGGCCTAATGCCCATTCTCGGCCCAAGTGAGCCCACACACTCGTGTGGCCCATTCAGCCCAAACCTAGCCACATATATGAGATTCACATAGTCTAGCTCACTATTTACTACTCAATCATAAAATTTACTCATATGGCCCCTGGGCCCATTGGGCCCACTTGGCCCCTTTTGGGCCATCATGGCCCAACAGCCCACACCTACAAGAATACTCATGGTGGCCTCGACTAATCGCGTAGAAGCTTCCACATGTGCACTCGCATGCTCGTGTGGCTACCATCGCCGTGTGACTGGCATTTCGGCATTTGCCGCTCTACAACTAGAGTAGAAAGAATACGCATCTGATAGGAATCTGGAGCTGTTAAATCGTGCTCTGAGCACTCCTATGCCCAACGCCAACCAGGTATGCCCCTTCTCCTCCTAAACAGCTCTATATATAGCTAGCTTCTCACCTTCCTTCTTTGTATCTTTCCGATGTGGGATCCCTCCGTCAGTAGAGTTTAAATCCAACTCAAACTCTTCCAGTCCAAGACGTAAAATAAATACTCCACTTCTTTCCATGAAATTCGAACCCAGGCTCCCTTGTAGCACAATCCACTCCGCTAACCACTTTACCAACTAGCTCCTTTTTTTCTAAAACCATGCATAACAAAATATAAAACTATGGCAAAATTATAGAGTCCCTTTAAAAAGAAAACCAAAATGCAAGAGCCAAGGCTTGAACCTTGGACCTCCTTCCTTCCTTGTGGCATCACCCCCTTGTCTTTTATGTGGCGTCCCTTTACCATTACACCACACACTCCACTTGTGTCATTCTCTCCACATTTTATTCTTAAAGCCTACCTACTAACTCCTAGTGTTTTATTCACCTAAAACCAAAATTTCCCTAAAGCCAAAGTTTGAACCTGGGACTTCATAGAAACCCTTTAACCTTCTAAAATCTCTCACCTAATAGATCTAACATGCACTAATGCCGTTCTCTTATTCCCAAAACTTTTAAACGCTCTTACGCCTAAGGCCCAATGGGCCCAATCCTACTAGGCCCAACTTTGGGAAGTTACAAATCTACCCTTCTTAAAGAAATTTCGTCCTCAAAATTTCCAGCTATAGAAATAGTCGCACATCCTAACCTACAACACTACACTCACGCTGCGCACTCTGACTCTAAAACAGTAGTACACTTTCTAACTTAAGCTTGGAACCTCTTCACACAACCAAATATCTAATACAGAAGCAAACAGATATTTAACACTCATACATAAAAATTTTCCATTCAAACATCACATTCAAAACATACACTGAATAAATATAGTCATTATAGCATATAATAATAAGTAAGGGGACTTACGGATTTGGTGTCGGAGACTCGGGTGCCATACTTCCAATAAAGATAATTTAAAAAAAAACCAAATTTCAAATAACTTTGAAAAAACATTTTCTGAGCCCATTCCACAACCGAGTTTTGCAACCTAGGCTCTGATACCATAATTGTAACTCCCCAAACCCGGCCTAGAAGTTAGGCCCGAATCTGATATGTCACATTGAATGAAGTTGAAAAGCTAAGCAATTGTTTAAAAAAGTTTTATCAGATTTTTGAACTCCGAGTTCGTTGTTTGTTTGAGAAAAATGCAATTTGCTAAATGACCGTTTAAAAGTTATTATTTTGAAAAACTGTTTTGTTATGAAAGTTGAACTTGCATCGTTGCGTGAACATGATATTTTAGAAAATGATTGCTAATGTTTTAAGAAAACCCCATACTTATAAGTTTAACAGTTATAAATGAAAAGTTAGAAAAATAAACCAATGGCCTTGTTACAAAATATTAACCCAAAATAAATAATCTAAAAGAAAAGGTAAAAATCGAAATTACTAAAGTTCACAAGTAGTATCTCCGATGTACAGCCACCCCAAGTCCTCCACGGCTCTCAATCCTCTATCGCTGGAAATTACCTGAAACATTTAATAAAAAGAGGGGGTGAGTTTATGAAAACTCAGTATGTACAACCCTCATCGGTAAGAACATGATTCACAACAATCCAAGCCGAAGCCCATTACAGTAAGGGTGCCAATTGGGCCTTAGCCCAAAATAGCCTAGGTTGAGTCTTAACCCATATCATATGTCACAGCAGATAATGTATGCAATGCGATGCAAACCCAGCCCAACCTAGATTTCCATCCTCTACACCCCACCTGTACTAGCCAATCACACCGTGGGGATGTCTACAATCAACCCTCCATCCGCTACACTCTATATGTGGCACCTAGCCACTGGTGACAGAGTCACAAAATATCATATGTGGGGCCAACCCACCTGTGGTACAAAACCACTAGTGACAATCCCGAATAATCACATATGTGGGGCCAACCCACTGTGGTACCAAACCACTGGGATGAGTCACGAAATCATCAATATGTGGTACCAAACCACTGGTGGTTCCAAACCACTGAGACTTAGTCACGAATCAAGAATGTGGGGCCAACCCACGTGTGGTACCAAACCACTAGTGACAGTCTTACAATTCCCCTTAAAATATCATATCCAACCCATGCATACAAGTGTCAAATGAATGCAGTAAGCTGTCAAGTACACAATATCATTATGGCATACAATCATTAGCGCATACATAAATAACAGGGTACTTACCTGGTATTTCAGTCGAGCCCATTGTGGCATAACGTCGATCCCTCTAACCATTCTGGCTTTTCAGCCCAAATATTTTGATAACACATAATAATATTTAAGTGTGAATTTTACACACAATCACGCTAATCAACCCTTAAGGGAATAATAGTAATTTTACCCACCGAGGGTATTTCAGTAATTTACCTACCAAAGGTAATTCAGTAATTTTGCTCATAACTAATCCATGTATGCAGTGCATCTCGAACATAATCAATCATACAATTAACACAGACAACATTAGTACTACCACGAGGGTACAACTATCATTTTTCATTTAGGGGTAAAGCGGTAATTACACACTAAGGGTATTTCGCTAATTTTGTAATTCAGGGGTAATTCGATAGTTTTGTAACCTAGGGGTAATTCGATAATTTTGCAAACTAAGGGTAATTCAGTAATTTCGCAAACCATGGGTAATTGGGTAATTTACAAACCAGGGTAATTCGATAATTTTGCAAACCAGGGTAATTCGGTAATTTTGTAAACTAGGGGTAATTCAGTAATTTACAAACTAGGGTAATTCGGTAAATTTGCAAATCTGGGGTAATTTAGTAATTTCACAAACTAGGGGTAATTTGGTAATTTACAAACTGAGGTAATTCAGTAATTTCGCAAACCAGGGGTAATTCGATAATTTTGCAAACCAGGGGTAATTCGGTAATTTACAAACCAGGGGTAATTCGGTAATTTCACAAGCTAGGGGTAATTCAATAATTTTGTAAAACCAGGGGTAATTCGATAATTTACAAACCAGGGGTAATTCGATAATTTCGCAAACCAAGGGTAATTCGGTAATTGTGCAAACTAGGGGTAATCTAGTAATTTTACAAACCAGGGTGTTAACGGCCCAACAGAAGGTCCACTATCGCCTCGAACGACTCAAGTATTCTAAATATAGATAATGACCATTCTCGACCCAAGTGGGCCTACACACTCCTGTGGCCCATTCAACCCAAACCTAGCCACATATATGAGATTCACATAGTCTAGTTCACTATTTACTACTCAATCATACAATTTACTCATATGGGCCCCCGGGCCCATTAGGCCCACTTGGCCCCTTTCGAGCCATCGTGGCCCAACAGCCCACACCTACAAGAATACTCATGGTGGCCTCGATTATCGCGTCGAAGCTTTCACATGTGCGCTCGCACGCTCGTGTGGCTACCATCATCGTGTGACCGGCATTTCGGCATTTGCCACTCTACAACTAGAGTAGAGAGAATACACACTTGATAGGAATCTGAAGCTGCTAAACCGCGCTCCAAGCACTCCTATGCCCAACGCCAACCAAGCATACCCCTTCTCCTCCTAGACAGATCTATATATAGCTAGCTTCTCACCTTCTTTCTTTGTATCTTTCCGATGTGGGATCCCTCCGTCAGTAGAGTTTAAATCCAATTAAAACTCTTCCCATCCAATCCGCAAAATAAATACTCCACTACTTTCCATGAGATTCGAACCCAGGCTCCCTTGTAGCATAATCCACACCGCTAACCACTTTACCAACTAGCTCCTTGTTTCTAAAACCATGCGCAACTAAATATAACCCTATGGCAAAATTCTAGAGTCCCTTTAAAAAGAAAACCAAAATGCAAGAGCCAAGACTTGAACCTTGGACCTCCTTCCTTCCTTGTGGTGTCACCCCCTTGTCTCTTATGTGGCGTCACTTTTCCATTACACCACACACTTCACTTGTGTCATTCTCTCCACATTTTATTCTTAAAGCCTACCTACTAACTCCCAGGGTTTTATTCACCTAAAACCAAAATTTCCCTAAAGCCAAAGTTTGAACCCGGGACTTCATATGTAACCTTCCAAAATCACTCACCTAATAGATCCAACTTGCACTAATGGTGTTCTCTTATTCCCAAAAATTTTAAACGCTCCTACGCCTAAGGCCCAATGGGCCCAATCCTACTAGGCCTAACTTTGGGATGTTATATAATGATTTTAGCAGCCCGTAGCTCAGACCCAACGGTTGAGTCAGGTATGGGGTGTTATATATATTATATAATATATATTAAACCTCAACATAATCATCCTTCTTTTATTATACCCATCAACCATTGAATTATATAAAATAGAATCCCACATAGACATTATATCAAATAATCTATGTGCATATCCAATAAAGCCATTGTGTAAATATAAAAAAATTAAACACTTTTGCAAAAATAAATCAGACCCCAAATTCAACTTTCCTAGCAAGCAATGAACCTATATTCTTTCAATAAACTCAACTAAGAGCAGGTTTTAAATACTAAATACAATGATAATTTATCAAACGGGACCTCGTTCTCAAGCATCAAAGAAAAATCAAGTCAGCTTATTAAAAAATGAAGAAGGATTGGATAATACCAAAGAAAGAAACCAAAAATTAAAATGGAAAAAGATATCATTTTTATGAAGCAAATCAATCATTAAATAGAACCAATACTCCAAACAGAAAACATAAAAATACAATGCAGCAAGTAATCAATTTTCACCAGAAAAGGGAGGACTTTGAATAATGGCAAAAACAAAGAGGAAAAGAATAAGAGACAAGGGTGACTTTCCTAAAATTTGAGGAAACTTTTAGGGATTTTGGTTTAACTTATGAGAGAAAAAATAGAAGGAAAAAAGAAGGATATTTTGGTTTTTGTGTTAAAATACAATAAAAGGATTATATTGATAAATATAATAAAAGAAAGGTTAATTTCATCCTTAAATCTAGATTTTACCATAATCTTAGATTACTAAGAAATAGGTCATAATGAGATTTGTAACACCCTAACATGTCTCCGTTGTGGGATTAAGGTTACTAAGTATTACAATAGTTAACAAATTCAATAATAGTCTAATCCTATTAAAAATTACATTTAAATATCAAATATTCATAATAAATTAATATTCATAACATATATATGAAAACATGACATAAATTGAGCTTACAGAACATTTAAAACAAACCAAAATCAATTTTAAATTAAATTAAAACCTCTATGAAGTTTTGAATAAAAAGTGTAAACAGGGGTCACCTGGCCATGTGGCTATGTGTAGAACACCAACCCATATGGCCCCAAGCTTGGCTATGTGGCTACTCCACACACTTGTGTTCTCATACTGTGTACAATTCAAATATAGAGCCACACGGTCATGCCACCAAACCGTGTAACTCTCTGAGACCGTGTAGACAAATCTTGCACCAAAATTAAATAGGCCACATGGTCGTGTGGGGTGACCATGTGTGGCACATGGTCGTGAGACAACCTATGTCTCAGGCCGTGTGTACCTAAAATAACTTTCAAAACAAACCACATTATCAACCAGTTCTTAGGCACTAAGCTAAACCATTTCCAACCACTTTCATATGTTCAAAACACATTTAAACATACCTAAAGCATACCAAAATAATTCAACCTATGTGCCTAACCAATATGCCCACATTGGCACTACAAATAAATCATCAAACTAACATCAATTTCAATATTCATAAGTCCATACTTCATAAACATGTCAATTCATCTATTTCATTCACAACCATCTTATCATACCTCAAACCACATCCAAAAAGCATAAAATTATTGTTTAAATGCACATATCCGTGGACATATATAATCCAAAAGTACCAAATATGTGCACAACCAAAATCTTACTTAAACCAAGGCTTCGTGCAACATCAATATAAACAAGTGCACATAAAACTCCTAGTACATGTCACTTATAACCCGGCATCAAAATGATCAAAACTTCTACTGAGTTGAGAACAGATAGTGTGTGTGCTTCAACTTGAACTTCCAACCGATTGAGTTTTTCGATGATCTACAAGGAAAGAACGCAAATAACGTAAGCAACTAATGCAACCGGCTTAAACTTAAACGTAAACTTATCGAATAAGAATCAATTTATAAAGTTCATACATAATTTCATTAACAAGCTCATGAGTTCATTCAATTCCTATAACACCACAAATCTCACGAGTTAGTGAGTTCACTGATAACCATATCATGTCATATAACATTCGTAAATGACAAATGTATCTAAAACCATCCATTTCATGTTCATATTATATAACACATTACATTTCAATGTACCAAGTTAAGTTCCTCCAATCAATATCTAATTCCATATCGCAACTTTGTATATCCTTTTCATTTTACACATTTATCACCCGATGAACCAAATGAAATAACGTCGGATACTTTAGAAAATGCTCACACAAGTTGTGACTATAACTATATATGCTCACACAAGTTGTGAAATGGGCTTGCTCACACAAGTTGTGGGTCGGGATGTTAGGCTACACGATGCTACTCACACAAGCTAAGAAGAATCCACAATAAATATAGGACCTTAGCCATTGGTAAGACATCCAAGACCATCACAAGAAATTGTAAATAACCCCTAATGACATGTCATTTGTATCCTAAGTATTCACAAGGTTCATACGGGCCACATTATATATACAAATCATTTAACTTCATTTTCATTATACCATTCCAAGCACACATCCATATATTTCTCATTTTTCAAACTAATAATCAATTTAATCAATATCACAATTTAGTCCAAAATCAGTAATTATCATTTATCATTCAATTTAAACTATACTTACCATGAATAATAGTTAACATGTTACCAAAAGCAACAATTAACAATTTTAAACAATATATGAACTTACCTGAACAAAAATGGTTATGAACACAATGCTGATGACTATTCTGCTAACTTCATTTTTCTACGATTTATGTTTGGTTGTAACATCCTTAAATCGGGGTCTTTGCATTTTACTTATCACATGTAGACAGTAGGGCTGTTGTGCTTGTTTAGGGTGTCTTAGGGTCTAGGCTTAGGCTAGAGATAGGCTGGAGCCTTGTGGAAAATTTCATTTTTGGGCTTCTAGTAGCGGGGAGCTGATTGGGCTAGCTGTTAAGGGAAAGTATTGGAGCATTTAGACACAAGTATTCCAGTGGTAAAATGGTAAGAGAGGCGCAACTTAAGCACAAGGGGAGTGACGCCTCATACAGGTGGGAGAGCCTTGGTTCGAGCTGCGAAGATCCCTTCCTGCTTGTTATTTTTAACGCCAGAACAAGGGAGAGTTGCATTCAATTGGGACTCTAGTGGATGGGTGTTGAAGGGGCCAACGGATTTGAATGTGTGCAGGGGAGAAATTTAAGGTATTGGACTCATTCAAATTTGTTTAAACGAGTGGAAGAGAGAAATTTAAGAAGTAAAAGGGGGACGACATAGTGTTTGAGGGGAGTTGGGATGTGTAGCCGAATTTGGGATGAGCTAGAAGGGGGTTAAGCATTCGGTTGTGTGTGGTAGGATGGTCGCCAAATGTGCTTTAGGGAGAGTGTATATTCGGCTAGTTAGGGGGCATTTAGAACTCTTTTTGTCCCATTTTTTTGTGATGATTTCTCATTCTCTTTTCTCTCAAAGCCTTAATGGAATTCTTCTACTTCTCTCATTTTGTGTCAAATCGAAACCATCACCCCTCCCTCTCTATTGATTTCTTTTCTTTCTCTTCTTCTGGATCCATAGCTGAATCACCTTACCATTCTTTCCCCTCATTCCTTTTCAATTGCTTCTTAAGGCCGAAACCCTCTAACCCTCTTCTCACTTTCGATTTCTTGCAAAACCAAATATCTTTGCTCATATTTCCATTTCTCTTCTCGCGTTTCTCTTAATCTCCTTAGATGTCAAAATCTATTTCCTCTTCTCTGGTTCTCCAAGCCATAATCTCTTCCATATCACACCTCTAGTGATAGCCAAATACTCCTTGTCTATACCCCTTCTGTCTCTTTTATGTTTTCTTCTAATCTCTTCGAAATTTGAAACTTGTTTCCTATTTCTCTTCTTCTCTATTTGTTCACTCTCAAAATGAAATCTTAAACTCCTTTCCTCTATTCCATTTTTTTAGAAGTCGAAACCCCTAAACATTTCATTGAAGATCTTTTATCCTACTTGTGGTTCTCACACCTGTTTCCCTCTTGTTTTAGCCATTACCGATTCTTACTGAAAGGTGAGTAGCCAAATCTGTCAGATTAAGGTAAGGGGCAGTTTCTTTTAGATTGTGCTATCTCTCTCTTTGATTTTTATGCTAAGGTCGAATAGCTATTTGGCCTAATGGTGTTGTTTGGCCGAATGCAGAGGGTATGGTGACGCCATCTTGTGGAGCTTCCGGGATTCGTTGGTTGTGAGTCACGTTTGGAACCTTGGGTTCTTGTCTATTCAGGCTAAACGAACGTCAGGAGGGATTGGATTTGAGATCCCAGCCCCTAAGTTCAAGAAGAAGGCTATATCTACGGTTCGCGATTGGCCATCGGGGTGTGGACCAGCATCAGAACAGGAGAGCAGGCAGATTGCGGTAGTGTCGGCTAATGATAGTGTCGACATAGAGAGCGTTGTATTGTGAGTAATCAGGTGCGTAACACTTACACACTTCGTAGGTTAATATGTTATTATCTTGTGATTTGTCCAAAGCCAGAATAATAGCAGAAAGTAATGTGTTATGATGTGTTACCCTTGTGGGTACATGTGAGGACTCCGGGTAAGTCCATTCTGACTTGGCTGACATTGATTGCCCCGGTTAAGGTTGCATATGCCATATTATGTTATTTCTGAATATTAAGCATGATTATTTTGCCATGAAAAGCATGTTCATAAAGATAGGTGATGAGAGAAGAGGAAAAGTATGTTTTCAGACTGTCACTAGTGGTTTTGACCACACAGTGGGTTGGCCCCGCTTATTATAAAATAGTGAATAAGTCTCAGTGATTTTGACCACCAGTGGTTTTGACCACACATGTATTAATTGTGACCTCGGTCACCAGTGGTTTTGACCACATATATATTATTTGTAACCTCGATCACCAGTGGTTTTGACCACATGGGGTAGACACAGGAGTTTCGGATGGTTAGGTTTTGGGATGCATGATATGTATATGCACTTATGAAACTGTGTAAGGGCTTATATCTTTGGGATGGAGACCTATACACTGAGTCTCAGTGGCTCACCCCTTCCTTTCTATTTTGCAGATGATTCTTAGATCGCGGATGGGGAGCCAGGATGGACCTAAGGTGGCCATACACGATATTTCGGGTTTTGTTTTAAATTATTATCTTGGACTTAATTTTTATTAAATTTGGTTTTTGGTTGTAATAAGGCCATTTTAACTATTATTTCGAGATTATTTACTTCGTAAAATATCTTTGCATTTGAGTTAACCACTAAAGCACGTATAAAATGGGAAAGAATCAATAAAATAAATATTTTCCAAAAACCTTAATGAATTTTCAAAATTTTTCTAAAACTATACTATCGGGTAAATGACGAACGTATGATATCAACAAGTTAACTCGATTCTCTTTAAAAATAAAATTTGAAATGGTTTGAGCTTTTGATTCAAACCAATTTCGATTTCTAATCAAACAAGACCTTTTTTTTCAACTTAAGGCGATAACCGGTTTTATCAAAGACAAGCTTTCTCTGTGACATGTCGGATTCGGTTGTAGTGTGTTGACTGGGTTTGGGGTGTTACAATTGTGGTATCAGAGCCTGGTTTAATAGCTCGGCTGTGGGCCCGAGGCCCAAAATGTTTTCAATAAAGGATTTGCGAAATAACTTGGAAGGAAAATGCATGTTTTGGGAAGCATGGCACCTGAGTCTCCAGCACCTATCCGCAACAGTAAGTCCCCTAACTGTTGATTGCATGGTTTAAAAAGTAGTGTTATGGATGCTAGTAATAGGAATCCACTTTAGAGACTGAAGCCCATAGGATTGTATGAACTTACGAGAACAACTCTAAGTTATTCATAAAATTGTGCTATAGCGACAGTGGAAGAAAGCTAATGTATAGAATTCTTAAATCAGATTAATTCGGGAACGATAGACATAAGCACTCAAAGACGAGGTCGTAACACGTGTGGACGTGGTAGGGGTAGGATGACTATATCGAAATCGGCAGGGTCTGGTCATGGGTCAAGAATGAGGTACCACCGCCGCCAGCCGTGGGCACTGAGTTCCAGGATCAGACGGGTGGTGATGATGTGGTGTCGCAGGCGATGCTGCGGGTTTTGGAGAGAGTATCTGGAGCTGGTAGAGGTACGGGGGCTCAGAAATCTGTGTCTGAACGACTCCGAGCCAATGGAGCAGAGGTGTTTCGGGGTGTTTCTGGTGTGGCTACCAATACAGCTGAGTACTTGCTTGAGGCGCCTTAACGTATAATGGACGATTTGGACCTTACGGTGGAGGAAAAGTTGAAAGGGATAGTGTCTCTTCTCCTTGATGAATCTTATCAGTGGTGGCTCACAGTCCGGGATGGTGCGACAGCTGATGACATCACTTGGGATTTCTTTAAGGCAGCTTATCAGAGGAAGTATGTCAGGTCCAGTTATATAGATGCGCAGTAGAAGGCGTTCTTAAATCTAGTTCAAGGGAATAAGTCAGTATCAGAATATGAGATGGAATTCCTTCGACTGAGTCGTTATGCTAGGGGTATCGTGGCTACAGAACACAAGCACTGTGTTAAGTTTGAGGACAGGTTGAGAGATAAGCTACGGATGTTGATTGCTCCACAGTAGGAGAGAGAATTTACGATCTTGGTAGAGAAGGTTAAGATTACAGAGGAGGTGAAACAGTCGATGAGACAGAATCAGGATCGGTTTTGGATTAAGAGGAATTCTGGGTCATCAGGGTCTGCCGAGAATTCGCAGAAAAGGGCTAGATATAGTGGGCCGAGTCAAGCTGCAAAGCCTGCTGCTACTACCCATTGGCCACTACGGTGTGCTCGGTGTGGGAAGTCTCATTTAGGAGAGTGTTGGATAGGAAACAGAGGGTGCTTCGAGTGTGGGTCAATGGGGCACCGGGTAAGGGATAATCCGTAGAGGCTATCTAGGATCCAGTCTGAGGGTCAGGGATGTACACAATTTAGGAGGGATGGCCAGCAACCACAGAGGGGTCACAGTCCGACCAAGGGAGGTAATGGTTCTGGTCAAGGTTGTGGAGCACCGGGTAGAGGTGCCGAGAATGCTGATGCAAGACAGCCAAGGTTGGTCTATGTTACGAGATGGCGAGAGGAGGGCAATGCACCAGACGTCATAACCGGTACGTTCTTGATTTTTGGATTGCCTTATACTGCTTTGATAGATGTTGGATCGACGCACTCGTATGTTGCTAGTAGTATAGTGGGAACTCTGAACTTAGTCCATGAGGTTTCTTCTAGGGAGATGACTGTAATTAGCCCTCTAGGTCACTCTGTAGAAGTAAACAAACTATATAGGGATGTACCCCTAGAACTCCATGGGGTAGTGTTTCTGGCTGATTTGATGGAACTGCCATTCGGGGAGTTCGATTTGATCCTAGGGATGGACTGGCTCGTGAAGTATCAGGCAAGTTTGGACTATGCGGCTAAGCGTATGGTGTTGAGGTCTGTTGAGGGTGAAGAGGTGGTGATGATAGGTGATAGAAGAAATTTCCTATCCAATGTGGTATTTCTTCTAAAGGCCAGGAAAATGGTGAGAAAGGGATGTGAGGCGTTCATAGTTCATGTTTGTACATTAGAGGCCAAAGAGTCAACTGTGGGGAGTGTTTGAATAGTAAAGGATTTCACTGATGTATTTCTAGAAGAGCTTTCGGGTCTACTTCCGATCGCAAAGTTGAGTTTGGGATAGATCTACTACCCAGAACCGCACCAGTGTCTATTGCCCCATATAGGATGGCACCAAAGGAGTTGGTGGAGCTGAAAGCGCAGATTCAGGAATTACTGGATCGAGGTTTTATCCGGCCGAGTGTATCACCTTGGGGAGCGCCTGTGTTTTTTGTTAAGAAGAAAGACGGAACAATACAGATGTGTATAGATTACCGTCAGCTAAATAAGTTGATGATTAAGAATAAGTATCCGTTGCCGAGGATAGATGATCTGTTCGATCAGCTGAAGGGGGCATTAGTTTTCTCTAAGATTGATTTGAGGACGGGGTACCATCAGCTTAAGGTAAAGGAGGCTGATATCCATAAGACGGCATTTCACACTCGTTATGGTCACTACAAGTTTTAGTAATACCGTTTGGGTTGACTAACGCGCTGACAGCATTCATGGACATGATGAATTAGGTTTTTCAGCTGTATTTGGATCGATTCGTCGTGGTTTTTATAGACGACCTCTTGGTGTACTCGAAATCAGAAGAGGAGCTTGTGGTATAGTTGCAAAGTGACGCCACATAAGAGACAATGGGGTTTCGATGTCGATTATATCCGATAGGGACCCTAGGTTCACGTCAAGGTTCTAGAATGCGTTGCATCAGGCACTGGGTACTAAGCTGGATTTCAGTATGGCGTTTCATCCGTAATCAGATGGGCAGTCGGAGAGAGTAATCCAGATCTTAGAAGATATGCTGAGAGGTTGTGTTTTGGATTTCAGAGGTAGTTGGGAAGAATTTCTACCATTGGCAAAGTTCGCGTACAACAACAGTTACCAGGCAAGTATTAAGATGGCACCGTATGAAGCGCTATATGGGCGGAAGTGTCAAACTCCTACGTGTTGGACAGAATTGGGTGAGCGTCAACTGTTGGGTCCAGAGTTGGTTACTGAAACAGAGGATAAGGTTAAGCTGATTCAAGCTCGTCTAAAGGAAGCTTCAGGCAGACAGAAATCTTATGCCAATCTCAAACGAAGGGATATAGAGTTTGCGATGGGTGACAAAGTCTTTCTGAAAGTGTCCCCGTGGAAGAAGGTGTTGAGATCTGGTCGAAAGGGCAAGCTGAACCCTAGGTTCATCGGCCCGTATAAGGTGTTGAAGCATGTGGGACCAGTAGCTTATCAGCTTGAGTTTCCAGCAGAATTGAGTCAGATCCATGACGTGTTTCATGTTTCAATGCTTAGACGTTATAGCTCAGATCCTTCGCATGTTATGCCAGTGGAAGAGATAGGAGTAAACCCAGATTTGTCTTTTGAGGAGGAGCCAGTGTAGATCCTGGATCGGGATGTCAAGGTCTTACATAGAGTGTCAGTTCCTTTAGTGAAAGTGTTATGGTAGAATCACAGAATTGAAGAGGCTACGTGGGAACCATAGGATGTGATGCGGTAGCAATACCCTCAACTCTTTTGACCAGGTAATTTCGAGGCCGAAATTATTTTTAAGGGGGGTTGAACTGTAACATCCTTAAATCAAGGTCTTTGAATTTTACTTATCGCATGTAGATAGTAGGGCTGTTGTGCTTGTTTAGGGTGTCTTAGGGTCTAGGCTTAGGCCAGAGATAGGCTAGAGCCTTGTGGAAATTTTCATTTTTGGGCTTCTAGTAGAGTGGAGCTGATTGGGCTAGGTGTTAAGGGAAAGTACCGGAGCGTTTAGACACAAGTATTCCAGTGGTAAAGTGGCAAGGGAGGCACCACTTAAGCACAAAGGGACTGACGCCTCGCAGTGGGAGAGCCTTGGTTCGAGCAACGAAGATCCCTTCCTGCTTGTTATTTTTGACTCCAGAACAAGGGAGAGTTGCGTTCAATTGGGACTCTGGTCGATGGGTGTTGAAGGGGTCAACAGATTTGAATGTGTGGAGGGGAGAAATTTAAGGCGTTGGACTCATTCAAATTTGTTTGAACGAGTGGAAAAGAGAAATTCAAGGAGTAAAGGGGGGGACGGCATAGTGTTTGAGGGGAGTTGGGATGTGTAGCCAAATTTGGGAGGAGCTAGAAGGGGGTTAAGCATTCAGTTGTGTGTGGTAGGATGGTGGTCGAATGTGCTTTAGGGAGAATGTATATTCGGCTAGTTAGGGGGCATATAAAACTCTTTTTGTCCCATTTTTTTGTGATGATTTCTCATTCTCTTTTCTCTCAAAGCCTTAATCGAATTCTTCTACTCTTCCTCTCATTTTGTGTCAAATCGAAACCATCGCCCCTCCCTCTCTATTGACTTCTTTTCTTTCTCTTCTTTTGGATCCATTGCTGAATCACCTTACCATTCTTTCCCCTCATTCCTTTTCAATTGCTTCTTAAGGTCGAAACCCCATAACCCTCTTCTCACTTTTGGTTTCTTGCAAAACCAAATATCTTTGCTCATATTTCCATTTCTCTTCTCGCGTTTCTTTTAATCTCCTTAGGTACCAAAATCTATTTCCTCTTCTCTGGTTCTCCAAGCCGTAATCTCTTCCCATATCACACCTCTAGTGAAAGCCGAGTACTCCTTGTCCATACCCCTTCTGTCTCTTTTGTGTTTTCTTCTAATCTCTTTGAAAGCCGAAAATTGTTTCCTATTTCTCTTCTTCTCTATTTGTGCACTCTCAAAATCAAAATCTTAAACTCCTTTCCTCTATTCCATTTTTTTAGAAGCCAAAGCCACTAAACATTTCGTTGAAGATCTTTTATCCTACTTGTGGTTCTCATACTGGTTTCCCTCTCGTTTTAGCCATTACTGATTCTTACTGAAAGGTGAGTAGGCGAATCTGTCAGACTAAGGTAAGGGGGGCGATTTCTTTTAGTTTGTACTATCTCTCTCTTGGATTTTTATGCTAAGCCCGAATGGCTATTTGGCCTAATGGTGTTGTTTGGCTGAATGCAGGGGGGTGTGGTGGCACCATCTTGTGGAGTTTCCAGGATTCGTTGGTTGTGAGTCACGTTTGGAACCTTGGGTTCTTGTTGATTCAGGCTAACCAAAAGTCAGAAGGGATTGGATCTGAGATCCCAGCCCCTAAGTTCAAGAAGAGGGCTGTATCTGCGGTTCACGATTGGCCACCGGGGTGTGGACCAGCATCAAAACAGGAGAGTAGGCAGATCGCAGTAGTGTTGGCTAATGACAGTGTCGACGTAGAGAGCGTTGTATTGTGAGTAATCAGGTGTGTAACACTTGCACACTTCGTAGGTTAATATGTTATTATCTTGTGATTTGTCCAAAGCCAGAATAATGGCAGAAAGCAATGTGTTATGATGTGTTACCCTTGTGGGTACATGTGAGGACCCCGGGTAAGTCCATTCTGACTTGGCTAACATTGATTGCCTCGATTAAGGTTGCATATGCCATGTTATGTTATTTCTGAATATTAAGCATGATTATTTTGCCATGAAAAGCATGTTCATAAAGATGGGTGATGAGAGGAGGGGAAAAGTATGTTTTGGATGTCACGATGGTTTTGACCACACATTGGGTTAGCCCGCTTATTATAAAATAGTGGCTAAGTCTCGGTCGTTTTGACCACCAAATGGTTACGACCACATGTATTAATTGTGACCTCGGTCACCAGTGGTTTTGACCACATATATATTATTTGTGACCTCGGTCACCAGTGGTTTTGACCACACGGGGTAGAAACAAGAGTTTCGAATGGTTAGGTTTTGGGATGCATGATATGCATATGCACTTATGAAACTGTGTAAGTGCTTATATCTTTGGGATGGGGACTTATACACTGAGTCTCGGTGACTCACCCCTTCCTTTCTATTTTACAAATGATTCTTAGATCGCGGATGGGGAGCCCGGATGGACCCAAGGTGGCCATGCACGATATTTTGGGTTTTGTTTTAAATTATTACCTAGGAATTAATTTTCATTAAATTTGGTTTTTGGTTGTAATAAGGCCATTTTAACTATTGTTTCGGGATTATTTACTTCGTAAAATATCTTTGCATTTGAGTTAACCATTAAAGCACGTTTAAAATGGGAAAGAATCAATAAAATAAATATTTTCCAAAAACCTTAATGAATTTTCGAAATTTTTCTAAAACTTTACCATCGGGTAAATGACGAATGTATGATATCAACAAGTTAACTCGATTCTCTTTAAAAAGAAAATTTGAAACGGTTTAAGCTTTTGATTCAAACCAATTTCGGTTTCCAATCAAACAAGACATTTTTTTTTTCAACTTCAGGCGATAACCGGTTTTATCAAAAACAAGCTTTCTCTGTGACATGCCGGATTCGGTCGTAGTGTGTCGACCGGGTTTGGGGTGTTACATTGGTTGATTTGTTTCCTGGTCTATATAATAAACCGTTTAAAAATAGCTTGAACACTTCAATTTATGCATATAAATCCTCTTGTTAACCTTTTATTTCACAATTTCACAATAGGTTCATGAAATTTTACTACTTTGATAGTTTAGTCCTTAAACATTAAAATCATTAAAAACTACTTTACAAAATAGACATATTTAGCTATCAAGCTTATAAAACTATCATCAAACTTTAGAACCTTCACAAGCTCAACAATGGAAAATTTTAAAATGTTTAACAATTTTACGAATTGACCCTCGGGTTAACTAGATTAAGCTAGAACGATCTCAAAAACATAAAAAACCATTAAAAACAAAAGTTAAATACATTCCATGCTTGAAAAACCAAGCTTGGCCGAAAGCTCCCTAAACTATCAATGGTGATTTCAGTTTTTTAAAAAAAAAAATGTGGAAGATGGTTCCTAACTAGTCTTTAGTTTTATTTTAATTTTATTTAATTACTAAATTAAAAATTTACCCTTTTAAAATTCATCTAATTTCATGTTAAAACAATACCATTACCGTCCAATATAATAGAAATAGGTGGATTTACCACATAGGGCCTCTATTTCATGCGTTTATAACTATTTAATGCAAGTAAACCTATAATGATTAACTTTTGTATCTTTTACAATTTAATCATTTTCACTTAATTAACTAACTAAACGTTAAAATTTCTTCACCAAATTTTAATATGACACTAATAAATACTTTTAAATATTAAATAAATAATATTTACTGACTCACTTGCCAGAATTGTGGTCCTGAAACCACTATTTCTGACACCAATGAAACCTGGCTGTTACAAGATTACACCATATATTTTAAAATGGTTTTAATGTGAGATTACAAGATGGTCGGAATGTTTAAATACAATCATAATCTTATTTCAGAATGTAATATTACGGGTCGTAATGTTATATTCGGTGAACCAAACCCCCTTAAAGGCATTTAGGTTATTTTCGTAAGTGATTGGAAGTGTCTAAGGCTTAAAAAAAGCTTACAAAGGCTTAAAATGGCCAAAAAAATATTTTCATAGTATTAAGCGGCGACTACTTATTTCTACATCCTATATGTAACAACCTGATTTTGGGCCTAGTAGGAATAGTGGTTTCGGGGCCACAAATCCGACCTAGAAAAGTTCATTTTTATTATATTATTATGGTCTACAATTTCACAGAATGATTTCATGAAAATTTCGTTCAAAAATTTTGACATTTGGGCACTCAATTTAGTCAAAATGACTAAATTGTAAAAAGTGCAAAAGTTGAGTTCTACATGCTAGAGGTATCTAATTGATATGAAATTTTAAATTGAAGGTCCTTAGATGGTAATTATGCCATTTTACCTTAATTTGGATAAAAATAGACATGAGGTAAGCCAATTTTAGTGTTTTGAGAAAAGGGCATTTTGGTCATTTAGCAAATAAAAGAATAAAAAGGGAAAATAAAGCCAAAATTTGCTCATCTTTCTTCAACCTTGGTCGAATCTTGGGTGAACACCATAGTTAGGGGTTTTTCATCTTTCAAGCTTGATTGTAAGTACATCCTAGCCCTATTTTTAATGCTCTTTATGTTTTTAAAGTCATTATCATCCGATCTATCTATTTCTACCATTAATTTAAGGAATAATCAAGGTCTAGGGTTTGAACCATGTTAGATATTTGTGTATTTTGATGTCTAATGGTGGATTATGCATGTTTGATGTGTGATAAACAACTTTTGCTAGGTGGTTTTTGATGAAAATGTCAAAAGGACCTATTTGTAAAAAGATTATAAAATGCATGTAAAAGTGTGATTAAATGAAGAATGTGGACTGCTATAAGTATCAAAGAGAATCGACTAGGCTTGGGAATCGAAGAAATTGAATAGATTTCATTTTTCAAGCCTAGGGGTAAAAATGTAAATATGTCAAAGTTTAGGGGCAAAAAATGAAAATTTTCCATAATGTGATTTTTGGACTGAAGTGAATAATGTGAATAATAAATGAGTTAAATTTTCTATTATAGATCAAGAGAAATGAGGTTTGAACCTAGATTGGGGGAAAAACAAATTATTTGACGATTAGGTCCAATTCTACTATTTTTGTAACGAGGTAAGTTTGTATGTAAATAATGCATTGTTATTTATGCTTTAATTGCTTTATTATTATATGAATTGTGATTTACTCTTGAATGAAATCAACAAAGTTCGAAAAATGAGAAATCTCGATTGAACCTTAGGAATAGGTAGGATACAAATGCCATGACATTAGGGTTATTTAAGATTACGTGTAAGACTATATTTGGGATATGGCACCGATTTGAGATTTCGTGTAAGACCATAGCTGGACTATTGGTTTCGATATGAGATCCCATGTAAGGCTATATCTGGGATATGGCATTCGTATGGTACTATGTGTGTGAGATTTCCTGAGTATCTTTTAGTATTCCAAGTGGTTCAACGGGAAACGTAACGGAAATGTTAACATTGCGAAAGACCATGGTTTGTTGAGAATTGGTACAGGTATGTACGTAGAACATATGCCTAATGAGCTCGATATGTGAAGAATCTCTCGGTAAGATTATAATTGTGCAAGATATAATATCAAGGTTTCTAATAATATCCATTCCAAGTTGGACTATGAGACTTATAATGACATCTATGTTAATTCATTTCATGTTAGTTGCATGATAAATGTGTGTTTATAATGCTTATTATTTGCATAGGAACTTACTAAGCTTTAAAGCTTACTCCCTTTTCTTTTCATTTGTCTTATAGTGTCACCAAGCCAGCTTGGGGATCGGAGACTATCAGAGATCCATTCACACTATCAAATTATCATTTTGGGTGCTTATGATTACAATATTTTGAGTTATGGCATGTGTAGGGACTTGGTCTTTTTGTTCTGTGTCATAATTGATTTGGCCATATGTGTTGGCTTCAATAGTTGATTATTCATTTTGTAAACAGCCAATTGATATTGGCTAATATTGGTTATGTATATATATACATATGATGATGTTTTTATGAATGTGGGAAATTGCATGGTTTGAGATGCTAAGTATGTGATGTTTGTATGTGATAAATGATAGCATGTAAATGATATGTGGATGCCTTGTGTATGGCTAATTGGGTTGAAAGTATATGCTTGGATTGGTGCTATGTTTCGTTGTGTAGGTTTGTGCATGAAAGAGTGGCGAAAAAGCTTGGTAAATAGCCTTACATTTGTACACAGGGGTAGACACACGGGCGTGTGTCTAGGTCGTGTGCAACACATGGTCTGCCCCACGGGGATGTGTTTTAGCCGTAGTCTCCTACATCTTAATTGTTGCAAAATAAAATGCTCAGTAATGAGCACACGGGCAGAGACACAGGCGTGTGTCTTAGCAGTGTGGACAACATGGCCTCAAGCACGGGCGTGTACCCTAGCCGTGTGAAATTTGCACCTATTTTATGAAAATTTATGAAAATTTAATTGATCAAACGGCCTAAGCATATGGGCGTGTGACTTGACCGTGTGACCTCAATTTGATGATGACGTCATAAACAGAAAGCTCCCTGATTTGAACATGGCCTGAAGCACAGGCGTGTCTTCAGGTCACACAGGCGTGTCCCGCACCCATACGGGCGTGTGACCCCTTTTACATGAAAAATTTCTAAGTTTTCCAAAAAGTTTCCAAAGTTCTCGGTTTAGTCCCGAACCACTTCTGATGCATGTTTTAGGCCTCGTAGGCTCATTTTAGGGACAATATGAATGTTTTTGAAAAGTTTTAAATTTGACTGGAAATTCATGTCATGGTTGATCGTGTGTTAGAGTCTTAAAAATTCATAAAAAGAATGATTGAACCTGGAAACTAACTAAGACAACTGAAACACCCCAAACCTGGCCCATGAGCCTTGACCGGATCTGGTATGTTCCCCGGTGTAAACCGTTTCAAATTCTTTTGTTACTTAGGAAATACTTGTGTGTTTTGAAAGAAAGGTTGTTTTGGGTTAGGCTTGAGTTGAGAACAAGTTTATTTCATTATTAAAATCCTTTACTTTAGGTGATAGAACGTTTAGGCTTTGTTTTAAAATAAATTTACTTAATCTTTTAATAAATAAAAGTTTGTAAGCTTAATAAATAAAAGCAAAATAAAGTAGTTCTACTATGGCCTTATTACATCAAATAATTCCCAATAAAAAAACATTCAAAGTGCTTAATAAAATAAAAATCCAAATTAAATAAATTCCTTGCTGTGCATGGCCACCTTTAAGCTCCTGCCGACCCGATCCATTACTGATCGTCACCTGAAAAGGTTCCCACAAGGGGTGAGTCAAACAGACTCAATGTGTAACCAACACTAAAATTTAACAATTTAGGCATATGTTCACATATTACATGCATATTCATATAACAGATAGGAAATAATGATGCAACCCGAATCCAAACCTATATGCCATCCGCTACACATCACCCATACCATCCTGCACACTGTGGGGACTACTAATCAACCCTCCATCCGCTACACACCATCGAAGGCAGTCGCTGCAGTCGACGTGCTCATCGCCCTTATAAAATTCGTGGTCTTAGGTCACCACATTCAGATATCGTGGTCTTAGGTCACCACATTCAGATATCATGGTCTTAGGTCACCACATTTAGTTATCGTGGTCTTAGGTCACCACATTCACTTCCCCTTAAAATAATATCCATATGCCCATGTCATACAAAATCATGCAACATAATGTCTTAGGCCCGATTTCACATTCTTATCACATTCATATTCATGGCATAACAAGTTTTATCATACTCATAGTAGGAGTAGGAAAACGTATCTTAGTACTGTGTACCATAACATGGTACTTAGCCATATTTTCCACATTCATATAACATACATACATATTAAACAGTGCCATAACTTATTAAGAAATAGTGTGGGGTACACACCTGATTTACTTAGTGCTTTAATGAAGATTCCGGAAATCCCGATCTAAGCTTTAGATCCTTAACTGCCTATATTCGGCCAACATATAGTTAATTTAATAAGACCCATTTGGCCATGAAACCAAATCCTAATAGGATTATCGTAACACAAAACTTACCTTGGTGTCGATTCTCTATTAATCAAATCCCGACTTCACACACTGAGTTCCCCTTGCAATCGGCTTTACATAGAACGAACGTGGATCCTGAGACTCCTCCTTATCCTTGTCGATTTGGCCCTAAATGCACATAGCCAAAATCTGTCACACTTAATACCAATAATATGGCCTTAGGCCGAATACTAACAACCACATACTTAACTTACCAAATCCTGAAAGCTTTCCTTAATCTAGCCGACTTGCCCTTAAAAGTTATAATCGAAAACAGTCAACACTTAAATACCCAAATTATGGCCCTTGGCCAAATGTTATCAATCACTTACCTTGATGATCCAAAACCCGATAGATCTCTTTTAAGGCTCCTTAGCGTCGGCTACACACAAAAGAACACATAATCATAGCTTAAAGAATATTTGGCCATCCCTAGGCCTATCCTCATGATTTCGACACACTAGCAAAAAGAGCTCAAAACCGAATGATAAAGAAAGAACTTACCACTACACGTTGAAGAGAATAGAAGATCACAAGCACATAGTCGATAGCCCCTCCAATAAAGATTCGACTATGGTGTTTCGGCACTTTTAATAATGGAGAGAAATAGAGTAGAAAATGAGGCTATATGGTTCGGCTATGGCCCCTCACATGTAGATGAAATATTTGGCTAAGGTTTTAAATATCAAAAGGGACATTCGGCCATTCAATAAAATAAGTAGAATTAAAGTAAAAGAAAAGTGAAAGAATAAGGAGAAAAAGTGTAAAGAGATTCGGCCAGGAGACTAAAAGATGAACAAATGATTTTTTGCACTTAAATCCTCCTCATGGCCGAATATACCAACCCCAAAGAGACACACATTCGGCCACTACCCCAACTCCTATCATATCCCACTTTCTTTTCCTCTTTTATCTCTTATCCTATCATTTAAAATAAATCAAACAAAATCCCAATTATCTACCTATTTAAACTAAATACAATAAATCCACACTTATTCAAAATAAATTAAATAACACCCATTCATCCACTATCTCAATATTTAAAACAAATAAAACAAAATCCCCAATTATCTACCCACTTAAAATAAATAAAATAAATCTACAATTATCCTATTATCTACCACTTAGAATAAACAAAAATAAATCCAAACTTTATCTTCTCTTTATAAAACCCATGTGCCATCCAATTTCTTCCCACTTGACGCCAGAATGCAAAAATAAAAAATAAAACACCCATTTGCTGTCAACAAGGCTCGAACCTGAGCCCTCTTTGCTGCAAGCTAGAGATAAAGCCCCAAGCCCCTTTGCTGCTGGTTCCTTTATGACATAAACTCCCCATAATTCCTTTTAAGGCCTCCTTCACATAGCTTCCTGTCTTAACGCCAGAATGCAAAATAAAAACACTCCCCTTGCTGCCCACAAGACTCGAACTCCTTCCCTTGGATCCCCTGCTGGCGCAATTCTCCTAGCACCTTAGGTAGCGTCCCAGGCCACTTTGCCAAGGCGCTTTTTGTGACATAATGCATCCAGAATTTCTTTTAAGACTTACTTAGCCTAGTTCCTTTTGTCTTAGCGCCAAAAGAAAAATAAAATCACACTACTTGCTGCCAAGGTGATTCGAACCAAGGCCCTTGCCCACTGCTCCTAGCGTCATTCTCCAAGGCCCTAAGTGGCGCATTCCTGCCACTTTACCAAGCCCATTTCTTATGTCCAAAAACTCCCAAATTTTTCCTTAAGGGCTCCTTCACCCAGCTCCCCCTTTTATACTTAAAATCCAACATTTTCCCAAAGCTTCCATCTTCATCCTAGAGTTCTAAAAACTCCTAAAACACCTCCAAACACCCTTAAAGCCTACTAACAGTTGAGTTATGCTCCAAACGCATAACCCCAAATCTGGGATATTACAGTTCTACCCTCCTTAAAAATAATTTCGTCCTCAAAATTACTTACAATCGTGCATCCTTAACTCATCACACCACCCTTCGGCTGCGCACTCTGATCTTAACAAAACTACCACATTCTTTAGATACTATTTCAAGCACTTCACTTGCAACACAAGAATGAACTATCTCTAAAGCAATAAATAATATTCCAAAACAAGGAACTTACCTGCTATCATATCCTTGGTCGTTTCACATCCGAACCTTCAGCACCTCTGTCGGGTGTTCCACGACCATTTCCTCCATGGTTTAAACCACGAACCTTCACTGCCTGAGGGCAATTCTTAACCAAATAAGCCTTAGACTTACATCTAAAACATTCTCGATCTCGGTTCCAACACTCACCAACATGGTACCTTCCACACTGAGCACACGGACGGTCCAGATTTCCAGTAGTTGGCTTAAAAACACGAGCAGAATTCTCAACCTTCGGTCTTTTCTGAAGACTCTCAGACGATTCTGACGGTCCAAAACTCCTCCTATCCCGTCCATGACAACCACGTCCCCTAGAACTCATTTCTAATGTCGCGATTTAATCTGATTAAAAAGTTTTATGCATCAGAACTTTGGTTCCACTGATTAGCCGCGAACAATTTTATGAGAAGAAGTATTTAGAAGTAGTTCTTTCGATCAATCAAAGTTTCAGGTTTTCTATCTTAATTCACAAAAAAGCACATCCATTCCATAGTATCTCCCATACACATTCACTCTTCGGACATTTCTGTCCGTTCTTATCCCAGGGGTATTTTCGTAATTTATCCTACAGGGGTATTTTTGTAATTTGTCCAAATAAGGTTCCTTGGTGTTTTTGTCAATAAGGGTATTCTGAAAATTTTGCATTCCCGGGGGTATTTTGGAAATTTTGAAATTCGAGGGTATTTTGGAAATTAACCCGGGTAAATTTGTAAATCTTAATAAATCAAGGATATTTTGGAATTTATAAAACTTGAAGGTTGTTTCTGAGAATTTGTTTTCCAAATCAGTGCTGTTGCAAAAATTTTTGAAGATCGGGGGTCATTTTGGTAATTTTGTAACTCGGGGGTATTTCGATAATTTACAGGTTAGGGGTAATTCCGTAATTTTTCCAAAGTCAAGGTATTTTGATATTTTGTAAATTTAGGGTTTTTTGAACTAAGTAATGAAATTTTGATAAGAACTGTAGGTGTTTTGGAAATTTTCATAACCAAGCGCATTTTTGTAATTTTACCTCTAGGGGTATTTTTGTAATTTTTTTATAAATCGAAAATATTTTGAAAATTTCCCCAAAATAAGTTTTTGCTACTATTCAAGGGGTAGTTTGGTGATTATAAAACTAGGGTTTTCATAAAAAAAAATATGGCTAGTCCCTTTCGGGTTTTAGTTAGGGGTTTAGCCCGTGTATAAGTCCTTTTGGTTAGGGTGAATCGAGGCTATGCACCAGGTAGGATTCGAGTGGAGAGGAGGTGAGTCACGCAGACTGCTTAAATACCAAGCTCCCATCGAAACCAATCCTAGACATGCGCACCATGGTTGCCACACCCTAACTCGGTGACTTAACCACAGGTTTGTTCAATTAGGCATTTAAGTCTTATGTAATTGTTGGGGTAACTAGCCCTAGGGTTCAAGTACTAAATCTCTATTCTACGTTCCATTTCTACCCTTCTAAAAATCATAATATAAATCACACAAGAGATCGGAGTACTTACCTGGTGGACTTCGGGTCGGAGACTTAGCGGGCCATGCCAGAAAATCCTGCTTAATTCACAAAAACTCTTTTTGGGCTTAACTGTTAAAAACGTTTTGGGCCTTAAACCCAAGGCCGAGAGTTTAAAACTAGGCTTTGACACCAAACTGAAACACCCTAAACCCGGCCCACGAGCCTTGACCGGATCTGGTATGTTCCCCGGTGTAAACCGTTTCAAATTCTTTTGTTACTTAGGAAATACTTGTGTGTTTTGAAAGAAAGGTTGTTTTGGGTTGGGCTTGAGTTGAGAACAAGTTTATTTCATTATTAAAATCCTTTACTTCAGGTGACAGAACGTTTAGGCTTTGTTTTAAAATAAATTTACTTAATCTTTTAATAAGTAAAAGTTTGTAAGCTTAATAAATAAAAGCAAAATAAAGTAGTTCTACTATGGCCTTATTACATCAAATAATTCCCAAAAAAAAAAAAATTCAAAGTGCTTAATAAAATAAAAATCCAAATTAAATAAATTCCTTGCTGTGCATGGCCACCTTTAAGCTCCTGCCGACCTAGTCCATTACTGATCGTCACCTGAAAAGGTTCCCATAAGGGGTGAGTCAAACAGACTCAATGTGTAACCAACACTAAAATTTAACAATTTTGTCATATGTTCACATATTACATGCATATTCATATAACAGATAGGAAATAATGATGCAACCCGAACCCAAACCTATATGTCATCCGCTACACATCACTCGTACCATCCTGCACACTGTGGGGACTACTAAGTCAACCCTCCATCCGCTACACACCATTGAAGGCAGTCGCTGCAGTCGACGTGCTCATCGCCCTTATAAAATTCGTGGTCTTAGGTCAACACATTTAGATATCGTGGTCTTAGGTCACCACATTCAGATATCGTGGTCTTAGGTCACCACATTTAGTTATCATGGTCTTAGGTCACCACATTCACTTCCCCTTAAAATAATATCCCATATGCCCATGTCATACAAAATCATGCAACATAATGTCTTAGGCCCAATTTAACATTCTTATCATATTCATATTCATGGCATAACAAGTTTTATCATACTCATAGTAGGAATAGGAAAACGCACCTTAGTACTGTGTACCATAACATGGTACTTAGCCATATTTTCCACATTCGTATAACATACATACATATTAAACAGTGCCATAACTTATTAAGAAATAGTGTGGGGTACACACCTGATTTACTTAGTGCTTTAATGATGATCCCGGAAATCCCGATCTAAGCTTTAGATCCTTAACTGCCTATATTTGACCAACATATAGTTAATTTACTAAGACCCATTCGACCATGAAACCAAATCCTAATAGGATTATCGTAACTCAAAACTTACCTTGGTGCCGATTCTCTATTAATCAAATCCTAACTTCACACACTGAGTTCCCCTTGCAATCGGCCTTACATAGAGCGAACGTGGATCCTGAGACTCCTCCTTATCCTTGTCGATTTGGCCCTAAATGCACATAGCCAAAATCAGTCACACTTAATACCAATAATATGGCCTTAGGCCGAATACTAACAACCACATACTTAACTTACCAAATCCCGAAAGCTTTCCTTAATCTAGCTGACTTGCCCTTAAAAGCTATAATCGAATACAGTCAACACTTAAATACCCAAATTATGGCCCTTGGCTGAATGTTATCAATCACTTACCTTGATGATCCAAAACCCGATAGATCTCTTTTAAGGCTCCTTAGCGTCGGCTACACACAAAAGAACACATAATCATAGCGTAAAGAATATTCGGCCATCCCTAGGCCTATCCTCATGATTTCGACACACTAGCAAAAAGAGCTCAAAACCGAATGATAAAGAAAGAACTTACCACTACACGTTGAAGAGAATAGAAGATCACAAGCACGTAGTCGACAGCCCCTCCAATAAAGATTCAACTATGGTGTTTCGACACTTTTAATAATGGAGAGAAATAGAGCAGAAAATGAGGCTATATGGTTCGGTTATGGCCCCTCACATGTAGATGAAATATTTGGCTATGGTTTTAAATATCAAAAGGGACATTCGGCCATTCAAGAAAATAAGTAGAATTAAAGTTAAAGAAAAGTAAAAGAATAGGGAGAAAAAGTGAAAAGAGATTCGGCCAGGAGACTAAAAGATGAACAAATGATTTTTGGCACTTAAATCCTCCTCATGGCCGAATATACCAACCCCAAAGAGACACACATTCGGCCACTACCCCAACTCCTATCATATCCCACTTTCTTTTCCTCCTTTATCTCTTATCCTATCATTTAAAATAAATCAAACAAAATCCCAATTATCTACCTATTTAAACTAAATACAATAGATCCACACTTATTCAAAATAAATTAAATAACCCCATTCATCTACTATCTCAATATTTAAAACAAATAAAACAAAATCCCCAATTATCTACCCACTTAAAATAAATAAAATAAATCTACAATTATCCTATTATCTACCACCTTAAATAAACAAAAATAAATCCAAACTTTATCTTCTCTTTATAAAACCCATGTGCCGTCCAATTTCTTCCCACTTGACGCCAGAATGCAAAAATAAAAAAATAAAACACCCATTTGCTGTCAACAAGGCTCGAACCTGAGCCCTCTTTGCTGCAAGCTAGAGATAACGTCCCAAGACAATTTGCTGCTGGTTCCTTTGTGACATAAACTCCCCACAATTCCTTTTAAGGCCTCCTTCACCTAGCTTCCTTTCTTAACGCCTCCAAAATAAAAACACTCCCCTTGCTGCCCACAAGACTCGAACTCCTTCCCTTGGATCCCCTGGTGGCGCAATTCTCCTAGCACCTTAGGTAGCGTCCCAGGCCACTTTGCCAAGGCATTTTTTGTGACATAATGCACCTAGAATTTCTTTTAAGACTTACTTAGCCCAGTTCCCTTTGTCTTAGCGCCAAAAGAAAAATAAAATCACACTACTTGCTGCCAAGGTGATTCGAACCAAGGCCCTTCCCCACTGCTCCTGGCTTCATTCTCCAAGGCCCTAAGTGGTGCATTCCAGCCACTTTACCAAGCCCATTTCTTATGTCCAAAAACTCCCAAATTTTTCCTTAAGGGCTCCTTCACCCAGCTCCCCCTTTTATACTTAAAATCCAACATTTTCCCAAAGCTTCCATCTTCGTCCTAGAGTTCTAAAAACTCCTAAAACACCTCCAAACACCCTTAAAGCCCACTAACACTTGAGTTATGCTCCAAACGCATAACCCCAAATCCGGGATATTACAACAATGATAGAGGCAAGTGCACCTATCGAACAGTAGTATAGTTTAGTGGCAAGATCAGATTGTCGAACCCAAAGGAACCAAAAGTACTAATACTAACTTTCTTTTTATTATTTAGCCTAATAATTAAGGGAATTTTTATCTAATCTAAAATTAACTAACTACTAGTGTAACAGACTGAATTTGACCCTAGTCGGAATGGTGGTTTCGGGACCACGAATCCGAGTCTGAGAAATATTTTAATATTATATTTTGAGTCTATTATATGTGAATTAATGTGTGTGAAAGTTTCGTAGAAAAATTTTATTGTTTAAGTGCTTAATTTGATAAAAAGGACTTAATCGCGTAAAGCGTAAAAGTAGCATACTAAAGTGAAAGGTGTTAATTTGAGCATGTTTTTATAAAATAAGGTATAAAAAGGGTAAATAACCCATTTTAAGGGTTAGTGGCCGGCCATGGACAAGTTTGTCCTTAAATTATATTGTTTGGTTATTTTTAACTTAAGGTTGATTAGGTAATTTAATAATAAAGTATTATATGTTAAATAAAACAAAAACAAATGGCCATTCTCATCTTTTTAGTTGATGGCCGAATGTTGAAAGAAAAAAAGAGTCTTTGTTCTTTGATTTTCGGCAATTGAAGGCTTGATTTCAAGGTTAGTTTGAACTCGATTTTTGTTAATTTTTATGTTTTTGAGATCGTTGCTTCAAACCATAGCTGACCCATGTTGAAATTTTTGAATCTAAGTATGCTTGAAATTCAGCTATTGATAAGTTTATATGATTTTTAATGTTTGATGAAATTAGATGAAAGATAGGTTAAAAATTAGTATATTATGTGTTGGAAGTTTTGGTGAATTTGTGTTTTTAGGGCCAATTTGTAAAAAATAAAATTTTAGAGGGGCTTAATTGCAAAATAAATGAAAGAAATAGACTTGTATAGTCCTTATACATATTCGGCCCTTAAGGAGTATGGGGAAATTTGATGTATTTTGAGTTTTATGCAAATAGGACTAAATTGCAAAGTATTGAAATAGTAGGGGTAAAATGGTAATTTGCCCGTTTGTGTGTTTTGGGAGTAAATTGAGATGAAATGTATTTGAATTAGCTAAATTTTAATGTGTATTAGATCAAGAGAAAAGAAAACGAATTAGATGGGGGAAGACGAAGGTTCTCGAATAAGCCAGATTCGCGGACTATCGACAACGAGGTAAGTCCTTAAGCTAAAATGAGTCATGGAATTATTTATGAAACTGTTAAATGATATTGTTCGATAAATTTAAAGGTATATTATTGTAATAGCCGAATGTACATTGTGAAATTGGCTTGAATGCCTAAATTGACAATACGAGATTCATGTGTATCTTTGATATATTATTTAGGAAAAATGTGAAGTATGTGATTGGTTTGTGTATGTATTCGGGCTTAGTGCCTAGCAGGCCTTGTGGTGATATATTCGGGTTTAGTGCCTAGCGAGCTTCGTGTTAGGTGATATATATATTCGGGCTTAGTGCCTAGCGTGCTTCGTCTTTAATAATATATATTCGGGCTTAGTGCCTAGTAGGCTTCGTCTTGGTGATATATTTGGGCTTAGTGCCTAGCGAGCTTAGTCTTAAGTGATTTATTTCGGCTTTAAATGCCTAGCGTGCTTTATGCCGATGATATGCTATAAGTGGAGATTCTGAACATCAAACAAGGTGAGATGTTTATATAGTGTTATGTGGTAAAAGTTCAGGTAAGAACTAACCTACCATTTTAGTAAGGAATGAAGTGAACTAAAATTCTTATTGTATAGTTAAAGATTAGTGATGAGTGTGACAAAAGCTCTTGTTCTTGTGTATAAGTAGAAATAGAAGATCGATGCCTAGATTGGTTCATATGAAATAATAATGTATAGGTTCACGATGTCATAGCAATGATATTTAAGTAAAGAGCATTACTATTATTCAGCTATCTATATTTTACATAATGAAATAATTATGTTTCATACTATAAGCTTGGATTTTAATATGTTTAAATGTATGCTCATTATATTTATATTTGCTTGAGACTTACTAAGCTAGTAAGCTTACTCTGTGTGTGTCTTTGGCTATCTTTGTTTTATAGATTTTGATTCGAACTACGGGCTCGAAGGATCATCCGTGAAGTCAACCACACTATCGACTTTCTTTTGGTATTGAAAACTTAGTTTGTTATTTAAAAGAGCATGTATAGGCTAGACTAAACCGTATAACTAATGTTTCGTAATAGTGTAAATATGCTAGCCATGCGAAAATGGCTATCTATTTTGAATAACTTGTTTCGTGTTTTGATGATATAGTTTGCTCATGCCATGAACTATTATTTATGCTTGATTATGGTTTAATCATGTGTGAGATTGGTACTATTATTTATGCATGTTACGTTATGACATGAATGACTTATAAATTAGTTCATGTTGATGAGCTTAATATATGGTATATACATTTATAATGTTTGGATTCATGATTGACAATGAATAATGGTAAGCTTGGTGTAATATTAGAACTTAGTCAATAAAGTAAATGATGGATGCATATTTAAGTTATAGTATGTGAGATATATGTGTCAAATAATGTTATGACATGTGTGTGTATTTGAATTGGTCACTTACTAGATAAGCATTAAGTTCAATAATGTATGATTGTATTAGGCTATTTCGATTCAATTTGTGTAAGTGAGTACATACATATATTATTCTTGGATAGTTGGATATTAGGTTCGAACTTTTGTTTAGTTTATTGAATGTTAGATCGAATGATGTTTAGATATGATATGTTTGATATGTGATCACCTATATGAGATTTTGATAGACCTTTTTATATGTGAATAGGGGTGGTAGTTTAGTGAGTTGGATTAGGACTCAGTGCATATTATTTTGGATGTGTAATTTGGAAGCATGAGTTAGCCTTGTAAACTTTGTATTCGGTAATAGAGAATATTAATGAACATGTACTTGAATGGCAAATCCGGGTATGGAAGTTATAGGTATATGAGTATTTAGTGTGTCCTATATGAATCAGTAATGAGATAGCCAAATGAGGAAATATGGTTTTGATGGCATTGACCATATGCTTTAATATTGTATAAATTCAAAGTGGTAAAATGTGTATGCATGTGATGAAAGATATCTTAATTTTTGGGTCTAGTATGCCATGTATTACATTTACTAAATTAAGATTTTAGAAATTGATCTTATTCTGCTTATCTAGACAAAAGAGATTGTACATGTTTGAATTGTATGCAAATTTAGTATGAATAGTGCATGCAAAAGTAATGAATAAGTTGTTTAAATTTATGTGGCTCAATTATGCGCATGTTAACCAATTTTAGGTTTGCATTGGATCGATTGAGTGTTGGTTCTATTTGATTTTGGTATGAGAGAGGCTTATTTAAATGTCATGACTATTACATAATTAAAAACTAATTATGCTGTATATGACTTAAGTGATTGATCAAAAGTTGTGATTTAAATAGTAATGCCCCGTAACCCTAATCCGCGATGGATACTGGTTAGGGGTGTTACAACTAGGCTAAAGATGTAAAGACAAAGAGAAGAAATTGAGGAAAAACTTGAGAGATAATCGATTGATTTAGACAATACCAGAGGAAAAATCCACCTAGACTTCACTTGTTATCTAACTCTAAACCAGATGATTTATTAACTTGACTTGATCCGTAAGATTCTCTAATTTATATTAATACCTCTCTCGAGGCTACTAACATCTAACCCTAGGTTGATTAATTGAAATCTCTTTCTAATTAAAACCCCTAGAATTGCATTAACTCGATCTATGGACTCCCATATTAGGTTTGACCCTAATCCGGCAGATTTTCGTCATCCTATATCTAGGGTTATGAATAACTCCGCTTAACTATGCTAGATCTACTGTTAAACAGGGTCTATTCCTCCTCTACCTAAGAGCATGAATGCTTGAATCAATATCCTAGAAATACCAAAACAAGAATTAAGATCACATAGTTAAGAACAAATCAGGTATTTATCATACAGCTCAGATAACAATAACAAGATTTGTCTTAGGTTTCATCCCCCTCAGGTATTTGAGAGGTATAGTTCATAATAGTAAAAGAAAACATCTCAGAAGAAAATATAAAACAAAACATAAAGAAAACCCTAAAACCCCCTAAAGGAATTGAATGAGAGTTCCTCCATCTTGAGTATCATCCTGGCTTCTTGAGATGAATCAACTAGCTTTCTTCGAGTGAATCCCACAATTCTGGCCCCTCTAGCTTGGCTCCTTGGCCTAACTGAACCCCCTCTAAAGGTTGGCCTCTAGGGTCTTTATATAGGCTTTTGGAATGTCTTTCTTTTCCTCTAAGTATCCTAACCCAAATGAAACTCTTCTTTTCTGCGGCAGGGACACGCCCGTGTGATTTGTTTTTAGGCCATGGTCAAACCGGTTGAGATGGCACGGCCGTGTATTTCGGGGTCCAGGCCGTGTTCGGCTCTTCTTAGGAGGCACGGCCGTGTGGTCTGGGGCCAAGGCCGCGTGGATTTCATGTTTTGGCCTATTTTCTCTGTTTTTGTCCCGTTTCTTGTTCTTTTCATCCTCCGGTGCTCTCCTGAGTATAAAACATGAAAACAAAGGATTAGGAGCACATATTTCCATAATTAAAGCGAAAAATCATACAAAAGTATGCTAAATGTGGGATTAAAATATGTGTATATTATGGTTTATCAAATACCCACACACTTAAGCTTTTGCTTGTCCTCAAGCAAAATTCTCAACTCACAATTAAAACGAACTTTCTCTATTCATAATATTCATCAATAATGTTTCATCATAGTTCATAGATAATTTATACATGGATAATTTAACTAAAAAAGTCCTGAAGATTCAAACAATCAAAGTCATAGTTTGTAGTACAAAAAAGATAAGTGTTTCCCCTTACCTAAATAATCACCTTTAATTCAAAATCGATGAAAGTTGACATTCTCACTAAAGAATCACTCAAATCACTCAAGGTGTTTAGGGTTCAAAAATTAAGCGCTCAAAAGTTGAACATGAAAAGTTAATCCCATAGGCTTGCCTGAAAATCAAATCTCCACCACTGTAAAATGAGATGATACACAAATCAAAAGGTCTTTAAAAGGGTTGTAACGGGGCTTAGGTTAACGGTGTGGATAAAGGCTAAATTAGAAGGGTTAGAATCAAGATTGAATAGACAATTACCTAACTAGAAAAAATGACTAATAACCTGCATAATTACATCAATTGAAAACTAATAATACGAGCTTCTTCTTTATGATGTTGAAATTGAATGTATAGGCTCGCTTAATCACAAAACTAATAGTGAATATACTTTGATTTTTTTTTTAAGAACAAATCAATAAGTACATAAAAAAAATTTTCAACTACTGAAATAATGTATTTAGGCAACTAATCAAATCAAGTCTCGATAGAAGGGTAGTCAAAAGGAATGGTAATAACAAATACAAGATGGGTTTTGGGTTAATATTAGTGGGTGAGTCAATAAAAAGGTTGTTAGGATCAACGGGGTTCACTAGGGGTTAATTGTGAAGGTAGGCTTTTAGTGGAGTAAGTGGGTTAAATCCTAAGTGCCTTAATCATCTCTGTATATCAAATCAATGATGTGGTCATGACATGTATAATCGAGGCATGTTCTAGAATAACAAATCAATGTTGACACAATCATAATCAATAAAGTGAGCACGAAAAGAATGTATGCTCTAAAAGGCTCAAAATATCACAAAAATTATGGGTTTTTTTATGACAATCTTGTAAATTTCAAACTTCAAGGCAACAATTAGGTTCAGGTAGACAACCTAACAACATTTTAATTTTTTTTTTTTTTGAAAGTAGATCCATCATGCTTGATTATTTAGTATCTTAAAGTTTAAATCATCATTGCACAATTATCAATGACTTAATCTAAAATATATCAATAAAAATCATGAATCAATAGGAATTTCATTCTAATTAGTGATATGAGAAAATTACTTTGAGACAAGGTATCATTCAGGGGTTTGAGAATAATAAAATTCACCCTCCAAACTTAAGATGTACATTGCCCTCAATGTACAAAGATAGATAACAACAAAATAATAATAAAATAATAAGATATGGAGAGAAGTGAAACTTCTTAAATTTTGGATGAAATCCTTGGAGGATGATCAATGATGAATATGATGACAAAGCATAAGTGAAGGTGGTGGAGAATATTCTGGTTATATGTTCGTTCCTGGAGTGGCACATTATACCTTTTGAAACTGCGAAGTCATCAGTTAAATTTTTAAGGAGTACTATTAATGGGTGTTGTTAGAGATACTCGAGAGTTAGACAGCCAGTGATAAAAGAAATTAAACTGTACTAATAAAAGTTTTAAACAAGAATGGTAAAAAGTTTAATTAAGAATGAAAATAAACTAAAAATAAATATAAAGATGAAAAATAAATATTAAGAATGAAAAATAAAGAAAATAAAAGGACTCAAAGGTCCTCGTTATCGGTTGGGTCGCGAGGTGGGGGCGGTGATGAAATATGCAAGTGCTGACATATCTGATGGAGGGTGGTGTCGATATGGTCGAAGCACTGAAACCATTGCTGCTCGAATTGTGATAAGCGCTCGAATATGTCTGCAAAAGAAGCTGCCCCATGAATTGGGTGATGGCTCACTCTCGGTGGTGGTGCCTCGTGTGGTGGGGGAACATCATTAGAAATGTTCTAAGGCTCCTCCTCGGTGGTGTGAGCAAGACGGTACTGGAGAGGATGCGTCCCATGGCGATGCTCAATCATCCTCATGTGTAACATCGTCTGGATGCCCTGCAGGGACATCTGTCCTATCAGGGTAAGTGAGGAAGTCTGGGCGGCTGTGTTAAGGAGTCCAAAGTGTCGAGCGAGGCGCATGATGTATGGACCCATAAAGATGACCCCTCTCCTATGTTGCTCCGTCTGATGTTGGATGGTGCGGGCTATGAAGTAGGCGAGGTCGAATACATGTCCGTTTGCCATGCACCATAGGAAATAGGCTTCGTGAGTGTTTACGAAACCGGTGCTCTCTCTCCTCCCTGTCAGTGTATGACCTAGGATAGCGTGTATGTACCTTAGTGGTGGGGCAAGAGCTGTCACTTTGGAGCGACTAGGGTCATATATGTTTGAGCTGCAGATAGATTTTTCCAACGGGCAACCGCAGAGTTATGGATGTGGCGGTGAAGGTCCTTGAACTCGTCATCTTCTATGAATTCGTCAATGTATAGTCCCAAAGCAGCTCCAAACTGTGGGACACTCATCTCACGGGCTAGACCTCTGAGACGAAATTGGATAGTGCCAGAGTCGTCGAAGATAGTCATCACTATCTGGAGGTGAAAAGTAGAATAGAGTTCTAGAGTGAGCTCTAGGTATGTGGTTCGATGAAGTCAAAAATTTGCCCCCACGGATCTGTGAATAATAGGGCCCGAACCTCATCTGCTAGCTAACCTACTCCAAGGTGATCCAATCGATACACCTTCCTATGCCAAGAGGTCTTGCGCGTAGTATTTGATAAAGATCCTCTTGAGTTCCCGGTGGAAATCATAGGAATGGGTGTCGTATTTCGGCTGAGGCACTCGAGGATGATGAGCTAGGCCCCTTTCATTTTTTTGAAACAGCGACTGTAGTTTTCTTTTTACGGGAGGACGACATTATGTTCCTGTAAGAGCATTTAAAGAAAATCATCCAATTTTTGCTATGATAGAATTTATGAATCCAATATTATTGTTTCATAACATGGAATCTTTTTCCTAAGTATTCTTCTAATACTAGAGGTGTAATATTTAGAACACTTAAGTAAACATGAATATCAACAATAATAATCTAAAATGAATACTAAAGATTTAGAGAAAGAAACAAATCAAAGTTCTAAAAGAGAATAAACATGGATTAAATAAAATTAGCAACAAAGTATAGAGGGGAGGAAGTGATGTGAACCGATGGAGGTAGGGAGATAGTGCACTGTCGTGGATGGATATGAGGGCGTGGCAATGTCGCATGGATGTGGATTGCGTGTGGATGAGGAAAGAGAGTAGGGGAAAGGGAGAGAAGAGATTGAGGGGAAGTGACGGGAATGGTGGCCGGACTTGGGGAAGGGAAAAAAAAGTAAACGGCTAAGCTTTGGGAGAAAGGATTTGGGGAAAAAATGAATAGTGAGGGGTTTATATAGAAATGAGGGCACACGGGCGTGTGACATGCCCATGTGAATCATTTTTAGCCCGTGCGTTTCGAATATTCAGGGGTCTACCGTGCCTGTGTCGCGTCCCACGCCCTTATCGCACGGGCGTGCCTAGCTTGGTTCGCTTCTCCCACATCCATTTCATTCTTCCCCGTGCTCGTGTTCACTCGACAGGTTTGGCCATAGTTATGGGGCACGGGCGTGTCGTACGCCCGTGTTCATTCGACAGATTTGGCTATGGTTATGAGGAACGGGCGTGTCGTACACCCGTGTTATTTACTCAGTTTCAACCATAGCCTAATCGTACGGCGGTGGTGGTTTGTCATAGTCCATGTTTTGGGGATTTTTTTCATCCTTGGTCTGCATGGCCTCTGCCACGCCGATGTGCTTGCTCGTGGTATACACACGACCACAACGACGCCTGTGTGCAAGGCTGTGTGGTAAGGAAACTTGCGCCTTATTAAATTGGTTAATTTGTAGTCAAGTGCTAAAAATAAAAAATATTATATTAGTGAAGTTAGTGCTCAGCTCGCCTCCTGAGAAGCGCTCGTTTAAAGTCTTAAGCTAGACTTATCCTGTTTTCATTTCTGAATGAAGGTTGACGGAGCAGAAGCTCCTCTCTCATATCCCTAAAATCTTCATCATTATAAATTTTCAGTCGCTGACCGTTTACCTTGATTGTGCCACAAGTTGGATGAGTTACCTCTATTGTGCCATAAGGGAAAATAGTTTTGATCACGAATGGTCTTGACCATCTTGATTTCAGCTTTCCAGGGAACAATTTTAACCTTGAATTGTATAGCAAGACTAAATTTCCTATTTCGAATTGCTTTGGTTGTTTTAAACGGGCATCATGGCGGTGCTTTGTTGCCTCTTTATATAGTCGTGAGTTCTCATAGGCATTAGCTCGCCATTCATCAAGCTCGTTCAGCTTCATCATCCTTTTTTCACCTGTAGTTTTAATATCGTAATTTAAAAATTTTATAGCCCAAAAAGCTTTGTGCTCTAACTCAAATGGTAGATGACAACTCTTTTCGTAAACAAGTTTGTATGGGGATGTTCCTATGGGAGTTTTAAAAGCAGTTCTATAGGCCCATAAAGCATCGACTACTTTTAATGCCCAATCTTTCCTGTTTGATTTTACTGTTTTCTCTAAAATACGCTTAAGTTCTCAATTTGCTACTTCCACTTGTCCGTTGGTTTGAGGATGATAAGGGGTAGCTGTCCTGTGGTGTACTCCATATTTCTTTAAGACTCAATCAAATTGAATATTACAAAAGTGAGTACCCTATCACTAATAATTTCTCTGGGTGTTCCAAATCAAGAGAAAAGTTTCTTAAGAAACCTTACTACTTCTCTCGCACCGTTAGTAGGTAAAACTTGAGCTTCCACCCATTTTGACATATAATCTACTGCTACTAAGATGTATGTATTTCCAAATGAACTAGGAAATGGACCCATAAAATCAATACCCCATACATCGAATATTTCACAGAATAGCATATATGTTTGAGGCATTTCATCTTATTTAGAGATATTACCTGTTCTCTGGCATTTATCACATGAAGCAACATACCTATTGGCATCTTTAAATAGGGTTGGCCAATAAAAACCTGATTTGAGTGTTTTGTATGTTGTATTAATCCCGCTATAATGTCCTCCTGAAGGTCCTGAATGACAATGTTCTAGGATTTTGCTTACTTCTGCTTTTGTAACACATCTTCAAATTACTTGATCTATACATATACGAAAAAGAAAAGGATCTTCCCAAAAATAGTTTTTCGCATTGGCAAAGAATCGCTTCTTTTGATGATTTGTTAACCTTTTTGGTAAGATGTTAGCAGCTAAGTAATTTGCAATATCTGCGAACCAAGGTACCTTAGAGTTGGTTATAAAAAAGAGTTGTTCTTCAGGAAACGAGTCATTTATCTCACTCTCGTTGAGTTCTTTGATATGTGGGTTTTCAAGCCTAGAAAGATGATCTGCTGCAAGATTTTTAGCTCCTTTCTTATCCTGAATTTCCAAATCAAATTCCTGTAAGAGTAAAATCCATCTTATAAGTCGAGGTTTTGCATCAGATTTAGTTAAAAGACAGCGAAGAGCTGAATGGTCAGTGTAAACGACAACTTTGGATAGTATCAAGTATTGTCTAAATTTATCAAATGCAAAAACCACAGCTAGCAATTCTTTTTCTATGGTGGGATAATTTTCCTATGCGGTTGTTAATGTCTTGCTAGCATAATAAATCGGCTGAAAGTGCTTGTCTCTTCGCTGTCCCAAAACTGCACCTACTGCAAAATCACTCGCATCGCACATTAGTTCAAAGGGTAAATTCCAATCAGGTGCAATTATAATTGGAACATTTATTAATTTATCTTTGAGGATATTAAATGCATCTAAACATTCCTGATCAAAATTAAAAAGTACATCTTTTTCTAGTAATTTTGTTAAAGGCTTAGCTATTTTAGAAAAATCCTTAATAAATCTTCTATAAAATCCAGCATGTCCTAAAAAGCTTCTAATAGCCTGAATTGAGCTAGGAGGAGGTAATATTTCTATGGTTCCGACCTTTGCTTTATCTACCTCAATCCCTTTCCTAGAAATTTTATGTCCTAACACAATCCCCTCTAGAACAATAAAGTGACATTTTTTCTAGTTTAGCACAAGGTTTGTTTCCTCACATCTCATTAGAACTCATTTTAGATTTTTAAGGCAAAGATGGAAAGAATTACCAAATACTGAAAAGTCATCCATAAATACCTCCATAATGTCTTTCACAAGTTCATCAAAGATGGCCAGCATGCAATGCTAAAAAGTAGCAGGAGCATTACATAATCCAAAAGGCATTTTAGGATAAGCAAATGTACCGTATGGACATGTAAATGTTGTCTTTTCTTAATATTCAGGGGCTATTGGGATTTGGACGTAGCCGGAGAGTCCGTCAAGGAAGCAGTAGTACATATGCCCAAATAATCTTTCTAACATCTTATCAATAAATGGTATAGGGAAATGATCTTTTATTGTAGCATCGTTCAACTTCCTATAATTAATGCAAACTCTCCAACATGTAACTGTTCTTGTAGGAATCAATTCATTCTTTTTGTTGGTTACAACAGTCATGCCTCCTTTCTTTGGAAAAACCTGTATAGGGCTTACCCAAGTACAGTCAGAAATAGGATAAATGATTCCAGCATCTAGGAGTTTAATTACCTCAGGCTTAACAACTTCCTTCAGTTTAGGATTCAACCGTCTTTGAGGTTGCACGCATGGTTTATATTCATCTTTCATTAAAATTTTGTGGGTGCAGGACGATGGACTTATCCCTTTAATGTCCGAAATTTTTTGAGCTATGGCTCTTTTATGCTCCTTTGGTACCTGTAGCAGCTCGTTTTTCTCTTTGGGTTCTAGTTCTAAAGAGATAATTACTGGTAGTGTAGAATTATACCCGAGGAATACATATTCTAAGTATTTTGGTAACTATTTTAATTCTAATTTGGGTGGCTCATCAATAGAGGGTTTTGTTTTAGTTTGTCGTTGATTTTAATGCTCTCTTCTTTTGTTTGCCTAGAGGAAAATGTATTAGAATTCAACTCATCGGTATCATTATCTACCCCCTCATCTTGGGTAAGACATAGTTCCATCGTGTCATCATGTATGATTTCCTGCAAAGAATCTTGAATAAAATGATCAATGGCATCAACAAAATAACAAGAATCATCATGTTCTCTAGAATATCGCATAGCATCGTAAATTTAAAAAATAATTTCATCTTCGCCTACCCTTATCGCAAGTTTACCATCACCTACATCAATAACAGCCTTAGCAGTAGCTAAAAAGGGACGTCCCAAAATTAAAGTCACCTCAACGTCCTCATTTATGTCAAGCACAACAAAATCAACAGGGAATATAAATTTATCAACTTTTATCAAAAAATCTTCGATAATTCCCCTATGATATTTAATAGATTTGTCAGCTAGTTGAATACTCATCCTAGTGGGTTTAGGTTCCCCGAGACTAAGTTGTTTAAACATTTTATAAGGCATTAAATTAATACTAGCACCTAGATCAGCTACTGCTTTCTCTATGTTTAGACTACCAATCAAGCAGGGAATAGTGAAACTTCTTGGGTCTTTCAATTTGGTTGGTAGCATGTTTTGGAGGATGGCTGAACATTCTTCATTAAGTTCCACTGTTGATATTTCTTCAAACTTCCTTTTATTTGTTAGGAGCTCTTTTAGAAATTTTGCATATGTCGGCATCTGCGAAATAGTTTCAACAAAAGGTAAGTTGATATGTAATTGTTTAAAAAGTTCAAGAAATTTACCATATTGTGCGTCTAAGCGGTCTTTCTTCAATTTTGCTAGATATGGGATCGGTGGTTTAATTTCTTCAGGTACTGGAATTGCATTCTCGTCTGCTTCCTCATCCTCTGTCTTATCAGTTTTGTGTGGTATCTTCTTCGTTGTTTCAACCAACTCCTTTCCGCTTCTTAGTGTAACTGCCTTCACATGCTTTTTTTTACCAGGTAAACTTTCTGGTCACCTTTCAGGAATTAACTTAGTTAGTTGTTCAATTTGATCCTTAAGCCGTTGAATTGATACTTACTGATTATTTAATATCGTTTCCGTATTTTGGAAACGGGTTTCTGACACCTCTATGAATTTTGTTAGAATCTCTTCAAGGGTTGGCTTCTTTTCTTATGGGTAGGGTTGTTGTCTTTGATTGGGATGGTATCTCCAACCTAGATTGTAAGTACTACTATAATGGTTATTTTGAGGTCGAAAATTGTTACCCATATAGTTCATTTTTTCGCTTTCCATGCCATGATTGTAGGGTGGGTACTCAGGATTCGCCACACCTCCTAGATTTGAGTCACATTGCATAACTGGATGTACCTGCAAAGAACCACACAAACCATCAATCTTTTTGTTCATCATCTCTACCTGATTTGATAGCATAGTGACTGTGTCGAGGTTGAAAACTCCGGCTATTTTAGTTGGCCTTATCCTTATGACTTGCTACTGATAGTTGTTTAGTGACATCTCCTCTATAAATTCGTAAGTTGCCTCAGAAGTTTTGTTATTCAGGGTTCCGCCAGCTGCTGAGTCAATTAACTACCGGGTTGAGGGATTAACACCATTGTAAAAAGTTTGGACCTGTAACCACAAGGGTAAACCATGGTGTGGGCACCTTCTCAACAAATCTTTGTATCTCTCCCATGCATCGTATAATGTTTCTAAATCCATCTGCACAAAAGAATAGATATCATTCCTTAATTTGGACGTTTTGGCCGGCAAAAAATATTTTAATAAAAAATTTTCGGTCATTTGATCCCATGTAGTGATTGATCATCGTAGAAGAGAATGAAATCACTGTTTGGCTTTATTTCTTAATGAAAAGGGAAATAACTGAAGACGAATGACATCATCAAAAATGCCATTTATTTTGAAGGTATCATAGAATTCTAGAAAATTTGCTAAATGTGTATTTGGGTCTTCGTCCTGCAAACCATCAAATTGAACAAACTGTTGAATCATTTGTATAGCGTTAGGTTTCAATTCAAAATTATTAGCAGCTATAGCAGGCCTAACAATACTTGATTTGGCTCATGTTAAATTAGGTTTAGCATAATCATACATAGTTCGAGGAGCATAATGATCGGCCACCTCCTGAGGTAGCGGATTATTCTAAGCCATCCCTTCGGTGGTATTAGTTTCGCCCTCTTGCTCTTCTTGTATGTAATTTAAGTCTCGCCTTACTTCTCTACAATTTTTGCGTACGGCTCCTTCAATATCACTGTCGTAAAGTAATGGTCCTGTCGGGTTCCTTCTAGTCATAAATTAGAGGTACCTGCTACAAAAAGAGAAATAGAAAAAAGAAAATTTAAAAAAGTAAAAATAAAGTTTTATTGCAAAAATAAAAAAAATAAAAATATGGCTAAAGTAATAAAAATTGAGCGTTCTTAATATTTCAGTTCCTCGCCAACGGTGCCAAAAATTTGATCGTGTGTCAAAGTCTTAAAAATTTATAAAAAGAATGATCGAACCTGGAAACTAACTAAGACAACGATGGAGGCAAGTGCACCTCTCGAACAGTAGTATAGTTTAGTGGCAAGACCAGATTGTCGAACCCAAAGGAACCAAAAGTACTAATACTAACTTTCTTTTTATTATTTAGCCTAAGAATTAAGGGAATTCTTGTCTAATCTAAAATTAACTAACTACTACGCTAAAGATGCGAAGACAAAGAGAAGAAATTGAGGAAAAACTTGAGAGAAAACCGATTGATTTAGACAATACCTGAAGAAGAATCCACCGAGACTTCACTTGTTATCTAACTCTGAACCAGACGATTTATTCCTCTCTCAAGGCTACTAATGTCTAACCCTAGGTTGATTAATTGAAATCTCTTTCTAATTAAAACCCCTAGAATTGTATTAACTCGATCTATGGACTTCCATATTAGGTTTGACCCTAATCCGACAGATTTTCGTCATCCTATCTCTGGGGTTGTGATCAACTCTGCTTAACTATGCTAGATCTACTCTTAAACATGGTCTATTCCTTCTCTGCCTAAGAGCATGAATGCTTGAATCAATATCCTGGAAATGCAAAAACAAGAACTAAGAACACATAGTTAAGAACAAATCAGGCATTTATCATACAGCTCAGATAACAATAACAAGATTTGTCTTAGGTTTCATCCCCCTCAGGTATTTGAGAGGTTTAGTTCTTAACAGTAAAAGAAAACATCTCAGAAGAAAATATAAAACAAAACATAAAGAAAACCCTACAATCCCTTGAAGGAATTGAAGAAGAATTCCTCTGTCTTGAGTATGATCCTGGCTTCTTGAGATAAATCAACTGGCTTTCTTCGAGTGAATCCCACAATTCTGGCCCCTTTGGCTTGGCTCCTTGGCCTAGCTGAACCCCCTCTAAAGGTTGGCCTCTAAGGTCTTTATATAGGCTTTTGGAATGTCTTTCTTTGCCTCTAAGTATCCTAAACCGAATGAAACTCTTCTTTTCTATGGCAGGGACACGCCCGTGGCACACGCCCGTGTGATTCATTTTCAGGCCGTGGTCGAACCTGTTGAGAAGGCACGACCGTGTATTTCGAGGCCAGGCTATTTTCGACTCTTCTTAAGAGGCACGGTTGTGTGGTCTTTGGCCCAGGCCGTGTGGATTTCATGTTTTGGCCCATTTTCTCCGTTTTTTCCCCGTTTCTTGTTCTTTTCATCCTCTGGTGCTCTCCTAAGTATAAAACATGAAAACAAAGGTTTAGGAGCACCTATTTCCATAATTGAATGGAAAAATCATCCAAAATTATGCTAAATGTGGGATTAAAATAAGTGTATATTATGGTTTATCGATGGTTTTGAATGTTTGCTTGTGAATAAGTCTGATTATGCCTCGTACCCTATCCCGGTATTAGATATGGGTAAAGGGTGTTACACTATAGATGTATCAGTAAAAATCCATGTTATTGCTTCTTTTTAGCTATTGACTTGTGTTGTACTGATATAACCAAGTCATGTCTCGATGCATAAGTCCCTTGAAGCAAAAATTGGCTCTAAAACACATGAAATCATCCACAAACATACTAAAACATACCAATAAGTCCCCAATCACTATAAAACATTATAAAAAATCATTTGAATTCGAATCCACTTCTTAAAAATTTTCAAGTCAATTTGGAGGCTAAAACTTAAAATGAATGCCAATAATACGTCATAAACAATATGAAAACACTACCAAGTTTACCGTTCAATATTAAACAATTTAAACATATGTATATGCCATTATAACTCTTATAATGAAAAGTGTCACAAAACCAAATTAACCATGCTCTCCAAACTTCTCATGGGTATTCGATCCTTCATTGGCAGGGTCTTTATCTTCTTAGAAGGGTCTTTTACCCACGTGTTTAACCCACTAATGCATTAAGCTCGGAGAGCTAAATATGTACACTAAAAATTTATACTCCATCATCTCTTGCACTTAGTGTTATGACTTTATCAATTATAAAGTTCCACTTGTATAAGTCACTTGTTAGTGAAAATTAGTTCTCTTTACTTTTTTTATCTTATTTGATAAAACTCAAGGGCATTTCTACTCACTTAATCACTTTACACTCATAAGATGGTTACCACTTATTAGTTCTTTTACTCATTGGTTAAGCATTCAAAAAATCACAAATTCATTTATTAAATTATGCTATTTTATCCACTAATGTTGACAAAGCTTCCCTTTTTATAGGACCTATATGTAAATAAATTTTTAATCACATGACAATTAAATGTCAAATTCTTGTTTCACTAATTCCACTTACTAACTACATCAATAATCACTCTTACATTTACTATTGATCAGTTATTTGCTTCTTTCACTTTTAATCATGTCACTTTATCCATGTCTATTTTAACACACATTGTAATTATAAGTGTAATTATCATAATCATAAACATATAGCCCTTAATAAACTCAAGTAAAACAATATTTGGATAGTCAAGATGCCAACAGAACATTGTACACCTTTGGCACTAAAGGTGTAACCCAACTATCACACCGAACACTAGGGCCCTCACTATGCACTTACGTGTAGTGCCATAAGGCATGTAGTGTCTTCTATAAAACTCCATCTTCTAGTCCAAAGCATACACACTAATCTTTATTGGCATGCCAATTGTACCATCACTATTTTCACTAGGCTTACAATGGTAAGTCACTTATATAAATAGTTGTGCATTACAAAATCCATATCACACATCAGTTTCACATGGAAATTCTTATACACATGCACAATAGATTTTCATATTTTCATTTTAAGAATAATTTATTGTTACTCATCGATCAAGAATCACTCTGTACACTTTCACTAGTTCACTTATCACTTAGGTGAGATAAATCACCTTATGTTTATGCATTTATGAGAACTTTAGCCATAAGTTTATCAAATTCTCATGCATCACTTACACATTTAATAATTAAAATTACACTTAATTTTAATCACAATATCCAATTTGAACTTTCTTGAAATACACTTAATTCTTTTCATTACTTCACTTTCCGATTATTACCATTATTATCTTCGTTGTATCACTTTAGTATATCTTGTTACATTATGGCAATTGTTAACTTATTTTATGCAATTGTAGTCAAAATTTATTATTACCAAAAAATTTTTTACTAAATAAGAAAAGCATTAGAATTAAGTGGCCCGAATCCTTATTTAAATAAAATACAATGGTAAAATAAAAGAAAAGAAAAATCTCTATAGAACTACACTTCTTTTCTTTTATTTTTAAATAATATTTTTAAACCTTATTAAACTCCATCTATTTGATATTGATTAGAATAAGATTTTACAAACCTATAAATAGACATAGTCTATTCGTATTGTATTTTTTTTTGAATTCGACATCTCCTTTGCCTGGCGTTTTTTCCCGAAAGGGTTTCCACGTAAAATCTGTGTGTTCATTATTTTATTTCTTTTTTTTCTTTGTGATATATTGCCATTACTAACATTATATACTTTTCACAAATTGCTATCTGAGCTTCCAGGTTTTTCATTTCGATCACGGTAATGGCGTCTTTGAAGTATGAAATTCCGCTGTTGGATCGCAACACCAGATTCGTGTTGTGGCAGAGAAAGATGCAGGCAGTTCTTGCACAGATGGATTTAGAAGAAGCCCTGCTAGGGGTAGATAAGATGCCTTCGACATTGACGGAGGAAGAAAAGAAGCGCAAGGATCGAAAGGTGTTAACACAGTTACATCTGCATTTGTTTAATGAAATTTTGTAGGATGTGATGAAGGAAAAAACCGCCGCTGCATTATGGAAGAGGCTAGAACAAATATGTATGTCGAAAACTCTAACAAGCAAGTTGCATATGAAGCAACGTCTTTATGCTTATCGTTTGGAGGAAGGTACGTCTGTGCACGAACACTTAACAGTGTTTAAAGAAATTCTCTCAAACTTGGAGGCCATGGAGGGTCAGTGTGATAAAAAAGATCTAGGGTTAATTCTAATTTGTTCATTGCCCCCGTCTTATTCAACCTTTAGAGACACGATTTTATATAGCCGCGAGTCTCTCATAGTTGATGAGGTTTATGATTCTTTGACCTCGTATGATAAGATGAAGCATCTTTTGGTTAAACTCGACTCTTAGTGAGAGGGTCTCATTGTTCGTGGGAGACAAGATCAGAATGCTGATGATGATCGTGGAAGGACACAGGAATGGAATCCTTGCAGTAAATCTAAGGGTAGATCAAAGTATTCAAATAGAGGTAAAACTTGTAACTTTTGCAAGAAGAAAGGGCACATTAAATCTGAGTGTTATAAGCTACAGAACAAGATTAGAAAGGAGGCTACGAATCAAAAGGGAAAACAACTAGAAAATTTCGGTGAAGCTAATGTTGTAGAAGACTACAACGATGGTGTGTAACACCCCGTTATCCGAGACTGAAGCTAGGTCTAGATACGAGACATTACTATGCTTGAACAAACTCAAACATGTACTTATGGCTATAAAATTCATTCCAACTTAAAATTTTCACTTTCTTAGTCAACACATACATTACAAGGGCCTACGAGGCCTTAAACTCGTGTCTGAAAACTTTTGGAACTAAATCAAATAATTCATTTTTTGAAGCAGGGTTCAGACGCCCGTGTGACTTGGAACACGCCTGTGTACCCTTAAGCACGCACATGCCCTCAAACCGTGGAAAGCTACTGACTATTTTCACACGGCTTAGACACACCCGTGTCTTTCAACAGTGGGAAGCCACTGACTAATTCAGCATGGTCTGGGCACATGCCCATGTCCAACTCGTGTGTATAACACGATCTATACACACGGCTGTGGAATTTACCCGTGGCCTATTCTGATTAATAATACTAAGGTGCAGGGTTAACATGGCCTTGACACACGCCCGTATGTCCAACCGTGTGGGCACTTATAGGCTATTTACCAAGCCGTTAGCCACCCTAAACTGAAGATCATATCCATACACAATTCAACAATGCGATAACAACCCAATTTTATGAATAATACTACATGCTTCATTGATCTCAATAAACATACAAACTTAGTCGAATTTGGCCAATCACTTAGCCATATACAAAAGAATAATAAACTTGATAGCCTTTACAAAAGCCCTTCTAAAAACATGTCCACAAAATGAATGTTTCCTATACATGCCATACTTAGTAAAGTAACTTGGCTATACCAAAAATAAGAGTTGATAGTGTGCTATGAGCTCCAACTCCGATGATCCACAAATTAGCTTAGCGGGACTACATAGAAAGAAACAATCAAATACGTAAGCATTTAGCTTAGTAAGTTTGCATGTAAAACACATGTCAATTAGCTTGCTTAATAAAAACCATTTAGCATAACAATAGTATCGTAATTTTACCTCTAAAGCTTACTTACTCATACTTGGTTCTTACATGTCTTATGATGCTCACTATGCACATTTTTGTAAAGTAAACATGACACCTATGTCACTTAATCACATTAATCAGTGTACTTGAACAATAATCATTATGATCTCTAATTTTTTATTCATAACATGAGTAATATTTAATTCATTTTGATGGTAGCTTTGCTTTCTTAGCCCTCTTGTTACCTCATAATTAACCTTACTTGTTTGCCCGATGAACTTCTACGAATACCTGAGGATACAAGAACTCTTCCACTTAACATGCCACCAAAGCCATATCTTAGGCATGGTCTTACATGGAATTTCTCATCTTCGTTTCAATGCCATGTCTTGACATGGACTTACATGAAGTCTTGCCCTTGATAACTTACTCAATGCCAAGTTTGCCTTGGACTTATATGATATCTTGATCAATGCCAAGCTTGCCTTGGACTTACATGATATCTTGATCAATGCCAAGCTTGCCTTGGACTTACATGATATCTTGATCAATGTCAAGCTTGTCTTGGACTTACATGATATCTTGATCAATGCCAAGCTTGCCTTGGACTTACATGATATCTTGATCAATGCCAAGCTTGCCTTGGACTTACATGATATCTCGTGTGGTACATCGGGTATCCTGGGGAATTCATATTCAATCGGGGCTTGCTCATGTTTAATCTCTTTGTTCACAAAAACGATAGGCATTACAAAATAGGAATTCATATTCTATCGGGGCTTGCTCATGTTTAATCTCTTTGTTCACAAAAATGACATGCATTACAAAATAGCAATGTGTATTATACTAAGCAATTCAATGAGAGTAATCATAAAGCTTAGAAATCATACAAACTTACCTCAATATACAAAATGTAGGGAGATGTGCAATTTAGTCCTTGACTTTGTTCTTGCCTCGGTTTCGATTGAGGCTTCATTTTTCTTGATCTATAATCATGAAATTCATTCTTTTAGATTTCCTATGATTACAATACATCAAATTCTTCACTTTGGCAAAATGACCATTTTGCCCTTGTACATTGGCAAAATTACGTTTTTGCCCCTAAGACCGTAAATTATTATTCAACATATTTCCTCAACAATTAAGTCTAGCTGAACCTTTATTCCTCCTACAACAACCCACAAATCTAGCTATTTCATGCATTTATTACCAAACTATAACATTTACATCTTAGTCTTATTTAGGTGTTTCCACAACAACACCTTTCACAAAAGTTGTTTCACATCTCCCCAACATTTATTTTCTTCCATAAAAACTCAGTTAACAACATAAATAATCTCATGGCAAGTCCTTGGACTTTTAACCATATCACAAATTAGTCCCCCCATTAGCTAGATTAAGCTTTAGGGACTCCAAAAACACAAAAATCACCAATTAAAACCACCTAAATCACTTACTTGAATGAGAGTTAAGTGGTTGAAAGTTTGAAGCTCCAAGATCTCTATTTCCTCTTCAATTTTCGGTGGAAAGAGATGAGTGAATAGTAAAATATGATAACATCTTTTATTTCTTTTATTATATTCATGCTATCACCTAATTTCCACCAAATTGACTATCATTTAATGCTGTTGTCCCCCTATTTTGCTTGTATGGCCGGCCAACTCATTAAAGATGGCCTAATTTCATTCTAAAATCCTTCTAATTATAATCTATGGATATTTGGTACTCCTACCTTCAAAATAGAACTTTTGCATCTCATGCGATTTACTCCTTTTTCTCAATTGGCCATGCTATTAGTAAAATTAAGGCACCAAAATTTCTATATAATCATATAGTGACAGAACAACACATAAAATAGTACTAAAATAATTCTCCTCAACCTTGGATTAGTGGTCCCGATACCACTATTCTGACTAGCCCCAAATTTGGGCTGTTTCAACTCTCCCCGCTTAGGGATTTTTTGTCTTCGAAAATCTTACCAGTAAAAAGGTTTGGATATTGGTTTCTCATAGTCTCTTCTCGTTCCCATGTAGCTTCTTCTATTTCATGCCTTTGCCACAGAAATTTCACTAAGGCAATACTTTTATTTCTCAGTTACTTGACTTCCCGAACCAAGATCTTGACTGGTTCTTCACCATAAGTCATGTCAGGGAGGATCTCTATTTCTTATGGAGTAATTATATGTGAAGGGTCTAATCTGTAGCGTCGCAACATTGACACATGAAAAACATCATGTATCTTCTCTAATTCTGATGGCAACACCAAACGGTAAGCTACCGGCCCAACTCTCTCAGTAATCTCGTAAGGTCCAATGAAACGTGGACTCAACTTGCCCTTCCAGCCAAATCTGAGAACTTTTCTCCATGGTGACACTTTCAAGAAAACTTTATCCCCAATTTGGTACCCGATCTCTTTCCTCTTTAAATCTGCATAGGATTTCTGTCTGACTGATGCAGTTTTTAAACATTCTCGTATCACTTTTACTTTTTCTTTAGCTTCTTTAACCAAATCAACCCCATGAATTTTGTTTTCCTTAAGTTCAGTCCAAAATAAAGGGGTTCTGCACTTACGCCCATATAGAGCCTCATAAGGCACCATCTTTAAGCTCGATTGAAAGCTATTATTGTAGGCAAATTCTACCAATGGAAGAACTTTTCCCACCTGCCTTGGAATTCTAAAACACAACATCTGAGCATGTCCTCGAGTACTTGAATTAACCTTTCTGACTGACCGTCAGTTTGAGGGTGAAAAGCTGTGCTAAAACTCAATTTTGTACCCAAGGCTTCTTGCAACTTCTTCCAAAATCTGGATGTGAATCTCAGATCTCTATCCGATATAATCGATAAGGGAACTCCGTGAAGCCTCACTATTTCTGAAATATACAAGTTTGCCAACTTGTCAAGGGAGTAATCCACTCGTACGGGTATAAAATGATCTGACTTCGTAAGTCTATCAATCATTACCCACACAACATCTTTCTTGCTTGGCGACGACGGTAAACCTATTTCAAAATCCATGGTGATACGGTCCCATTTCAATTCGGGGACTAAGATAGGCTGAAGTAAACCCGAAGGCACTTGGTGTTCAGCCTTTATTTGCTGACAAATAAGACATCTTAAAACGAACTCTAAATTATCTTTATTCATTTTCGGCCACCAATACTATTGCTTCAAGTCACTATACATCTTTGTACTTCCCGAATGTGTAGACAAACATCCGTTATGTACTTCGTACAAAATTCTTTGAATAAGCCCCTCTTTGCTCAATACACAAACTCTATCTCTAAACATCAAGTCTCCATTAGAATTACTCCGAAAGACGGATTCAGCATCTGACTCGCATTGAGCTCTCTTGACTTGCAACTCACTATCTTCTTTCTGAGCCTCAAAGATCTCTTGAAGAAACATTGGTCTAGCTCTCGACTCAACTACAACAGAGCCATTATCGGATAAGGATATCCTTGAATTCAATGCTCTTAAAGTAAATAGAGACTTCCTGCTCAAAGAATTGGCGACTACATTCGTCTTTCCTGGATGGTAGTCGATATCCAACTCATAGTCTTTTATCAACTCTAACCATCTTCTTTGTCTTAAGTTCAACTCTTTCTGCGTCATCAAGTACTTCAGACTTTTGTGATCGGTAAAAATCTAACATTTTTCACCATATAAATGGTGTCTCCAAATCTTCAAAGCGAAGATTATGGCAGCCAATTCTAGATCATGCGTCGGATAATTCTTCTCATGAGGCTTCAGCTGTCTGGAGGCATAAGAAATCACCTTGCCTTCTTACATTAGTACACAGCCCAATCCATTTAAGGATGCATCACTGTAGATTACAAATTTTTTCCCTGATTCGGGTGGTACCAAAAATGGAGCTTCTGTTAACACTGCTTTCAACTTCTCGAAACTTTGTTGGCATCATTCTATCCACCCAAACTTCGCATTTTTCTGCAACAGTTTAGTCATCAGGGTTGCGATCATGAAAAACCCATTGACAAATAGTCTGTAGTAGCTGGCTAGGCCCAGGAAACTTCTAATCTCAGTAATCTTAGGCGGCTTCCTGTCCATTATGGCCGAGATCTTACTGGGATCAACTCGGACTCCATCCCTCGAGACAATATGTCCCAGGAATCCTACTTCCTTGAGCTAAAATTCACTTTTACTGAATTTGACATACAGCTGATTCTCTCGCAGGATCTGTAAAACTGTCCGTAGGTGTTCAGCATGCTCTTTCTCATCTTGGGAATAAATCAGTATGTCGTCAATAAAAACGACTACAAACTTGTTGAGGTATGGTTTAAAGATGCGATTCATTAAATGCATGAATACTGTAGGAGCATTGGTCAACCCAAAGGGCATGACTGAAAATTTATAATGCCCATACTTTGTTCGAAAGGCCGTCTTGGATACATCTGAGTCTTTCACTCTCAACTGGTAGTACCCTGATCTCAATTCTATTTTGGAGAACACAGTCGCTCCTTTCAATTGATCGAACAGATCATCGATCCTAGGCAATGGGTACTTGTTCTTTACTGTTACTTTATTAAGCTGACGGTAATCTATGCACAATCTCATGGTACCATATTTCTTTTTCACAAATAAAATCGGGGCACCCTATGGTGAACAACTTGATCTTACAAAGCCCTTATCTGTCAACTCTTGCAACTGTAACTTCAACTCTTTCAACTTTGTTGGAGCCATTCTGTAAGGAGTAATAGATATCGGTACAGTACAGGGAGCTAATTCAATGCTGAACTCAATCTCTCTAACTGGCGGTAGTGCGGGTAATTCTTCGGGAAATACATCCACGTATTCACATACTATCGGTACTGACTCAATTTTTAGCTCTATCTCCTTATCATTCAACACGAAGGTCAAATATGATTCGTACTCTTTTCTTAAACATCTCTGTGCCATCATATAGGAAATTATCACTGGCGATTTATCTTGTTCATCTGATTCAACATGAAGAGTATCCCCATTCTCACATCTCATCTCAATGCATTTCTTCCCACAATTTACAATTACATTATGAGTAGTCAACCAGTCCATTCCAAGAACGAGGCCGAATTCATAAAATGGTAATAACATAAGATTTGCTTTAAAGCAATGACCTCTAATCATCAATGGACAACCTTTTACAAACTTTATTAACTAACACACTCTTGCCTAATGAATTAGACACATTAATTACAAATTCGGTGGTATCTATAGGCACGCTCAAACTGGATGCTAATTTCATGCAAATGTAAGAGTGCATGGATCTGGGATCTATTAAAGCAATAACTTTAGTATTGTAAAGAGAAAAGGTACCTATAATAACATCAGGAGAAGACATCTCTTCGCGAGCGCGAACAGCATAAGTCCTCGCAGGCGCTCTACCCTTGGGTCTCACGGCCTGGTCTCTCGGGTTACCTTTTCTACTTGCCCCACTTCCCAGGTTTCTCTGCGGTCTATCTATGACCATACTCTCAGATTTTGGATCCTGAGCTCTTCCTTCTTTCATCATCTCGGGATAATCTTTTATATAGCGGTCTTGCGAACCACATCTAAAACATGCATTTTCATGTGCCCAGTATTCTCCTAGATGGCATCTGCCGTACTGCGGGTATTCAGATTTATCGAATCTAAAATTTTTGACACTTGTAAATAAAGTCGTCTGTGCTTTGTTCCCTGAATACTATTTACTTTTGTCATTCTTAGAAAACCCAGTGGAAGTAGCCGATCGAGTAGGGAAATCTTTTGACTTCTTGGGTGAAGATTGGAATGACTTATTCCATGGTCTATTTCTAGAGTCACGAGACTCCATTTCAGACTTCTTCTTCTCTTTTATTAGCTCTTCAGCTTTACAAGCTCTTTCCACTAACACGATAAATTTTTTTAATTCTAGGACAGCAACAACCAGTTTGATGTCCTTATTCAACCCGTCTCCAAACCTTTTACTCATAATAGCCTCTGTGGATATACATTCACGAGCGTACTTGCTGAGTCACACAAACTCATACTCATAATCTATCACCGAATCTTGCCTTGCTTCAGCTCTAGGAATTCCTTTCTCTTCTAGTCTACAAACCTCTGACTGATATACTTTTTCTTAAACTCTTCTTGGAAGAATTCCCATGTAACCCTTTCCCTTGGTACAACTGACACAAAGATGTTCCACTATTGGTAAGCAGAATCCCTTAAGAGAGAGATTACACACTTCATGTATTCTTCAGAGGTACATGACAACTCATTAAATACCCTGATGGTATTTTCTAACCAGAATTCAGCTCTTTCTAGATCATCCTCTTTTTTGGCCCGAAATTCTTCTGCCCCATGCTTCTTGATCCTATCAATTGGGGGTTTACCTCCTCCTACCACTACTACTACTTGAGGGGCCACTGGATTAGCTTGTGGAACAGGTGGGGGTGGAGGGGGTTGTGCGTTCGGGTTCGCCCGAATGAACTCTGTATACCATGTGTTCATCATGTGGAGGAAGGCTTGTCTAGCCTCTTCTCCTCCTCTTTGACTCACCGTAGTGGGTCTATTCTCATTTTTACCTCGGCACTGTTCCCTTCAGAAGGAGCCAGCGTATTACTTTCTACGTCATCTGCCACATTCCCTTCGAAATCCATTTCTATATGTATAAACATAATTTAAAATCATCAAGAGTCATCACACTATCAATATAGAAACATTCTTACGTATGGCATGTATAGCTAGACTCATGCTCATGCTACGTTAGTCCTAGAACCGACTAAACCGTAGCTCTGATACCACTAAATGTAACACCCCGTTATTCGAGACCGAAGTTAGGTCTGGATACAAGACATTACTATGCTTGAACTCACTTAAATATGTACTTATGGATATAAAATTTGTTCCAACTTAAAATTTTCACTTTCTTAGTCAACACATACATTACAAGTGCCTACGAGGCCTTAAACTCGTGTCTGAAAACTTTCAGAACTAAATCAATTAATTCATTTTTGTAGCAGGGTTCACACGCCTGTGTGACTTGGAACACGCTTGTGTACCCTTAAGCATGCCCATGCCCTCAAACTGTGGGAAGCTATTGACTATTTTCACACGGCTTAGACACACCTGTGTCTTCCAACCGTGGGAGGCTACTGACTAATTCAGCACGGTCTGGGCACACACCCATGTCCAACCCGTGTGTATAACACGGTCTATACACCTGGCCGTGGAATTTACCCGTGGCCTATTCTGATTAATAATGCTAAGGTGCAGGGTTAACATGACCTTGACACATGCCCGTGTGTCCAACCGTGTGGGTACTTATAGGATATTTACCAAGACGTTAGCCATCCTGAACTGAAGATCATATCCATACACAATTCAACGATGCGATAACATCCCAATTTTATGAATAATACTACATGCTTCATTATACATACTTAGTCAAATTTGGCCAATCACTTAGCCATATACAAAAGAATAATAAACTTCATAGCCTTTACAAAGGCCCTTCTAAAAACATGTCCACAAAATGAATGTTTCCTATACATGCCATACTTAGTAAAGTAACTTGGCTATACTAAAATAAGAGTTGATAGTGTGCTACGAGCTCCGACTCTGATGATCCACAAATTAGCTTGGCAGGACTACATAGAAAGAAACAATCAAATACATAAGCATTTAGCTTAGTAAGTTTGCATGTAAAACACATGTCAATAAGCTTACTTAATAAAAACCATTTAGCATAACAATAGTATTATAATTTCAGCTCTAAAGCTTACTTACTCATACTTGGTTCTTACATGTCTTATGATGCTCACTATGCTCATTTTTGTAAAGTAAACATGATACTTGTGTCACTTGATCACATTGATCAGCGTACTTAAACAATAATCATTATGATCTCTAATTTTTCATTCACAACATGAGTAATATTTAATTCATTTTGATGCTAGCTTTGCTTTCTTAGCCCTCTTGTTACCTCATTATTAACCTTACTTGTTTGCCCGATGAACTTCTACGAATACCCGAGGATACTAGATCTCTTCCCACTTAACATGCCACCAAAGCCATATTTTAGGCATGGTCTTACATGGAATTTCTCATCTTCGTTTCAAGGCCATGTCTTGACATGGACTTACATGAAGTCTTACCCTTGATAACTTACTCAATGCCAAGCTTGCCTTGGACTTATATAATATCTTGATCAATGCCAAACTTGCCTTGGACTTACATGATATCTTGATCAATGCCAAGCTTTCCTTGGACTTACATGATATCTTGATCAATGCCAAGCTTGCCTTGGACTTACATGATATCTTGATCAATGCCAAGCTTGCCTTGGACTTACACGATATCTCGTGTGGTATATCGGGTATCTTGGGGAATTCATATTCAATCGGGGCTTGCTCATGTTTAATCTCTTTGTTCACAAAAATGATAGGCATTACAAAATAGTAATGTATATTATACTAAGCAATTCAATGATAGTAATCATAAAGCTTAGAAATCATACAAACTTACCTCAATATACAAAATGTAGGGAGATGTGCAATTTAGTCCTCGACTTTGTTCTTGCCTCGGTTTCGAAGGAGGCTTCATTTTTCTTGATCAATAATAATGAAATTCATTCATTTAGATTTCCTATGATTACAATACATCAAATTCTTCACTTGCGCAAAACAACCATTTTGCCCTTGTACATTGGCAAAATTATGATTTTGCCCCTAAGCCCGTAAATTATTATTCAATAAATTTCCTTGACAATTAAGTCTAGCTGAACCTTTATTCCTCCTACAACAACCTACAAATCTAGCTATTTCATGCATTTATTACCAAACTATATCATTTACATCTTAGTCTCATTTAGGTGTTTCCACAACAACATCTTTCACAAAAGTTGTTTCACATCTCCCCAACATTTGTTTACTTCCATAAAAACTTAGTTAACGACATAAATAATCTCATGGCAAGTCCTTGGACTTTCAACCATATCACAAATTAGTCCCCTCATTAGCTAGATTAAGCTTTGGGGACTCCAAAAACACAAAAATCACCAATTAAAACCACCTAAATCACTTACTTGAATGAGAGTTGAGTGGCTAAAAGTTTGAAGCTCCAAGAGCTCTATTTCCTCTTCAATTTTCGGTGGAAAGAGATGAGTGAATAGTGAAATATGATAACATTTTTTATTTCTTTTATTATATTCATGCTATCACCTAATTTCCACCAAATTAACTATCATTTAATGCTTTTGTCCCCCTATTTTGCTTGTATGGCCGGCCAACTCATGAAAGATGGCCTAATTTCATTCTAAAATCCTTCTAATTATAATATATGGCTATAATAGAACTTTTGCATCTCATGCGATTTAGTCCTTTTTCTCAATTGGTCATGCTATTAGTAAAATTAAGGCACCAAAATTTCTATATAATCACATAGTGACACCACAACACATAAAATAGTACTAAAATAATTCTCCTCTACCTCGAATAAGTGGTCCCGAGACCACTATTCTAACTGGCCCTAAATTCAGGCTGTTACATGGTGAACTTCTAGTTGTTTCTATCAATAATTCTAAAGTGAGCGAGGAGTGGATACTTGATTCAGGCTGTACCTTCCACGTGACTCCCAATCGGGATTAGTTTACAACTTACGAAACAATGTCTTAAGGTGTTGTTTTGATGGGAAATATGCTTCGTGTAAAATCGTGGGTGTTGGAACAATTAAAGTTAAGATGTTTGATGGAGTTGTCAGAATACTTTGCGGCGTACGAAATGTTCCAGAATTGAAGAGAAATTTAATTTCGTTAATTACTTTTGATTCAAAATGATACAAATATGCAGCTGAAAGTGGGATTTTGAAGATGTCCAAAGGTTCCCTCGTTGTGATGAAAGGGCAGAGAAAGGCTGAGAAGTTATATGTTTTGCAAGAATATATTGTTATTAGTGATCCAGATGTCGCTTCCTCTTCCATGTCAGATGATGATATTACAAAACTTTGGCATATGTGCCTAGGGCATATGAGTGAGAATGGCATGACAGAATTGAGCAAAAAAGGACTTTTTGATGGGCAAGGAATTTGCAAACTGAAGTTCTGTGAGCACTACGTTTTTGGGAAGCAAAAGAGAGTTTGATTCACCAGTGGAATCGATAACATGAAGGGAACGTTGGAGTATATTCATTCTGATCTGTGGGGGCCATTAAGAGTGCCTTCAAGAGGTGAAGCTAATTATATACTAACTTTTATTGATGATTTTTCCAGAAAAGTTTGGGCATTCTTTCTGAAGTCGAAAATTGATGTGTTTTCCGCATTTAAATCTTGGAAAACTATGATTGAAAAACAGATGGGAAAATAAATAAAATACCTCCGCACAAACAATGGCTTAGAGTTTTGTTCTGATGAGTTTAATAAATTTTGCAAGTCAGAAGGGATCGTAAGACACTTGACAGTTTGTCATACTCCACAGCAAAACGGCATTGCAGAACGAATGAACAAAACGATCATGGACAAGGTTCGATGTATGTTTTCAAATGCCAACTTACCAAAGTCGTTTTGGGCGAAGCAGCCTCTACTGTATTTTTTTATCAACTGATCTCCATTCGTTGCCATTGAGAACAGACTCCACAAGAGGTATGGTCTGGTAATCCTGCTAATTATTCTGATTTTAAGATCTTTGGGTGTCCTGTGTATGCTCATGTTGATAATGGAAAATTGTAACTGATATCCATTAAATGTGTTTTTCTTAGTTATAAAGTTGGTGTAAAAGGGTATAAGTTATGGTGTCCTGAAAATAGAAAAGTTGTGATTAGCAGAGATGTTTTTTTTTTTTATGAAACTACTATGCTACCTAACTTATCTCTTAAAGACTCTTCCAATAAAGAAAATAAAAAATAGGTGGAGCATTAGATTAATACAGAGCCGACTCCTCAAACCAGTACAAAAATTGATAATAGAGTTGCTTCTTCACCACAGTACTTTATCGCCAAAAACAAAACTAAAAGAGAAATTAAACCTCCAAAGAAGTATGCCGAGGTACATTGAGAAAGTTCTTTGCAGGTTCAATATGCAGAGTGCTAAGCCTGTTAGTACTCCTTTAGCAGCCCATTTCAAACTTTCATCGGCTTTGTCTCCACAATCAGATGATGAGTCATGTCACATGTTCCATACTCTAGTGCAGTGGGATCTCTCATGTATGCTATGGTTTGTTCACGTCTAGATTTATCATATGCAGTCAATGCAGTTAGCAGATACATGGCGAATCCTAGTAAAGAACATTTGAAAGAAGTTCAGTGGATTTTAAGATACTTACGGGGTACTACTGATGTTTGCTTACAGTTTGGAAGAACTAGAGATGGAGTTATTGGGTATGTTTACGCTGATTTTGCTAAAGACCTTGATAGAAGAATATCTCTCACTGGTTATGCCTTTACAATCGGAGGTTGTGCAATCAATTCGAAAGCTACTTTGCAAACTACAGTCGCTTTGTCTACCACTGAAGCTGAGTACATGGTGATTACTGAGGCTTGTAAAGAAGCTATTTGGATGAAGGGACTCTTTAGTGAGCTCAATGAAGACCTTCAAATCAGCACAGTATTTTGTGACAGTCAGAGTGCCATCTTCCTTACAAAATATCAAATGCTTCATGAGAGAACAAAATACATTGATGTTTGGTATCATTTTGTTCGTGATATTATCGCTCATGGTGATATAGTTGTGAGCAAAATTAGTACTCATGAAAATCCTGCAGATATGATGACTAAGTCACTTCCCATAACCAAGTTTGAGCATTGCTTAGACTTGGTTGGTGTTCATTGTTGAAGTTAAGCCCTTGATGGCTGTCGATTCCACCAATATAAACCTACACCTAGTTGCAAAATTAAGTAGTATAGGGAGTAGGGTCAATCCCACAGAGACTGGTTTTACTGAAAAATCATCTATCTCTTGACCAGGTTAGTGTCTGGGCAATGGTCGTGCCCACGACGTTGGGTGGAGTAAAATGTTAAATCTGAAACAGACACAGAAAATAAAAACGTAAAAAGTAACAAATTAAATAAGAAAATAAATTGAAATAGTCTGAAAAGAACTCGATAAAACTTATCTCAGCCTCAAGCACGGGTTTTTTCGTCTTTGACCCGATCCTAGAAATTAGATGAACTCGTCTTTTTCGATAAGCTAGTTATAGCTACCAAGGACGCCTCAGGAACCAACTCTTCCTTGTGTAAATTAGCTATGGAACGTCCTATAACTAACCCTTACCGATCGAACAACCTACGAAACGTTCGTGGCTTAGAACTCCGGCAGCTTTGCGTTCTAGAAGAGCCTAGCTCGAACCAATGCCCTCAAACGTTGGGACATTTAAATCCGGTTACTATCTCCCTAGACGGAAGCAAACGGCAATCCTCACTTGGCACGCCAATGTGTTCACGGAAGACCAATTAGACAATCGATCCTTTCGGAATTCCAACTGTACGTCTAGTCGCGCTAACTCAAACGACGTCTTTTTTGACTTAGTACGATTTGACTTTATGAGCTGACGAAGTCATACTTTTAATCTGGAGAAATAATAAGTATCGAAAATCGAGAGTTGAATAGCTCGGGTTCGTAACTCACGGGTTTTTTGACGGGGTTAATACCGGCTTAAGGCTGAAAGGGGTTTAGTGTGGCATGGTTTTACTCATGCTTAAAGGTGGTGGAAAGTGTTTGGGTTTTTATAGAGGATGATGGAAATTGGAAAAAGGAAGGGGCTTTGAAGGCAATTAAACCAATTTTGAAAAAACCAACAATTGGATTGGAAAATGGCAGAATACGTTGGCTTGAAAGAAAAATAAAAGAAATCCTATTCAAACTTGAAATAGGAAAAGAGAGAAAAACAACTCCAAATAGGAATAGGAAAAGAGAGAATTGATTGATTATTTTCCAATTACATTTAACCCTATTTATACTAATGGATTTACTAAAAATAGGCTTAACTAAATTAATATAAAATCTTCCAATTACATTTAACCCTATTTATACTAATGGATTTACTAAAATAGGCTTAACTAAATTAATATAAAATCTTAAAATAAAAATAAAAATAAATAAATAAAAATAAAATGAACTAAATATAAAATTTTCTATTCATGGCTTTTTACAAAGTCAAATTGCTTGATGAGTCCTTGGCTTCCTCCATCTTTTTTATTTGGCCCATTTCCATGATTTTCTATCTATTTAGCCCTTTTTAGCATGTTTCTGCTCAATTGCGTCCCTGGCAAGAATTAAATCATAAAAACATAAATTAGCATGGATTAATTCAAAAATATACCGAATTAAATATAAGAAATCATGCAAAATAATCATGTTATCAACCCTTAAGGAGTTTTATGGAAGAGGTGGGGAACTTGTTCGTTGAGAGTTCACGATGAAGAACTTGTTCATTGAGAATTTGTATCAAGGTGGAGATTGTTAGAATTAAGTGACCCGAATCCTTATTTAAATAAAATACAATGGTAAAATAAAATAAAATAAAAATCTCTATAGAACTACACTTCTTTTATTTTATTTTTAAATAAGATTTTTAAACATTATTAAACTCCATCTATTTGATATTGATTAGAATAAGGTGTGTCAATCTTACTACATTCCTATTAGAATATGGTTTTACAAACCTATAAATAGACATAGCCTATTCCTCTTGTAATTTTTTTGAATTCGATATAGTGAATTTTTTTCTCCTCTGCCCGTGATTTTTTCTCGAAAGAGTTTTCACGTAAAATTTGTGTGTTCTTTATATTATTTCTTTTTTCTTTGCGATATATTATCATTACCAACGTTATATACTTTTCACAAAAATATTTCAAGCCATGGATTTTTAAATTGTAGGTTGAGGACGAATATCATTTATATGCCTTTTAAGTTCATCATAAACCAGTAAATGCGGCAGAGGCAACTCTCTTTCACTCCCCCAATCTTCACCATCCTTATCCCATTCCGTATAATCGACTCTTGCCATGATTTTGTTTTGGTGAATTACTTCTAGTAGAAAATTCGTGGGTAGATTTTATTAGAATCACTCGAATTAAATTCAACACTTGATTAATTTACTGAAAACTTCTTGTTCTATACTGGTAGCATGAAATGAAGTGGAAGTTTCTTATTGGATTTTGAAGGGAAAAAGCAAATGGAATAAGTTAGCGTGAATAGTGAAACATTAATGTGAGAGAAACGTCTCGTGATCAATCTTATTATTGGACCAACCGTACCTTCTTTCACTGGCGTACAATGTTCATGATATGTGTTAATTAAATCCAAATCATGGGAATAGCACTCCCTCCGATGAAAAATCAGCCAATTTTGTTACTTTCATTCTCCATTTATCCCACCTTTGACTTATTAAACAAATGTGAGTTAATTAGTCTCTTATGAGACTTTTATCCAAGTTAAAATTTATATAACTTGTTTTTTTAATGATTTATTATTGACTGAGGAATTTATTTATATTTGAAAAGATATAGCAATAGAAAAGAGCGATTGGTTGGAATACATAAAGTTACATTAAATCTCGTGACCTGACTTTAGCAGTAATTAGAATTTTATTAGAAAATTCGATCAAGAAATTAAATGAAAAATGTGTTTGCTTGAATATATACATCTACTTCCAACTAATATCACACATTCTTGGAATCATAAAAGCGTGTGAACACCCATGACTCAAGAAGTCAAAGTTTCACAAATTGGTTTGCTTATTTATTCAGCTTAATGTATAAATTTATCACTTTTTCTTTTGTATGATTATTTTTCCCATTAAAGCTAGATTTCTTTTATAAATTTTAATAGAAATATTTTTATACTTTATTTTAAATATTTTAAAATAATGATTTAATTATTATAATATTAAAATTAATAATTTTTTATGTTTTAAAAAATTTAAAATAAACTACATTAGTGCTTACCAAATTATTTTATTATAAAATTTTAAAACTTTATTTTTTATCATTTTTCATTATGGTAATTTTAAAATGGTATAATAATATATTTAGTCTTAAATAATTGCATATTTTATTAATTTAGTGATGATTATAAAAAAAAAAAAAACTAATCCTTAATATATACAATTTATTTGGATTCGATGTTGATTCTAATAAAATTAAATTTTTTTGTTAAAAATTGAAAAGTCATACAAAATACATTAAAAATCTAAAAGTATATATTATAAAATTCACAAAGAAACTTGCAAAATTATTCCCATTTGCATCGAAGGCTAAAACGTACAGGAAGCCTTTATACCAATTCTCTTTTCAACACCTCCATGTTCTCAAAGCTCGAAATCTTCATCTCTAAGAACAAGCTCAGCAGTTTGTTCATCTTCTTCCTCAAGAATAAAGTACTTGCTTTTCCCCACAAGCCTAAACATGTAGAAGCTTATCAAATAGAATGCAAATGGCAGTCCTCTTCGCTTCATTGCTAATGCATAGATACTTGCAAGTTGCAAGAGCAATCACCACAATTCTTCTAAATTACAAATACCCATTGATACTTTGTCAAATTAGTCCCTACCTTCCCATCAGTTAGCAACGAAGAAAATAATGGTGCAACAACAAACATTATCAACCAGCAAGAACACTTGATTCCACGTCACCCGATCTTTAATAAATGGCCCGGATTGAGGGGAGGAGGTGAGAGGTCGCCAAAAGTGAAGAGGTGTTGGATGTACTGGGAGGAGAGACTTTTCGAATAGAAGGAAGAAGCCAAGTTGGAAAGGGCAGGAGATGGGGTCGTTGGTGGTGGAGGCAAAGATGAAGTTGAAGGAGACAGAAGAGATGTGGTCAATGTTGGAATGTTTTCAAATATTTATAGTATTCGAATAACTGTAAATGAATGAGTGTAATTAATCAAAAGATAAATCTTTTGGTCATTGATAAAAAGTTATATAATTTGATTTTGAAAAGAATTATAACTATTCAAACAATATTATTTGAATAGTTATAAAATTAAATGAATAATTATTATTTATTTATTTATTCATAAAGACACCTATTGAAAGATGTCTCTATGAAGAGACATGAAAATTCCTATAAATAGGAATGGGATTTTATTTGGAAATCACAAAAACAAGTTCTAAAAGTTCTTTCTATCTTTCATCATTTTCTAATATTATTAGATTGTTCTATAAAGAGTTACTGCAAAAATTTTTTATAGAAATTGAGTTTCTTACTATACATTGCTTAGTGCTTAGTGGACTATTCTCGTCAGTGCAAAATGCAAATAGTCATTGGATTCATTGTATCATCGAGGTTAATTTGCTTGGAACTCATTTCCACACCGAAGTTAGGTGGGGGCGAATATAACCTTAAAGATAGTGACTTGATACACGCCTTTGAGCCATAGCCTATTTCTTCTTTTCCTATTCGAGTTTCATTCGTGTGTTCGAGATTTTCGTTACCAGAGATTTGTACTAACAATTTTAAGGTTATATTTCATGATGACTACCACAACACATGAAAGTGGAACACTAAGGGAGTTGGCTTCCAACTTTGTCAAACTTGATGGTGTCAATTTCCTACAATGGCAGAAAAAGATGCACTTCTTATTATCAACTTTGAAGATTGCTTATGTTTTGGATGCTCCAAGACCTGAAGAGAATGAAAACAAATCTATTACTGCAACTTGAGAAAGGAAAAAAATGAGACAATGCCGATTATATGTGCATAGGACACATATTGAATGGTTTATCTGATGGTTTTTCTGACACCTATCAAAACGAGGTCACTGCTAAAGAATTATGGGACAAATTGGAGACAAGATACATGACCGAAGATGTTACAAGTAAGAAATTTATTATGAGTCGTTTCAATAATTATCAAATGGTTGATGGTCGTTCTGTTATGAAGCAATCCCGTGATATTGAAAAGATGATGAATCAATTTAAGCAATATGATATGAAAATGAATGAAATGATTTTTGTATCTTCAATAATAGACAAACTTCCTCCATCTTAGAAAGACTTTAAAAGAAGATTAAAACATATCAAAGAGGAAATATATCTTGAGACTTTGACAAATCATCTTTGTATTGAAAAAGAATATTGTGAATTTTTCATAAAGAAATTTCCTTGTTTGAGTGCTCAAATTGACAAAAAGGACTAAATCGCGTAAGGTGCAAAACTTGAGGTCTAATTGATAAAGGCATTAAATAGCTATAGAATTGAAAAGTATGAGCACTTGCATGGTAACTATACCAATAGAAAAGTTAAGAGACAAAGATGGACATGTAGTAGGTGGATTTGGTGAAGTTATTAAAAGGTTAAATTAGTAAATAAGTTAATAGGTATAATAAGACAAAATAGCAGAAGCTACCATCTTTTTATTTCTCTTTCTTCTCCACTGATTCTTACCTGAGGAAATGGCCATGGAAGCTTGAAAATTTCAATAAACTTATAACCCTCACAAGTAAGTGATTTTGATGGTCATTTTTTATTATTTTTGTATTTTTGGAATCCTTGTAGCTTAATCTAGCTAATGAAGGGACTATATTGCAAAATGGTTGAAAGTATAGGGTTTTTCCATGAGAATATTCATGTTCTTTTCTGCACTTTTATGGAAGAAAATGAATCTTAGTTGTTAAAGAAACAACTTTTGTTAAGTGATTTTCATGAAAACACCTAAAATGGACCATTTTGTAAAAGTTGTAAAATATGTGGTAGAGGTGTGAAATAACGAAAAATGTGGGCTGATATAAGCATGAAAAAGGTTTGGCTGTGCATGGGTAGTAAAGACATTGAATACATTTCAATTAACGAGCCTAGGGGCAAAAGTGTAAATATGATAAAGTTTAGAGGTAAAAATGTAAATTTACCAAAAATGTGAAATTGGGCTAATTTGAGTAGCATGATGAATAAACAAATTAAATGTGTTGTTATAGATCAAGGAAGATGAGATTCGGAATTAGATCGGGGGAAAAGCAAGATAATCGAGTAATTGACTTATTTCGTTGTTTCATACCGAGGTAAGTTTGTATGTTAATAAGCATTAAATTTAATATGTTTAAATGCTTAACCGATACCATGTGTTATTTTGTATGTTATTATTGCATCATGAATAATATAAAAATTACGAGATTTTATTGAAAGATCAAATTAAGAGAAATGCAGGGCGAAATATGATCAAATTTCGACATGTGATGAATTGACGGTAAAGACCATGGTTGGACCGTGGCAATATGTGTGCCAGTGTAAAACCATGTCTGGGACATGGCATTGGCATTGATATGTATGCTAGTGTAAGACCATGTTTGGGGGACATGGCATCAGCCACGATATGAGAGCCAGTGTAAGACCATGTTTGGGACATGACATCGGCATTGATATGTGTGCTAGTGTAAGACCATGTCTGGGACATGGCATCGGCCACGATATGAGAGCTAGTATAAGACTATGGTTTTAATCCAAGTGATGGTTGTGGCTTCAGGGTGGTTCAAAGCTTCGTTGATTAATAATTGAAAAGTCATAATTAAACAGTCAAGGTCGATTCAGATGTCTAGTTTGATTAGATTATTTGCTTGAAAGATTATTCGAGTTATTTGCAATTGTGCTGAATGGTAAGCAAAATTAATTATCTGATAAGTAATGTAACCTTTTGATGACCACAAAAATTTAAAACATTTGATGTTTCTAAGAGATCTGAATTTGATACTACTAAGATGGCTTGAACTGTCGAAAGCTTTTGAGGCAGTGATTGATTATTATCCATAGAAAATGATTACAGTCATAGATGTTCTAAATAGGAAACCTATGTGTGCTTTGCGGCCGATGATTATTAGTTGTTTCAAGATAGAGTTTGTGTATTAAAGAACCCTGAGATTATTAAACAATTATATGTTCATTCGGGGAGTACTAAGATGTACGATAATCTGAGACGATTGTTCTAGCTAATTAGTATGAAACGTGATACTTTTAACTATGTGTCCAGATGTCTGAATTATCAATAGGTTAAAACTAATTATCAAGTACCTTCAGTACTGTTACAGCCTATGTTATTATCTAAGTGGTGAGAAAATAAAAATTTCAAAGGATTTTGTGTAAAAGGAAGATGATGTCTGAATTATTGTTGATCGTTTCGAGAAGTGTGCACATTTTATCTCAGTATGTGCAGATTACTCTTTTGATAGATTAAACTTTACATGTCAGAGACTTTTAGATCAATCAGCGTGCTAAACTCTTATATTTCAGATGGTTAACCCGAAAGGGAATTTTAGATCCTCGAGGAAATGTTTCGTTGTTGTGCTTTAGAATTTGAAAGCGAATGAGAAAAATAATTACCATTAATTAAGTTGTGTGTAATAAAAATCTTTTAGTTGCACGTAAAGACGGCCTTGTATGGAGCGTGTATGGTTGCAATTACCGAACTCGGTTGACACCTGATCGAGTTTTGTGATAAAAGATCTACGGGATTGATTTCATCAAAAAATTTGAGCAGAAATTGAAAGTAACTCATAACAGTTAGAAGCAGTTTCAGATTGATAGAAAATATATACATACATGGTACGTAAAATCGTTGAATTTAAGATAGTGAACTAAATGTTTGTGAAAGTATAGCTATGGAAATAGAAATTCTTGATTTAGTTATAAAGAGAAGTTGGAATTTAGTTTAATTTGATGAAAAGTGAAGAACGAATCAGAATCTTAACTTGTGAGATCAAAGAATGGAGAATTCGAGGTTATGTGAGAAATTGATAAGGCACTGAGAAAACAAATCTCAAATCTAGATTCTGGTAAGATTTTCGAGGACGAAAATCCCTAAGGGGTGAGAATTGTAACATCTTAATTTTGGGCCTAGTCGGAGCAGTGGTTTCGGGACCACAAATCCGACATTGAAAAATTTATTTTATTATTATTTTGATGTCTACAGTATGATACTAAAGTTATGTGAAATTTTCATAAAGAAATTTACTTGTTTGAGTGCTCAATTTGACAAAAAGGACTAAATCGCGTAAGGTGCAAAACTTGAGGTCTAATTGATAATGGCACTAAATAGCTATAGAATTGAAAAGTATGAGCACTTGCATGGTAATTATACCAATAGAAAAGTGAGGAGACAAATATGGACATGTAGTAGGTGGATTTGGTGAAGTTATTAAAAGGTTAAATTAGTAAATAAGTTAATAGGTATAGTAAGACAAAATAGCAAAAGCTATCATCTTTTTATTTCTCTTTCTTCTCCATCGATTCTTACCCAAGGGAATGGCCATGGAAGCTTGAAAATTTCAGCAACTTCTAACCCTCACAAGTAAGTGATTTTGATGGTCATTTTTGATGATTTTTTTATTTTTGGAACCCTTGTAACTTAATCTAGCTAATGAAGGGACTATATTGCAAAATGGTTGAAAGTATAGGGTTTTTCCATGAGAATATTCATGTTTTTGTTGTATTTTTATGGAAGAAAATGAATCTTGGTTGTTAAATAAACAACTTTTGTTAAGTGATTTTCATGAAAACACCTAAAATGGACCATTTTGTAAAAGTTATAAAATAGGTGGTAGAGGGTGAAATAATGGAAAATGTGGGCTGCTATAAGAATGAAAAAGATTTCTCTATCCATGGGTAGTAAAGACATTAAATAAATTCCAATTAACGAGCCTAGGGGCAAAAGTGTAAATATGAAAAAGTTTAGGGGTAAAAATGTAATTTTACCAAAAATGTGAAATTGGGATAATTTAAGTAGAATGATGAATAAATAAATTAAAGTTGTTGTTATAGATCAAGGAAGATGAGATTCAGAATTAGATTGGGGGGAAAGCAAGATAATCGAGAAATTGACTTATTCCATCGTTTCATACCGAGGTAAGTTCGTTTGTTAATAAGCATTAAATTTGATATGTTTAAATGCTTAACCGATACCATGTGTTATTTCATATGTTATTATTGAATCATGAATAATATAAAAATTACGAGATTTTATTGAAAGATCAAATTAAGAGAAATGCAAAGCGGAGTATGATTGAATTTCGACATGTGATGAATTGATGGTAAAGACCATGGTTGGACCCTGGCAATATGTGTGCCAGTGTAAGACCATGTCTGGGACATGGCATCGGCCACGATATGAGAGCCAATGTAAGACCATGTCTGGGACATGGCATCGACATTGATATGTGTGCTAGTGTAAGACCATGTCTGGGGCATGGTATCGGCTACGATATGAGAGCTAGTGTAAGACCATGTCTGGGACATGGCACTGGTACGATACATCATGTATGAGTATACTTAGTATCCTAAAAGGTGCAACGGGTAAATCCAAAGATAATGTCAAAGAAATGACAAAGTATGATCATGTTGAAAGGGTACAGGTATGTACGCAAAATTCATGAGTACTGAAATCGATGTATATGGGACATTTAGTAAAATGTAAATGAGTAAGTCATACCTATGAAAATGATCTTGTGATGACCTTGTGATGATAGGTATATACTTATGATGTATAAATAGGAGGTAAATTTGATTGATGACCATGTGTGAGGCTTTTAGGCCAAATTAAATTGAGATGTAATAAGTTTAAGTTTGGTTGTTGATGTATAGGTTAAAGGGGCAAATGAATGGCATGTAAATATTCAATAATGACTAGCTACTGGAATGGCTAGTTAAGGATATGCTTTGGTGTTATGTATGATTAAATGGATGTTAATACAAATCAACCATGAAAGAGTAAAATTAGCAATAAAACAGTTTTGGATAGAAATAGTTGTATAACTTTGAAAAATCACCAAAAATTATGGAAATTAAATTAAAGGTTTATTGGGATATGAAATTAAAGCTTATGGAGTCTATTTATACATAAAAAATAAAAATAAGGAAAAGAATTTCATATTATGAGATATTTAGATTTAAATTTTTAGTGAAGAAGGGTCAGAACTATAAGATAGCGAAATAGGGGAGACTTTAAAGAATAAAATGTATTGATTGAATGAACCAAAAATTTTGGATATCTTATGGTAAGAAGATATGTGAGTCTAGTTTTATGAAAAATTAAAGGATCTTAATTTGGAGTTTCGTAGCTCCGGATAAAAATAATTTAGTCACTTTAACTCGAGTAGACAGCTCAAGATAAACATAAATGAATTGTGAAATTTTATGCAACAATGATGGCATTATCTTGAGAGCTTATAATAAGAATTGTTAAATGCATGGTAATCAATTGTTTATTATTTACATAAGTACTTACTAAGCTTTATAGCTTACTCTATCTATTTCCTATGTTTATAATGTCATCAGGCTAGCTCGGGCTGGAGAACGTCGGAGATACCATCACACTATCAAACTATCACTTCGAGTATTGTTGAATTCAAGTAGTTGAGTTGTGGCATGTATAAGAGATTTAATTATGTTGTTAAGTGTCATAGCTGAATTTGCTAAATGTGGGCCTATGCTATTTGATAGATCATTTTGTATAAGGTCATGGATGATGGCTAATATTTGTTATTGTTATATGCATAAGATGATGTTTTTCATGAATGTAAAAATTCTTGTGGTTGAGAATATGGTACGCCAATGCATGATTGAGCAAGTCGTATGATTGAATTGATAAAGAATGTGATAAGTTTCCATGTGAATGAAGTGAAGTGGCCATGTTGTGTAAATGTATTAGTTGTAGTGAATTGGTCATGTATTATGCATGGATGGGTGTTACTTGATGTGTATGTCGATGCATGTAAGGGTGGAAAAAGGCTTGGTAAATAGCCCTGTTTCTATCCACACGGGTAGACCCACAGACGTGTGTCACGGCCGTGTGTGACACACGGTCTGCCCCATAGGCATGTAGTCCAATCGTGTGTCCCCTAGCCCTTAATTGTGAAATTAAATTCACCACATGGACTAGCACACCGGTGTGTGCCTTGGTCATGTGACCTTAAAGGGTTGATGATGTTAGAAACAAAATGTTAAGGTTTTTGCACACGGGCTAGGGACACGGGCGTGTCCTAATATGCTCAGGCCGTGTGAGCTACACAGTCCTTCAGCATGGCCATGTTAAGAGGTCAGACGGACGTGTCACTCTTCCACATGGGCGTGTGCCCCTGATTTCAATGATATTTTCTAAATTTTTTTAAAGTGCTCGGTTTAGTCCTGAGCCGTTTTCAAAGTGTGTTTTAGGCATCGTAGGTCCATATTAGGGACTTTAAGGCAAAGTTTGAAAAGTTTTAAAAAATTAAACTAACTTTTATGACTCAGAAATGTATGTTTGCATGTGTTTAAGATAGGTAACGCCTCGTAACCTGTCCCTACGTCGAATACGGGTAAGGGGTGTTACATAATACATGGTGGATTGATACCAGAGAAACCAAACATGTGTACAAAGACAAAAGCATGTTCATAGAGTTCACACAATGTAAAAAAGACAATGTCTTGTCCATGGGAAATTCTTCCACCACAGCAATCAAAGGCAAATGGTCTGTTGAACTACAATTCACGTCTAGAAAGGTTTTAACCTTAAATGATGTATATTATGTACCAGTGGTTAGGAAGAATTCAGTGCTTGGAAGTCTGTTGAATAAGTTTGGTTTCAAATTTGTTTTTGAGGCAAATGAGTTTATTTTGTCTTAGGGAGGAACTTTTGTAGGGAAAGGGTATATATATGAGAGTATGTTCAAACTTAATAGTATTAATAAGAATAAAAATACTATATCTGCTTATATGGTTAAATCTTTTTGTTTATGGAATTATAGATTAGGTCATTTGAATTATATCAAATTGAATGACATGTATAAGTTAGATTTAATTACTGCTTTTAATAATAATATTGAAAATGCAATACATGTATGTTGACAAAATTACAAGAAACCCTTTCCCTAAGGTTAAAAGGAAAACAAAATTGCTTGATTTGATATATAGTGATTTATGTGACATGCATAATACCCTTACATTAGGTGGCAAGAAATATTTATTACTTTTATTGATGATTGTTCTAGATATTGTTATGTATATTTATTGCATTCAAAAGATGAAGCGCTTGATAAATTTAAAGTTTATAAATCTGAAGTTGAACTTTAGTGTGAATCATTTATCAAATGCTTAAGATCAGATAGAGGTGGAGAATACTATAATCCTAGTTATTATGAATCTATTGGAATTGTCCATCAAGTTTCAGCCCCTTACACACCATAACAAAACGGTGTAGCTAAAAGGAAAAATAGAGTCTTGACTAAAATGGTAAATTCGATGTTATCATATTCAGGTCTTGGACAAGGTTTTTAGGGAGAAGCTGTTCTAATAGCTTGTCATATATTGAAAAGATTTCCTAATAAGGAAACTAAAATTACTCCTTATGAACAATGGAAGAAAAGGAAATCAAACCTTAATTATTTGAAGGTTTAGGGTTGTAGAGCTATTGTCAAAGTTCCAACACCTAAACGTAAAAATTTAGGTGAAAAAGGAATGGAATGCATATTTATAGGATATGCACATAATAGCGAGGCATATAGGTTCATGGTAATTGAACCAAATGATTCAATTTCAATTAATACTGTTATTGAATCAAGTGATGCTATTTTTTATGAAAATAGATTTAATTCTATTTCAAGACAATTACAACCATAACAATTGATTCATTCTTCAAATAAGAATGAGATTCCATTGGAACAAATTGATCATAATGATTAATCTTGTCAAGAAATAAGAAAAAGGAAAAGGTGAAAGTATATGCTATAAGATACCTTATTGTTATAATAAGGATTCTGATCCGATTACATTTAAAGAGGCAATGAAATCTTAAGACTCTACTTTTTGGAAAGAAGCAATAAATGATGAGATGGATTTAGTAATGAGAAATCAAACTTTGATCTTAGTTGATCTTCCACTGGGTTCCAAACTAAGAGATTGTAAATGGATCTTCAAAAAGAAAATGAAGGTCCATAGAACCATTGATAAATTTAAAGCAAGGTTGGTAGCCAAAGGTTTTACACAAAAACAATGTATTGATTACTTTGATACCTATGCTCCAGTAGCAAGAATTACTACAAAAGACTCTTAATATCACTTACCTCTTTATCTAATTTGGTTGTTCACCAAATGGATTAAAACTGTATTTTTAAATGGTGGATTGGAAGAGGAAGTGTACATGGAACAACCGGAAGGATTTGTTGTTCTAGGGCAAGAGTATAAGGTATGTAAGCTTGTTAAATCTTTATATGGACCTAAACAAGCACCAAAACAATGACACCAAAAGTATGACAAGGTTGTTTTAGGTAACGGCTATAAAATAAATGAATCTGATAAGTGCATATATAGCTAATTTGAAAATGGAAAAGGTGTCATAATTTGCTTATATGTGGATGACATGCTCATTTTTGGCACGGATTTGGAATAAATAGAAAACACAAAGAAATTCTTGTCAAACAACTTTGCTATGAAGGATATGGGTGTAGCAGATGTTATTCTTGGGATTAAAATAACCCAAGATGAAAGCATTATAGCTTTATCATAATCACATTACATTGAAAAGTTGCTTTAAAAGTTTGATCTTTTCAACTATATACTAGCATCTACACCCATGGATCCTCAAATAAAATTAGTACTTAATACTGGTAGGAAAATTGATCAATTGAAATATGCAAGTCTAATTGGTTGTCTTATGTACATAATGACTTGTACAAGACCAGATATTGCACATGCTATTAGGAAATTGAGTAGGTACACAAGTAATCCAAGTAGTTTGCATTGGCAAGCTTTGAATAGAGTACATAGGTACTTAAAAAAACTATTAACTATGGATTGTGTTATAATGGATATCCTCTAGTTTTAGAAGCGTATTCGAATGCTAGTTGGATTACAAGTTTGGAAGATCATGCATCTACTAGTAGATGGATCTTCATTCTTGGTGGAGGAGCCATTTCTTGGGGTTCTAAGAAACAAACATGTATTACTGATTCCACCATGGCAGAAAAATTTATTACATTAGCCGATGCATCTAAAGAAGTAAAATGGTTAAGAAATTTGGTTTAAGATGTACCTTTATGGCCTAAGCCAATTTCACCTATTTCTATCCGTTGTGATAGTGAGGCTACTCTAACAAAGACATGTAGCCAAGTATATAATAGAAAGTCTAGACACATTGGATTAAGACATAGCTATGTCCGACAATTAATCTCTGATGGAGTGATCACTATTAATTATGTAAGGTCAAGTGAAAATTTTGTGGATCCTTTGACAAAAAGTCTTGCTATAGATGCAGTAAAAAGGACCTCAAAAGGATGAGACTCAAGCCCATTAATTAGAGTCACCCATGATGGAAACTGGATTCAATGCTTGGTATAACATCAAGTCTTGAGTTCAATGAGACAAAGTACATCATTAGTATGTGACTGTTAGCACTATAAATAATTCCATCCTAAAATTAAAGTGTTAGGTACCCGTAATGATAAGGGAAGGATGAGTAATGTACTCTTAATGGACCCATAACATAAATATGTTAGAGTGTTATAATTACGGGAACACTCCTAATGGGATCTACCTAAGTGGAAGTGTGGCCACTTCTAGAAGCTCAAAGGCTTAGGTCTAATAGCACTCATGAAAATAGGACACAGACACATGGCCATAATAGTGTCCCTAGATACTATGCATTGACCGATGTTAAAATCATTGTGTGAGATGTGTTCGGTTAATCAAATGGAATAGTTGGTTCAAAGCTTAGTCTACCATATAATTTCGATTAACTTTAACATATTTTCACTAAGTGAAGGTTCAATCGTAAGATACCTTCATTTATGAATGGGTGTAATTAATCAAAAGATAAATCTTTTGGTCATTAATCAAAAGTTATATCATTTAATTTTTGAAAAAGAATTATAACTATTCAAACAATATTATTTGAATAGTTATAAAATTAAATGAACAATTATTATTTATTTATTCATAAAGACACCTATTGAAAGATGTCTGTATGAAGAGACATGAAAATTCATATAAATAGGAATGAGATTTCATTTGGAAATCACAAAAACAAGTTCTAAAAGTCTTTTCTATCCTTCCTCATTTTCTAATATCATTAGATTGTTCTATAAAAAGTTACTGCAGAAATTCTTTTAGAAATTGAGTTTATTGTTGTACATTGCTTAGTACTTATTGGACTATTCTCGTTAGTGTAAAACGTAAATAGTCATTGGCTTCATTGTATCCTCGAGGTTAATTTTTTTGGAACTCATTTGCACACCGAAGTTAGGTAGGGGCGAATATAACCTTAAAGATAGTGGCTTGAAACACGCCTTGAAGCCTTGTCTTATTTTTTCTTTTTCTGTTCGAGTTCCATTCTTGTGTTCAAAATTTTCCTCACCGGAAATTTGTCGAATGTTTTTTAGGAAAATAGATAAATTAAAGGATATGGAGATAAAGGTTCTGGTGAATTTTGACGGTGTTCTGGGCTAATCGTCCACAACGTACAATGAATGTTTGCAGTAGAGGTTGGCTGAAATTTGGGATTGACGGCGGTTTTTTGGGGGAAATGTTGAACATGAAAAAAGGGGTGATTGTAGAGAGAGATGTGAGAAATTGTTGAGTTTATTTAATAACTTTTTAAAATTTTATTTAAATATTTTATATTATATATATTATTTAAAGAATAATGTTTTTTTTTAATAATACACATAGTTTTTGCAAAATATTTTTAAAGGTTGAATTAAAAACATTAAAAAATCAACTAAACATTCAACAAGTGTTAATGTTTTATTTAAATTGTCAATGTTTTTTTAAATAGATATAAATGTTATTTTTATATTTTAAAATTTTATGAGAATTTTAATTTTTTAGATCATGGTCAAATTGAGATAATTTATAAATATTGAAGGTTAATTTCTTTATAATCATGACTAAATTAATAAAATTAGTAATTATTAAAGGCTAAATATGTTGTTATATCATTTTTAAAATTGCTACAGATTTGACTAGGATTAAAGGAAAAGGTTAAAAAAAAATAAAATAAACAAACAAACAAACGCAACAATTTTAAAATTTTTATAGTTGAGTGAAAAAAAATACTATAATTGAGTGACCATCAATATAATTTACTCAAAACTAAACTTATTATTATATATATATATATATACTGTATTTTCAAGAATTTATTTTATAAATAAAATTTATAAGTTAATTTATTATTTTTATTAATTATAAATTATATTATTGATAACTATTAAAATAAAATATTTGAAATAATTTTTATTAAATTATGTTTCAAAATAATCAAAATTAATATTGATGAGTAATATTTAATTAAAAAATCAAAATTGATGGCTAAAATTTATAACAGTGGAATTAATCATTAAGAAATTACTCATATTTTCAAAACATAATGTTAAATATCAATAATCATAAAATAAAATAATAAATTTTAATAATGTGATGATAAATTTATACTTTATTCTTTAATATCAAATTTAAAATTCATGTTAATTAAATATTTATATCAAATCATGTATCTCATCAGTAATTTAGTCGATGAATTTATCTTATTTAAGTTCATTTGATTGCTCATATATGAAAATGTTTATTTATTTTCATCCAACACAAATTTAATTATTAAATTTAAAATATTTAAATTTACTCTTAAATTACGTAGTTTAAAAATTAAAGTAATTTTATATATTCCATAGTTATTTATATTAATAATATTTTAATGATTCAACAGTTATAATTTATGGTCTATTCATGTAGATCAAACAGGTTGAATTTTATGTACATTTAAAACTTCTAACTATTTGTTTTATATAAAAAAAATTCTATCATTGAATATATTTTTATATAGAGTAGTTTAAACCGATGTGATAGAGATATTAGATTGATTCAAAATTTACATGAATTACGAGTACAATTATATTGCTAAATTCAACGATTAAATTGTTATAATACTAATCATATAAATAGCTACCAAAATGAAGGATCCACTTAAATAGTGTAAAAACTAAAGTAGTTTGGCACACTTCCGTAACTATTTATATAATTAATATTTTAACGATGCAACCGATATATTTTATGATCTATTCATGTAGATCATACATGTCGATTTGATGTAAATTTAAAACTTCTAACTATTTGTTTTATGTAAAAAATTCAATCATTGAATTTATATTAATATATATAGAGTATTTTAAATCAATATGATAAAGATATCAAACCTATTCGAAAATTTATATGCGAGAACAAGTACAATTATATTGATAAATTTATCCAGGCGTCTAAACTTTAGTGCATCAAACTTGAAAAACTCACTTTAACATTTAAAAGTAGGCTAAAATATTAACATTGTTTTATATTAATATTTATATTTTTATAAATAAAATTAAATAAATCATATTTATTAATGGCTAAATAAGGCAAATAGGCTAATTTTTTTTAATTAGGCCTTTAGGCTATTTTTAAATTTAATTAGGGAAATAGGCCGTTTTTAGGATAGACAAAGTGAAAGCGTGCCTAGTTGGACGCGCTTTCCCTTTCTCCCTCTAGGGTTAGAGCTTTTTTATTTTGGGGGGTTAGGGTTCAGAATTTTTTAGGGTTTAGGGCATTTTGAAAGTGTTCATAGTTTTCAACTGAAATAACAGAAGTTCTTATGCAGTTTTGAGGGGTTGGAGATGTGATAATGTGGCTCAGCATACATACATTTCATATGTAATGGTAGGATAGTAATGGTTGACACGATTAGGGGTTGAAGTCTAAGTAGAGATCCCAATCGACGACCGTGATGCGGTCATGAGTTCGAGTATAACTGGGGGGTAGGTGATGGTCGTTACGCTGTCAGGAGTTCAAGCTTTTTAGATACCCGCAAGCAATGCCCTATATATACCATACATAAGACTGATGTCATAATCAACGTAATTTTTTTTCTCTATTTCGAAATAGCTGATATCTTTAACCTTTCATTCTTGTCTGAAAGCTGACACGGAAGTGGACACAAAAGGGCTCTCAAGTGGAGAGTGGATTATCTGGCATAGTAGAGGTCAAACTTTGGTCGATGTGACAACGGTTGTAGTTATTAATGGGTTATGTAATAATGACAACCATCGTCGCTCCGAAAGGAGCATCAGCTGTACAGCACCACAACAGTCACTTCCCGCCTGAGAGTCCTCTTGTGTCTCCGACGGTGTCGACCTTCAAATAGGAAGGAATGTTCAAGGTACTAGTTGCTTGAAAATGGAGAAAAAAAGTACATCGACTATAGTAGGAAGCCACAGAGTTTTTCCGTTTGAATATGCCATCAAATTTTTGTTTGGTATTTATAGAGCATCATTTTCGGGCATTCAAAAAGATTGAGCTCGTGGTCGCGTCACGATCGTTAAATGGCTTCCCCATTATACCCCATTTCATTACCGCATAATGGCCGTCAATTAAGATCTCATGTTGACTTCCATCCTTGACCGTAGAAAGTAAAATATTCCCATATCTGACTCACGATCGTTAAATGGCTTCCCCATTATACCCCATTTCATTACCGCATAATGGCCTTCAATTAAGATCTCATGTTGACTTCCATCCTTGACCGTAGAAAGTAAAATATTCCCATATCTGACTTCCCTAGGATATGCTTCGGAGGTAATGATCGTACTCAGCATGATGTATGAAATGTGTGTAACCCGGAGCAATATCGCATCACTGATGACTCAAGAATACCTCGAATGTAAACAAAATATTTTTAGCGACCAAAATTTTTAAGATTGGGAAATGGTTTATAGTGGAGAAATGGAAAGGATTGGGGAGAAATTATATGAATGAGGGATGATGAAGCTTGGTGTGTAAGAGCCATTTTATAGCCGCAGGGAAGGGTCTGTTTGCAAAGAAAAACATTGAAAGCGTGCTGGAACATATTCTAAACATGTTTAAAACGTCTGTGTAACACCCCTTACCCGAAACCTTTGCCGGAGTCGAGTATGTGGCATTACTAGACTTGACTACTAATCTGGGGCATAAAAATTTAAAGCTGTCCAACTGCATCATGCTGACTAAATTGACCATAACTCGAGTTACAAAACTCAAAATTTAGATCCGTAAATTTTTCTCGAAACTAGACTCATATAAATTTTTACCATATTTTTACAGAATTTTTCATGGGGCCAATTAGTACAGTTTATTCATCAAAGTTACCCCTATTTCACTGTTTGAGAATTCTTAACTATCTTTACAAAACTCAGTTATTTCATTGTACAAAATTTCAATAATGTTATTGTTTATTCCAATAAAAATAGACTCATTAAGGATTCTAAACATATAAACTATGCTCCATAATTATTTTTTACAATTTTGACAATTTTCCAAGACAGAACAGGGACTCACGAATTCATTCAGGACAAGTCTCACTAAAACTTAAATATCTCATAATATATAATTCCTTTGCCTACTCTGTTTCTTTCATATAAAAATAGACAAAATAAGATTTAATTCTATATTTTATTCACTTTTTAATTCAATTTATCCTATTTTGGTGATTTTTCAAAATCACATCTCTGCTGCTAACTAAAACTATTTCATTGCAAAATATGATTTACTAGTTTATAATCGAACATACCCACATACAACTCATACTGTCCATGCATTTTAAATCCTTTATGCAAATTAACTTATACCTAAAACATTCACATAATATCCTAATTCAAAGGTTCATTTCGTAAACATACACTTCCTTACCAAAAACGATTAAACTTCGACTAAAAATGCACGAATATTACCAACATAAACCGACATTGTATCAAAAGCACAAAAGCATACTTAACTAAACTTTAGCCATATTCGCATGGCTATTATATACATGAACCAAAAGTTTTCATCAAACAAAGACAAAGTCTTTCCTATACATGCCTTCATTCGAAAACCAAAATGAAAGAGTACCAAAATAGTTTGATAGTGTGGACGACTTTCCGAACGATCCCGACGAGCTTGTATCTTGTACCTAATCTATAAAACAGAGGAAACATTTCACACAAATAAGCTTACTAGCTTAGTAAGTCCTAAATTCATAAAAAAAAATAACATTCAAATATTTAAATTACAATAATTCAACTTGTACTTTGTACTCACATTTGCTTTCAAGCTTCCAATTTCATACCTATATAACGTATGAATTCATAGAACAATTTCTCTTTAACTGCATGCTTATGATCAAAATATATTTACTCATAATCCAATCTTTCAAAACCCAAAAATTTGTCATCATGTATCCATAGGTACAAACATTCATATACTTAAAGTTAAATTTTATAATATAGCATCAAATACACAACAATCCATGTGGCGAATATACCTAGTCTTATATCCACATATTAGAAAACCAAAGCCACAATATTCATATCATTCATTAGTAAAACCGAGAATACATATTATAACCACATATATATGTGTAAAAATTTCATTTGTAACACATACAATTTGTAATAAATAATGAATTACTTGCTTACCTTATTTTAAAATGTGTAAGAAGTAAATTCCTACTTTACATGCTTACCTGAGCCATTAACTCTATAAATTAGCTTTAATTTGCCTTGAACACAATTTTGTTTCTCTTTTGTAAAATACTTCACAAGCATCAAGCTCGCTAGGCGTAAAAGCCCGATTAGTAACAAGCACAAGGCACGCTAGGCGTAAAAGCCCGATTAGTAACACCGCACAAGGCACGCTAGGCGTAAAAGCCGAGTCATGTCAATGTAGTTAAACATCCCCAACACACTTCATAACTATTATATACACATGTCCAATTCAATTGGGCTCGATCACATTAAACCAATAAAACTATTATATCATAATACAATCCAACAATTCCCATCACACAACCAACTTTAATTATCAACCTAGTATGCCTATATACATTCGGCCATGATATAAATGGGTACTAAAATTCATTAATTTACTATTTAAGATAACCATAATTAATTCCTTGAGATATTTTAGCTAAAGGACTTACCTCGGTTGTCGATAGTCCGTGCGAATCGGCTATTCAAGAACCTTCGTCTTTCCCCGGTCTAATTCCATTTTTCTTTGCTCTTGATCTAACACATTAAAATTTAGCTCATTTAATTGCATTTCATCACAATTTAGTCCCAAAACACACAAATGGGTAATTTACCATTTTGCCCCTAATGTTTCTCATTTTTACAAATTGGTCCTATTTACACAAAACTCAAAATATTCAAAATTCCTTAACACCATAGCTAGGCGAATCTTCCCCATAGCTATGTGTGTCCATGCATTCATTTATTTCATGTTTTAGTCCTTCTAGAATTTTATTTTTTCAAATAAATCCCTAACATCCAATTTCATCACAACTTCTAATTCTAAAGATGATGATTTAACACATACTAATTATAATTTACTATCAAACATTTCATGCCATGCATATACAACCATAGCCAATTTCAATGTGCCAAAATCTCAAAAATTTCCACATGGGTTGTATAGCATTCAATGCAACCATTCCAAAAATGTAAAAATTATCAAAACTAAGCAAAATACATACCCCTAATTAAGCTCCAAGTTGCGAAATTTCAAGCTTCAACAATGGAGTTTTCTTCCTCCAACTTTCGCCAAGAAGATGAACAAGGTATGTTCTCTTTCTTCCCACTTGTTTTTATTGTTTTATGTTGTATCTAACATTAATTAACAAATATACTAATTTAACTTTATATTAAAATTTAAACTAACATAAAATTTGTAGTTGGAGTGGTCCATTGCCGTTCCTTATTATTGATTTTGGGCTAATTTCCCTTTTAGTACATCCACTTAAAAAGCCACAATCAATTTAGTACCTTTCACTTTAGCATGCAACTTTTGCGCTTTTCTCGATTAAATCCTTTTCATCAAATTAAGCACTTAAACGACTAAATTTTTCTACGAAACTTTCACACTCACTAAATCACACATAATAAACGCAAAATATAATATTTAAATATTTCTCGGACTCGAATTCGTGGTCCCAAAACCACCGTTCCGATTAGGGTCAAAATTGGTCTGTTACAACTCTCCCCCCTTAAGAATTTTCGTCCTCGAAAATTTTACCGTTAAACAAGGTCGGATATTGTTTCCTCATTGACTCTTCAGGTTCCCACCTAGCCTCTTCAACTCCGTGACTATTCCATAGCACCTTTACTAATGGAATTCTTTTATTTCTCAACTCTTTTATTTCCCGAGCTAAGATACGGATCGGTTCCTCATCATATGTCAAATCAGATCGAATTTCAATCTCCGACGGTGTGATCACATGGGTCGGATCCGATCTGTATTTACGAAGCATCGAAACGTGAAATACATTGTGTATCTTTTCTAAGTCAAGGGGCAATTTCAATCTATAAGCAACAGGCCCTATATGCTCGATGATTTCATAAGGTCCGATAAACCTCGGACTCAACTTGCCTTCCGACCAAATCGAGTATTTTCTTCCACGGAGAAACTTTTAAGAACACCGATCTCCAACACTGAAATTCAATGTCCTTACGTTTCAAATCAGCATAAGACTTTTGACGATCCGGCGACTTTCAAATTACTCTTAATAACAACCACCTTCATTACATTTCTTTAATCCAATCAACCCCTGTATCTTATTTTCATTGAGCTCACCAAGACAACGGTGTGCGACATTTTCACCAGTATAAGGCTTCATAAGGTGCTATTTTATACTAGATTGGAAACTATTATTGTAAGCAAATTCAACCAAAGGTAGGTATCGTTCCCTCGTACCTTCAAATTCGAGAACACAACACCTCAACATGTCCTCAAGTATCAAAATAGTTCGCTCAGACTGACCGTCTGTTTGCGAATGGAAGGCTGTACTAAAATGAAGCTTAGTACCTAAAGCATCTTGCAATTTCTTCCAAAACCGCGATGTGAATCTCGGGTCTCTGTCTGAAATAATAGAACTCGGTACACCGTGCAGCCTTACAATCTGCGACACATACAATTCGGCAAGCTTATCAAGTGAATAGTCGGTACGTACCGGTACAAAATGAGCTGATTTAGTCAGTCGATCAACGATAACCCATACGGCATCTTTCTTACTCAGTGTCATAGGAAGACCGGATACAAAATCCATTGTAATTCTACCCTATTTCCATTCAGGTATCATGATTGGTTGAAGTAATCCGGATGGTACTTGATGCTCAGCTTTTACTCGCTGACAGATTAAGCACTTGGAAACAAATTCAGATATATCCTGTTTCATACCAAGCCACCAATAGAACTGCTTCAAATCGTTATACATTTTAGTGCTACCCGGGTGTATCGATAGTCAACCACAATGGGCCTCACTCAGGATCATCTGTATCAAATCTGAGTTCTTTGGAACATACAATCGGCTTTTATAATTCAAGAAATCATTTGCATCAATCTGAAAATCTGATTCTGTACCGTTTTCACACCGAATCCGAATAGAAATCAAATTTTTGTCAACTTTCTGTACATCACAAATCTGCTGAATAAACATCGGTATTGCTTGTAACTCGGCTATGATCGAACCATCATCAGACATAGCCATCTGTGCGTTCAATGCACGAAGAGCAAATAATGATTTTTGACTTAACGCATCCGCAACAACATTAGCTTTCCCCGGATGGTAGTCAATCACTAATTCATAGTCTTTCAGCAATTCTAACCATCTGCGTTGTCTCAAGTTTAGATCTTTCTGAGTCATCAAATATTTTAGACTTTTATGATCTGAATAAATATGACATTTTTCACCGAATAGGTAGTGATGCCAAATTTTCAATGCGAACAGAATGGCTGCTAACTCCAGATCGTGAGTTGGATAATTTTTCTCATGCCGCTTCAATTGTCTCGAAGCGTAGGCTATCACCTTGCCTTCTTGCATTAAAATGCAACCCAACCCATTCAAGGAAGCATCACTAAAAACAATAAATTCTTTACCCGATTCAGGCTGAGTTAACACTGGAGCTTCAGTCAAAAGGGCTTTCAACTGCTCGAAACTTTTCTGACAATTTTCTGACCACTCAAACTTGGCATCTTTCTGTAGTAGTTTCGTCAAAGGTGTAGCTATTACAGAAAAACCTTTTACAAATCGTCTATAATATCCCGCAAGGCCTAGGAAACTTTGGATCTCAGAAACATTCTTTGGTGGTTTCCAATCGAGTATAGCTACTATTTTGTTTGGATCCACCCGAATACCTGACACTGAAACAACATGACCTAAGAAGCTGACCTCATTCATCCAGAACTCACACTTACTGAACTTTGCATACAATCGTTGATTTCTCAAAGTTTGTAGTACTAATCTTAAATGCTCAGCATGTTCCGTTTCATTTTTGGAGTAGATCAGTATATCATCAATAAACACTACTACAAACCGATCCAAAAACTGTCGGAAGACTCGGTTCATTAGATCCATAAAAATAGTAGGTGCATTAGTGAGTCCAAAAGACATAACCAAAAACTCATAATGTCCGTACCTCGTTCGGAATGCAGTCTTTGGCACATCTTTATCTCTGACCCGCAACTGATAATAGCCCGATCTCAAATCTATCTTCGAAAACACTGAAGCCCCCTTCAACTGATCAAATAAATCATCAATCCGAGGTAACGAGTACTTATTCTTTATAGTTACCTTATTTAGTTGCCGGTAGTCGATACACATTCGCATAGTCCCATCTTTCTTTTCACAAATAAAACGGTGCACCCACGGTGAGAAACTTCGGTCGTCTGAAGCCCTATCATCAACTCTTGCAACTGCGCTTCCAATTCTTTTAATTCAGTAGGTGCCATTCGGTACGGAGCTATCGAAATCGGAGTCGTACCCGATACTAACTCAATGCCAAATTCAATCTCTCGTACTGGTGGTAAACCCTGTAGTCCTTCAGGAAACACATCGGGGTATTCACATACAACTGATACAGATTCAATTTGTTTCTCGGACATTTTATTATCTAATACATAAGCTAAATAAGCTTCACACCCTTTTCTCACATACTTCACGCTAACATTGAAGATATTCATGTAGGCAACCCATTTACATCACAGGATTTAATCCTGATGGTCTCACCGTTTCGACATTTCAAATCAATAAGCTTTCTTTTACAATCCACTACTGCCTCATGTGAAGTTAACCAGTCCATACCCAAGATTATATCAAATTCGTCAAAGGGCAACAACATTAAATCAGCTGGGAAGCAATAATCCCGAATCATCAACGGGCAACCTCTACACACTTTATTAACAAGCACACATCTACCCAAAGGGTTGAACACATGAATCACAAACTCGGTAGACTCAACTAGCAGAGTCTTGCCAAATTCTAAAGTTTCACACACATAAGAATGAGTCGAACCAGGATCAATTAGTTCAATCACAATAGTATCATAAAGAGTGAAAGTACCGGTAATGACGTCAGGGGAGGAAGCATCCTCTCTAGCTCGTGCAGCATAAGCTCTAGCCGGAGCTCTAGCCTCAAATCGAACTATAGTGTTCTTCGTTCCTTTCTGACTACCACCTACGTTTCCTAAATCTCTGGGGGGTCTACCTCGCACCGACGTGTTGCTCGGCTTAGTGTTCTGAGCTGTATTCTGCTCAGCCAACCTCGGACATTCCCTGATAAAATGATCTGACGACCCGCATTTAAAGCAAGACCGATCATGAAATCTACAACTCCCTGAGTGCCATTTTCCACAGTGCTTGCATTCAACTCTATTCTGTGGAACGTTACCAACACTAGCTATCGAGGTAGCTCGAGAGCTCATAGGAGGTCGATCCCGTCTAGGTGGATCGGTAGTAGCTTTATGTCGGCTGTAGTCATCTCTGAACTTCTTGGTTGTGGAATGAAAGACCTTACCCGAAGGTCTTTTACGAATGTCTCTAGCTTCTGTCTCAGCCTTTCTTTTCTCTTTCCCGAGCTCTTCAGCTTTGCAAGCTCTCTCAACTAAAGTCACAAACTCTTGAATTTCAAGAATGCCAACAAACATCTTTATATCTTCATTCAGGCCATCTTCAAATCTTTTACACATAATAGCTTCAGTAGAAACACACTCTCTAGCATATCTACTGAGCCTGACAAATTTTCTTTCATATTCAATTCTGGTCATTCGCCTGTTTCATTCAAGGAACTCCTTTCGTTTTGATCAACGAATCTTTGGTGATATATTTCTTGCGAATTCATTCGGAAGAAATCCCATGTCACTTTCTCTTCGAACTCATCGATACTAGTGTATTCCACCAGTGATATGCAGTGTCCCGCAGTAAAGATATAGCACACTTCAGGCATTCATCTGGAGTACATGATAACTCATCAAGTACCCGAATAGTGTTATCAAGCCACATTTCAGCTCGCTCTGCGTCATCATCATCATTGGCTTTAAATTCTTCGGCCCCAAATTTTCAGATTTTATCAACTGGGGGCCTACTAGATCTCACCGGATCTATCATCGGGGGTGCTGAAGGAATCGGAGTTGGATTATTCGGGGGTGGAGGTTGGTGTACAGCCGGGTTAGTCTGAATAAACTGGGTAAACCACTCGTTCATCATTTGATAGAAGGCTTGCTTAGTCTCTCCCTCATGACTACCCGAAACAGGTCGAGAGTCTACCGCAGACCGACTCATGTGCACGGTCAGCGCTACACTCTCTACATCATCCGCTACGGCTCTTTCAGGATCAGTATCCATTTACTATATAAAACAAAGTTCAGGCTGTCAGAAGTCACCACACTATCAACATATGATAAAGGCATGTATAGCTAGACTCACACGCGCTACGGTAGTCCTAGAATTGACTAAACCGTAAGCTCTGATACCAATCAAATGTAACACCCCTTACCCGAAACCCTTGGCCGGAGTCGAGTATGTGGCATTACTAGACTTGACTACTAATCTGGGGCATAAAAATTTAAAGCTGTCCAACTGCATCATGCTGACTAAATTGACCATAACTCGGGTTACAAAACTCAAAATTTAGATCCGTAAATTTTTCTTGAAACTAGACTCATATAAATTTTTACCATAATTTTTACAGAATTTTTCATGTGGCCAATTAGTACAGTTTATTCATAAAATTTACCCCTATTTCACTGTTTGAGAATTCTTACCTATCTTTACAAAAACTCAGTTATTTCATTGTACAAAATTTCAATAATTTTCTTGTTTATTCCAATCAAAAATATACTCATTAAGGATTCTAAACATATAAACTATGCTCCATAATTATTTTTGTACGATTTTTGACAATTTTTCCAAGACAGAATAGGGACTCACGAATTCATTCAGGACAAGTCTCACTAAAACTTAAATATCTCATAATATATAATTCCTTTGCCTACTCTGTTTCTTTCATATAAAAATAGACACAATAAGATTTAATTCTATATTTTATTCACTTTGTAATTCAATTTATCTTATTTTTGGTGATTTTTCAAAATCACATCTCTGCTGCTAACTAAAAACTATTTCATTGCAAAATATGATTTACTAGTTTATAATCGAACATACCCACATACAACTCATACTGTCCATGCATTTTAAAACCTTTATGCAAATTAACTTATACCTAAAACATTCACATAATATCCTAATTCAAAGGTTCATTTCGTAAACATACACTTCCTTACCAAAAACGATTAAACTTCGACTAAAAATGCACGAACATTACCAACATAAACCGACATTGTATCAAAAGCACAAAAGCATACTTAACTAAACTTTAGCCATATTCGCATGGCTATTATATACATGAACCAAAAGTTTTCATCAAACAAGACAAAGCCTTTCCTATACATGCCTTCATTCGAAAACCAAAATGAAAGAGTACCAAAATAGTTTGATAGTGTGGACGACTTTCCGAACGATCCCGACAAGCTTGTAGCTTGTACCTAATCTATAAATAGAGGAAATATTTCACACAAATGAGCTTACTAGCTTAGTAAGTCCTAAATTCATAAAAAAAAAAATAACATTCAAATATTTAAATTACAATAATTCAACTTGTACTTTGTACTCACATTTGCTTTCAAGCTTCCAATTTCATACCTATATAACGTATGAATTCATAGAACAATTTCTCTTTAACTGCATGCTTATGATCAAAATATATTTACTCATAATCCAATCTTTCAAAACCCAAAATTTGTCATCATGTATCCATAGGTACAAACATTCATATACTTAAAGTTAAATTTTTATAATATAGCATCAAATACACAACAATCCATGTGGCGAATATACCTAGTCTTATATCCACATATTAGAAAACCAAAGCCACAATATTCATATCATTCATTAGTAAAACCGAGAATACATATTATAACCACATATATATGTGTATAAATTTCATTTGTAACACATACAATTTGTAATAAACAACTGAATTACTTGCTTACCTTATTTTAAAATGTGTAAGAAGTAAATTCCTACTTTACATGCTTACCTGAGCCATTAACTCGATAAATTAGCTTTAATTTGCCTTGAACACAATTTTGGTTTCTCTTTTGTAAAATACTTCACCGGCATCAAGCCTGCTAGGCGTAAAAGCCCGATTATTAACACCGGCACAAGGCCTGCTAGGCGTAAAAGCCCGAGTCATGTCAATGTAGTTAAACATCCCCAACACACTTCATAACTATTATATACACATGTCCAATTCAATTGGGCTCGATCACATTAAACCAACAAAACCATTATATCATAATACAATCCAACAATTCCCATCACACAACCAACTTTAATTATCAACCTAGTATGCCTATATACATTCGGCCATGATATAAATGGGTACTAAAATTCATTAATTTACTATTTAAGATAACCATAATTAATTCCTTGAGATATTTTAGCTAAAGGACTTATCTCGGTTGTCGATAGTCCGTCTTGAATCGGCTATTCAAGAACCTTCGTCTTTCCCGGTCTAATTCCATTTTCTTTGCTCTTGATCTAACACATTAAAATTTAGCTCATTTAATTGCATTTCATCACAATTTAGTCCCAAAACACACAAATGGGCAATTTACCATTTTGCCCCTAATGTTTCTCATTTTTACAAATTGGTCCTATTTACACAAAACTCAAAATATTCAAAATTCCTTAACACCATAGCTAGGCCGAATCTTCCCCATAGCTATGTGTGTCCATGCATTTCATTATTTCATGTTTTAGTCCTCCTAGAATTTTATTTTTTTCAAATAAATCCCTAACATCCAATTTCATCACAACTTCTAATTCTAAAGATGATGATTTAACACATACTAATTATAATTTACTATCAAACATTTCATGCCATGCATATACAACCATAGCCAAATTTCAATGTGCCAAAATCTCAAAAATTTCCACATGGGTTGTATAGCATTCAATGCAACCATTCCAAAAATGTAAAATTATCAAAACTAAGCAAAATACATACCCCTAATTAAGCTCCAAGTTGCGAAATTTCAAGCTTCAACAATGGAGTTTTCTTCCTCCAACTTTCGGCCAAGAAGATGAACAAGGTATGATCTCTTTCTTCCCACTTGTTTTTATTATTTTATGTTGTATCTAACATTAATTAACAAATATACTAATATAACTTTATATTAAAATTTAAACTAACATAAAATTTGTAGTTGGAGTGGCCCATTGCCGTTCCTTATTATTGATTTTGGGCTAATTCCCCTTTTAGTACATCCACTTAAAAAGCCACAATCAATTTAGTACCTTTCACTTTAGCATGCAACTTTTGCGCTTTTCTCGATTAAATCCTTTTCATCAAATTAAACACTTAAACGACTAAATTTTCCTACAAAACTTTCACACTCACTAAATCACACATAATAAACGCAAAATATAATATTTAAATATTTCTCAGACTCGGATTCGTGGTCCCAAAACCACCGTTCCGATTTGGGTCAAAATTGGTCTGTTACAGTCTAAATTATTCGAAGTGTCAGGCTTTTCTCCTAGGGAACAGGAAGTTTGTCAGAGAAAGCTCACCCAGCTGAGTAGGGGTGAGTATTCGATGGAGTTGAGTCAAATTGAGTCAAAAAATTTCGAGGTAGTCGAGTCGAATCATATTTTAGCAACTGGACTCAATTTGAAATTTTTTTTGATCGAGTCAAAAAATTTCAAGTCGAGGCAAGTTGAGTTAATGAATCCTATTTTATACTAAAGGTTGCGCTTATATGGACCGATTATTTAACTAGTAGATGAAGTAAAATATTATTTAACTACATAAACAATATAATTTACTAAATAATTACATGTAAATAACTATTTTAGGCATGCAAAATAACTGTGCATAACGTTGCAAGATGATCATTGTGGCCATAATTCAAGTCAACTACATAAGCTATTACACTACACGCATAATTACATTTACATATGCATAATTATGTGTCAAGAACTATATTATATGCAAGATAACAAAATGATATACCAAAAGTATGATATAAGGATACATGCCACTATTACACAAAATATGATATAACAAAATGATACACCAAAAGTACGATATAGATGGTTATGGTGTGACGCTCCAAGACTCAAATTCAACAAAATAAATTCAAGCTTCCTATACCAAAAAAAAAAAATAAAAAAAATCAAGAGTTTAACCAATTGTTTTGACCAAATCAGAGCAAATGCAAGGTTGAAGTTTCCAAAAGCATTAACAAAATATTTATTCCAAAAAGTTAAAATCATACTATCTTCAAGCTACATCTTCTTCGAACACTGTAGATAGTACTGACAATTTTGTAACAAAAAAAAAATGTATTCATAAATTATGAAATTATTTACTAGAAAATTAAAATAAACATTCAACTTTGTGAGTTGTAGTTAAGTATGTTGCCATCTTCATGTTCCGATAACTTTGACAATTCTAATAAATATCAAAAGAGAAAAATGCTAGTTAAATCGTGAGAATGTTTATAAAAATAAATAAAATAAGCAATTAACATTTTGGAATAAAGTTAGTCCCTAACCATCATCTATATTTTGAAGTTCCTCCATATACTCCTCAAGGTTGATAAGATCTTTTGATCTTCGAAGCCAATCTCGTGTGCAAACCAAAGCCTCAACCATAAAAGGAGTCAAAGAACTTCTAAAATTATCTAGAACACGTCCACTCATGCTGAAAGCACTTTTGGATGAAACGGTTGAGATAAGAACAGATAACACATCTCGAGCCATTTGTGCAACAATTGGGAATCTTGGACTATTAACTTTCCACCACAATAACAAATCAAATGAATCTGAATTATTTTCACAATCATCTCCCAAATATCTATCCAACTTAGATTTACTTTCCAAGCTAACACGTTGCTTTTTCTTCATATATTGTTGCATGAATAAGCCTATCTTTGGTTTTACTTGATCTATTTCATTTTCACTTGAACTTGGAGCTCTAGTAGGAAAATTAGTTTCAACTTTAACGCTCATGTGATGATTTCCCTCAACAATTGCAGAATATTCATCAAACAAACATTGTAATTTTCTATTAACCATCCTTCTAACGTCATCTGTAATAGTAGGAAAAACCAAATTGACTCTAAATGCAAGAAAAACCATTTTGTGCTATGCGTCAAAGATAACTTGAAACACCCTATACATGGCCTGGTTACCGAGCCCAAATACTAGGACACTACACCACCGTCTCACATCTATTTCATCATAATTGTCACTTTTAGTATACAAGCCTCTTTTATTTTCTTTTATTACTATAGCATTCATGCGAATATTAAGTCATGCAAGCTCAAATTAATGTTTAAACAAGCTGCCAAATGAAAAACAAACATAAAATAGGCATAAATCAAGCCTTGGAAACACTTAGCAAAATTTTCCAATAATGTTACATAGGTATCGATACAATCTCCATGGTATCAATATTTTCTTTAAGTTGTATCGATACCACTTGGAAAATTGATACCAAACTAGCATTCTATTTCTCACCAAATTTCAAAACATAAAAAATTATCGGTACCTTTCTCAAGGTATCGATAAAGTTACCCTGAGTATCAATACTCGGGCCAACGTATCGATACCAAATCCATATTTTGTTTCCCTGCAACATCGAAAATGTAGAGGTAGTGTTTAAAAAGAAAACAAATATCGATACCTCCGCTCCAGACTATAAAATCTCAGCATACTTCAACATTAAAATCATTCAAACTTAATCCCAAACAACATGCTTCAGTCTCCTAGTTAAAGAAACATCAAAATATCCAAAATAATAGGCCCAACATCATATTCAAGTACACATACTTCCAAACAAAAATAGCATGCAGACAACCTAAAAATTGACTTAACAAAATCGATATAAAATCTACCACACTGGCTTATCACATTACCTTTATTCCCCAAACATAAATAAGCATATAACACCTAATAATAGAAGCTAAATAATCTGCTTGGATCACCCTTCGAGACCACACTGCTCATACAGGCACTATGTATCTGCAATAGTTAAGAAGGAGTGAGTGAGCTTAACAAGCTCAGTGAATGCTTAAATAGCCACTATGTAAACAAGTCATTATGCATTAACTAAACAAACATATCTTAAATTCATAACATATTTAACTCTAATATCATATTTCACACATTTAACCACATGATTATTTAAGCATATATCACAACACAAATAAACCATATTTAGTGACTATACTATAAGATAGTTTGGATCTTTAGGTTATGAAATATAATGTGGACTCTATCACCAGATACACGGATCTCCAACACACCAATAATGACTCATAGAGTTGTACATGTCCCATAAGTGTAGCATATAACTAACACTCTCCAACACATCAAACACACATATCCCAGTAAATAGAGCTTAACTCACATTCCCTTATCTCTCTGAAAATTATCCTTAGGCCTCAACGCCCCAAAATCACATCACAAAGGTGAGTACTCACAATCCTATGGCATGTCAACTATATCCAACGGTCTCATAATAACACAAGGCCAAAATATCCACATTATTATCACATATTTACTTACCAATTTTCACAACTATTCACTGTATATTCACACCATTAGCACATTATAAACACTGTCACATGGCATGAATAACAAACGTACATATTTAATATCATGTGGTATGAACAACACACTCTCATATTCACTTTCACATCAGTCATCATAAGCTTACAGCATATGTCATAGCAATCTCATATATGTTCATAATTTTACAATTTCAAAAGCATACATATATCACATTTAATCATAGGCGCGTGAAAACTTACTCACAGAATTTAGAGTAGGGGTTTAGACTACCGCTAAATTTCCAATTACACAATAAATCATCTATGAGTAGTGATTCAAAAACACTCACTGAATATCAACTTTCACTTAAAATCTAGAGCTCGAGCTAGCTCTTCCTCTAACTCGTATAAGGATCTAATGAATCTGAGGCTTCACACAGAACAATCACATAATACACATAGTCAAATGACAGCCAATGACCCTCTTAAACTAACCAAAAACACAAGCCTAAGCTACCTTCTCATGTAACCAAACCCTTTACTATAACAGACTTAAAACGCAAATATCTCAATCCAGACTTAAGCTTTTCGCATGAAACAAGTTTCATTCATCCCCATATTCATCTACGACTAAACACCAACCTTTAAACCACACAAAACTACATATTTCAATGTATCGACATTTTTTGACAAGTTTTGGCCATAATAACTAAAATTCATTAAGACAAGAGAAATCTTTAACAAAACTTTTAAGTAATTTTAGAAACCTTCTAATCAAGTTAAAAAAAGTTGAAAAATGCTTTTAAATCGCATTTTCATCCACAATATCAAATTCCACCATTTATGACCCAATTTTCGGGTTTTAATTAAAACATGCAATTTCATAACTGAAAACTCAATTTTAAATTCTAGATAACATTAAAAGCTAATAGGAAAGTGAATGGTTACCTTTGTTAGAAGATTAAACGTGTTTTGATGCAAATTCAGAAAACCTATGATTAAAGAATATGATGAAATCTATGGAGTTTTTGAGTGCTTTTCTTGGAGATTTATGAAGGTAATGGGCTTGGGAATCATAGGAAATAAAAGTATTATGGTTTCGGAATAAAAAAATCAATTGAAAGATCAAGAGAATAGCAAGGGAAGACAATAGCAAACTTTGGAGAGTAACTATTGTGAAATAAAACTAGGAATGGGGTTTTATTAGTGTCAATTTTAAAAACTGATAAAACTACAACATAAATGCTTATTGTTTTGACTCTGTTACAAATTAGTCCTTTTTCTAAAATTAAGGTATTTAAAACCCCTTTTCATAAATTGATTCAATTCCCTAATAACCATTGTCAAAAACATTATTGAATATCAACCTTATGAAATTCCAAGCACATATAGGCTAAAATTCTTATAATACCCTCGAAACTTCTAGGCTCTTTTTTGGGGTGTTAAATAACTGCTAGATAAATAAGCAGCAAGTTCATCACTTTTGAATCACCTCAATAATACTTCATGTATTTGTCATTCATTTTTGAAGTCATAAACATTATGTCTAAATCTTTACATGTAACACCCCAAACTTGGCCCAGAAGTTAGGCCCGAATTTGATGTGTCATATTAAAGAAAACGTATAAAGGATTTGTGATTAGTACTAAAATAAGTTTTGTTAGAATCAAGAAAAACAAGTTTGATTTGAGACACTTGATAAAATACTACTAACCTTGAAGATTGATTGATAAATCGATAGATTTGAACTAATAATCTTATAAAACGTGACTTTTGAAAACGACACTGAAAATTCGGAGAAGATTTCCGTGTTAAAAATATTTGTAAAAGTTTATTATGAAATCTATTTGTTAATCGATTTTGGAAAACCTTTATTTAGGTTTTTTAAAAAATTTCCATTTAAAATAATTTAAGTAAAATAATAAGTATATCAAACATAAAGCAAATAATAAAATACTCCAGAGGCCTTATTACAGCATAAATCCCAAAATAGTAAAGTGAACGAAAATAGAAATCTAAAGTTTCAAAGTGAAACACCATTTCTGAAGTATGGCCTCCACCGAGTCATCCATGGCCCAAGTCCTCGTCACTGAGCATTACCTACAAGGGTTAAGAAAGAAAGGGGGTGAGTTACAAGAACTCAGTGTGAAATCCCCTCAACGTTATTCACTGGGCCAAAATCTCATTAAGCAATTATTTGGGCCTAAGCCCACATACAATAATAATAATAATGTAATGAATATAACATGAATATGAAATGCAATTCCCAAACCAAACCTAGTTTTCCATCTGCTACACACCACCCGTACCAACCAACACACCTGTGGGGAGCTTTAGTTACCCACCCCGCCAACACACCAAATGTAGGCATTAAGCCATTTATATCAAATTTGTGGACAAGCCACCAGATTAATAGAATTTACTTGGCATAGCCACCAGACAGATTGTGACAGAGTCACCAAATATGTGGCAGAGCCACCAAAATTATATAGCAAAGCTACCAAAACTTCTCTTCATCATTATCCCATCCCATGCAATTCATGTATATGTATCATACATACCAACTCATGATATTTACAAATATAATAACAATAATTAAAAATTCAAAAATTTATGACAAATAAATTGGCCCAATAACACTTTGCAAAATCGGCCCATTAGAACAATATATCAAATCGACCCATTTTATCACATATCCATTCGGCCCATTTAATAACATATCAATTCGGCCCATTTAGTTACATATCAAATTGGCCCATATAACAAAATATCAATTTGGCCATTTGGTCACATATCAAATTGGCCCATATAGAAAATATCAGATCGGCCCATATAGCAAAATATCATATCGGCCCATATAGCAAAATATCAGATTGGCCCATATAGTGAAATATCATATTGGCCCATTAATCAATATGTCTAATCGGCCCATAAGGCAATATGTCAATTCAGTCCATTAAGCAATATCGTAAGGGGCATCTCAGTAATTCGATAATCTTACCCACTAAGGTTATTTTGGTAAGTTGGCCCATAAGGGCATTTTTGTAAATTGGTAATATTACCCACTAAGGGCAATTTGGTAATTTCGCAATCCAGACTTAACTACTAATCTGGGCATAAAAAATTAAACTGTCCATCTGCATCATACTGACTAAATTGACTATAACTTGAGTTAGGAAACTCAAAATCTAAATCCGTAAATTTTCCTTGAAACAAAACTCATATATCTTCTTACAAAAAGTTTTCCAAAATTTTTGTCTTAACCATTTAGTACAGTTTATTCCTTAAAGTTTCCCTTGTTCCACTGTCCAACGATTCTGACCTCTCTTACCCAAAATTCAAATATCTCACTGTAAAGTTTTCATATGTTGTTCCCACTTGTTTCTATTGAAAATAGACTCACTAAGGAATCTTTACATATAAACTATAACTCTTAATTCACTTTGTACAATTTTATATGATTTTTCCAAGATAGATTAGGAAACCATGAAATCATTCAGAATCAGTCTCACTAAAATTAACATATCTTAGAATATAAAATTCCTTTTCCTTCTCTATTTTTTCCTTATCAAAATAGACACAGTAAGCTTTTATTCTATATCTCATTCACTTTCTAATTTCCTTTCTTCAATTTTTCATGATTTTTCAAAAACACGTCACTGCTTCTAACCGAAACTATTTTATTACAAAATACGCTTACCACTACGATCATACGCACGCCCGAGTGATCACGGATGCCGATTTTCTTCGGTATTTCGATCGATTCACAGAATATTTCATACAAACTTTTAGATAGATGTGAGATTACACACCATTTCAAACATATATTCGGAAAGTACGGGATTACACACCTGATTTCGATTTCCTAACGAACCACTCGTCATTGACTTAGAACAATACCAACCAAAAGTTAGCCTCGTATTTCCAAAAGATTTCATATCACTTACCACTATGTCCGAAGGTAGAATATATCGAGTGATTAAGTACCTAAAACATATGGTCGATAAATCATCCTTCAATCCGATTAATACAATAACCAAGGAAGTTATTGAAAAAGACTATGAGAGAGCTTCCTTACTTTGAACAATGAAATTCCCGCTTCACATGATCTTCTTATGGCTACGGTCAATTAAGAGAAGTGGTAGTAATTGGCACTCTGCTATACCACGATTAATCAAAGATTGAATGTAAGTACGGATGAGAAGAAAGGTAGAAAAGAAATGAGAGTTTAGTTTATAGAGAAAATGAAAATTAATATTCGGCTATGTGAAATGATCAAACAAAAGTTTGTGATTAAAAGATGGTGTCAGTTTGAGAAGAGAAAGAATTAGAGAAATGGTTAAAAGAAAAAGAAGATGGGAGGTTGGATGAATGATGAATGTTTCAGCTATCAAGAGGGAGATAAACAAGAGATGAAAATCTTGATCAAACAAAAGAGTAAGAAAATGCACAAATGTACTAGGAGAATTCAGCCAAAGTAAAATGAAAGATGAAAAATATGGTCACCAAGGCTAGTAATTTCGGCACAAAGCAAAAGAAAGGATTGAGAGAAAAAAACACCAAATTGTGCAAAAGTGATTTTTGGCCTAACAATATCAAAAATCCTACCAAAGGACTAAGCAAATTTTGGCTATCACACTATAGCCCCCAAAACCGTCCACATACATGCTCTAAAAGTCAAAAACTTTGCCAACTATCCTTTCCAAACCATTTCCCCTTGAAAGATGCCACATGTTCCCCCTACATTCCCTTTTCCTTTTGATTCCTTTCCCTAACTTCAACCTTGCCTTATTCATTTAGCCACCTTACCAAAAATGATGAAGTCCACCCTTGCCATAATTACTCCTTGACCGACATATTAAATAAGGGAAGCAAAAATAAAAGTCAAGATGCACACAAAGTGATTCGAACTCCTTCCCTCAAGGTACTACAAGTGACGCCATATCCTTTTTACTAATAGCTCAATTATATTAGCTATTTAATCAACTATTTCCATATGCTTAAAAGTCACTTACTCCATCTTCCTAAAGTGCTAAATGCCAAAAATTTTCACTAGGTCCAATTAAACCCGAGACCTCATAGAAACCTTGTAACCTTCCAGATTCACTTAACTAATAAGTCCAATTTACAATAATGCCATTGTCTTATTCTCAAAATTTTAAACATTCCTACGCCCAAGGCCCATTGGGCCCAATCCTACTAGGCCCAATTTTGGGATGTCACATTACAATTTTTTCACCCATTAAGAAGATAATGCACATCTCTGACTACTTCAAAAAAAGTATTAGAGGTGACATGTAATGATCCACACACCTTAAATGTAAGTCCATGAAAAGGCTCAAGCACTATTGTAACTCTTCGAACATTTTCCCAATCATCACATGGGGAGACTCCATATCCAGCACTAAGGTCTAGAAAAAAGGGTCATGATCATCATGAACATAAGCTTCAAACACACATTCATATTTTTCAGCCACATTTAACATCATATAAGTTGAATTCCATCTAGTAAGCACATTTAGACATAAATGAGCCTTAGTATCTACCATTTCTTCTTTTGGCCGACGGTTGAATTTAGAAAACCTTGATGGTGATGCTTTAATATATCTCACAGCTCCTCTAACTAGATCCAAAGATAAAGAAGCGTCCTCAACCCCTTTATGAACAATGAGATTAATAATATGTGTTGCTGTCGCGTGTGAAATGATATACGAATTGTGTAAGTATACATAATGCATCAAGTAATAAAGTGATAAGTGAGATCATCTCCTTAGGGATCGAATTAGGTATATAAATGGTCAAGTTATGATAATGACTAATGTTATGGAAAAAATCGAGTTAAGTACGTAATGGTAAATTGAAATAACTAGGATATATAAGTGCAAAATGTATACTGACTAATATTGGAAAATGTTAAGGCAAAGCAAGAGTAATAATGCAATGGTAATTACTAGAATAACTACTGGAATAAAATGCTAGCAAATAAATAAACAACTAAGAATGCCCTGGTAAAGATACTACGACAAAGGATAAAAGGTCTACGATGTTGATTGGAAGGTTGAGATTACTAAGAATCTGCCCTTCTTTCAATAATGCCTTAGCAAAATTGAACTTAATCTACTACTTAGAAGAGACCTAAAGTGATGTACTTCTTTCGAGAGCAAGATCTCAAGTTACCTGGCCTGTGTCTGTAAGCCTTAGCATGGCACCCTGCACTATTTTGTCTTCATTCTATACAAACACTACTCTATGTCTAGAGTTTGCTGCAAGTATTCAGTAGAATACCCAGTTATATCATTTAATTTTAGTCTAACTAATCCAACATTTTCAGAATTATATTTAATTTATGGGCATGTTGCACACTCATTTATGTCAATGGAATGTACGCATACAATTAGGAAATAAAAGTAATTAAACAAAATAGTAGATTAAATCAAATATATGCTTCAACTATTAAAGAAACTAAAAGTTTCATCATATAATCCCAACCCTATGAGATTTAATTTATGGGTTGGTGATTAAAATTAAAGTTCAAAATAACATCCAACATTGTTTTGATCAATTCAATTAAAGGGAGAACAAATTAAGAAATAACGGAAGAACTTAGGAAGATGGCTGTCACCAAACCAATCCACAATCCTGCAGCACAGTGTCCAGTGGTGGCTGAGAGGTCCTCTTTCCATCTCTACTGAGCCGCTACCCTCTTTTTGTTTCCTTTGGATCTCCACACCCTTTAGGGTTTCCTCCTTTGGCCATTTATACTAATTTCTTCCTAGGATAGCTCCAACAGCCCATGATATCCTCTCCTCTTTTTTAGGAAGATTTTTCTGGTATAAGTAGAGTTGGGCTAAGACTTGTATGCATTGAGTGTTGACTCAGTCATCTTCCTGGATTACCACGGCATACAAGGTTGAAAATTGTCCAACCTTTTACCCCGAAAAACTTTCACTCATTTATTTCTTTCTCTACATCTTGCACTTGCCAAGCAACCAAACACAACCCTTTCACATGCAATTAAAAGTATCTAACATGTAAACACAACCCAAACTCCTAATGTAAATGATAAAAAATACTACTAAAATATTCTAACACGCCACTAAATGTACCTAAGTACAAGCAATTAGCTAGGTCTAAAAGAATGAAATATAACTCTTTTCAAGAGTTATCACACCCCCAACCCTGAGTTATTGCTTGTCCTCAAGTAAACTATGTATAAATACAAATATGCAGTAGTATTGCCAGTGCGTGTACCCATCTTGTACTGTCAATCTATTTGAAGGCTAATATATACATCAGTTCTCAACCATCTTTTCTCGTTTAAAACCTGTTCGAGTTTCAAAGGTTTAATTTAGCAAAGTTAGTGCAAAAAATTTCTCCCTAAAAACAAGATTTTCTAAGTTCCATGTATGTTGTGGCCATAGCAAAATATCTCTTAGCTTACTCAATTCATTTGTTACCTAAACTCGAGTCACTCTTACTCCAATCATACTTGTATAAACCATTTACATTTGTTTTTTCTTCTTCTTATAAGCTAAACAGTACCAAATAGTTACATTGCTGCGGCAAAATAAATTCAACTAAACTAAAATGATTATACTAAAATGATCATACATACTAAATATAACATACAACCTAAATGCACAACACTCCACCAGACCTAATAGACGTATTGTCATCAATGTATGATTAGATATATAAGAGAACAACCAAAATAGAAATTTTTTTACAACAAATGCTATAGCAAAAGAAATGAAATGTAAGATACATGATGCATGAAAGAAATAAAAAATATGAAAAAAATTTTGTGGTGGTAGTATAATCCTTTTCTCATTTTTTCTCCTTCTCAGCATTTAGAGATGTCAATTTTTCGAGCTCTTCCACAATATTTTGAGCAGGTGCTTCAGCAGCATCTTGAGTGGGCTCTTTGGCAGCATTGGCAAATGGGAGTAAGATGCCTAGGAAGACAGGAAATTCTGGCATTAGCTTTGTAAAATTATTTTGTAGGGATTTCCTTAGAGCCAAATCCCTACTCCTCACATAAGCCCAATATTTGGCCAGGTGAACTGCTAGGTTTCAAAAAGGGACATCCTCTACCCTAACTATTTTAAGGAGTGTATTATTTGCTGTTCAAAGGAGCTACAAGAAATTGGAGGTGTTTTTGTGGGAGTATGAGCAGTAGAGGAAGTGGTGGCATGGCTATGCTGAGTTGTCTTGGCAGCATCAGTGCCTTGGATCTTGGGCAAAGATGGTCCTAGTCAGCCCACCCTTGTTAGGGGTGATATCCTCCTCCGCATTGAGGACTCAGGTGGAAAAGTTTAAACTACCAGCATTTTCCCCAGCACATTGATGTACTTCTTGAAAAATGATCCTCTCGACATTAATCATTCTCCCTTTTATAATGGAGTGCAGAAACATCATTCTTTCTTTCAAAATAGTTGTATTGTGTGTAGACGACATAAGTTGGCTCCTCATGAAATGATACCAAATTTCCCAAACACGCTTCAACAAAGAAGTCTCAACAATATAACACTCTTGATTGGAAATAGACCATCATGTTCTTTCGATACATAAATCCTCCAATACCTGGGCTAAACCTTTAGCGATAATACTTTCAGCAAATGGCGTGTGTTCATCATGTATACCTACAAGACTAAATTGTGCATTAATATGGTCTTCATTAAAAGGAATGGAAATACCTCTTACGTAGCTAAAAGGGGAATCTAGAGAGTTGACATAGGTATAAAATTCTCGTACAATTTTTCCTAAAACATCCTCGGGGTGCAAAAAAAAAAAACATTCTACCCATGTTTTTCTACTATGGAGGACACAGATTCATCGTATCCCATATATGGTTCATCTTTAAACAAGAGCCCTTACTCAAAATAGAAAGGATGCTTCATGATGTTGCTATTGTATTTCGTGGCTATGGCACTGATAAATAAAGTCTTTGGCTCAGTAGCACCAACCCTTGATGATTCAGTAGTTTTGGAGGCAGTTTTGACGCGACCTTTATAGAAAACTAGAATAAATCTTGGAGAAAGTAGTGGAAGAAAAGGTAAGAGAGATTGAAGAGAAAATAATAAAAATGAAAACTTTAAAGGATACTTAATAGACATGAGCAGTTGAGGAGAGAAAAATAAGGGAGATAGTGATAACAGTTCAGCAAAAGTGAAATGTGCTAGGGAAGTTGCATGACGTGGAGGAAGAAAAAAGAAAATTAAGAGGATTTTGGGGAAAAAATGTGAAGTGCCGTAATTCATAAACAAAAGTTTGATTGCTCTTCCATGGGCTTACCAAGTAACAAAAATTGGCCTAGCTAACAGAAGAACAAATCTCTCCCTTTGGACTTATATGCCTAGTCATCCTCACGTTACCCATTTCCCATTTTGTCGCAATGCTACGACAAATTTCACTTACTCTACTATGTTCATATTCTTTATTTTGTCTCTAAAAAAATATTCAAAAATAAAAATAGAATTGGAAACTGATAAACCATAATTTATACATATTTTGACCCCATGCTTGGCTTATTTTTGGATGAATTTTCATTAAATTTGATGAATTCGATGCTCCTAATCCTTTAATTTCATGTTTTACACTCAGTAGAGCATAGGGAGTCGAAAAGAATGAGAAACGGGCTAAAAAGGGACAAAATGGGCCTACCTCAAAAATCAACACGACCTGGACTATAGCACACGGGCAAACCACACGGCCGTGTGTGATGAGCAGAATCAAACACAGCCTAAGCTATCGCCCACGGGCATGTCCTTGCCGAACCCAAGTCTAATTCTATTCAGAAAAGACTACTTGTGGGCCAAGAAAGGTGTTCCAAAGCCTATGTAAACACCCTAGGGGAAAACCTAAGAGGACACACAGAGTAGATTGAATAATTTACTCAAAGAAAGCCATCAGAATCATCTCGAGAGCAGGATCTCATTCAAGATTGAAGATCTCCATCAAGTTCCTTAGAAGTTTTTGGGATCTTTATGTCTTGTTGTTTTCTTAATTCTATGATGTTTTGCTTTTACGTTATGAACTAAACTCCCTAAATACCTAGGGAGGATGAAACCTAGATTAATCTTATTATTTAATAAATCTAAATTGCGTGATAAATACTTGTTATTGTTCTTAATTATGTGTTCCCAATCCTTGTTTTAATGTTTTCAGGAATACTAATTCAAGTTTAATGTGCTTATTAAGTGGAACAAAAGCCCTTGTTTAAGAGTAGATCCAACATAATTAAGTGGAGTTGATTGCAACCCTAGAAATAAGATGACATAAATCTGCCGGATTAGAGTCAAATCTAATAAGGGAATCCATAGATCGAGTTAATGCGACGATAGGGGTTTTAATTAGAAAGAGATTTCAATTAATTGACCTAGAGTCAGTTATTTTTAGTCTTGAAAGAGATATTAACATAATTTAGGGATTTCTACGGATCAAGTCAAGTGAATAAATCATTTAATTCAGAGTCAGAATAATAAGTGAAGTCTAGGTGAATTCTTCCTTGGGTATTGTCTTTATCATTGGTTTATTTGATTACTTCTTTCACTCTTTGTCATGTTCACAGTCACTTAGTTAGTTAATTAGTTAGTTAAATTTCAGATTAAAATAAATCCCTTTAAATATTAGGCTAAATAATAGAAAGATAGTTATTACCGGTAATTCTAGTACTTGAGGATACAATATTCCAGACTCACCACAACTATACTACTGTTCGATAGGTGCGCTTGCCTTTTTCAAAATAATTAGTTAGTGTCGAGCTCCATCAAGTTTTTGGCGCCATTTCCGGGGACTAGAATATTAGAAATGCTTAATTTTTATTACTTTAGCCATTTTTTATTTTATCTTTATCACAATTCATTTTTATTTTTATTTTTAATTTACTAACTTTCTTTTATTTGCTCCTGGCAGGTATTTTTGTTTACGACTAGGAGAAACCCATCAGGACCATTACTTTTTGACAGTGAGATAGAAAGCACAGCTCGTAGAAATCATAGGGAAATAAGGCAAAATCTACAATACATAGAGAAAGAGAAAGAGGATAATACTAATACTACAGAAGAGATGGCTGATAATAATCCACTATCCCCTGTGGTAGCTACAAATCCAGTGAATCAAAATCTTGCTCCTCATACTATGTACGATTATGCTAAGCCCAATTTAACTGGGTTGAATCGAGTATTGCTAGAACTTCTATTGCTGCAAATAATTTTGAACTAAAACCTAACACTATTCAAATGATTCAACAGTTTGTTCAATTTGATGGTTTGTAGGATGAGGACCCAAATACTCATTTGGCCAACTTCCTAGAGTTCTGCGACACGTTTAAAATTAATGGCATTTCTGACGATGCCATTCGCCTTTGGTTATTCCCCTTTTGGTTAAGAAACAAAGCTAAACGTGGTTGAACTCGTTACCACGAGGATCAATCACTACATGGGAACAAATGAATGAAAAATTTTTACTTAAATATTTTCCCAGGCTAAAATAGCCAAGTTAAGGAATGATATCTCTTCTTTTGTGCAAATGGATTTAGAAACACTTTATGATGCATGAGAAAGATACAAGGATCAACTGAGAAGATGCCCTCACCATAGGTTACCATTATGGCTACAGGTTCAAACCTTTTGCAATGGTGTGAACCCCTCAACTAGGAAATTGATTGATGCAGCTGCCGGCAATACACTAAATAACAAAACACCTAAGGCTGCCTACGAATTCATTGAAGAGATGTCACTGAATAACTATTAGTGGCAAGTTTTGAGGACGAAGCCAACAAAGGCAGCCGGTGTTTTCAACCTCGACGCAATTACCATGCTATCAAACCAGGTAGAGCTTTTAAATAACAAGATTGATGGTTTGTTTGGTTCTTTACAGGTACATCTAGTGATGTAGTGCGATACGAACGGAGGAGGAGTGGACAATATAGAATATCCGTCCTTCAACCCTAGCATAGAAAGCGAATAGATGAACTATATGGGTAATAATTCTAGACCTCATAATCCCTATAGCAACACATACAATCTAGGTTGGAGGAACCACCCAAACTTTTCATGGGGAGGACAAGAAAACCAAAGACAACAACCCCTCCAGTGTAACACTCCTTGCCCGTGTTCAAGCCGGAACAGGGTTTGAGGCACTACATAGCTAATCTTGCTTAAACATCCAAAAAAGGGTCATAAAATTTTGTTTAACCCCATCGCTCACACAAATTCGACCTAGGAGGCCCTAAACATACTTCCGAGAAGTATCAAAATCTTTTCGGGAACTTTCACCAGTTTGAGGAACTTTTTAATCAAAACAGAGGCCACACGCCCGTGGAGGCCTAGGGACACGCCCATGTGCCCCTAAGGCATGCCCGTGTCTTCCACTCGTGGTCGACACTGACTAAATTCACATGGCCTTGACACGCCCGTGTCACTAACCCGTGTGCCAAACCTTGGAATTCTGAGTTAACCACACAGCCTATACACACGCCCTTGTACCCCAGCCGTGTGGTGATTTAAATTCCAAGTACAATGTGAAGACTTTACACGGCTTGGGTGCACGCCCATGTGCTAGCCGTGCCTCCCACACGGTCTAGACCCATACCCTTGTGTCCACCTATGTGGGCAATTAGTAGGCTATATACCAAGCCCTTGCCACCCTAGAATGCACACATACATACTTCTACTCAAAACAATACAATTCCTATCCCATAACCAGGTCTAAGAACTCATTATATAACATGAAAATAAATCTTTCTAATCTCGGATTAATGATCCTGAGTCACTATTCTGATTAGCCTCTAAATCGGGCTATGACAATTCTTCCCCCTAAGGATTTTCGTCCTTAAAAATTTTACCGGTGAAAAGATTGGGGTATTGGTTTCTCATCGATTCCTCGGACTCCCATGTAGCCTCTTCTATACCGTGCCTTTGCCATAGGATTTTCACTAGGGCTATGCTTTTGTTCCTTAACTGATTGACTTCACGAGCCAAAATTCTAACTGGTTCTTTACCATATGTCAAATTCGGTTGTATCTCTACCTCTGTCGGCACTAAGACATGTGAACGGTCTAAATGGTATCGGCACAGCATAGATATATGAAAGACATCATGAATCTTTTCTAGCTTAGGTAACAAGGCTAACCAATAAGCTACCAGTCGTATCCTTTCGAAACTTCATAAGGTCCGATAAAGCGTGGACTCAATTTGCCCTTCCAACCAAATCTGAGGACTTTTCTCCAAGGTGATACTTTCAAGAACACTTTATCACTGACTTTGTATTCTATCTCTTTCCTTTTTAAATTCGAATAGGACTTCTATCTATCTGAGGCGACCTTCAGGCAGTCAGGTATCACTTTTACTTTCTCTTCAATTTCCATAACTAAATCGACCCCGTGTATCTGTTTCTCTCTGACTTTTGACCAATACAAGGGCGTTCGACACTTATGCCCATACAATGCCTCATAAGGCACCATCTTCAAACTTAACTGAAAGATGTTGTTATAGGCGAATTCCACCAATGGTAAGTATATCTCCCAATTACCGTGGAATTCCAAAACACAACATCGAAGCATGTCTTCAAGTATCTGACTGCCCGTCAGTTTATGGATGGAAGGCGGTACTGAAACTCAATTTCGTGCCTAATGCCTCTTGTTAAAATTTCTAAAATCGTGACGTGAATCTCGGATCTCTATTTAAAATGGTCGACAACGGTACACCATGAAGTCTTACTATCTCAGATATGTACAAGTCTGCCAATTTATCGAGCGAATAGTTGACTCGCACTAGTATAATGTGAGCTGACTTAGTGAGTCTATCAACCACTACCCATACTTCATCTTTCCTCTTGGGAGTCAACGGTAAACCCGTCATGAAGTCCATAGTAATACGGTCCCACTTCCACTCCGAAATCATAATGGGCTGAAGTAAACCCGAAGGTACTTGATGTTCAACCTTCACTTGCTACCAAATCAGCCATTTCAATACAAATTCAGAAATATCTTTCTTCATACCCGACCACCAATACCATCTCTTCAAATCATTGTACATCTTCATGCTGCCCGGGTGTACATTCAAGTACCCGTTATGTGCTTCATGCAAAATTTTACGAATAAGCTCATCATTCCTGGGTACACAGACTCAATCTCAAAATGTTAGACATCCATCAAGATTTACTCGAAAATCTGTCTCAACGCTCCACTCACATAAAACTCTCTTGGCTTGCAAATTGTTATCATCTTTCTGAGCTTCACGAATCTCTTGGAGAAACAATAGTTTAGCCCTTAACTCGGCTAAAATAGAACCATCATCCAACAAGGTGATTTGAGTACTCATGGCTTTTATTGTGAGTAATGATTTTTTGCTCAAAGCGTCGGCGACTGCATTTGCCTTTCCCGGATGGTAGTCAATTACTAACTCATAATCTTTAATCAGCTCTAACCACCTTCGTTACCTCAAATTCAATTCCTTTTGAGTCATCAAATATTTTAGGCTTCTGTGGTCAGTGAAAATTCAACACCTTTTGCCATATAAATGATGCATCCAAATCTTTAACGCAAACAGGATTGTGGCCAACTCTAAATCATGAGTCGGGTAGTTCTTCTCATGCAGCTTCAACTCCATAGAGGTGTATGCAATCACTTTACCCTCTTGCATAAGTACACAACCCAATCCGTTCAAGGACGCGTCACTGTAAACCACAAATTCTCTTCCCGGCTCTGGTTGCACTAGAACAGGAGCCTCAACCAATAGTGCCTTCAGTTTCTCGAAACTCTGTTGACATTTCTCTACCCAAATGAACTTACATCTTTTTGCAAAAGTCTCATCATCGTGGTAGCTATCATGGAAAAACCCTTGACAAAGCGCCTATAATAGCCAGCTAGGCCTAGGAAACTCCTCACTTCAGTTATGCTCCTCGGCAGTTTCTATTCAACAATTGCTGAAATCTTATTTGGGTCGACTCTAATCCTATGTCCCGAGACAATGTGCCCCAAAAACCCCACTTCCTTGAGCCAAAATTTACTCTTACTGAATTTGACATACAATTGTTTTTCTCTCAAAACTTGTAGAACCATACTCAAATGCTCGACATGATCGTTCTCATCTTGAAAGTAGATCAGTATGTCATCGATGAAGACCAAAACAAATCTATCCAAGTACGATCGAAAAATACGATTCATCAAATCCATGAAGATCGCGGGGGCATTCGTTAGACCAAAAGGCATGACCAAAAATTCATAATGGCCATACCTAGTCCTAAATACGGTTTTTGGCACATCCGAGTCCTTGACTCTCAACTGATAGTACCCTGACCTCAAAACTATCATGAAAAATACTGTGGCTCCCTTCAATTGATCAAATAGATCATCGATTCTCAACAACAGGTACTTCTTCTTCACAGTTACCTTATTGAGTTGTCTATTATCTATACATAGTCTCATGGAACCATCTTTCTTCTTCACGAACAAAATAGGAGCACCCCACGGAGAAAAACTTAGCCTCGCGAAACCTTCATCCATTAATTCTTGCAATTGTGCTTTGAACTCTTTTAATTCAGTTGGGGCCATTCTATATGAAGCAATAGAAATAGGGGCAGTACCCGGAGCTAATTTAATCCCAAATTCAATCTCTCTATCCAGAGGTAGCCCTGGTAACTCTTCCGGAAAAACATCTAGGTACTCGCATACTATAGGTACTGACTTAATTTTCAACTCAGTCTCTTTAGTGTTCAACATAAAGGCAAGACAGGCCTCATGCCCCTTCCTTAGATACCTCTAAGCTGACATGGTTGATATCACTATTGTTGACCTATCCAGCTCATCTGATTCAACAAGAATAAAATTACCATTTTCATCTCTCAACTCGATATGCTTCTTCCTGTAATTCACAATTACACCATCGGTAACTAACCAATCCATTCTGAGGATAACATCAAACTTGTCAAACGGTAAGAACATAAGATTGACCGGGAAATAATGACCCTTAATTATCAAATGGCACCCTTTTACAAACTCTATCAACCAACACACACTTGCTTAGGGGATTTGACACTCTTATGATGAATTCGGTAGACTCTATAGACATGCTCATGCTAAAGACTAATGTCATGCATATGTATAAGTGGGTAGATCCTGAGTCAATTAAAGCTATAACACGAGTATTATGGAGAGAAAAAATACCCGTGATTACGTCGAAGGAGGATGCCTCTTCACGAGCATGAATGGCATATGTCCTTGTCGGTGCTCTAGCCTCGACTCTAGTAGCTTACTCTTTAGAAGGATTCTTGCTTCCCATCTCAATCCCCGTGTTTCTCAAAGGTCTTCCTCTAGTGGTACTTCTCGATCTCGTATTCTGAGGCTTTTCTTTCCCGTCCACCTCGGGATAATCTCTGATAAAGTGGTCTAAGGACCAACATTTGAAGTAAGCTTTCTTATTAGCTCGACACTCACCAGAATGGCGCCTACCACACTGAGGGCATTTTGATCTATTTGGTCAGACGTTGCCCACACTAGCAACTGATGTGGTTTGCCCTTTCAATCCCGAGAATTGTTTACCTTTACTTCGGGTTGAAAACCCCACTGAAGTGACTGGTCGAGTAGTGAAATCCCTCAATTTCTTAGATAAAGATTGGTGAGACTTATTTAGTTGTCTCTTCCTCGAGTCACGAGACTCGTACTCAGCTCTTCTCCTCTTTTTAGCCAACTCTTCGGCTTTGCAGGCTCTATCCACCAACACTACAAACTCTTTTAATTTAAGAACTCCCACGTATAGGCGGATATCTTCATGCAATCCATCCTTAAATCTCTTGTACATGATGGCCTCGGTAGACATGCACTCTCGTGCATACTTGCTAAGCCTTACGAACTCCCGTTCGTAATCGGTCACTGACATACGACCTTGCTTTAGTTCCAAGAACTCTTTTCTCTTGTGGTCGATGAACCTCTGGCTGATATACTTCTTCTGATATTCCTCTTGGAAGAATTCCCAACTAACTCTCTCCCTTGGCACCACCGACACCAGGGTGTTCCACCATCGATAGGCTGAATCTCTCAAGAGAGACACCGCACACTTCAAGCACTCCTCAGGCGTGTAGGATAACTCATTGAATACCCGAATGGTATTCTCAAGCTAGAATTCCACTTTCTCTGGGTCATCATCTTTATTCGCCCAAAATTCCTCAACTCCTTGCTTCTGGATCTTATCCACCGAAGGCCTTTCTCTTCTCGCCACCTTAACCACTTGAGGAGCTACTAGAGCGGGTTGAGGGATAGATAGGGGCGGAGCGGGTTGAGCGTTAGGATTTTCTCGAGTAAACTCAGTATACCTGTTTCTTATCATTTGAATAAAGGTTTCTCGAGCCTCTTCCCTATGACTTAAGGTCTCGGGTCTACTATTAGCTGGCGCGGTCCCTTGAGCGGGAGCCTGCGCATTACTCACAGCATCATTGGCTACAGTTCAGTCTGGATCGAAATCTATATACTACATAAAACACAATTTTATACTTCAAGAGCCATCACACTATCATTACTCAAACACTCTTATATATGGCATGTATAGCTAGACTAGTACTTACACTACATTTGTCCTAGATTCGACTAAACCATAGCTCTAATACCAATAAATGTAACACCCCTTACCCGTGATCGAGTTAGAATAAGGTATGAGGCACTACAGAGCTAATCTTGCTTAAACATCCAGAATAAGGTCATAAAATGTTTTTAACCCCATCGCTCACACAAATTCGGCCTAAGACGCCCTAAGCATACTTCCGAGAAGTATCAGAATCTTTCCAATAACTTTCACGAGTTTGAGGAACTTTTTCATCAAAACAAAGGCCACACGCCCGTGAAGGCCTAGGGACACGCCCGTGTTCCCCGAAGGCATGCCCGTGTCTTCCACCGTGGTCGACACTTACTAAACTCACACGACCTTGACACGCCCGTGTCACTAACCCATGTTCCAAACCTTGGCATTCTGACTTAACCACATGGCATACACACACGCCTGTGTACCCCAGCCGTGTGGTGATTTAAATTCCAAGTGCAAGGTGCAAACTTCACACGGCTTGGGTGCACGCCCATGTGCTAGCCGTGCCTCCCACACGGTCTAGACCCATGCCTGTGTGTCCACCTATGTGGGCAATTAGTAGGCTATATACCAAGCCCTTGCCACCCTAGAATGCACACATACATACTTCTACTCAAAACAATACAATTCCTATCCCATAAGTAAGTCTAAGAACTCATTCCAACATACAAGATAATTAAAGGGACATACACTTCATGAATTTCATCTTAATTCAACAAAAGAGTTTTCCAAGTATTTTCCTAACTCATAAGGCCATTTACAAATTGACTTTTACTAACTTACATAGTCAACACTTTGACTAACAATTATAGCTTACAAAATACTTGAGCCCTATACATGCCATACTCAAAATAAGTTTAAAATTATTATACCAAAGTGCTGTCGATGGTGTGATTTCTGAACTCCTACGTCCACCATCCCTGAGTTACCTTGGCAATACTACAAGAAAGAAGGGAATGAAGAAGGAGTAAGCATAAAGCTTAGTAAGTTAGCATTGAAATAAATAGCAATAATAAGCTCATAAAATAATCCACCCACGGTATTAGCTAATCGTACTCGAGTCAAGGCTTCTTGATAATACTTACTTACAATTACCCTTATCTAGCACATATCGTGCCACATATCAAAAATAATTCTTCGTGACTCATTCACGAGTACTTGGATTCACTCATTCACATGACTTAATTATCATTCACATCTCTACTTCTAAATTCATCTACTATCCCACTATTCACAAGGGATAGTCAAGGCGTGTGTTTATCGTCACTACTGTAAGTCTAAAGCCAATGCCACATCCTCGAGGTGGTCTTACATGGAGTCACCTCTAGATGCCAATGCCATATCCCGGATATGGTCTTATATTGGATAACTGCAAAGTGCCAATGCTGTAACAATCTGATTTTGACCCTAATCGGAATGGTGGTTTCAGGACCATGAATCCGAGTCTGATATATATTTAAATATTATATTCTATGCTTATCTTGTATGAATTAATATGTGTGAGAGTTTCGTAGAAAAATTTTATCGTTTAAGTGTTTAATTTAACGAAAAGACTTAATCGCGTAAAGTGTAAAAGTTGCATGCTATAGAGTAAAGTGCTAGAATGAGGATGGCTTTTTAATATGAAGCATTAAATGGGTAAATAACCCATTTTTAAGTTAGTGGGTGACATATGACATGTTTAACCTTAATTTTTATATTGTATAATTATTTATAATAAGGTTATAAAGGTAAATGAATAAATGTCATATATATGTTAAATAAAACATAAAAAAATGGCCATTATCATCTTTTATTTGCTTGGACGAATGTTGAGAAAAGAAATGGGGTTTGGTTTCCTTTGAATTTTGGCAACTTCAATCACAAATTCAAGGTTAGTTTGATTTTAGTTCTTGATAATTTTTATGTTTTTGAGATCATTGCTTCGAACCGTAGCTGACCCATGTTAAAACTTTTAAATCTAAGCATGCTTGATGTTTGGCCATTGTTGTGTTCATGTGTTTTTTGGTGTTAAATGATTTCAGATGAAAGATATGTTAAAGATTAGTATGTTTTGTATTGGAAGTTTTGATGAAATTGAGTATTTAGGGATAATTTGTAAAAATAAAATTTTAGAGGGACTTATTTGTGAAATAAATGAAATAAATGGACTTGTAAGGTCCCTAGGAAGATTCGGCTCTTGAGTAGCATGGGGAAATTTTTTGTATTTTGTGTTTTTTGCAAATAGGACTAAATTGTAAAAATGTAAAACATTAGGGTAAAGTGGTAAATTGCCCATTTATGTGTTTTGGGACTAAATTAAAATGAAATGTACTTGAATGAGCTAAATTTTAATGTGTTTAGATCAAGAACAAAGAAAAATAGATTTGGATCGGGAAAAGATAAAGGTTATCGAATAGCCGGATTACGTGGTTCGTCGACAGTCGAGGTAAGTCCTTAAGCTAAATTATATTAAAGAATTAATTATGAATATGTTTAATGAAGTTAGTTGATAAAATTGAGTATGAATATATGTGTTAGCCGAATGTAAAGGCCTTAAAATGAATTGGATGTGTTTTTGGTAAATGCAATATGAATTAATATGTTCGTTGTGATATGTGAATGTGATTTCCGGAAATGGTTTGTTATTGATGATAGTGTTGAGAAATGTAAATTGATGGATTGATTATATTATTATTTCGGGCTTCGAGCCTAACAGGCCTTGTGCCAGTGAGTTATTCAGGCTTCGAGCCTAGAAGGCCTTGTGTCGGTGAGTTATTCGGGCTTCAAGCCTAGCAGGCCACGTGCCGGTGAAATAATTCGGGCTTATTGCCTAACAGGCTTAATGCCGGTGTTAAATTTTAGACCTTGAGTCTAGCAGGCTTAGTGCCGGTGTATGTGATTCGAGCTAATACCTAGCAGGTTCTATACGGTGTATTGGCACTCTGAGCTCAGATTGTATAACAACAAAGCATAAAATAAATCAAGAAAATCTAAGCTTTTGAAAATGAATCGTACTGATTCGGCTTTGAGGTAAGTGCTTTCTTTCATATATGTAGTATATAATGATAATGAGCTTGTAAAAATGAAGTGATAAATATATGATAGAATGGTGGTTGGAAGATATATGGATGTAATTCGATGTGATGATCAAGTACTCGATAGTGTACGAATGAATAGGAATGTTTGTACATGTATACTTAAGTATATACATATGCGTTGGCATAATTGATGAATGGTGCACTTTGGTGGGAAAAATAAAAGTTGATAGATTAAAAGATATAATGAAATTTGGCAATGGTAAATATGGAAGTTGATATGTGTACTTTTAAATGCTTCGAATTGTAGGTTAAAACGTTTAAATGATTGAAGTTTTATTGTATTTGCTTAAGACTTACTAAGCTAGTGAGCTTATTTTGTGTGTGCTTTTTGTTTTGTTTTATAGTTTTAAATCAAGCTACGGGCATCTGAGGATCGTTGGAACAGTCAACCACACTATCACCCCTTTTGGTATTAAATCTTAGTTTTGAATCGAAGGCATGTATAGGCTAGATTAAGGTTTAGACTAATGACATTTGGTCTTGTGTACATAAGTATAGCCTTACGAAACGGCTATTACTTTTGGCTAAACTTCACTTATGTGTTTCTTGGTATGTTTTAAATCTAGTTCGAAAGCATATATTATGATATATATATATATCGAGAAGTTTAGTTATGAGTCTTTGATAAATCTTTTGAATATGAACGAACATGGAGGTCTAATAAGTTGAATTGGAAATTGATGCACATTAGTTAAAACGAAATTGGAAATATGAGTAACTTTATACATTATATATTTATTTGATGATGAATTGGGTGAATAATGGACATGTTTCTATTGGTATGATCGATGATGAATGTCTTAGTTACACATACATAGGATTTCTTTAAGTGAATTGATCTTGAGACTATCGAATATAGATAAGATATATATATACATTATTTGGTAAGTTATTTATTATGGAACCTATTAAGCTATTGTTCTTTCTAAATTTTAGTATGATAAATATATATGTGATCAAATATGAGTTTAACCAAATGTTATGATTGTTATATAGTTAAAAACTAATGTGTTTGGGTTTGTATGTGTTAATAGTTTTATAAGAGTTAGTAAATTACTTGGAGTATGCTTTAGTCAATCTTTGTGCTTTAAGGTGACATAGTATGTATACCTGTTTATAGTGTATTCGGATTATGATCTAAGTGAGTAATTAATAGTTGGAACATATTTTATAAGGTTATGGAACTAATCTGGTAACGGACACGTATTAGGGTGTTACATTTTATTGGTATCAGAGCTTACGGTTTAGTCGATTCTAAGACTACCGTAACGCATGTGAGTCTAGCCATACATGCCTTTATTGTATATTTGATAGTGTGGTGACTTCTAACATTCTGAAATATGTTTTATATAGTAAATGGACTCTGATCCTGATAGAGCTATAGCAGATGATGTAGAAAATGTAGCACCTGATCGTGCACGAGGATCAGTGCTAATAAACTCTCTACCAGTTACGGGTAGTCATGAAGGGGAGGCTAAACAAGCCTTCTATTAGATGATGAATGAATGGTTTACCCAGTTTGTTCACAATAACCCGACTGTACAACAATCTCCACCCCTAAATAATCCAACTCTGGTACATTCAGCACCCCCGATGATAGATCCAATGAGATCTAGTAGGCCTCCTGTTGATAAAATCAGGAAATATGGGGCCGAAGAATTCAAAGCCAATGATGATGATGATGCAGAGCGAGTCGAGATGTGCCTTGATAATACCATTCGGTATTTGATGAGTTATCTTGTACTTTAGAGGAATGCCTAAAGTGTGCTATATCTCTACTTCGGGACACTGCCTATCACTGGTGGAACACACTAGTATCAGTAGTTTCGAAAGAAAAAGTAACTTGGGATTCCTTTCAGATTGAGTTCCGTAAGAAATACATTAGCCAGAGATTCATCGATCAAAAACGTAAAGAATTTCTTGAATTAAAATAGGGGCGAATGACCGTGACAAAATATGAGCGAAAATTTGTCAAACTCAGCAGATATGCTAGAGAATGTGTTTCTTCTGAAGCCATTATATGCAAAAGATTCGAGGACGGTCTGAATGAAGATATAAAGTTACTCGTGGGCATTCTTGAGATTAAAGAGTTCGTGGTACTAGTCGAGCGAGCTTGCAAAGCTGAAGAGCTCAGAAAAGAGAAAAGAAAGGCTGAGATAGAAGCTAGAGACACTCGTAAAAGAACATTGTGTAAGACTTTCCATTCAACATCTAAGAAGTTCAGAGATGACTTTAACTGACATAAGACTACTCCTGACCTGTCTAGACGAGATCGACTTGCAGTGAGTTCTCGAGCCACTTCAATGGCTAGTGTTGGCAATGTTCAACAGGATCGGATTGAGTGCAAACATTGTGGAAAATGGCATTCTGGGAGTTGTAGATTCCATGATCAGTCTTGTTTTAAATGTGGATTGTCAGATCATTTCATTCGAGAGTGCTCGATGCTAATCGAGCAAAATACGACTCAGAACACTAAACCGAGCAATACGTCAGCACGAGGTAGGCCACCCAGACATTCAGGGAATGTAGGTGGCAGTTAGAGAGGAACGAGGGACATTGTAGTTCGATCAGAGGCTCTAGCACCAACTAGAGCTTATGCTATACGTGCCAGAGAGGATGCTTCTTTCCCTGATGTTATTACCGATACTTTCACACTTTATGATACCACTATAATTACATTGATTGATCCTGGTTCGACTCATTCGTATGTATGTGAAGCTTTGGTACATAGTATGACTCTGTCTATTGAGTCAACTGAGTTTGTGATTCGTGTGTCCAACCCCTTGGGTAGATATATACTCATTGATAAAGTGTGTAAAGGTTGCCCATTGATGATTCGGGATTCTTGCTTTCCGGCCGATTTAATGTTGTTGCCCTTCAACAAATTTGATATAATTCTGGGAATGGATTGGTTAACTTTGCACGATGCAGTGGTGAATTGCAAAAGAAAGATCATTGATTTGAGATGTCAGAATGGTGAGACCATCCGAGTTGAATCTAGTGATTTAAATGGGTTACCTACAGTAATATCCTCAATGTTAGCCCGTAAATATGTGAGAAAAGGATGTGAAGCTTACCTGGCTTATGTGCTGGATAATAAAGTGTCCGAAAAGCAGTTTAAGTCCGTACCAGTTGTGTGTCAATACCCTGAGGTGTTCCCTGATGAATTATTGGGTTTACCGCCAATTCGAGAGATTGAGTTCGGCATTGAATTAGTATCGGGGATGACTCTGATTTCAATAGCTCCGTATCGGATGGCACCTACTGAGTTGAAAGAGTTGAAAGAAAAGTTGCAAGAGTTGACAGATAGGGGTTTTGCACGACCAAGTTTTTCTCCTTGGGGTGCGCCAGTTCTGTTTGTGAAAAAGAAAGATGGATCTATACGAATGTGTATCGATTATCGGCAACTGAATAAGGTGATTATAAAGAATAAATGCCCGTTACCTCGGATTGATGATTTATTTGATCAGTTGAAAGGAGCTTCAGTGTTTTCGAAGATAGATTTGAGATCGGTCGCTATCGATTGTAGTCGAGATTCGATGTGCCAAAGACTACATTCAGGACGAGGTATGACCACTTTGAGTTTCTGGTTATGCCTTTTGGACTTACTAATGCACCCGCTGTATTTATGAATCTAATGAATCGGGTTTTCAGACAGTTTTTGGATCAGTTTGTAGTAGTGTTTATTGATGATATACTGATCTACTCTAAAGATGAAACCGAACAAGCTGAGTACTTGAGATTAGTGTTACAGACTTTACGAGATCAGCAGTTGTATGTGATGTTCAATAAGTGTGTGTTCTGGATGAAGGAAGTCAGCTTTTTGGGGCATGTTGTTTCAGCTTCAAGTAGTCGGGTTGATCCGAACAAAATATGGGCTATACTTGATTGGAAACCACTAAAGAATGTCTCTGAAATTTGAAGCTTTCTGGGACTTGCGAGATACTACAGATGATTCGTTAAAGGTTTTTCCATGATAGCTACACCTTTGACAAAGCTGCTACAGAAAGACGTTAAGTTTGAATGGTCAGAAAAATGTCAGAAAAGTTTTGATGAGTTGAAAGCCCTTTTGACCAAAGCTCCAGTGTTAGTTCAGCCTGAACCGGGTAAAGAATTTATTGTTTATAGTGATGCTTCTTTGAATGGTTTAGGTTGCGTTTTGATGCAAGAAGGCAAAGTCATAGCCTACGCTTCGAGACAATTGAAGCCTCACAAAAGAAATTATCCGACTCATAATTTGGAACTTGCAGCTATTGTTTTCACTTTGAAAATATGGCGTCATTACTTGTTCGACTAAAAATGTCATGTTTATTCAGATCACAAAAGCATGAAGTACTTAATGACTCAAAAAGATTTGAACTTGAGACAACGCAGATGGTTAGAGTTGTTGAAAGGCTATGAACTGGTGACTGACTACCATCGGGGAAAGCTACCGTTGTTGCAGATGCATTAAGTCGAAAATCATTGTTTGCTCTTCGTGCGTTGAACGCACATATGGTTATGTCTGGTGATGGTTCAATTATAGCCGAGCTAAAGGCAAGACCGATATTTATTCAACAAATTTGTGATGCATAAGGAATTGACAAAGACTTGATAGCTAGACGGGTTCAGTGTAGAAATGATGCAGGGTCAGAGTTTCAAATTGGTGCAAATGGTTGTTTGAACTTTAAAGGCCGTATATGTGTTCCAAGGAATGTAGATTTGATTCAGATGATTTTGAACGAAGCCCATAGCAGTTGATTATCGGTTCATCCGGGTAGCTCGAAAATGTATAATGATTTGAAACAGTTCTATTGGTGGCCTGGCATGAAGTGGGATATATCTGAATTTGTTTCAAAGTGCTTAATTTGTCAACAAATAAAAGCCGAGCATCAAGTGCCTTCCGGGTTACTTCAGCCAATCATGATACCTGAGTGGAAATGGGATAGAATCATTATGGATTTTGTATCCGGTTTGCCTACGACATCGAGTAAGAAAGATGCAGTCTGGGTTATAGTGGATCGATTGACCAAATCAGCTCACTTTGTGCCAATTCGTTCAAATTATTCGCTTGATAAACTTGCTGATTTGTATGTGTCACAAATTGTAAGATTACATGGTGTGCCGCGTTCCATTATTTCAGATAGAGACCCGAGATTCATATTGCAGTTTTGGAAGAAGTTGCAAGATACCTTACGTACTAAACTTCATTTTAGTACAGCCTTTCATCCATAGACAGACGGTCAATCTGAACAAACTATTCAGATACTTGAGGACATGTTGAGATGTTGCATTCTTGAGTTTGAAGGTACGTGGGAAAGATTTTTACCTTTGATTGAATTCGCTTATAATAACAGTTTTCAATCGAGTATCAAAATGGCACCATATGAAGCTCTATATGGCCGTAAGTGTCGTACACTATTTTTTTGGACTGAGCTCAATGAAAACAAGATACACGGGGTTGATCTGATTAAAGAGACTAAACAGAAAGTGGCCGTGATTAGGGATACTTTGAAAGCTGCTTCGGATCGTCAAAAGTCTTACGCTGATTTGAAACGTAAAAACATTGAGTTTCAAGTCGGAGATCAAGTGTTTTTGAAAGTTTTTCCATGGAAAAAAGTACTCAGATTTGGTCGAAAAGGCAAATTGAGTCCGAGATTCATCGGACCGTGTGAGATCATCAAACGTATTGGGCCTGTTGCTTATAGATTGAAGTTGCCCTCTGAATTAGAAAAGATACATGACGTATTTCATGTTTCGATGCTTCGTAAATGCAGATCAAATCCGTCACATGTGATCACTCCGTCAGAGGTTGAAATCCGATTCGATATGACATACGAGGAATAACCAATTTGTATTTTAGCTCGGGAAATGAAAGAGTTGAGAAACAAGAGAATTCCATTAGTGAAAGTATTGTGGAATCGACAGGAGTTGAAGAGGCTACTTGGAAGCCTGAGGATTTAATGAGGCAACAATGTCCGACTTTGTTTAACGGTAAGATTTTCGGGGACGAAAATCTCTAAGGGGGAGAGAGTTGTAACAGTCTGATTTTGACCCTAATCAGAACGGTGGTTTCGGGACCACGAATCTGAGTATGATATATATTTAAATATTATATTCTGTGCTTATCTTGTGTGAATTAATATGTGTGAGAGTTTCGTAGAAAAAATTTATCATTTAAGTGTTTAATTTAACGAAAAGGACTTAATCGCGTAAAGTATAAAAGTTGCATGCTATAGAGTAAAGTGCTAGAATGGGGATGGGTTTTTAATATGAAGCATTAAATGGGCAAATAACCCATTTTTAAGTTAGTGGGTGACATATGACATGTTTATCCTTAATTTTTATATTGTATAATTATTTATAATAAGGTTATAAAGGTAAATGAATAAATGTCATATATATGTTAAATATAAAAAAATGACCATTATCATCTTTTATTTTCTTGGCCGAATGTTGAGAAAAGAAATGGGGTTTGGTTTCCTTTGAATTTCGACAACTTCAATCACAAATTCAAGGTTAGTTTGATTTCAGTTCTTGATAATTTTTACGTTTTTGAGATCGTTGCTTCGAACCGTAGCTGACCCATGTTAAAACTTTTAAATCTAAGCATGCTTGATGTTCGTCCATTATTGTGTTCATGTGGTTTTTGATGTTAAATGATTTTAGATGAAAGATATGCTAAAGATTAGTATGTTTTGTATTGGAAGTTTTTATGAAATTGAGTATTTAGGGCTAATTTGTAAAAATAAAATTTTAGAGGGACTCTTGTAAGGTCCCTAGGAAGATTCGGCTCATGAGTAGCATGGGAAATTATCCAAATAGGACTAAATTGTAAAAATGTGAAACATTAGGGGTAAAGTGGTAAATTTCCCATTTATGTGTTTTGGGACTAAATTGAAATGAAATGTACTTGAATGAGCTAAATTTTAATGTGTTTAGATCAAGAACAAAGAAAAATGGATTTGGATCGGGGAAAGACAAAGGTTATCGAATAGCCGGATTATGTGGTTCGTCGACAGTCGAGGTAAGTCCTTAAGCTAAATTATATTAAAGAATTAATTATGAATATGTTTAATAAAGTTAATTGATAAAATTGAGTATGAATATATGTGTTAGCCGAATGTAAAGGCCTTAAAATGAATTGGATGTGTTTTTGGTAAATGCAATATGAATTACTATGTTCATTGTGATATGTGAATGTGATTTGTGGATATGATTCGTTATTGATGATAGTGTTGAGAAATGTAAATTGATGGATTGATTATATTATTATTTCGGGCTTCGAGCTTAGCAGGCCTTGTGCCAGTGAGTTATTTGGGCTTTGAGCCTAGTAGGCCATGTGCCGGTGAAATAATTCGGGCTTATTGCCTAGCAGGCTTAATACCGGTGTTAAATTTTGGACCTTGAGTCTAGCAGGCCTAGTGCCGGTGTATGTGATTCGAGCTAATGCGTTGCAGGTTCTATACGATGTATTGGCACTCCGAGCTCAGATTGTATAACAACAAAGCATAAAATAAGTCAAGAAAATCTATTGAAAATGAATCGTACTGATTCGGCTTTGAGGTAAGTGCTTTCTTACATATATGTGGTATATAATGATAATGAGCTAGTAAAAATGAAGTGATAAATATATGATAGAATGGTGGTTGGAAGATATATAGATGTAATTCGATGTGATGATCAAGTACTCGATAGTGTACGAATGAATGGAAATGTTTGTATAGGTATACTTAAGTATATACATATGCGTTGGTATAATTTATGAATGGTGCACTTTGGTGGGAAAAATAAAAGTTGATAGATTAAATGATATAATGAAATTCAGCAATGGTAAATATGGAAGTTGATATGTGTACTTTTAAATGCTTCGAATTGTAGGTTAAAACGTTTAAATGATTGAAGTTATATTGTATTTGCTTAGGACTTACTAAGCTAGTGAGCTTATTCTGTGTGTGCTTTTTGTTCTGTTTTGTAGATTTAAATCAAGCTACGGGCATCCGAGGATCGTCAGAACGACCAACCACACTATCACCCCTTTTGGTATTAAATCTTAGTTTTGAATCGAAGGCATGTATAGGCTAGATTAAGGTTTAGACTAATGACATTTGGTCTTGTGGATATATGTATAGCCTTACGAAACGGCTATTACTTTTGGCTAAACTTTACTTATGTGTTTCTTGTTATGTTTTAAATCTAGTTCGAAAGTAGATATTATGATATATATATATATATATATATCGAGAAGTTTAGTTATGAGTCTTTGATAAATCTTTTGAATATGAAGCGAACATGGAGGTCTAATAAGTTGAATTGGAAATTGATGCACATTAGTTAAAACGAAATTGGAAATATGAGTAACTTTATACATTATATATTTATTTGATGATGAATTGGGTGAATAATGGACATGTTTCTATTGGTATGATCAATGATGAATGTCTTAGTTACACATACATAGGATTTCTTTAAGTGAATTGATACTAAGACTATCGAATATAGATAAGATATATATATATATATATATATATTGTTTGGTAAGTTATTGATTATGGAACCTATTAAGCTATGGTTCTTTCTAAATTTTAGTATGATAAATATATATGTGATCAAATATGTGCTTAACCAAATGCTATGATTGTTATATAGTTAAGAACTAATGTGTTTAGGTTTGTATGTGTTAATAGTTTTATAAGAGTTAGTAAATTACTTGGAGTATGCTTTAGTCAATATTTGTGCTTTAAGGTGACATAGTATGTATACCTGTTTATAGTGTATTCGGATTATGATCTAAGTGAGTAATTAATAGTTGGAACATATTTTATAAGGTTATGGAACTAATCCGGTAACGGACACGTATGAGGGTGTTACAAATGCCATATCCCGGATATGGTTTTATATGGAATTTCCTATCATGTATCGATGCCATATCCCGAATATGGTCTTATACAATTTTCATATTCATTACAGAAGCCATATCCCGGATATGGTCTTATACGGGATCTCAATTCGGTGCTGAGGCCATGTCCCAAACATGGTCTTATACGGGACCTTATCTCTTTCATATCTCAATGATAGCATTTCTATAATCGATATGGCCCATTAGGACTTTAACATCTCATTCACATTAACTACTCAATTTGGTAGTGCATCACGCATTAATATAATGCCAAGCATTTCTCAACATGCTAATATAAATGTTACTTAAATCGCAAACAAATTTACCTCGATTTCAAAATGAGCTAGCTTGTCGATCTAGCTCGAGACTTTGTTCTTTCCCCGATCAAGGCGAGTCCTCGGTTCTTCTTGCTCTATAATAACAATTTAACTCATTTTAACCACTTTATTAATAAAATAATTTCAAAAATCACGTTTAGGAAAAATTACTATTTTGCCCCTAGACTTTGAAAAAATGATCATTTTGCCCCTAGGCTCGGAAATAAATTCTAATCACATTTCTACCTTCAACAAGCCTAGGTGAATATTTAATGCTCTTAAAGCTATCATAAAAAATCAACATTTCACATATTAATCACAAACTTTATGACCTTTTCATCAAGGTCCAATTAGGTGTTTCCAAGACAACATATTTCACAAAAGTTGTTCATCTACCAACTAAGACTAAATTTCTTCCATAAAAATGTAGCAAACAACTAAGATAGCCCTCATGGTAGAACTCTAAACTTTTCACACTATTTCACAATATTCCCCTCATTTGAAAGCTTAAGCCTTAGGGGTCTCAAAAGTACAATTATTTTCAAGAAAAATTCACTAGAACACTTACTTGAAAGGAGATGAGCGTGCTGAAATTTTTTAAGCTTTCAACCCCTAATTGGCTGTAATTTTTAGTGGGATAGGTGAGCAACAAAGATGGATATCATCTTTTCTTTATTTTGTTACTACTAGTCAAATTAGCCACCAACTATTACTAACTTTGACCAAATTTTGTCCATCTTTGTCTCCCATGATAACCTATGGCCGACCACTCTAATCTTGGGGGTCTAATTGCCTTTTAAAGACCTCCAATTATCAATATATGGCCATTTGGTACTTTTAGCCTATAGAATGGGCGATTTAGTCCTTTTTAGCGATTAAACATGAAATCGCTAAAATTAAAGCACCAAAATTTCTATGCACATATGCTATCATGCTCTAACTCATAATATAACATGAAAATAAATCTCTCTAATCTCGAATTAATGATCCCGATATCACTATTCTGACTAGCCCCTAAATTGGATTGTTACATCCAGGCTTTCAGCCACATTACCAGCTGAAAAAAAAAGGCGAACCTTGAAGAGATGCTTACTAAATTCATCTCAGTGTCAGAAATGCACTTCCAAAACATCGAAATCACACTCAAAAATCAACAAGCGTCAATTCAAGGTTTCGAGAACCAAATAGGATAGCTTGCTAAGCTAATATTTGAATGACCACAAGGCAGTCTGCCAAGCAACACTGAAACTAACCCAAAGAAGCAACTTCATACCATTACTGCTCACGATAATGAAGGGTTAGACGAACCAAAATCGAGGCAAGAAAATGTGGTAGATAAAGGTAAGGTTGAGGTAAGCCATAATAAAACAAAACTGGTAAGTACAGAGTACAAACCTCGTGTGCCATATCCCAATGCGACGAAGAAAGATCGTACAGATGAAAAATTCAGTAAATTTCTTAAACTTTTTAAAAATTACATATTAACTTACTGTTTATTGAAGCTCTTTCGCAGATGCCCAATTCAGTAAAATTTTTAAAAGAGCTTTTGGAAAACAAACGGAAGTTAGATGATGCGCTGCATGTGAAGCTAAATGTAGTTTGCTCAGCAATTTTACAGAATAAACTACCCTGCAAATTAAAAGATCCAGGGAGTTTTACGATTCCTTACTTAATTGGTGGTTTATCTGTTAATAATGCTTCAGCTGATTTAGGGGCAAGTATCAATGTTATGCCTTATAAAATGTTTAAACAGCTAGGTCTTGGGAAACCCAAACAAACATTCAATTGGCTGATAAAATCATTAGATTTCCTAGGGGTATAATTGAAGACGTGCTAGTTAAAATTGATAAATTCATATTCCCGCAGACTTTGTTGTTTTAGACATGGATGAGGATAGTGACGTTCCTTTAATTTTAGGACGAATCTTTTTAGTAACTGCTAGGACCATTATTGATGTTGGTACAGGGGAATTAATACTTCGTGTAGGTGATGACATGATTAAACTCCAAGCACATGATTCTATCAGAATATCTAGTGATTAAGATGATACAAGTCCTGTTAATATAAGTGAACTTAATGTTCAATCATCTTTGTAGGAAATTCCTCAGAAAAAGATGACAAAGCCATGGTATAGCTCTCATATTGAGAAACGAAGGCTCCAGATTGAGGAACTAGATAAATGGCAAACACAATTTAAGGAGAAATTGAAAGTACACGATGAATCAAAGCAGAGCCATGACGAGCCTAAAAATAAAACTAGTCAAATTAAGGTTGGAGACCGATTTCTAATGGATAATGCAGATCCTCGTGTTTCCACTTCTGAATCTAATAGAACAACCCCTTTCACGGTATTTAATATTTTCCCATACGGTACAGACGAGGTAACTCATTCCATGAAACACCCCAAACCTGGCCCACAAGCCTTGACCGGATCTGGCATGCTTCTAGGGAAAAATCATTCGAAACTTATTTGAAGTTTTGCCAAAATTTTGTGTGTTTTTGAAAAACAGTTGATTTGTGTTGATTAGGTGTCAAAACATTTAACATTTATTTTTAATATAAGTTACTTAAACTTTAAAGTGATAAAGACCATACCATACTAAAATAATTTAAAACGCATGGATAATCAGTTTAATACTTATAGCCTTATTACATCAAAACAAATCCAAATAGTCCAAAATACTTAAGTATGGAAAATTCAAAATAAAACAACTTCGAGCTAAGCATGGCCACCATTGAGCTCCCCGCCAGGCCGGTCCATTACCGTGTGTCACCGAAAAAATAATCCCACAACGGGTGAGTCAAAGACTCGGTGTGTAACGACCAACACTAAGTCCCAACAAATTTAGGCATATCGGTTCAAACATGTACAGATAGCAAATATAAGTAATGATGCATTTCAACCCAAACCTAGATTACCATCCGCTACACATCACCCGTACCAACCATCACACCGTGGGGACTACTAAGTCGACCCTCCATTCGCTACACATCATCGAAGGCAGTCGCTGCAGACGACTTGCACATCGCCCTTATAATTTCGTGGCATAGCCACCAGATAATATTTTGTGACATAAGTCACCACATTCAGATATTGTGGTATAAAACCACCAAAGCACTTCCCCTTTCATAATCACCCATGTGCCCCATGTCATACAAATCATGCAAAGATTATGCCACATTCTTTATTTCACATTCTTACCAATATTCACGTATGTGTCATAACAGTTATTCGCAACATTGTAAACATAGTTTTAGAGAATAACGTACCTGAATATGCGGTACCATTGGATGGTACCTTAAGCCATATCTTTCACATTCTTATTAACACATATATTAAATTAAATCCATAAATCTATTAAGATTCAGTGTGGGTTACACACCTGATTTACTTAGCGAGTTCACTGAAATCCCGAAAGTCCCGATCTAATCCTCTAGATCTCAAGTTTCTTTTTGGCACAGTCTACTCAATCCCGAAACTCTCCTTATTCCTGTTGATTGCTCCTAAGAACCAAAGTCAGGAATCGGTCATCACTTAAACTCATAAAATGGCCTATGGCCGAATGTTACCAACCACTTACCTGGCTCGTCAAAATCTCGACATCCTTGCTTGCACCTGAAGTTATCGATATCCCTACTTAACCAATGTTAGAATCGGCTTAAAGCATAAATCTATGAGAATGGCCTTTGGCCGAATACCACTTTGACTTACCTTGATCACTACAAATCCCGAAAGCTTCTCCTTTAATGCTACTTAATGTTGGCTACCTTCACAAGAAACACATATCATGGCACAAGCATATTCGGCTATCCCTAAACCAAGGCTTAATCCTTGATTCAGCACATTTAAAAGAAAGAGAACCCAAACCGATTGCTAGGAGAGAAATACTTACCACTATGCTGTTTACCAATAATGACCAACTTCCTGAAAGATCTCCTGCGTTAGGTTGTACCTCCCTACAATCAGCCTTAACACATTTTAAAGAATCAAAGGGGCCATTCAGCTATGACATAAATCCCAAACGAAGAGGAGTTGCCGCAACCTTACCTTAATAATAGGTCCTTTCGACTTTAACAAAGAATCAGCCCACACTAAGATTGAGATTCGGCTTCAAGGTAGAGATGGTGTTTCAGCACTTTAATGGTGAAGATTGGTAGAGATGTTTCGGCCTTGCTAAAGATGAGAGGGTAAGTTTCGGTTTCTAGGGAGTGAGTGAAAGAGAAATAAGATGTGAAACAAGAAAGGAAAAGATGCACAAATGGTTCCAAACTTTCGGCTTTTGGTCAAGAGAGAAAAAGGGTGAAAATTTCGGCACTCTACTAGAGAAAGAAAGAAGAACTGAAAAGAACCTCTAAACCTCCCTTTAGAAATTCGGCTATGCCTAAAATTGATCACCAAAGAATCCCTTGGCCGGCCAACTCTTCCTCTCTCCATTCAATCCCCCTTTTCACTCTACCTTAGCCGAATCTTAAAGTATTTAACTTGATCTACACTTCATCTTTGAAGTTTCCCTGTGCCGTCCACTACCTCTCCTCCTTGCAGCAAAATAAAACTCTTTTATTTGCTTCCCACATGATTCGAACCTAGGCCCTTCCCCCTTTGCTTGTGGCATCACTTACTAAGGCCCTAAGTGGCGCCTCCAAGCCACTTAAACAAGCCCATTTTAGTGGCATATTTCCCCTACAAATTTTCTCAAGGCCTCTTAGGCTTAGCACCCTCTTTTAAACTTAAAATTAAATAATTTCTAAGGCATTCTCCTACATTCTACTGTTCTCGAAATTCATAAAGCACATTCATAATATACACAGGCATACAAGCACATGCAATTAAGCAAAAATGCACAAGCCCTAATTCCCGGATATTACAGTTCTACCCCCTTAAAATAATTTCGACCTCGAAATTACCTGGCTAGAATAGGTGGGCGTATTGCTGTCGCATTGCTTTTTTCGGCTCCCAAGAAGCTTCCTCCAATCCATGGTTACTCCATAACACTTTGACCAGAGGGATCGACTTCCTCCGAAGCACCTTCACATCTCGTTCTAGAATCTGAATTGGCTCTTCCTCATAAGATAGATCTGGTCTCAGCTCCACCTCTTCAACCAGAACTACATGAGATGGATTCGATCGGTAACGACGTAGCATAGAGACATGGAATACGTCGTGCATCTCCTGCAACTCCGAAGGCAACTCCAACTGGTATGCCACCGGTCCAATTCGCTTCAACACCCGATAAGGTCCTATAAACCTTGGGCTTAACTTCCCTTTGCGACCAAATCTCATTACCTTCTTCCAAGGCGAAACTTTGAGAAACACTTGATCTCCCACATCAAATTCTATTTCCTTCCGTTTGAGATTTGCATACGACTTCTGCCTGTTAGATGCCTCTTTCAACCGTGCACGAATTACCTTAACCTTTTCCTCGAATTCTGCCACAATCTCTGGACCCAAAATCTGACGTTCCCCTAATTCTGTCCAACACGTAGGAGTACGACACTTCCGTCCATACAACGCCTTGTACGGTGCCATTTTAATACTTGCCTGATAACTGTTGTTGTATGCAAACTCAGCTAAAGGCAAATATTCTTCCCAACTTCCTTTGAAGTCTATCACACATCCCCTTAGCATATCCTTTAACACTTGGATTACTCGTTCAGATTGACCGTCGACTGTGGATGAAATGACGTACTGAAGTCCAATTTGGCGCCTAAAGCTTGATGTAACGCCTTCCAAAACTGAGACGTAAACCTCGGATCCCTATCTGAGATAATCGACACCGGCACTCCATGCAACCTCACGATCTCAGCTACATACAACTTTGCTAACTTCTGCAGAGAATAGTCCACCCACACTGGAATGAAATACGCGGACTTTGCCAGCCGATCCACTATCACCCATACCGAGTCCTTCTTAGTAGGCGTAAGGGGAAGCCCACTAACGAAGTCCATGGTAATTCTCTCTCACTTCCACTACAGAATCTGTATTGGCTGAAGCAATCCTAATAGAACTTGGTGGTCAGCCTTAACTTGCTGACACGTTAAGCACTTGCCTACAAATTCGGTAACTTCCCGATTAAGACCAGGCCACCAAAACTGTTCCTTTAAGTCTCTGTACAGCTTACTACCTCCAGGATGCATAGCATAGGGGCTACCATGCGCTTCCTGAAGAATCCTCTGCCTTAACTCCTCATTCTTTGGCATACAGAATTTACCCTTAAAACACAATACTCCATCGCCATTAACACCATAATCCTTCAACTCCCCACTCTGTACTTGTCGTAGCTTAGCACTTAGATTATCATCCGCCAACTGACTCTCTTTCACCTCATTCAACCACGTCGGCTTAACTTGTAATTCTGCCAGTAGACTTCCATCGTCATACAAGCTCAGATGCGCAAACATCGCCCTTAGATCTGACACTACTTTCCGACTTAGAGCATCTGCCACTACATTCGCCTTGCCCAGGTGATACTCTATGGAACAATCGTAGTCCTTTAATAATTCCACCAACCTTCGCTGTCTCAGGTTCAACTCTTTCTGAGTCAGCAGATACTTAAGGCTTTCGTGGTCTGTGTAGATTACGGACTTCTCTCCATATAAGTAGTGCCTCCATACCTTAGAGCAAAGACCACTGCCGCCAATTCCAAGTCGTGCGTCGGGTAGTTAACCTCGTGTGGCCTTAGTTGTCGAGATGCATAAGCAACTACCTTCCCATCTTGCATAAGGACACCTCCCAATCCTGCATGGAAAGCATCACAGTACACTACAAAATCCTTCCCTGCCTCAGGCTGAATCAACACTGGAGCTTTAGTCAAGACTCTCTTAAGCTTCTCAAAGCTCTCCTATTGTTTATCAGTCCATATGAAAGATACCTCCTTCCTTAGTAACTTTGTCAAAGCTGCCGCGATCGACAAGAACCCTTCTACGAACCTTCTGTAATAGCCTGCCAAACTCAAGAAGCTATGAACCTCAGCCACAGACTTGGGTGGTTTCCAATCCAATACTGCCTCAATCTTCCGAGGATCCACCCTTATCCCTTCAGCAGATACCACATGTCCTAAGAATGTAAATTCCTTCAGCCCAAATTCACACTTGCTGAACTTGGCATATAGCTATTTCTCCCTTAATACTTGCAACACAACTCGGAGGTGCTCATCATGTTCTTCCTCAGACTTCGAATACACCAATATATCGTCTATGAACACAATAACAAATCGGTCCAGATAGGGTTGGAAAACTCGGTTCATCATGTCCATGAATGAGGCTGGGGCATTTATCAATCCGAACGGCATTACCAAGAACTCATAATGCCCGTACCTTGTTCGAAAAGCTGTCTTATGTATATCAGCCTCCTTCACCTTGAGCTGATGATATTCTGACCTTATATCTATCTTCAAGAATACTGCGGCCCCCTTAAGCTGATCAAATAAGTCGTCTATTCTTGGCAAAGGGTACTTGTTCTTGATGGTCAGCTTATTCAACTGACGATAATCTATGCACATATGCATAGTTTCGTCCTTCTTCTTCACAAACAAGACCGATGCTCCCCATAGAGACACACTGGGTCGGATAAACCCATGGTCAAGTAATTCTTGGATCTGAGCCTTGAGCTCAACCAACTCCTTTGGTGCCATTCTGTACGGAGTAGTTGACACAGAGTCGCATGCTGCAAAGAAATCAATTTCAATTTCACTTCCCTATCCGGGGGTATTCTAGGTAATTCCTCCGGAAAGACATCCACAAACTCCCTTACGGTTCTAACTCCACTAACTCCCCCTTCTTTCGTATCCAAAGCACTAACGAAAGCCAAAAATGCCTTGCACCCTTTCTGAACCATCTTATCAGCCTTTAATGCCGAAACTACGTTAGACAAGTAGTTTCTTCTTTCTCCTATCATAATTACCGCTTTATCCTCTGGTGACCTTAACTCCATCCGCTTAGCCGCACAATCTAATATAGCCCGATGTTCCACTAGCCAGTCCATACCAAGTATGAGATCAAATTCTCCAAAGGGTAATTCCATTAAGTCAGCAGGAAATACCGCTCCCTGAAGCTCCAAAGGTACACTCCGAAACATCTTATTCACCACTACAGTTTGACCTAATGGGCTTACTACAGTCATCTCCCTACTAGAAAGTTCAGAGGCTATTCCTGGAGTTTCAACTACTCTACATGCAACATAAGAGTGGGTAGAGCCAACATCAATCAAAGCAATGTAAGGTTTGCCAAATATAAGGAACGTACCGATAATGACGTCCGGTGCGTCTCTATCCTCCCTCCAGTGAACTACATATACTAGACCCGGCTGTCTTGCCTCTGTATTATTAACACCTCTGCCCGGGGTTCCTCATCCCTTCCAAGCAGATTACCTCTCGCCCGGTAGAACAACGGCCTCATGGTGGTCTTGTCCTCCTCTTCTAGCCTAGTTAGGACCTTGGCTTACTGGTCGACCCCTTTCTGTTCTTATAGGACAATCATTAATCATGTGGTCCTTGGACCCACACTTAAAGCATCCTCTCGTCTTTTTCCAACACTCCCCCAAGTGCATCTTTCCACACTGGGCACAAGTATGATACTGCCCTCCAGTAGCATCTTGCTAACCTCATGACCCATCAACTCTAGGCCTCTTTTGCTCATTCCTTGAAGGCCTTGATGATCCAAAGCCTCTCTTTTACCTACTTCGGTCTGTATTCTGTGTCACCGAGTCCTTAATCCCTTCGGCTACCTTAGCCTTTTCCACCAACACGGCAAACTCTCGCTCCTACTGTGGAGCTATCAACAATCTTTGATCATCCCTCAGTCTGTCCTCAAATTGGACACACCGCTCATGCTCCATCGACACAATGCCTCGTGCATAACGACTCAGCCTTAGGAATTCTACCTCGTATTTCGCTACAGACTTATTTCCTTGAACCAGCCTCAAAAACGCCTTCCTCTGTGCATCAACATAGCTAGTTCCAATGTACTTCTTCTGATATGCCGCCTTGAAATATTCCCAAGTAAGATCGTCTGGCAAAGACCTTCCGAATCAGGAGCCACTATTCGTATGACTCATCACGAAGTAGCGACACTATCCCTTTCAATTTCTCCTCGGCAGTTAGGTCCAAGTCGTACATAATCAACTTCGTCGCTTCCAACCAATACTCAACCGTATTGGGTGCCACACCGGATACTCCACGGAAAAACTCAGCTCCATTAGCTCGAAGTCACTCAGCTATCGACTTTCGAGCTCCCATTCCTCCGCCTGCTCTAGCCACCCTTTTCAAAACTCACAGCATCGCCTGTGATACTGTATCATCCCCCGTCTGATCCTGATATTCCACATCAGCGGCTAGTGGTGGTGGCATCTCATTTTTAGACCCTTGTCCTGACCTAACGGGCTCTGACACGATCATTCGGCCTCTACCACAGCCACGCACGTTACAACCACGTCTCCTAGAGTTCATACTTCTGAATCGCGTTTATCTGGTTAAAGAATTTTATGAATTAGTTTTTGTTCCACTGATTTATCACGAACAGTCTTATGTTCAATAGTTCTAGGGAGCGGTTCTTTCGATTCCATACACATACAGTCTCAATTTATTCATTCAATCACATCCACGAACTTGCGTTCATTACAGAAAAATGTTGTAGTTGTCATTGTTGGTTGTTTTCCACTACCTAGGGGTATTTTCGTAATTTTATCCTATAAGGGTATTTCGATAATTTTCCAAATTAGGGTATTTGAAAATGTTGCAAAATAGAGACTTTTGGTATCTTTACGAAATTGAAATACTTGGTAAGAAAATTTTAAGGGTAAAATGGTAATTTTATAAGCTAAGGGTATTTTCATAATTTTTCAAACCAGGGGCATTTTGGTAGAAAATTTTTTTTTCGCAAAATATGGTTCCTGGTGAATTTTCAAAACAAGGGTATTTTTAGAAATTTTAATTTGAGGGCACTTCGGTAACTTTCCACACTGAGGGTATTTTGGTCATTTGTACAGGTTAGGGGTAATTTAGTCAATTGCAAACTAGGGGTATTCTGGTCTTCTTTAAATCAAGGGCACTTGGAGTTTTAAAATCATGGTTTAACTTTGAAATTTCACAAAACAGGGTGACGGTCCCTTTCGGGTTTTAATTATTGGGTTTAGCCTGTGGCTGAGTCCTCTTGGTTAGGGTGAACCGTCACTACGCACCAGGTAAGATTCAAGCGGTGAGGAGGTGAGTCACTAGGACGCTTAAATACCAAGCTTCCACTAAATCCAATCCTAGACATGCGCTGTGGTTGCCACACCTTTAACTCTCGGCTGACTCGCACCTGTGTTTGTTTGGTTTGACTTAAAGTTTTATGTATCTTGGTGTTGAAGTAAACTAATCCTGTGGTTTATTATCTCCTAATCTCCTAATCTACGCCCCTATGATTTCCCCATACAAGTCACAGAGGAGTTAGGGTACTTACCAGTGGACTTGGTAGGAGACTCAGTGCCATGCTAGAAAACCCGCTATTTCTTAGAAAATCCAATTTCAAAATAAAGAAAATGTTTTGGGCCCAAAAAGCCCTCAAGGCCGAGTTTTGAACCGGGCTCTGATACCAAACTGAAACACCCCAAACACAGCCTACAAGCCCTGACTGGATCTAGCATGCTTCTAGGGGGAAATCATTCGAAACTTATTTGAAGTTTTGCCAAAATTTTGTGTGCTTTTGAAAAACAGTTGATTTGTGTTGATTAGGTGTCAAAACATTTAACATTTATTTTTTAATATAAGTTACTTAAACTTTAAAGTGATAAAGATCGTACCATACTAAAATAATTTAAAATGCATGCATAATCAGTTTAATACTTATAGCCTTATTACATCAAAACAAATCCCGAAATAGTCCAAAATACTTAAGTATGGAAAATTCAAAATAAAACAACTTCTGAGCTAAGCATGGCCACCATTGAGCTCCTACCGACCCGGTCCATTACTGTGTGTCACCTGAGAAAAAATAATCCGACAACGGGTGAGTCAAGCAGACTCGAAGGTGTAACAAACCAACACTAAGTCCCAACAAATTTAGGCATATCAGTTCAAACATGTACAGATAGCAAATATAAGTAATGATGCATTCCCGAACCCAAACCTAGATTACCATCCGCTACACATCACCCGTACCAACCATCACACCGTGGGGACTACTAAGTCACCCTCCATCCGCTACACATCATCGAAGGCAGTCGCTGCAGACAACTTGCACATCGCCCTTATAATTTTGTGGCATAGCCACCAAATAATATTTTGTGACATAAGTCACCACATTCAGATTTCGTGACATAAGTCACCACATTCAGATATTGTGGTATAAAACCACCAAATCACTTTCCCTTTCATAATCACCCATGTGCCCCATGTCATACAAATCATGCAAAGATTATGCCACATTCTTTATTTCACATTCTTACCAATATTCACGTATGTGTCATAACAGGTATTCGCAACATTGTAAACATAGTTTTAGAGAATAACATACCTAAATATGCCGTACCATTGGATGGTACCTTAAGCCATATCTTTCACATTCTTATTAACACATATATTAAATTAAATCCGTAAATCTATTAAGATTCAGTGTGGGTTACACACCTGATTTACTTAGCGAGTTCACTGAATTCCTGAAAGTCCCGATCTAATCCTCTAGATCTCAAGTTTCTTTTTGGCACAGCCTATTTAATCCCGAAACTCTCCTTATTCCTGTTGATTGCTCCTAAGAACCAAAGTCAGGAATCGGTCATCACTTAAAATCATAAAATGGCCTATGGCCGAATGTTACCAACCACTTACCTAGCTCGTCTAAATCCCAAAATCCTTGCTTGCACTTGAAGTTGTCCATATCCCTACTTAACCACTGTTAGAATCGGGTTAAAGCATAAATCTATGAGAATGGCCTTTGGCCGAATACCACTTTGACTTACCTTGATCACTACAAATTCTGAAAGCTTCTCCTTTAATGCTCCTTAATGTTGGCTACCTTCACAAGAAACACATATCATGGCACAAGCATATTTGGCTATCCCTAAACCAAGGCTTAATCCTTGATTCGGCACACTTAAAAGAAAGTTAACCCAAACCAATTGCTAGGAGAGAAATACTTACCACTATGCTGCTTACGAATAATGACCAACTTCTCGAAAGATCTCCTGCGTTAGGCTGCACCTCCCCCTACAATCAGCCTTAACACATTTTAAAGAATCAAAGGGGCCATTCGGCCATGACATAAATCCCAAACGAAGAGGAGTTGCCGCAATCTTACCTTAATAATAGGTCCTTTCGACTTTAACAAAGAATCAGCCCACACTAAGATTAAGATTCGGCTTCAAGGTAGAGATGGTGTTTCAGCACTTTAATGGTGAAGATTGGTAGAGAGGTTTCGGCCTTGCTAAAGATGAGAGGGTAAGTTTTGGTTTCTAGGGAGTGAGTGAAAGAGAAATAAGATGTGAAACAAGAAAGGAAAAGATGCACAAATGGTTCCAAACTTTCGGCTTTTGGTCAAGAGAGAAAAAGGGTGAAAATTTTGGCACTCTACTAGAGAAAGAAAGAAGAACCGAAAAGAACCTCTAAACCTCCCTTTAGAAATTTGGCTATGCCTGAAATTAATCACCAAAGAATCCCTTGGCCGGCCAACTCTTCCTCTCTCCATTCAATCCCCCTTTTCACTCTACCTTAGCCGAATCTTTAAGTTTTTAACTTGATCTACACTTCATCTTTGAAGTGTCCCTATACCGTCCACTACCTCTCCTCCTTGTACCAAAATAAAACTCTTTTATTTGCTTCCCATGTGATTCGAACCTAGGCCCTTCCCCTTTTTCTTGTGGCGTCACTTACTAAGGCCCTAAGTGGCGCCTCCAAGCCACTTAAGCAAGCCCATTTTAGTGGCATATTTCCCCTACAAATTTTCTTAAGGCCTCTTAGGCTTAGCTCCCTCTTTTAAACTTAAAAATAAATAATTTCTAAGGTATTCTCCTACATTCTACTGTTCCTAAAATTCATAAAGCACATTCATAATATACACAGGCATACAAGCACATGCAATTGAGCAAAAATGCACAAGCTCTAATTCCCGGATATTACATTCCAAATTTGGCACCTTCTAGGTAAATAGTACTCATCTAAAACATTATTTTAACAAAATTGATAGCAGGAATGATGAGTTTCAACTCCACGAACCACCATGATTATGCGAATGAAAGGCGAGTCAAGCTTAGACTCTAAATAAGCACTTCTCGGGAGGCAACCCTAGCACTAACCTCATTAATGTTCATATTTTTTATTTTTAGCACCTAACTAAAAACTAACCAAATTAATAGGCGTAGGTTTCCCTACCGACACGGCCTTGCACATGGGCGTGGCCGTAGTCGTGTGGACACCACGAGTAGGTACATCAGCGTGGTAGAAACTGGGTAAAAATAGGATGAAAATTTTTCCTAAAACATGGGCTGCGATAAAATGTCACGGTCATGCGATGCAGTCGTGGTCGAAACTGACTAACAAATACGGGATGCGATAAACCCACACGGGTGTGCCTTAAGACCGTGGGCGATACTAAGTAAGTGACACCGGCGTACAACACGCCCGTGCCTATAGGTGGTGGTCGAGACTGATACACGCTCGTGCCTATAGGTCATGGTCGAGACTGATTAATTAACATGGGCGTGTGAACCTCTACACAGGCGTGGGAGAAATGAATGAAGCATCACATGGTCATGCGATTCGGCCGTGTGACCCAACACACCCAGGGAGCACGGGCGTGGGCTAAGACTCAGACACGTCCTAAACCAATATTTACAAAACACACGGGCTAAACACAGGGCACACGGGCGTGGGCCGCGACCGTGTGCCACAATTCCTATTTAAACCCATCCACTGTTCATCTCCTCCCCCAAATTTCCCCCTCAAAACTCTAGCCACTCTCTCTCCCAAACATCCTCTCTACTCCTTCTCCCCTACTCCAGCCACCACCTTCTGTGCCACCACTGCCTTATCGACCAGTTCATGCGGCTGTTCCATTAACTGACATATCTGAGCACCTCACTCGTTTCGAGCAATACTGCACTCAACAATTCAATGACAACGCTCAACGATTTGACGGCCTCGAGGCGACTCTACAACAAATTTGTCAGCACTTCCACATATCAACACCACCTCCACCTCGCGAACCATCTGTTGATGAGGACCTTTGAGTCCATTTATTTTTTCTTTTTCTATTAGTTTAATTTTTAAACTCTTTATCTTTATCTTTCTTGTCTTTGATTTATATTAGTATATTTTGATTTCTTTATACCTTTGGCTGTTTATTACCGAGTAACCATAACAAAGTCCATTAATAAAATTCCCTAAAACTTTACTGATGACTCCGCAGTTTCAAAAGGTTCAAGGTGCTACTAATAGAGTATTCTCCCCCACCTTCACCTCTGCTTAGTTCATCATGCTTCTCACTGGACCTATTTCTACAATTTTCACTTTCTAAGGATTTCATCCATAATTCAAGAAGTTTCACCTCCTTCCCTCTCTTATGATTTTCTATTTACATTGCTATTATCTATCTTTGTACATTGATGACAATGTACATCTTAAGTGTGGGGAGGTTATTACTAGAAAATCCCTGAATTATATCTTGTTCTTAAGTATTTTTTTCACATTACCATTAGAATGAAACTTCTATTGACTTATGATTTTTATTGATATGTTTTGGATTAAGTCGTAGGTAATTATGCATTGATTGGTTATACTTTAAGACAGTAGAGAATCAAGAATGATAAGTCTATTTTCAGAATTAATTTTTTTTTAGGTTGTTTCCCTAATTTTAAATATTACTTTGAAGTTTGAAATTTGCAAGGTTGACATCAAAAACCATAGTTTTTGTGAGATTTTGAGCCTTTTAGAGCATATACTTTTCTTGTTCACTTTATTGGTTATGAGTGTGTCAATATTGATTTGTTATTCTAGAACTTGCTTCGATTATGCATGTCGAGACCACACTCTTGATTTGATATACTAAGATGATAAAGGAACCTAGGTTTTAACCCACTTACCCCAAAAAAGCCTACCCTCATAATTAACCCCTAGTAAACCCCTTTGATCCTAATAAAACGTTTCTTGAGTTACCCTTAATATTAAACCAAGACCCATTCTTTTTTATTCATTGAGAATTTTTCCTATTATTTTAGCTCCTTTTTGCCGAGATTTGATTTGAGCAGTTGCATAACTATGTTCTTTATTTTAGTTGTTAAATTCTTTCTTCTTACTGTACGTCTTAAAAAAAGTTGGAAATATATTCATTATTAGTTCTATGTTATTTGAGCTTAAACAGTTAATTTCACAGTTTGAGAAGAAGCTCATGTAACATCTCGATTTTATAGTGGTAGAGATTTAATTCAGCCTCGATTCTAACCCTCTAATTCAGCCTTTATCCACACCTTTAACCCAAGCCCCATTACAACCCTTTTTAAGACCTTTTGATCTGTGTAACATCTCAATTTATAGTGGTGGAGATTTAATTTTCATGCAAGCCTATGGTAATAACTTTTCATGTTTGACTTTTGAGTGCTTAATTTAAACCTTAAACACGTTAAGTGATTTGAGTTAATCTTTAGTGAGGATGCCAATTCTTGTCGACTTTGAATTAAAGGTGATTAATTAGGTAAAGGGAAACACCTATGTTTTTGTGTTATAAAAAAATTGTGACTTTAATTGTTTGAATCTTTAGGACTCTATTAGTTAAATTATCAATGCATGAATTATATGTGAATTATGATAAGGCATTATTGATGAGAATTATGAATTGAGGAAGTTAATTTTAATTTTGAGTTGAGGGTTTTGCTTGAGGACAAGCAAAGGCTTAAGTGTGGTGATATTTGATAAACCATAATTTATACATATTTTGACCCCATACTTGGCTTATTTTTGGATGAATTTTCATTATATTTGATGAATTCGATGCTCCTAATCCTTTAATTTCATGTTTTACACTCAGGAGAGCTTAGGGAGTCAAAAAGAATGAGAAATGGGCCAAAAAAGGACAAAATGGGCCTACCTCAGAAATCAACACGGCCTGGACTATAACACACGGGCAGACCACACAGTCGTGTGTGACGAGCAAAATTGAACACAGCCTAAGCTATTGCCCACGGGCGTGTCCCTGCCGAACCCAAGTCTAATTCTATTCAAAAAAGACTACTTTTGGGCCAAGAAAGGTGTTCCAAAGCCTATATAAACACCCTACGGGAGGACCTAAGAGGAACGCAGAGTAGATCGAAGAATTTACTCAAAGAAAGCCGTCGAAATCATCTCGAAAGCAGGATCTCATTCAAGATTGAAGATCTCCATCAAGTTCCTTAGAATATTTTGGGATCTTTATGTCTTGTTGTTTTCTTAATTCTATAATGTTTTCCTTTTACGTTATGAACTAAACTCTCTAAATACCTAGGGAGGATGAAACCTAGATGAATCTTATTATTTAATAAATCTAAATTACGTGATAAATACTTGTTCTTGTTCTTAATTATGTGTTCCTAGTCCTTGTTTTAATGTTTTCAGTAATATTAATTCAAGTTTAATGTGCTTATTCAGTGGAGCAAAAGTCCCTGTTTAAAAGTAGATCCAACATAATTAAGTGGAGTTGATTGCAACCCTAGAAATAGGATGACATAAATCTGTCGGATTAGAGTCAAATCTAATAAGGGAATCCATAGATCAAGTTAATGTGACGATAGGGGTTTTAATTAGAAAAAGATTTCAATTAATCAACCTAGAGTCAGTTGTTTTTAGTCTTGAAATAGATATTAACATAATTTAGGGATTTCTACGGATCAAGTCAAGTGAATAAATCATTTAATTCAGAGTCAGAATAATAAGTGAAGTCTAGGTGGATCCTTCCTTGGGTATTGTCTTTATCATTGGTTTATTCGGTTACTTCTTTCACTCTCTGTCACGTTCATAGTCACTTATTTAGTTAATTAGTTAGTTAAATTTTAGATTAAAATAAATCCCTTTAAATATTAGGCAAAATAATAGAAAGATAGTTATTACTAGTAATTCTAGTCCCTGAGGATACGATATTCCTGACTCACCATAACTATACTACTATTCGATAGTGCGCTTGCCTTTGTCGAAATGATTAGTTAGTTTCGAACTCCATCAGAAACAATATTAAATAAGTATTAAAAAATAAAAGTAAAACAATTAAAGAAAAGATAGATAAAAGAAATTGTTAGCTCAAACATATCAAAGATTAATGGAGTGCTTGTCTTGATCCACATAGACACCCTCATAGTGTTCTAAGCGTTGCCCATTAAATTTAAATGTGAACCCCATTTTTAAATCTTTGATATTAATAGCTCGATGAAGATACACTTGGGCTACTTCAAAAGGACCTGACCAGTGAGACTTTAATTTACCAAGAAACAATTTAAGCCTAGAGTTAAATAACAACACTGGTTGTCTTAGTTTAAATTGTCGCGACATGATTCTTTTATCGTGCCAAAACTTGGTATTTTCCTTGTACAGCTTAGCATTCTCATATGCTTGTGCCTGGAACTCCTCCATTTCATTAATTCTGACAACTTTTATGGCCAGCGGCAACCCAATCCATGTTTACCTTCTTAATAGCCCAAAATGTTTTGTGCTCAAGTTCAACAGGAATGTGACATGGCTTGCCATAGACAAGCTTAAAGGTGACATCCCTAACGGTGTTTTGTATGCTATACGATACGCCCACAAAGCTTCATCCAATTTGGTAGACCAACCTTTACGAGTAGGATTCACCACTTTTTTTAAAAAATTAATTAATTTCTTTATTCAAAATTTTAGCTTGTCCTTTTGTTTGGGGTGATATGCTATGGCAATATTATGTTTCACCCCATATCGTTGCAAAGCATTAGCTACCTACTTACAATCAAAACAAAACCCCTCATCACTAATAATGGTTCTAGGTGTACCAAATCTTGTAAAAATGTTCTTGTGTAAAAACTTCATTACTGACCTTGCTTCATTAGTAGGAAAGGCAACAACCTCGACCCACTTAGAGACATAGTCCACTGCTAACAGTATGTACACCTTGCCTATTGATGGTGGAAATTGACCCATAAAGTCTACTCCCCATACATCAAACAACTCAATCTCCTGTATACTTTGCAACGACATTTCGTGTCTCCTAGATAGATTTCCTGTTCTCTGACAACAGTCGCATGATTGATATAATTCATGAGCATCCTTGAACAGACTTGGCCAATAAAATCCTGACTGAAGTACTTTGGCAGCAGTCATCATCCCTCTAAAATGTCCTCCGTACGAAACTAAATGAAAATGTTGTAGAATGCTATGTATTTCATTACCAGGAACACATTTCCTAATTATTTGGTCAGCATAATGTTTAAACAAGAAAGATACCCAATAATAGTGTTTGGCATCATGAAGAAATTTCTGGCTTCTCTAACTATTAAGATCAGGTGGCAACACACCACCCACTAAATAGTTCATTATGTCAGCATACCAAGGTAATGTTGTGGCAACTAACAACTGCTCATTTGGAAATTCTTCTTTATAAGTGTATCATGATCACCTTCTTGTTTAGATTCTAACCTCGACAAGTGATCAGCCACTTTATTCTCAGTCCCATTCTGATCTTAAATTTCCAAGTCAAACTCTTATAGCAACAGTATCCACCTAATCAACCTTGGCTTAGCATCTTTATTGTTCATTAGATACTTCATAGCAGAGTGATCTATGTAGACTATGACATTTACACCAACTAGATAAGAACGAAATTTATCGAACGTGAACACCACAACCGATAACTCATTTTTCATGGTGGTGTAAGTCATGTTTCCTATAAAGCTCTGCTAGTATAGTATTTTACCCGCAGTATTTTGTCTTTCCTTTGTCCCAACATGGCTCCCATAGCATAATCACTGGCGTCACACATGAGTTCAAAAAGTAGTGCCTATTTCGGAGCTACTACAATTGGTGCTACTATAAGTTTTTTCTTTAACTCTTCAAATGCTACCAAACAATGTTCATCAAAATTGAAAGGTCTATTTTACTCCAACGAAGTGCACAAAGGTTTAGATATCTTTAAAAAATCCTTAATTAATCTTCTATAAAAACCTATATGACCTAAAAAACTTCTAATACCCTTGACACTGGTGGGAGGTGGCAATTTTTTTATCACTTCAATTTTTGCTTTGTCCACTTCAATTCCTCTCTATGATATCCTATGCACCAGGAGAATTCCTTCATGAACCATGAAGTGGCATTTCTCCCAATTTTAAAAAAAAATTATTTCTTCACAGCGGCATAGAACTAATTCCAAAATTTTCAAACAGTCTTCAAAATCATTCCTGAACATAAATAAATCATCCATGAAGACTTCAAGAAAATTTTCCACCATGTCAAAGAATATGACCATCATACAACGTTGAAAAGTTGCCAGGGTATAACATAACCCGATCGACATCTGTCTGAACACAAAAATACCATATAGCCATGTGAAAGTTATCTTCTCATGGTTTTGGGGGGCTACAGCAATCTAATTATATCCCAAATAACCATCCAAATAAAAAATAAAAATCTTTCCCAGCTAATCTATCCAATATCTGGTCAATGAATGGTAGGGAAAATGGTCCTTCCTAGTTGTCTTGTTAAGCTTGGGATAATCCATGCATACTCTCCATCTCACGACAATGCGAATTGGTATGAGCTCATTGTTGTCATTACTTACCACTATGAAACCTCCTTTCTTGGATACATATTGCATAGGACTCACCCATGAGATGTTTGAAATCGAGTAAATGATGCCAGTGTCAAGCCACTTAATAATATCTTTCTTGACAACTTCTTTCATGATCAGATTCAGTCTTCTCTATTGTTCAATGGAATTTCTAGGGCAATCCTCCAAAAAAATCTTATGCATGCATAATAAAGGGCTAATTCCCTTTATATCAGCCAAGGTCAATCCCAGTGCCTTTTGAAATTGCTAAAGAACATCTAAAAACCTTGCATCTTGCTCGGGTCTCAGCTCCGCAAAAATTACTATCGAAAAAGTATTATTTTTTTCCGAAATATGGATACTTCAAATGTTGCGACAAAGGTTTTAACTCTAGTGTAGGAGGTTCCTCTATAGAAGGTTCAGGAGGATGGGAAGGTCGATTTGATAAACCCAAGGTTTCAAACCTCTTCCCTGGTCTATCTACTATCTACTTGGCTTCCATAAATTCAACGAATTCCTTAAACCTTACTGTATCACTTTACTCAAGTGAGTCTTCGTCACTGTCGAAATTGTTGTGGTAATATCTGGTTAGTTTATCTATTGTTGTTTCTATCAACCCTACTAGCGTGGCATTCATCATTAACATTAGCACATTATAAAGCAGTAAACAGAAAAGGTCTTCCAAGAATAATTTACACTTCTTGGTCAGCTTCATATTCTAAAATAAGGAAATCCGTAGGAAAGATAAATTTATCTACTCTTACCAGCACATCTTCAATTTTACCTTTCGGATGCGTGTAGGATCGGTCAACCAGTTGCAACGTAACCGTCGTAGGTCTTACTTTTCCAATTCCTAACTTCTTGAAAATAAACATAGGCATTAGATTTATACTCACTCCTAGATTACATAACGCCTTACAAACATAATGATTTCCAATTGAAGATAGGATAATTAAACTCCCTGAGTTTTTTAACTTCGGAGGTAATTTATTCGTCAACATTGTTGTGCACCCTTCAGTGAGAGCGACAGTCTCAAATTCTCCCAATCTGTGCTTCTTTGACAATATAACTTTCGTAAATTTATGTAGTTAGGCATTTGCTTCAAAGCTTCAACCAGTGGTATGTTGATATGGAGTTGCTTCAAAACCTCCAAAAATCTTTTGAACTGAATATCCTACTTGGAATTATGAAATCGTTGAGGAAAAGTAAAGGTGGTCGTCCTTCAGACTTCTGGTATTGTTTTGTCGTATCATTCTTATTGACAAAATGTTCTAATCCTGCCACAACATTTTTTTACTTACCCTTTTTAGGTTCAATAAGTTTTTCAGATGACTTTGGGATCTTTACCTAGTTGTTTTTCAAATCATCCTCTCCTACCGTGGCATCTTAAGCAACATCATCAAGTTGAGTTCTACTTCTAAGAGTGATGGCCTTACACTACTCCTTCCCCTGTGATCTTGAATTCTTGGTATCATTTGGCAACGCTCCTTGTGGTCTCAAATTTAAAGCATTCGCTATCTGCCCTACTTGATTCTAAGGAGCTCGGACAAACGCAGCCTAACTTTGAATTACAACATCATTTTTGGCCATAAATTCCTTCAGCAATGCTTCAATAGATGATTATTATTGATGAAATCGACGTCTAGCCTTGATAGACATTTTTCCTCAGCATAGTTTGAGTATAACTAGGTGGTGCATTAATGGCATTCTGTCTTGTTGTATTGTTAAAATTCCTCGCACCTTGATTATTCTAACTAAAGTTCAAATGTTGCTTCCACCCAGGATTATATGTGTTAAACTAGGGGTTATTGTTCCAGTTAAAATTACCCATGTAGCACATGAATGCTGGATTTGATGGGCATTCATCAAACACATAATCTTTACCACAATAAACGCACGATAGTTCAACTGATTTTTTCTTCTAGACTATAGTAGACCTTTTCATTGTTTTAATCAGATTAGCCAGAGAAGATACATGGGTTGTCAATGAAGCAACTGCATCTAGCTCCATAATACCAACAACTTTCTTGCCCGTCCCAACCCTTGTAGTCAGATATTGATAATCATTGTTGGCAATCTTCTCCAAAATCTCATATGCTTCATTATAAGATTTATCCAACAAAGTACCATTGGCGAATGCATCAACTACCATCCTCGTATATGCATTCAGCCTATTGTAGAATATCTCTGTTTGAGTCTAGTGCTGGAATCCATACAACATACATTTCTGAATTAAGTCTTTAAATTGTATCCAAGCTTCATATAGTGTTTCATCCTCTAATTGCTGAGAGGATGTGATGTCATTTTTAAGCTTGGCATTCATATTTGGGGGATTATATCGTACCAAAAACCTCTGACAAATATCATTCCATGATTCTACTATTCTCGATGGCAAAGCATTCAACCATGCTCTCACACAATCTCTTAAAGAATATGGAAATAGTTTAAGTCGGAAAGTGACTTCAGGAACACCCTGTTGCCTAAAAAAGTCACAAACCTCTAGAAAAAGCCATAAATGCAATCTTAGATCTTCAGTGGGCAATCCAACAAACTGTCCTACTATTTGCAACATCTGAAACATTATCAGTTTCAGCTAGAACTACTAAGCCTGTATTTGGGGTCTAATTATCCTTGGATTTTGGTCATCAAAAATTGGCACAACATGTTCTTGAATTTTTCTATCTCAGTCATCTATCACCCCACGAACATGAGGATTGGCACCCTAACCATTCAAATTATCATTCAAACTAGTATCACCCTACGAATAGAAGGATTAGCATCTTGACCATTCAGATTATCATTGAGGCCAAGATCATTCCTATTCCTAGCCATTTTTCACAGTTCTTGTCGGCTTCTTCGTAAAGTTCTTCTGATCTCTAAGTCAAAAGGATATTCTTTATTAGCAGGAATGCCTCTTCTCATGCACTGATGGAAAACCTGTAGAAATTAAATAAACTAACTAAAATAAGTAAAATAACCAAACAAAATTACACCAAATCACCGATCCCCGACAACGGTGCAGAAGACTTGTCACGTACGAAATGATACGCGAATTGCGCAGGTGCACACGTTGGATCAAGTAATAATGTGATAAGTGAGATCATCTCTACAATGATCATGTTAGGTATAGAAATGGTCAGGTTATGATAATGATTAATGTTATGGAAAAATCGAGTTAAGTACACAATGGTAAATTAAAATAAATAGGATAAGTGCAAAATGTATACTGACTAATATTGGAAAATGTTAAGGAAAAGCAAAAGTTAAAATGCAATGGCAATTATGAGAATAATTACGTGAATAAAATACGATTGAATAAATAAATAACTAAGCATGCTATGGAAAAGATACTATAGCAAATGATAGAAGGTCTACAATGTTTATTGGAAGGTTGGGGTTACTAAGAATCTTCCCTTACTTTCAAAAATGCCTTAGAAAAATTGTACTTAACCTACTACTCAGAAGAGACATAAAGTGATCTGCTTCTTTCAAGAACAAGATCTCAAGTTACCTGGCCTATGTCTATAGGCTTAGCACGACACCCTGCACTGTTTTGTCTTCATTCTATACAAATGCTGCTCTATGTCTAGAGTCTGTTGCAGGTATTCAGTAGAATACCAACTTGTGTCACTCAATTTTAGTCCAACTAATCCAACATTTTCATAATTAGATTCTGTTTATGGGCATATTGCACACTCATCTATGTCTAGGGAAAGTATGCATACAATTAGGAAATAAAAGCAATTGAATGAAAAAGTAGATTGAATCAAATATATGCTTCAACCATTAAAGCAAATGAAAGTTTCATCATGTAATCCCAACCCTATGAGTTTTAATTCATGGGTTGGTGATTAAAATTCAAGTCCAAAATAACACCCAACACCGTTTTGATTAATTCAAATCAAGGGAGAATAGATTAAGAAATAATGGAAGAACTTAGGAAGATGGTTGTTGTCAAACCAATCCACAATCCAGTAGCATAGTGTCCTGTGGTGGCTGAGAGGGATTGCCTTTAGCTTCCTCTTTTCATCTTTACTCAGTCACTACCCTCTTATTGTTGCCTTTGGATCTCCACACCCTTTAAGGTTTCCTTCTTTAGCTTTTTATAAGCATTTCTTCCTAGGATAGCTCCAACAGCCCACGATATCCTCTTCTCTTTTTTAGGCAGATTTTTCTAGTACAAGTAGAGTTGGGCTAAGACTGGTATGTGTTGAGTGTTGACTTGGTCATCTTCCTGAATTGCCACGGTATACAAGGCGAAAAACTGTCCAACCCTTTACCCCGACAAACCTTCACTCCTTTATTTTTTTCTCCACATCCTGTACCTGCCAAACCACAAAACATAACCCTTACACAGGTAATTAAAAGTATCTAACATGTAAAAATAGTCCAAAATCCTAATGCAAATGATAAAAATACTACTAAAATGTACTAACACACCACTAAATGTACCCAAGTACAAGCAATTAGCTAGGTCTAAAGGAATGAAATATATCTCTTTCCAAGAGTTATCAGCCGCACATCTCATATGTCTATATTTTCCATTCGCAACACAAGCTTTTTGATGAACCAACTTCTTTCTAAAATAATCAATAGCAATATTCTTAAAATATGTGTTATCAACAGTAATAGCAAAGACCTTCTCAATCCCCCAATCCCGAAGACATTTTTCAAGGGCTTGACCAATGCTCTCACCTCTATGAGCAGAAATTGGGCAAAAATTTTTAATTCTCTTTTGTAACTTCCACTCATCACCTATCCAATGAGTTGTTAGAACCATGTAGGATATCCTTTGCAATGGTTGCTAAGTGTCTATCATCAACGAAATTCTACTTTTCTCCTTTTGAAAAGATTTCTTTAATGTTTTCTTCATGGAATGAAGAAAAAATCAAGACAACCTTTTCTAATTGTCCAACGAGATAGAAGATGAAACCTTGGGCATGCTATAGAAATAAAGAACTTAAAAACATCCCCTTCTAAATTTAGAAGGTAATTCATCCATAATGATCATATGAATCAATGCATTTCTAGTATCATCTTGATTAAACACCCAAGTTGACAAATCTACATTTTCTTGGCTAGATTTTGCAAATACAAGTTCTGCTTGCTTAAGATCAAAGGTATTACCTCTAGGTTTTCTTCAGCAAGTTGTCAAATAGTTATTTAGATTGGTGGTAGAAGCCATGGTTTCCATTGTGTAAGTGGCATCGTAATAATTTCACTTTGCCTTATTCTCTAGATCTTCTGTTGAGTATTTGCTGAAATGTTGCCACCAAGATGCCTTGGTTTGGTCTTTCTTCGATTATTTCCCTTCTTTGTTGTGCGAACAACTGTAGTGGGAGAAGTAGGTGTAGCTTCTTGTAATGCTTTTTTACTTTGGGACTTTTGCGATGATATTGAGTCAATCATCTACAAAAATAAATATAACCAATTAAAATTACAAAATGGTCAAGGGTCATAATTCCATTATACTCATAGATATGTTCCACACAAATAACCATCAATAATTCAAATTAAAACATTCAAAATTAACTCAAAACAAAAAAAAAATGGAGTAACTTACTTATAAAATATGCTAATTTAACTTATCGAATATATCAACGAAACTTATAATTGAGTAAATGTAACAAAGGTTCAAAAAATTTGAGAATAAAAAGACAAATTCTTAAAACTCTTATTTGAAGAGTTGTGGCTCACATAAATAATAATCAAAAGAAGCAAAGTTTACAATAAATAATATAAAAATAGATCAATAGTCAAAGATGAAAGAAGCCATAACACTTATTTTGGGAGATTGGAGTGAGATTTCCATCATCTCAACTAATGTTTATAATGGATAGAGATTAATAAATTATTTTAGCCTGCAAATTCTCATCCACGAATAGAATTTGAAGGAACTAAAATTCCATCACATATGACTTAAATAAATGTAATAAACATAGCATTATTAAGCATCAACACGTTAAAGGTCTGTGATTTCTAGTTTTGGCCAATACATACTTTGTTACAGTAAGATAAATTTGATTAAGTTGAAAACCTTAGTGACAAGTTAGCGTAAAGCGTTTTTTTTCTTTCATGTTGGCACATTTGATGCAATGTGTCTTCGTCCATTTTTCAAACACACTACTGGAAGAATTATGATTCACATGTTGTTTAAGATCAAAAAGTGTGTGCCTAATACTTATCAGAAACAAATAATTCAATTAGTCATGTTCGTTTTCAACTTTAATAAACATAAATACAACAACTCCATCCATGGCATGGTCTTCATTTGGAATGTTGCATTGAAGCAGCTATATCTGTTTCTTTTTGCTTCTGCAAAATTAATTTATTCAAAGAGTTGATTTGTTTAATTTGAATTGGTTTTAATAATATATATATATATATGCATGGCTTAAATGAAGCTACACCTTCAAATAGTGGTTAATTGAACTCTAAATAATAAGAAAGAATAATAGAAACCTAGAAACCTTGACTAGTAAATGCAAACCCTTAAATTCATGAAAGGCAGGCAGACGAGGTGATCTTCAAATAAGAATTTGTTAAATGTGTGATGAGCTAACTCAGTTGGGATTCCCTCTGGCATTGATATTCAAATTCAAAGGTGGAATTTTGATTTTGCTTGCCGTAGGGAGCAACAAGAAGATTCAAAAAGAGCACAGTAATTGTTTTTAGAATGTAAAGGCAAAAACTAAAATATCGTGAGAACCAAATAGAGAACCAAGGAGGAAAAAAAATATACAAGGTTCTATTGTTCTAGAATAAACCTCCCATGTTCTCGACACAAAGCCATTACAAAACCAAACAGAGTATGCCATTACATTACCAAACATGAAAACACTTACTCACACGCACAAAGCCAAAAAAAAAAGTAATAGTCTCACCTTAAACAATTGATGGTGGTTGTGGCCTGTGGAACCGCAGGACAAAACAAGAAGCCAAAAATGGGTAAACAATTGGAAGAGGGCCGTCAAGTGTGTGGAAGGAATCAAAGCTTTTGAGTAAAGGAGAAAGGAAAAATAGGGGGGAATTTGGAACGACGAGAAAGAAAGTAAGTTGTAAGGCTGAGGAAAAGAAATCTTAATTTAAAAATTAGAAGTTATCAAAATGACGTAGTTTTGCCCTTTCTTATTCAGATTTTTAGATAACTCAATTTTTGTAATTCATATCCAAGTTAAACCAAAAAGTTTGAATTTTTTTCGAGTTAATCTGAAAAACTCGAATAACTCGAAATATTTAATTCAAAAATTTAATTTTTTATCAAAATTTTTGAATCGAGTCGAATTTTGCTCAACCCTATTTTTGAGGGTGAAAGTGCCTTTTCAAATGCATATTGAGCACATTATACAGTGCAGAATCTTGATGAAATTATATGACTTCTGAACGCGTGATGAAAATTATTAGTACCGTACAATATGCAATGAATGTGTGCATTCGTAAACAAAATACATAGCATGTATTTTCATTCTCCCTACATAATTCTCCTATAAAAGGGCGTAATTTTCACAGCATAGACACACATCAAGTTAGTATAAAATAGAAAAACCTTGCATCATGGGTGAGAGTTATGTGTATTACTTCAGACAACTCTCTGCTTATTTTTTTGTGTTTATTCATCCAAATCTTGATCGATATTAAAATGATTCAACAAGTGAAATTGTTATATACTACGATGGTCAAATATGTAATACAAAGTTCAGGGTGGTGTTTGTATGAGTGAAGTTTGAGGAATTTGCACTCTATAGTACCATTCAAATGCATGAGATAAGGATCAAAATGGGGAGGAAAGTTGGGGGATCGACTCGGGGAAGAATTACGAGGTTGCAATACATATTTCTTACATCTGTTAACCCCTATACGTATAAGCTATTCGATGTGATTAGCAAGACAAATCTTGAGACGGTCATATCATCGCGCATCTCAAGCAGAAATGTTGTTATTAAGTTATATGTTGAGTTTACCGATGCTGATAGATCTGGCATATCTTCAACCACCGTAGCGGTGAATAAGGGTATCGAAGCTGAAGCAAAAAGTCATACTACATGGTTGTACGATGTGTTTTCTGGCCTCCTTCGAAGCAGTTACAACAATGCTCCTGAAACATCTATGTTCAGACACTCATTGATCTCCAGCTTTAATCTAAACTTTGGGGGTTTGTACCTATCGAGGTATCAGTATAACCCAAATTTAGACACTCGGGTATGACATTCAATCAGTGTATTCAATTTTAACTTCGGTATGGGTCGATGTTATAGGGTGGAAGCAATTGTATCGGGGGATCATCGATGTACATTAGCCATCGACTAGTTGAATATTCTGGCAAGCACATGGTTATAGGAGAACTGATGACTTACTCCTTTCGACGTGGGATGGTGAGGGCACGTCCAACATAGTGCTTAAAGGTGACAATAAAGACACAAAAGAGGAAGGAGATGCAAGTGGCGAAGAAAGGGCTGTGGATGTAAACAAGGGGATGGAGTCAAAACTAGATCCAATCCAATAGTGCGGTTAGGATGGTTCAAAAATGGCACTATTTTCCGAACCAAATGTGATTACAATAGAGCCAGAACCTTGCAAGTTTGATGATCATGCCTGAGACAATGCTTCAAATCCAGATGCATGATTCTGGGTGTATAAACCTCTGCCCCACATGACAAACATCGGCCTATCGATCGACGGTGATTTAGAGTGTTCGTGGCTTCTGTATAGAACACCTGGTCATTCAAGCACATATCATGATGTATGAGTACCGGAAGTTGGAATGGGATACCCCAACAAAGATATTTTTCTTGCTACACAAAAGTGGTACAGCTTCAAGAATGGTGTGAACTACTATGTCACAAGGTCATGTTCCGAGAAATTTGAAAGAAAGCGCACAATAAAGAACAGCAAGTGTAAGTAGAAAATCATGGAGTTTAACTGGAAGAAAATTAGGATATAGACAATAAGGAAGTATCCTGGTCCCCATACCTATGTTGCAATGGGTGTATGTCAGGACCATCCGAGGCTAGACTCTGACTTGATTGTTGAAATTATTCTATCGATGGTGAAGGGTAGTTCCTGGATTCAAATACCAGTTCTAATTGCCGATATACGTAGCCAATACCAATACACTCCAACATACTATAAATTGTGGGTTGCAAAATAGAAGGCTATGGAGAAGTTGCATCACGAGTGAGGGGCTATGGAAATAGTTTCAAGTATTGGATCAGTACGTACCAAGTTCTATAACCGATCTCAAAATGCACTCAGGGTACTACAACAATCAGTTGGTCCATAGGAAAAGAGTATTCCACCAGTTCTTTTGGACCTTTGAGCAATGTAAAGAGGCATTTCAACACTACAAGCCTATGGTCCAAATTGACGGCACCTGGTTGTACGGAAAGGTATCAACATCGTTTGTTGCTCGACATTGCTCAAAAGAGTAAGTAGAATATTCTAGCTATACCGTTCGTAATAACTCACAGAGAAATAACAAATAACTAAGATTTCTTCCTGAGTCGGTTATACATCTTGTGTTTGCCCATGACGACATATGTTTCATATCGCATGGGGACCCGAATTTTTGAATAACTAATCATCACAGAGCCCTATGGGATCGCACTCATTACTAGAACTGCATACAGCATGTGGGTTCCAAATACCACCAAAAATATCCTTCACCAATTGAGAAAGATCTAGTCATCGACATGGGTCTGTAGTTCAAACTACGTATTCATTGCATATCAAATATTTATATCCTCCAGGGTTGATTACTACATGATCCTCGCCTGCTATCGTGTATCTACCACTCTCGCATCCTATGGTTGTGACAATGAGCCACCCCTATAAAATAATGATGCATGCAGTGTTTGGGTCAATATAGGCGTGTAACCATAAAGTGCCCCAAATCTCGGGTACATTGGAAAGGTATCAGCATCGACATTGTTATCGACTACTACATGAGCATCTGCATCAGTATCGTCATCAGTGGCGGTGCATTCATCAACATATGTCCCAACATGGGGTTCAGCATCGACATCTGCATGGGGGTGCAGTATGCGGGGGACATTGTTGCCCTAAAATTGTACCTGCAGGAACAAAAGAACCAGTCATGTAAGGCAGTGGTTCATAGTGCTACGGTGCCTGTGAAAGAAAATATAGGCTTACTGAATTAAACGAGAATAAGTGGAGTGAACTAACCTGGATATTGCGTAGCCACAGGAGGCGCGTCTTTTTCCAGAGCAAATAACAAACCTATCGAGCGACCGCATCCCCTCCTACGATACTATGGCAGTCGATGTTGCCTCCTCGCCTAAATTTTCCTACTCCTCACCTTCAGTGGTAACAGATATGAATTGCAGAAGGCTCTGAACCATGCCAAGTAATCATTAGCTACTACCATGTTCGCTGAGAAAAATGGTTTATGAATAGGTAAGAATTGCATCCTACGATCCCACACCTCGATGTGCTCCCCGTACCGCACCACCTAGTTATTGTTTTCCTTCCCCTGCATGTCCATGTTGTGCAGCTCCTTTAGGTTTCACGGTGGTGATTGAATTCATTGCCTCCAACCGAACTGGTACAACACCCGGTCCGATTCATGCATTTTCACATTTGAGTACACTACCAACAACACATTGGCGTCCCACATCTGTAGATTGTCCAACACCTCTGGCAGGATACAAGATATGGCATTGCTATCGGCGTATGACATCCATTCAAACTGAAAAGAAAATTTTAATTATCATTATGTATGAATTTTTTATTACAAATCATGACGTAATTAATATAGGTTCGACAGAATAAGTAACTAAGCTCGGCTTCTGAGCATTGATCTAACAACAATCTAATAACTTCTAGCTTTTCGAGCAGTCCCATGTAGCTTAGCCTATGTTTCCACCTGTACAAGTGAAATGTTAGTCGAAACATATAATAAAAAAATTTACTATACAGACTATGTATTTGTTAAGAAATAATGTTTACCTCGTCACTAACGAGAAGATGTATGGGTCGGTCACCTTGGGATGTAGAAGTGGTAGTCACCACTAGGTCCAGGCAACCACCGATCGATGCCCGCACTTTGTACCATGGCCCTACACATCTCTCGGTATAATGTGGACAATACAACAGATCCCTAACTTAGTTTTCCGCACTCATTGAAGTCCACTAGATGTAGTAGCCACCTTATGAGCATAAAATTTTGAGATTTTTAGGCATTAAATTATCCCCGATTAACCTCATGATGTATGCTCGGGCATATTGTTATATGACCTTTTTTGCTCGGTCTTCAAGGAGCTTGTCGAAATTATCCTTCAACTAGTTCATCGGTATCCGACCATCTTTGAACTTGTTCAGGACCTTCCCTAACAGTACTGCGCAGAGGTCCATTTTTCCTTGAACGACTGCTGATCCTGTGATGACTTGCCCATCCATCGGTAGACCCAGATGTAGGGCTACGTCCTCGAGTGTGATTGTACGCTCACCTCATGAAAGGTGGAAAGTGTGTGTTTCGGGTCTCCATATTTCCACCAAAGCACTGATTAGTGCCAGAACGAGTTTGTAGCCTCCAAACATGGGAGACACATGTAAGAATTCAGCTGCTTGCAAGTGGCCTCGAATTTCAAGGATCATAGGCTTTCCCATATTATGAATGAAGCCCTCCAGAACACAATCATCCACCTATTTTTTATTCAAACTGCTTGGGCGGTTGAAATATGCTTGTTTTTGAAGCGGATTAAAGAGGCGGTCATTTGTGAAAAATCAATTTTGAACAAAAAAATATGAGATAATTAATAAAAATATTATTTTTAAATGAAAATATTGAACACAATCAAAATGAGAGAGTTGAGAGGGTTGGAGAGAGTTGAGAGAGTTGAGAGAGTTGAGAGAATGATGTGAATGAAATAAACAATGAAATCTGGGGGGTATTTATAGGGTAAAAAAACTTGCTACTAAAATTTTAATTTTTTTAACCTTTCGCACGACAACGTTTAAATAGTCTTTCTTTTTACCGCTGAAGGAAAGCGCGCCCAGCTAGACAAGCTTTCAAGGAAGCGTGTCCAACTAGATGTGCTTTCCTAAAACCTATGCAGAAAGTTCACCCAACTGGATGCGCTTTCTATTTCTTTCTTCTAAAATCGACCTATTACCCTAATTAATTTTAAAACCAGCCTTTAGGCCTAATTTAGCCTTTATTAATTAAATAGTAATTCATGATTAATTAAATTCAAATCTAGAATATTATATCCATTTTAGACCCTTTTATAGGTTATTTAATGACAAATAATTAAAAATGTAAGTGAATTTATCTTTAAAAATTGAGTCAATTATGTAACATCGCTAACCTGTCTTTGTTGCTAGATTAGGGTTATGGGGCATTACCGATCAAACAGAAAACATTTATCATCATAACATTTAATAAATTAGTCTCAAACAGAATCATATCAAACATAAACATTTGGTCCTTGTATCAAGCCTTTGAGACCCTAAAAATAGCTTAGAACCAATTCGAAACTAATTTGAAACAAAATAGAAGTTTTAAGAAAAAGTTATAAAATCATGAAAAAAGGGGGTCACACTGTCGTGTGACATAGCCCAGGCCGTGTAACAATTGAACAAAGGGACACATGGCCGAGTCCCAACCTGTGTCCTCACCCATGTGACTCACTTAGTTAGGTCACACGGTCATGCCGCGATCTGTGTGTTACGTCGTGCAACTCTCTGATTTGCCACACAAGGTCATGTGCCAGGCCGTCTGTTATGCCGTGTAACTCACTAACTTAAAACACTAGGATTTTCCAAATGACATACGGCCGTGTAGCCAGGCCATGTGATCCATAAATTGACCCTAAATTCAAGTCATTTCAATACCATACCATACCTAACTACCCGTTCCATTTGGGCACACATTCGAAGGATTAAAACATCATTCAAACACACCTAAACATACCCTTTCATACATCTTAATTCATTTAACCAATATGACATCTAACGGTGCCACAATTACATCAAAACATCATGGATCAAACAAAAGCAACATAGCTTCTTTTCAAGAATATAACCTAATTAAAAAAACCATGGCAAGTCCCTCAACCTTTAACAGTTTTACAAATTATCCCCCGAGTTAGCTAGATTAAGCTAAAACGAACTCAAAAACATAAAAATCATTAAAAATGGGGCCTAAAATCATATCGTGCAAGAAAAATTCAAATCAAAGCTCTCTCCCCTTCAAAAACTGTGAATTCATCCAACATAAGGCAGAAATGGGGAAGATGATATCATTTACCTAGTTTATTTTAGGTTTATTTACTAAATTACTATTTTACCCTTATTAATAATAAAAAATTTCAAGTAACCCTTGTCCATATTTGTCCACTAACTCTTTAAATGGTATAATTACTATCTTAGTCCATTAGTTTAAGATTTCATAACCATTTGACCCTTGTAACTAATAGAATTCAACTTTTATGTATTTTACAATTTAGTCCTTTTTACCAAATTAGCCATTTAAACTTCAAATTTTCTTAATAAATTCTAATACGACCATAAAATAATCCTATAGACATTAAATAAATAATAAAATAATAATTCACTCGTCGGAATTGTGGTTCCAAAACCACTATTTCTGACACCACTAAAAATGGGTTGTTACAACTCTCCCCCGTAAAGGAATTTTCATCCCTAAAAATCTTACCAAAAAATAGGTTTGAGTATTACAATTACATAGTTTTTTTTATTCCCAGGTAGGTTCCTCGACTCCATGATGTTTCTAAAGAACCTTAACTAATGTTATACGTTTATTCCTTAACTTTGTAACTTCTTGAGTTAATATTCTAATCGGTTCTTCATTGTACATATCTAGCTAAATCTCGACATCAACGATTAAAATTACATGCAAAGGGTCTGACTAATACTTCCATAACATCGACACATGAAATACATTATGTATTTTCTCTAACTCTAATGGTAAAGCCAAACAATAAGCCACTAGCCCAATCCTCTCTATGATCTCATATAGCCCGATGAATCATGGACTAAGCTTCCCTTTTCAGACAAAATAGAGAACTTTTCTCCAAGGCGATACTTTGAAGAACACTCTATTTCCATCTTGAAATTGAATGTCATTTCTTTTCAAATCTGTATATGATTTCTGACGATCAGAAGCAGCTTTCAAACTATCACTTATTACTTTGTCCTTTTCTTCGATTTCTGAAATCAAATCCACACCGAATAGCTTTTTCTCACTCACTTTAATCTAGTATAATGGATTTCAACATTTCCAGCCATACAAAGCTTTTTCAGGGGAGAAAAACCCCTGATAACTATTATTATAGGCAAATTCAACCAGCAGACGAAATTTCTCCCAGCTACTTTCAAACTCTAAAATACAACAACGAAAAATATTTTCAAGTACCTGTATCACTCGCTCAGCTGACCATCGATCTGTGGATGGAATGCTGTAATGAAATACAGTTGACTACCTAGAGCTTCATGTAATTTGTTCCAAAATCGGGAAGTGAACTATGGATCTTTATCAAAGATAATTGACACCGGCACACCATGCATTCTAACAATCTCAGGAACGTACAATTCTGCTAGCTTCTCAAGTGAAAAATACATACGTACTGAAATGAAATGTGTGGATTTAGTCAAATGATCAACAATAATCCAGTTAGCATCTTTCTTTCACGGAGACAAAGGCAATCCCTATACAAAATCTATCATAACCCATTCTCATTTCCATTCTAGAATCATCATAAGCTATAATAGTCTAGAAGGTACATGATGCTCAGCTTTGACTTGCTTACAAATCAAACATTTCGACACAAACTCTAAAATCTCTTGTTTCATACCTAGCCACTAGTAAATCTATTTCAAATCACCATCAATTTTGTTACTACCAGGGTGTATCAAAAAAATTACTACTGTGAGCTTCCTATAAAATCTTCTAAATGACGTCAAAATTCCTCGGAACAAATATTTTATTTCAAAAATACAAACTACAATCAAAATTAACATGAAATTCTAAATCAGGTAACTTTTCAATCTGTCCCAGTTTAGGAATCAACTCTGAGCCACTTTTCTAAGCTTTACAAATCTATTGTAGAAATGTCGATTTAGCTTTTAACTTCACTACAATAGAACCATCTTCAATCAACGTCAACCGAGTGTTCAAAGCTCGCAAAGAAAGTAAGGACTTTCTACTCAAAGCATCAGCAACAACATTAGCTTTTCCTAGATGATAATCAATGATCAAATCGTATCTTTTAGTAGCTCTAACTATCTACGTTGTCTCAAATTCAAATCTTTTTGTGACATCAAATACTTTAGGCTTTTATGATCTGTGAAGATATGAAATTTTATCCGTACAAATAGTGTCGCCAAATCTTTAAAGCAAACAATTGCTGCAAGCTCTAAATCATGAATCAGATAATTTTTCTCCTTTGGTTTCAATTGTTGGGAAGTATAAGCTACTACTTTGCCTTCTTGAATCAAAACGCAACCTAAACCATTCAGTGAAGCATCACTATAGATCACAAATTCCTTTCCGAACTATGGCTGAACTAACACAAGGGCTTCGACTAACAACACTTTCAACTGATCGAAGCTTTGATGACACTTTTTAGACCATTCAAACTTAACATCTTTCTGAGTAACTTCGTCAACAATGTAACAATCATCAAAAATCCTTTTACAAATCTCTAATAATATCCATCTCGACCTAAGAAACTTCTGATTTCTGAAACATTTCTCGGAGTCTTCCAATCTACTATAACTGATATTTTATTAGGCTAAACTCTAATACCTTTTGCCAATACAATGCGTCCAAAAAAATCCAACTTCTCAGAGTCAAAACTCACACTTTCTAAACTTAGCAAACAACTATTTATCGTGCAAAATCTGTAAAATTATTCTCAAATGCTATGTATGCTCATTTTCATCTCTGGAATAGATCAAAATATCATCAATGAATACAACTACAAACCTATCTAGATACGATCAAAATATTTTGTTCATTAAATTCATAAATACAGTAGGTGCATTGGTTAAACCAAATGGCATAACTAAAAATTCATAATGTATATACCTGATTCTAAAAGCAATCTTCGGCATATTCGAATCTTTAACTCGTAACTGATAATATCTAGATCAGAGATCAATCTTTGAAAACACTATCGCACCTTTCAGCCGATAAAAAAAATCATCGATACGTGGCAAATGATACTTGTTCTTGATCATGACTTTGTTAAGTTGTTTGTAGTCAATACATAATCTCATTGACCTGTCCTTTTTCTTAACAAACAATATAGGACCACCCTAAGGAGAAAAACTAGGTCGAAACTTTCAGCTGATCAAACAAATCATCGATGCGTAGTAAAGGATACTTGTTCTCGATCATGACTTTGTTAAGTTGTTTTTAGTCAATACATAATCTCATTGACCCGTCCTTTTTCTTAACAAACAATACAGGACCAGCCCAAGGAGAAAAACTAGGCCGAGCAAAACCTTTGTCTATCAATTCTTGCAACTGTGTCTTTAACTCTTTCAATTTTATAGGTGTCATTCTATACGGATCTATCGATATCAGAAAAGTTCTTGGTACTAACTCAATAGCAAATTAAACCTCTCTAACCAGTAGTAACCTTGGTACCTTTTCTGGGACCACATCCAAGAACTCACAAATAGTCGGAACAAACTCTAATTTCATTTTTGAAGCTCTAGAATCAAATATATAAGCTAAATACGCTTCACAACCCTTTTTGACATATTTCTGAGCCGACATAGCTGAAATCATATTAGTTATACTATCAAATCTATCAGACTCAACTCGACTATATCACCATCCTGACATTTCAATAAAATTTGATTTCGTCTACAATTCACAACAATATCATGCAAAGTTAACCAATCCATACCAAGAATTAAATGATAATAGCATCAAATTAGCCAAAAAGTTGCAATCCCAAATTATGAGGGGACAGCTTCTACAAACATTATCAACTAATACATACTAACCTAAAGGATTCGTTACTTTGATCACAAATTCAGTTGACTCATAAGGTATTTTCTTATCCTACACTAAAGTTGTACACATATATGAGTGCATTGACCTCGGGTCAATCAAAGCATTAATGTAATATCCCTAAACTAGGTCTAGTAGTTTTGGGTATATTTTTAGGGTTTTGAGTGTGAAACTAGGAATTTATAAGGTTTCTAGTAATTTTTAATTTAATTTAGAAGGTAAATTTCATATAAAATCGATTAAACAATAATCTAGAAAATAAAAAAATATTTTTGAATAAATAATTTTAAATATTTTAAATAATTATTAGTAAAAATAATCAATTTGGGTTGAAAAATAACTTTAAAATAATTTTTATTAGGGGTAATTTGAGTAAATTTTAAATATTAATTAAATAGGATTTAATTGTAAAAACAAGGGAAATTTTAGAGTATTTATATGGCAAATAAACCTTAAAATTAAGAATTTTGGAGGGAAATGATTAAATGGTAAAATAAGGGAAATGTGGGAGTGGCCATTTGGCAAATTTTTCAATTCTTAAATTTCTAGTGGGTGGTTTAAGTTTTAAAACTAATGTATCTAGCCTACTTTTCACACATTTTACATCAGATTAGAGAGCTTTAAAATTCATTTTCTTTGCATGATTTTAAAGATCTGTCATCAGAGAATAGATCCAACCAATTTCTTTCTCAAAGTACTCTCTCAATTCACCCGAAATTATTCTCAAAAGTAGCCAAAAATATTCTAAAATTTCTCAAGTTTCTTGAATCAAGATTTTCAATCAATGAATTTAGAGCGAATCAAAGGTAATCTTCAATCCTAAACTTGTTTTTGTGATGATTAGAAATATTTTTACATGATTTGAGAGTCAATTAAAGGATTTTTATCAATTTCATCTTCCTCCAAGAACACATGGTTCTTTAATGGTGGATCTTGAAACAAATCAATGGATGTTCTAACTCAAAATGGATCTATTAAAAGGTTTTTGATCTTATTTATCAAGATTAAATATGATTTGTCAAGTAATTTAAAGAAATCCAAATTTTATCATTTTCATGAATCGATTTTCCAAAATTTAGAGAAATTGATTTAAAGATGAAATTGATGCTTAGTATAAGTGTATTTGTCTAATATTGATGATTGAAAGTGTTTAGGAGGGCTGGAGAGATTGATTTTGCGAGGAATTGAGTTTTTGACTTGATGTTGCAAATCCGATAAGGTATATTTGTGAGAGGATTTCAATTAGTATAGTTAATTAAAATTATTGTTTATTATAGCATTGGAAAGGTGGTAATGTCTACTTTATCTCTGTTGAATCTTTGAATCTTGAAGAGTACAGAGCTAACCAGAATTGCAGCTTGGATTTGCTTGGTTGATCACTTGTTTGTGGTAGAATAAATTGTGTGGTGAGTGTTTCTAAGGGAGATTTGGTAAATTGACCTTCATTTATGTTTAATTAGTAGCTTAATTGATGATTTCAATTGATTAATTATGGTTGATTGACTGATTTTTGCAAGATTGATATTATATGTAAAGAGTTGAATTTTTATTGAATAATGGTAAGTAAGCATTTAAGTGGTTTTGTGCAATTTAATTAGGCTAAATATATTTATGATTAAAGCATGTTTATTGGAGTTTTTTATCATGATATATTGGTGTTACAATTGGTAATTGAACATTGGAAAATGGAAAATGAAATGCTTGCTTTAATTGGATGTTAAATGGCTATGTTACACATAAGCATTTCTGTCACATTAAATTGAGCACAATAATAACTGATTTATATGCTATGTTTGATTGAATATATTGGAAACATGCATGGTAAATCCATTGGATATAGTTGGCATGCCATAGGATTTGTGAGTAGTCACCTTTATTTGTGACATTGTAAACATATGGCTCTAGGTGGACTGATTTATTTGGAGTAGTTAAAGGAGTGTTGAGCATAAATCTCCACTCATTTGGTTACTTGAGGTGCTGTAAGGGAGCATGCGCTTCGGCCCCCTCAACTCGATGGACTGTATTTGATATTTGTAGGAGTTCGGAGATCCTCTTATCCAATGTATGATCACCTGATTAAGACATGAGAAGTGTATGCCAATATATTTCTGTGTGATTATTGTTATATCTTTCGATGCTTGTAAGCCATGAATAATTGAATCTTGATATTGATAAAGCATATGGAAATTAAATTGACATGCTTCATTATTATGGATGATAATTGGTGATTGATTGGATGTGATTTAATCATGATTTGGATGTTGATTTACTAGTCATTTTTATTAATATTCACTTAGCTATTTAAAGATCACACCCTCACAGTTCGTGCAAATAATTGTCAGGCTTGAAGAGCTGAGGAGCTGACCGAGAGAGTTCCAAGAGATTTAAGCTTGGTAGTGACTTTATTACACATTTTAGATATTGTAATTGGGCATTGTGGAACTCCTAGGAATTTGGTTGTAATTGGACTTTAGACTTTGGACATTTTATTTTGGATGGTTTTATAATAATTTTGAGGCATGTTTGAGTTTAATTATTAAATGATTTACGTTGTATTTTTGCTTGATAACACAGTGATTGATAACACGGTGTGTGAGGCATGAAATTTATACTAACAATCGTTTAAATGAAGCTTCCATGGAGTGGTTTACTAGCAACTAAAGTACGCTAGTTGTTTGATTTATTCGGTGTTTGTTATGCATGAAATTGATTGCCTAATTCTATATACTTGAGGCTTAATTGATGTCAATAAATTCAATTGAAGGTGTACATATAAGTATGTCAATTAATTGTAGTTAAATCGGGTTTGAATTTTTATCTTTTCAAACTGGATTCTAATTTGTTTAAGTTACAATTTTGTCTTGAAAATTTATTAGTCTATTTAGAGCCTTAGATGATAAGGAAACTTGGTAAAATTTTAGGATGAGTCCCATAATGGGTAAAAATCTATAGAAACACACTTAATTTATAATTCAGAATAGGTTTCGATAGTTTGTATTTGTTATAATTGAGTCCCTATTAATAAAACTTGAATTAGACATAGTAAACGAACTCAAATTAAGTTGAAAATTTTAGGCATGCATAATTTTGACTTAAAGAAGGTCGGTAAAAACTTAGACCTAAAATCGGGTTAGTTTTACCATAGTGGTAAAAAAAATGCCTTAAGGTTAAATTACCTAGGAAAGTTTAAAATTGGCTCATTATTTGCTTTTACATTAATAATAACTAATACGTAGATAACATTGAGGTGTTATAAGTTCAAGGTGTGTCTTGGGTGGTTGCTAGCCGGAGAGTCACTTAGGTGGATAATATAATGCTTCGAATTTGGGCCAGTCCATCTCGATTGGGTTTGGGGTGTCACAATTAGCATTAGTATCAAAATAGAAAATGTACCAGTAATCACATCAAGTGCCAAAGCTTCCTCACGAGCTTGAATTGCATAATCCCTAACTGGTGCCTAAGCCTCAGATCTAATGATAGAATCTTTCGTTCCACTTCGAATATTACCTGCATTACCACTATTTCTGGATGGTCTCCCTCTCGCAGTTGTGTTACTCAAATGAGTGTTCTGAACTTTCTCTCTATCAGATCTCTTAAGGAAGTCTCAAACGAAATGGTCATAGGAACCACATTTGAAGCACGATCCATCTCTCAATTCACACTCCCCCAAATGTCGTCTATTACACTGTTGACATTTAAGTTTATTATTTCAAACACTTCCCACACTTGCTACAAAGGTAGCCTTAGGTCTCGAACTTGAATGTCGCTTCCCTTTATCTCTTCCCGAGAATCCTACTGAAGTTGTTGTACGACTGGAATTCCTTTGATTTCTTCAATGGAGACGAAAATGATTTTCCCATAGGTCGTTCACTAGTGTCACGAGCCTCGAAATCTACCTTTCTTTTAGCTTTACCAAGTTCTTCTGTTTATGTGATAGATCCACCAAAACCACAAATTCTTTCAATTCTAGAATCTCATCTAATATTTTGATATCTTTATTTAAACCGTCTTCAAACTGCGTACACATAATAGCCTCTGATGGTATACATTCCCGAGCATGCTTGCTAAGTCGGACAAACTCTCTTTCATACTCGGCTACAATTATATGACCCTGTTTCAATTTAAGGAACTCTTTCAGCTTCTTGTCGAGATACGGCTAACTAATATATTTCTTCCTAAATTTCGTCTGAAAGAAATCCCAGTTTATACAATCTTTTGACACCACCGCAATCAAAGTATTCCACCACTGATATGCTGAGTCTTTCAACAAAGATACTGCACATTTTAAACATTCATCGAGAGAACAAGACAGTTCATCCAAAACCCTCACAGTATTTTCTAACCAAAGTTGTTCCATGAAGCTCTTCAACTCCATACTTACGAATTTTATCAACTGGAGGCTTGCTTACACGTACTTGTTCCAAACCTTAAGGAATAAAGGGAACAGGTTGGGGTACGGGAGGGGGTAGAGGTCGTTGAGCCATCGGTTTCATTCTAACAAATTCAAAAACCACTCAGACATCATTTGGAAGAAGGCTTCTTTCGCTTCACTTCCCTGACCCTCAACTACGGGCCCACTATTTGCTGCTCCGTGTACGGAGGCTTGTGCATTACTTTCAACCTCATCGGAATCAACTTGATTGGATGACATCTTTTATCTAAATGAAAACATAATTCAATTTTTGAGTCAGGAGATATCACATTATCACAGGTTATATAATGACATGTATTTTTAGACTCCAAACATGCTACGCTCAGTCTGAGAATTAACTAAGTTGAAGCTTTGATACCACTAAATATAACACTCCTAACCTTTTTTCGTTACCAAATTAGGGTTATGAAGCATTACTGATCAATCAAAAAACATTTATCATCATAACAGGTAATAAATTAGTCTCAAACAAAATCATATCAAACATATACATTTAGTCCCTAAATCGAGCCTTCGAGGACCTAAAAATAGCTTAGAAGCAATTCAAGACTAATTTGAAACAAAACAGAAGTTTTAAGAAAAAGTTAGAAAAATGTGAAAACAGGGGTCACATTGTTGTGTGACATAGCCCAGGCCGTGTAACAATCGAACAAAGGGACACATGGCCATGTCCTAGCCCATGTCCTCCCCTGTGTAACTCATTGAGTTGGGTAACACGGTCGTGTCGCAAGTCATGTAACTCACAACTTGCCACACACGGTTGTGTTCCAGGCTGTGTGCTAGGCCATGTAACTCATGACTTAAAACACTAGGATTTTTCAAATGACACATGGCCGTGTGACAGCCCGTGTCCCAGACCATGTGATCCATAAATTGACCCTAAATTCAAGCCATTTCAGTACCTTATCATACCTAGCTAACTGTTCCATTTGGGCATACATTCAAGGGATTAAAACATCATTCAAACATACTTGAACATACCATTTCATACATCTTAATTCATCTAACCAATATGCCATTCAAAGGCACCACAATTTCATCAAAACATCATGGATCAAAGCAAAATAACATAGCTACTTTTCAAGCATATAACCTAATTCAAAAACAACCATGGCAAGTCCTTTAACCTTTAACAGTTTTACAAATTAACCCCCGGGCTAGCTAGATTAAGCTAAAACAAATTCAAAAACATAAAATAATTAAAAACGAGGCATAAAATCATATGTGCAAGAAGAAATTCAAATCAAAGCTCTCTCCCCTTCAATAATGGTGAATTTGGCCAACATAAGGAAGAAATGGGGAAGATAATATCATTTACATAGTTTATTTTAGGTTTATTTACTAAATTACCATTTATCCTTCTTAATAATAAAAAATTTCAAGTAAACCTTGTTCATATTTTTCCAGTAACTCTTTATATGGTATGATTACTATTTTAGTCCATTAGTTTAAGATTTCATAACAATTTGACCCTTTTTGTAACAGCCCTAACCTGTATCCGACGCCAGACTAGGGTTAGAGGCATTATCGGACAGATCGGAAACATTTACAGAAATTTTATACATTCATTCATCATTCTCAAGTATAATGTCCCTTAATTTGAGTCACCGAGACCCTAAACATGCTTATAAATTGAGTCGGGACTAAACTATAATACATTTAAAATTTCATGATAAATTAAAGCTTTTCTAAAATACAGGGGATACACGCCTGTGGGGGTAGGCCGTGCCTCACCCACGGCTTCTTGACACACCCGTGTGTCCTCCCCATGGTCACATGCTGCCAAAACTAACACGGCTACCAAGTACGCCCGTGTGCTAAAGCTGTGTCCTATAAGGTCATATACTGCCACTTCTCACACGACCTGTAGGCACGCCCGTGCCATGGCCATGTACTCGTAATGTTAGCTACTGACTTTTTCCCCACGGTTACTAGGCATGCCCGTGTGCCATGACTGTGTGACATTATAGGTCATTTGCAAGACCAAAATGCCACCCATTTGGGTCTCACCTACAAACAACATCTTCCATCATATAACAAGTATTTATGGCAACCAAAAACATACCAATTTGATCATTCAATCTATCAATCAATGCCAATCTTCATCCATGCCAAATTACCAACTAGATTTCATATCATCACAAGCATTAATCAACCATTTGCATAACCAAAACTTAACCATTTATATGCATCAAACTATACCAAAACATATGCTTCATATAACTCATACATTCAAGCATTTTATCAACCCAAAACTTGCCAAAACACATGGCTAAGTTCACTTCATAATCATATACACCTATCTAGCCTATACATGCCATCTTTAGCAATATACATTTTAAAAAGGGTACCAAAATAAGTTTAGTAGTGTGATGATGATCCTTGATGGTCCCGATCCTTCAGTAGCTTTGACGACCTATAAAACAGAGAAACATACACACAGAGTAAGCTTTACAAAGCTTAGTAAGTCAATATACAAACAAACTTGACATGGAAGGCATATTTGCAAATAGATAGATTGGCACATATCAATCACTTAATAAACTATCACATATATGCTTTGGTTCATGTACTTTTGATCACATTAGTTGTTCTCACAATTCAAGAATCATATAATCACATAACTCATCTAGCCAAACTTACTTATCAAATCATCCATTCCAAATACATGATATCATTGTACGATCACATGGATGTTTACCTTGTATACACGATTAGTGTATAATCAGCGTACCTGAAACGGATTTATAATCACGTAATTGTTCATAGCTCGGATTTGTAACTCATATCACAAACTTGCCCGTTGAACCAATAGGAACCTAGTAGGATGCTCAGAAAGCTCGGAATAGTCGTACAATGCCAACGTCCCAAACGTGGTCTTACGTATAGTCAGATGTTGATGCCACTGTCCCAGACAGGGTCTTACTTGTATTCAGATATTGATGCCACTGTCCCAGATAGGGTCTTACTCGTATTCAGATATTGATGCCACTGTCCCAGATAGGGTCTTACTCGAAATTTCAAATCAACGCCAACGTCCCAGACGTGGTCTTACATGATAAAACAGAATAGATACCTATGTCATGTCATAGCTAATCCTATCTATTCCTAGGTTCGTACGGGAACTTTTTAGACTCAATCACTATATCAGACTTATCTCAGAATTCATTCACCTAGTATCTCATACGCATTCATTATCATTGATAGTCATGTCGATATATTCAATTCAATACCAATACGTTTATTTGCATAGTGACTTACCTCGGGTTCGGTTTATCAAAATGAAAATGGCTACTCTGTCACTTTCGCTTTCCCGCGATCTAAGTCCGTTTTCCTCGGTTCTTCATCTAAACATATTCAGAATTAATCATTTTATTTACTTTTTCATTCAATTCAATCCATACACACGTATTTTGGGCTATTTACAATTTAGCCCTCACATTTGCACATTTTATCAATTTAGTCCAATTTTCTTAAAACATCAAATTCACAAAATCCATACATACACATGCTTAGCCGAATACATATACATCACATATAAGCCCACATTTTTCATCAAACTTGCAATTTAGTCCTTCAATTTACCATTTTCTCAATTTAGCCGTATTTAGCTAGATTCATCAAAAATTCAAGAACAATGTATGTTCATCTAACTCATATCTTTCATTTAACACTAAAAATCATCAAAAAGCTTAACATATCATCAATGGCATCTCACACAAACATTATCAATTCATCAAATTGAGACATGGGTTTGATAGCTCTCAAAGCAACTATTACAAAAACGTAAAAATTATCGAAAACCGACTGAAACATATCTTGAATTTAAACCCTCAAATGTCTGAACCTTAGCAAGCTTATTCTTTCTTTTTCTTTTGCTAGTTTCGGTAAAAAAATTATAATAAAGATGAACACTTTCATCTTTTGTTTCATAAATTTTATGATAATAAAATAATTACCTTCTTAGCCATTTAAAAGATATTTGGCATCATTAAACAACAAGGGTATAATAGGCCATTTGCCATCCACTATCTAAATAATGGTCTATTTGCCACTTAAGGCCACAACTTTACAAAGCCACAACATATTGGTACTTTCACAAATAGCAAGCAACTTTCACATTCAATGCAATTTCATCCTTTTGTCAAATTAAACACACAAACGGACAAATTAGCTTACCGAAATTTAGCACATGTTTAATCACATATCAACAGTACAGAAAATAATATTAAAATATTATACAGACTCAGATTCGTGGTCTCGAAACCACTGTTCTGACTAGGGTATAAACTTGACTGTTACAATTCTCCCCCTTAGGGATTTTCGTCCCCAAAAATCTTACCGTAAAATAGAGTTGGATGTTGTTGTCTTATTGAATCCTCAGGCTCCCACGTAGCCTCTTCTATTCCGTGTCGATTCCATAATACTTTTACTAACAGAATTTTCTTAGTTCTCAATTCTTTCACTTCACGAGCTAAGATACTGATCGGTTCCTCTTCGTATGTCATATCAGATCAGATTTCAATTTCAGATGGAGCAATTACATGTAACGGATCAGATCGATATCTACGGAGTATCGAAACGTGAAATACATTATGAATCTTCTCTAACTCAGACGGTAACTTTAATCTATATGCAACAGGCCCAACACGTTTAATGATTTCATACGGTCGGATGTATCTCGGACTCAATTTGCCTTTACGTCTAAATCGAAGCACTTTCTTCCACAGAGACACTTTCAGAAATACTTTGTCATCGATTTCAAATTCTATATCTTTTCATTTTAAGTCTGCATAAGACTTCTGACGATCAGATGCTACTTGCAAACAATCTCGAATCAAATTCAATTTCTGTTCGGAATCTTTTATCAAATCAATCCAGTGTAGCTTATTCTCACTAAGCTCAGTCCAATACAAAGGTGTACGACATTTACGTCTGTACAAAGCTTTATATGGTGCCATTTTGATGCTCGTCTGAAAACTATTGTTATACGCAAATTTGATCAACGGCAGTTACTGTTCTCACGAACCAATAAATCAAGTATACAGCATCACAACATATCCTCTAAAATCTGAATGATCCGCTCGGATTGACCATCTGTTTGCGGATGAAAAGCTGTACTGAAATGCAATTTCGTGCCTAAAGCTTCTTGTAACTTCTTCCAGAACAGCGATGTAAATCTCGGATCTCTATCTGACACAATGGATAGTGGCACCCCATGTAATCTCACAATCTCAGAAATATAAAGCTCAGCTAATATTTCAAGCGAGTAGTCAGATCTTACTGGAATAAAATGGGCAGATTTCGTCAATTGATAAGCTACAACCCAAATCGCAACATTCTTTCTCACAGTTAGAGACAATCCAGAAACAAAGTCCATCATTACTCTTTCCCATTTCCACTCAAGAATCAGAATCAATTGTAGCAAACCAGATGGAACTTGAAGTTTAGCTTTCACTTGATGACAAACTAAACATTTCGAAACAAAGTCAGAAATGTCTCGCTTCATGCTAGACCTCCAATAGTGTTGCTTCAGATCATGATACATCTTTGCACTTCCCGGATGGACAGATAGGCGACTGTTATGTTCTTCACTCAAAATCAATTGAATTAACTCTGGATTTCTCGGAACAAGATACGATCTCAAAATCTCAAACAATCATCAATAACTCGAAACTCAGGTTCAAAATTCAATTCACACAGAGCTCATTTTGATAACAACTCATTATCAACCTTCTGAGCATCACATACCTGCTGTAAGAACAACGATTTCGATTTCAATTCAGCCATCATAGAACTATCATCAGACAAATCTAACTGAGCATTTAAGGCATGCAATCCAATTGATGAATTTTGACTCAAAGCATCAGCAATAACGTTTGCTTTTCCAGGATGATAATCTATCACAAGCTCATAATGTTTTAACAGTTCTAACCATCTTCTTTGACAGAGGTTCAAGTCTTTCTGGGTCATCAGATATTTCAGACTTTTATGATCTGAAAATATGTGACATTTCTCACCATACAAATAATGTCGCCAAATCTTTAGCGCAAACACAATCGCAGCTAACTCAAGGTCGTGCGTCGGATAGTTCTTCTCATAAGGTTTCAATTGTCTCGAGGCATAAGCTACAACTTTGCCCTCTTGCATCAAAATACATCCCAGTCCATTTAACGAAGCATCACTGTATACAACAAATTCTATGCCCAATTCTGGTTGTACTAACACTGGAGCTTCTGTTAACAAAGCTTTCAACTGATCGAAACTTCTCTGATATTTATCAAACCATTCAAATCTAACATCTTTCTGAAGTAATATTGTCAATGGAGTAGCTATCATTGAAAATCCTTTTACAAAACAACGATAATAACCAACTAGACCCAGAAAACTACGAACTTCAGACACATTCTTCGGAGGTTTTCAATTCAAAATAGCTGAAATCTTGCTTGGATCTACTCGGATTCTAGAAGCTGACACAATGTGTCCCAGAAAACTAACCTCATACAACCAGAATTCACATTTGCTGAATTTTGCGTACAATTTCTTTTCCCGTAGAGTTTGTAACACAATCCTCAAGTGTTCAGCATGCTCATTTTCATTCCATGAATAAATCAATATATCATCTATGAATACTACAACAAATTGATCTAAGTACGGTCTAAAAATTCTGTTCATCAGATCCATAAAAATAGCAGGAGCATTGGTTAGTCCAAATGGCATAACTAAAAACTCATAGTGCCCGTACCTCGTTCTAAAAGCAGTCTTTGGAATGTCTAAACCTTTAACTCTGAATTGCTAGTATCCTGATCTCAGATCAATCTTTGAAAATACAGTAGCTCCTTTTAACTGATCAAATAAGTCGTCAATTCTGGGTAACGGATATTTTTTCTTTATGGTCACTTTATTCAACTGCCGGTAATCAATGTACATTCTCATCGTGCCATCTTTCTTTTTCACAAACAGAACAGGAGCACCCCAAGGTGAGAAACTCAGTCTAGCGAACCTTCTATCGGTCAACTCTTGCAACTGTGACTTTAACTCTTTCAACTCTGTTGGTGTCATTCTATACAGACCTATTGAAATAGGTGTAGTACCAGGCATCAATTCAATACCAAACTCAATTTCACGAATTGGAGGTAAACCCAGTAACTCTTTAGGAAACACATCAAAAAATTCACAAACAATAGGTACTGACTCAACCTTTTTCTTAGACACTTTCGAATCAATCACATAAGCGAAATATGACTGTAGAGCACAAATTTTGCCCGTGCCCGCTAAAGCCCAACACAACTAAAAATCGAAGCCCATTTTACAACCCAATAAAGACCCGAAACACAAACCCGTCAGAAACTACCGCAACCTCAAGCCCAATTAAACCACAACCCATTAAAACTAAAACCCTATTGACCCTAGCCCACATCAGCAGCCTAATGCTCAAAACAGAAAATGAAAAACTAAACCTAATCAAAAAAGACAAACCCTAGGTGTGCCGCACCTAGGGCCTTCTAACCTTGCCCTCCACTTGCCCTCTGCGCCGCAAGTCTTGTCCACCGCCACAGTGCTCAGCACCGCCCCAAGTGTACCTACAGCATTAAAAATGGAAGTGACAGAAAGCTTGTAAACAATGGCTATAAAAGCCATTTCTAAACCGATTGTAAGGGACTTTTTTTCGTGAATAACAGAAGCATTTTTTAACAAAACAATAGATTCAAGCATATAAACAAACCAAAAATAGCAAGCAACGGGGAAGAAAAAACAAAAACGTGCAAAAGGTCATTTCTTTTTTTCTTTTTATCCCTCATTTCCGAAATTGTTTTCCATCTATTTATCATTTTGTTTTCTTTTTAAAACTATTTACATATATATATATATATATATATATTAAAAGAGCTTAAAAAGAGAGAACTTTACCTTTGATTTTTGCGACGGATCGGCGACGGCGCGAAAAGGGGTCTAAACCCTAACAGATAAAAAATGGGAAAGGCCTTTGTTTTTTTTTACCAAGTAGCAAAAATGAAAAGAAAAAGAGAAAAATTTCTTTTATAAGGGGACCAAAACGATGCCGTTTAGGGCCTGTTTCGGTGGCCCCAAAATGACGCCGTTTGACGTGACCTGATTCGACCCGACCCGCTCCGGCCTAGGATCCACGTGTTTTTCATTGGAGGGGCTAATTGCACTTTTAACCCCTCCGCCTTTTTATATTATCGCAATCAGGTTTTCAGTTTTTAAAAAAATTTGCCCCGAAAGATTACTTTGGTTCACAATCTAGTCCTCTCTACTGCTGCGCATTTTGGCCGAAGGGGTTTATTACCTCTTTAGTCCCTCCAGTCCTTTCGCGCGTGTAAATAGGTCCCCTAATCTTTCTTTTATTTTAAATTCACCCCGAAATTTTGTTTTTTTAATTTAATTTAGTCCCTTTTTTATTATTTTCACTATTTTTTAACTTAGCTAAAACTTATTATTATTATTATTATTATTATTATTATTATTATTATTATTATCATTTTTCTATTATTATTTATATGTTTATTATTATTACTATTATATATCTTTTACTATCACTTGTTTATTATTGTTGTTTGTTATTATTACCATTATTATTACCGTTATTTTCATTATCATATTACTAATATTTTTTACTTATATTATTATTATTGTTTTATTATTATTGTTAGTATTAATGTATTATTTTCATTTTCATTTCATCAAGACTTATATTATTATTCTCATCTTGTTATCATTATTTTATACTTTGTTGTTTTATTATTTAATAATCATCACTATCATTATTTTATTTTCATTATTATTGTCATTACTATTATTTGATATTTTCATTATTATCATTATTATTAGTATTTTTTACCTATATTTATTTTCTTAGTTTCATATTATATTATTAAACAAAATACATTCTGTAAAATCACCATATTTCATTTAAAGGTTTTTAAAATAAAGGTAATGTTTTGTATTTAGAAATTCGGGGAACCGTGCCCTAACTTGCTGGGTCGTGATTTTTCGTTTAACTAAATAACTTAACATCCTATAAATAAATTTCGTAAATTATGAGACGACTTTTGAAACACCCCAAACCCGGCCCACAAGTCCTGACCGGATCTGGCATGCTTCTTGAGTAAAACCATTCAAAACTTATTTGTTACTTTGGAAAAATCAGGGTGGTTTGGAAGATAATTTGATTTGTGTTGAGTTCAAATTGAAAACAGTGTTGTTTTTGTAATCAATAAGTTAAAGGTCTAGCTGGATTTCTAGAGGTTAACATTACATTGAAAATCGATTGTTGCTTAGGTGTCAAAACATTTAGAATTTATTTTTAAGAAAAATTTGCTTAACCTTTGATTTGATAATAAACGTATCGTAATAAACCGAATAAAAATGATGCGTGAAACAGTAAATCGTAAACCGAATAAAAATGCATGCGTAAAACAGTAATCGTAATGGCCATATTCCATCAAATAAAACCCGAAATAATACCAACATACGTAAATAATAAAACCCAACGAAAATAAAATAACTCTGAGCTGAGCATGGCCACCACTAAGCTCCTGTCGTCCCGGTCCATTACTAAGTGTCACCTGAAAAAATATCCCACAACAGGGTGAGTCAACAGAATCAATGTGTAACAACCAACACACATTCCCAACGATTTAGGCATACAAATCATATATAAAACATACATAAACAATGATGCAATCCGAACCCAAACCTAGATAACCATCCTCTACACATCACCGACCGCCATCACACCGTGGGATTACTAAATCGACCCTCCATCCGCTACACACCATCGGAAGGCAACATCGCTGCAGGGCGACTTGCACATCGCCTTATAAATTGTGGCATAGCCACGGATAATTGTGACAAAGTCCCAGATAACATTTTGTGACATAAGTCACCACATTCGATTATGTGACATGAGTCACAGATATTGTGGTATAAACCACGGATCACTTCCCCTTTTCATAATCACCCATATGCCCCCATGCGTCATACAAATCATGCGAATATCATGCCATATGCCTTATTCATATTCGTAACCAATTCTCATATATGTCACATTCATAGTTTATAAAACTATTAACAGATCTTAGAGAATAACATACCTGAATATGTCGTACCATTGAATGGTACCTTTAGCCACACCATTCACATTCTTATTAACACACATATTAAGTTAATACCGTAAATCTATTAGGAATTTGTGTAGGGCTACACACCTGGTTACTATCGCTTTCACTGAATCCCAAAAGTTTACCAAAACTGATTGTAATTCTTCCTAATAACCAAAATTAAAATCAGTCAATAATTACTAGACAGAATGGCCTAAGGCCGAATATGCATATCCACTTACCTTGTGGATCTAAATCCCGAAATCGTCACTTGTCTTATGGAGATGTCGAAATACCTATAAGCCTTATGTTAGGTCTGATTCTAACATTTTATGAACATCATAAATGGCCTTTGGCCTAATATTACACTTTACTTACCCTGGATAATCGAATCCCGAATGGTCTCCCCTAGAAGTCGGCTACAAGAGAAATCCCGAAAGATCCTTCATAGTTTCGCCAAAGAATATTAATGGGATTAGTTTCTAGATTTTTGGCTAAAGAGAGAAAGGATTGAAAATCGAATAACATTTGATCTTACCTTAATATTGAAATTGATCGTACTCTTGCTGACACCACCGACATATTGGCTATGTAGATCGGATAGTGATCAACAGTTTTAACACGGGGTTTAATGAGCAATCGGCTAGGTGTTATTGGTATATTTGGCTTTTGATAGATTGGTGAAAAGAAGAAGAGAAAAAGGGTTGAGACTTGATGCGACTTAGTTCAGATGACAAGAGAGAGGTTTAGCCAACATAAAAGAGGAAAGAAGGGATGCTCAAAAGAATTCGGCAATAGTGGTCTTTTGATGGAAAATGTTGCGGCAATGGTAATCTTTGGGGAGGGATTTCGGCTAGAACAAGTTAAAAGAAAAAAATGAGAGAAGGAGTGATGGTTTTGGAGAGAAAAAGTAGACGAAAGAGAGGCTAAAATGGTTTTATGAAATTCGGCTATCCCCCCTACTAACTTGGTCGAAAATCACCTCAAGAGAGTCCCTAAGCCAGCAACTCTCTTCCCTCTCTCCCTTATCCCTTGATCCCCTCCTCCTTAGCCGAATCCTCACCTCTTCTACCCATCTATATCTCCTCCTTCTAAAGTCCACATGCCGTCCACTACCTCCCCTCCTTGCTGCAAAATAAAACTCCAAAAGTGCTCTCCTTACTACTCAAACCTAGGCCTCCTTTGAACTGCTTGTGGCGTCACCTCCTAGGGCTTTAAGTGGCGCCTCCTTGCCACTTTAACAAGCCCATTTGTTTGTCAAATTTTCCTTACAATTGTTCTTAATGCCTCATTCGCCTAGCTCCCCCTTTAAGACTTAAAATTTGATAATTTCTAAGGCATTCACCTACACTCTAGAGTTCTCAAAAATTCATACAACACATTCAAACACACATAGGCATGCTATTTTATGCAATTAAACAATAATGCACAAGCCCTAATTCTCGGATATTATAGTTTTACCCCCTTAAAATAATTTTGACCTCGAAATTACCTGGCTAGAATAGGTGGGGGTATTGCTGTTGTATTGCTTATTCCGGCTCCCAAGAGGCTTCCTCTGATCCATGGTTACGCCACAACACTTTGACCAGAGGGACCGACTTCCTCCGAAGCACCTTCACATCTCGTTCCAGAATCTGAATCGGCTCTTCCTCATAGGATAGATCTGGTCTCAGCTCCACCTCCTCAACCGGTATTATATGAGTTGGATCCGCTCGGTAACGACGTAGCATCAAAACATGGAATACATCGTGTATCTGCTTCAACTCCGAAGGCAACTCTAACTGGTATGCCATTGGTCCAATTTGCTTCAATACCCGATAAGGTCCTATAAACCTGGGACTTAACTTCCCTTTACGACCAAATCGCATCACCTTCTTCCAAGGCGAAACTTTAAGAAACACATAATCTCCCACAGCAAACTCGATCTCCTTCCATTTAAGATCTGCGTATGACTTCTGCCTGTCAGATGCCTCCTTCAACCGTGTCTAAATTACGTTAACCTTTTCTTCTGATTCTACCACGATTTTTGGACCCAAAATCTGACGTTCTCCCAATCCCGTCCAACATGTGGGAGTGCAACACTTCCGTCCATATAGTGCTTCGTATGGTGTCATCCGAATACTTGCCTGATAGCTGTTGTTATACGTAAATTCCGCTAAAGGCAAATATTCTTCCCAACTTCCTCTTAAGTCTATCACACAGCCCCTCAACATATCCTCTAACACTTAGATCACTCGTTCAGATTGACCGTCCGACTACGGATGAAATGCCGTACTGAAGTCTAATCTGGTGCCCAAAGCTTGATGTAGCGGCTTCCAAAATCGAGACGTAAACCTCGGATCCCTATCCGAGATAATCGATACCGGCACTTCGTGCAACCTCACAATCTCCGCCACATACAACTTTGCTAACCTTTGCAGAGAGTAATCAACCCGCACTGGAATGAAATGCGCGGACTTTGTCAATCGATCCACTATCACCCATACTGGGTCCTTCTTAGTAAGCGTAAGGGGAAGCCCACCAACGAAGTCCATGGTGATTCTCTCCCACTTCCACCGCAAAATCTTAATCGGCTGAAGCAATCCTGACGAAACCTGGTGTTCAGCCTTAGCTTGCTGACACGTTAAGCACTTCCCCACAAATTTGGTAACTTCCCGCTTAAGACCAAGCCACCAAAACTGTTCCCTTAAATCTTTATACAACTTACTACCTCCAGTATGCATAGCATAAGGACTACTATGCGATTCCTGAAGAATTCTCCGTCTTAACTCCTCGTTCTTCGGCATACAGACCTTACCCTTGAAACACAATACTCCATCACCATTAATACCATAATCCTCCAACTCCCCACTCTGCACTTGCCGTAGCTTAGCCAACTGTCCCTCTTTCACCTCATTCAGCCATGTCGGCTTAACTTGCAACTCTGCCAGCAAACTTCCATCATCATAGAGGCTCAAATGTGCGAACATTGCCCTTAACTCCGTCACTACTTTTCGACTTAGGGCATCCGCCACCACATTCGCCTTGCCCGGGTGATACTCTATGAAACTATCGTAGTCCTTCAATAACTCCACCCACCTTCGCTGTCTCAGGTTCAGCTCTTTCTGAGTCAACAGATACTTAAGGCTCTTGTGGTTCATGTAGATCACTGACTTTTCTCCATATAGATAGTGCCTCGCTACCTTAAGAGCAAAGACCACAGCCGCCAATTCCAAGTCATGCGTCGGGTAATTAACCTCATGTGGCCTTAATTGTCGAGACGCATAAGCGACTACCTTCCCGTCTTGCATCAATACGCATCCCAATCCTGTATGAGAAGCATCGCAGTACACCACGAAATCCTTCCCTGCCTCAGGTTGAATCAAAACTAGAGCTTCAGTCAAGACCCGCTTAAGCTTCTCAAAGCTCTCCTGCTGCTTATCCGACCATTCGAAAGGTACTTCCTTTCTCAACAACTTCGTCAACGGTGTGGCTATTGATGAGAACCATTCCACGAACCTTCTGTAGTAGCCTGCCAAACCCAAGAAACTACGAACTTCTGCCATGGACTTAGGTGGTTTCCAATCCAATACTGCCTCAATTTTTTGAGGATCCACCCTTATCCCTTCATCAGATACCACATGCCCTTCCTTCAGCCAAAATTCGCACTTACTGAACTTGGCATATAACTTTTTCTCCCTTAACACTTGCAACACGACTTGGAGATGCTCGTCATGTTCTTCTTCTGACCTCGAATACACCAAAATATCGTCTATGAACACAACAATGAACCAGCCAAATAGGGTTGGAAAACCCAGTTTATCATGTCCATAAACGCGGCTGGGATGTTTGTCAATCCAAACGGCATTACCAAGAACTCATAATACCGGTATCTTGTCCGAAAAGCTGTCTTATGGATATCAGCCTCCTTCACCTTAAGATGATGATATCCAGACCTTAGTTCTTTCTTCGAAAATACTGTGGCCCCCTTAAGCTGATCGAACAAGTCATCTATTCTTGGCAATGGATACTTGTTCTTGATGGTCAGCTTATTCAACTGACGATAATCTATGCACATACGCATAGTTTTGTCCTTCTTCTTCACAAACAAGACTGGTACTCCCCATGGAGACACACTAGGTTGGATAAACCCACGATCAAGCAACTCTTGGATCTGAGCCTTGAGCTCAACCAACTCCTTTGGTGCCATTCATGACGGGCAATTGACACGGGGAGGCATGCCGCTGCACAAGTCAATTTCGAACTCCACTTCCCTATCTGGGGGTATTCTAGGTAACTCCTCCAGAAAAACATCCACAAATCCTCTTACTGTCCTAACTCCACTAATTCCCTCTTCCTTTACATCCAACGCACTAACAAAGGTCAAAATGCCTTGCACCCTTTTCGGACCATCTTATCAGCCTTTAAAGCAGAGACTACGTTTGACAAGTAGTTCCTTCTTTCTCCTATCATAATTATCGCCTTATCCTCCGGCATCCTTAACTCCATTCGCTTAGCTGCACAATCCAATACAGCCCGATGTTCCACTAGCCAGTCCATGCCAAGGATGAGATCAAATTTTCCAAAGGGTAGTTCCATCAAGTCGGCAGGAAATACCACTCCCTAAAGTTCTAAAGGTACACTCCAAAATATCTTATGTACCACTACAGTTTGACCTAATAGGCTCACTACAGTCATCTCCCTATTAGACAGTTCAGAGGCTATGCCTAGTGTTTCACCTATTCTACATGCAACATAAGAGTGGGTAGAGCCAACATCAATTAAAGCAAAGTAAGGCTTGTCAGCTATAAGGAACATACCGATTATGACGTCCGGTGCATCTCCATCCTTCCTCTGGTAAACTGCATACACGAGACCCAAATTGTCTTGCCTCAGATACCAACACCTCGCCCATTGTTCCTCGTCCTCTACTGTAAATGCTATCACGCCGGTGAACCATAACCTCGCGATGGTCATTGTCTACCTCTTCCAAACCTAATTAGGACCACGACTTCTTGGTCGACTCAAAATGCATTTTCATGGGACAATCCTTAATCATGTGGTCCTTGGACCCACACTTAAAACATCCTCCTATCTTCTTCTAATACTCTCCTAGATGCATCTTCCCACACTGGTCACAAGTACGGTACTGTCCTCCCGTAGCAGCTTGCTAACCTCGTGACCCATCAACTCTAGGCCTCTTTTGCACATTCCCAGATGACCCTGATGGTCTAAAACCTCTATTTTGCCTATTTTGATCCGTATTCTGCCTCACCGAGTCCTTAATCCCTTCGGCTACCTTATCCTTCTCCACCAATACGATAAATTCTCACTCTTGCTGGGGAGCTATCAACAACCTCAGATCATCCCTTAGTCTGTCCTCAAATCGGACACACCGTTCATGCTCCGTCGACACAATACCTCGAGCATATCGACTCAACCTTAGAAATTCTGCCTCGTATTCCGCTACGATCTTATTCCCCTGAACCAGCCTCAGAAACACCTTCCTCTGCGCATCCACATAACTGGTCCCAATGTACTTCTGATATGCCATCTTAAAGTATTCCCAAGTAAGATCATTTGCGGCAGCACTATCCCGAACAGTGAGCCACTATTAATATGACTCATCGCGGAGTAGCGACACTACCCCTTTCAGTTTCTCCTCAGCAGTCAGGTCCAAATCGCCCATAATCCGCTCCGTCGCTCTAACCAATACTCAGCCGTATTGGGCGCCACACCAGATATGCCACGAAAAAATTTAGCTCCATTAGCTCGAAGTCGCTCAGGTACCGACTTTCGAGCTCCCATGCCTCCACCTGCTCCAGCCACCCTTTTCAGAACTCGCAAAGATCGCTTGATATCTTGCATTGTCCCCGTCGATCCTCGATATTCCACATCGGTAATGGCGGTGGTGGCATTTCATTTTGGACCCTTGGCAGACCTAACGGGCTCCGACACGATCATTCGGCCTCTACCACGACCACGCATATTATGACCACGTCCCCTAGAATTCATGCTTTCAAATCGCGTTTATCTGATTAAAGAATTTTATGAATTAGTTTTGTTCCACTGATTTATCACGAACAGTCTTATGTTCAATAGTTCTAAAGAGTAGTTCTTCAATTCATACACATCTGATCTCAAATTCATTCGGTCATCACATTCATGAACTTGCGTTCATTACAGAAAAGTGTTGTAATTGTCATTGTTGTTGTTTTCAACTACCCAGGGGTATTTCCGTAATTTTATCCTATAGGGGTATTTTGGTAATTTTCCAAATTAAGATATTTGAAAATTCTGCAAAGTAGAGATTTTTGGTATTTTTTACAAAATTGAAATACTTGGTAAGAAAATTTCAAGGGTAAAATGGTAATTTTATAAACTAGGGGTATTTTTTTGTAATTTTACAAGCCAGGGGCATTTCGGTAATTTTGTAAATATGGTTCCTGGTGACTTTTCAAAATAAGAGTATTTCTGGAAATTTTTTTTAATTTGAGGGTACTTCAGTAATTTTCCACACTGAGGGTATTTTGGTCTTTTTTAAATCAATGGTACTTAGGAATTTTAAAACCACGATTTGCCCTTAAAATTTCACAAAACAAGGTGATGGGTCCTTTTCGAGTTTTAATTATTGAGTTTAGCCTGTGAATGAGTCCTCTTGGTTAGGGTGAACCGTCAATACGCACTAGGTAGGATTCGAGCGAAGAGGAGGTGAGTCACTAGGACTGCTTAAATACCAAGCTCCCCCTGAATCCAATCCTAGACATGCGCACAACAGTTGCCACACCTTTAACTCGGCGACTCCGACACAGGTTTGTTTGGTTAGACTTTAAGTTTTATGTATTTCGATGTTGGAGCAGACTAATCCTAGAGTTTAATTCCTAATTTACTAATCTATGTCCCTATAACTTCCCACATACAAATCACAAAAGGGTTAGGAGTACTTACCTGGTGGACTTCGGGCCGGAGACTCAGGTGCCATGCCAGAAAAACCTGCTTATTTCACCAAAAATTTTCACAAAACTTATTTGGGCTCAATTTTGAAAACGTTGTGGGCTTCAACCCAAGGCCGAGAGTTTAAAACTGGGCTCTGATACCAAACTGAAACACCCCAAACCCGGCCCACAAGTCCTGACCGGATCTGGCATGCTTCTTGAGTAAAACCATTCAAAACTTATTTGTTACTTTGGAAAAATCAGGGTGGTTTGGAAGATAATTTGATTTGTGTTGAGTTCAAAGTGAAAACAGTGTTGTTTTTGTAATCAATAAGTTGAAGGTATAGCTGGATTTTTAGAGGTTAACATTACATTGAAAATCAATTGTTGCTTAGGTGTCAAAACATTTAGAATTTATTTTTAAGAAAAATTTACTTAACCTTTGATTTGATAATAATCGTATCGTCATAAACCGAATAAAAATGCATGCGTAAAACAGTAAATCGTAATGGCCATATTACATCAAATAAAATCCGAAATAATACCAACATACTTAAATAATAAAACCCAACGAAAATAAAATAACTCGAAGTGAGCATGGCCACCACTAAGCTCCCGCCGGCCGGTCCATTCTTGAGTGTCACCGAAAAGATATCCCACAACGGGTGAGTCAATGACTCAATGTGTAACAACCAACACACATTCCCAACGATTTAGGCATACAAATCATATATAAAACATACATAAACAATGATGCAATCCCAAACCCAAACCTAGATAACCATCCTCTACACATCACCCGTACCTGCCATCACACCGTGGGGATTACTAAATCGACCCTCCATCCGCTACACACCATCGAATGCAGTCACTGCAGACGACTTGCACATCGCCCTTATAAATTGTGGCATAGCCACCAGATAATTGTGACAAATTAACCAGATAACATTTTGTGACATAAGTCACCACATTGATTATGTGACATGAGTCACGGATATTGTGGTATAAACCACCGGATCACTTCCCTTTCATAATCACCCATATGCCCCCCATCGTCATACAAATCATGCGAATATCATGCCATATGCCTTATTCATATTCGTAACCAATTCTCATATATGTCACATTCATAGTTTATAAAACTATTAATGTGATCTTTAGAGAATAACATATACGAATATGTCGTACCATTGAATGGTACCTTTAGCCACACCATTCACATTCTTATTAACACACATATTAAGTTAATACCATAAATCTATTAGGAATTTGTGTAAGGCTACACACCTGGTTACTATCGCTTTCACTGAATCCCGAAAGTTTACCAAAACTGATTGTCCTCCTTCCTAATACCCAAAATTAAAATCGGTCAATCATTACTAGACAGAATGGCCTAAGGCCGAATATGCATATCCACTTACCTTGTGGATCTAAATCTCGAAATCGTCACTTGTCTTATGGAGATGTTGAAATACCTATAAGCCTTATGTTTGATCTGATTCTAACATTTTATGAACATCATAAATGGCCTTTGGCCTAATATTACACTTTACTTACCCTGGATAATCGAATCCCGAATGGTCTCCCCTAGAAGTTGGCTACAAGAGAAATCCCGAAAGATCCTTCATAGTTTCGGCCAAAGAACATTAATGGGATTAGTTTCTAGATTTTCAACTAAAAGAGAGAAAGGATTGAAAATAGAATAACATTTAATCTTACCCTTAATATTGAAATTGATTGTACTACTGCCTGACACCACTGAGATATTCGGCTATGTAGACTAGATAGTGATCAATAGGTTTCGACTTCTGGGGGGGTTATTGGTATATTCGGCTTTTGATAGATTGGTGAAAAGAAGAAAAGAAAAAGGGTTGAGACTTGATACGACTTAGTTCAGATGACAAGAGGGAGGTTCGGCCAACACAAAAGAGGAAAGAAGGGATGCTCAGAAGAATTCGGCAATAGTGGTCTTTTGATGGAAGAGGTTACGGCAATGGTGATCTTTGGGGAGGGATTTCGGCTAGAACAAGTTAAAAGAAAAAATTGAGAGAAGGACTGATGGTTTTGGAGAGAAAAAGTAGACGAAAGAGAGGCTAAAATGCTTTTATGAAATTCGGCTATCCCCCCTACTAACATGGCCGAAAATCACCTCAAGAGAGTCCCTAAGCCGGCCAACTCTCTTCCCTCTCTCCCTTATCCCTTGATCCCCTTCTCCTTAGCCGAATCCTCACCTCTTCTACCCCATCTATACCTCCTCCTTCTAGAGTCCACATACCGTCCACTACCTCCCCTCCTTGCTACAAAATAAAACTCCAAAAGTGCTCTCCTTGCTACTCGAACCTAGGCCTCCTTTGAACTGCTTGTGGCGTCACCTCCTAGGGCTTTAAGTGGCGCCTCCTTGCCACTTTAACAATCCCATTTGTTTGTCAAATTTTCCTTACAATTGTTCTTAAGGCCTCATTCGCCTAGCTCCCCCCTTTAAAACTTAAAATCTGATAATTTCTAAGGCATTCACCTACACTCTAGAGTTCTAAAAAATTCATACAACACATTCAAACACACATAGGCATGCTACTTCATACAATTAAGCAATAATGCACAAGCCCTAATTCCTGGATATTACAACTTTGGTTACGAGAGATTAAAATATCGTGTCCTAACGTGCTAGATGTGATGTTTATTCCCTGCGTAACAAAGAAGTCTCACGTTTTGACTCAAACCTCTATGCTTATTTTCTTAGTTTAATGCGATACTGTACATTTTGTAAAATCACTACATTTCATCTAAAGGTCTTAAAATAAGGCAATGTTTCGTATTTAGAAATTCAGGGAATAGTGCCCTAATGTGCTGGGTTTCGATTTTCTATTTGACTAAATAACTAAACATCCTTTTAATAAATTTTGTAAATCACGAGATAACTTTGACCATGAGGGTTCAAAATATCGTGTCCTAACGTGCTGGATGTGATAATTGTATCCTCTTGGAACAAAGAAATCTCAAATTTCAGCCCAAATTATCCAAACATTTTCTAAAGGATCTATATTTTAAAATCTTTTCAAATTTTTTACATTAAGACACTAATTAATCAATTTGGTACCAATTTTGGGCGTGACGAGGGTGCTAACCCTTCCTCGCACGTAACCGACTCCCGAACCCGATTTTCAAAACTTCGCAGACCAAAAACACTGTTTTAGTAAAACAAAACATTTTATTTAAACAAAGGTGATCCGATCACACCAAATAAAGATCGGTGGCGACTCCCTGTCTTTTTTTTTCGTTTTCAAAACCAAAGCCGATTTCCCTTTTTTTAAAAAAATAGTTACGGCAATGACTCATACCCCTTTTTCACATAACTTTGGGCTTTCAAAACCGATATCACAGCAGGCAATCCACTCAAATCATTAGACTCAACCCGTACAATTTCATTTTTTAGACATCTCAAATCTATAGTCTTTCTTTTGCAGTTCACAATAGCATCATGCAAAGACAACCAATCCATACCCAGAATAATATCAAATTCATCAAATGGCAGAAGCATTAAATTAGCCGGGAAACAATCATCTCGAAACATTAGCGGGCAATTCTTGCATACTTTGTCAATAAGGACACTTTTACCTAAGGGGTTCGATACTTTTATAGCAAACCCAGTAGACTCTACAGGTAAAGTCTTACTATATACTAAATTCATGCATATATACGAATGCGTAGAACCAGGGTCTATCCAAGCAATCATAGAAGTATCATAAAGAGTAAAAGTACCCGTTATAACATCAGGTGATGAAGCTTCCTCGCGAGCTCAGATAGCATACGCTCTGGCAGGCGCTCTAGCTTCAGATCCTACAACAGTGTATCTCGTGCACTTCTGACTACCACTAACATTTCTTGTATTCTTTGAAGGTCTACCCTTCCCAGGTGCATTATCAAGTCTCGGATTCTAAACAGTCTCTAGCTCGATGGACTCAGGACAATCATGGATAAAATGGTCAAGCAATCCACATCTGAAGCAAGCTCTGTCGTTTAATCTACAGCTTTCCGGTGTCTTTTTCCACAATGCTTACATTCAGGTCTCTCAATCCGGACATTACCAACACTAGCCATTGAAGTTACTGGAGTTTTAAAACTCATTTGCAGTCTAGATTGATTTCTATTCGAATGTCCCATATTATCTCTGAAACGACTTTGATTAACTCTAAATCTCTTCGGAGCAGATTGAAATGATTTGCTCTGAAATCTCTTTCTCACATCTCGAGCTTCAGACTCAACTTTTCTTTTATCTTTCCCGAGTGCCTCAGCTTTGCAAGCTCGATCAACGAGTACAACGAACTCTTTTATTTCTAATATCTCGACTAGCAAACGAATGTCTTCATTAAGGCCATCTTTGAATCTTTTGCACATTATAGCTTCAGATGATATACACTCTCGGGCATATTGACTTAGTCACACGAACTCTCATTCATATTCACTAACAGTCATTCGGCCCTGTTTAAGTTCTAAGAATTCCTTCCATTTTTGATCAACGAATCTCTTACTGATATATTTCTTCTTGAACTCAATTTGAAAGAAATCCCATGTAACTCATTCTCTTGGAACAACGAAAGTTAAGGTTTTCCACCATTGATAAGTTGCATCTTAGAGCAATGATACCACACATTTAATACATTCTTCCGGAGTCAGAGACATTTCATCAAACACTCGAATAGTATTTTCAATCCAGAACTCAGCCTTTTCAGGATCATCATTATTAGTAGCTCAAAATTCCTCAGCCCCATACTTACGAATCTTATCAACCAGAGGCTTATTCAACAGATTCGGATACATAGTCGGTGGCACAACTGTAATCTGAGAGGGATTAACCAGGGGCGGGGTTGTGAAACAGTCGAGTTATTCCTCATAAATTGAGTGAACCATTCACTCATCAACTGGAAGAAACCTTGTGTAGCTTCTCCCTCATGGCCGCTTGTAGTCGGTCCTGAATCAAAACACACTGTCCCTTGCGCGGGAGCAGGCGCATTGCTTTCTACGTTGTCAGCTACGGCTCTTTCGAGATCCATTGCTATACAAAAATTACATTTATACGTCAGGATTCATCACACTATCACATTTCAGATATATGGCATGTATAGCTAGACTTTGACACATTACATTAATCCGAGAATCGACTACACTGTAACTCTGATACCAACCAAATATAACACCCCTAACATGTATCTGACGCCAGACTAGGGGTAGAGGCATTACCGGATAGATCAAAAACATTTACAGAAATTTCATACATTCATTCATCATTCTCAAGGATAATGTCCCTTAATTTGGGTCATCGATACCCTAAAGATGCTTATAAATCGAGTCGAGACTAAACTATAATACATATAAAATTTCATGATAAATTAAAGCTTTTATAAAATACAAGGGATACACGCCCGTGGGGGTAGGCCGTGCCTCACCCACGGCTACTTGACACACTCGTGTGTCCTCCCCATGGTCACATACTGCCAAAACTAACACGGCTACCAAACATGCCCGTGTGCTAAGGTCGTGTCCTATAACGTCATATATTGCCAATTCTCACACGACCTATAGGCACGCCCATGCCATGGCCGTGTACTCGTAATGCTAGCTACTGAATTTTTCCCCACGGTTACTAGGCACGCCCATAAGCCATGACCGTGTGACATTATAGGTCATTTGCAAGACCAAAATGCCACCCATTTGGGTCTCACCTACAAACAACATCTTCCATCATATAACAAGTATTTATGGCAACCAAAAACATAAAAATTTGATCATTCAATCTATCAATCAATGCCAATCTTCATCCATGCCAAATTACCAACTAGATTTCATATCATCACAAGCATTAATCAACCATTTGCATAACCAAAACTTATTATATGCATCAAACTATACCAAAACATATGCTTCATATAACTCATACATTCAAGCATTTTATCAACCCAAAACTTGCCAAAACACAAGGCTAAGTTCACTTCATAATCATATACTCCAATCTAGCCTATACATGCCATCTTTAGCAATATACATTTTAAAAAGGGTACCAAAATAAGTTTAGTAGTGTGATGATGATCCTTGATGGTCCCGAGCCTTCAGTAGCTTTGAAGACCTATAAAACAGAGAAACATACACACAGAGTAAGCTTTACAAAGCTTAGTAAGTCAATATACAAACAAACTTGACATAGAAGGCATATCTGCAAATAGATAGATTGGCACATATCGATCACTTAATAAAATATCACATATATGCTTTGGTTCATGTACTTTTGATCACATTAGTTATTCTTACAATTCAAGAATCATATAATCACATAACTCATCTAGCCAAACTTACTTATAACACCATCCATTCCATATACATGATATCATTGTAAGATCACATGGATGCTTACCTTGTATACACGATTAGTGTATAATCAGCGTACCTGAAATGGATTTATAATCACGTAATTGTTCATAGCTCGGATTTGTAACTCATATCACAGACTTGCCCGTTGAACCAATAGGAACCTAGTAGGATGCTCGAAAAGCTCAAAATAGTCGTACAATGCCAATGTCCTAGACGTGGTCTTACGTATAGTTGGATGTCGATGCCACTGTCCCAGATAGGGTCTTACTCGTATTAAGATTTTGATGCCACTGTCCCAGATAGGGTCTTACTCGTATTCAGGTATTGATGGCACTGTCCCAGACAGGGTCTTACTCAAAATTTCAAATCAACCCCAACGTCCCAGGCGTGGTCTTACATGATAAAACAGAACAGATATCTATGTCATGACATAGCTAATTCTATCTATTCCTAGGTTCGTACGGGAACTTTTCAGACTCAATCACTATATCAGACTTATCTCAGAATTCATTCACCTAGCATCTCATACGCATTCATTATCATTGATAGTCATGTCGATATATTCAATTCAATACAAATACATTTATTTGCATAGTGACTTACCTCGAGTTCGGTTTATCAGAATGAAAACGGCTACTTTGTCACTTTTGCTTTCCCGCGATCTAAGCCCGTTTTCCTCGGTTCTTGATCTAAACATATTCAGAATTAATCCTTTTATTTACTATTTCATTCAATTCAATCCATACACACGTATTTTGGGCTATTTACAATTTAGCCCTCACAGTTGCACATTTTATCAATTTAGTCCAATTTTCTTAAAAAATCAAATTCACAAAATCCATACATACACATGCTTAGCCGGATACATATACATCACATATAAGCCCACATTTTTTATCAAACTTACAATTTAGTCCTTCAATTTACCATTTTCTCAATTTAGCCCTATTTAGCTAGATTCATCAAAAATTCAAGAACAAAGTATGTTCATCTAACTCATATCTTTCATTTAACACCAAAAATCATCAAAAAGCTTAACATATCATCAATGGCATCTCACACAAACATTATCAATTCATCAAATTGAGACATGGGTTTGATAGCTCTTAAAGCAACGATTACAAAAACGTAGAAATTATCGAAAACCGACTAAAACATACCTTGAATTTAAACCCTCAAATGGCCAAACCTTAGCAAGCTTATTCTTTCTTTTTCTTTTACTAGTTTCGGTCAAAAACAAAATAATAAAGATGAACACTTTCATCTTTTGTTTCGTAAATTTTATGATAATGAAACAATTACCTTCTTAGCCATTTAAAAGATGTTTGGCATCATTAAACAACAAGGGTATAATAGGCCATTTACCATGCACTATCTAAATAATGGTCTATTTGCCACTTAAGGCCACAACTTTACAAAGCCACAACACATTGATACTTTCACAAATAGCAAGCAACTTTCACATTCAATGTAATTTCATCCTTTTGTCAAATTAAACACACAAACAGACAAATTAGCTTACCGAAATTTAGCACATGCTTAATCACATATCAACGACACAGAAATTAATATTAAAATATTATACAGACTCAGATTCGTGTTCCCGAAACCACTGTTCCGACTAGGGTATAAACCGGATTGTTACACTTTTAACTAATAGAATTTAACTTTTACACCTTTTACAATTTAGTCCTTTTTTACCAAATTAGCCATTTAAACTTCAAAATATCTTAACAAAATTTTTATACAACCTTAAAATAATCCCGTAGACATTGAATAAATAACAAAATAATAATTCACCCGTCATAATTGTGGTTTTGAAACCACTGAACACAGGTTGTTATAAATATATTGGCAGTGACCCAACTATTAGTAACTTTATCTTTTGGTCATCCAACTATGAAAGTTACAAAATGATCATCTAACTATTTAGTTTTTTCTTTTCTTTTTTGGTCACTAGTCGTTAAATTTAGCCCTTAACTTTAATACATTACTTTATTTTATCCTATTTTATGCACGAAAATATATTTCAATACACAATGCATAAATTAGAAAGAAAAAAAAATATTTAAAATAAATAAATTTGTCAACCAAAGCTAAAAAAAAAGTAAAAAAAAAAAATGAGAACACCTAAAAATTCAAGATTATAATTTTCACCTTTTCTCGTTCTTTTTTCTTGACACTCTTATTCTCCATCGATGGATTGAAAACTAATGGCTAAGATGACTCGGTCTTCATTGGTTTAGCCGAGCTACTCTTGTTATTGCCATCATTTTTATTATCATTTTTGGAAAGTATAGAGAGCCTTGTCACTCGTTCAATTAACTCATTATATGAATCGAGGGAGTCAATAAACTGAATGACTTGAGGACTTAGGATTTAAAATAAAGCCATAAGTGAACTCGAATTATCGGCTATCGGAGCAGACGTCAAATGATGGATTTCATCAGTAAGTAGGAGCGATTAGAGTGCTAACAGTTCATCCCTTTGTGATGTTGTCTTAGCATTTGACTCAATGGAAAATGAAGACCAACAATAAGTAACAAAATGACCCAAATATTAAAAAAAACCCAATTCAATTCTTTGAAAAAAGAAAAAAGTACTCACTTCGTTAATTCTATTTAATTTTAAGTCTAATAGCTTCAAATTTTTTAAGCATTGATTTGGTTCATCAATGGTGATTAGCTCAAGCTAACAAAAAAATTAGTTGCCATTGTGAGATATATATTAAGTTCTTGGCCATTTGAAGTATAAGGAAAGCAATTTATTTGTGGATTATCAAGTTTAATAAAAAAGAGTTTTTTTTTTAATTTTTTTCTAGTTTATACATGATATATTGAAGTATATTTTAGTGTAAAAATAGGATAAAATAAAGTAATGTATAAATGTTAAGGGCTAAAATTTTAAAATATGACTAAATTGACACAACGTGTAAAGGTTGAGGGTAATTTTTGACCAATTTTAAATTTTGCCACATCATCTTTTCTTTAGGCATTTAAGGATTTGTGACAAAAAAAAAAGGTCAAATAGTTGAATGATCATTTTGTAAGTTTTCATAGTTGGGTGATCAAAATAGAATCTTACTAATAGTTGGATGACTACCAATGTAGTTTTCCCAAAAAAATTTATGGTTCAAGGCAAATATCAAAGATGAAGTAAAGAGTGAAGTCGATTTATTTTAGAGTAAACTACACTAGTAGTCACCCAATTATTGGTAAGCTTTTTTTTTTTTTTTTGTCTCACAATTATGAAAAGTTACAAAATAATCACCTAACTACTCGATTTTGTCTTTTTTTGGACACCAATTATTAAATGACTAATGGAAAGATTATGTGGAAGCTTTTAACTTTGGCATAATAGCAACTTTAACCCTCAACATTAATACATTGTGTTAATTTGGTCTTGATTTTAAAATTTTAACCTCAACATTTACACATTGTATAATTTGATTTTGCTTTTCTTTGTGACCCTTTCACCAACAAAAAAAAAACAAATTTATCTGCTAATTTTGATCAAAGATATACAAAATCTGGAAACACCCAAAAGTCTAACATAATAATTTTCATCTTTTCTCATTCTTTTAAAATTAGCCCCTCAATGTTACAAGTAAAATTGCAAAAAAAAAAAAAAGAAAAGAAAAGAAAAGAGAGATCAATTTACACATTGTCTAAATGTTTATGGTTAATTTTTTAGAATAAATACTAAATTGCTACAATGTATAAATATTAAAGGTTAAAGTTTCTATTATACCAATTTTAAAAGTTGCTAAGTTATATTTTCGTTAGTAATTTAATAGTTGGTGACCAAGAAACAAAATATCAAATAGTTACGTCACCATTTTAAAACTTTTCATAGTTGAATGACTAAAACAAAATTTACTAATAGCTAGATGACTACCAACGTAACTTTTCAAAAAAAAAAAGTTATGGCTCAAGGCAAATACCAATGTAACACCCCAAACCCGGTCTATGCGTTAAGACGAGATTTGGTTTGTTACATAGATCGAACTATCTTAATGATTTAAGTGAATCGGAAATTACAAAATCATTTTAAAAATAAAGTTTAATAAAAACCAAGAGAAATAATTTAAGTTCGATGAATATGAGAAAACATTAGTTGGAAATATCATCATTCAATATTAAATTGTCAAAACCCTAAAGTAATTTTTTTATAAGAGTTCAAAGCATTTGAAAATAAGAATAGATAAAGAATCTCATATGTTTGAGAACCCAAAGTATTTTAAGAAAACATTATAGGATAAACATAAGCCCATATTAATTATCCAAAACATAATTTAAATCCATCAACACATAAAATCCATAAAACATTAATAGAGGCCTTATTACATCATACCCAAAATAGCAAATTAAAGAAAATATTTATTAAAAGTTCAAAGTTTATTTAACCCATGTTTGCAGTATGGCCTCCATGAAGTCATCCTCGGCCCAAGTCCACCTCAATTTCCATTACCTGAGATGGAAAAATTTAAGGGAGTGAGTTACTTAAAACTCAGTGTATAACTCACTTACTATATCCACTGGGCCAGATCATCAAATCACAATTTTGGGCTTGAGTCCATAAACAGATTTAACAATGTAATCACTGTAACGTATGCAAAATGAAATTTCCCACCCAAACCTAATTTCCATCCGCTTCACACCACCCGTACCAACCATCACACCTATGGGGATCAAGTCAACCCACCCCGCCAACACACCAATCGTAGGCATAAGCCTTTTTATATTTGTGGCAGAGCCACCGAACTAGATTGTGACAAAGTCGCCGAACTAGAGGCATTGAGCCATTAAAATATCTGTGGCAGAGCCACCTAACTAGAGGCAATAAGTCATTTAATTATTTGTGGCAAATCCACCGAACTAGAGGCAATAAGCCATTTAATTATTTGTGGCAAAGCCACCGAACTAGAGGCAATAAGCCATTTAATTATTTTGTGGCAGAGCCACCAAACTAGATTTTGGCAACATGCCTTTCTTCTCTTCATCATTAATCCCACCCCATGCAACATGTATGCAAAATAGTCTATATACATATGATGATTTTAGCAAAAAGGCCCAATTTACATATGAGTCAATGTTTCAGGTTTTTATTAAGGCCCATAATACAAAATATCATTTAGCCCATTTAACAATCTAGCAACTTTGGCCCATTTAACGATCTAGCAGAGATTTCGGCCCATTTAATGATCTAGCAGAGATTTCGGCCCATTTAATGATCTATCAGGGATTTCGGCCCATTTAACGATCTATCAGGTATTTCGGCCCATTTAACGATCTAGTATAGATTTCGGCCCATTTAATGATCTAGCATACTTTTCGGCCCATTTTATGATCTAACAGAGTTTTCGGCCCATTTTACGATCTGACATAATATTTGCAATTTACCAACTAATTCATCGAGAGCGTTTTCGTAATTTTCACAACTTTAATCGTTTTCATGTAATTTCACCAAAATACCAATTATTACGTATTGTACCGATTTTGTCATCTTTACGATTTTGCTCAAAACTACGGTATGACATCTAACCCGAGATAAGTGTGAAGTTACACACCTTGATATTGTGAGCACTAAATCTTCCCGCTCGTCAACACCTAAACGTAACACGAACCATTAAAACACTTTCATTTATTAAAAAAATACACTATTGGTAAACGATCTAAATATTTACCCTTTTGATTTTGAACCACTTCTATTTTTGGTTTCTCCTCGATTGTTGATTTGTTGCCCGATGAGAATCCACGAACGAACAAAGGTTCGGGAGTACGAATAACCTCAAACGATTGATTCTCCTCGGATGAAGGTCCGCAACCCGGTGGAAAATCTTGAATTCCCGAAACAGCCCCTCGTTTATATTTAGCGGGATTAGCAGAACCGCCCCTCTTTCGAAGACTATGGACTACCCTTTTCTGCCCTATCTTGAATGTCTTTAAAGACATAAAATCATTAGTCCGACTTATAGATATCGAAATATGATTAACGATTTTTAAAAGATTTGAGATTGGCTTACCACGATTATCCTCGTTCCTCGAAGAAACGATCGAGCGATTATGTCCCTATAATGGAATCGATTAAATAACTAACTATACTAATATAATGAATAAAATAAGAATCCTTAAAGAAAACCTCCTTACCTTAATTCTTGAGATCGATTCCAAAGTTCCAAAATACTCAAGAACACCTTGAGTTTCTACCCTCCAGAATCTCACTAATGCCCACGATTGAAAAGAAAATTGAGTGAGAAGAATTCAGTTGTGACCCAAACAAAGAAATGAAAAAAATTTTCGGCACAAGATCAAGCTAACATTCGGCCATGAGAGAAAATGTTGAAGAGATTTTAATGAAGAAGAAAATAAAAGAATAGGAAAAATGGAATGATATGGTTCGGTTTCAAGAGAGAAAGAGAGAAAGAAAAGAGAAGAAAATAGAATGAAGTTTAAGAGAATTTTGTATTCGGCATAGGGGAGGAAAAATGAGAAAAAAAATGAAAAGAAGAAATATTTGTTTGCTTATGAGTTTTCGGTCACAATGAGAAAAAGACTTGGGAGAGAAAAAGGTTTCAAAACCGAAATGGTCAAAAGAAAATGACTCAAGAATGAATTACTTACTCAAGTATGTTGGCAAATTTTGGCTAGGGAGAATATGGATGGAGAGGAAATATGTTTTGCTAAAAAAATGACCAAATGAATGTGTTTCACCAACACCAAAGCCTACCAAAGCAATCACAAAATCGGCTGTCCCCCTTTAGCCTATATGCCGTCCAAATACAAGGTCAAAAGACCATTAGGAAGTTTCCAAAACATCTCCCTACTCTTAAGCCTTATCCTCCTCCTTTTTCCTTAAGTTGGAGAGACAAAATCCCCCAATTCAAGCCATTCTATCCCCTATCTTAAGCTTTCCATAAACCTTAGTCTTCTTACCAAAAAAAAACAATCCAACTCATCCTAATCTTATCCATAGCCGACACATGCTATGCTAAAACAAAAATAAAATTCCCTAATTGCATGCTAGGTGATTCGAACTCTTTCCCTCATGTCCAACTTATGGTGCCTTCACTATTTTGCCAATTACTCATCTTATGTCATCTTTTAATACCTAATTAACTTATGTTTCAAGGTCACTTAATTTCTTTACACTAAAGTACACTTTACTAATATTTATTTTAATACCAAGTAAACCCGAACTAACACTTAGCAACATAATGATTTTTTTAAAATATTTAGGATGTTACAATTCTACCACCTTAAAGAAAATTTCGTCCTCAAAATTTACCTGATTAAAAGAGGTGAGGATATTGTTGCCGAATTGCATCCTCAGGCTCCCATGTAGCTTCCTCCGCTCCGTGATTACGCCATAAAACTTTGACCAATGACACGGTCTTCTTTCTTAGTACTTTCACGTCTCGGTCTAAAATTTCCACTGGTTCTTCTTCAAAAGACAAGTCTGATTTCAATTCCACCTCCTCTACCGGTACTATGTGAGATGGATCCGATCTATAGCGTCTCAGCATGGAAACATGGAAAACATTATGAATTTGACTCAACTCCGGAGGTAATTCAATCTGATAAGCCACTGGACCAACACGCTTCATCACACGATATGGCCCAATGAACCTAGGGCTCATCTTTCCCTTCCTTCCAAATCTGAAAATTTTCTTCCAAGATGATACCTTCAGAAAGACCTGCTCTCCCACAGCAAACTCGATATCCTTACGCTTCAAGTCTGCATATTCTATCTATCCGAAGCTTTCTTTAACCGTGCTCGAATAACTTTTACCTTTTCCTCTGTTTCAGATATCATCTCAGGACCCAACATCTGCCGTTCGCCCAATTCAGTCCAACAAGTAGGAGTAGCCATCTGAATGCTAGACTGATAGCTATTGTTATACGCGAATTCTGCCAATGGTAGAAAATCATCCTAACTACCTCTGAAGTCAATCACACATCCCCTTAACATGTCTTCCAATATCTGAATTACTCTTTCCGACTGACCATCAGACTGAGGATGAAAAGCCGTACTGAAATTCAACTTTGTCCCCAAGGCTTCATGCAGAGCTTTCCAAAATCGTGATGTAAATCTAGGATCCCTGTCTGATATAATAGACACTGGTACCCCATGCAACCTCACGATTTCAGATACATACAGCTTAGCCAATTTCTGTAATGAATAATCCGTACGAACTGGAAGAAAATGAGCAGTCTTCGTCAAACGATCAACTACTACCCATACGAAATTTTTCTTAGTAGGTGTTAAAGGTAACCCACTAACAAAATCCACTGTTATTCGCTCCCATTTCCAAAGAGGAATCTTTACTGGTTGTAACAAACCTGACGGTAATTGATGCTCCGCCTTCACTTGTTGACAAGTCAAACATTTACCTACAAACTCAGAAATCTCACGCTTCAACCCTGGCCACCAATACTATTCACGGAGATCTCGATACATCTTATTTCCTCCGGGGTGCATAGCATAAGGGCTACTATGCGCCTCCCGCAGAATCAATTGCTTCAAATCTGAGTCTTTAGGCATACAAACCCTTCCATGAAAACACAGCACTCCATTGTGTTTATACCAAAATCCTCTATTTTACCCCTTTCAACCTGCTGAAATAAGGGTCCCAACTTTTTATCTGATATCTGCTTTTCCTGGATTTGTTCTAACCACAGAGGCTTCACCTAAAGTTCTGCTAACAGACTACCATCCTCATACAAACTCAAATGAGCAAACATTGCTCTCAATTTAGATACCGCCTTACAACTTAACGCGTCAGCTACCACGTTAGCCTTTCCAGGATGATACTCGATTGAGAAATCATAATCCTTTAATAATTCTACCCATCTTCTTTGTCTCAAATTCAAATCTTTTTGGGTAAGGAGGTACTTAAGACTCTTGTGATCCGTGTAGATGATAGACTTCTCACCGTAGAGATAGTGCCTCCAAATCTTTAAAGCAAATACCACTGCAGCTAACTCTAAATCATGAGTAGGGTAGTTTACTTCGTGCGGTCTTAACTGTCGAGAAACATAAGCCACCACCTTTCCATTTTGCATCAGCACACAACCCAAACCCGTGTGAGATGCATCACAGTAAACAGTAAATTCTTTTCCAACCTCCAGCTGAATCAAAACTGATGCTTCCGTCAGAATCTTCTTCAATTTCTTGAAACTCTCTTGTTGTTTTTCAGTCCAAATATATGGAACTCCTTTCCACAACAGTTTAGTTAGGGGTGCAGCAATTAACTAAAACCCCTCAACAAAGCGTCTATAATAACTAGCCAAACCCAAGAAACTCCAAATTTCAACTACCGACTTTGGTGGTTTCCAATCCAGAACAGCTTCAATCTTCCGAGGATCCACCCTTATTCCTTCAGCTGATACCACATGACCCAAGAAAGTCACTTCCTTTAGCCAAAATTCACATTTCCTGAATTTGGCATAAAGTTGCTTATCACGAAGTAATTCAATACTATACGCAAATGTGTGTCATGCTCCTCTTCATTTCTTGAATAAACCAAAATGTCATCTATGAACACTACCACAAACCGGTCTAAATATAGTTGAAAGACTCGGTTCATCATGTCCATAAATGCGGCTGGTGCATTGGTTAACCCAAACGGCATCACCAAAAACTCATAATGTCCATAACAAGTTCTGAATGCCGTCTTATAAATATCTGCTTCTTTCACCTTAAGTCGGTGATAACCGATCTCAAATCAATTTTGGAGAAAATCAAGCTCCTTCAATTGATCAAACAGTCATCAATTCTCAGTAAAGGATACCTATTCTTGATCGTCAATTTATTCAATTATCTGTAATCAATGCACATACGCATCGATCCATCCTTCTTATTCACGAACAAAACTTGTGCTCCCCACGGAGACACACTCGGTCGAATAAATCCTCGATCCAACAATTCTTGAATTTGAGCTTTAAGCTCCGCCAACTCCTTCGGTGCCATTCTATAAGGAGCAATGGACACTGGAGCCGTTCCGGGCAAAAGCTCAATGCCAAATTCTACTTTCCAATCTGGAGGTATACCAGGAAGTTCATCGGGAAATACATCTGGAAATTCCTTCATCGTTCTCACATTATCCACAGATAACTCTTTGGCATCCAAAGCACGAATAAAAGCTAGGAATGCTCCATATCCTTTCCGCACCAACTTTTCTGCCTTCAACGCAGATACCACATTTGCCAGGAAATTCTTTCGTTCACCTATCATTATTACTTCCTTATCATCCGAAGTTTTTAATGACACCCGCTTTTCAGCACAATCCAAATGCGCCCGATGCTTAACCAACCAATCTATGCCCAGAATGAGATCAAACTCGTCGAAAGGCAATTCCATCAAATTCGCCAAAAATATTTCTTCTTGAATTTCTAAGGGCACGTCCTTAAATAGTTTATTTACAATTACCGACTGTCCTAAAGGACTAATTACTGTCATCTCACTATCGATAATTTCAAATTCTAGATTCAAGTTTCCAGATATGGCGCTAGCAACATACGAGTGGGTAGAACCAATATCTATTAAAGCAAGAATGTGTACATCAAGATGAAGAACGTATTAGTTATTACATCGGTGCATTGCCATCCTCGCGCGTCTAATCAGATAGACCAATCTCGGCCGTCTTGCATCGTGTTACCTCTAGGACCATTACCTCGACCGGTGCATCTTGACCACGCCCACCCCATTACCACCACGACCGGTCCACGACCTCTCGGTGGCTCTTGAGTACCTCCGGCCGATCGTGCATCAAGATACGAACTCCCCGAGTCATATCCGTACGTCGAGGGCAATTTCTATATTGGTGATCCATTGAACCACATTTATAACAAGCACCCGTTTTCCTCCAGCACTCTCCAAAATGCCTTTTTCCACATTCAGCACAATCTTGACTTTGATTATTAGCTACAAGTGCTCTACCTTGAGCTGGTTCATCATTCCGAGGCCTCTTCAGAAACCTTTTTGAAGAACCTAACTGCTTTATATCTCTCTTACTTCTAAATCTTTCCCGATTCTGACGTTCTGAGTTCTTAGCCTCTTTGGCTATCTTGGCTTTCTCTACAAGCGTGGCAAAAGTTCTAACTTGTTGTGGGGCAATCAGAATCCGCAACTCATCATTCAACCCATCCTCAAAACGTACACAACGTTCATGATCCGTTGACACTATTGTCCGAGCATAGTGACTCAAGCGTAAAAATTCAGCCTCATACGCTGCCACTGTCTTATTCCCTTGAATTAAATTTAGAAATTCCTTCCTTCGAGCATCCACATAACTTGTTCTTACATACTTCCCTTGGAAGGTAGCTTTGAAGAATTCCCAAGTAATCAATGTAGCCTCAGTGCCCTCTCGAACAGTAAGCCACCATTGATACGCCTCGTCTCTTAGCAAGGACACAGCTCCTTTCAGTTTTTGCTCGACAGTGCATTCCATATCATCCATAATTCGCTCCATAGCTTCGAGCCAATATTCTGCCACATTCAGAGCTACACCGAAAACTCCTCTAAAAACTTCTGCATTATTAGACTTGAGTCATTCCGATATCGACCCATGAGTTGTTGGCCCAACTCTAGTTCCAACGACCCTTTCCAGGACTCGCAGCATTGCTCGTGTCAAAGCATTATCTTCTTCCATATGATCATGTGATCCCGTCTCACTATTAAATGATGCAGGTGCATCCATTTCCGGCATATGATTTGGTGCTTCAGTTGCACCTCTAACACCTCGTCCTCTACCATGGCCACGTCTACCGCGTCCACGACCACGTCCTCTAGTGCTCATGATGACTAGTTCGATTTAATCTGATTACAAGTTTTATGATTCAGAAAATTGTTTTAGTGTTTATTAACGATGTTTTATGAGATTTGAGAGATAAAATTATTTTTCGCAAACACATCCTATAGTCTCAATCTCTACGATTTTCAACATCTAAAATTAGAAGTTCTAGAGTGTTCCTATGATCATATCATCGTCATAATAATTATTCAGTAATGAATACTTACTTGACTTGGTGCCGGATGCTTGTGGTGCCATACTAATCTTTAAAACATAATTGAAATAATTTTAGAAGTTATTTGTTGAACCCAACCACAGCCGAGTTTTGAAACTGGCTCTGATACCATTAAATGTAACACCCCAATCCCGGTCTATGCGTTAAGACAAGATTTGGTTTGTTACATAGATCGAACTATCTTAAGGTGAATCAGAAATTACAAAATCATTTTAAAAATAAAGTTTAATAAAAACCAAGAGAAATAATTTAAGTTCGATGAATATGAGAAAACATTAGTTGGAAATATCATCATTTAATATTAAATTATCAAAACCCTAAAGTAATTTTTTTATAAGAGTTCAAAGTATTTGAAAATAATAATAGATAAAGAATCTCATATGTTTGAAAACACAAAGTATTTTAAGAAAACATTATATGATAAACATAAGCCCATATTAATTATCCAAAACATAATTTAAATCCATCCACACATAAAATCCATAAAACATTAATAGAGGCCTTATTACATCATACCCAAAATAGCAAATTAAAGAAAATATTTATTAAAAGTTCAAAGTTTATTTAACCCATGTTTGCAGTATGGCCTCCACGAAGTCATCCTCGGCCCAAGTCCACGTCAATTTCCATTACCTGAGATGGAAAAATTTAAGGGAGTGAGTTACTTAAAACTCAGTGTATAACTCAATTACTATATCCACTGGGCCAGATCATCAAATCATAATTTTGGGCTTGAGTCCATAAATAGATTTAACAATGTAATCACTGTAATGTATGCAAAATGAAATTTCCCACCCAAACCTAATTTCCATCCGCTACACACCACCCGTACCAACCATCACACCTGTAGGGATCAAGTCAACCCACCCCGCCAACACACCAATCGTAGGCATAAGCCATTTTTATATTTGTGGCAGAGCCACCGAACTAGATTGTGACAAAGTCGCCGAACTAGAGGCATTGAGCCATTAAAATATTTGTGACAGAGCCACCGAACTAGAGGCAATAAGCCATTTAATTATTTGTGGCAAAGCCACAGAACTAGAGGCAATAAGCCATTTAATTATTTGTGGCAAAGCCACCGAACTAGAGGCAATAAACCATTTAATTATTTTGTGGCAGAGCCACTGAACTAGATTTTGGCAACAGGCCTTTCTTCTCTTCATCATTAATCCCAACCCATGCAACATGTATGCAAAATAGTCTATATACATATGATGATTTTAGTAAAAAGGCCCAATTTACATGTGAGTCAATGTTTCAGGCTTTTATTAAGGCCCATAATACAAAATATCATTTAGCCCATTTAACAATCTAGCAACTTTGGCCCATTTAACGATCTAGTAGAGATTTCGGCCCATTTAATGATCTAGCAGAGATTTCGGCACATTTAACGATCTATCAGGGATTTCGGCCCATTTAACGATCTATCAGGGATTTCAGCCCATTTGACGATCTAGTATAGATTTCGACCCATTTAACGATCTAGCATACTTTTCGGCCCATTTTACGATCTAACAGAGTTTTCGGCCCATTTTACGATCTGACATAATATTTTCAATTTACCAACTAATTCATCGAGGGCATTTTCGTAATTTTCACAACTTTAACCGTTTTCATGTAATTTCACCAAAATACCAATTATTACGTATTGTACCGATTTTGTCATCTTTACGATTTTGCTCAATACTACGGTATGACATCTAACCCAAGATAAGTGTGAAGTTACACACCTTGATATTGTGAGCACTAAACCTTCCCGCTCGTCAACACATAAACGTAACACGAACCATTAGAACACTTTCATTTATTAAAAAAAATACACTATTGGTAAACGATCTAAATCTTTACCCTTTTGATTTTGAACCACTTCTATTTTTGGTTTCTCCTCGATTGTTGATTCGTTGCCCGATGAGAATCCACGAACGAACAAAGGTTCGGGAGTACGAATAACCTCAAACAATTGATTCTCCTCGGATGAAGGTCTGCAACCCGGTGGAAAATCCCGGATTCTCGAAATAGCCCTTCGTTTATATTTAGGGGGATTAGCGGAATCGCCCCTCTTTCGAAGACTATGGACTGCCCTTTTCTGCCCTATCTTGAATGTCTTTAAAGACATAAAATCATTAGTCCGACTTATAGATATCGAAATATGATTAACGATTTTTAAAAGATTTGAGATAGGCTTACCACGATTATCCTCGTTCCTCGAAGAAACGATCGAGCGATTACGTCCTTATAATGGAATCGACTAAATAACTAACTATACTAATATAATGAATAAAATAAGAATCCTTAAAGAAAATCTCCTTACCTTAATTCTTGAGATCGATTCCAAAGTTCCAAAATACTCAAAAACACCTTGAGTTTCTACCCTCCAGAATCTCACTAATGCCCACGATTGAAAAGAAAAATGAGTGAGAAGAATTCGGTTGTGACCCAAACAAAGAAATGAAAAAAAAACTTCGGCACAAGATCAAACTAACATTCGGCCATGAGAGAAAATGTTGAAGAGATTTTAATGAAGAAGAAAATAAAAGAATAGGAAAAATGGAATGATATGGTTCGGTTTCAAGAGAGAAAGAGAGAAAGAAAAGAGAAGAAAAGAGAATGAAGTTTAAGAGAATTTTGTATTCGGCATAGGGGAGGAAAAATGAGAAAAAATGAAAAGAAGAAATATTTGTTTGCTTATGAGTTTTCGGTCACAATGAGAAAAAGACTTGGGAGAGAAAAAGGTTTCAAAACCGAAATGGTCAAAAGAAAATGACTCAAGAATGAATTGCTTACTCAAGTATGTTGGCAAATTTCGGCTGGAGAGAATATGGATGGAAAGGAAATATGTTTTGCTAAAAAAAAATGACCAAATGAATGTGTTTCACCAACACCAAAGCCTACCAAAGCAATCACAAAACCGGCTATCCCCCTAGCCTCTACGCCGTTCAAATACAAGGTCAAAAGACCATTAGAAAGTTTCCAAAACATCTCCCTACTCTTAAGCTTATCCTCCTCCTTTTTCCTTAAGTTGGAGAGACAAAATCCCCCAATTCAAGCCATTCTATCCCCTATCTTAAGCTTTCCATAAACCTTAGTCTTCTTACCAAAAAAACAATCCAACTCATCCTAATCTTATCCATAGCCACACATGCTATGCTAAAACAAAATAAAATTCCCTAATTGCATGCTAGGTGATTCGAACTCCTTCCCTCATGTCCAACTTATGGTGCCTTCACTACTTTGCCAATTACTCATCTTATGTCATCTTTTAGTACTTAATTAACTTATGTTTCAAGGTCACTTAATTTCTTTACACTAAAGTACACTTTACTAATATTTATTTTAATACCAAGTAAACCCGAACTAACACTTAGCAACATAATGATTTTTTTAAAATATTTAGGATGTTACAACCAAAGATGTAGTAAAGAGGTAAGTCTCTTTACTTTTGGGGTAAACTACATTGGTAGTCACCCAATTATTGGTAAGTTTCTTTTTTTTTATTATTATTATCAAATTATGAAAATTTACAAAATGGTCACCTAACTACACAAGTTTGTTTTTTTGGTCACCAACTGCTAAATGATTAAAGGAAAGATTATGTGGCAGTTTTTAAAATTGGCATAATAGCAACTTTAACACTCAACATTATATATTATGTTAATTTGGTATTGATTCTAAAAAGTTTAACACTCAACATTTACACATTGTGCAATTTGATTTTGCTTTTCTTGTGACCCTTTCACCGTCTAAAAAACAAATATATCAACTAAATTTGATCGAAATTATACCAAAACTGGAAACACCCAAAATTCTAAGATAATAATTTTCATCTTTTCTCATTCTTTTAAAATTAACCCTTCAATATTACAAAGTAAATCAGAGAGAGAGAGAGAGAGAGAGAGAGAGAGAGAGAGAATTACATAATGTGTAAATGTTTATGGTTAATTTTTTAGAATCAATACTAAATTGACAAAATGTATAAATCTTGAAGGTTAAAGTTGTTATTATGCCAATTTTAAAAGCTGTCAAGTTATCTTTTCGTTAGTAATTTAACAGATGGTGACCAAAAAAAGAAAAAAATCGAATAATGAGGTGACCAAAAAAATTTACCAATAGTTGGTCATTACGAGTGTAGTTTACCCCCTTTTTTTCTCAAGTACTTGATTAATATAATATACACATAAATATAAAAATATAAGGGGCTAAATTTTATAGAGCCACTTGGTGGATGCTAACAGTTTTTTTTTGGATAAACTATCCCATTAGTCACTCTAAATAGGGGTCATTTCTATTTTGGCCACCCTAAATTATTTTTTTGTTAATTTGGTCACCCTAAAATACTAATTGATCAAATTGGTTACTCCACCTTTTAATGGTAACGGAAGATTAATGGTGCATTTTCACATTAGTCACTATAAAATTAGGGTAAACTATCTGTTAGTTACTATAAATAGAGGTCTTTCCTATTATTTGGTCACCCCAAAATTTTTCCCTACAAGTGCACCTCTAGTCTTCCATTACCATTTAATGGTAGAGTAATCAATTTGATCAAATTTTTTCCGATAACCAATTTAACAAGAAATATTTTGGATGATCAAAATAAGAACGACCCCTATTTAGAGTGACTAATGGTATATTTTACTCTATTTTGGGTAGACCATAGAAGTAATGTTGTAGCAGATTTACTTAGTAAGCTTGCTATTAAGAACAAATGTAATTTGAATTTTAATATGGATTATCCGATGGAAATCCACAATGTTATTATTCGTGAAGCAATAAAATGAGGTTGACCCTAGGGTCGTTTTTTATAAAAAAAAAAAAAATAGTGTATTTTACTCTTTCTTATTTAATGATGGGATAGTTGTAAATTAAGTTTCATTAAATATAATCCAGATAATTATTCTATATATTATTATTATTGGAATAAAAATTATACATTAAGACACTTTCATTTTGTGTTTTGGTTATTTTCTTATACATACTAATTAAACTCATCTGTGAATATAGGTAAGTTTTAATAATTATTTAGGAGTTGAATAAATTTTAATTTGTTATAGTTTATATCTTTCTAATTTTTAAAAATTGAATTGAATTTTTATAATTTTAGGGGGGGCCAAAGTAAAATTTTATCTTTACTAATTTAAAATTTTAAAAAAATTAGAAGACTTAAATAAAAATTTTTCATTTTAGGAGGAGTCGGGCCTGCCAGCCCCTAAATTCGCCTCTACCTGTGAAATGTATTGAATAATTATTTATATAAATATTCGTAGAATCCTATATTTTTAGTATTAAAAATGATGTCTTTTTTTCTATGACTCTACTAAAAGGAAATCGATGATGGAACATATTACAGTTAATGAACATCGAAAACAACTATAACAAAAAAACAAAAGAAAAAGGAAACTAAAGTTGTTCAAAACTTTTTACTAAAACGAATTGTATCTAAAGTTATTTGCAGTTAATCCTACGTTGTTATAAATATATCACGATAACTTATGGTTCAATCTTCGTTCAATCCATGAAATCATCAACAGCTTTATCAAGGTTGGCACCATTTTTGCAATTGACATGAAATAGAACCATATCTTCTCCATTTTACTTCTCCAGTACCGAACAACTCCTGGATCGCAAAGCTCACTCACTGATCTTTCACTATCTTCCAGATTGTAGCTTGTTGGACTTTTATTATTGATAAAAGCAGAACAGCCTTGCCTAGTCGAAGCATGCCTTTTCATGAATTCTTTTTCTTCCTTCTCGTTGTCATCTGCCAGTAAATGTGGCGGAGGCAGCTCATCCTCACGCTCCCATTCTTCAATGTCTAAACCCCATTCAACATAATCCACCCCCGCCATAGCTAAAGCTTCTATTGAAAGTGACATGACAACAAAGTACAAAACTATGGCTTCTTTTTTAGATATTTCAGACTTGTTGGACGGTTTTATATTTTTACAAGGACCAGATATCAAGTATTTATAGGCCTCCATGCCTAGAAGAAAAATTTCTTTACAAAACTCACAGGCTATCCTCCAGAAACTAGCGTGGGTTAATTTGAAATTGTGTATATTACTTTTAATTATTACCATACCCACCACGCTTATAATTGAGTTAATTAATTTTTAAGCAATTTGAAATTTAGTATTTATATTTTAATTTGAAGAATTTAGTTTTTTTTTCAATTTTAAAATTAAATTGTTAACACTATTAAATTTTTTCTTAAATTTATTAGTGTTATATTTTAAAATTATAAAAAGAAATATATTCACTTACTTAATAACTATGTAACAAAAAGAATATAATGGATTTAAATTTAACAAATTATTTTAACAGTGTTTATAACTCTTAAAAGTTATATTAGCATTTTAATTAAATAAAACATTTGGACTAATTAAAACATTGTAAAAGTTGAGGTACCGAGTTATACTGAAAAAATTGAAGTATAAAGATTAGATCTTAAATTTGAGTACAACACATAGATCAAAAATTATTATTATTATTATTATTATTATTATTATTATTATTATTATATAATCTAAAATTTGAGGATAATATAGGGATGAAAATTGAATATTTTTTATATAATGCAAAAAAGAATAGTGGCATGTGTCAATCAAGGTGATTTGGAACTTCATTTCCTTTTATAGATAGGTCTATGGATGTAATCCATAAGAAAAGGTCGCATTCACGTGATCGAAGGCTTGCGTATTGACCAATTATGTATCCTTAGTCTTTTGCCTGCCGGACAATGCTGATCATAGAAAAGAAATATTGACCAATGTTGATCAAAGTGTTGAAGAAAGTCAACACGATTGCATGCAATGCAATTCGATAGCCGAAAATTTACCCGATGATTGTCTCTCCAAGCTGAAATTTAATCTCGAGATTATTATTTGTTCCTAAGCTTGACGTAAGTAATGAGGTAGGTATACAGCATATTCATAATAAGGTCAGAAATCTTGGGATAAAACTTTTTATTTTGCCATGAAAAAGTTTGGTTTGTATACTGTATTTGAATAACATGTGTACATATATATTGCTAAGCCATTGGAAAAATATATATTATATATCGAAATAAATATAAATTTGTTTTGTTTTTGTTATTCAGAGAATTTATAAAGATTATTAGAGTCAATAATTGAGAGGATGGTCATTGAGTGGTGTCACGATCTGGAATTCTTGAAGTCGTAATGTTAACTCGATAGTTGTAAAATTTTATATTTTAGTCCTTATTCGATTTTGGGTTATCAAAAGAGTTTTTGTAAGTTTGTATAAAGCCCAAATATGATTGTAAAACATGTTATGAATACATAATGATCTTAACAACAAGTGTGAATTGTTAAATTGAATTGTAATTGTTTGTAGTTGCTCTAGCATCGAATTTAGCATTCCATAGCTTAGACCTAACGATCAGGTCAAATTTGGGATGTTACATATATATTATAATATTTATTAAATCTCAACATAATCATCCCCATTTTAATATACCCATCAACCATCGAATTATATGAAACAAAATCCCACATAGATATTCTATCAAACAATTGACGTGCATATACAATAAAGTCACTATGTAAATGCAAAGAAATTAAACAATTTTGCAAAAATAAATCAGACCCCAAGTTCAACTTTCCCAGCCAGCCATAAACCTGCATTCCTTCAATAAACTCAATTGAGAGGAAGCTTTAAGCACCAAAGACAACAAGAATTCATCAAAAGGAGCCATGTTCTCAAGCATCAAAGAAAAATCAAGTTAACTTACCAAAAAATAAAGAAGCATTGGAAAATACCAAAGAAAAAAACTCAAAACTAAAATCGAAAAATATATAATTTTTATGAAGCAGATCAATCACTAGATAGATCCAATACTCCAAACAGAAAACATAAAATACATTGTAGCAAGTAATCAATTTTCACCAAAAAAGGGAGGACTTTGAGTAATGGAAGAAACAAAGAGGAAAAGAAAAGGAGACGAGGGTGAATACCTTAAAATTGGGAGGAAACTTTTAAGGATTTTGGTTTAACTTACGAGAGAGAAAAAAAAAAAAGAAAAGAAAAACAAAAGATATTTTGGTTTGTAACACCCCATACTAGGTCTAGTCGCCATACCCGAGATATGGGATGTTACAACTGTAAAAAGAAATAATCATATGCACTTTACTCAATAATATTTAATAAATCAATATATACGAGTTAAGTCGATATTTAACATGCATATCAAACAAAATTTAGTCTCAATAAATCCTACAAAAATCCTTAAACTAGTTCAAAATTAAAACAGAACCATTTTGAAACTTTTACAAAAATTTAGGTAAAAAGGTAAAACTGGGGTCACACGGTCGTGTCTCAGGCTGAGGTCGTGTGGTGCTATAGCACACAACTATGTCCCCAAACTGTGTAACAGACTGATGTCATGAATTTCAGGGTCACACGACCGTGTCGCCAGATCGTGTAACTAACTATGGTCGTGTTAACTCAAAACCAACCTAAAAGTGCAAAACACACTGCCTTGTTAACCACCCATGTATGACACACAGCCGTGTGGTAGCCCATGTATAATATAAATTACCCTTTTTGTGCAAGTTTCATACCATCCATCCAAAGTGACCTATAATATCATTTTATACCATTCAAACCTACTTCAAAACATACACATTTCAAGGCCAAAACATCAATTCACATTTTAAACATAAAACCAATATGCCCTCATTGGCACCAACAAAGCATTAAACTCAAATCAACTACAAATCTTGTATGTCTTAACCATTTCATATCACAAACTCAACAATTCCAAACATAAATATTTGCTTAACACAAACCAAAGTCTGTAGTCATTTCATGCCACCATCTAATTCATATGCATAATACTATTCAAAATGCCAAACTTGGAATTAGCCATACCTTATATACCAAGCTATCAAAGTGAATATTAATGAAAACATAACCATGACAACTTATTCAACATTTGTACAAGTTTTATTCATTCTATGTACATGCCACAAGTAACCAAGTTAAAACATAAAAAAATCTACCGAATTGAGAGACGGTAGGTGTGTGCTTCTCACTAATCAGATCGACATGTTCCGGATGTCTAGAATCTACAAAAATGTAGTAACACAAATAAGTATTTAAAATACTTAGTAAGCTCATACAATATAAACGATTACTTACCTCAATTATTAATCACAAACACAATTCATTATGCAAAATGATTATCCCTAACTATTCACAATACAAGATCATCAAATACTTAAGGTTTTGAGATCAAACCATAAACTTAACCTCGATAGTTCACATATCCATCATAACCAACTTGTATTAGCTATCCATATCATGAACTTTCTTTTGCCAACATCCAATGGCATATCATTACATTTTCCTTTCATAATTCTACCTGATGAAACTTCGTAAAAGAACTCCATACACAGGTGAAAGTAATAGTGTCTGGTTACCCATTTGGGTTAAATCTACACAAATAATGAATAATATTGTCTGGTTACCAGTCAGGGTTAAACCTACACAAATAATGAGTAATAGTTCTGGTTACCTGCTAGGGTTGAACCTACATGATAAATAGCCTAATAAAGGCTTCATATACATGTATTCTCGAGTCCGCAACACATTCTGGAGCTCAGAACCTTTGGGTATTAACTCGTTATACAAGACTTTTAGTAAGTTAATCGGGTTTTATCCTGGCATTATATCACAATTCATAATCACCAACAAATTACCATTTCATAAGAAATTATAACACATTAGCAAAAGGAGTTTAATTATACTTTTATGAACCTACATGATAAAACCATAGAGATTTAGCTTACAGGGACTAGTCGACAATTTTCACTTTTCTACGTACGTCCTCCGATTGTTGTAATTCTTGATCAAATTGAAGACTTGAAGCTCAAGCCCTAAACCGATTCTTTCTCAAGCCAATAATGGTGTTTTTGTGAGGTGAAGAAGAAAATGTGAAGTGATTTCTATTTCTTCCAAGGTTTTTCTTATATTTTATAACTTAATGTTTTAATTTTAAAGCATAAACTAATATTTTATAAGTTAATCACTCACCAATCGCCCATTATAAATTGAAATGGTCTAATTAATGTTCAAACCTTAATTTAATTACTAAATAAACCCTTACGCTAATAAAAATTTATAGTGATTGACTTTCAACACTTTTGCGATTTAGTCTTTTTTTTTCTAAATTACTAATCGTTCAATAAAATTATCGGCACTCATAGAAATTAATATTTAATATTTAATGACTCGATCATCAAAATACAGGGTTTTGAAACCACCTCTTCTGGTACCACTAAAATTGGATTGTTACATGGTGTTTGTGTTAAAAATAAAATAAAAAGGATTATATTAATAGATATAATAAAAAAGAAAGGGTAATTAGTCCTAAAATTTAGATTCGACCCATACTCTTATATTACTAAGAAAGAGCTCGTAATGAGATTACACCATATATTTCGAGATGGCCAGAATGTTGAAATCCAAACACCGTAATCTCATTCTGGAATGTAAGATTACGGGTCATAATGTTATATTTTGTGAACCGAACACCCCCTTAAAGGCATTTAGGTTCTTTTCATAAGTGATCGGAAGTGTCTAAGGCCTAAAACAAGCTTATGATGGCTTATAATGGCTAAAACAATATTTCCATAGTATTAATGGGAGATGTATTGGTACATCCTATGGATGTATCAACACTAGTCTTTGTTATTGTGTCTTTTTAGCTATTGACTTGTGTTATACTGATACAACCAAGTCATGTTTCGATACATGAGTCCCTTGAAGTAAGAATTGGCTCTAAAGCACATGGAATCATTCCCAAACATCACTAAAACATACCAATAAGTTCCTAATCACTATAAAAAGTTATAAAAAATCATTTGAACTCAAATTCACTTCTTAAGTGTGACAGGCTGAGGTCATGTGGTGCTATAACACACAACTATGTCCCCAAACCGTGTAACAGACTAATTTCGTGTATTTTAGGGTCACACGATCGTGTAGCCAGATCATGTAACTAACTATGGTCATGTTAACACAAAACCAACCTAAACATGCAGAACACACTATCGTGTTGACCACCCATGTGTGACACACAGCCGTGTGGTAGCCCATGTACAACATGAATGACCTTTTTTGTGCAAGTTTCATACCATCCATCCAAAGTGACCTATAATGCCATTTTATACTATTCAAACCTACTTCAAAACATACACATTTCAATGCCAAAACATCAATTCACATTTTAAACATATAACCAATATGCCCTCATTTGCACCAACAAAGCATTAAACTCAAATCAACTACAAATCATGTATGTCTTAACCATTTCATATCACAAACTCAACAATTCCAAACATAAACATTTGCTTAACACAAACCAAAGTCTATAGTCATTTCATGCCACCATCGAATTCATATGCATATTATCATTCAAAAAGCCAATTTTGGAATTAGCCATACATCATATAGCAAGTTACCAAAGTGAATCTTAATGAAAACATAACCATGGCAACTCATGCAACATTTGTACAAGTTTTAGTCATTCTATGTACATGCCACAAGTAACCAAGTTAAAACATAAAAAATCTACCGAATTGAGAGACGGTAGGTGTGTGCTTCTCACTAATAAGATCGACATGTTTCGAATGTCTAGAATCTACAAAAATGTAGTAACACAAATAAGTATTTAAAATACTTAGTAAGCTCATACAATATAAACGATTACTTACCTCAATTATTTATCACAAACACAATTCATTATGTAAAATGATTATCCCTAACAATTCACAATACAAGATCATCAAATACTTAAGGTTTTGAGCTCAAACCATAAACATAACCTCGATAGTTCACATATCCATCATAACCAACTTGTATTAGCTATCCATATCATGAACTTTCTTTTGCCAACATCCAAAGGCATATCATCATGTTTTTCTTTCATAATTCTAACTGATGAAACTTCATAAAAAAAACCCCGTACACAGGTGAAACTAATAGTGTGTGGTTACCCATTTAGGTTAAACCTACACAAATAATGAATAATAGTGCCTAGTTACCAGTCAAGGTTAAACCTATACTAATAATGAGTAAATAGCTCCTAGTTACCCGTTAGGGTTGAACCTACACGATAAATAGCCTAATAAAGGCTTCATATACATGTATTCTCAAGTTCGCAACACATTCTGGAGCTCGAAACCTTTGGGCATTAACTCGTAACCTCTTATACAAGACTTTTAGTAAATTAATTGGGTTTTATCCTGGCATTATATCACAATTCATAATCATCAACAAATTAACATTTCATAAGTAAGTATAACACTTCAGCAAAAGGAGTTTAATTATACTTTTATGAACCTACTTGAAAAAACCATACCGATTTAGCTTATAGGGACTAGTTAACAATTTTCACTTTTCTACGTACGTCCTCCGATTGTTGTAATTTTTGATAAACTTGAAGACTTGAAGGTCAATCCCTAAACCGATTCTTTCTCAAGCCAATAATGGTGTTTTTGTGAGGTGAAAAAGAAAATGAGAAGTGATTTCTCTTTCTTCCAAGGTTTTTCTTATATTTTATAACTTAATGTTTTAATTTTAAAACATAAACTAATATTTTATAAGTTAATCACTCACCAATCGTCCATTATAAATTGAAATGGTCTAATTAAAGTTTAGACCTTAATTTAATTACTAAATAAACCCTTAAGCTAATAAAAATTTATAGTGATTGACTTTCAACACTTTTACGATTTAGTCTTTTTTTCCTAAATTACTAATCGTTCAGTAAAATTATTGGGCCAAAATGTAGTATACTACCATAATATACTCGTACACATTAATATTTAATATTTAATGACTCGATCATCGAAATACAAGGTTTTGAAACCACCACTTCTGGTACCATTAAAATCGGATTGTTACATGGTTTTTCTGTTAAAATATAATAAAAAGGATTATATTGATAGATATAATAAAAAGAAAGGGTCATTCTATCCTAAAATTTAGATCCTACCCATAAACTTATATTACTAAGAAAGAGGCCATAATGAGATTACACCATATATTTTGAGATGGTCGGAATGTTGAAATCCTAACACCATAATCTCATTCTGGAATGTAATATTATAGGTCATAATGTTATATTCTGTGAACCGAACAACCCTTAAAGTATTTAGGTTCTTTTCGTAAGTGATCGAAATGTTTAGGGCCTAAAACAAGTTTATGAGGGCTTTCAATGGCTAAAACAATATTTTCATAGTATTAAGGGGAGATGTATTGGTACATCCTATGGATGTATCAACATAAGCTTTTGTTATTGTATATTTTTAGCTATTGACTTGTGTTTTACTGATACAGCCATGTCATGTTTCGATACATGAGTCCCCCAAAGTAAAAATTGACTCTGAAGCACATGGAATCATCCCCAAACATCACTAAACCATACCAATAAGTTCCTAATCACTATAAAACGTTATAAAAAATAATTTTAACCCAACCATCACACCATCACACCAAACACTAAGGCCCTCATTATGCACTTACGTGTTGTAGCAGCCCGATTTAGGGGCTAGTCAGAATAGTGGTTCAGAACCACTAATCCGGGGTTAGAGAAAATTATTTTCATGATATTTTATGAGTCAGAGCATGATTATATAAGTGTGTGAAAATATTGGTGCTTTGATTTTAACGATTTCATGTTTAATTGCGAAAAAGGACTAAATCGCATAAAGTGCAAAAGTTTCATTTTATAAGCTAAAGGTGTTTGATAGCTAAAAGAACATTAATTTGAGGTCTTTAAAGTGCAAGTAGACCCCTAAGTATAGGGTGACCGGCCATAGGAGACAAATTGGTCAAAGTTGGTAAGTTTGGTGACTAAATTGGTTGTTTAATATTAAAATAAAGAAAAGATTATATCCATCTTTTTAAACATATTCCTCCATATAAAATAGCAAGCAAGATAGGGGTTTTGAAAGCTAAAAATTTCAGCAAACTCTTCTCCCTACAAGTAAGTGATTTTAAGGGTTTTTCTTAATGATAGTTGTACTTTTAGAACCCCTAAAGCTTAAGCTTTTTAATGAGGGGACTATCTTGCAATATGGTGAAAAGTTTAAGGTTTTTCCATGAGAGCTTTTATGTTTTTTGCTTCATTTTTATGGAATAAAGTGAGTCTTAGTTGTTAGATAAACAACTTTTGTGAAAGGTGTTACCATGAAAACACTTAAAAGGACCTTTTTGTAAAGGTTGTGAAATGAGTGGTAAATGTGTGTAATATTTGAAATCTTGAGTTTCTATAGAAGGTATTATGAATTGGCTAGGCTTTATTAGCAAAGAAGTTGGATGAAAATCGATATACGAGCCTAAGGGCAAAATCATAATTTTACCAAAGTCTAAAGGCAAAATGGTAATTTTTCCAAAGTAGAAATTTTAAAATGTATTGATTAGTGTGGTGATTGAATAAGTAAATTTTATTGTTCTAGATCAAAGAAAACGAGATTCGGACCTAGAACGGGAGAAAAGAGGAATATGGACAAATAGGTCCCTTTCTACCCTTTTCGGTATCGAGGTAAGTTTGTGTGCTAATAATGCAACTATAAGTGAAGCCTTTAATATTTTTATGTTGTATGAATTGTATATTGACTCTATGAATATATTAAATATGTTTTGACGAGAAGTCAAGAATTGAAAGTCTTCAATTGAATCTAAGAATAGAGGGAATGCAAATATCATGATATCATGATAGTTAAGGTCCCGTATAAGACCATATTTGGAATATGGCCTCGGTGTGAGATTTCGTATAAGACCATGTCAGGGACATGGCATCGATATGATATTTCATGTGAGACCCTGTTGGGGGTATGATGTTGATATGATACTATATGTATGAGACTCAAGAGTGTTCTTTAGCATTGTGAATGATTCAACAGGTATGTTGTAAATAAGGAAGTATGTGGTTATACCATGAGAGGTACAGGTATGTGCCCAGAACTCACTTGAGGTAAATTCGGTATGAGGAAATCATGGTGAGTTATGTGTAAACGATGCACCCTGATTGCATATGTTATATTTATTAATGCATTACGTGAATGCGAATGATTATTGTAGAAATCTATTTAAGAATGATAGTGTGCGACGATATTCCCGAATGAACATTCAAAATAGGAAAATGTATGTGGATAAATATCCGTGAATGTGTAACAATAGTGGGCTGTGTACGATACCACCTTATTAATTGTTAGCGATGGGCTATGTGTGATACCATCGCCAATATTATCAATGGTGGGTTGTGTGCGATACCACCTTATTATTTGTTACCGATGGACTGTGTGCGATACCATCATGCTTAGTATTAATGGTGAGTTATGTGCAATACCACCTTTTTAATTATTGAATGGTGGGCTGTGTGTGAAACCACCGAGTATTTATTATTATTCCGGGGTGATATCGAGAAACTTGACTAAGTGAAATTTGCATGTGGCTTTGTGGTGATAAATGCAGTGTATAAATGCAAGTAAAGATGAACAATGTTTTATGATATGAGTTTATGATAGGTGAAAGTTTTGAATGAGTAAGCATTATGAATGATTGATTGGGTATTCATAAGCTTAAGTGAAAATCTCATTATATTACCTTGTGGTTGAGTATTATAAATAATTGTCAATAGTTGCTTATGATTTGCATATGAACTTACTAAGCGTTATTGCTTACTCCTCTTCCTTTCCTATCTCTTATAGGTTAACTTAACTAGCTCAATTTGGAAACCGTAGGAGATGCTTTCACATTATCGAGCAGTCACTTGTGTATAAAGTTTTCAAGTCTTCTTGAGATATGGCATGTATAGGGATCTTATTTGGTTTAATTAAGTCATAGTTAAAGTAGCCAAATGTGTTGGCCTAAAAGAGTTATGGGTTGGTTGTGTTTAGCCATGGATGACGGCTCATGTCAATTATAATGGTGTTATTAATAGTTCTCCCTCGTATATGTGAAGATAGTTTGATTTTTATGATTCAAATGTGATAATTCAATAGTTATAATTAATGATTTGAGAATGTTATGTGATGGTGTGTGAATGTTTGCAAGTGAGGGTGGCTAAATGGCTTGGAAAATAGCCTTGAATTGGTCCACACGGGTAGACACATGGACGTGTGTCTAGACCGTGTGTGACATACGGTCAGTCCCATGGGTGTGTGACTTGGCCATGTGTAACAGCCCAAACCCGGCCCAAACGTTAGGACCGAATATGGGTCGTTACGGAGAAAACTTTTTGAAAACCCATTTTAAAACCAATTTAAGATTTGTTGAAAACTTCTCGTTTTAAGCTATCTTGTCGAAAACCTTCTTGGACTAAATTCGAAAATTTAATTAAGTCAAGTTATTATACAAACTTCAGACAGTTCGATGGCACGATAAATCATTTTTCGTGTTAATTTTAAAAAACGCGTTATTCAAATTTATAGTAAAATAAAAATATCCAACATATAAGAAAATAACTAAAGTAAAGTATAATGAGGCCTTATTACATCCAAAATAAACAACCCAATAACAAAATTTAACATAACTAAAATTAAAGTCCACTTAATTTTAAATCCACCGCATGGCCTCCTCAAGTCCCTCCGGCTCCATGTCCGCGATCTAAGCATCACCGAAAAAATAATGGAGAAGGTGAGTCACCAAGACTCAAGATGTAACCCTTCCCCGCTTTTAAAATATTTTTTTCATACACAACATATAACATTTAATATGCGTAATAATGTGTACCCAACCTAGCCAACCATACGCCATCGTTTCACCGTTGTGGTGTTGTGGTGCCAAACCACTGGTGACATATAGTCACAATGTGTTACTAAAACACCGGTGTCCGAGACACAAATCGGGTGATGGGGCCAACCCATCGTGTGATACCAAATCACCGGCGACGATCCCATATCTCAAGTGGGGCCAACCCACGGTGGTGTTAACCACGTGGATAAGTCGCTATTGAGGTACCAAACCTTGGAGGTACCAAACCTCTAGTGACATATAGTCACGGTGTGTTACCAAAACACTGGTGCCCGCTTACACGATTAATACCGCCTCCACTCATCAACCCACATCACAATCATAATAGAGATCATACATTTATCACATGTATTAAATAAATCATGCTTCCCAAAAGCATCATAATAATCTCATATAAATAGAGACTTACCGAGGTCCTTGCTTGTACCATTTAAGGTACCAAATCCAAATCTACATCAAGCGATTTACAAACAACAAGTATTTATCACACATATTAATCGATATAAGTGTGTATGTACACACCGACACCACCGAGTGATCTAAATCCCGAATGAAGAAGTCGACCACCCTAGATCTCTTGGTACCTACATTCGCCAACCATGGATTAGCCCATGGCCTATTCGCCAAAGTAAATAATTTAAAGGGTTCTCCTTTGAACCCGAATCCTTACCCGAAAGTCTTGAGTATCACCCTTTTGCTTCACCACCCTAAAATCGCACTTAACTAAATTAGTAGCCTTCGCTTAATCGATTAACAACTACTTGACTAAAGTAGATCTTACCATTACTTACCAACTAGATATCGAGAAAGGTGGGTCGATCTCGCTTGTGAATCCCGGAGTTCCTAGATGAAATCAGTTCCAAAGAGTGGTTAGTTCTCTGCTTGCAAATGCCGAAATTTTGGCTTTTCTCCAACCCACAAATCGACAGAGAAAGGAAAATAGGAAAAGAGTGTTCGGCCATCACTTACCTTCGCAACAATCGAATATAGGAGAATCCCGAAACCACTATACTATTCGGCCAAGTAGAGTTTAAAGAAAAGAGAAGGAATTTCGGCACTTTGATAGGTATTAGATTCGGCTGTGATTGGCTTTAAACAAGGCTGATTTTTAGTGAGCAAAAGAAAGAAGAAAGGTAAATAGGGAATTGGTGATTCAGCTAGTAGGAAATAAAAGGAGAAGGGATTTAAAGAATGAGGTTTCGGCAAGGAGGAGTTGTGAGGGTTTCGGCTATGGTTTTGAGGGCATGGAATGATAAAAGAAAATGAGGAGAAAGGGCTTTGAATTTTTCGGCTAAGCAAATTGAAAAAAGAAAATCAAGGTGATTACCTAGATGCTTTTATAAGCATTCGGCAACTCCCCCCTCCTCCACAAGTCCTTGCCGTCCACTCCTCCTCAACAAGGAGTCCAAGATTCATCTTACTTCCTTAATTCACTCTAGACCACTTAATTTAAAACCATTCAAATAATTTGAATACTCTAATAATAATCCAATAATAATTCTTTTAATCTTTATAATCTTCTTGATTATCCTTAAAATAAAAATGCTCATATTATCTATTAGTAATAATTAAAGAGTTTAAAGGGAGAGAGGACTCTCCCTCAAGTGCCGTCCAACATATTGCCAAAAAGAGGGATTTCCGCAACTCGAACACAAGCTCTCCCTTTCTCCTTGGTGGCGTCACATGTAGCTCTTAAGTGGGCTTACTTTGCCACTTAGTCTAGGCTCAATTTATGTCCATTTTGTCCCCATTTATTCTTATAACACCCTCTTGCTAAGGCTCCCTACCTTAAAAGTTAAAAACTAAAATTTCTTACCAAATCGAGCCAACACAAAGCCTTAAATTGATCATTATTATTCCATAAATAATGACATAGCAGTTCATACATAAGAAAAATAATTAAATTCCAAATAACCCCATTTTGGGATGTTACGCTTCTACCCCTTAAAATAAATTTCATTCCGAAATTACATAACTAAAACAGATGAGGGTATTGCCGCCAGATCACATCCTCGTGTTCCCATGTAGCTTCCTCAAGACCATGGTTCCGCCATAGCACTTTCACTAAGGGCATCGACTTCCTACGTAGAACCTTTATATCTCTATCCAAGATCCGAACCGGTTCTTCCTCGAAGATAAGTCTGCGTTAACCTTGATTTACATCACGGGCACCACATGTGATGGATCGACCGATACCGTCTCAAAGATTGATACGTGAAAGACGTCATGAATCGACTTAACTCGGCCATAGATTCGAAGTGATAAGCTACCGGTCCTATCCGCTTAACATCAGATATGGGCCAATGAATCTTGGGCTCACTTCCCTTTTGTCCAAATCTTAACACCTTTTTCCAAGGCGACACCTTTAGAAAGACCTTGTCTCCCACAAAGATACTCCATTTCCTTGCGTTTGAGATCGGCAGATAAGACTTTCGCCTATCGATGCTTCCTTGAGACGAGACCGAATCACTTTGACTTTGTCTTCGCCTCGCTACCATTCTGGGCCCAACACTTGTCGTTCACCCAACTCCGCCCAACACGTCGTTCGGCATTTCCGCCCATACAAGGCTTCAGATGGTGCCATCCGGATACTCGCTTGGTAGCTATTGTTGTAGGCAAACTCGGCCAAAGGTAAGAATTCCTCCCAACTACCTCGAAATTCCAAGACACAACCCTCAAAGATATCTTCCAAGATCTCAGATGACCTTTCGGATCGCCTCGTCCGTTCGAGGATAGAAAGTCATCTTTGAAATCCAACCGCTGCACTCCAACGCTTGATGTAACGCTTCCAAAACCTCAAAGTGAACCTTAGGTCCCTATCCGAGATAAGCGACACGGGTACATCATGCAATCGACTATCTCGGCCACATACAACTTTGCTAGCTTCTGGAGTGAGTAATCCATTCTCAACGGTATAAAGTGAGCTGATTTAGTCAGACGGTCTACGATCACCCAAACTGCATCCTTCTTGCTGGGCGTAAGGGGTAGACCACTGACGAAATCCATAGTGATCCGTTCCCACTTCCATTGAGGGATCTTTACCGGTTGAAGTAGCCCCGATGGTAACTGGTGTTCAGCCTTAACCTGCTGACACGTCAAACACTTCCCTTAATTCCGTTATCTCACGCTCAATCCGCCACCGTAAGGCTGTTCAGAGATCTCCATACATCTTGCTTCCTCCCGGATGCATAGCGTATGGGCTGCTATGAGCATCCTGGAGAATTTTTCGCCTCAACTCCATATCTTTTGGCATACAAGGCCGTCCCTGAAAACATAGCACCCCATCACTAGTCACACTATACCCCTCTAAACCACCATCCTGAACTTGTATTCTCTTCGCACTTAACCCTTCATCCACTAACTGTTTGTTCTTAATCTCCTCGATCCACGTTGGCTTAACTTGAAGCTCTGCCAAAAGGCTTCCATCGTTATATAGGCTTAACTGAGCGAACATTGCTCTTAAGTCCGCCACAACCTTTCGGCTCAACGCGTCGGCCACCACGTTAGCCTTACCCGGATGATATTCAATGGAACAGTCGTAGTCCTTCAACAGTTCAATCCATCGTCGCTGTCTCAGATTCAGATTCTTCTGTGTCAGAAGATACCTCAAACTTTTGTGGTCCGTGTAAATTACCGACTTCTCCCCATAAAGATAATGTCTCCATATCTTCGTGGCGAAGACGATCGCGGCTAACTCCTGTGTCGTGAGTTGGATAGTTAACCTCATGCGGTCTCGGTGACGGACGATAGGCTACTACCCTCCCATCTCGCATCAATACACACCCCAAACCGGTGTGAGATGCATCACAATAGATCGTGAATAATTTCCACGCCTCGGGTTGTACCAAAACCGAAGCTTCCGTCAGGAATCTTCCTCAGCTTATCAAAACTTTCTTGCTGCTTCTCCAACCATACAAATGGAACACCTTTCCTTAGCAACTTAGTCAACGGCACATGCGATCGAGAGAACCCTTCCACAAATCTCCGATAATACCGCTAAACCCGTAAAACTTCAGATCTCTACCACCGACTTAGGCGGTTTCCACTCAATACCGCTTCAATCTTATGGGATCCACTCTAATCCTTCCACGACACCACGTGACCTAAGAAAGCCACCTCCCTCACCAAAATTCGCACTTCATTGAATTTGGCATATAATTGCTTTTCCTTAACACTTGTAGAACTATCCGTAAATGCTTGTCGTGCTCCTCCTCCGTCTTAGAGTAGACCAAAATGTCGCCTATGAACACCACGACGAATTGGTCTAGGTAATCGTTGAAATACCCTATTCATTAAGTCCATGAACGCCACGGGCATTGGTCAATCCGAATGGCATCACTAGAACTCGTAATGCCCATACCGAGTTCGAAAAGCCGTCTTGTGAACATCGGCCCCCTTTACCTTAAGTTGATGGTAACCCGACCTAAGGTCTATCTCCGAAAACACCGACGCCCCTTTCAATCGGGTCAAACAAGTCATCGATCCGAGGCAATGGGTACTTGTTTTGATCGTTAACTTGTTTAATCGACGAATCGATGCACATTCGCATAGAACCGCCCTTCTTCTTGACAAATAACACAGCGCCCCCACGGAGATATACTAGGTCGAATAAACCCTTTATCCAGAGCTCTCGAATTTGAGCCTTCACTCCACCAATTCCTTTGGTGCCATTCATGACGGTGCTATAGACACAGTGCCGTTCCGGTAGCAAGTCTATACCGAATTCGACTTCCGATCCGAGGCAAACCCTAAGTTCCTCCGGGAACACATCAACAAATTCCCCAACCGCTCGAACCTTTCCAACCATCGACTCCTTAGCTTCCAAGGCATGATTTGAACCAAAAATGCCCTACAACCCTTCTTGACCATCTTCTCAACCTTCAATGAAACCACATTGGATAGGTAATTCCTTCTATCACCTATCATAACCACTTCATCATTCTCAGCCGTCTTAAGAACCATGCGCTTAGCCGCGCAATCCAAATTCGCCTGATACTTAGCCAGCCAATCCATTCCAAGGATCAAATCGAACTCCCCGAATGGTAGTTCCATCGATCACCCGAATCGACCCCTTGGAGTTCTAGGGTACGCCTCTAAAAGTTTGTCTACCACTACAGAGTGACCTAAAGGACCCACTACAGCCATCTCCCTAGCAGCAGTCTCAGAGTCTAGGTTCAAAGTCTCTACCACACTACTTGCTACGTAAGAATGTGTAGACCCCACATCAATCAATGCATAATAAGGAAGACCAAAAATCAGAAACGTACCGGTTATGACATCCGGTGCGTCACCCTCCTCATGACGCCTTGCCAGATAGACTAAGCCAGTCGCCTAGCCTCAGGTCGCTCGAACTCTCCGCCTCGAAGTTCCACGACCTTGGTTAGGACCGCTGCCTCCTCTCGCCATTATCGCGACCCTCCGTGGTCCCACATTTCTATCTTGTGTACGGCTCGCCTCGACCGATTCCGAGCTCGCTTGTGGACAATCTCGACCCGATGCTCTAAAGACCCACACTCAAAACATCCTCTATCGCGGCCGAGCAACCTCCCAATGGGACTTCCCACAACGATTGATCGGGCCGACCTCGATTAGTAGCTACGGGCCTTGTTGCTCGACGGCCCACTCGCTAGCTTTCTTCGATCATTACCATCGGATCCAGTGACCCAAATCCTCTCTTTTGATTGTTTCTACTATAATTTCGCCTTTGACCTCCTTGATCCCCCGGCTACTTTAGCCTTTTCCACAAGAGATGAAAACTCACGAACTTGTCATGGGCAATCAAGAACTTCAAATCATCTCGAGTCCGTCCTCAAAGCGGACACGCATCGTGTTCGAGAGCCACGATGCCTCTAGCATACCTACTCGGCCTCAAAACTCCGCCTCATACTCTGCATCGACTTGGTTCCTTGCACTAACCCCGTAAAGGCTTTCCTCCGAGCATCAGATAACTGGTGCCCACATACTTCTTCCGATAGGCGGTTTTGAAATAATCCTGTGTCAAATCATCTGCCAGAAGGTCATCTCGAATCGTCACCACCACCGACACGCCTCATCCTTTAGAAGCGATGACCCCTTTCGCTTTTTCTCCTCACCAGTCAAGATCATCCATTATCCTTTCAGAGATTCCACCAATACTGCTACACTGGTGCCACTCTCGACACACCGGAACACCTCACCGTTGGACCGAATCCGCCGGGAACAGATTTTGAGCCCTAAATTTCCACCAGCCACCACCAATTTGAGGACTCGCAACACCGCCATGAGCATCGCCTCCTCCCGTCTCGATCTCGCCTCCTCTCCCAAAAGTCGGAGGTGGTGGTGGCGGTGGTACATCATTTTCAGATCCTTGCCCCGACTGACGGGTTCGACACCATCATCCTACCCCTACTGCGCCCACGCGCCCACGCCCTCTAGAACTTATTCTATCTACTTGCGCTTTTAATCTGATTAAGAAAATTTTTATGCGTTAGCATTTGTTCCACTTTATTACTCATGAAGAAATTTTATGAAGAAATTTTAAGTAGAGGTTCTTTCGTGCAAACAAGGTTTCATCTTCTATCTTAGTTCACACAAAGAAGTTCTCGCATCCATTCCCTAATACTTACCATACCTATTCGCTTCTTGGACATTTCTGCCCATTTCTAACCCAGGGGTATTTTCGTCATTTTCCTACAGGGGTATTTTTGTAATAAAAGAGATTTTAAAACTTTAGTAGAGTAGGTTGTTTTTGAAATTCCCAACACTGGAGGGTATTATTAAAAATTGATAAGATTTGAAGTTATGGCATTATTTCGAAAACCAGGGGTATTTTGGTAATTTTGTCCTCCAAGGGTAATTTTGTAATTTTTTGTAAATCAAGGGTGTTTTAATAATTGTAAAACTCTGAGGGTCCCTGTCGAGAATTTTTCTTTCTTAAAACGGTGATGTTGCAAAAATTTTGTACTCAGGGGCATTTTGGTAATTTTACACGTTGGGGGCGTTTTCGTAATTTTCCAAAACCAAAGTGTTTCATTGATGATTTCCAAAGCTGTGTTGAATATTTGAGAAGTAGTTAAAATTTTTGGACAAAATCATTGAGTTGCTGTTTTATGAACCAAGGGTATTTTAGTAATTTTACCCCTAAGGGTATTTTCATAATTTTCCACAAATCAAACTTTTCGAGGAAAACGTTGTAAAAAGAGTTGTTCTTACATTTGAAAGAGTGATTTGAAAAGTTTTAAAACCAAGTTTTGTTGTTTCATTCTTTTCTTTTCGAAAATCAAGGCTAATTCCCTTTCGGGTTTTAGTCATTATGTTTTAGCCTATGACCGAGCCTTCTTGATCAGAGTGAACCCAAGCTACGCACCATGTAGGTTTCGTGTGGAGAGGAGGTGAGTCACATGGACGCTTAAATACCAAGCTCCCACCGAACCTTTCTAGACATGCGCATGAGGTTACCACACCATCGAGCCCTCCGAGTTAGGGTGAACCCAAGCTACGCACTGTAGGATACCTGCCAAGAGGTGGTGAGTCACCTGACCGCTTAAATACTGTGCTCTTCCGGATCCAATCCTAGACATGCGTCTGGGGTTACCACACCCTAGCTCTGACTAAGTCATAGGTTGGTTTCGCTCTTTAAGTCTTATGTTCGGCTTTGTGTGTTTGAGTAATCTAATCCTAGGGTTCAAATTCCTATAAGTCTATCTACGCTCCATGCTTCCTACCCTTCTACGTAATATACTTCACACAGAGGTTTAGATGTACTTACAGGCGGATCGGTTTGGGAGACTCGGCCATGCCGCTTAAAACCCAAACTCAATTAATAAGGCCTACTAAAACATTTTTGGGCCTTGGGCCACCACAATGAAGTTTTGAACTGGCTCGATACCAATTTGTAATACCAAACCCTACCAAACGTTAGGACCGAATATGGGTCGTTACTTGAGAAAACTTTTGAAAACCCATTTTAAAACCAATTTAAGATTTGTTGAAAACTTCGCTTTTAAGCTATCTTGTCGAAAACCTTCTTGGACTAAATTCGAAAATTTAATTAAGTCAAGTTATTATACAAACTTCAGATGTGCCCGATGGCACGATAAATCATTTTTCGTGTTAATTTTAAAAAAACGCGTTATTCAAATTTATAGTAAAAATAAAAATATCCAACATATAAGAAAATAACTAAAGTAAAGTATAATGAGGCCTTATTACATCCAAAATAAACAACCCAATAACAAAATTTAACATAACTAAAATTAAAGTCCACTTAATTTTAAATCCACCGCATGGCCTCCTCAAGTCCCTCCGGCTCCATATCCGCGATCTAAGCATCACCTGAAAAAAATAATGGAGAAGGTGAGTCACCAAGACTCAGTATGTAACCCTTCCCCCGTTTTAAAATATTTTTTTTTCATACACAACATATAACATTTAATATGCAGAATAATGTGTACCCAACCTAGCCAACCATACGCCACTGTCTACCCCGTTGTGGTACCAAACCACCGGTGGTGCCAAACCACCGGTGACATATAGTCACAATGTGTTACCAAAACACCGGTATCCAGAGACACAAATCGGGTGATGGGGCCAACCCATCGTGTGATACCAAATCACCGCGACGATCCCATATCTCAAGTGGGGCCAACCCACGGTGGTGTTAACCATGTGGATAAGTCGCTATTGAGGAACCAAACCTCCGGAGGTACCAAACCTCCGGTGACATATAGTCACGGTGTGTTACCAAAACACTGGTGCCCGTCAAGCACGATTAATCGCCTCCACTCATCAACCCACATCACAATCATAACAGAGATCATACATTTATCACATGTATTAAATAAATCATGCTTCCCAAAAGCATCATAATAATCTCATATAAATAGAGACTTACCGAGGTCCTTGCTTGTACCATTTAAGGTACCAAATCCAAATCTACATCAAGCAGATTTACAAACAACAAGTATTTATCACACATATTAACTGATATAAGTGTGTATGTACACACCTGACACCACTGAGTGATCTAAATCCCGAATGAAGAAGTCGACCACCCTAGATCTCTTGGTACCTACATTCGCCAACCATGGATTAGCCCTATGGCCTATTCGCCAAAGTAAATAATTTAAAGGGTTCTCCTTTGAACCCGAATCCTTACCCAAAGTCTTGAGTATCACCCTTTTGCTTCACCACCCTAAAATCAAGACTTAACTAAATTAGTAGCCTTCGCTTAATCGATTAACAACTACTTGACTAAAGTAGATCTTACCATTACTTACCAACTAGATATCGAGAAAGGTGGGTCGATCTCATCGCCAGAATCCGGAGTTCCTAGATGAAATCGGGCCCAAAGAATGGTTAGTTCTCCGCTTGCAAATGCCAAAATTTTGGCTTTTCTCCAACCCACAAATCGACAGAGAAAGGAAAATAGGAAAAGAGTGTTCGCCATCACTTACCTTCGCAACAATCGAATATAGGAGAATCTCAAACCACTATACTATTCGCCAAGTAGAGTTTAAAGAAAAGAGAAGGAATTTCGGCACTTTGATAGGTATTAGATTCGGCTGTGATTGGCTTTAAACAAGGCTGATTTTTAGTGAGCAAAAGAAAGAAGAAAGGTAAATAGGGAATTGGTGATTCAGCTAGTAGGAAATAAAAGGAGAAGGGATTTAAAGAATAAGGTTTCGGCAAGGAGGAGTTGTGAGGGTTTCGGCTACGGTTTTGAGGGTATGGAATGATAAAAGAAAATGAGGAGAAAGGGCTTTGAATTTTTCGGCTAAGCAAATTGAAAAAAGAAAATCAAGGTGATTACCTAGATGCTTTTATAAGCATTCGGCAACTCCCCCCTCCTCCACAAGTCCTTGCCATCCACTCCTCCTCAACAAGGAGTCCAAGATTCATCTTACTTCCTTAATTCACTCTAGACCACTTAATTTAAAACCATTCAAATAATTTGAATACTCTAATAATAATCCAATAATAATTCTTTTAATCTTTATAATCTTCTTGATTATCCTTAAAATAAAATGCTCATATTATCTATTAGTAATAATTAAAGAGTTTAAAGGGAGAGGACTCTCCTCAAGTGCCGCCCAACATATTGCCAAAAGAGGATTTCATGACTCGAACACAAGCTCTCCCTTGCTGCTTGGTGGCGTTACATGTAGCTCTTAAGTGGGCTTACTTTGCCACTTAGTCTAGGCTCAATTTATGTCCATTTTGTCCCCATTTATTCTTATAACACCCTCTTGCTAAGGCTCCCTACCTTAAAAGTTAAAAACTAAAATTTCTTACCAAATCGAGCCAACACAAAGCCTTAAATTGATCATTATTATTCCATAAATAATGACATAGCAGTTCATACATAAGAAAAATAATTAAATTCCAAATAACCCCATTTTGGGATGTTACACCATGTGTCCTCAACATGTTAGTGTTGCAAGTCAGTGTCGACCACGGGCTAGACATACGGGCGTGTGCCTAGGCCGTGTGCCCATAATTGGTTACTGACGTCACAAAGAGAATACCCAGGTTTTTACACATGGGCGGTTCTAGGCCGTGTGGAGCACACAGGCCAAGAACACAAGCATGTGTTCGGCCGTGTGAAAACCCCTGTAGGTTTGAAAGGAAAATAATTCTACACAGGCATGGAACACGGGTGTGTGATATGTCACACGAGCGTGTCGCCCAGTTTTATGTCAAACTTTTTAAAGTGTTTAAAAGTTTCAGTTTTGTCCTTTAGCATCCCAAATATATGTAAAGGGTCTAGGGACGTTACGGTTGTAAATGAAAATTTTTTAAATTGGAATGAATTTTATAGCCCAAAGTTGAATGCTCAAGCAAGTCGAGTCCGGTAATACCTCGTACCCAGTTCTGAAGTTGAATACGGGTAAGGGGTGTTACATTTAGTGGCATCAGAGCTATAGTTTAGTCGATTCTCGGACTAACCTAGCATGTGAGAGTTTAGCTATACATGCCATATTACTACTCATGATAGTGTGATATCTTCCGGCTCTAACGAGATTTTTTTGTTAAGACAAAGATGATTCCCAACTAAGCCATTTTCGATAATGGTGAAAATGATAATGAGATAATTGAAATGTGCTTATGATGTGATGAAATTAAGAAATGTATGAATAGAAGTTCATGACATGTATGCGATAAGGTATGAAATGAGATAATCCTAGGTTGAAGAATGAAATGAAAGTTATAAGGTGATAAGCTTATCGATGTTCGTTCAATGTGCATACGGTGTTATATACTCAACCTATTTGGTGAAGTGAAAATAGTGAGTAAACTTACCCAGTGAACGGGATATGTGTGTATGTACAACTATTTGAATGATGTATAATCAGTATGTCCACATAGTTGAATCTCATGTGCGACTGTTAAAGTAGAGTGTAACACCCCTAACCCGAGACCATCGCCGGAATAGGGTTAAGATGCATTACCGAACAACCATAATAATTCACATCCATTCCACGACACAAAGTCTATCATCAATCATACATATTCAAATACGAGCATACAGTCCCTCATTTAGGTCTACGAAACCTTTATCATATTTTAGTAAATGGTCGAAACTAAACCGAACACTAATGAAAGTTTTTAAAATTTCAAATATTCTTCAAAACTTTTGATGTCACACACCCGTGCAATCAGGACTTGTGCTTCACACAATCACCAAACAAACCCATGTGTCCAGGCCGTGCCAAAATAGAGCATGTATTCTGACTTCTCCACACGGCCACCAAGCATGCCCGTGTGCTAAGGTCGTGTACTCTTAGGCAATATTCTGACTTATTCACACAGCTACAAGGCATGTCTATGTACTGTGGCCGTGCATACTTGAGCTAGCTACTGACTTTATCCCACGGTCACTGGGCACGCCCATATTCTGTAACAGTGTAGTCAAAACAAGCCATTTTCAAGGTCAATTTGCCCCTCACACAAAGGTTTACCAACAAGCTTCAAATCAATTCCAATTCATGCTTTCAAATGTACTCAAACATACCATTTCATGCACTCAATAACCATCAACATTACCATCTACTTCCATATCTAATATCATCACCATAAGTTCATTCAAAGTAACAATAGTATATCTCAAAATATACATATATCTTGTATTAGGTAATTCATGCCATAATTCATCTTCAAACCACATCTTTCATCAACCAAAAAGTCATAAAATATACCACATTCATAGTTCATTCATAAATTCTACATCATTCAACTTTCAAGCCAACTCACATGGCAAGGATTAAACATTTCAAGTCATATCTGAACTTCTAGCTTATACATGCCATATTTCAACTATATACATCTTTTCAAAAGTACCAAAATAGATTGCTGATAGTGTGATAGAGATGCTGACGATTCCCGAATCTGAGCTAGCTCTACTGACACTGTAAAATAGAGAAACAAATCACACAATAAGCTTTCAAAGCTTAGTAAGTTCGAAACATATTACATTAACCAAAACAAATCATCACATAGATTATTTCACAATCTCATATCTCATATCATCCAAAACTAATATGTTCAATTAGCCTTCCATAACTCATTCATAGGTTCATCAACCACATAGGTTCCAAACATACCTTAGCCAACACTTAGTTGTCAATTACATTTGCAACTCAATACTCACTATTTCATTTTGATCAACTTTCATTCCTTCTTCGATTCAATCTCACACATAGTACCCAAATAGTCAGCCAAAGCTTAATCAACATCGCAAACTTAGTGCATCTATATCAAACTAATCTTAAATCAGTATCGCACACATAGTGTCAACCGCAAAGTCGAAGCTTATTTATTTTGCACACATAGTGCTAATCATTTCGATCACATTTTCGAATACGCACACTTAGTTCCACATAACTCGAACCCTCATATAGCATTCACAATTCAATAATATCATACCATTTATCTCATAACATTAAACATAGTAAAACACACGTATTATGTCCAAACTTACCTCGGACGTTGAAATGCTAAAACGGTCGATTAATCGAGCATTTTATCTTTGCCTCAATCTCGATTTGAACCCCTCCTTTCTTGGTCTTAATCTATACTTCAAGCTAGCCGAATGCTTCAAAGTTTCTAACCCTATTCTTTCTTTCTAATTTTAGTGAAAACAAGGAAGAAGATGATGGCCATTTCATGTTTTTAGTATATTAATTAAACATAATAATTAAAGTACTAATTTAACCTTTGATACTAAATACATAAAACATATCATATAAGTTCATTTTCGACCATATCCATCCACTAACTCATAAATGGCTTAATTGCCACTTAAGGCCTCCTTATTATAAAGACAATAACAATTAAGCACTTAGCAATCAGCACACAGCATTTTAAACTTTATGCGATTAAATTCTTTTTCATAATTCGACACATAGTCGATAAAATTACCACATAGAATTTTCACACATACTATATCACATATAATAAACACCAAGAATAATATTAAAATGACCTCAGATTTGTGGTCTCAAAACCATTATTTCGACTAGGGTCTAAACCGGGCTGTTACATAGAGGATATATAATGTTTTGTTTTATGACTCTGTTATGAAGCCACAAATATAATGATAGTGTGAGAGTTAAACTGGGAAGTTAAATTAAGTAGAATGCTGGAGATGAGTACGGTCATTCAATGATAAATTAATGAATAAGACCATGGTTGGACCATGGTAGTACATCTCATCCCATAGAAGACCATGTCTGGGACATGACATTGGCAACAATACGTGATTCCGTGTAAGATTATATCTGGGATATGGTGTCAGCATCGAACAGCGATTTCGTGTAAGACCACGTCTAAGACCTGGCTTCAGTATGAAATTGTGTAAGACCATATCTAGGATATGGCATCGGCATCGACATGTGTTTCCATGTAAAACTGTATCTGGGATATGACATTGGTATCTATATGAGATTTCGTGTAAGACCATAGCGAGGCTATGGCATTGCGACGACATGTAAGATTATAACTGGCCTATGATATTGTGATACGAGCAAGACCATAGTTAGACTATAGAAATCAAGTAAATGGCGTACTCAAACCCATAATACGTTCTCTAATTTGATAAGTGATCGTAAGAGAAATCGGAGTTAATGAATACATATTAATATGGAGCCTACGTTAGTAAAATCACTATTCGAAATTATGGATGATAGAAACAATGGTAACATGAGTAAGTGTGAAAACTCACTTCAAGCGAGTTGTGCAATTACAATGATATTTCATTATTGGTGAATGCTAAGTCATATGTATATAGGCAAGTTAGAGGCTTTACGACCTCACCGCTTACCACTGTTGATTTATAATGAGTTTTTTACGAGAGTCAAGTTGAATAAGTTCATGAGTATGAAATAAAAGAGTTCAGTGGTGAAACAATCAGTGATGTTTACAGAGATGAAAGTAGTTGGAAAGTGAAAATAGTTTTGAAAAGAATATTAGGATGTTTTAAAGATTACACCACATATGCAATGTTACGAGTAAAGAAAAAGCTAGTATCGGCTATTCGACTCTGTAACAGCCCAAACCCGGCCTAGATGTTATGGCCGAATCTGGCGGTGTCACATTGAAGTGTTTAGCGTAAAACTTGTTGTCGTTAAAATCCTCAAAATCAATAAATCATTTTGATATTAAACGGTGACTCCAAAATGGGTTGTTCATTTCCAAAGCGTGCATCATTAAAAGCTAATCACATTTAAAACATTATTAATTTTCAAAATCTCATTTATTGCGAAAGTTTTTTTAGGAAATGTTACGAAAACATGGTGTCTTTAAAAATAGTTACCTTTTGAAAACCCATCTTTTTCTACAACTAGCAGTTTATATCAAACTAAATAAATAAAAACCCCAATTTAAATTTTATAACTTTAAAGAGGCCTTATCACAAAAAAAAAAACCCAAATTCAGTTACTTATAAATCAAAAGCTACAAACGAAAGTTGATGCGATTGTGTGGCCATCATCGAGTCCCTTGCAAAGACCGAATTCGCCTATGATCGGGATTACCATGCAGTTAAATGTAGGGTGAGCTTACAAAAACTCAGTGTGTAATCTCCTAACAAGCAACCAGTCAATTAAACAGAAGATAAATGCAGTTTAGGCCTGATCCCGTTACGATAATAGTCCAATTCAGTATGGGCCTAAGCCCTTTCCTGTAACAGTAAACAATTGGCCTTGAGCCCATCACAATGCCAGTAATCAGTAGGGCCTTTGCCCAACTTTAGTAATAGTATCAGTGGGGCCTTGGCCCATAACAAGAATATATATCACCATGTAGTGAACAAGATGTAATATCATTAATCGATGCAAGAATAAAGATAAAGATCATTAATCAGTGCAGATATGCAGTCAGAAATCCTACCCAATCCAGCCTCTAAACACCACTCCGTCCCACCAAACACACCATATGGGGATAAAATCGACCCACCCAGCCAGACACACCAAGATTAGCACCGGTTGCGGCACTAAATAATATTGCAGCAAAGCTGCAAGTAAAATAAATGACATATAGCCATCAATAGGTCCACAGTTGTCTTGGGCAACCCATGCAACCTTACCAGTAATATGAACAACACAAAGCCATCAGTAGGTCTATATTCATCTTGGGCAACCCGTGCGACCTTATCAGTAAGTACACTTCCTCCAAATATAACAGCCCATCCCCATGCAATATGTCGTGACATAAAATCATACGTGTATGCAAAATGTCATGCTCAATCATAGTTATACATATCATAGAGCAAATCAGTCATACATAACATAAGGCCATAACAGTCATTTCATCTCCCAGGGGTATAACAGTCATTTTACCCTTTGGGGGTATTTTGGTCATTTTTCCTTATGGGGATATTTTGGTCATTTTACCCTATATGGGTATTTCGGTCATTTTACCCTATGGGGGCATTTCGATCATTTTTTCCTATAGGGGTATATAGGTCATTTCACCTTATAGGAGTATTTCAGTCATTTTACCCTATAGGGGTATTTCGGTCAAATATCGGCCTCTCAAGAGGTTCGCAGTCGCCTCGAGTGACTCCGGTAACCTAAATGATCATAACAGTGTAAATGGGCCAAATGCCCATTACTCGGCCCAAGTGGGCCCACACGTTCGTGCGGCCCGTTCAACCTAAATTTTGCCACGGCTATGAGACCTACATAGCCCAGTACAGTATTTTCTACAAATGGTAGATTTCAACTGTTTGGAGCCCACGAGCCCATTAGGCCCATACGGCCTCTTTCGGCCCAACGTGGCCTATTACGGCCTAAGCCCATGAAAATGCTCATGGAGGCCTCTACAGTCTATCGCCCATGATTCGTGGGTTTGGATTACCACACGCGCGATTGCACGCTCGTGTGGTCTCAAACACCATATTTTTGGCCTTTCGGCTTTTACCATTCTACAGTTACAGTGGGGTGTTTACACACCTTGTTTCTATTTGTTGAGAAAATTGCCCACACCTTTGAAACCTTTGATCGAGTAAAGAGGGAAGTTTCACCTATCCAACCGTTAGTTATAAACCTTCTACCCTTCGAGAGGTTCCTAGGTACAAATCGAAAATAGGTAAGCACTTAATCAATCAGCAGCAAGATAACATTATACTATCTTCACTTACCAATAACGCGAGAATAGTATCCACTACGAAGTGTATGCCTATCGGCAAATAAAGAATGATATCCAGAACAATAGAGAAGGGAAAGCAGTCAGCTGCAAGGGAAAGGAAAGAATCAACAAAAAGAAATGAAAGGAGAAGGATGAAAAGAAAAGGGATGATTCGGCCAACACAAGCAGGGTGTTAGGAGGAGCAGTCCAAATCGGCAGAGAACTAGAAGAGTGTGGTAGCAGAGAGGGAGAAAAGAGAAACGGTTTAGGGGAGGAGGTTTCGGCAGAGGAAAAAAAGAAAAATGCAAAGGGGAAAAGTGAGCAGAGAAAAAAATGCCAAAAGAACCTACCACATTCGGCCAAAGAGAGAAAATAACCCAAATGAGCAGTATACCTCTCTTGGCCGATTTCTTGAGTGCCAAAGTACAAATTTGGCACAAGCTCCCTCCCCTCTCATCTCCTTAATTTTCTCATAAAATCCCTCCTCAAACCTCTCCATGACCAGTTCAAACTCCATTCAGCAGTATTTCAATCCATCTCTACCACCCACACGAATTAGGCAGCAAAATAAATACTCCCTTTTTGATGCGCCACCACTCGAACCTTAGACCCCATGTACACTCCACACGCCCCTTACCACTAGACCAACAACTCATTTGTATCATATTTTAACCACAATAATTTAAGAACCTACTATCTAGATCCAAGGATTTTATTCAGTTATAATAAAAATTTTGCATAAGCCAAGGCTTGAACCCTTGACTTCTCAGACACTTTCAAACACTCCTAAATCACTTAACCACTGAAGCAGACATTCATTTATGTCACCTTCTTGCACAACTAAATATTTATGTGTAGTTTCCTAACTATTCCCTTGTTCAAAACCTATTTCTTCTAGGCCCAAAATTTGGGGCCTTATAGACTCAATTGAGATGAAGCCTAAAGTATGTACTTACCGAGAACTTATCAAATTGAAGTTCACTAGTGAAAGGAATAATAATGGTTTGTAATGATAGAAATGGTCAGAGAAACAATATTCGAGCTGTAAAAGTGTTTGATTATGACAATCATAGTTGAATAGATTATAATGATCTCTTTGTGTATTCTGTATGGATATCCATTTCCCTTCAGGGGTTATGTGGTTGTTCATTTTTATGAAATTATGATCATGTGAGAATGTTAGCTGATTGTAAAATCAGACGAAATTGTTGTCGATTTGGTTGATTCACGATCAACATTCCTTTATCTCTTCGTAATTCTATTTTGGTATTTTGGGGTGAAGTCGGTGATAAAAATTTAATGTGAGACTATTCTTATGTTTCTGCTGATCATAGTTTATCTTTAAAGTGTATTCTTCTGTTTGTGATAGTTATATCTACTATGATTACACTTTTAGTTCGAACATAGAAAAGTGATGATTCTAGTATTTGGATACCGCTAAACTTTGTATAAGAAGTTAATATTGACAAAAGTATAAGTAGTGAAATCACAAGTTTCAAGTTGTGCGATGATTTTTTTTTTGTAAGCTGAATAAAGTCAATACATTCAATTGAGATATCCTTATTACTCTGAGCTAAGACGATAGTAAAGGGTTTTGATTAGCATAATAAGAGGATTTCAAGAGGTTACGTGTTGAACTGTATTCTCAGTATGAAGATAAGAGTAGATTGATTGCTGAGATATAATTCGAGTTATGTGTACATTTAAGCGTGTCTCCACAAAAAGAATAAATTCTGTATATTCACGAGTATGAAGACGGATAGTCTGAATGAGGAAATTAGATTTTTGGAAGCATAATACAAAGATATGTCTATTTAAATATTCTAACCAGGCAGCGTTAATTTCAAGTTGAAGTTGTTCTGATTGAAAAGTTATCACATTTATGAAAGTTTAAATGGTTTGCTGCAGAATGGTAAAGTCGAAAGCTATTGAAGGTACTTTTAACTGAAAGTTCTAGTACTGAGTTCAGTTTGAATCGAGAAAAAAGAATTTATGGTATTTAGTGATGTGCTAATGAATAAATGGAAATATGTTTCAATACCAGAGTATAAAGAGATAGTTTACATCTTTAGATGGTTAAAGTTGCATCAAAAAGAATTGTTGGACTGGGGCTTTAGAAGTGATCACTTTTATGTCTATGTCGTGAACTTGATAATATAATATGATCCTTGGAAAAATGATATGTGCTTTTTGAATCCTGATGAAAAGTATAGAATGTTGCAGAAAAATATGAATGTGAGACAGTGAAAATGGCTTGAACTATTACAAGAGTATGTATAGTTATTGAAATACTTCTCGGATATTGGACATATGATGCGAGCACGCCTCGCAAACTTCATCGGACAAGTATCCCGAGTCGAGCATTATGTTGCTGGCAAACTGATCCAAGCTCGTTTCCAGCTCCACGAGCTTCGTCCAGTTCAAATTCAGCTAATTTGAGCTCGATCCAGCTCAATGAGTTCGTGTGCTCATTCAACGAGCTTGATTCAGCTTAAATAAGCTCGTTTGAGCTCATCTTTAAATTTTAATTCTTGCATTTAAATTTCTGGAATAAGGACTTGATTTATTTATTTTAGTTACTTTAGTCTTTAATTATGTCTTGTTTAATTAAATGCATCTTTAATTAATGTCATGCATTATTGATCTACATATTTTAACTATGACATGCTTTATGTGTTCTGCATTTAATTAAGTCATGCATTAAGTAACTCATTTGTTCATTTAGTTTGCATTTTAAACCATGCATTTAAGCATCTTAGTTTAATAAATGGGTTGCTGGACATTAATTCAACCCATCTTAGTTTAATTAATTGAGTTTCTTTTAATGAATTTAATTTAATAGTTGCTTCTTTAATTAATCTAGTTACTAGGTTAATTTAATGATGCATGAGTTAAAGTTCATTTAATAATGTTTCTCTTCGGCTCCGTTTGTTTGGCAGTAAAATATTTTTCGGAAAATAATTTCTGGAAAATGATTTGCAGAAAATATTTTCTGGTGTTTGGATGAATCTGTGTAAAATATTTTTTGTTGTTTGGCAGTTTTCCTGAAAATATTTTTCGAAAAAACTATTTTACATATATTAATAAATTTTATATATATATTAATAAATTTTATATTTTAAATTATTTTTACATATATTGCAATAATTTATTTATAAATAAATAAATTAAATTAAATATATAATAATACTCAATTATGAAGTTACATTATTAACCGTCATAAAATAAAAACAACCAACCAAAGTTAAATTTTGTAATTGTGTTAAAAAATAAAAAACAAGGATTGAATAATTATAAATAAACTTCCAAACGACAATTAATACTAAAATTAATAATATTATCCAAACTTTAAGTAGTCACAAAATGTTAGCACTTGAAGATGAAATGTCTCCTTCATTTTGATGATATTTTGAACAAGATTAATGAAATTGAAATAATAATGATGGCATGTACCAAGACTTGGATTCTCCATGTTGCTTAAATTGATATTTCATGCAATTATTCTTGTGTTTTTCTTGTTCAATATTTTAACAATAATAATTATGTTTTAGTTGTTGATGCTTAAAATAAAGTAAGATATATTTATTTCATGATTTGCAATCTATTTACCAACGATTGAACTGCTTATTCCTTAAAATGAGTATATAGGTTTTTCTCATTTCTCATGTTAATGCATATATGGCAAATGTAACTTTTTTTTTTAATCAAAAGACCAAAGTCCATTTAGGAAGCAATCATGGTAAGAAATGAATCAAGTTGCAAATGCTCATCATTTTGCTACATGTAAATCAATGTAATATTATTTTATATATATAATACACTTTGAACAAGAACGAACTTTGAGTTGGTCGGAACATTAAGTATTTCGAAGACTTGCATCAAATAAAGCAACAACCTTTGTTTCAATATTGTAATCAAGATATATGTATACCATTCGTCATTTGACATTTATTTCTTTGCTAGGAATGGAGTAACAAAAATTGCTTAAGTCTTTCGGCCCGTGGTCGTGTTATGTAGGAATGCGTATGCCAACAGTATTCGAGTATGCAATATTCCCTAAACGTGCTTCTATTATGTTCTTGTTTTTGTTTTAAAACCTTTTATTCAATTTGGATGAACTTCATCTCCTACCTTAAGCCATGAATTTGTATCCATTTAGCCTTATTACCGGATCGCACCTCAAAGCAATATCCCAAACAAAATCTTCCCTGAATCAACCAAACTCGATATCACTCACATTGCGCTTGAAAACCCGAAAAAGCTAGAGACATCGATTTAGATTTATGATAAGCTAACCTTTACTCTCCGTATGATGCTAGAGTTGCCAAAGGTTCATTTGTCTTCTTAACTTGTCCTGTTTGTTGATAAAAATTGATCATCCGCAACGGTTGCAACCACCTAATGACCGATAAACAAGATCGATGTAAGTTTATATATATTGGAACTTTATAAAAGAAGAAAAAAAGAGAGAATATTACCATGCATCATCGTCTGGATTGAGGTACAATACAATTAAAGGTGGAGGAGAGCTTACACTAAAATATGTGTTCCCAATTCTAAGATTTCTCCATCCATCTTCAAAGATATGGTTCACCTCCGGACATGACAAGATTGGCGAAACCTCATCGGGTTGACGTTAGGTGGGCAAAGACAAGAGAGTTTTTGAGTTTCAAGACCACAAAATTAGTATGTAGATGTAATGTATCACTTTAAAGAACAGTAAAAGAATTAATAAACTGAAAGGAGAATGCACTAGCATGATAAAAATAGAATTGCTAAGAAGAATATCATCTAAGGTGTCAGGAGCCACCATATTTTTCATTGCATAAAATGAAAAATATTAACCAATAATTAGGATAAAAAATACAAAAACTACATGTAAAGGTACAGACTCCTCTAAGCAAAGAAACTATTAACCTTCTTTATGTAAGACTTTCCTTTGGTCAAGCTTTTAAGAAGCCATTCTCGATCATATCGCAAACTGCGTTGATGAAATATAGTGAATGACCTTTTAGATCTATACCATAGACAGAGAAAGAAATCAGCAAGCAAAGATCTTCCATGCATGTGTACATAAAAAGAACAATGAGGATTCGACATTAGAATCTTAAATGTAAAAGCATTGTTTATTTTTCATTGAGCATGCACATGCTTGGGTGAGATGCAAGACCTCAAACTATGGCTAGCATATAGAGATGGAACTAGCTTCATTTTTAGGTTAAGGTATCATATATTTATCCCTTTACTCAAAGAATGCCCGGTTCCTACTTAAATCTATTGCTAATAGGAATCAATAGGCCTCAACTGAACTAAAGCAAGACCATAGTATACCATTATCATGACAATGTAGAAATTTGTGAAAAAATTATGATGGAAGATATCATGAAGATGCAGTGTTTTATCATTTACTTTGGCCGATATAAAGATAGTGTTCTCACCATGGGAAATAACATACAAAAATCAAAAACCATCAACTTGGTTATAAAAAGTTCAGTTTGAGCTTTTGGTATATTAATGGAAGGAAAATGAACATATGGTGTTGGTTTAACCATAAACTATAAAACAAGCCTATGTCCTAACCATAAAGATAACAATAGGTTACCCGTATTGCTCAGAGGCGAACCATTCACACTGAACACTGCGCATGATTTTATTGGATAGATGGTTATAGATTTAAGGTGGCAAGCAGAACTTGATAGTCGATCTTCAAAGCCTGTAATTCAAAAACAACAAAATATTAGCCGCAAATGCAGAAAAGCCAGTAGTAGAATATGGACGTTTGCAACATAGAAACAAAAGCCCCCCTTTTTTCCCCTTGAAATAAAAGGAAAAGAAAACCAAAGTGATGCATCATGATAACTTAACTAAGGATGTAAGTGGTCCCTGTAAAACAGGACATCAAAAGTATACTGCTATCACAGTACCAAATATGAGAAATTTATGAAGAATCTACATAGAAAATCAGAATCCATCTAAAATAGTACCATATAATAATAGACGAGCATAATGTGAGGTTTTTTGGAGCATCTACCATTGGCAAAAGTCCAAAAAGATAGAACTTTTCGCATACAATAAAAGGGGGAAGGCTTAAAGTTTTTAATCAAATTTCGAAATTAGCAAATCAAAGCAAAGTTAAAAAAATGGTCATCTAAGGAAAAGAAATGAAACCTAAACGGCAAAGAGATAACAAAAATAAGGCGCTTTAGTAAATATAAAGGGAGAATTAGAACACTCAAGACTTCTCCTTTGCTCACAAGCAACAAGAAAGGCGAAAGCAATCGATCAATCACAAAACCGAGACAGAGCAAGGTTGAAGCCATAGTTCAAGAAAACAAAGGAGAAGGAAAATCTCGAGGGTGCAAATGAAATGAATCAGAGAAATTGAAAAAAAAAAATAGGTTGAATCAATTAGAAAGTGTAAAGCTCTAAACTGCGAAAGAGGGAGTAAAACTTACCTGGACATAAGAAATTTGTTGGCTGAGAAAGAAAGAAGGAAGGAGAAGAATGAAGAAGGGAAGAAGGAGAACGTACCTGGATGATGAAGGGGAAAGCTTTGGAAAATGTCTTACCGAAAAAAATTGGTAAGACATTTTACAGGAATAATGAAGCCATTTTACCCGTGTTTGTAAAATGTTTTCCTTGAAGAAAACATTTTACATCAACCAAACGCTGGAAAATCTAGAAAATATTTTTCGGAAAACATTTTCCAGCAATCAAACAAAGCATTAATTAAACTAGTTGCTGGAATAAATGATGCTTAAGTGTTAGTTCATTTATTTAAGTTAGTTGTTAATTTGTTTTAAGTTTAATAATTGCATCAATGTGTCGGTTACATTGTGTTAATTGCACGTGACTTTTCAGCTCACATCCATCACATTTAAAGGTTGTTTTTGCATTCAATAAGATGGCTTTTCAAGTGAATTCGGTTACACAAGAGGGGGCTGATATAAAGAGGCTTAATACATTATTAAGAAGTTGTTTTATCAATTAAAGAAGAGCATTATTTTTCTTTAATTTTGGCAGCCTCTTTGTTTCAACTTCCATAATCGTTTGCTTCATGAGTAAACACTACATGCAATCAATTTTCCATCAAAGAGGCTGGTATTTTTTTCGGTTGGTCATGGAGACTTCAAAGGACTTTGACAGCAACTTAATTGAAGAAATTAATCACATTAAAGATGGGAGTTATTTGGTCTAGAATTTTAAAAGTTAAGACTTTTCATTTGAGCTCATTATTAGCTTCATTAAAAGTGACCATTCAGCTAGCTTCTTTTGATACTATAAATACATGTAATCAACCTATTGATGGACAACTTTTGATAATTTGTTAATGTTATGCTGCTCAATTTGTGAGGCAAACTTTTCTCTATTTTCATTCAAAAATTCATTAGCTACCTAGTGTTCTAGTTGTGTCATCCATTTTTCTTTGTCGAAAACTGAACTTATCAGTAGTCGTAGTGTGGCGTTCAAACATACCGAGGTTTCTATCTTGCTAGATAGTGGGTCGAGGTCACCTTAACCACTCCTAAACCGAACGAAAGGGCTTATAAGCAACAGATCGATACCAAATAGGTATTGGTTCTTATTTGCACTTTTGTTTAATCCATTTTTTCTTTCTTATCCATTTCATACCAAAATAAAATTCCATCTTTTTCACATCTTACCATTTCAAACCAAAACCAATTCTTTCCTTCACATCTTACCTTTTCATACCATATTCTTAAATTAACTATTATTTTGCCAAAACTACTTCATTCCATACCAATTTTACTAAGCTAAATATCCATTGCTTCTCATAGACGATTGGGGATCTTACATTCGACTCAACTCACCTCGAGGCGGATCGTATCAACATAGTACAGGTATCTGGATGGAAAATCCCTATTTAATCAATGCGAGTTAGTTACTAGATTGACCTTAGTTGATAATATCCTAGTTTCAGCAATGTTAATGGCTAAAGTGAGTTTTCCTTTCGCAACTAAGGAGTTCAGAAGTAAGATAGTGTATGGTATTTTAAATAAGCTCCGAATAAGTTTGTTTCAGAAGTTAAAATTTAGGTCGGATAAGATTTCCGTTATTACTATTACTTTGGGATAGAATTTACATGTTGATGAATCCAGAACTTATGCAGAAGTTTTGGTATGAGGCTCAGCAGTAGCATGTCTGCTCATTCAAGAATAAGAAAAGGTGCAGTTATATGCATAAATGTTTTGACAACTGAGTACACATCATGATATGATTGAGTTTATGTTCAAAAGTAGTCGACCGATAAAAGCTAAATTTTCAGAGTGTTCAAAGTCAGAACTATTACATTCGGTGAAGATCCTAGGGAGAAAGTGTGATAAAATACTATAGATTTCGAATTTAGATTGACATGATTTCCCAAAGAGGAGGATGTCATCTGGATTGTTGTAAATTATTCGATAAAGATCTGAATGATCATTTTAGCATGTGTAGAGCTCACATTTGTCAGGTTACTAAGTATATGTGCCCTTGGGAAAGAGTAATCTAGGTTTTAAAATTGTGCTTCAACCTTGTGTACTATAGATTAAAGGTTTTTGGCAAGAGAAATTTGAGGGTAACTCGATTTGTGATTTTGAAAAGTTGGTGGAAACGTTTCATGAATGTTAAAAGCAACTTATTCTAGTAAGATTTTCGGGGACGAAAATTCCTAAAGGGGAGAATTGTAACAGTCCGATTTAGGGGCTAGTCGAAACAGTGGTTCAGAACCACTAATCTAATGTTAGAGAAAATTATTTTCATGATATTTTTTTGAGTCAAAGCATGATTATATAAGTGCATGAAAATATTGGTGTTTTAATTTTAGCGATTTCATGTTTAATTGCGAAAAAAAATAAATCGTATAAAGTGCGAAAGTTCCATTTTATAATCTAAATGTGTTTAATAGCTAAAGAACATTAATTAGAGGTCTTAAAGTGCAATTAGACCCCTAAGTATAGAGTGATAGGTCATAGTAGACAAATTGGTCAAAGTTGGTAAGTTTGGTGACTAAATTGATTGTTTAATATTAAAATAAAGAAAAGATGATATCCATCTTTTTACTCATCTTCCTCCACTGAAAATAGCAAGCAAGATAGGGGTTTTGAAAGCTCAAAATTTCAGCAAACTCTTCTCCCTACAAGTAAGTGATTTTAAGGGTTTTTCCTGATGATAGTTATACTTTTGGAACCCCTAAAGCTTAAGCTTTTTAATGATGGGACTATCTTGCAATATGGTGAAAAGTTTAGGGTTTTTCCATGAGAGCTTTTATGTTGTTTGCTGCATTTTTATGGAAGAAAGTGAGTCTTAGTTGTTAGATAAACAACTTTTGTGAAGGGTGTTACCTTGAAAACACCTAAAAGGACCTTTTTGTAAAGGTTGTGAAATGAGTAGTAAATGTGTATAATAGTTGAAATCTTGAGTTACTATAGAAGGGATTATGAATCGGCTAGGCTTGATTAGCAAAGAAGTTGGATGAAAATCGATATACGAGCCTAAGGGCAAAATTATAATTTTTCCAAAGTCTAAGGGCAAAATGGTAATTTTGCCAAGTAGAAATTTTAAAATGTATTGATTAGTGTGGTGATTAAATGAGTAAATTTTATTGTTCTAGATTAAAGAAAACGAGATTCAGACCTAGAATGGGAGAAAAGAGGAATATGGATAAATAGGTCCATTTCTACCCTTTTCGGTATCGAGGTAAGTTCGTGTGCTAATAATGCAACTATAAGTGAAGTATTTAATATTTTGATGTTGTATGAATTGTATATTGACTCTATGAATATATTAAATACGGTTTGACGAGATGTCAAGAATTGAAAGTTTTCAATTGAATCTAAGAATAGAAGGAATGCAAATATCATGATACTATGATAGCTAAGGTCCCGTGTAAGACCATATTTGGAATATGGCCTCGGTGTGAGATTTCGTATAAGACCATGTCAGGGACATGGCATCGGTATGACATTTCATGTGAGACCTTATCAGGGGTATGATGTTGATATGATACTATATGTATGAGACTCAAGAGTGTTTTTTAGCATTGTGAATGATTCAACAGGTATATTGAAAATGAGGAAGTATGTGGTTATACCATAAGAGGTACAGGTATGTGCCTAGAACTCACTTGAGGTGAATTCGGTATATGAGGAAATCATGGTAAGTTATGTGAAAACGATGCACCCTGATTGCATATGTTATATTTATTAATACATTGCGTGAATGCTAATGATTATTATAGAAATCTATTTAAGAATGATAGTGTGCGAGGATATTCCCGAATGAACATTCAAAATAGGAAAATGTATGTGGATAAATATCCGTGAATGTGTAACAATGGTGGGCTGTGTGCAATGCCACCTTATTAATTGTTAGCGATGGGCTGTGTGCGATACCATCGCCAATATTATCAATGGTGGGTTGTGTGCGATACCACCTTATTATTTGTTACCAATGCGCTGTGTGCGATAGCATCGTGCGTAGTATTAATGGTGGGCTATGTGCGATACCACCTTATTAATTATTGCATGGTGGGTTGTGTGCGAAACCACCGAGTAGTTATTATTATTCTGAGGTGATATCGAGAAACTTGACTAAGTGAAATTTTCATGTGGATTTGTGGTGATAAATGCAGGGTATAAATGCAAGTTAATATGAACAATGTTTTATGATATGAGTTTGTGACAGGTGGAAGTTTAGAATGAGTAAGCATTATGAATGAATGATTGGGTATTCATAAGCTTAAGTGAAAATCTCATTATATTACCTTGTGGTTGAGTATAATAAATAATTGTCAATAGTTGCTTACCATTTGCATATGAACTTACTAAGCGTTATTACTTACTCCTCTTCCTTTCCTATCTCTTACAGGTTAACTTAACTAGCTTGTTTTGGAAACCACCGGAGATGCTTTCACACTATCGAGCAGTCACTTGGGTATAAAGTTTTCAAGTCTTCTTGAGATATGGCATTTATAGGGATCTTATTTGGTTTAATTAAGTCATAGTTAAAGTAGCCAAATGTGTTGGCCTAAAAGAGTTATGGGTTGGTTGTGTTTAGCCATGGATGATGGCTCATGTCAATTATAATGGTGCTATTAATAGTTCTCCCTCGTATATGGGAAGATAGTTTGATTTTCATGATTCAAATGTGATAATTCAATAGTTATAATTGATGATTTAAGAATGTTATGTGATGATGTGCGAGTGTGTGCAAGTGAGGGTGGCTAAATGGCTTGGAAAATAGCCTTGAATTGGTCCACACGGTCAGTCCCATGGGTGTGTGACTTGGTCATATGTCCTCTACATGTTAGTGTTGCAAGTCAGTGTCGGCCACAGGCTAGACACAAGGGCGTGTGCCTCAGCCGTGTGCCCATAATTGGTTGTTGATGTCACAAACAGAATACCCAGGTTTTTACACACGGGCATGTCTAGGCCGTGTGGAGCACACAGGCCTAGAACACGAGCGTGTTTCCAGTCGTGTGAAAACCCTTGTAGGATCGAAAGGAAAATAATTTTACACGGGCATGGAACACGGGTGTGTGATATGTCCCACGGGCGTGTCCCACTCTTTTCACGGGCGTGTGGCCCAGTTTTATGTCAAACTTTTTAAAGTGTTTAAATGTTTCGGTTTGGTCCCTTAGCATCCCGAGTGTATGTAAATGGTCACGTAGACCCATGATAGGGACATTACGAATGTAAATGAAAAAGTTTTAAATTGGAATGAATTTTATAGCCCAAAGTTGAATGCTCAAGCAAGTCGAGTCCGGTAATGCCTCGTAACCGATTCCAGAGTTGAATACGGGTAAGGGGTGTTACACATGTAATGCCATAAGGCATGTATTGTTGTCTTCTACAAAACATCATCTTCTAGCACAAAGTACGCACACTAATGTCTATGGGCATGCCAATTGTACCATCATTCTTTCTCTAGGCTTACAATGGTAATTGATCTGTTGTAATTTGATATGACAAATTAGGCTTTCTTATTATACTTAAGGAGTTTATTCTTAAGCAAAGTAGTGTATTTTCTGTACTTTTTTGTTATTTTTAATTTTTAAGTTTATAAATGTCAATGTCTTGATTTTACTCATTTTGAAACCCAATTAGGCCAATAGTGCCATTGGGGGCCCTAATGTCTCGTTAAGTGATGTAGGGAAGTGTTGGAGGTTGAAAATGAGTGAAAACAGTACCAAAGGAGAGGGTATTGCGATATCCAAACCTTGGAATCACGATACCTCCAATAGACTCGAGATTGGAGACCATACTTTATTGGTTTCGCAATATCCACTTTGGGATCGCGATATCCACCCTCCAAGAAGACCACAAAGTTTGAAATTGTCTGAGGTATCTCAATATCCTCTTCTTTGGTATCGTGATACCAATGTCGTGAGGGGACAAAATTGAACAAAAAAAGGACATCTTTGTCCACCTAAAGCATCAATTAGTGAAGGCCCGTTCAAGGGTATTTTGGGTACATAAATTGGGTTAGAATAGTTGTTATATCAGCCAAAATTTAGCTGAGAGAAGAGGGAGGCCACATTACCTTAGTCTAGGCTTAGTTTTCTCCAGGTTTTCTATTGGAAAATCATGTTTGGGAACATTTCCTAACATTTTCTCTTAGCTTTTCTTCTTCTTCTTCTTCTTCTTCTTCTTCTTCTTCTTCTTCTTCTTCTTCTTCTTCTTCTTCTTCTTCTTCTTCTTTTCTTCTAGGATTTTTATTTTCATTTCCTTAGTTTTAGATTTTATATCTCCCAACAACTTTTCTTTTTGTTTTAGTTGTTCTTAGTGTTAGTTATGTTAGTTATCACTATAGCTTCAGTTTATTTGCGCATTTAGTTAATATACCTTGGTTGTAAAACATTTTCAAATTTAGTTTAATGTACTTCAGTTTCTTTTACTTTGTACTTGTTAAAGTTTGCTCATTTTGTGTTTATTTTTTTAGATTTTCTTGTTGAATGCTTTCCTTTACATGCCTTTTAGATTTTATTGCATAAAAATCTCAACTTTTATATTTTTCTTAAGTTTTACTTTAATGGCTTCTTTGCTTTTCATTTCCATGGTTGTTAGTTTTATTTCCAGCATGAGTAGCTAAACCTTTAAGGGGGTTGGTTGATGGAGAGGTGGTGAGCTGTTTTTTGGATGAAGGACCAAATCGTAATAAATTGGACTAATGAACTGAATGAACTTAAAAACTTAGGATTGATGATCCTAAGGGAATATTAAGGCAAGTGAGACCAATAGGAGACCTTGTTCGGCACCAATTCATTAGTCCCAAATTAACCGGTGAGATCGAGAGATAATCTAAATTAATTTGTCTAACTTGGTAAAGTGGAGACCGAGGGGTAAAATGGAGTCATTTTGGGTGTTCAAGTGATTTGAGTCCCTAATTCAAGGATTAGTAAGCCACATCAATGTCAATCAACCACTGATTGTTATTTAATAGTTAATTTCGTAACTTTGCATGTTTTACAATTTAGTCATTGCTAGTTAGGTAGTAAAGTAGATTAATTTCTCTTAATTTTATGATTTTTCATACTACAACTTTTTGCGATTATTTGGTTAGACTTTTTATTTTACACGCATGTTATTTAGAAATTACTCAATCCATGATTGATCCCTGGAATACTCTAGTGTTCCATTGTAATAATACAAATATTACAATTAACATGCCACACTTGCAGTAAAGTTGTGATTTTTATATCTTATTTTAATTTTCGATTGTTGATACATCGTACCTCTCTCCTTCAATGATCAAAGGGGGGAGAGAGAGAGAGAGAAGCGGTCAGTAATTCACTTATATAATTAGTTGTGCATTACAAAATCCATATCACACATCATTTCCAAATGGAAATTCTTATACACATATGCACAATAGATTTCCATATTTTCATTTTAAGAATCACTTATTGTTACTCATCGACCAAGAACCGCTCTATACAATTTCACTAGTTCACTTATCACTTAGGTGAGATAAATCACCAATTCATGTTTATACATTTATAAGTACTTTGGCCATAAGTTTGTTAAATTCTCATGCATCACTTGCACATTTAATAATTTCAAATTACACTTAATTTTTAATCTCAATGTCCAATTTGAACTTTCTTGAAATTCACTTTTTTTTCATTACTTTACTTTTCAATTATTACCACTATTAACTTTGGTGTATCACTTTAGTATATCTTATTAAATTGTGGCAATAATCACATTTTGTTATTAAACAACCTTTTCTCTATACCATGACATTAAAATTATCTCAGGACACTTGTTAACTTATTTTATGCAATTTTAGTCAAAGTTTATTATTACCAAAAGGTTTTCTTACTAAATAAGAAAACATTTCAAGCCATGGTTTGCAGAATTGTAGCTTGAGGATGTGGTACGAGTCGTAAGGCCCAAAATCAAGCTCATGAATGTGATGAGCTCAATTTTCCTCAAAGCCTAATAACGAGGTCAAAGGCCAAGCAAATTCGAGCAAGATTGAACAAGACCATCCAAGATTTTGTTACCAAGGCCCTAGATGCGTACACGACCAAAAAACAAAATCAAGATTCACTTTCTTGTTTTCAAGAAAATAAAGAAACCAAATTTTGGTCCAATTTTGTTGTTTCGGACAATTTCAAGAATCAAGAAAATCAAATTTCAAATATTGGAAATCTTGGTCCAAGAAACTGATTCTTGCAGCCAAGGCTCATTGGATTTCTTGTATGTGCTTGAACGAGCTAATTTCGAGAGCAAACGGATCACAAGACCAAGTTCTTGAAAAAATGGCCCATTAAGATGTCTACAAGCCCATCCTGAAGTTTGGAAAGTAATTTAATTGAATATCAAGCCAAATTATTAAGGTGCCCAAATTGTAAAATATTTAAACTATAGGTCCAATTTTATTTTAATAGGTGGATCATCATGTAAGAATTCAGCCCAAGGAACCCATTTAATTCCTTTGGCCAAATTCCCATTAAAAGTCCACACATAGAATTATTTTGTTTTTTTTTTTTTTATTTGATGAGTTGTCATGATAGTTATTCCATTATGGTTAGGAAAACTTATTTTGGGGGCATATAAGTAGCATGGTCATCCACCCTTATAGAAAAACAATTGATTTTTGTTAATAATAATTCTTTTTTTCTTCAAGAATTACTCTTGAGTATCTTTTAGAAGCTGTTTCAACAATCTTTTAGGTTGTGAGAATGATCTTCAAGCTTTTTATTGCCAAGATCTCTTTCTTGGAGGGAGAATTAGAGCCATTGAAAGGAGTTGTGGATTCTTAATGTTTCTAAGGCTTTTAGGACGTCGTCTTCTCTGTTTTATCTTTAATTGATCGTTTATTGATTTTTGTTCTAGGTTGAAATTGCTGCAAGAGAGACGTTCTCCTATTTTGTTCCATCAAGAAACACCCCAACATTAGGAGTTCCAATCTTTTCTTGTTGTTTCAAATATTCTTGCACAAAACAGTTAGCTTTTGTCTTTAAAATCACTTCTAACAAATATATTTTGTGTTTTGTTTTCCAGACCTGGTTGGGGCATTTTCTTGAGGTCCAAGGATGGTCTATATCCATCCAATAAACCTTAATTCGCTCTCTATTGGACTTCTTACTAGGTGATTCATCTTCCTTTTGTTTTAATTTCATTTTATTCTCCTTTGAGACAATTAACCTATTTGCGTTGTTTCTCGTTTCCGTTTATTTTTCTCTAGAGATCTAAAATACATCCGCAACTTAGGCAAGCTACAATCCTGTTCCGCACGCGTGCCTTATTAGGACGAATAGCTGATTGAAAATCAATTTTCATCGATATGCCTTTTGAGTTCATCATCATGAACCAGTAAATGTAAATGCGGCAGAGGCAACTCGCTTTCAGTCCCCTAGTCTTCACTATCCTTACCCCACTCCCTATAATGAACTCTTGCCATGATTTTGTTTTGATGAATTACTTCTAATGGAAAATTCCCGGGTAGATTTTATTAGAATGACCTGATTTAAATTCAACACTTGATTAATTTACTGAGAACCTTTTGTTGTATACTGGTAGCATGAAATGAAGTGGAAGTTTCTCACTGGATTTTAAAGAGAAAGGCAAATGGAATAGGTTAACGTGAATAGTGAAACATCAATGTGAGAAAAACGACTCGTGAACGATCTTATTGTTGTACCAACCGTACTTCTTTCGCTGTCGTACAATGTTCATGGGAATAGCTCTCCCTCCGAGGAAAAATCAGCCAATTTTGTTACTTTTATTCTCTATTTACCCCACCTTTGTCTTATATTAAAACAAATGTCTGTTAATTACTCTCTAATGAGATTTTTATATTTATGTAACGTTTTATGAATTGTGTTTTAATGAACTTAGTCATTTGATTGAAAATATAATTTAATTGAATCATGAAAATTACATTAATTCACATGACCTAAACTTGAGCAGTAATTAGAATTTTGGATCAGGAAAGTGTTTTAGGAATTTAAATGAAATAAAGTGCCTGTTTGTCTAAGTACAATTTTATCAAATATTAATTTAAAATTTTATAAATTATAAAAGCTTAAAAGTCAAAATTTTCATTTTAGGGGGCTGAGGTCCCTGCCAGTAGACCTGTCTAAGAGTCGGGCCAAGCAGATTTGATCCAGGCTTTACCAAAATTTTAGGCCCGAGCTTAGCCAAAAAAAAATAGGCCTACAATTTTGTCCAAATCTGCTCCAAATAAAAATGCTAAAACTCAGGTCCAACCCACTTGAATTAATTTTTTATATTATTTATATATAAAAATTAAAATATAATACATAAAAAATACTAAAAATATTAAAATAAATATTTCCCAATAAATTTAAAAAACTTATATTTAAATAACACTAATATAAGTGTAACTTAACAAGCAAATGCCTCTAAAATAGTAACAAAATTAACAATAAAACAAGAGTTATACTATCCAAATAATAACAAAAAAATTGTGATAACATAATGTAACACCCCAAACCCGGCCTAGAAGTTTGGCTCGAATCTAGAATGTCACATTAAAGGCACACTTCAAAACGATTTTACTAATTAACAATTTAAGGCCCAAAAGCCCAAAATCCTTGAGTCTTGTTAAGTATTGATAAAAGCCCATTCACTTATTATTTTAAGCATTTCGGAAACCAACTTTAAACATACAAAATTTACTTAGGATTAATATTTATGTAAACAGTTGAAAACAAAACCCAAATTCTAAAGTCAAATCGGAGATACAAGGCCTAATTACATCCAACTAAAACAAAGCAATTAAAACCATGTCTTTTGAAACAAATAAATAAAATTTTTAACATCTCGTAGTGTGGCCAACTCCGAGTCCTCTCCCACGTCAAGCCGTCTATTGAGGATCACCTGAAACATTAAATAAAGGGTGTGAGTTTCGAAACTTAGTCTGTACAACCCTTGGCAATCAAATCAACATACAAATATTCACACTGGGCCTAAGCCCTATCAAAATTGGTGGTTTTGGCCTTAGCCCACAATGACCTCATATCATATCATATCATATGCAAAACAAGGTAATGCAAAACCCTCCCCAAATATCCATCCGCTACACACACCATTTCCCTTCCAACCTTATACAATTGTGGGGAATTCTAGCTCAACCCACCCCTCCGCTACACTCCAATAGTAGTACTCACAGCGACACAACTCAACGTTGCAGCAAAGCTGCTAATCATATAATGGGCTTAAAGCCATCTGTGGATCCACGGTCGTCAAGCGATTATGCGATCCTCAAATTCTTCCTCCGTACCATAATTGCCACCCATATGCATCCTAAACAGAATATCGTATGAATGCAACATTCACATGAGTAACCTCCATAAAACTCACACTCATCACATAGTGGTATTTTAGTCATTTCACAATCAAGGGTATTTCTGTAATTCTACCCTACAAGGGTATTATCGTAATTCTACCCTATAGGGGTATTTTCGTAAATTTCCAAATTGAGGGTATTTTTGTAATTCTACAAATTAGGGGTATTTTGGTAAATTTTCAAACTAAAGGTATTTTGATAATTTTCCAAACTAAGGGTATTTTGGTAATTTTGCAAAACATGGGTAGTTTAGTAATTTTACAAATCTAAGGATATTTCGGTAATTTTTCAAATCAAGATATTCGGTCCCTCTCGGGTTTTAGTTATAGACTTTGGCCTATTAACAAGTCCGTGAGGTTAAAGTGAGCAGACACTATGCACTAGGTAGGACTCTAGAGAAGAGGAGGTGGGCCACTAGGACCGCTTAAGTACCAAGCTCTCCCTAAATCCAATCCTAGACATGCACATGTCTGTTGCCACACTCTAACCCAATGACTTGTTCACGGACATGTTTAATTATTAGAAGAGTTTTATGTTATTCAAGAGTTTGTCAAACTAGGCCTAGCGTCCATTAAACCCTAACATATATTTCTAGAATCTCATAAGGCCCATTAAGTCCATTTCATGTCATATAGCCCATTAAGCCAATTTCATGCTCATATAGCCCATCAAGCCAATTTCATGCTCATATAGCCCATTGGGCTCAACTACGATCCAATCATACAACTGTTCATGCCAATTCATTATTCATGCTCACATATCAACCATTGTCATTTTAGGCCCACAAGTTCGGTAGGCCCATTTAGCAACTTTCGGCTTTTCGACTTTTCAGCGTTGCCGATATTGTGTGTGTAGTGTTTGTACACACATGGTTACTGCGACGTGTTATACTATCCTTATTCTCAAACCTACAACCAACCAACCTTCAATCAATCACTAAATCAAAACATTTACCAAAAGTCGAATCCTTACCGTAACCTTACCGTGTGCCACCGGGTTCTAATAGCCCTTTCTTAAATACTAATCAGGAGTATCCCCTAGATCTGCACTCACACATACACCATCAAAATCAAGTGACCCATATTCTACATAAGTCACCCCTATAAGCCATACTACATCTGGCCATTTACTAAACCACAATCGAGTCGAGTGCACTTACCTCTTTGCTAACGATCCTTACCACGCTTGCGATCCTTGAATTCTACCCTTGTTAATACAAGGTTAACGATAAGGAGAGGTTAGATATCCCTTCGGCTATTAATAAAACGCAATAAAGAAGTTGACAGATCACTTACCGAAACCTTCCTTTGATCCTGCGGCCTAGATAGCTACTGGAAAGATTCGACTTTTAACCTTGATTGCGAGTAGATACCAATCGATTTGTGGTGGAGAAAAATAACAACAAATCGGCACCAAAAAGGGAGAAGAAGAGGAGAAGTGATTAGCTAGAACTAAAGGTGAACAAGAGAAGGAATTTAAAAAGAGAAGGTATGGGGAATTCGGCTAGAGAGAAAACCAAAATTTTGACAGGGGAAAGATGTTTTTTTTTTTTTTGGGAAATGGAGGAATTCAGCTAAGGGGGAGAAAAAGAAATGTAATGGAACCCAAGGAACCTCTCAAAGGAATTCGGCACCTCCTTTTATAGCCAATAGCTGAATCCTACCTTCCCCCACAGTCCAATTCGACACCAACTCTTCCTACCTCTCATCTCCTAATTTTTCTCCATGATATCTCCCTTATCTCATCCGAAAATTCCCTCCTTTATCAGCTCACAAGACCAATTCAAACACTTCAACAAAAGAGTCCAAATTCCACACAACTCTGGCCGTCCACTATGCAAAATAAACACTCCAAAAATACCACTCTAATGCTCGAACCTTGGACCTCCTCAGCTGTTAACACGCCATCTTATATCTCCCCAAGTGACGCCACCTTGCCACTAGACCACAGGCCCACTTGTGTCCTATTTTCCCTTAACCTGCTTAAGAGGCCTACTGATTGAAGTCACAGTTCCTTTGGGGCTAAAACCAAAATTTTTCATGTACCCTTACTTGATCCCAGGACTTCTCTAACACCCCTAGACATCCCAAATTCATTAACCCTCAAAGCCGACATACCAATTGTCATTTTCTCGCTCACTTAAAAAATTTTCTGAGATCCAAAGCCCAAAGCCCAATAGGCCTAATACTTCTGGGCCCAAATTTAGGGCGTTACACATAATAGTAAAATGGTAGCAAAATAATGAGAAAACAATTAGAAAATAGCAACAAAACAATAAGAAAATAGCATTTTTTGTATTTTTCCTAATTCGAGCCGGGCCCAAGACAAAAAACTGTAACACCCTGAATTTAGGCCTAGTAGGATTGGGCTCATTGGACCGTGGCAATGGGAGCGTTTTAAATTTTTTTGGGGATTATGAAAACGGCATTATTTCAAGTTCGACCTAATAGGTGAGTAATTTTTGAAGGTTAGGGGGCTTCTATGAAGTCCCGGGATCAAACTTGGGCTTTAGGAAAATTTTGGATTTAAGTGAATAAAACCCTGAGAGTTAGTAAGTAGGCTTTAAGAGTAAACTGTGGAGAAAAATAACACAAAAAGAGCTTGTGGTGTAGTGGCAAAGTGACGCCACATAAGAGACAAGGAGGTGACTTAACAAGGAAGTAAGGGGTCCAAGGTTCATGTCTTGGAGTTGACATTTCATTTTGATTTATTTTTAAGTGAACTTGGACTTTGGCCAATAGATTTATATTTAGTTGCGCATGATGTTAGACACAAGAAAGTGAGGGGTCTAATGGCAAGGCGTCATTAAGGGTGCAAGAGAGCCTGGGTTCGAATCTCATGACAAGCATGGAAGTATTTATTTTACGCATTGGACAGCCAAAGTTTGAGTTGGATTTAAACTCTGCTGACGGAGGGATCCCACATCGGAAAGATAGCAAGAGGGAAGGTGAGAAGCTGGCTATAAATGGAGCTGTCTATGAAGAGAGGAAGCATAGCTTGGTGGGCGTTTGGGCATAGGAGCATTTGGAGCGCGAATTAGCTTCAGACTCCTATCAGGTGTGTATTCTCTCTACTCTAGCTGTAGAGCGGCAAATGCTGAAATACCGGTCACACGGCGATGGTAGCCACACGAGCGTGCGAGCGCATGTGTGGGAGCTTCAACGCTATAGTTGAGGCCAACTTGAGTGTTCTTATGAGTTTAGGCTGTTTGAGCCAAGTGGGCCCAATGGGCCCGTGGCCCATATGAATAAATTGTATGATTGTGTACTAGATAGTGAACTGGACTATGGGAATCTTGAATCTGCGGCCAGATTTGGGCTAATGGGCCACACGAGCGTGTGGGCCCACGTGGGCCGAATAAGGGGCCTCAGGCCCATTTACACCGTTATGACCATTTAGCTTATCTGAGTCACTCGGGGCGACAGCAGGCCTTTGGAAAGGCTGTTAAATGCAAAATTACCGAAATACCCCTAGTTTGTAAAATTACTAAAATACCCCTGGTTTGCAAAATTATCGAAATACCCTCTGGTTTGCAAAATTATCGAAATACCCCTAGTTTGTGAAATTATCGAAATACCCCTGGTTTGTGAAATTATCGAAATACCCCTAGTTTGCAAAATTACCGAAATACCCCTAGTTTGCGAAATTATCGAAATACCCCTGGTTTGTAAAATTACTGAAATACCCCTAGTTTGCGAAATTACTAAAATACCCCTAGTTTGCGAAATTATCGAAATATCCCTGGTTTGCGAAATTATCAAAATACTCTTGGTTTGCAAAAATTACCAAAATACCCTCGATGGATAAAATGACCGATATGCCCCTGAAGGACAAGATGACGAAAATGCCCCTACATGTTATATGGTTATTTGTATGTGATTTATGATTATTATGGTATGTTTATTATTGTATGATGCATTCATGTGTTATTATGTTGCATGGGAATGAGATTATTAATATGGAGGAAGTGCTAATAAGATCGCATGGTCGCTTGACGACTGTGGATCCACCGAAGGCTTTTTAGCCACCAAGCAGACATGCTACACCGATAAGTTAGTGCCACAACCGGTGCTACAAAAGGAGTGTACGGATGGGTGTGTCGATTAAATCCCCACAGGAGTGCACGGTTAGACAGGAGATGGAGTGCAGGGTTGGTATGGGCATTAATACATTGCATATATGGATTATATTATTGAGATGGGCTTAGGCCTAGATATTTATGATATGTGACATATGATATGGGTTAAGGCCCAACCGAGGCTATTTTGGGCTAAGACCCAATTGCCACCATTATTGTAATGGGCTTCGGCCCGGATTGTTGTGATGCATGTTTTTACTGATGAGGGTTGTGCACACTGAGTTTTCGCAAACTCACCCCCTCTTTTTAATTTTTCCAGGTAACCTTCAATAGGTGGTTCGACATATTGGAGGACTCAGAGGTGGCCACACTATGAGCAGTTTTGGATTTTAGTATTCTACTTTACTTTATTAAATCATTTTTTATTGGGTTGTACTAAGGCCTCTCTTAAATTTTAGTATAGTTTGGGATTTTTAGTTTATTATGTTTTAAATCTGCTCAACATTGAATCGCGGTTTTCCAAAATAATATCTATTTTCAAAACACTACGTTTTCGCAACCAAGTTGTAAATATCACGTATTATAAGTCAATTGTTTTACATTAAGCGTCCGCAACGAACAAGGTTTTGAAGGTAATGACTTCTTAATAAATGTCGATTAATAATAACAATCGCAAACTGAGGCTTTAGTTTTTAAATATCAAGAGGGGTTTTCAATCAAAACGTGGTTTTCAAAAAAATACCTCATTGTGACAAGCCAAATTCGGGCCTAACTTCTAGGCCGGGTTTGGGGTGTTACAAAGACCTTACCTGAGGCTAAATGGGTTTTCTTTTTTTGCCCAAGCCCATTTTTCGAGCCTATATTTTTGCCCAAACCCTCCCTCTTTTCGAGTTGACCTTCGAGTCGAGCTGAATGAACAGGTTTACATGCCAGCTCCTGGCTTCGCTTTACTTTCATTGATATTTGTAATTGTGCTTATGAAATAAAGGTAAATTTATTACTATAGTTTAATTCTTTATTGAAATTTATCCTTTTTTTAGAATTGATTTTGTAACTAAAAATAGTTTTTTTTAATTTTACTATTTAATTTTAATTTCAAATAATTTGAAGATAAAATTTAATAATTTTTTATTTTTCAAGTATTTATTTTATGAAATAAAAATTATAAGCTAATTTAATAAGTTATGATTTATAAAATAATTTATTTTAAATATTAAAATAAAATATAAAAAGAATTTTTCTTATTAAATTATGTTTTCAAATAATTAAAGTCAATATTGAGAAGTAAATTTTGATTAAAAATTAAAGTTTCTGATTTACTTTAATAAAATTCAATTACATAAAAATTAAAGGATAAATTTACTTATATTTTTAAAATATAATAAAATATAAATGAAAATATAATATAATGATAAATTCCAATATTCATCTATAATATTATGATAAATTTACACTTTAATCCAAAAGAAATGGTATGGATTATCTAATGATGGAATTCACAAATGAAGTTAATTAAGAATTTGATATAAGATCATTTATCACTCCATCCCTGATTTAGTCTAATTTAAATTAATTTGAGTGCTCATACATGCTAATTTTATTCAGTTTGACTCAAAAAATACTTGGGATGCATCAAAACTCGGAAAAATCTCATTTTAACATTTAAAAGTACATTAAATTATCAAAATTATTTTATATATTTTATAAGTAAATTTAAATCAATTATCTTTATTAATTAAATAGTAATTCATGATTAATTAAAATCAAAACTAGAGTCTTATATCCCTTGTCTGTCAAATTCAAGCAGACTCTTTTATAGTTATATTTGGAGGCCGCTTACTGGAGAATTCGGGTAGGTTGGGGTTTTTCGAAGTTGAAGTTTATTTGTGCTGGGATCGATCCGATTAAGTAAAAAATAGTGGAAAATTGAACATATAAATTTAACGTGGAAAAACGAGGATTAAAAAATTACGAATAAAAATAATTTTACTATAATGAAAAAAGAACAAATAGTACAAAATATTAAGATAAGAACTAAACTCTAAAACCGAAAACAAAGAACTCTCAAAACGTAAATACAAAATTCTCCTAAAGTGTTAAAAGTTATAATCTTTGAATGAGTGTTTTTTATAAGGTTATAAAATAACCTATTTATAGGCTAAATTGTAAGTCAAATAAATTATGCTAATAAATGTTAAAGATATTATAGTAATAAATACTAAATCTTTTAGAAAGAATATTTTGTTTAACTTGACTTACAAGCAATCTCTTATTTTATTTAATAGAATTTGGATCAACAACTCTAACAATTTAAATTTAATTTTTTAACTTCAATTTTTTCGAGTTTAAGTATATTTCAAGTTTAAGTTTTTTTAATTTATACCTCTTGGATTTGAGATATTTCAAATTTGGCCATGGCTTCGTTTCAGATTCGTTTTATATTCAATATAATTATATATATATATATATACTATCAAAACCATTTAAAAATCAGGTTTAGAAAATGGGGATCGACTTTAAAAACAAAAACAGGAGTCGCCACCAATCTTTTTTACTTAGGTGTGATTGGATCACCTTATAAAACGTTTTATTTTAAGACATTTTTGGTCTACAAAAAATGAGAAAACGGTTTCGGGAGTCGGTTACGTATGAGGAAGGGTTAGCACCCTCATTACGCCCAAAAATTGGTACCTAATTGATAAAATCATGTCCAAATGTTTGAAATTTAAAAAGTTTAAAATAAGATCCCTTATTAGAAGTAAAACCAAGATTTACCTATTTCAAAGAAATGTAAATACCATATCCAATAAGTTAGGATACAACATTTTATAACTTTGAAGCTAGGTGTATTTTATTTTAGAAAATTCTTACCTCAAGACACAAAACATCACACCCAATAAGTTAGGATACAACGTTTTGGAATTCTCAAGAATAAGTTTTTTTTATTTAAAAGTTGAGATATTTTTATTCCGAGAGAATATAAACATCACATCCAGCACGTTAGGACACGACATTTTTTAAACCCTCGTAATTAAAGTCATCTCATGATTTACAAAACTTGTTAAAAGGATATTTTGTTATTTAGCCAAACGGAAAATCGCACCCAACACGTTTGGGGACTATTCCCCGAACTTCTAAATACCAAAACATTGCCTTATTTAAATAAAACTTTTAAAAATATAGTAATTTTGTAGAAAACGTATGTATAAAATAATACATAAATAACTACATAATGGCAATCATAAATAAATAAATGAGAAAATATAGGCAAATAAAATATATACATATATAAATATATAAAAAAATGGGTAAATATCCCATATATACCAAAAATTTAAATTATTTACGGAAATGGGCCAGTTTTAAGAATATTTACGGAAAAGGGTCGTTTCCCTCCAAAACGCGTCCATGTCAGCGCGTTTTGGGGGGAAACAACAGAAAAGTGCGCCCCTGAGGACGCGTTTTGTGCCACCTCAGCAAAGCGCACCCACGTAAGCGTGCTTTGCTGAGGTGGCACAAAAAGCGTCCTTCAGAGGCGCTTGTCTTTAATAACCGAAAAACGCTAGCGATATGGACGCATTTTGCCCTCCCTCCCCCTACGGAATTTTTGGGCTAGGGAAAAATATATATAGGGTTTTGGGCAAAATATATTAGCATAAAAAATTAATTGAATTTTTGTGACAGTAGTCTCCGGCAAAATAATTTTGAGAAGACGTTTCTAAACAAACAGTGGCCAAAAACGCTTCCAGCAGGGTGCATTGTCAGCAGGAGTACTGAAAAGAGCTCCCACATGGACGCTCTTTTTCTACAGTAGTCTCCAGTAAAATAATTTTGAGGAGACGTTTTTGAACAAACATGGCCAAAAATGCTTCCAAATAGGTGCCTTGTCGTAGAGAGTCTTGAAAAGAGCTCCCACGTGGACGCTCTTTTACTACAGTAGTCTCCGAAAAAATAATTTTGAGGAGACGTTTTTGAACAAACAGTGGCCAAAAATGCTTCCAGCAGGGTGCACTATCAGTAGGAGTACTGAAAAGAGCTCCCACGTGGACGCTCTTTTGCTACAGTAGTCTCCGGCAAAATTAGGCTATAAATCAGCCAAATTTCATTCTCAGGTTGCATAAGGGAAATTGAGGCAAAAAAAAAAACTGAAAATGAGTGAACGTATTCATGCTGTTATTTACTACGATGGTGAAGTTCGTGACACCGAAAATGGTGTTGTTTTCTTATCGAAGAACACAGCGCGACTGAGTTTTAATCGGAACGTCGATTTGGTAGAACTTCTCAAAAGAATTAGGCGTAAAATATTCGGAACAACGCCAAAGAAAGTTCAGTCTATTAAGTATAGATTTTGCGCTTCGGTTGATCTGGTGAGATATGACTCATTCGACATCAAAGGTCCTCTGAGCTTTGAGGCAATGGTGGAGACTCATCTTGCTAGTGGATCACCCTATATCGAGTTATATGTAGAATTTTCATCTCCAAGTGATTTTTCTGTGACCTCAACATCTACTGCCGTTCGAGGGGAATACACGACCCCAAGCCGACACTCTGTAAGTGGGAGGCAAAACACAGAAGTGCCCGTGTGCGGTGGTAGTATGGAAAACATAACCCCTGCACGACACTCGGTTGGTGGATGGGACATGCATATCCGTCCTTCGACGTCCGATAATAGAAATACGTATTGGGGGACGTCATCAACTTCTAATGGTTGGCAATCCACATATGATTGGGATCTTTACGAAAGATGTTTAAGGAGGGATGATGTACTCCCGACGACATCCACCGGCGAGGGGCCCTCGTTTGTTACAGGTTATGGAGGGTCAGACGATGAATCCGATGTGGATCCACCTCGGGAGCTAGGGCCCGATGGTGCAGAAGTTGGATTATTTTCTAAATCAAAGCCCGTTCCAATTGTACCTGAAGACATTGAGGGTAGTTCAGATGAAGAAGAAGAAGATCCGCTATTCAGGGCGTACTCGTCTCCAGCCCACATGCATAATGTCGATCTATCTCAAGATGATGCATTGAAGTTTCCTGAACTACCACACCGGACGCGTGGCCGTACAAATTCTTCGTTGGATTCATACCAATTAGAAGTTGGTAACTAGTTTTCCAACAAGAATACTTTTCTTGCTGCATTGAAACAATACAACATCAGGAACGGGGTTAACTACAATGTGGATAAATCCAAGCTTGATAAGTACGAGGCGAAGTGTGCAGTGCAAGATGGCACATGTTCATGGAAAATCATGGCGTCGTTGAGGAAAGGGACAGGGTTGTCGGAGATTAAAAAGTATAAAGGTCCACATACATGTCTTGCCGGTACAGTACCACTATGTGTTCAATGATTTCGAATAACACTAATATTATGTAATGTTGCATTATTTAACGTACTTCGTTGACAGGTGTAACACAAGATCATCCGAGGATGGATTCAGATATTTTGGCTGACTTAATAATCCCCACGGTGAAGGCCGATCCCAAGACTACAGTGCCAACCTTAATTGGCAATATTTGTAGCCAATTGGGGTACACGCCCTCTTACAGAAAGGCTTGGATAGCCAAGCAGAAGGCGTTAGAAAAGTTGCACAGTCGGTGGGATGCTTCATATAATGAAGTGTGGCGGTGGTGTCGTCTTTGGAGAGATATGTCCCGAGCAAAGACATGAGACCTTGAAACAGAACCGACGTACTACAACAATCGTCTGCTCCGTGGATGCACAGTGTTCAAGCGTCTGTTCTGGACATTTAAGTAATGCCAAAATGCCTTTATATACTGCAAGCCATTGGTACAAATTGACAGTACCTTTATATATGGTAGATATACGCATCAGCTATTGCTAGCTGTGGCACAAGATGGCTATGGGAGAATCCTTCCGATTGCGTTCGCAATAACACCGGGGGAGTCAGCTGCTGACTGGGACTTCTTCCTATCTAGGTTAAGGAGGCATGTCTGCCCCCAACCTGACATATGCGTTATATCGGATCGGGGCCCTGGAATACTTGCGGCAATAGAATGCCAGGGAAGCATGTGGCATTGCACACACCATCGATGTTGCCTGAGGCATGTTTCATCCAACTACTATGGGCAACATCGATCTAAAAGACAGCGACGACAAGTGACCGATATGGGTATGAAATATTTATTAATATAATTTCGTTTGTAATATTCAATTTATTCTCAATTGAAGAGTGATATGTAATATTCGCTATTAACGTATATTGGCAGGGTACGAGATCAATAAAGACTGTTTTCACAATATTTTAAAATTAAATTAAACCGTTTCTATTTTATCAAAGATATTAAAATTAAATTACAAAAAAATTAAACTCAAATTTTATTAAATATATTAAAACTTAATTACAAAAAAATTAAACCATTTCTATTTTATCAAAGAGATTAAAATTAAATTACAAAAAAATTAAACTCAAATTTTATTAAATATATTAAAACTTAATTACAAAAAAATTAAACCATTTCTATTTTATCAAAGAGATTAAAATTAAATTACAAAAAAATTAAACTCAAATTTTATTAAATATATTAAAACTTAATTACAAAAAAATATTAAACCATTTCTATTTTATAAAGCAGATTAAAATTAAATTACAAAAAATAAAATTAAATTAAAATCAAATTTTATTAAATATATTAAAACTTAATTACAAAAAATTTAAACCATTTCTATTTTATCAATGAGATTAAAATTAAATTACAAAAAAATTTAACTCAAATTTTATTAAATATATTAAAACTTAATTACAAAAAAATTAAACCATTTCTATTTTATCAAAGATATTAAAATTAAATTTAAAAATAAAATTAAACTCAAATTTTATTAAATATATTAAAACTTAATTACAAAAAATTAAACCATTTCTATTTTATCAAAGAGATTAAATTAAATTAAAATAAAATAAAATAAAATTAAACTCAAATTTTATTAAATATATTAAAACTTAATTACAAAAAAATTAAACTATTTCTATTTTATCAAAGACATTAAAATTAAATTACAAAAAAATTAAACTCAAATTTTATTAAATATATTAAAACTTAATTACAAAAAAAATTAAACCATTTCTATTTTATCAAAGAGATTAAAATTAAATTACAAAAAAATTAAACTCAAATTTTATTAAATATATTAAAACTTAATTACAAAAAAAATTAAACCATTTCTATTTTATCAAAGATATTAAATTTAAATTAAAAATTAAATTAGAAAAATAAAAAATTAAACTCAAATTTTATTAAATATATTAAAACTTAATTACAAAAAAATTAAACCATTTCTATTTTATCAAAGAGATTAAAATTAAATTACAATAACAAAATAAAATTGGGGTTTAGGGTTTAGAGTCGATCTGGGGTGGGAACCCGGTGCCACACAGGCGGTCGGCGGTTACGTGCTGGATTCCTCCTTCTAGCTTGGTGGGGTCGTGGAACCTCGGGCGGGGAATCGAGTTCTTTCGGCAGTGGGTCTAGTTTTGGGTGTTGCGATGATGACCCACCTTGATAACATAATGACCCCGGAGGTGTTTGCATAAACCACGCGGGGGTGACTACGTCCCGTACGGCGAAGGAGCCTGGTAGAAAGAACTGCTCCCTGACGGCGCCTCCTTTGATCCCACACGCGACGTCGGCCTCACGATCAGCTGCCTAGCGGGAGTAGTCGGGAACGGACTCGAACCCGGCCATGCATTCCAACCTGGGGTGGGACTGGGAAAAGGAAACATATATGGGTTAGGAGGATACATATAAGGGGTAGGGTACCTTTGGTATAAACATGAGACGCCGTGATGTCGGTGTTGTCTGCTAAACCGATGGGCCCGATGATCGTGTAGGTATTTGTTCTTTGGCCCGATGATGTGTCAAGATTGTTGATGGCCCCGTCTCATCACCCCTTCTCCTTGGATTTAAAGGGGCCTGACGTTCCATTCGCTCATGAAGTTGCCGTCGCCTCTCTTCTTCCGACAACAGATACGGCTTGCCATGGATCCTAAACCATGGCATGTACTCCGGCACACGCTAACTCAGGAACGATGATCGGTTACTGGAAAGGTAAAAAGTAATATCGGTTCTCCCACGTCTCGATATGACCTGACCAAAATATTGGCCAATCCGTGCGCAGCAGCCGTAAATCCACTTTGTGCTCATCATCGAGCACCTCAGGTGGCACGGGAATCAGTTCCCAAAATCTAAATTGTCGCAGAACCCGATCTAACTGGTGCATCTCCACGGTCGCGTAGGTGATCAATGGGACCTTAACGTGCTAACTGTTCAGATTTTGGAAGAACTCCTCCGAAATTACTGCCCAAATTTTCGGATCCTCGTATGGTGTCCATTGAAACTATATTAAAATTACCAAAATATTAGTTATATACATAATACTAGACACTACATATGAAAAACTAAATTATAATAATGAAATTCGAAACTTACTTATGATTCCGACCGTTGGTCCAATAGGAGCCGTATATCCTAAAGCGAGTTAGGTATTTCAACATGACTCCCTGAATGGTTCCATCTAATTAAATAAACTTTTAGCATGAAATTATACTATAAATCTATAAAATAATTGTAAAATATAATATTAAATTTACCTCGTTATCAGTGGGAATGAATATGGCTGGTCGAGTCGAGGACGTAAAAATAGAAATTGAAACCATGCCCATGACTGCAGTAATGATAGGCAACCTCCGCTTTTTGCTTTACTCGGTCGCGTCGCCCCGCACATCTCCCGGTACAACCTCGATAGCACGACAGACCCCCAACTCAATTCACCGGCTACTCTGAAATCAACAAGTTTCAGGAGCCATCTCAGGTGGACGAGGTTTCTAGAGAGGTCCGGCATCAGATAGCCTCCAATTATCTGAAGAATGTATGCCCGAGCATATCGTATTCTTTCTACTTCGGTCGAACCCTCGTTCGGCTTCGGGAATGCATCTCGTAACCAGGCCATATCGATCCGAGCTCCTTGAATTCTATCCGGAATGGCACCCAGAAGCTCGTAGCATACGGCCATCCAATCGGTAGATGTTGCGGACCCGGTGACTACCGACCCGTCCACCGGTAATTCCAACTGCAACTGGACATCTTCTAGAGTGATGGTACACTCTCCGCATGGCAGATGTAAAGTGTGCATCTAGGGTCTCCTCATCTCTATCAACGCGCTGATCAAAGGCAGCTCCAACTTGAACCCCCGGCCTATCGTGGCCACGTGCCAAAAACCCGCTTCCCACAGGTAATTCTCAATCAACGGCGATGGGGGACCATGCATGTTGCGAATATAACATTCCAACACTCGATCTACAGACTGTTTAAAAAATTATAAAATTAAAAATTAATTAAAATTGATAATTGAAAAAAAAATTAAATAATATTGAAAAATTAAAATTAAAACTTACCATTTGCATTTGCTCGACGGAGATGTGCTTGTTGTCTAGGCGAAGTAATTCTCCGGCCATTGTAATTCGATAAAAAATTTTAAAATTTTCCAAAAAATTATACATTAAAAAATTATAAAGGGCTTTTTCGTAAATAGTAAAGGACTATTTTGAAATTTGAGCATAAATTTCAAGGACTTTGAGAGAAAATTGAGAGAATATTGAGAAAGTATTGAAGTGTGAAAAAAATAAAGGGTTGGGGGGGTTTTATAGTTTTTTTTTTTTTACCATTGGGGGCCCAACGGTCAAAAAAAATTGGCCTTTGGGATTTGACCGTTGGAGGGCTAAAGCGTGCCCCGGAGGACGCGCTTTGTGCCACCTCAACAAAGCGCACTTACGTGGGAGCGCTTTGCTGAGGTGGCACAAAGCACGTCCTCAGGGTGCTTTGTTATTTCCCAAAACGCTACCGACGTGAACGCGTTTTGGGGGGAAACGGCCCTTTTCCATAAATATTCTTCAAACTGGCCCATTTTCGTAAATAATTTAAATTTTTGGTATATGTGGGATATTAACCCTAAAAAATAATAATAAATGCACAAATAATAAAACTTAATGAACAATGAAAATTTCAACATGCGATATTAAACCTTTCATGCAAATTTATATAAATGTGAAAAATATATTCCTATATATTGAAAAGAAAAGAAAAATATATTTTAAAATAAATAAATTTATAAAATATATTTATAATGCTATAATACATATAAAACTACATTTAAAAATAAATAATTTATTATACAATATAAATGATTTTGAGATAAAATAAAATTTTCTAAAATAATATACAATATACAATATATTAAAAATATAGAATATAATAACTAATATATTAAAATAATATGTAATAAAAATAATCAAATAATAATATTGATAATAGCAAAAATAAAAATATTAGTAATAATAAAATAATAATAGTAAAAATAATAATATGATGATAAAAGAAAATTAACAATAATGATAATAAAATTACTAATAAAAATAATGAAATTTATAAAGGAAATGAAAAAAAAACGAAATTGAATTTAAAAAACAAGAACCTGGGGCAAAATCGAAAATAAATAAATAGGAAAGGATCAGATTATAGCACGTGCGCAACGTAGAGGGACCAAAATAGAAAATAACCCGCTCCCTAAAACGATGTCGTTCTAAAACGATGTCATTTGAATGCAGACCAAATTGAAACCTAGGAAAAATTATTGGGTAAAATTAAGAATAAAATAAATTTAATTATAAAACAGTAGAAAAGCGGAGGGATCAAAAGTATAATTTCCCTATTAAAAAAAACACGCAGACCCTGGTTCGGGTCCGGGTCAATGCGTGGGTCATGCGGGGTCAAAACGACGCCGTTTCAGTTTAGTTATATAAGTAAAAAACAATTCAAAAAATCATTTTATTCAATGTTTTTAAAAAAATGTGAGAGAGCTCTGAAATTCTCTCTGCCTTCTTCGTCTGGCCCTGATCGTCGGACAGGTGAGCACGCGCCACACGCGCCGCCTCACATGGCGGCGCATAGGTAAGATCTTTGCCTCCTTTGTTTGTTTTCCTTTTTTACAGTGTTAAAATAAAAAAAATGAAAAGAAAAAAATATAAAATATCACTAAAAAAATCACCTCTACAAAATCTTTGTTTTTTTTTTTTATTTCTTTGAAATTTTCTTCTTTTTTGTATTCTCTCGTCTCTGTATTGTGTATATTTCTGCCTATAACCCCCGTGTGTTTGTCTTTTCTCTAGACCTGTGTCACCCCCCACTTTGTTACAAATTTCTATGGGTTTTTATAACCCGAAGAATGAACAAAAATGAAATACAGATTTGTTTCCATTTTCATTGCGATCTGTTGCCTTTTTTCTCTTTCTGCTTTGGTGTTTTCCCTTTTTGCAGGTTGAAGGCAACGATCTTGCCGACGGTGCAGGGATTTGCACATGCTGCGGCGTAACTGGTGGTGTGACGATTAAGGCGTGACTGTTGACCTGGGCGTGAAGCTTGTGGCGCGACTGCTGGGATTCTGCTGCTTGCGACGTGAGGGTTAGCAGAAACCCTAGGTCTCCATTTAGGCGTTGGGCCTTTTGGGCTCCGGTTTAGATTGGATCTAGGTTGTTGGGTCAGGTCTGTTTGGTCCACTGAGGGTGTAATGGGTTAGTATAGGAATTAGGTTTGTTTGGTCTGATTTAGGTTGTAAGTGGGCTACGGGTGTAACAGGATTTTGGGCTAGTCTGGTGGGTAATTAAAATCTGGGCTATTGGGTTTGTAAGGTAGCCTGATGGTTTTGGGTTGGGTATATTTGGGTTAATGCAATTTGACTGTTTAAAATAAACACTGGTTTTATTTTTATTTTAGTTTATTCTAGCCCGGGCAAAAATGGGTACTTACAGCTGCCCCTCTTTGCTCATTGTTGTGAAACAAAAATCGAGCAAAGACTATAAAAGGACCAATTTTGCCCGGTCTTGGCCAAGCCTCGACTTCTTGATCCTCGCTTTCTTCAAATGACTCCAAATCCACTGTAACTTCAACAGTATTGGAACTTCATCTTGATTTCAGTAAGTTTGATAGCTTCAACTTCATGAAGGCAGTATTCCCTATCTTTTGATCCGCTCCACTGTAAACTCAGGGAGACCGGTTATGATATTTTCAATCTGATCCCTACAAACTTAGGGATCACCAGATCGATGTCTTGATCATTTCTCGCAAATCTCGTGAATGCCGATTAGTGGCTAAATCTGCTCCACTCATCGCTAGGAGACAAGATTTTTCGTTCGATCTTGGTCCACTATTGCTTAGGGTGACAAGATCTACAATCTTTGACTTATTCCTTCTTTGGTCGGGGAGATAGGGTAGGTGGCTTAAATCTGCTCCACTCATCGCTAGGGAGACAAGACTTGCTGTTCGATCTTGGTTCCCTCGCTTAGGGTGACAAGATCTGCAATCTTTGACCTATTCCCTTCTTTGGTTAGGGAGATAGGGCGGTGGCTTAAATCGTTCCACTACTACTTAGGGAGACAAGATTTGCCATTCGATCTTGATTCCCTACTGCTTAGGGTGACAAGATCTACAATCTTTGACCTATTCCACTGCTGGTCAGGGAGATAGGACTGGTGGCTTAAATCTGTTCCACTACTACTTAGGGAGACAAGACTTGCCACTCGATCTTGGTCCTCTACTACTTAGGACGACAAGATCTACAATCTTCGACTTATTCCACTGTTATTCAGGGAGATAAGACTGATGTCTTCGATCTGCTTCCTGTAAACTCAGGAATTGTCAGATCTGCTATTTTCAATCTGGTCCCTATAAGCTCAGGGATCGCTAGATTGATGTCTTCGATCGACTTCCTACAAGCTCAGGAATTGCCAGATCTGCTATCTCCAATCTGCTCCACTGTAACTCAGGGATGTCAGACTGGAACCTTCAATCTTACTACATTGTCCTTTAGAGGACATAACTTGTAGAATGAATATATGCTTTTGTCTAATTAGGATGCCTTGATCGAAATGCATCAAATGCTCCTAATTTGGACATGTTATGATATATGAATGTAAAAATGATATGATTTTCACTCAATGTGTTATCACTCATTTATCCTTCAAGGTTTCATCTTCGTTCCCCTTGAAGTATCATTTTTTGCTCAAATATTTTGCCCCGTGGTAATTCTGAGTCCACTCCACTCGAACCTTGGGACATGAAGTTTGTGCCTCCTACTGTAATAAAATTTGGCTTCTTCCATCCAATTTATTACCACTCAGAGGTATAGAACTTGTATCTCTTTCAATCTGTTACACCATTCCCTGGGTGTAATGACCAGATGTGTATGTCTGAATGGGTGTAAGGTATCCCAAAAATGATCCCCTTTTACACTCGGATTGACCTTATTCGTCATTTTCCTGATGTGGTACCACCAACGAAATTGTCTTATCCAAAAAAAATCTGAAGAGATAACCATTTTTCAATGTTTCCAATCCTTCAGGCTTGGTGAGTTCTGAACAATAGTCCTGTTTCAAATCCTCATATTATTCAGAAGCTTCTAGAGTAATATACGAAACTCCTTTTATGAAAGTGTTATTAGTCCATTAATCGTTATTTCAATATAAATGCTTGAAAAAGAACACAAAAATCGACGAGAAAGAAATTATTCAGGAGCATAGCTCAGAAAAATAATTTAATCAATGATAACCCAGGCAATAAAAGAAAATTGATTTGGGTGTATCTCAAAAAGAATAAAGTAATCAAAGAATAGAAATTCAAAAATGGGTAAGATAGAAGTTAGGTGCCCCAGATATCGCAGCCTGAGCTTCTTTCTTCCAACTTTTTGAGGACCATTTTAAACTCAATATGTGTTTTAGGGGATCCGGAGTACTTTTTCAATGCCCTAAGATGTAACATACTTCCTCATTGCTAATTCAGACATAGCAAGACCACTGTATGCCCCACTTTTAATCAAAATTTGAGCCGCCCTTTTCGAGTTTTCAACTCAAAACCCCTTTGGTCTCAAAGCGCCCTTTACGGGTTTTCCTCTCCTTTGTCTTCTTCTTCTTTTTTTTTTCTTTTGATGAATTTGAGCTCAAGGCGCATTTTGCGGGTCTTCACCTTAACCCTTACCTTTTTAGGTAAAATCCTTCTTGATTAAACCTGAATTTGCCGAATTGGGCAAGTCTTCGCCATTTATCTTGGTCAATATCAATGATCCTCTAGAACAGGCCCTACATAAGTCCTTCCTAGTTTGGCATATGCTTTCCTCTAAAATTGTTTTGCAAAGGAAAAATCTGTTTCAACATCAGGTTCCTCTTGTGGAATTCTCTAGGATGAGCCTCTTTGTCGTAAGCTCGCATCATCCGACTGTGATGGATAGCTTTTAACCTTTTCTTCGATTAGGTTCAATTGGCAAAAACGCTTCAATTCCATAATGGTAAGATGTTACCCCAGTAAAGGTTCTGGCCGGCGTTTAATAAGACAGAGGGTAACAGTAGCTTCTTATGCCAATCCTTACAAGTCTAAATCATCTTTCATTTTTTTTTTTTTACAACTTTTGCTGTACAGTGATGTGTTGCTTGATCTTTGGACAAACTGTAAACTTTGACTTTGTATAGTTATGCATTCTGTGTTAGCATCTGATCCCTTTTTTTTTTTGAATTTGGTGACTATCGACTTTGCAATGTTGGCATATGAAACAACATTCACCCTCTTAGTGAAGTAGACGACAACCATAATGTTGAATCGATGTCAACTAAAAGTATTTGACGAGATTGGCCTCATAATATCTATGCCCCACATATGGAAAACTTGTGAAGAACTGGAGTAGGCATATGAATATTGTCTACTTAAATTCGACATAACTGATACCAGCCCTTTCTATGTAGGTCAGTAGTGCCTAATCCTCATGTTTAGCCCGCATCTTAGTATCCCAGGCATGTCGTGATATGATCGTGTGAAAATATTTTTGATGTCTCGCATTATATCTATGGTAAGCTGGGCTTCAATCTTCACCCCTTTCTAGGCTCACAATATCCAATGACCCTTTGTAGAGTAAGGTCTGTTTTTCATCTTGTTAAACCATTCTTAACGAGTCAGAAAATATGCCACAATCTCTGTCAACTTCAAAATCCTGAGATCCCCTAAACTTATATCTTATTCAAAAAGGGAGCCAGTAACAATGTCGCTCATGACGTTGATATCTGAGTACCTAGGTACGAAGGTGAATAAATCCTAAGAATAAATGATTCTAAGGATGATTATTTGGATAGTATGATCACAAATAAAGAATGAAAGAATATTGGTAAAAAATGTACAGTATGAAATGTAAAGAATAAAAGAATATGCATTCAAAAAGATGCATTTTATTGAAATAAAATCTTAGGACACAAGCTTATTTCACAAAAGGGGTCTTATTGCCTCTAGGCTTAAGGCAACAAGCATGTTTTGCACATTACTCTAGATTAACCCTAAAAGTACAGGGATTTCTTCCACAGTTTTATTATTCAAAACACTCCCAAGTACACAAGGGTTTAGAAACTTCATTTTATGGTTCACTCTTCGAATATGTCATTGGTGTTTTGATTCCCCGATTGTTAGGTTTCTGATGACTTCTTCAAGGAATCACAACTCTCCTGCCCCCTCCTTCAATTATCACTGCTCCGTTTGACTCATCAAACTTTACAACCCCTATTTTAATAAGCCTTTCAACCAATTTCTTAAATGACATGCAGTTATCGATTGAGTGACCTGTTATTCCTGCGTGATACTCACATTGAGCATTCAAATCATACCATTTAGGGTATGGGGGTTGTATTGGTTCCATGTAATGAGGAGCCACCACATGTTCATCAAATAGACTTCGATACAACTCCCTATATGTCATTGGAATTGGTGTAAACTAGAGTTGCTCATTGCTTTGCCTTGTGCCAGATTCTTTCCTTGATGAACCTTGATACCCAGTAGTCACTATTTTTGGCTATTTAACAGCAATCAACTTTGAGCACCCCATGCTTGTATTATCCACTTCATTTTCTCTCTTCCTTGTGGCCATTCTTTTGTTACTTTCTCCCGCCTCGATCTTTCCACTTTTTGTGGCATTCTCAATCATTTCTCCCATCATTACAATGTAAAAGAGCTTTTAGTAGTGCTTCCTATCATATGGGTGATAAACAACTTTGGTGTTGATAAACAACCTTTTCGGGAGAGGTGGTTGGACTTGCATGGTAATTTCCCTCCATCTTTGTGCGTATTGCCTGAAACTCTCGTTTAATTTCTTTTCCATGTTTTGTAACATGATTCAGTGAGGCGTCATATCTGTGACATGATTATACTGCCTCATGAAGGCTTGGGCCAAGTCCCTCCAAGAGCTAATGTTAGCACGACTGAGTTGGTTGTACCAACTAGACGCTGCAACCATCAAACTATCCTAGAAACAATGAATCAGAAGTTGATCATTGTTCACATAGCCCGTCATACGTCTACAAAACATCGTGATGTGGGCTTCAGGGCAAGTAGTTCCATTGTACTTTTCAAATTATGGCATCTTGAATTTATGAGGAAGTACCAGATCAGGGACAGGACTCAAGTCCTTAGCGTCAATACTATGATGATGGTCAGCATTTTCCAAAGCTAGGAACTTTTCTTCTAACCACCTACAGCGATCCTCCAACTTCCTTGAAGATTCAATTCTTATTCCCTCTCTCTCTTCTATGTCCAATTAGGGATGACGGGGTTGGCAGGGTTATCTCTTGGGTTAGATCCCAAGCCTACTTGAAAGTTTAGGTGGTCTAGGATCAGCTTGCCCTTGTTGAGGCCTAATCGTGATGGGTGCCCTTTGGGGATATTCCTCACGCTGTGTTTGCACGTGTGGTGGAGTGAATCCCCTAGGAAAGTCCTCATTGTCTTTAGCATTGACTATGGGACCTTTTACTTTGTCCATTATCCCACTCATCATTTGGGTCATTTGAGCCATCATGTTCTTTTGGGCCTCCAAAATCTGGTCCCTCATCTCTTGTTGGAGTTTTATCATCTGCTCTTGCATTTGTTCTTGCATTTCTCTCTGGAATTGTTCCATCCTTTGGTCCATTTTCCTTTACTTTGCTCGTGTACCGTAAGGGTGTTCAGCTTCCAGATTTTCTTTCTCTCTCTCTCCTATAATTTAAACTAATTAGACTCTTTCTATAGATTTGAATGCACATGATGTTATGTAATGCAAATGCATGAATGCAAAGAAAGAGAGGCATTGATTCTGAATTTAGTTACATTAGAAAAACTTTTCTAGAAAACAAATCTCTTTACATAAAACAGATCGCATACACGGCCTTATCCTCATAGTCCAAGTGAAAACATGAATCCCTTCTTCGCAAAAGTCAAGTCTTGCAAACTTCTAATATATGTCTCCTCTAGCTCTTTTTTGCTTGATCTGGGATGCGACTCACTGCTCCATAATACTCTTAGCTTTTTCAAGAAAATAGAGACGTGGCGATTCTCTATTTTTCATTGTCAGCTTGATTCCTTGGGTAATAAAGTCTTGTATTCCTTCGCCGGCTATCAGTCTTCTCTTGTTGTGTTCACTTAGACTATATTCGGACGAGACCGTATTATAATCCACTTTATCAAAAAAACACGTCTTCTTATGATAAACTTTTCTATTTAGCAATCGAATCTGGAATCAACACATCTTTTCTATGATGTGATGCAATGCAATCAAAACAAAAGAAAACCCGTTAGCATAGGAAAAATAAATAACATAAAACACCTATCAAGGTGACCACTAAGGTTTGATATAGTTCTACCTAGGGTAAGCCCTTAGATTTTCTACGTGTGGTTCAGCTCTAAAGTTGAGGTACCCAAACCAACAAATTCCTCGATCCTCACCCATTATAGGCTCATATGGATCGAGTTCGATTCAGGGGAATACATTTCCCTATGGCCATGTGGAAGTGAAAACTTCACGAAGACATAGGTACGGATGTACTCCGGAAGCAATCCACTAGCCCATGCGGAGGTGAAAACCTCACGAAGGCATAGCTTCTTGCTCCCACTTAAGGGTATGACCACGACGGCCATGCAGTGCAATGCAGAAATATATATTAAAACCACATCCAATAAAAGGATTATATTTTTAAAATCAGAATTTTAAATTTAAATAAAAGGACATGAAATTATCAATTTTACGGCTTGACACTCTTATTGGTCCCCAGCGGAGTCGCCAAATTGTCGAAACCATTTAAAAATCAGGTTTAGAAAATGGGGATCGACTTTAAAAACAAAAACGGGAGTCGCCACCAATCTTTTTTACTTAGGTGTGATTGGATCACCTTGTAAAACGTTTTATTTTAAGACATTTTTGGTCTACGAAAAATGAGAAAACGGGTTCGGGAGTCGGTTACGTATGAGGAAGGGTTAGCACCCTCATAATGCCCAAAAATTGGTACCTAATTGATAAAATCATGTCCAAATGTTTGAAATTTAAAAAGTTTAAAATAAGATCCCTTATTAGAAGTAAAACCAAGATTTACCTATTTCAAAGAAATGTAAATACCACATCTAATAAGTTAGGATACAACATTTTATAACTTTGAAGCTAGGTGTATTTTATTTTAGAAAATTCTTACCTCAGGACACAAAACATCACACCCAATAAGTTAGGATACAACGTTTTGGAATTCTCAAGAATAAATTTTTTTTTATTTAAAAGTTGAGATATTTATATTCCGAGAGAATATAAACATCACATCCAGCACGTTAGGACACGACATTTTTTAAACCCTCGTAATTAAAGCCATCTCATGATTTATACAAAACTTGTTAAAAGGATATTTTGTTATTTAGCCAAACGGAAAATCGCACCCAACACGTTTGGGCACTATTCCCCGAACTTCTAAATACCAAAACATTGCCTTATTTAAAAAAACTTTTAAAAATATAGTAATTTTGTAGAAAATGTATGTATAAAATAATAAATAAATAACTACATAATGTCAATCATAAATAAATAAATGAGAAAATATAGGCAAATAAAATATATACATATATAAATATATAAAAAATAATAATAAATGCACAAATAATAAAACTTAATAAACAATGAAAATTTCAACATGCGATATTAAACCTTTCATGCAAATTTATATAAATGTGAAAAATATATTCCTATATATTGAAAAGAAAAGAAAAATATATTTTAAAATAAATAAATTTATAAAAATATATTTATAATACATATAAAACTACATTTAAAATAAATAATATATTATACAATATAAATGATTTTGAGATAAAATAAAATTTTCTAAAATAATATACAATATACAATATATTAAAAATATAAAATATAATAACTAATATATTAAAATAATATGTAATAAAATAATCAAATAATAATAATATTGATAATAGAAAAAATAAAAATATTAGTAATAATAAAATAATAATAGTAAAAATAATAATATGATGATAAAAGAAAATTAACAATAATGATAATAAAATTACTAATAAAAATAATGAAAATTATAAAGGAAATGAAAAAATGAAATTGAATTTAAAAAACAAGTATCTGGGGCAAAATCGAAAATAAATAAATAGGAAAGGATCAGATTATAGCTCGCACGCAACGTAGAGGGACCAAAACAGAAAATAACCCGCTCCCTAAAACGATGTCATTTGAATGCAGACCAAATTGAAACATAGGAAAAATTATTGGGTAAAATTAAGAATAAAATAAATTTAATTATAAAACAGTAGAAAAGCGGAGGGATCAAAAGTATAATTTCCCCATTAAAAAAACACGCGGACCCTGGTTCAGGTCCGGCTCAACGCGCGAGTCATGCATGGTCAAAACGGCGCCGTTTCAGTTTAGTTATATAAGTAAAAAAACAGTTCAAAAAAAAATCATTTTATTCAATGTTTTTAAAAAAAAAGTGAGAGAGCTCTGAAATTCTCTCTGCCTTCTTCGTCTGGCCCCGACCGTCAGAATGGTGAGCACGCGCCACACGCGCCGCCTCGCATGGCGGTGCACAGGTAAGATCTTTTCCTCCTTTGTTTGTTTTCCTTTTTTACAGTGTTAAAATAAAAAACGAAAAGAAAAAAATATAAAATATCACTAAAAAAATCACCTCTACAAAATCTTTTTTTTTTATTTCTCTGAAATTTTCTTCTTTTTTGTATTCTCTCGTCTCTGTATTGTATATATTTCTGCCTATAACCCCCGTGTGTCTGTCTTTTCTCTAGACCTGTGTCACCCCCCACTTTGTTACAAATTTCTATGGGTTTTTATAACCCGAAGAATGAACAAAAAGGAAATACAGATTTCTTTCCATTTTCACTGCGATCTGTTGCCTTTTTTCTCTTTTTGCTTTGGTGTTTTCCCTTTTTGCAGGTTGAAGGCGACGATCTTGGAAACGATGCAGGGATTTGCACATGCTGCGGCGCAACTAGCGGTGTGACGATTGAGGCGTGACTGTTGGACTGGGCGCGAAGCTTGTGGCGCGACTGCTGGGATTCTACTGCTTGCAGCGCGAGGGTTAGCAGAAACTCTAGGTCTCCATTTAGGCGTTGGGCCTTTTGGGCTCCGGTTTAGATTGGGTCTAGGTTGTTGGGTCAGGTCTGTTTGGCCTGCTGAGGGTGTAATGGGTTAGTATAGGAATTGGGTTTGTTTGGTCTGATTTAGGTTGTAAGTGGGCTATGGGTGTAACAGGATTTTGGGCTAGTCTGGTGGGTAATTAAAATCTGGGCTATTGGGTTTGCAAGGTAGCCTGATGGTTTTGGGTTTGGGTATATTTGGGTTAATGTAATTGGACTGTTAAAAAAAACACTGGTTTTATTTTTATTTTGGTTTATTCCAGCCCGGGCAAAAATGGGTACTTACAGCTACATAATGTAAATATTTACATCTCAATATAAAATTTTAATTTATGTTAGTTAAATTTATTTACATTATCAACATTAAACTTGAAGATTAAAATATACTTTAAGTCCCCTATACACTTTGTTATCTACAATTTAGTCTCCCTACTTTATTATAAAAATTTAGCTCTTCTACTTTTTCGATTTAATAATCGCTATTTGGAATTTAATTAAAAAGTTAATAATATTATCTATTTGGGCTAATTAACAACATTTAGAGACCAAATTATATTAGAATTTTGAAGTATAATAATTAAATATCAATTATAAGCATTATAGTGTTGGGAAGAAACCGAACGGAAGCGAAGCACAACCAGTGTTCTTTCTCTCCCTATAACTCCTGTCAAATATTATGGCAAGCACAATAGCACAAAAATATTTGTTCTCTAGCACCTTAATCAACCACAAATCCACCAATGCAACCGCAACAAAAATAATAAATAGAGAGACATCGGTATTTTTACGTGGAAAATCCCTCTAAATCAAAGGTAAAAACCACGGGACTTTAGAGTCCGATCAAAAACTCTACTATTAACAAATGTTTAGCTACAAGATCACAATATCAAGCCTACAACAAGCATTCAACTCCAACAAGGCTAACAATATGTACTCTTTGGCAAAAGAGAGAAAAATAGGAGAACATCACCAAAATAGTAGCTGTTGTAAAACCAATATTTCTGACGCTACAGGACTCAGATGAAAAATCTGACCGTACAAAGGCAAGAACACCTTGTCGCCTAGCTGCTGCCAAAAATTCAGCTCAATCAAACATGGATGGACCTTCGATCAAAGAGTTGATCACTGCTGCACCAAACTTGAAAAACTAATTTTGCTTCAATTTTTCTCTCTGTTTCTCTCATGTTTCTCTCTTTTCTTGAAATCTGATTTTGGGAAACCTTTTTTCACGTTAAAATTGCTGCCTACCACTCTTTTAAAAAGGCAAAAAAAAAATGGCTGCCTACAAATCATGTAAAAAGAACAAAAGATAATGATAAAAAAAATTGCCATGTTTTGTGGCAGATTTTGAGGGATTCCCACATAGTGGGACCCTCACCCAACAAATCTCTCCCTCCGACTATCTGGGGAATGCCTCCATACCGGAGATCAAACAACATGCTTCAAACTTTCCTCTTTGTAAAGCCTTCGTTAACATATCAGCACCATTATCATTAGTATGTATCTTCTCAAGATCTAACAGCTTAGCTTCAAGAACATCTCGTATCCAATGGTACCTTACATCAATATGCTTAGATCTAGCATGAAAAGTTGGATTCTTACCAAGATGAATAGCACTCTGGTTATCACAATACAGGACATACTTCTCTTGCGTAAAACCAAGCTCATGCACAAACTTCTTTATCCAAAGCATCTCTTTGCATGCTTCGGTTGCTGCAATGAACTCAGATTCGGTGGTGGACAATGCAACACACTTTTTCAATCTCGATTGCCATACCACAGCTCCTCCTACATAAGTAATCAAGTAACCTGAAGTAGATCTCCTCAAGTCAATATCTCCGGCCATGTTTGAATCTGTATATCCAACAAGAACAGGTTTCTCATTACCGAAACAAAGTTTTATGTTGGAAGTGCCACGAAGATATTTCATAATCCACTTCACTGCATTCCAATGCTCTCTACCTGGATTAGAAAGAAAACGACTGACTGTACCAACGGCATAAGCCAAGTCTGGTCTCGTGCAAACCATTACATATATCAGACTCCCCACGGCTGAAGAGTAAGGAATTTTCTGCATCTCTTCCTTGTCCTTTTCTGTGGAAGGAATATGCTTAACACTCAATCTGAAGTGCGTAGCAAAGGAAGTGCTTACCGCTTTAGCTTTGTCCATGCTAAACCTTTGAAGTACTTTCTCGATGTACCTCTCTTGTGATAACCATAATTTCTTGACCTTTCTATCACGTGTCAATCTTATGCCAAGAATTTGCTTTGCTGGCCCCAAATCCTTCATTGCAAAGGATTTGCTCAACTCTTACTTCAACTTCTCAATTCTAGAAGCATCCTAACCAACAATTAGCATATCATCAACATAGAGCAAAAGAATTATAAAATCATCGCCAGAGAATCTCTTAACAAATACACAAGGATCAGAAGTAGTCTCCTTGTAGCCTTGCTCCCCCATAACATACTCAAACTTCTTGTACCATTGCCTTGGAGCTTGCTTCAAACCATACAAGCTCTTCTTCAATCTGCACACATAGTTCTTTTTCCCTTGTGCAACAAACCCCTCTGGCTGCTCTATGTAAAGCTCTTCTTCCAAGTCACCATGAAGAAAAGCAGTTTTCACATCCATTTGTTCAACCTCTAAGTCATAACAGGCTGCCAAACTCAGTATAATTCTGATAGAGGACATCTTCACTATCGGAGAAAATATTTCTTCAAAATCAACCCCCTTTTTTTGAGTATAACCCTTGACGACCAATCTAGCCTTGTATCATGGAGATGAAAGACTTCTCTTCTTGCTTCAACCTGTAAACCCACCGATTCTTCAAGGCTCTTTTGCCCTTGGGCAATTTCACCAGCTCAAAGGTATGGTTCTCATGCAAGGATTGAAGTTCATCTTTCATCGCTTCAACCCACTGATCTTTGCATTCACTCTCTATAGGTGCTTGTTGTTGACCATTCACAGCATCATCCATGGGAGTATCAAAGTCACCTATATCCTGATGGTCATTAGTAACATCATCATGCACATCATCCTAGATAGGACCTGGTGAGGAGTTTGGGGGAACCGGATTCACATTGATCAAATCACCACTGTCTTGTGAATTTGCTTTCTCTGTCTTATCAATGTCATCAATGGTTTGATCCTTAATGAAGACAACATCTCTGCTTCTCACGAGTTTCTTCTAAACTGGATCATAGAGTTTATAACCAAACTCACCATCTTAACCATAACCAATGAAAATACATTGTCGAGTCTTGGCATCCAACTTGGTTCTTTCATCCTTTGGAACATGAACAAATGCTTTACAACCGAACACACGTAGGTGATCATATGAAACGTCTTTGCCAAACCAAACTCTATCTGGCACATCACCTTGCAAAGGAACACTAGGTGACAAATTTATCACGTGTCACTGTATTCAAAGCTTCAGCCCAAAATGATCTTGGCAGCTTTGCTTCTGACAATAAACATCTGACTCTCTCAATCAATGTTCGGTTCATTCTTTTAGCTAACCCATTTAACTGTGGAGTCTTTGGTGGTGTTCTCTGATGTTTGATTCCCTGTCGTAGACAATACTCATGAAATGGCCTTGTATACTCGCCACTATTATCAATACGAATGCACTTCAACTTCTTCCCTGTTTCCCTTTCAACTGATGCTTGAAACTGTTTAAACACCTCAAAGACTTGATTTTTAGACTTCAAAGTGTAAACCCGTAGCTTTCTCGAATAGTCATCAATAAAAGTCACAAAATAAAGTGCACTGCCAAGTGACCTTACTTTTATCGGACCACAAACATCTGTATGGACCAACTCTAGCAACTCTGATCTTCTATGAGGAGGACAACTTCTAAATGAAACTCTTCTCTGCTTTCCTGCTAGACAATGAGCACAATCCTTCAGTGTAGCATTTTTCAAACCCGAAAGTTGATTCTTCCTCGTTAAACAGTTAAGCCCCTTCTCACTCATGTGACTGAGTCGTTTATTGCACAACTCTGTTGAGCTGTCATTCACGGTCACATTCACCATCTCTCGAGAAGCTGAAGCTTGCATCAAATATAAATTTTAGCTCTTCTTTCCTCGAGCTACAACCAAGGAGCCTTTAGTTAGCTTCCACTGCCCCTCACTGAAGGTATTACAGAATCCTTCATCATCAAGCTTTCCTGTAGAAATCAAATTCAAACAGATATCCGGTGCGTGTCTGACATCCTTAAGAGTTAACTTTGTTCCATTGTTGCTCACCAAGCTAACATCTCCCATACCGATAACCAAAACCAAACTGTCATTACCCATCTTCAATACCCCAAAATCACTAGGAGTATAAGATGTGAAGAAATCCTTTCTCGATGTGACATGAAGTGATGCACCAGTATCAATCACCCAACTGGTCTCGTCACATTCTAGGTTGACCAAATTCTCATCACAAATGACCAACAGATCTTCATGAGTAGCAGTAGCAACACACTCGGATTTTTCATCATCATTCCGATCGTGTTTATCACCACCACTTTTGTTCTCTTTTTTTCCACTTGAAGCAATATTTCTTGATATGGCCTTTCTTACCACAGTGATGACACTCAAGATTCTTGTATCTCGATCTTGATTTGCTTCAATTTTTATCACTACCCTTTCCATCTTTGTCTTTGTTCCTCCCCCTATTCTTGGTAACCAACACCTCAGACTGTGATGTAGAACCTTGAGATCTTCTTCTAACCTCTTCATTCAATACACCACTCTTAGCCAAATCCAAGGTAATAATACCCTTTGGGGCAAAATTAATGAGCGAAACCCGAAAAGTCTCCCAAGAGTCTGCTAGAGTAGTAAGCAACTAAAGCCCTAAAATCTCATCATCAAATTTGACACCCATACCAAGTAACTGATTCATCACGCTCTGAAATTCACTCACATGGTCAGCTATAAACGTTCCTTCTTTGTATTTCAATGCCATCATTTTCTTTAGCAAAAACAACTTGTTATTGCCAGATCTCTAAGCATACAAGCTTTCAGGCTTCTCCCATAATGTTCGAGCATGTGTCTCCTGATCAATGTGGTTGTAAATATTTTCTTCAACAAATTGCCGAATAAAGCCACACACTTGCTGATGCTCAAATTCCCATTCTTCATCACTTTTCGAATCGGGTTCTTGAGTAGCAAAGACCGGAAGATGCAGAGCCTTCACAAACAACAAGTCATTCATTTTATTTCGCCAAAGTTGATAATTTGTGCCATTCAACATAATCATCTTGCTCGTATTAATTTCCATAATTATTTGATAGAATAATCGAGCTCTAATACCAGTTTGTTGGGAAGAAACCGAACAACTGAACGGAAGCGAAGCACAATCGGTGTTCTTTCTCTCCCTATAACTCCTATCAAATATTATGGCAAGCACAATAGCACAAAAATATTTGTTCTCTAGCACCTTAATCAACCGCAACAAAAATAATAAATAGAGAGACACCGGTATTTTTACGTGGAAAACCCCTCTAAATTAAGGGTAAAAACCACGGGACTTTAGAGTCCGATCAAAAACTCTACTATTATCAAATGTTCAGCTACAAGATCACAATATCAAGCCTACAACAAGCATTCAACTCCAACAAGGCTAACAATATGTAATCTTTAGCAAAAGAGAGAAAAATATGAGAACATCACCAAAACAGTAGCTGTTGTAAAATGGGTATTTCTGATGCTACAGGACTCGGATGAAAAATCTGACCGTACAAAGTCAAGAACACCTTGTCGCCTAGCTGCTGTCAAAAAATCAGCTCAATCGAACCACGGATGGACCTCCGTTTGAAGAGTTGATCACTGCTGCACCAAACATGAAAAACTGATTTTGCTTCAATTTTTCTCTCTGTTTCTCGCTTGTTTCTCTCTTTTCTTGAAATCTGATTTTGGGCAATCTTTTTCCACGTTAAAATTGCTACCTACCACTCTTTTAAAAAGGCAAAAAAAAATGGCTGCCTACAAATTACGTAAAAAAAAACAAAAGATAATGATAAAAAAAATTGCCATGTTTTATGGCAGATTTTGAGGGATTCCCACATAGTGGGACCCCCACCCAACATATAGAGACACTAAAATTAAAATTTAACCATTTTTCTATCATGTAGTTGTTTGAGATTAAGCCTGAACCTAACTAGTGGGTAGTAATTCGGTCCGGGCTTAATGGAGTGTAAATACCCAATTTTGCCCGGGCCCATTTAGAAAAAGAAATAAATAAAAAATAAAAATGTCCAAATTGTCTTTTACAGTCCTTTTACAAAAGCCCACTAAATAAACCCAGAACCTAGACTAAACCCAACACCCAAATCCTACCCAAAACAGATCCTGACCCAAAACTGAAATGGCCCAAAAGGGCCCAAATACTAAACATCCTCAATGGCCTAGGGTTTCTGGGGAAACCCTAGGCGCCGTAACAGATTCCTCGCACCCAGGCCACCAACAGTCGCGCCGTAAATGCCGCATCCGACAGCCCTCGATCGTGCCATCATCAACGCGAATGAGCCCCACATCGCTCCATCGTCGCCAAGATCTTCGTTTATCTGCAAAAGAAAGGAAAGAAAAACAAGTAGCAAAATGGCAACAGCAAAGTTTTCCTTTTTTATTTTCATTCTTTCTAGGCTATAAAAAGCCTGTTGTAAACCTAGAACAGGGGATTCGAAATATACAGAGATACAGAGAAACTCAAAAACATATATGAAATCAATAAAATCAAAGGAAGGTTTCTTTTACTTTTCTTTTTTTCATTTACGAGTACATTTACTTTATTTTTATTTTTGTTTTATTTTATTTAATCTACATATATAATATACATATAAAATATTTTTTAAAAAAAAGAGAGGAAAGCTTACATTTTTAGGGTTCGGTGGCCGACAACGGCGGCGGACAGCGATCGGAGCCTCCTGGAGCATCATTGGAAATCGCCCAAGAGGAAACATGGAAAGAGGAATTTTTTTGGAAACCTGATTTTTTTAAAAAAAAAACAGAGAACTAATGTTTTTTTTCCCTAAAATTTGGCTTTAAATAGGGAAGGAAAACGACGCCGTTTTGCATCAGGGGCTTAAGAGCCAAAACGGTGCCGTTTCACCAATGGCCCGCGCATATGATTCAACCCACAAGGAGGATCCACGTGTTTTATAAAATGGTCTATTTGCGCATATGGCCCTTCCATATTTTTAGTTTTTCTAATTAAATTTTCTTTTATTTTTAATTCTGCCCTTCAATTTTCCTCTGTTACAATTTGGTCCACATTCGAATGGCACCATTTTTGAAATTTGGCATTATTGCCATTTTAATCCCTGTAATTTAACGAGTGTTTTAATTTAGTTCTTTTAATCTATTTTAATTGCTATTTTAATCCCTGTTTCTTTGTTTATTTTTTATCCTTTTATGTTATATTATATTTAATTATTTTACCTTATTGAATGTTATATATTATTTCCGTATATTTATTAATTTACTAATATTATGAAATCTATGTATATATATTTTTATATGTATTATTTTATATGTATTTAATTATTATTATATTTTTATTTATTTGGTTTAATAATTTACATATTACTTTATAATTTATATATTATCTATTATATTAGATTTTAACGTGCATATTATATAGCATTATATTATATATTATTTTGTTTTATATAAAATTTATTATAATATATAACCTATTTTACTTATATTGTTTATTACATATATAATTTTTATGATTAATATATTATGTATATATATGTTTTTATTTAAAATTATTATATCTATTATTTCTTGATTATTTTTATTTTTATAATCCTTATATATTATTAATTATTTTATCTTATTATATATTACGATTTTTATTACTATATATTTATTTGTATCTTTATATTCGTATTATTATTGCTCTAACATTTTTCTTATTATTTATTTATTTCATATTATTATTTCATTATTTATTGTTAATATAATTAGTAGAATTGCAATTGATATGCATGTTACAATGTCTTACTCATACCATTTTTTTTATAAAAATACCTTTTAAATTAAAGATTTTTTTTAAATATTTTTAACGGTGATATGTGATATTTGGGCTCTTCGAGAAGAATCGTCCCCCTAACTTATTGGGTTACGATTTTTCTCATAGAACTTAAAGTATCAGATATCCCTTCATTTTTAAAACTGTAATTTACAAATTTCGAATAATAAAAACCTATTCTTGAGAATTCAAAACATTATTTCTTAACTTACTAGATATGATGTCTTGTGTCTCGATATAGGAATTTTCCAAATTAAAAGCAAGCCGAGTTTCAAAGTCGTGAGGTGTTATTTCCTTACTGGATATAACATTTTATTTCTTTGAAATAGGTAAGTCTTGGTTTTCTAATAAAAGGATCATATTTTAATTTTTTTTGTTATTTTCAACAATTAGGACATGATTTTATCGATTATGTACCAATTTTTGGGCGTTATGAGGGTGCTAACCCTTCCTCATACGTAACTGACTCTCGAACTCGTTTTCTTGTTTTTCGTAGACCAAAATCAAACTTTTTAAAATAAAACGTTTTACAAGGTGATCCAATCACACCTAAGTAAAAAGGGATTGGTGGCGACTCCCATTTTTGTTTTTAAAGTCGATCCCACATCTTCTAAACGAATTTTAAAAATGGTTTCGACAGCTTGGCGACTCCACTGGGGATTAATAAGAGAGTCAAGCCGTAAAATTGATAATTTCATGTCTTTTTGTCCGAATTTTAAAATCTAGTTTTTTTTTAAAAAAAATTATGATCCTTTTATTGCATGTGGTTCTATGTTTATAAAATGTTTGCATTACATTACATGACCATTGTGGTCACACCCTTAAGTGGGAGTGAGAAGCTACTCCTTTGTGAGGTTTTCACCTCCGTGCAGGATAGTGAATCGCTTTCGGGATACATCCGTACCTATGTCTTCGTGAGGTTTTCACCTCCGTGCATCTATAGGGAAATGTATTCCCCTGAACCGAACTCAGTCCGTATGAACCTATAATGGGTGAGGATCGAGGAATCTGCTAGTTCAAGTACCTCAACTTTAGAACTAAACCGCATATAGTGAACCTTGAGAGCCCACCTCAGGTAGAACTATGTCAAACTTTAGTGGTCACCTAGATAGGTGTTTGTTTCTTTTACTTGCTTTATATTCCATGGTACTAACGTGTTGTGTTTTGTTCTTTTGAGCATATCATTTCATACTTTAAGAGGTATCGATTCACGGTCAGTTTCTAAGTTAGAAAGCTAGTTATGGAGAATGAATTCCTTTACAAAGTGGAAGTCAATGCAATCGTTCACATGAAGCAAAAGCAATTAGGGGAAAAAGGGTATGGATCCATTTGAGCAAGAAGAAATGGGGCAGTGCTAAAATCTCAACCACCTATGTTTCTTGATGGTATTCCGATCAAAGCAGAATTGGATGCGAAGAAGGTTGTACGGCACCCTATAGCAAGGTGTGGTGTCAGAACTAAAGGCCAAAAGGTAACTATACTCACCAATCACTTCAAAGTGAGCGTGGCGAGTATGGATAGATACTTCTGTCAGCACAACGTTTTTCTTTCATATGAAGATGGTCACCCTGTGGACGGTAAGAGTGTTGGAAGGAATGTGATTGACAGAGTGCATGAAACCTACAAGAATGAATTGGATGGAGAGAATTTCACCTATGACGGTAAAAAAGGGGTTTATTTATTATAGGTCTGCTACCAAACAACAAGCTTGAGTTTATTATTGTACTTGAGGATATTTCACCTACCAGAAACAATAGAAATGCAAGCCCTAATGACCAGAATAAATAGATGTGGAAGAAGGGAGATTAAGAAGACCGTATCATTCAAGAAATTGGTGGAGTTATCTAGGATTGAAAGATGGGCTGTTGTGAAATTCTCGGCTCCTCGTTGTGATTCAAACAACATTGCAAGAGATTTGATTCATTGTGGAGAAATGAAAAGAATGAGTATTGATCCCCTATTTAATATATTCAAAGATATAAACCAGAATAGATACCTTTCACCTGTGGCTAGAGTTGGAAAAATGTTTGAATAGATACTGTTTAAATTTCTTGGAGCTCCGCAATTCCTTCTTTGTCTAGGAAAAATTCTTATTTTTATGAGTTATGGAAGCGGAAGAATCTCTCTGAGTATGGCGCTAGCTAGGATGAATGATCAATTCTTTTTTGAAGATCGATGCTAAGCTTAGACCGTTGCTTCACTACCATCAAAGCTGTAATTCTGCAATCGATTGAGGAAATGAAGGGTAGGATTGAAGACTTAGAATCAGCATTACGCAGTTGTGAACTTTGGATCGAGTTTCTTAAAACAAGAGAGGAGCGTTGGAAAAAAGAGCTTCATCATTCTCATGACCAAGTTAGAAGTCAGGATTACCACATGAGTTCAGATTTGAGAGGTAGCTAATCATCTACAGACTTTGGTATCACATGCTGATGCGTCGAGCATGAAGTATGAGTTACAGACTGATAGTAGTCGAGAGCTAGTTCCATTGCTTTAGGATTTAGGGCGAAAGCATATAGTAGTCCGTTTTATGTAAAGGATTTTGTTTTCTAATAAATTTTTCTAAAATGAAGTTGAATCAGAATCGATACCTCTTTACATTCATGCATTTGCATTACATTGCATCATTTGCATTAGACTTTTATAAAAGGACCCTAATTAGGTAAAATGTTTCAGTTAACCAGGAAAACATGAAACAAAGGTTGGTGAGGATAGAGCAAATGCAAATACAGATGCAGGGGCAATTGATTGAGATTCAATAAGAAATGCGGGAATTCTAAAGGAATATGATAGGCCAGCTAACCCAGTTACTAGCCGAAAGATTTGAAAAGAGGAGTGGCTCAGCAGTCAACAGTGTGGATGAGGAGGAAGACATCGTTTACTCCCCAATAGATTTTAACCCAATCGATGATCAAGCCAAACTGGTTGTTCTGGTAGAAACAAATGAAAAAGGAGAAGGGACCTCAAAAGCCCTGAAGAAGAAGAATGTCGGTAGGTATAACAAGAGTCATTTAGAGCCAATTGCAGTAAATCAGCCAAGGATGGTAGTTACTAGTAATCAGGTTTCCCCAAGGCAAAACTCTGAAAGGCTCCAATTTACGCCAATACCCATGATGTATAAGGAGCTATATCAAAGTTTGTTTGATGCACATGTGGTGTCCCCATTTTATTCAAAACTGTTGCAACCTCCATTCCCAAAATGGTATAACGAGAATGCCCAATGTGAGTACCATGCGGGAATAAAGGGCCACTCAATCGAAAACTGCAATACGTTTAAAAAATTGGTCAAAATGTTCATTAAAATGGGAGTTGTGAAGTTCGACGATCCATCAAAACCTGATCAATTTAATGAGGTAGTGAATACGGTAATTGAAGGAGGAGACAAGGAAGTTGCTACTCCTTGAAAAAATCAAAGAGGGAATCAGAGAACGAAGTTTCCAAACCCTTGTGTACTTGGGAGTGTTTTGAATAATGAATCTATGGAAGAAATCCCTGTATTTTTAGGGCTAATCTAGATTAATGTGCAAAACATACTTGTTGCCTTAAGCCTAGAGGCAATAAGACCCCTTTTTGTGAAATAGGCTTGTGTCCTAATTTCTTATTTCAATAAAATACATCTTTTGAGTACATATTCTTTTATTCTTTCTACCATACATTTTTTATTCATTACCATACAAGTAATCATCCTTAAAATCATTTATTCTTTGGATTTCTTGCCTTTATGCTTAGGTACCCAGATATCAACATCATGAGCGACATTGTTATTGACTCCCTTTTTGAACAAGATATGGATCTAGGGGATCTCAGGATTTTAAAGATGACAGAGTTTGTGACATATCTTCTGACTTGTTAAGAATGGTTTAACAAGATGAAAAAACAGACCTTACCTTACATAGGGTCAATGGATATTGCGAGCCTAGGAAAGGAATGAAGATCGAAGCCTAGCTCACCACAGAAATAAAGCGAGACATTATTGAGTTATCTTTGAAAATTCAAAGATGTTTTCACATGATCATTTCAAGACATGCCTGGGCTAATAATACGCGGGCTAAACAAGAAGATGGGGTACTACCAATCTACAGAGAAAGGGATGGTATTAGTTATGCCGTATTTAAGGAGACAAAATTCATAGGCTTACTCCAGTTCTTCACGAATTTTCCATATGTAGGGCATGGATATTATGGGGCCAATCTTGTTAAATGCTTCTAGTTGACAATGATTCACTGTCATGGTCATCGTCTACTTCACTAAGAGGGTGAATATTGCTTCATATATCAATATTGCAAAGTCAACAGTCATCAAATTCAAAAAAAAAAGAGAATAAAGGAAATGATCAGATGCCAACACAGAATGTATAACCGTACAAAGTTAAAGTATACAGTTTGTCCAAATATCAGGTAGCATAACATTGTACAGCAAAAGTTGCACAAAAAAAATAAAATAAAAATAAAAATAAAAAAAACTATGAAATATGACTTGGACTTGTAAGGATTGGCATAAGAAGCTATCGTTACCATCTGTCTTATTGAACGTCGGCCAGAACCTTCGCTAGAGGCAATATTTTACTCATTGGTTTATGGAATTGAAGCGTTTTGCCAATTGAACCTAATAGAAGAAAAGGTTAAAAGCTATTCATCACAATCAGATGATGCGAGTTTATGATAAAGAGGTTCATCCTATAGAATTCTACAAGGGGGAACCTGATGTTGAAACAGATTTTTTTTCCTACAAAACGATTTCAGAGGAAAGCATATTCCGAACTGAAAAACCTTACGTTGAAAAGGCCTATTCTGGAGGAGCATTGATATTGATCGAGATGGATGGCGAAGATTTGTCCAATCTGGCGAATTCAGGTTTAGTCAAGAAGGATTTTACCTGAAAGGGAAAAGGGCCAAGGTGAAAACCTGCAAAGGGCGCATTGAGTCAAAATTCAAAAAAGAAGAAGAAGAAGAAGAAGAAGAAGAAGAAAAAGAAGAAGAAAAGAAAAAAAGAAAAAGGAGAGGCCAAGTTGAAAACTCGCAAAGGGCGCTTTGAGACCAGAGGGGCTTTGAGCTGAAAACCCGAAAAGGGCGGCTCAAATTCTGAATGAACATGCAATTATCTTGCTACATTTTAATTAACAATGAAGAAGTATGATACGTCTTGGGGCATCGACAAAGTACTCCGGATCCCCTAAACACATATTGAGTTTAAAATGGTCTTCAAGAAGTTGGAACAGAGAAGCTCAGACTGCGATATCTGGGGCACCTGGTTTCCCATCTTACCCATTTTAATCTTTGATTACCTTATTCTTCTCAAGGATACACCCTAATCAACTTTCTTTTATAGCTTTCGATATCTTTGTTCACTTTATTCTTTTTAGGATATATTAACCAATTTTCATTTATTGCCTTGGTTATTTTTTATTAGCTTATTTGCTTCGAACTATGCTCCTGATTAATTTCTTTCATGTCCATTGTTGTGATCTTTTTTCAAGCAATTTATTGGAATAACGATTAATAGACTAATAACACTTTCATAAAAGGAGTTTCACATATTACTCTGAAAGCTTCTAAATAATATGAGAACCTGAAACAGGATTGTTGTTCAGAACTCACCAAGCCTAAGGAATTGGAAACATTGAAAAATTCCGTTGGTGATACCATATCGGCAAATGACAAACAAGGTCAAGCCAAGTGTAAAAGGGGACCATTGTCAGAAGATTCTGCATTTATGTAAATTTCAGACTTATACACCTAGGGAAGGGTGGAAAACAATACAAGTGCCATACTTCAGTGTGGTAACAGATTGGATGAAAGAAGCCAAATGTTATTACAGTGGGGGGCACAAACTTCATGTCCCAAGGTTCAAGTGGAGTGGACTCAGATTACCGCGGGGTAAAATAATCAAGCAAAAAATGATACTTTAAGGGGAACGAAGATGAAACCTTGACGGATAAATGAGTGATAACACCTTGAGCGGGAATCATACTCATATCATTTTCACATTCATAGCATGTCTAATTAGGAGTATCACATGTATTTCGATTAAGGCATAAGAATATATCCATTCTACAGGTTATGTCCTTTAAAGGACAAATGTAGTAAGATTGAAGATTTTAGTCTAGTGATCCTTGAGTTTGCAGGGATCAGATTGAAAATAGCAGATTTGACATTCCTGAAGTTGCAGGAAGCAGATCGAAGATTTCAGTCTAGTGATCCCTGAGTTTGCAGGGATCAGATTGAAAATAGCATATTTGATATTCCTGAAGTTGCAGGAAGCAGTTCGAAGATTTCAGTCTAGTGATCCCTGAGTTTGCAGGGATCAAATTAAAAATAGCAGATTTGACATTCTTGAAGTTGCAGGAAGCAGATCGAAGATTTTAGTCTGGTGATCCCTGAGTTTGCAGGGATCAGATTGAAAATAGCAGATTTGACATTCCTGAAGTTGTAGGAAGCACATCGAAGACATCAGTCTGGTGATCCCTGAGTTTGTAGGGATTAGATTGAAAAGAGCAGATTTGACATTCTTGAAGTTGCAGGAAATAGATCGAAGACATCAGTCTGATGATCTGTGAGTTTGCAGGGATCAGATTAAAGATAGCAGATTTGACATTCCTGAAGTTGTAGGAAGCAGATCGAAGACATCAGTCTGGTGATCCCCGAGTTTGCAGGGATCAGATTGAAGATAGCAGATTTGATATTCCTGAAGTTGCAGGAAGCAGATCGAAGACATTAGTCTGGTGATCCTTGAGGTTGCAGGGATTAGATTGAAGATAGCAGGTCTGACGATTCTTGAGTTTACAGGGAGCAGATCGAAAACATCAATCTGGTGATCCCTAAGTTTGTAGTGATCAGATTGAAAATAGCAGATCTTGTTTCCCTGAGTTTGCAGTGGAACAGATTAAAAGATAGTGGATACTGCTTTCATGAAGTTGAAGCTATCAAACTTATTGAAATCAAGATAAAGTTCCAGTACCCCTGAAGATGCGGTTCGGATTGGAAGCCAATTGAAGAAGACGAGGATCAAGAAGTCAAAACTCAGCCAAAACCTGGTAAAATTGGTCCTTTTATAGTCTTTGCTTTATTCTTGTTTCACAAGAATGAGCAAAGAGGGGCAGCTGTAAATACCTAATTTTGCCCGGGCCCATTTAGAAAAAGAAATAAATAAAAAATAAAAATGTCTAAATTGTCTTTTACAATCCTTTTACAAAAGCCCAATAAATAAACCCAGAACCTAGACTAAACCCAACACCCAAATCCTAACAAAAAAAGATCCTGACCCAAAACTGAAATGGCCCAAAAGGGCCCAAATACTAAACATCCTCAGAAACCCTAGGCGCCGCAATAGATTCCTCGCACCAGCCACCAACATCAAGGCCAAGAATGTCAGATCTCGACCCTCGTTCGTGCCATCATCAACGCGCACGAGCCCCACTTCGCGCCATCATCGCCAAGATCTTCGTTTATCTGCAAAAGAAAGAAAAGAAAAACAAGTAGCAAAATGGCAACAGCAAAGTTTTCCTTTTTTATTTTCATTCTTTTTAGGCTATAAAAAGCCTATTGTAAACCTAGAACAGGGGATTCGAAATATATAGAGATACAGAGAAACTCAAAAGCATATATGAAATCAATAAAATCAAAGCAAGGTTTCTTTTACTTTTTTTTTTTTACGAGTACATTTACTTTTTTTATTTTTGTTTTATTTTATTTAATCTACATATATAATATACATATAAAATATTTTTTTAAAAAAAGAGGAAAGCTTATATTTTTAGGGTTCGATAGCAGCCGACAACGGCGGCGGAGCGATCGGAGCCCCTTGGAGCATCACTGGAAATCACCCAAGAGGAAACATGGAGAGGGGAATTTTTTTTGGAAATCTGATTTTTTTAAAAAAAACAGAGAACTAATGTTTTTTTCCCTAAAATTTGGCTTTAAATAGGGAAGGAAAACGACGCCGTTTTGCATCAGGGGCTTAAGAGCCAAAACGACGCCGTTTCACCTATGGCCCGCGCGTATGGCCCAACCCGCAAGGAGGATCCGCGTGTTTTATAAAATGGTCTATTTGAGCATATGGCCCTTCTGTATTTTTAGTTTTTCTAATTAAATTTTTGTTTATTTTTAATTCTGCCCTTCAATTTTCCTCTGTTACAATTTGGTCCACATTTGAATTGCACCATTTTTGAAATTTGGCATTATTGCCATTTTAATCCTCGCAATTTAACAAGTATTTTAATTTAGTTCTTTTAATCTGCTTTTAATTGCTATTTTAATCCCCTTTCTTTGTTTTATTTTTATCCTTTTATGTTATATTATATTTAATTATTTTACCTTATTAAATGTTATATATTATTTTCATATATTTATTAATTTACTAATATTATGAAATCTATGTATATAAATTTTATATGTATTATTTTATATATATTTAATTATTATTATATTTTTATTTTACTTAGTTTAATAATTTATATATTACTTTATAATTTATATATTATCTATTATATTAGATTTTAACTTGTATACTATATAGCATTATATTATATATTATTTTGTTTTTATATAAATGTATAACCTATTTTACTTATATTGTTTATTACATATATAATTTTTATGATTAATATATTATGTATATATGTAACATCCCGAATTTGGGCCTATAGGGTTGTAACGCCCCAAAAATCCCGAAACTTTTAATTTCTGTGCATGGGAGTTAATATGTATGTGTAGCACTTAGAATAATAATATTAAGGTATTATCGGGATTATTTGAAGCCTTAGAGTTAGGGAGACCATAGGAAAATTTATGTTCTTACTTAGTGGACCCTAGTCTCGGGCATGAGGCCCCATAATGATTAAGAAAAGAGGACACAAAATGGGCTCAGTTTGGGTTGAGGCCCTAATTAAGTTTTCTGTTTGGACACTATAGGGTTAAAAGGGTAGCATCGTGTTTAAAACACCAAAGTGGGCGGTGGTAGAATATTAAGTGATCTTTGCAAGGGAGCTAGAGGGTGGCGTCACTAGCAGGTTGAAAGAGGCCCAAGTTTGGCCATGAGGAGCCCATGTCTTTGGGCCAATTTTGCACTTAAAAGAGCAAGGAGGAATGGACGTCATTAAGGCTTATTTTAGGAGCGATTTAATGATAATATTGTCTGATAATAGAAGAAAGAGGTGGTGTTATCTAGGAGTCTTTTGAAGGTGTGATGAGATTTAGATAAAGGAGAAAAGTTAGGAGCTATCTCTCGATAGCGAGTTGGCGAAATTCCATCACCTAGAGGAGTAAAGAAATCGGTTTCTAATTGCCATAGGGGTGTCAAAATTTCTATAAATAAGGGGATAGCTCATCTATTAAGCATTTGAACCCTACTCTTTTCTTCCTTCTTTGTGCCAAAAATCTGAAGGCCATCTTAGTTGTTTTTCTTTTTTCATCTTTTCTCTTCCAAAAGCCGAAAATCACCACCTCCCTCACCCTTTTCTTTTTCTTTAAAACCTCCTTCTAGCCGAATCTTTTGATCCCCATTGTTATTCTTCTCCCATTCACTAAAAGTCGAAACTACGTTCTTATTTGTTCTTATAGTCGAAATCTCTAAGCCTTTCCTTTATTTCTTTTTACTTTCTTTCTAAGCCAAAGCCTAAACACTTTACTCAGACCTTCTAAAAGCCGAAAGAGCATCAGTTCATCTTTTTCAGGATTTTCATAAAAGCCGAAATCCCTAGATCTCATCTCCTGTGTTTGTCGAATTCTCTCTGAGGTGTCTGCTTGTGCCGAATCTTGAAGAAAACTCAGGGTAAGTGTCGATTCGTGATATTTCAGTCTTTTTCGGCTTTTTAGAGACTCTAGCCGAATGGCTATTTAGAAATTATCTCTTGTTTCTCTCTTATTTACGGCGTTCGGATTTGAAGAGGAGTCAATCGCTTAGATCTCTAAGTCGGGGTTCAGTAACACTCGGATCGAATTACTTTCGGGATTTTAAAGTAAGGAGATCTGTTAATTAAAATGTATAAATCGGGTATAACACTAACCTTGGCCAAATATAGGAGAGGCCTTATCCTTGCGTTCTTTTGGCTTTTGAGCAAGGTTGTAAACAAAGGGCAGTAGATCAGATTAGCGAGGGTATCAACATAGAGAGTAGTACTACGCGTTATCAGGTGTGTAACTTTTCACACCATCTAGATTGTTTGTTAATACATGTATATAAATCTAATATGCTCTGATAAATGCCGAAATCCCGGCAAAACGATTGAAACCCAAAGAGGGTAAAAGTAAATCACCAAGTTAGTGATCTCTTTCATTCCTAAGTGAATGTTCCTGTTAAGATGACATGTGTGATAAGTATGTCGATTTCTGTGATTGCATGGGGATGGGTTTGATGAAAGGGGAAGTGTTCTGTTGTAGCGGCTTTCGTCGTGACCTGTTGTAGCGGTTTTTGTCGTGACCTGTTGTAGTGGCCTTTGCCATGATCTGTTGTAGTGGCTTTTGCCATGATCTGTTGTAGTGGCTATTGCCATGATCTGACGATGAGCAGCATGACTGCCATCAATGGCGTGTAGCAGTGTGGGTTGATTTTAGAAATCCCCAATGGTGTGAATGGCAGCTAAGGGTGGCGTGTAGTGGATGGAAACCTAGGATTTGGGTTGGGCTTGCATAATTTTTGTTATATATATATTAATTTGTTATTCTGTTCTGTGGGGCTAAGGCCCAAATCTAATGGTGCATGAGGGCTGCACACTGAGTCTCGCGACTCACCCTATTATTTAACAACTTTCAGGTAGCACCTAGTGCATCGGACCAAAATTTGGAGAGGCGCAAGGTGGCCATGCGAGAGATTCTATGTTACAGCAAGAAGACTTCATTTAGTTTATTTATTTTTAATATTTTCACTTAATGGGTTTTATATTTTGTTGTAATAAGGCCACGGGCCGTTAGCTTTATATTTCGGTTCAGTTTTTATTTTGGGCTTTTATTATTATTATCAGACATTTTAAGTTTACACTTTTTTTTTAAGGCATGTATTTAAGTTCGGTTTTTAATTCATAGAAACATCTCATAGAATTTATAGCTTATCTAAATTATCAACCTATTAAATTTTTCCCGAATAAAAGGTTAAACTTTAGAAAAATATTTTCCAAAAATGCGACATGTTTTTACTAATTCTTCTTAGTGGCATGCCAGATCCAGTCATGGTGTTTGGGCTAGGTTTGGGGTGTTACAATATATATGTTTTTATTTAAAATTATTATATCTATTATTTACTGATTATTATTTTTATAATCCTTATATATTATTAATTATTTTATATTATTATATATTGCTATTTTTATTATTATATATTTATTTGCATCTTTATATTCGTATTATTATTGCTCTAATATTTTTCTTATTATTTATTTATTTCATATTGTTCTTTTATTATTTATTGTTAATATAATTCATAGAATTGCAATTGATATGTATGTTACAATGTCTTACTCATACCATTTTTTTATAAAAATACCTTTTAAATTAAATATTTTTTTTAAATATTTTTAATGGTGATATGTGATATTTGGGCTCTTCGAGAAGAATCGTCCCCCTAACTTATTGGGTTGCGATTTTTCTCATAGAACTTAAAGTATCAGATATCCCTTCATTTTTAAAACCGCAATTTACAAATTTCGAATAATAAAAAACCTATTCTTGAGAATTCAAAACATTATTTCCTAACTTACTGGATATGATGTCTTGTGTCTCGATATAGGAATTTTCCAAATTAAAAGCAAGCCGAGTTTCAAAGTCGTGAGGTGTTATTTACTAACTTATTGGATATATCATTTTATTTCTTTGAAATAGGTAAGTCTTAGTTTTCTAATAAAGGGATCATATTTTAATTTTTTTTTGTTATTTTCAACAATTAGGACATGATTTTATCGATTAGGTACTAATTTTTGGGCGTTATGAGGGTGCTAACCCTTCCTCATATGTAACCGACTTCCGAACCCGTTTTCTTGTTTTTCGTAGACCAAAATCAAATATTTTAAAATAAAACGTTTTACAAGGTGATCCAATCACACCTAAATAAAAAGGGATTGGTGGCGACCCCCATTTTTGTCTTTAAAGTCGCTCCCACATTTTCTAAACGAATTTGAAAAATGGTTTCGACACGGAGATCATGTTAAAATTTAATTATTCTTCTTTTGTTAAAATCTCGAAAAAATTTTTAACAAAAAACGAAATTGAAAGGAAATAAAAGTAGTTCAAAATTTTGAATTGTAGATAACTCTATGTTTGGATTGAATAAAAAGAAGTGAAAGGGAAGGGAAGTAAGGAAAGTGGATTATTATTATTTTATTTAAACAAGGGAAAGTAAAGGGAGTTGAATATTGATTTTTTTTTTTTCTTTGAGTTATTCAGTTTTAATTACCCCAATTTGAGAGTAAAGCTAATAAAGGGAAGTGATGTTTCCTTTGCACTATGTTTGGATTAATAGTAAAGAAAATAAAGAAAAAAAAATAAAGAAAGTAAAAGAGTGAAAGCTAAAGAAAAGAAAGTAAATAATTACCTATTATTTTGTTTGGATAGTTAAAAGTAGTGAAGGAAAGGAAAGTTAAGTGATTTTAACAATTTTTGTTTGAATAAACATCGGAAAGCATAAGAAATGGTTAATTATAATGAATTTTATAATTATAATTTTATCATAAAACTATTTACAAAATAAATAGAGGACAAAAAGACATTTTCTCATATTAAAATTTTGTTTTCCTTTTCTGTCCTTAGCTTTCCTCCAACTTGAGGTAAATAAGAAATTGAACTTTTAAAGGAAAGTAAGAAATACTCGTCTTATCTTACTTTACCTAATTTAACTTATAAATTCTATCCAACAAAAGAAAAGATTATTTCCTTATTTTCCTTTGCTTTTCCCTATGCTTTCATTCCAAACACAGGCTTAAGATAAAAATACCATTTTTTTCTTCATATTAACACTTAAGTTATTTTATACGAAAGATATAATTAAAAATTATTATAAATAATAATTTTCTTAACTTTCCACGATTTAATCAAATATACATCATTTTCTTTCCTTAACTTTCCTTCTTTTCCGTTACTTTCTTTTCTTTTTCTTTACAATTATTTATGGTGTAAAGTTATTTGCAATTCATCTTAAGATGTTATAACTATATCACGATAAGTTGACATGAAATCGTCAACGGCTTTACCAAGGTTGGCACCATTTTTGCAATTGACATGAAATAGAACCATATCTTCTCAATTTTACTTCTCCAGTACCGAACAACTCCTGGATTGCAAAGCTCACTCACTGATCTTTCTCGGACATCATCTTCCAAATTGTAGCTCGGCGGACTTGGATTGTTGATACAAGCAGAAAAGCCTTGCCTAGCATAAGCATGCCTTTTCATGAATTCTTCTTCTTCGTTCTCGTTGTTATGTGCCAGTAAATGTGGCGAAGGCAGCTCGTCGTCACGCTCCCATTCTTCTATGTCTAAACCCCATTCAACGTAATCCATCCCCGCCATAGCTATAGCTTCTATTGAAAGTGACATGACAACAAAGTACAAAACTATGGCTTCTTATTTTAGATATTTGAAACTTATTGGACAGTTTCATATTTTTACAAGGACCTGATATCTTGTATTTATAGACCACTTCCCCTCAAATAAATTTCTTTACGAAACTCACGGGCTATCCTCCTGAAAGTAGCGCGGGTTACTTTGAGAGTGTGAATATTAGTTTTAATTATTATGTAATCCATAAAAAGAGGTAACGTTCTCGTGATCGAATGCTTGATTTTGAGTTAATTATGTTTTTCAATATTGACCAATGTTGATCAAAGAATTGGGGAAAGTCAACACGATTGCATGCAATGCAATTCCATAGCTGAAAATTTAACTGATGATTGTCCCACGAAGCTGATATTAAATTTCAACTTTAAGGCATGAGATATTATTAAGCTTGACGTAAGTAATGACGTTAACAGGATACCCTTGATTAGGTCAGAAATTTTATGATTAATTATTAGGTAAATTACACCAACAGTCAATTAATTTTAAGATAATTAATAAAACAATCATTTAAATTTTATTTCAGTCACTCAATTTTTAAAAAATAATAAAACAGTCACTAACGTTATAAAAAATTAATAAAACAATCACAAATTAATAGTTTCTGTTAATGTCAAGACTGCTGATGTGACTAGCCACATTGGATGTAAATCACCTAATTTAAGAAGAAATTAAAAAAGAAAACTTTAATAATAGAGAAGAAAAAGAAGAAGAGACTGTAAAAAAAAAAGCCTTCTTTGCCTAATTTGGCGGGATCAGATTCTTTGCCTCTTCCTCTGTAACCTTCCGCCATTGTTGTCCCAGCAAGACCGATACTTCAGTTTCTCAGATTTCCCATGGACTCCATCTCAAAACAAATTTCTTATCTCTTCAAAACAAAGTCTTCGCTACTGGGTTTAAGTCAATGAGTTCTTTTGCAAATCTCTACACTTTCTCTGTTTGGTATTACAACACATCTAGAAATAACACCTTGTTTGGTCGGCTAATGATGATTCTCCGCTGACCTGAAATTCGTCTCTTGTCATTGGCCACTGATGGTGTAATTTACCCGAGTAACACAGCTAAGAAAACAGTGATGACAAGCAGACAATTTGTTGTAACAACATCTAAAGTTGCAGTGGTATAAACAAGGGCAATACCATTGATATCCAAGCTTAAAGTTATCCTGAAATCCAAAATTTCTCAACAGTTGATATGATTTCTTCCACTGTAATGGTTGTGCAAAAACCTTAACAGCATCCATAGCTCTTCTTTCTCTACAAAAACCCAATGTAACAGTACTATAATGCACAATATCATGGTTACACCCTTTAACTTTCATTCTACAAATAAGCTTATAAGCTTCTCTAAGCTTCTTCTTCCTACACAAACTATTCAACAAAGTAGAATAACTCAATGAATCTAGTATGAATCCTTTATTCAACATATCTTCTAACAAATCTATATCTCTATTCACTTGACTCCTCCTACATAGCCCTTGCACTAATATCGTATAAAACTCGACATGGCATTACGTCTCTCTCAAACATTTTGTTGAACAGTTTGTACGCAATACTTAAATCCTCGATCAAACAAACGCACCCATCAAAATGTTGTAAGATTTGGTATTGGGGAAAACACCGTATTTATGGGCAGTCTTGAAAAGGTCGAAAGCAAGCATGATGAAGTTACAATGAGAAACAAGCAGCTCGAGGATACGATTTAAGTGTTTGGGTAAAAGCTTAACGTTGAATTCAAGCATTTTGTAGAACACATTGAGAGCTTTCTCGAGTAAATCAGCTTCAGCGTAGATTTTGATGAGGTAAGAAAAGAGAGTCGGGGTTACCCGATATTGATCGAATTTGAGATGAACGAGAAGGTCGTCGACAAGAGAGAAGTGCTTGGAACGACTGAGTTTGAGAATGAGGACGAGGAGGCAAGAGTAAGAGTGACGAAAACCGGGTTGGGTGGTGGCGACATCAAAGATTTCTTTAGTGAGGAGAGGGTCGGACTGGGCGGATATCAGTTTCAGGGCTTGCACAGGGGAAGCTATTAACGACGGTAACAGTTGTCGTTGATTTGAAAACTGGAGGATTCTTCATTTTTTCTCTTCTCCTCTTTTTTTTTTTTCTTCTTTTTCTCTTCTTAAATTAGTGTTGATAAAGCTGTTAAATTAGTGGTAATAGGCCAGCTAGAGAGTTTTTTTTGACGCCAATCATACTGTCATCTATTATATTATTTTGTCCTGATGTTTGTGATGAAAAACAATAAAAGAGATTATTTTATTATTTTTTAAAATTGAATGATTAAAATAAAATAAAAATAATTATTTTGTCAGCAACCCTACAATTAAATGACTATTAATATAATTTAGAAAAATTAGTCTTGATACAATATTTGAAGAACATATATGTATATATTAGTAAGCCATTGGAAAAATATATCATATAATGAAAATAATTATAAAACTCCTTTTATTCTTTTGCTAATACAAGTCATCTATATTTATACCGATATTTTACATTTTACAACTCCTGCAAATATATATATATATATATATATATTAATAAATATATATATGTTAAAATAGGCTACCACAATCTAGTATAAATAAGCCTTGCTTCTCAACCACAAAACACAACAAAGGAGAGTGGATGGGGCAGATTAGTAAGCGGCTAATTTGAGAGTAAAGTATTGTAAATTTTTTATTTTTTGTGAGTTGTAAGTTTTAGAAATTGTTTTTTAGCGTCAAAATATAAGTAATCCTTATTATAGGGTAAAGTTAGACTTAATTTGGATGGACAGTGTGTTTACTTTTGGTGAGGTTAAAAACAGCGATAGCGATGAGATTAGTTACTGTAGCGGTGAGATTGAACACTATAGTAGTGAGATTAAAAACAGCGGTGGAGTGTGTGGTTGAATTCAAATGTAGCTGTAGCGATGAGGTAAAAATAAAAAATGATCATTAAGGACATCAGATTAGAATTGATATATAATAGAAATTTTTAAATTATTTTACTTAAATAAAATTATTAAAATATGTGAATTTATAAATTCATTTAATAAAATATTAAATGTATCTTCCAATATTTTATTATAAATATTTTAATAAATTATATAATCAATTTAAATTATTTATTAGATAAAATGAAAATTAATTTTAATTTTTATAGTTAAATATTCTTTTATAACAATGATAAATATTATTTTCGCAAATAGTAACGTTATACTTGGATCAAATTTTGAAGTATCTAAACGAATGATTTTTAATAAAAAATATAGTAACATAAGACATAACAAGTTTTATTATTACTAGAAATTAGGTTATGATACAAAATTATTTTTACAAATATTGATTCATTAAACTATTTATAATGATTTCCCTTAACATTGTAATTTCAAGGTCACTTTCACTGTTAGAAGAACTCGATTCACCTCTATCAAAATGGCCTGAAGAAATTGGCATGTAGGGTATATTCTCAAATTGTAGAAAATCTTCATCATTTGACCAAGCATGTCTTCAAATGTAATTATGCAAAACCATTGTTGCAATAACTATTAAAACTTGCTTGTCGAATGAATAGCTTAGAATATATCTTAATATTGACCATTTTTTTTTCACACTCCAAATGTTCGTTCAATCACAGAGCGTAACGAAGAATGGGCATGATTAAAGATTTCTTTTTTTCCAGATGCTAGGTGATTACCTCGATGAAAGTCAGGTAAATGATATCGTTTTCCCCTATATGGACCTAGAAAACCTGCCATTTACGGATATCCTAAATCCACAAGATAATATTTTCCTACAAAAAAGTAAAACATAATATCAAGTTTAAAAATAAATTAAAAATTTTAATATTGTTTTTATGTAAAGATTAATTAAAAAATTTGATTCAAATTTTAAAGTTTAATATTGTCGAAATCATTTTAAAGTTTGATTCAAAAAGGGGGAATCGACTTAAAAAAAAACGAAAATGGGAGTCGCCACCAATCATTTTTACTTAGGTGTGATTGGATCACCTTAAAAAACATTTTATTTCAAAATACTGATTTTGGTCCACGAAAAATAAGAAAAATGGGTTCGGGAGTCGGTTACATATGAGGAAGGGTTAGCACCCTCAAAATGCCCAAAATTGGTACCTAATCGATAAAATCATGTCTTAACATTGAAAATTTGAAAAAAATTCAAAAAATGATCCTTTTATTAAAAGAACGGAAAAAAAAAACCTAGACTTACCTATCTCAGAGAAATAAAACACTATACCCAGTAAGTAAGGATATAGCATCTCATGACTTCGAAACTAGGCACGCTTTTATTTTAGAAAATTCCTATCTCGAGGTGCAAAACATCATATCCAGTAAGTTAAGACACAACGTTTTGAATTCCCAATAGTAAGTTTTTGATTTGAAATTTGTAAGTTTCGGTTTTAAAAGAGAAGAGATATCTAATGCCTTAAGTTCTACGAGAGAAATCGAAATCTAGTAAGTTAGGACACAATTCTTCTCGAAGCCCCCAAATATCATATATCGCCGTATTTTTTTTAAATTATTAAAAATGCATAAAAAAAAAGATTTTTTATAAAACAATGGTTTGAGTATACAATCTACATATTTAATAGCAATTCTACATAATTACAAATTATACTAACAATAAATAAAAGAATAATATAACATAAATATATAATGAACTATACTAAACAATAATAAGTGATCTAAAGAATATAAATAAATAAACATGTAATATAAAATAAATAGAAATAATTAAAATTTTCACGAAATAACAAAATTAAATGAAAAAAGGAATAACTTATTTAAACATTGAATAAAAAGAATGTGATGATTTTAAAATGATTTAATATATATATATATATATATATATAATAACAAAATTAAAAGTAAAAAATACTGCTAAATAATATATATAATTTAATAATTTAATACATATATAAATAACTATATATAATAAAGAAAATAATTAATAAATAGTATATAATAATTTATATAATATATATAATATTAATCATAAAATTACATATATAATAAATACAACATAAATTAAATATCTTATATAATATAATATTATACTTTATAAATAAATAAAATTAGAAGAAATATACATAATACAACATAATACTATATAACATAAAATTTAAAATATATATATACATATAATATAATAAATAATATACTAATCATAAAAATTATATGTAACAAATAATATAAATAAAATAAATTATATAATATAATAAACTTTATACAAACAATTTTTTAAAATAATATATAATATAATATAATACTATATAATATACAAATTAAAATATAATATAATAAATAATATATAAATTATAAAATAATATATAAATTATTAAACCAAGTAAAATAATATATAATAATAATTAAATAAAATAATACATATAATATATATATATATATGTGTGTGAATTTCATAATATTAATAAATTAATAAATATAGGAAAATAATATAGAATATTTAGTATGATAAATAATTAAAAACAATGTAAAATAATAAAATAAAATAAAAGGATGAAAGTAAAATAAAACAAAGAAAACAAGGGTTAAATCAAAATGCGCTTTATGTTGTAGGGTCTAAAATGGCAATTATGCCAAATTTTTAAAACGGCGATGTTTTATTTTTTAGCCCTTAAAGCAATCCGAGGGTTAAATTGAAACAAAATGTAAGTTTTTAAGCTAATTTAAAATAAATAAAAAGTTGAATTGGACGAAATTAAACTTAATAAAATTACGGAGGGACCAAAATGGTAAATATCCCTTTTTATAAAAGCACGCGGATCCTACCCGTGTTTTTGGGTCAACACACGGATCCCCTAGCCCTGAATGACGTCGTTTTATGCTTATCAACTTAAGCAAAAACGACACCGTTTTCTTTTTACTATATAAGTTAAACAATTGTTAAAAAAATCATTTTAACATTGTTTAAAAAAAATTGAAGGGAGAGCTCTGAAATGCTCTTCCTCCCTTCGGCCTAGGGTCTAACTCCGGTCCCAGCTCCGGTGATGCGCCGTCGTACGCGCCACCTCAGACGGTGGCCAAAGGTTAATAACTCCGCGATTTAAAAGGTAATCCTTTCGTGTTATTTTTTTAAAACAGTAGTATAAAAAAACACATAGATTAAAATAAAAAATAAAAATAAAAGAATGAAAATAACTGGAAAAACATCTTTTTCACCTAGTTTCCTGAATTTTATTTCTCTGTATCTCTATGAATGTTTTTGGTATTCTTTTTATTTCTCTGTGTGTATATCACTGTGAGTGTCCTTTTTTACAAATTTGTTTGGGTTTTTTATAATCCGAAAATAAAAAAAAGGAAAAGCATATCTTCCGCTTTGTTTCCTTGTTTGCTGCTGGGTTTATTTCCTTTTTGCAGGTAGAGCGACGATCTTGGTGGTGAGGTCGTTCGTGCGTTGATGGCGGCGTGGACCAGGGCTGATGGGTGCGGCACTTGCAGCGCGACGATTGGGCTCCTGTTGCGGCGCCTAGGGTTTCTGGGGAAACCCTAGGTCTGAAACTCGTTTAATTTTTTGGGCCCTTTTGGGCCGTGTCAGCTTTGGGTCTAGGGTTGGGTTAGTTTAGGTTTAGGTCTATTGGGTCTATTTCGGGTCTGGGTTTTGGTGTAAATAGGCTACGGGTTTGAATGTTGGGTCGTTTGGGGTAGTTAGGAGAATAGTGAGTATTTGTGTGTAATGGATTGGGTTTGGGCTTGTTTGAATTTTGGTTGTAAATGGACTGTAAAGAGAAACTGTTTATTGGACATTTGATATTTTTATTTTTTATTTTTTATATTTTTTATTCTAGTCTTCACGGGCCCGGGAAAAATGGGTTATTACAGCTGCCTTTCTTTGCTCATTGTTGTGAAACAAGAATAGAGCAAAGACTATAAAGGACCAATTTTGCCCGGTCTTGGCCGAGCCTCGACTTCTTGGTCCTCGTTTTCTTCAAATGGCTTCCAACTCCACTACAACTTCAATGATATTGGAACTTCATCTTAATTTCAATAAGTCTGATGGCTTCGATCTACTGCCACTTCAAGAAGGTAATATCCACTATCTGCCCCATGCAAACTCAAAGAGGCAAGGCTGATGCTTTTAATTTGCTTCTTGCAATGCCAGATCTGTTATCTTCGACCTGCTCCACTGCAAACTCAGGGAGACAAGATCTGATATTTTCGATCTATTTCCTACAACTTCAGGAATGCCAAATCCGCAATTTTAATATGCTCCCTGCAAACTTAGGGATGCCAGACTAATGTCTTCGATCTGCTTCCTACAACCTCAAGAATGCCAAATTTGTTATTTTAATCTGCTCCCTGCAAACTTAGGGATGCCAGACTAATATCCTGCAAACTCAGGGATGCCAGACTAATGTCTTCGATCTGCTTCCTACAACTTCAGGAATGCTAAATCTGCTATTTTAATCTGCTCCTTGCAACTTCAGGGATGCCAGACTAATGTCTTCGACCTGCTTCTTGCAACTTCAGGAATGCTGAATCTGCTATTTTAATCTGCTCCCTGCAAATTTAGGGATGCCAGACTAATGTCTTCGATCTGCTTCTTGTAACCTCAGGAATGCCAAATTTGCTATTTTAATCTGCTCCCTGTAACTTCAAGGATTGCCAGACTAATGTCTTTGATCCTCTTCCTGCAACCTTAGGAATGCCAAATCTTCTATTTTAATCTGCTCCCTGCAACTTCAAGGATGCTAGACTAATGTCTTTGATCTGCTTCCTGCAACCTCAGGAATGCCAAATCTGCTATTTTAATCTGCTCCCTGCAACTTCAGGGATTGCCAGACTAATGTCTTTGATCTGCTTCCTGCAACCTCAAGAATGCCAAATCTATTATTTTAATCTGATCCCTGCAAACTCAGGGATACCAGACTAATGTTTTCAATCTGCTTCCTGCAACTTCAGGAATGCCAAATCTACTATTTTAATCTGCTCCCTGCAAACTCAGGGATGCCAGACTAATGTCTTCGATTTGCTTCCTACAACTTCAGGAATGCCAGATCTGCTATTTTAATCTTCTCCCTGTAAACTCAGGGATGCCAGACTAATGTCTTTGATCTATTTCCTGCAACTTCAGGAATGCCAGATCTACTATTTTAATCTACTCTATGCAAACTCAGGGATGTCAGACTAATGTCTTCGATCTGCTTCCTGCAACTTCAGGAATGCCAAATATGATATTTTAATCTTCTCCCTACAACTTTAGGGATGCCAGACTAAAGTCTTCGATCTGCTTCCTGCAACTTCACGAATGCCAAATCTGTTATCTTCAATCTGCTCCCTATAAACTCAAGGATGCCAGATTTATGTCTTCTACCTTGCTACATTGTCTTCTAGAGGACATAACCTGTAGAATGGGTATATGCTTATGTCTAATAATTAGGATGCTTTGATCAAAATGTATCAGATGCCCCTAATTAGACATGCAATGCAAAATGTTATGAGAATGCTTCCTATTTTAAGTGTCATCACTCATTTATCCGTCAAAGTTTTCTCTTCGCTCCTTACGAAGTATCAACCATATTCTTCTCAAATAATTTGCCCCATGGTAATTCTGAATCCTCTCCACTTGAACCTTGGGACATGAAGTTCTGTACCTCCCACTGCAACTTCAGGGAAATAACATCCAATCTGTTACCACTCTGAGGTATAGAAATTGTATCGTTTTCCATCAATTTAACCTGTTACACCATTCCCTGCATGTATGAGTTTGAAATTTACATGAATGCAGGGTCTCCCGACAATGATCCCCTTTACACTTAGATTGACCTTGTTTGTCATTTGCCGATATGGTTTCACCAACAAAATTGTCTTATCCAATAAGAATTCGAAAAGATAATCATTTTTCAATGTTTCCCAACCCTTAGGCTTGGTGAGTTCTGAACAATAGTCACGTTTCAGATTCCTCAAATTATTTAGAAGTTTTCAAAGTAATATGCGAAACTCCTTTTATGAAAGTGTTATTAGTCCATTAATTGTTATTTCAATATAAAATGCTTGAAAAAAGGTCACAAAAATGGACGAGAAAGAAATTAATTAGGAGCATGGCTCGAAACAAATAAGTTAATCAAAGATCGCTAAGGCAATAAAAGAAAATTGATTTAGGTGTATCTTGAAAAAAATAAAGCAATCGAAGATAACAAATTCAAAAAATAAGTAAGATAGATGCTAGGTGCCCTAGATATCGCAGCCTGAGCTTCTCTGTTCGAACTTCTTAAGGACCATTTTAAGCTTAATATGTGTTTAGGGGATCCGGAGTACTTTGTCGATGCCCCAAGACATAACAGACTTTTTCATTATTAATTTAAGCGTAGCAAGACTACTGTATGCCTCACTTTTGATCAAAATTTGAGCTGCCCTTTTAGGGTTTTCAGCTCAAAACCCCTTTGGTCTCAAAAACGCCCTTTGTAGGTTTTCACCTTGGTCTCTCCTCTTTTTTTTTTTTTTTTGAATATTCGATCTTAAGGCGCCCTTTGCGAGTTTTCACCTTGGACTTTCCCCTTTTAGGTAAAATATTTCTTGTCTGAACCTGAATTCGCCGAATTGGGCAAGTCTTCACTATCAGCCTTAGTCCATATCAATACTCCTCTAGAATAGACTCCTTTTTATAAGGTCCTTCCTAGTTTGGAATCTTCTTTCCTCTGAAGATCTTTTGTATAAGAAGGATCTTCCTCAACATCAGGTTCCCCTCGTGAAATTCTCTAGGATAAACCTCTTTGTCGTAAGCTTGCATCATCTAATCGTGATGGATAGCTTTTAACCTTTTCTTCGATTAAGTTCAATTGGCAATACTGTTTCTATTCCAATGTGTTGCCCTAGCAAAGGTTCTAGTAGGCATTCGATAAGACAGAGGATAAATGGTAGCTTCTTATGCCAATCTTTACAAGTCTCAGTCATCTTTTCTACAATCATTGTTTTGTGTTTTTGTATTTTTTGGCTACCTTAGTTGCTCTATAATATGGTGTTTGATCTTTGAACAGACTTCAAACTTTTGACTTTGTCCTTTTTGGCATTTCTTGTTGGCGCCTGATCTCTCTCTCTTTTTTTTTTTAAGAATTTAATGACTTCGACCTTGTAGCATTGGCATATGAAGCTACTTCCACCCTCTTAGTGAAGTAAACGACGACCACGACGATGAATCGATATTGGCTAAAAGCTGTTGATGAGATTGGCCCTATCATATCTATGCCCCACAGAGGGAAAGTTTGTGAAGAAATGGAGAAGGCACATGAATCTTGTCTCCTTAAATACGACATTGCCGATACCATCCCTTTTAGTAGTACCCGATCCTTATGTTTAGCCCGTGTCTTAGTAGCCCAGGCATGTCCTGATATGATCATGCGGAAACATCTTTGAATTCTTGAAAATAACTAAATGATGTCTCGCCTTAGTTTTGTGATAAGCTAGGCTACAATCTTTACCTCTTTTCTAGGCTCATAATATCCAATGACCCTTTGTAAAGTAAGATCAGTTTCTCATCTTGTTTCACCATTCTTAAAAAATTAGAAGATAGGTTAAAATCTCTGTCATCTTCAAATTCTTTAGATCCCCTAAACCCATATCTCATTCAAAAAGGGAGTCAGTAACAACGCCGCTCATGTCATTGATATCTGGGTACCTAGGTACGAAGGCAAAAAAAAAATCCAAAGAGTAAATAATTCTAAGGATGATTATTTGTATGGTAATGAATAAAGAATAAAAGAATACTTGAAAGAAAATCCAAACAAAAGAAGAAAAAAATAAGAACAATTGTTTGTATAGTATGGAATGAAATGAATAAAAGAATAAAAGAATATTTACTTAAAAGATGCATTTTATTGAAATAAAATTTCGGACACAAGCCTATTTCACAAAATGGTTCTTATTGCCTCTAGGCTTAAGGCAACAAGCATGTTTTGAATATTACTCTAGATCAGCTCTAAAAATACAAGGATTTCTTCCACAGTCCTATTATTCAAAACACTCCCAAGTACTCAAGGGCTTGGAAACTTCATTCCCTCTTCATTTCTTGAATTCTTCAAGAAGTCGCAACTTTCTTGTCTCATCCTTCAATTACCGCATTTACTACCTCGTTAAAGTGATCAGGTTTTGATAAATCGTCGAATTTCACAATTCCTATTTTAATGAACCTTTCGACCAACTTTTTAAACGTAGTACAATTTTTGATTGAGTGACCCGTTATTCTTGCATGGTAGTCGCATTGAGCGTTCAAATCATACCATTTAGGGTATGGTGGTTGTATCGGCTTCAAATAAAATGGAGACACCACATGTGCATCAAATAAACTTTGATATAACTCCTTATACGTCATTGGGATTTGTGTAAACTGGAGCTTTTCAGAGTTTTGCCTTGGGGAAGCCTGATTGCTAGTAGTTATCGTCATTGGCTGGTTTACTGTAATCAGCTCTGAATGGCTCTTGTTATACCTACCAACACTATTCGCTTTCTTTTCCTTCTTCTTTAGGGCCTTTGAGGTCCATTCTCCTCTTTCCTTTGTTTCTACCAGAACAACCGATTTGGCTTGATCATCGCTTGGGTTAAAACCTATTGGGGAGCAAACGATGTCTTCCTCATCATCATCGACAATGTTGTCCACTGAGCCACTCTTTTTTTCAAGTTTTTCAACCAGCAAATAACTTAACTGGCCAATTACATTCTTTTGGAATTCTGATAAACCGAAATAGTAACATATTTTAATCCTACATTTAGCATACTTTTTTTTGATTTTTCCCTTTAATTATGGAAATAGGTGCTCTTAATCCTTTGTTTTCATGTTTTATACCTAGTAGAGCACCGGAGGATGAAAAAAATGAATAACGAGCCGAAAACAGAGAAAATAGGCCAAAGCATGAAATCCACATGGCCTGGGCCCAAGACCACACAGTTGTGCCTCATGAGAAAAGTCGACCACGGCCTAGACCTTGAAAAACATAGCTGTGCCTCATCAACAGGATTGACCACAGCCTAGCCACGACTTACACGGGCGTGTGCCATGGGCGTGTCTCTGCCACAGGAAATAAGAATTCTATTCGGATTAGGGTACTTAGAGGCAAAGAAACATATTCCAAAAGCCTATATAAAAACCCTAGAAGCCAACCTTTAGGGGGCGTTCAGCTAGGCCAAAGAGCCGAGCCAAAGTAGTTAATTTTAGGGATTTACTCGAAGAAAGCCAGTTAATTCATCTCAAGAAGCCAGAATTATACTTAAGACGGAGGATCTCTCCTTCAATTCCTTTAGGGGGTTTTAAGGATTTTTTATGTTTTGTTTTATCTTTTCTTCTGAGATGTTTTCTTTTATAATTATGAACTAAACCCTCAAATACTTGAGGGGGATAAAACCTAAGACGAATCTTGTTATTGTTATCTGAACTGAATGATAAATATTTGATTTGTTCTTAACTATGTGTTCATAATCCTTGTTTTGGTATTTTCCAGATATTAAATCAAGTGTGATGTGCTTAAGCAGAGGAGGAAGAGACCCTGTCTAAGAGTAGATCTAGCATAGTTAAGTAGAGTTGCTCACGCGCTTAGAGATAGGGTGACGAAAATCTGTCGGATTAGGGTCAAACCTAATATGGGAGTCCATAGACCGAATTAATGCAATTCTAGGGGTTTTAATTAGAAAGAGATTTCAATTAATCAACCTAGGATTAGATGTTAATAGCCTTGAAGAGAGGGATTAATATAACTTAGGGAATCCTACGGATCAGGTCAAATGAATAAATCGTCCGGTTCAGAGTTAGATAACAAGTGAAGTCTAGGTGGATTCTTTCTCAGGTATTGTCCAAATTAATCGATTTTATTTCAAGTATTTTCCCCAATTTCTTCTTTGTCTTCGCATCTTTAGTTTAGTTGAATAGTTAATTTTAGTTTAGATAAAAATCCACTTAATTTGCAGGCTAAATAATAGAAAGAGAGTTAATATTAGTACTTTTGGTTCTTTTGGGTTCGACAATCCGGTCTTGCCGCTAGCTATACTACTGTTCGATAGGTGCACTTGCCTCCATCGTTGTCTTAGTTAGTTTCCAGGTTCGATCATTCTTTTTATAAATTTTTAAGACTCGACAGATACGGTCAAGTTTTTGGCGCCGTTGCTGGGGAACTAAAATATTAAGAACCCTCAATTTTTATTACTTTAGCCATATTATATTTTATTATTTTTAAAATTAAATTTTATTTTTACTTTTCTAAATTTTATTTTTCTTTTTCTCTTCTTTTCTAGCAAGTACCTCTAGTTTATGACTAGAAGGAACCTGACAGGACCACTACTTTACGATAATGATATTGAAGGAACCGCAAGCAGAAATCGTAGAGAAGTAAGGCGAGGTAAGGAGAGCAAGAGGACGAAATCAATACCACCGAAAGGATGGCTGAGAACAATCCGCCACATCAAGATATGGCTGACCATCATGCTCCTCGAACTATGTATGATTATGCTAAAACCTAATTTAACAGGAGCTGAATCGAGTATTGTTAGGCCTGCTATAGCCGCTAACGATTTTGAATTAAAACCTAATATTATAAAAATGATTCATCAGTTTGTTCAATTTGATGGTTTGCAGGACGAAGACCTAAATACTCATTTATCTAATTTTCTAGAATTTTGTGATACCTTCAAAATAAATGGTGTTTCTGATGATGCCATTCGCCTTTGGCTATTTCCCTTTTTCTTGAGAAATAAAGCCAAATAGTGGTTACATTGTCTTCCACGAGGATCAATCACTACATGGGACCAAATGACCGAAAAATTTTTATTAAAATATTTTCCACCGGCCAAAATAGCCAAATTAAGGAATGATATCTCTTCTTTTGTGCAAATGGATTTAAAAAATTATACGGCGCATGGGAGAGATACAAAGATCTGTTAAGAAAGTGCCCACACCATGGTTTACCCTTGTGGTTACAAGTCCAAACTTTTTACAACGGTTTGAACCTTTCAACCAGGCAGTTAATGGACTCAATACCATGAACCTCGAATAACAAAACTCCCAAAGCAGCTTATGAATTCATAGAGGAGATGTCACTAAATAACTATCAGTGGCAAGTTACAAGGACAAAGCCAACCAAAACAACCAGAGTTTTTAATCTCGACGCAGTCACCATGCTATCAAATCAGGTAGAGATGATGAATAAAAAGATTGATGGTTTGCGTGATTCTTTGCAGGTACATCTAGTTATGCAATGTGACCAAATCTAAGAGGTGTGGCGAATCTTGAGTACCCATCTTACAATCCGGGCTTGGAAAGCGAACAAATAAACTATATGGGTAACAATTTTAGACCTCAAAATAACCCTTATAGTAATACTTATAATCCAGGTTGGAGGAACCACCCCAATTTCTCGTGGGGTGGTCAAGGTAATCAGAGACAACAACCACCCCCTCCAAACTTCCAACAACAGCCCTACCTACAGGAAAAGAAGCTGAACCTTGAAGAGATGCTGAAAAAATTCATAGCAGTGTCTGAAACTCAATTTCAAAACACTGAGACAACACTTAAAAATCAACAAACATTGATTAAAGGAATCAAGAACCAGTTAAGGCAACTCGCAAAGCTGATCTCTGAACGACCACTAGGTAGCTTGCCAAGTAACACTGAGACTAATCCCAAGGAGCAAATTCAAGCCATAACAGCTCATGACAGTAAAAGGATAGTAGAATCTGAATCTAAACCAAGGCAAGAACCTGTGGTAAGTGAAGGTAAGATTGAGGCAAGCCAAGAAAAGCCAAAACCTATGATTAAAGAATACAAACCTCATATACCTTACCCCAATGCGATAAAGGAATACAACACAGAAGAACATTTCGGTAAGTTCCTTAAAATCTTAAAGAAATTACATATTAACTTACCACTTCTTAAAGCTCTTTCACAGATGCCAGATTCAAGAAAATTTTTGAAAGAGCTCTTAACAAACAAGCGAAAATTAGACGAGAAGTCACATGTAGAACTAAACGCAGGATGCTCAGCAATGTTACAAAACAAACTAAAGACGGAAATTAAAAGATCCAGGGAGTTTTACAATTCCATGTTTAATCGGTAGTTTATCTGTTGATAATGCTTTAGCTGATTTAAGGGCAAGCATCAATGTTATGCCATCTAAAATATTTAAACATCTAGGTCTAGGGAAACCTGAGCAAACTAGGATGAGTATTCAACTAGTTGATAAAACTATTTGCATCCTTAAGGGTATAATTGAGGATGTGCTAGTTAAAGTTGACAAATTCATATTCCCTATAGACTTCGTTGTTTTAGATATGGATGAAGACAATAGTATACCCTTAATTTTAGGAAGACCTTTTCTAGCAACTGCAAGATCTAAAATTGATGTTAGCAAGGTGAACTTACACTTCGTGTAGGTGACAAATCAATCAGTCTTTAAGCTTTCGACTCAGCTAGGACATCGAGTGAGAAAGAGCCAGATCCTATAGCTCATGCCAACAAGGAAATATCTCATGAGGAATAACGGCTTCAGACCGATGAGCTAGATAAGCAGGAGATACACCTCGAGGAGGAGTCAAACCCACACGAAGTGAAATCGAAGGAACCCCCAGAAAAACTTAAAGGAACATCTAATCACTTCAAAATAGGAGATCAGGTACTATTAGATAGTACAGACCCATAAATTGCCACATCAAACCTGAAGATAATCGAAGAGATCCCCTTTACAGTACTTAATGTTCTTCCTTACGGAACAGTCGAGGTAAATAATTCTACTTTTGGTACTTTTAAAGTAAACTCTACTCAACTCAAATTATATGATGATACCACAAAAAAGAATTTTTCACTCTTTAAACCACCGTGAAGGTACGAATGAGAGGTAAGTCTAGCTTAAGACTTTAAATAAGTGCTTCTCGGGAGGCAACCCGAGCACTAACCCATTTATTTTCAATTCTTTTTCTTTTAGCACCTAAACTACAGACTAACCAAGTTAATAAAGCGCAGATTTTCACATCACACAGCCTTACACACTGCCGTGTGGAAGCTACGGATCTTTGTACTAACATGGCAGAGATAGTACGAGACAGGACGAGAAAAATATCTTTGAATAATGGACTCACCTAACACCACGGCCGTGCGACACAGTCGTGGCCGACACTGTTGAACCAACACGGGCGTGGTAACCTAAATATCAGGCGTGGGAGAAGCAATTGAACCACCACACGGCCATGCGACATGGCCGTGTGACACAACACCACCACACTACACGGGCATGGGGATGTACCAGAGCTGAAATTTTCTATTTAAAACACCGCTCTCCCCTTCTCACCTACACCCCATTCACTCCCCACTTCCCTTCATCTTCACTTTCTTCCTTCCTCACTCCATAAAAGTTTCAATCTACGCTCCAACAATGTCAAAGAAATGGAAAGATCCGAGTCTTGTCTCCCTGTGCTAGACAAATCAACATAAGCTCATGCCGGCTGCTTCATTAACTCAACAAGCCAAAGGTCTTTGAGACAATTTAGGTTTTATTTTACTTTTCTTTTCTCCTTTATTTTCCTTTTGTTTATTATTCAGATGTTTAATCTAGCTTATTTCATTTTAGTTTCTTGGTTTTAGGTTCTAAAGGCTGCTAGGGAATCCCAACACCACGGCCTTAGACACCACACCCACCTTGTGAACCATATACCAATAAGGGGTTTCTAGTCCATTCATCTTCTATTTTAGTTTTGTTTTAATTCATATTTTCTTTCTTGTTATCTTTATCTACTTTAACTATATAATTAGTATAATTTAAATTATTATTACTATTGCCTGGCTAATTCTTCACGAGTTACCAAATTTCTTTATCTAGTACAAGAACTAGAGGCATTCCTTCCAACTTATCTTTAACCTCCGAATCAAGTTTCCACACTTCCAACTCAAGGAATCCATCCAAAAATTCAGGAAGTTTCACCTCTCTCCCTCTCTTTTGATTTTATTATTTTATGATTATTATCTATCTTTGTACATTGAGGGCAATGTACATCTTAAGTGTGGGGGGAGAAAGTTTATTAGAAAAAGTGCCTAACTTTTTGCATTATTCTCAAATCCCTGAAAGATATTCTGTCTTAAAGTAAGTTTTTCATATCACTAATTAGAATGAAATTATTGTTGATTCATGATTTTCATTGATATGTTTTAGATTAAGTCATTGATAATTGTGCAATGATAATTTAAACTTTAAGATACTAGAGAATCAAGCATGATGAGTCTATTTTCAAAAATTACAATTTTGCTAGGTTGTCTACCTGAATATAAGTTGTTACCTTGAAGTTTGAAATTTACGAGGTTGACATCAAAATACCCATAATTTTTGTGAGATTTTGAACCTTTAGAGCATACATTCTTTTTGTGCTCACTTTATTGATTATGTGTGTGTCAATATTGATTTGTTATTCTAGAACTTGCTTCGATTATACATGTCGAGACCACACTATTGATTTGATATACAGAGATGATTAAGACACCTAGGATTCAACCCACTTATTCCATTAAAAAGCCTACCCTCATAATTGACCCCTAGTGAACCCCTTTGATCCTAAAAACCCTTTCTTTTTTACTCAACCCACTAATATTAAATCGAAACCCATCTCGTAACCATTCCTTTTGATTACCCTTCTATCGAGACTTGTTTTGATTAGTTGCCTAATTAGATTATTTCAGTTGTAAAATTTCTATTTTATATTTGATGTGTTCTTAAAAAAAATCAATAAAAAAAATTCGAAGTTAGTCATGTGATTAATCGAGCTTATACGTTTAATTTCAACACCTTGAAAAGAAGCTCGTATTATTAGTATTACAAGTTTTCAATTATTCAAGTTATTAGTCATTTTTTTAGTTAGGTAATTTGTCAATTCAATCTCGATTCTAACCCTTCCAATTTAGCCTTTATCCACACCTTTAACCTAAGCCCCGTTACAACCCTTTTTAAAGACCTTTTGATTTGTGTATCATCTCATTTTACAGTGTTGGAGATTTGATTTTCAAGCATGCCTATGGCAATAACTTTTCATGTTCGACTTTTAAGAGCTTAATTTTTGAACCTTAAACACCTTGAGTGAATCTTTAGTGAGGATGTCAACTTTTGTCGATTTTGAATTAAAAGTGATTATTTAGGTAAGGGGAAACACATATATTTTCATGCTAAAAATTCATGACTTTGATTGTTTAAATCTTTAGGACTCTTTAAGTTGAATTATCCATGTATAAATTATATATGAATTATGATGAGGCATTGTTGATGAATATTATGAATTGAGGAAGTTCGTTTTAATTGTCAGTTGAGAATTTTGCTTGAGGAAAGAAAAAGCTTAAGTGTGGGGGAATTTGATAAACCAAAATAGTAACATATTTTAATCCCACATTTAGCATACTTTTGGATGATTTTTCCCTTTAATTATGGAAATAGGTGCTCCTAATCCTTTGTTTTCATGTTTTGTACCTAGTAGAGTATCGGAGGATGAAAAGAACGAATAACTGGTCGAAAACAGAGAAAATGGGCCCAAGCATGAAATCCACACAGCCTGGGCCCAAGACCACACGGCCATGCCTCGTGAGAAAAGTCGACCACGGCCTTAGACCCCGAAAAACACAACCGTACCTCATCAACAGGATTGACAACGGCTTGGCCACGACTTACACAGGCATGTGCCATGGGCGTGTCTCTGCCGTAGGAAATAAGAATTCTATTCGGATTGGGGTACTTAGAGGAAAAGAAACATATTCCAAAAGCCTATATAAAGACCCTAGCGGCCAACCTTTAGGGGGCATTTAGCTAGGTCAAAGAGCCAAGCCAGAGCAGTTAATTTCAGGGATTTACTCGAAGAAAGCCAGTTGATTCATCTCAAGAAGCTAGAATTATAATTAAGACGGAGGATCTCTTGTAACAGCCCGATTTAAGGGCTTGTCAGAACAATGATCTTGGAATCACTAACTCGAGGTTAGAGAAAATTATTCTCATGATATTTTATGTGTTATAACATGTTATAAGGGTGTAAGAAAATTTTGGTGTTTTAATTTTAACAATTTCTAGTTAAATTGTGAAAAAGGACTAAATCGCACAAAGTACAAAAGTCCTATTTTAATTGTTAGAGGTGCCAAATAGCTATGGTTTATAATTGAAGGTCCCAAATGTGCAATTGGGCCATGGAAATTAGCTTGGCCGGTCAAAGGAGGACAAAGGGGACAAGGGCATTAAATGTTGTCCTATTAGGTGAGTAAAAAGAAATAAAATAAGATGAAATAAGCAAAAAAGCTATCATCTTTTTATTTCTTCTCTTCATCCACCGAAAATACCAACAAGGATGGGGGTTTTTGAAGCTCAAAATTTCAGCAAGCATTTCTTCTCACAAGTAAGTGATTTTGATGGTTTTAGTTGATAATTTTTATACTTTTGGAGTCCCCAAAGCTTAAGCTTCCTAAAGAGGGGACTATTTTGCAACATGGTTGAAAGTCTAGGGACTTGACATGAGAGATTTTATGCTGGTTGCTAAGTTTTTATGGAAGAAAATGAATGATAGGATGTTAACAAGCAACTTTTGTGAAAGGTGTTGTTGTGAAAACACTTAATTAGGACTAAAATGCAAAAGTTATAATTTGTTCATTAAGGCATGAAATAGTTGGAATTGTGAGTAGTTGTCAGAGGATTAAATGTTCAAATAAGTTTTTTTAACAAGAAAATGTGATGAAAATTCACTTACGAGCCTAGGGGCAAAATCGTAATTTTGCCAAAGTATAAGGGCAAGTTGGTCAATTTTGCCTAAGTATAGATTATGGTGTATTATGATGTATAAGTGATTAAATCAGTAAATTCTATTATTCTATATCAAAGAAATTGAGATTCGGACCTAGAACGGGTGAAAAGAGAAATGTGGGCAAAAAGGTCCCTTTCGGCCCTTTCGACATCAAGGTAAGTTCATGTGTAAACATTGAAATTACATACGAGTTAATTTAATATTCCAATGTTGTACGGAATGTATGTTTACTCTATGAATGTATGAAATTTAGTTTGATGAGATGTCAAGAGAATTGAGTCTAAGAGTAATGAGAAATGTATATAGCATGATATGATGATGATTAAAGTCCCGTGTAAGACCATATTGGAATATGGCTTCGGTAGAAAAATTCGTATAAGACCATGTCGGGGACATGACTTCGAAATGTTAATACATGTAAGACCCTATTAGGGTATGATGTCAATATGACATTAAGTGTATGATATTCAAAAGTGTTATTTAACAATTTGACTGAATCAATGAGTAAGCTGAAATAGAGAAGGTATGTGATGGCACCATGAGAAGCACAAGTGTGTGCTAGAATCGAATTGAGATGAATTCAGTACATGACGAACCCCTAGAGGGTTGTTTATGATCAATGTGTTTTAAGTGCATGAGATAGAGTTATTGATGCATTGTAAGAATGCAAATGAATATCATAGAAAGTTAAGTAAGAATAGTAGTACGTGAGGATATTCTCGAGTGAACATTAGAATAGAGAATATATGTGGATTACTTTTCATGAATGTAAAATAACGGTGACCTATGTGCGATATCACCTTATTGATGTTAATGATGGGCTATGTGCGATACCATCAATTATATTGTTATCAGTGGGCTATGTGCATTACCATCTAATTAATTAGTAATCGATGGGCTGTGTACGATACCATCACTTATAAATGATCGGTGGGCTATGTGCGATACCACCTGATTAAGTAGAAATTGATGGGCTGTGTGCGATACCATTACTTTTAAATGATCGGTGGGCTATATGTGATACCACCTGATTAAGTAGAAATCAATAGGCTATGTGCGATACCATCGCTTAAAAATAATTGGTGGGCTAAGTGTGAAACCACCGAGAGATTTGTAGTATGAGTGGATTATAGAAAATGTTTGATATGTTATTTTCTATGATCATGTGGTGATCAGTGCAGGAATAAATGCTAATTAAACGAGCAATTGGCTTGTGGCATAGTAAGAATATGGTAAGAGATAGAATGAGTAAGCTTCAAGGATGATTAAGTAAGTAACCATGAGTTTATGAGAAAGGCTCATCATAATAACTTGTAGTCATGTATATTTAATGAATATCAGCATTTATCAGTTGTATGCAGATGAACTTACTAAGCATTTTTGCTTACTCCTTTTCTTTTTCCCATCTCTTATAGGATTTAATTTGCTCAGGTTGGAGACCGCCGGAGATGTTTTCACACTATTGAGTAGACTCTTGGTATGATGTTTCAAGTTCCTTTGAGTCATGGCATGTATAGGGTTTCTTTTAAAGTTGATTAAGTTCTTATTGATGTGGCCACATTGTGTTGGCTTGAGAGAATTTATAATTTAGTTGTGTATACTTAAGTTGTTTGTAATTGTATTGGATAGAGTTCTCCCTAGTGTATGGGAAGAAGGCTTTATTTCTTCTATGATTAAATGTCATTAATTCAAGAGTTATATTGAAGCTATGTGAAATTATGTGATGATATATGAATATATGCAAATGATAGTGTAAAAAGGGCTTGGTAGATAGCCTGATGATTGTCCACATTGGTGGACACACGAGCGTGTATCTAGACCATGTGGGAGGCACAGCTAGCACATAGGCGTGTATCCAGGCCGTGTAAAGTCTGCACATTACACTTGGAATTTAATTTGCCCCACGGCTGAAGCGCATGAGTGTGTGCATATGCTGTGTTGGTAAGTTAGAATGCTAAGTTTTAGCACACGAGTTGTGGCCACGGGCGTGTCAAGGCCGTGTGAAATTAGTCAGTGTCGACCACGGGTGGTAGACAAAGGCATGTCTTAGAGGCACACAGGCGTGTCCCTAGACCAACACGGGCGTGTGGCCCCTGTTTTGTGGAAAAGTTTTTTAAGTTTGTAAAAGTTTCGGGATTAGTTCTAAAACTTCTTGGAGGTATGATGAAGGCCTCGTAGGCCAAGATTGAGTAATTGATATGCTAAAATCAAATTTTATAGCCTAATTTGAAGAGTTTAGTAAGATCAAGCATGGTAATGCCTCGTACCCGGTCTTGGTGTTGGACTCGGGTAAGGGGTGTTACATCTCTCCTTTAATCCCTTTAGGGGGTTTTAGGGATTTCTTATGTTTTGTTTTATCTTTTCTTTTGAGATGTTTTTCTTTTACAATTATGAACTAAACCCTAAAATACTTGAGGGGGATGAAACCTAAGACGAATCTTGTTATTGTTATCTGAACTGAATGATAAATATTTGATTTGTTCTTAACTATATGTTCTTAATCCTTATTTTGGTATTTCTGGGATATTAAATCAAGTGTGATGTGCTTAGGCAGAGGAGGAAGAGACCCTATCTAAGAGTAGATCTAGCATAGTTAAGCGGAGTTGCTCGTGCACCTAGAGATAGGGTGACGAAAATCTGTCGGATTAGGGTCAAACCTAATATGAGAGCCCATAGACCGAATTAATGCAATTCTAGGGGTTTTAATTAGAAAGAGATTTCAATTAATCAACCTAGGATTAGATTTTAATAGCCTTGAAGAGAGGGATTAATATAACTTAGGGAATCCTACAGATCAGGTCAAATGAATAAACCGTCTGATTCAGAGTTAGATAACAAGTGAAGTCTAGGTGGATTCTTTCTCAGGTATTGTCCAAATCAATCGGTTTTCTCTCAAGTCTTTTCCCTAATTTCTTCTTTGTCTTCGCATCTTTAGTTTAGTTGAATAGTTAATTTTAGATTAGATAAAAACCCACTTAATTCGCAGGCTAAATAATAGAAAGAAAGTTAATATTAGTACTTTTGGTTCCTTTGGGTTCGACAATCCAGTCTTGCCGCTAGCTATACTACTGTTCGATAGGTGCACTTGCCTCCATCGTTGTCTTAGTTAGTTTCCAGGTTCAATCATTCTTTTTATAAATTTTTAAGAATTGACAGACACGATCAAATTCCCACATGTCTTTTTAAATTTTGATCAATTGCTCTTGCATCTGTATTTGTCTTTGCTCTATCCTCTCCAATCTTTGTTCCATGTTTTCCAAGTTAACTAAGATAATTTTACCTAATTAGGGTCCTTTTGTAAAAGTCTAATGCAAATGACGCAATGTAATGCAAATGCATGAATGCAAAGAGGCATCGATTCTGATTCAACTTCACTTTAGAAAACTTTATTAGAAAACAAAATCCTTTACATAATATGGATTACAAATAGGTTTTCGCCCTAAGTCCTAAGGTTTTGATTTTCCCAAACAAATAAGTTAACTCTTGACTACGATTCGACTGTAGCTCATATTTCATGCTCAATACATCAGCCTGTGCTGCCAAAGTCTGTAGGTGATCAGCTACCTCTCGAATCTGAACTATAGCTTCACCCATGAGGTAATCTCGACTCCTAACTTGATCCTGAGAATACTGAAGTTCTTCCTTCCAATGCCCTTCTCTAGTTTCAATAAGCTCGATCCGGAGCTCATAGTTGTGCAATGCTGATTGTAACTCTTCGATCTTGCCCTTCATCTTCTCAATCTTATTCAGACTTGATTTCAATTCGATTGCAAAATTACGGCTTCGATGATGATGAAGAGACCTTTCCAATTCAGTGACTTTAGCCTTCAATCCACTTTTCTCTTTTTGGCTTTCTGCCAAACTCCTTTCTAGGGACTCATTCTGCATCTTCATCTCTAGGAACTTCTTCTCCCAATGGTCAGCCTTGGATTTTTCCTCTTGAACCTCTTGTTGCCACTGTTTCAAAGTCTTCCCCAATCCAGTATTTTTACTGACAGATGTATCTTCTTGTATTCTGTCTTTAAACTATCTCGATCTTCCTCAATCTTCCTCTTCTCTTTTCTCACTTTTTCAGCCCCTAACTTTTGAACATCCACATCTAGCCTCAAGTACATCTTTTCCTCTTCCAACTTCTCTATTTTCTTTCCAAGTTCGGAACTCATCCTCTCGAAATCTTGTTTCACAATCTCTAACTCAGATGGGACCACTTGTAAGCATTCTTCTCTTGACCAGGTGTCCTCTGAACTTAGCTCGGGGATGTTATCATTAATTTTTCTAATCCTCCATCTGTCGTATTCTAAAGTCATCATCGGTCCTGCAGATAATCTCTTCATTTTGCGAATCTAATTCCAAGCACCAAAAATCTCTTTAACTCTCTTCTTATAATTGTCCCCTCTGTACGAAAACTCATACTGAGCTAGCCCATATGTCGTTGGTACAAACTGTCTTAACCCATATTGTCTCATCACGAGCAAAGGACATATCCAACGGCTCCCCAAATTCCAAGTAAAGGAACCCAGTCGAAAATCCCACATCGATAAAGGATTTCATCGAGAATCATCCAAGGAGCTCTCCACTGATATCCTCTTCTTGAAGATTTTGAAGAAGCGCCATCCAATTTTCGTCGAACACGTCCTCTCTCCTTGGTGTAGCCATTATCTCTTTTAAGGGAGAATAGTTCTCAGAGAAAACCCGATAAGGAACTTTCTCCACCTTCTAGAAATGACTGTGGAACCAAGCTAATAATAACTGTACATAGCCAATGAATCTGCCTTCACCTGGTCTCCGACATGCATTCAAATATCTGAACGTCTCGGCTAAGATCACAGGTACATGTGTGACCCCTTTGTCAAGTCGATGGAATAAATCAATGACTGCTTCATCTATATGTCTGAGAGCTTTGGGAAAAACTACCAAATAGTAGATACACAAGGCAAAGACGTCAACCTTCTTCTTTGCATCTAGATGGGCTAAGATCAAGTCCCTCAACCTAACCCAAGGAATGCATTTACCTTCACCTTTCTTTTGAATTCTGGCTATAACCCATTGCAAGCTCATCCCTGTAATATTCATTAACTTCTTCATAAAAGTTTGGCCATTAACGACCTTGGAATAAGCATTATCCACTTGAAATCTTGGGCATCGAAGCAAGGTCGTATATTCCTCCACCGTGGGCACCAAATCTACTTCCTGAAAGTGAAACAGCTATAGGTAGAGTTCCAAAACTGGGCCATAACTTGGAATAGATGTTTATCTACTTTGACATCGAGTAAGTAGGGAAACTCTCCATAATTGTGATAAAACAACTGCTTAGCTTCATTATCCCACTGAGCCCATATCTTTTTCAACTCTTTGGAACTCATTTTGTGTAATACTAATGCAAGTAAAGTCCCATAGTTCAGATACGTACCCGTCAACTAAGTTGTTCCCTTTTTCCAATTGAGTTTGCTCTGACCATGTGCGGACGATAGCATTGTCCTCCACTTTATCAAGGAATTCGTTCTCCATAACTAGCTTTCTAACTTAGAAACTGACCGTGAATCGATACCTTCTAAAGTATGAAATGATATGCACAAAAATAAAGCACCACAAGTCAGTATCATGAAATAAAATATAAGGCAGATAAAACATCTATCTGGGTAACCACTAAATCTTGGTATAGTTCTACTTAGGGTAGGTCCTTACGTTTTCTACATGTGGTTTAGCTCTAAAGTTAGGGTACCTAAACCAGCAGATTCCTCGATCCTCACCTATTATAGGCTCATGTGGATCGAGTTCGGTTTAGGGGAATACATTTCCCTATGGCCATGCGGAAGTGAAAACTTCATGAAGACATAGGTACAGATGTATTCCGGAAGCAGTCCACTAGCCCATACGGAGGTAAAAACCTCACGAAGGCATAGCTTCTCGCTCCCACTTAAGGGTGCAACCACAATGGTCATGCAGTGCAATGTAGAGAGATATATAAAAAAATCAGAACCACATGAAATAAAAGGATCATGGTTTTTTTTAAAGATCAGAAATTTAAATTCGAATAAAAGGAAACGAAATTATCGATTTTACGGCTTGACTCTCTTATTTTCCCCAACGGAGTTGTCAAGCTGTTGAAACCATTTTAAAGTTTGATTCAAAAATAGGGAATCGACTTTAAAAAAGTGAAAATAGGAGTCGCCATCAATCCTTTTTACTTAGGTGTGATTTGATCACCTTAAAAAATATTTTATTTCAAAATACTGATTTTGGTCCACGAAAAATAAGAAAAATGGGTTCGGGAGTAAATTACGTATGAGGAAGGGTTAGCACCCTCATGACGCCCAAAATTGGTACCTAATCGATAAAATCATGTCCTAATGTTGAAATTTTGAAAAAATTTCAGAAAATGATCCTTTTATTAAAAGAACGGAAAAAAAAACCTAGACTTACCTATCTCAGAGAAATAAAACACTATACCTAGTAAGTTAGGATATAGCATCTCATGACTTCGAAACTAGGCACGCCTTTATTTTAGAAAATTCCTACCTCGAGCGCAAAACATCATATCCAGTAAGTTAGGACACAATGTTTTGAATTCCCAATAGTAAATTTTTGATTTGAAATTTGTGAGTTTCGATTTTAAAAGAGAAGAGATATCTAATACCTTAAGTTCTACGAGAGAAATCGAAACCTAGTAAGTTAGGGCACAATTCTTCTCGAAGCGCCCAAATATCATATATAGCCGTATTTTTTTAAATTATTAAAAATACATCAAAAAAAAAAAGATTTTTATAAAACAATGGTTTGAGTATACAACCTACATATTTAATAGCAATTCTACATAATTACAAATTATACTAACAATAAATAAAAAATAATATAACATAAATATATAATGAACTATGCTAAACAATAATAAATGATCTAAAGAATATAATTAAATAAACATGTAATATAAAAATAAATAGCAATAATTGAAATTTTTACGAAATAACAAAATTAAATGAAAAAGGAATAACATATTTAAACATTGAATAAAATGAATGTGATGATTTTAAAATGATTTAATATATATATATATATATAATAACAAAATTAAAAGTAAAAAATACTTATTAATAATATATATAATTTAATACATATATAAATAACTATATATAATAAAGAAAATAATTAATAAATAGTATATAATAATTATATATATAATATTAATCATAAAATTTCATATATAATAAATACAACATAAATTAAATATCTTATATAATATAATATTATACTTTATAAATAAATAAAATTAGAAGAAATATACATAATACAACTTAATACAATATAACATAAAATTTAAATATATATATATACATATACATATAATATAATAAATAATATACTAATCATAAAAATTATATGTAACAAATAATATAAATAAAATAAATTATATAATATAATAAACTTTATACAAATAAATTTTTAAAAATAATATATAATATAATATAATACTATATAATATACAAATTAAAATATAATATAATAAATAATATATAAATTATAAAATAATATATAAATTATTAAACCAAGTAAAATAATATATAATAATAATTAAATAAAATAATACATATAAAATATATATATATGTGAATTTCATAATATTAATAAATTAATAAATATAGGAAAATAATATAAAATATTTAGTATGATAAATAATTAAAACAATGTAAAACAATAAAATAAAACAAAAGGATGAAAGTAAAATAAAACAAAGAAAACAGGGGTTAAATCAAAATGCGCTTTATGCTGCAGGGTCTAAAATGACAATTATGCTAAATTTTTAAAACGACGACATTTTATTTTTAGCCCTTAAAGCAATCTAAGGGTTAAATTGAAACAAAATGTAAGTTTTTAAGCTAATTTAAAATAAATAAAAGTTGAATTGGATGAAATTAAACTTAATAAATTGTGGAGGGGTCAAAATGGTAAATATCCCTTTTTATAAAAACACGCTGATCCTACCCGGGTTTTCGGGTCAACACGCGGATCCCCTCGCCCTGAACGACGTCGTTTTATGCTTATCAGCTTAAGCAAAAACGACGTCGTTTTATTTTTACTATATAACTTAAACAATTGCTAAAAAAATCATTTTAACATTATTTAAAAAAAAAATTAAGGAAGAGCTCTGAAATGCTCTCCCTCCCTTCGACCTAGGGTCTAGCTTCGGTCCCAGCTCCGGTGATGCACCGCCGTACGCGTCGTCGTAGCGCCACCTCAGACGGTGGCCAGAGGTCAATAACTCTGCGATTTAAAAGGTAATCCTTTCGTGTTATTTTTTTAAAACAGTAGTTGTATAAAAAAACACATAGATTAAAATAAAAAATAAAAATAAAAAAATGAAAATAACTGGAAAAGCACATTTTTACCTAGTTTTCGGTATTTTATTTATCTGTATCTCTGTGAATGTTTTTTGTATTCTTTTTATTTCTCTGTGTGTATATCACTGTGAGTGTCCTTTTTTACAAATTTGTTTGGGTTTTTTATAACCCGAAAATAAAAAAGGAAAAGCATATCTTCCGCTTTGTTTCCTTGTTTGTTGCTGGGTTTCTTTCCTTTTTGCAAGTAGAGCGACGATCTTGGTGGCCAGGCCGTTCGTGCTTTGATGGTGGTGTGGATGAGGGCTGATGGGTGCGGCACTTGCGGTGCGACGATTGGGCTCCTGCTGCGGCGCCTAGGGTTTCTAAGGAAACCTAGGTCTGAAACTCGTTTAATTTTTTGGGCCCCTTTAGGCCGTGTAAGCTTTGGGTCTAGGGTTGGGTTAGTTTAGGTTTAGGTCTGTTAGGTCTATTTCGGGTCTGGGTTTTAGTGTAAATAGGCCACGGGTTTGCATGTTGGGTCGTTTGGGGTAGTGAGTAGAATAGTGAGTCTTTGTGTGTAATGGATTGGGTTTGGGCTTGTTTGAATTTTGGTTGTAAATGGACTGTAAAGAGAAACTGTTTATTGGACATTTGGTTTTTTTTATTTTTTATATTTTTTATTCTAGTCTTCATGGGCCCGGGCAAAATGGGTTATTACAATCAAGTTTAAAAATAAATTAAAAATTTTAATATTGTTTTTATGTAAAGATTAATTAAAAAAATTAAAGTTCAACCTGGTGGGGGTGTGGAAACTTTAACTCTTATTTTCTAAATGCTTGCAAAAAAATTCTACTATCACGTGCTGTTCCTTCCCAACTAGGAAATGCAAAAATAAAGCACATGTTGAAGTCACAAACTGCTATAATATTTTAAGTTGGTTCACCTTTCCGTCCGATATAAGGTATTTGATAAGAAGGCAAAATGCATGCTTTTATGTGTGTTTCATCTATGGCCCCAATACAATCCTTTAAAATAAATACAAGTAATGAGATAAAAGTTAGAAATAATTTATATTTTAAAAATATAAAGATTGTGTAAATTTTACCTTATAGTGAGGCCAATATCTTGTATCATGTCTAATATGGTTCGGTACTTCCTCGAATTGACCTTCAGTGGGTTTAATCGTGTCTATTCCCATTCAAGCAAATATATGTAACATATCAGTAAAAATTCAACTAACAGTTTTCGCAGATCGTTGAAATCGCTCTGCTGCATTTGAATTTGATTCTCTATTTCCAAGAATATACAATGATAATGCTAACTTCTCCATCGCAGATACCTTCCCATGCTTTAAGCCATAATTTGTTTGCAAATCATGCAATAAACTGTGAAATGTATTTTTTGGCATCCTAAAACTATTCATGCAACGATCATCATGCCCATTTAATACTTCGTCCACCCACATTTGACCTGTATAATTTGAATCCATACACAGTTGCTTAGTGAAATAAGTTTCATGGTGTACCAATACACTGCTTAACACTTATTCTTCCTCTTCATGATAATTGTTCTGCTCAACTTGTGTAAATTCTTCGTTGAGCTTCTTCACTTAATTCAGGGGTATCATAATTCATATAAAAACTATTATACATATTGTTAAATTCATCCATAACCAGGAAAAGTAATCAAATGAAAATAAATTAATAACTTGTGACATTCTATACAACACAAAAAATTGAATAAAAGCATAGCATAAAAATACCAAACATAAAAAATATCATACATTAGTTTTACATATAAAAAAGTAGATCATACATTAGGTTTACATATAAAAAAGTAGATCATACATTAGTTTTCACTATAGCAAAACAGACTTTTAGCGGCGTTTATAAGCGCCACTAAAAGTATTTGCGGCGCTCCGCTAAATCAAACGCTGCAAACTTTAGCGGCGTTTATGAGAAAAAAGAGCCACTAAAGTTCATGACTTTTAGTGGCGTTTTTCCCACAAATGCCGCTAAAAGTCATGACCTTTAGCGGCGCTTCTCCTACAAACGCCGCTAAAGGTCATGACCTTTAGCGCGCTTCCCACAAACGCCGCTAAAGGTCATGACCTTTAGCGGCGCTTCTCCCATAAACGCCGCTAAAGGTCATGACTTTTAGCGGTGTTTTTCCCACAAACGCCGCTAAAAGTCATGACCTTTAGCGGCGCTTCTCCCAAAACCCCGCTAAAGGTCATGACTTTTAGCGGCGTTTTTCCCACAAACGCCGCTAAAGGCCATGACTTTTAGCGGCATTTTTCCCACAAACGCCGCTAAAAGTTGTGACTTTTAGCGACGCTTTCCCCACAAATGCCGCTAAAACTCATGACCTTTAGTGGTGCTTTTTTTACAAACGCCGCTAACTTATGTAGATTTACAATGTACAATTTGTAAATTTCATACCCCTTCTGCACTAAAACCAACCAATAACAGCAAATATTGTATATAATTTCAACCCAAAACAGCAAATTAAGCATAAAAATCACACCAAATGCATTAATTCTAAATGATATTTGAAAATGAATAAAAGATATATGATATAAAATTAATGAATGAATTATAACTGAAAATATTCTTACAAATAATGTTAAATGTAACAATGTTAAAAATCATTTTACAACAAGAAAATAAATGTCTAAGATAGTGGCCTCTGCGACTGCTGGAACATCTTCATCATAGCCTGAAGCTGTAGCTGGAGTTCTTCATACTTTCTGTTTTGCTCTGCCTCCCTCGCTGCTGCCTCCTCCTCCCTCGCAACTGCCTTCGCTCTAAGTTGAGAAATTTGCTTAGCAGTGCTCATTTGCATCTGAGCTATCTGGTCTTTTAGCCTCTGAACTTCAGCACGAGATTGACAGTCGGAAGGCATGTATTGCTGGGAGCCGAATTCAAAATATTGAGTTGGGGTAATACCAGATCCTTGAAGTCGAACCCGACCATACCTTTCAAGACTCAAAACATCAGTGATAATTCTGTTATAAATATACTCAAGATTAATAGAACTATTAGTCAAAGCAGTCGTACCTTTCAAGACCCAAAACATCGGTAATAATTCTGTTATCAATATCATCAAGATTAATAGAATTATCACTTGAAGCAGCCGCTTCATACTCCGCCTTCTTCTCCTTTAGTTTATCCTAATAAATCAATGAAAGAGTTATAAACAAAATATATAATAAGAAGGAATGCAACATAACTTAACATTATAAATTTAAAATTACAAACGATGAATTAAACTATTATAATTAAACATTATAAATATTTATAATAAATCAAATTTTATTAAGTAAATATACCAGCAGCTTCGGATGTCATCGGAGATCCATCCTTCTTCCTATGCGTAATGTCAAAAAGCTGAAGGCGTCCAACTTTTTGACCAGATGAGGCTTCCTACATTGTAGCAGTAAAAATATAATTTGATAGTATAAAGTCATTAATATTTGACAAAATTAATAAATTATAATACCTCGGCCTCAGCTACACAAGCAAAACTTCTAGAACCTACCGTGTGAGTGAATTTTTGTTTCTGTCTGCTGCTTGTTCCAACTCGCTCACGGTCCTACATAATGAAATTTGTATTACGTATATAGTAAATACTATAAATAGAAAAATTTATAAGACTTTTTTAGAAGTACGTAATACCTCTCCTTTCTTTGAATTCCAGAATCTAACTTGATCTTCCCATTGGTACCTCAACATTCCCGGCGGGACATTTCTTAATTTTTCGTTGAGGCTTATGTCTTTCTTAAAATATTGTTTTTTCAGCGTGCTTTTATTGTCTCTCCATTTTTACCCAATGTCTTCTTGATATAGTCATCGGAGACCTCTAAATCAAATCTCTCCTGAAAAAACATAAGTTTAAAAAGTTAATATAAATGAAAGTTAAACCAAATTATTATAAATTACATTCACGTTTTGTTACCTTAATATTATCGAGAGCTTGATTTTTGTTGGCATCAGGCATGTGATGCCAAGATTCATAGTTAATGGGCAACATATTGGCATTCCGTGCTATAATGCCCATATAGCCTGCTAACAGTCGAGCTTCTGATCCAACAGGCTGGCCATGATTGTTTCTTCTTACTTTAATACGCTCGACAGGATCTAGGTCATATAAATCTTTAAGCAGTGTACGTCCCCGACCTCTTCGCGTCCCACCACCTTCAGCTGAAAAATGATATATTATTGTTATATTAAAATTGAAAAATGAATCAATAATAAAATTCAACATGCATGTAAAATAAAAACTTAACATTACTTTGAAATTCTGCAGGCTCGTCATCTATGTAACACCCTGGTTTAGGGGCTAGGCAATTCGGGTATAATTCCAGTGTTGGAAGGTTTTTGGGTGTTTTTGGATGTGTTTTAGAGGTTTAAGAATGCTTGGATGGAAGGGAAAGGCTTTGGAAAATTTTTGATTTTTAGGGTCTAAAGGGGGAATTAGGGCAGGAAGGCCTTAAGAAATTTATTTGGAAGGTTATGGCACAAGAAGGTCTTTGGTGGAGTGGCATGGAGGCGTTACTTGGGGCTGTGGGAAGGTGACGCCTTAAGGTCTTGGGTTCGATTCTAAGAGGAAGCAACCTGGTTCTAGTTTTTATGTTTTGGCGTTACAAGGAAGGAGGCCTTAAAAGGAGTTGGGGCGTGTCTTTGACACAAGTAGCACCTTGGCAAAGTGGTTCTTGTACGGCACTTAGGAGCTAGAGGTGAACGTGGGCGCTGGTTCGAGGGGCTGCAGCAGCATTTTGGCGTGTTTTATTTTGTGCGGCTATGGGCTTGAGTAGGAAGCCTTTAAAAATTTAATGCTGGGGCCATATGTCATGAAATTCAATGTGGCCGAGTGGCCTGGGCGTTGGGGGAGAGGTGTGTAGTAGCAGGGTTCCTGTGTTCGAACCTTGGAGGCTGCAATTGGAGTTTAATTTTTATTCTTTTGGCAGCAAATTTGAAGGTGTTGGACGGCACATAGAAGCTTCATTGGATAAGGATTAAACCAAGGTTGTTTAATCATTTTTGAATTCAGCTGGTGGATAGCTTTTGTTAGTTTATTATTTTAGATAAATATAGGATTATTTTAGTTAGTTTTAAATTGGAGATAATGGCTGCTATTGGATTGTTTTTTTTAAGATTAGGTGATAAGATATGAGTTTAATTAGGAGAGAAATGTGGATTTTTGATGTGGAGCAGTAGTGGCCGGCCAAAGGGCTCCTTGGGTAGCCATATTCGGTCTTCAAGGGGGGAGGGGGTGCCGTATGCTTTAAATAGGGAGAGCACCCTTTTGGAAATTCTTTTTCCCCTTTTACTTTCCAAAACCGAAAGTGCATTCTCTCATCCCACTCTCTCTTGTGCCGAATTTCTTCCACTATTCTCTTCCTATTACTTCCATTCTTCCAACCTTATTTCTTCTTTTCTTGACTGGGTTGAAACCTCTCAAGCCTTGAGCACCATTGCCGAAACTCTTCCAACTCTCTTCTACATCTCTTCCCTTCCTCTCAACCTTGGTTTTACATCCATCTAGGGTTGGCCGAATGCTTCATCTTCATTTGGAAGCCTAGCCGAAACCTTGAGCCTGTCTATTCCTCTCTTTTATTTCACCAAGCTTAAAGCCAAACCTTGCTCACCATTGAGTCTATTTTGTTCGTGATCGAGGCAAACTCCCCTTGAATCTCTTCAAAGCACGTAGGTGGTAAGTGTACTCTTGTGATCAATCGATTTATGTACCCCTCCTGTTGTAGCCAAACCGAATGGTTGGCCTTAGTTTTTGTGTGGCGAATGTCTCTAGGGCCGTGGATGATGTTGTGTTTTGTGTTGTTGTAGCCGCCAAGGAGCTAAGAGGGTTTCTCTCGAGTTTAGATCATCGATAAGGTGGTGGGATTTTCGGCAATTCCATTGGTGTTTCGGGATTCAATTTAAAGGGGGCAATTGGCAGGAGCAAAGGAAGCCTTCATGATTTCAATTTATTTGATGAGGATGAGTAGTAAGTGCCTTTGATTCGTTAATAGTAGATTATGACTTTGTTGATTAATCGTGTGGTTCGATTAAGTATCGTCGATGGATGCGAAAGTGCCGCCAAGAGGAGAAAGGAAAGCTCCCATCCCGAAGTTAAAAGAGATCGATTTACTGGACGAGATTGGCCACGGGGTGGGGCGCAATGTAAAACGATAGGCGATAACTTGTAGTCTCGCTAAACGATAGCGTCGGGATCGAGGGTTTAGAGCTTGAGTTATAAGGTGTGTAGTTAGACCATTGTTTCCGGATTTGTATGATCTCTGTTGTGCTATATGTTACTAATGAATGCGATTGCCATATGTGTAATGGATACCCTAAAGGGTATGATGATGCCAGTTAGTAGCAAATTGGCTAATAGGTGATAATTGATTTTAACTATGTGAGCATGCCTATATTTGTGAATATCATGTACATGCATCATCTCAAAGATCATATTATGTTACATGTGCATGGGTGGGTTTTTGAAAGAAGGTACGGGTGTACTTCGAGTACGTGGTTGATGTCAGCTTTGTGCTACATCGTGGATTGGCGCTGACTGAGGTCGCGTTGTGGATCTTTGTGATTTAGTTCGCGTGGTTACCTTGATTGATATTGGCTTTATGCCATATCGTGGCTTGATGGATTGATATGTGCTCCATCGTGGTTTGATGTTAGCTACGTGCTACATCGTGGATGGCATTGGTTGCCTTTTTGGAGGGAAAAGGAGAGGGCGACTCGATAGTCCCCTGGTGTGTGGTAGGCTAGTTAAGGGGGTGTGTAGCGGATGGACCTTAGGATTGGGTTGGGTTTCATGTTGCATTGTTCCGTTATGAAATGATATGGAAATGGGCCAAGCCCAGTATGACATGTGGATAGGTATGTTTTGAGAACATACATGGAAATGGGCCAACCCTAGTGATCAGTGGACTGATGAGAAAAGGGCCTAGCCCAGTGCTTGAATATGATTTGATTGTGGGCCAAGCCCAGATCGTGGTAATGTCTATATGATTATGTTTACATGTTGCATTTGATAATTGGGTTGATTTGTGGCTAACATGTGGGTGGATATCAGTGGTTTAATTACACACTGAGTCCGTGTGACTCACCCAATTCTCTATCCAACATCGCAGGTGATTTGTGATTAATGGACCGAGTTGGAGTGGAGACAAAGGTGGCCATGCAAAAGCAGATTTTATGCAGTAGATGTTTTATTTGGTTTAATTATTTTATATCATCAGTAGTTTGGGTATTGATTTGATGTAATAAGGGCCCCTTTTGATTTAAAGTACTTTATTTATTATTGAAGTTTATACTATACTTAGAAATATTTTTACAAATGATTAATATCATACCAACTTATAATAAAGTTTTAATTCAAATCAAGCTTAGATGATTAAATAATTTTTAATGGACACATTTTCCAAAAGTTAACAAAATTTTCAAGTTTATTCTAAAGTCAAAGATTTTCCAACCGTTTTTCCGTAGTGACATACCAGATCCGGTCAGGGCTTGTGGGCCAGGTTTGGGGATGTTACAGTTTGGTATCAGAGCCCAGTTCAAAACTCGGCTTTGAGGGTTTGGGTCCAAAAACATTTTCAAAAATGGGCTTTTCAAAATATGGGTTTTTCAGAAATTTTTCAGGTTATTCTGGCATGGCACCTGTACCTCCGACCCGAGGTCCACTAGGTAAGTACTTCAGACTTTTGAAGTGCTTTACTATTATGAACTGTGATGGGTTTATTTGGGCTCGTAGAATAGAATGATAGGGCTATTGGACCCTAGGACTAGTCTACTCAAACCCGTGCATGAGATTTAAAGTGCCTAATAAACAAACCTATGAAATAAGTTGCCGAGTTAAGGTGTGGCAACCTATGTGCGCATGTCTAGGATTGGATCCGGAAGAGCCTGGTACTTAAGCAGTCCTCGTGACTCACCTCCTCTTGCAGGAATCTTACCTGGTGCGTAGCTACGGTTCACCTTAACCAAGAGGACTTGTTCATAGGCTAAACCAATTATTAAAACCCGAAAGGGATTAGCCTTACTATTTTAAAACCCTTAGTTTAAAATTTTCAAAGTTATCCCTTTTGTAAATCCTAAATCTGGTTTTGAAAGACATTTTTGATGTACCAAAATTACCAAAATGCCCCTAGTGGCAAAATTACAAAAATGCCCCTTTATTATAAAATTACCACACTACCCTCAACTTTTGTTAAAATGATTTTTCTTTGCAAAATAATAGAATCTCTGGTTTTTAAAATATCAATTTGGGAAAATTTACGAAAATACCCCTGTAGAAAAATGACGAAAATACCCCTGGGGTAAAAACGGGCAGAAATGTCCGAATAGTGAATGTGGGTGGTAGATACCACTGAATGTGCCTCTGCTGAGGAATGAATGTATTTTGATGATGAATGAATGTGTCCCTAGCGAGGAACGAAGGTGATTCTCTGTATTAAGGTAGTGAACTTGAACCGAACCTTGTGTGATCGAAAGAACCACTTCTAGAATCTCTTCTCATAAAATTGCTCGTGGATAAATAGTGGAACAAAAATTTCTAATGCATAAAATTTCTTAAATCAGATTAAATCGCGACAATGGAGATGAGTTCTAGGGGACGCGGTAGAGGTAGAATGGCAGCATCGGAATCGGTAGGGTCTGACCATGGGTCAGAAAGTGAAGTGCCGCCAGCAGTGGGCGCGGAGGAACAAAATCAGACAGGTGAAGATGATGCAGTATCGCGGGCCATGTTACGAGTGCTAGAATGAGTAGCAGGAGTTAGTAAGGGAAATAGAACTCAGAAGTCAGTATCGGAAAGGCTTAGATCGAATGGAGCCGAGATCTTTAGGGGAGTGTCAGGAGTAGCTCCGAATGTAGCAGAGTATTGGCTAGAAGCAGTCGAAAGAATCATGGACGATTTGGATTGCACCAATGAAGAAAAGCTGAAGGGCGCTGTTTCGTTACTTCGCGACGAAGCTTATCGTTGGTGGCTCACTGTCAAACAAGGTGTACCGGCAGATCGACTGGATTGGGATTTCTTTAAGGCCAAGTTTGAAGGGAAGTACGTAGGAGCCAGTTATTTGGACTCGCAGAGGAAAGCGTTTCTAAATCTAGCACAAGGAAGTAAGTCGATATGAGTCTACGGCTTAAATTTGTGCGGTTAAGCCAAGATCTTCGAGGAATTGTGGCCACTGATTATGAGAGGTGCGTCCGGTTTGAGGACGGATTACGAGATGAACTTCGAATGCTGATTACTCCGCAGAGGGAGAGAGACTTCGCGGTGCTAGTGGAGAAAGCTTGGATTGCTGAAGAGGTTAAGAAGACTATCAGGAAGAACCGAGAAAAGAATAGGAACGAGAATAAGAGAAGGGTTGGACCGTCAGCATCGTTTAGAGATGCTCAGAAAAGACCGAGAGTTGAGAATACGGTACGTCCACCTGTGCCAGTTGCTGAGAATCAGAATCATTCTTGTGCTCGATGTGGGAGACCTCACACAGGAGAGTGTTGGGGAAATAGTAAAGAATGCTTTCGGTGTGGATCTAAGGCACATCTGGTTAAGAATTGTCCTCGAGCGACGAGGGGTCGTGGTTCAAGCCATGGAAGGAATGGTTCTAGTCAGAGTCAACCATGGATGTGATAGCGGGTAAGCTCCTTTGCTTTGGTACATGCTTTGATTGCTTTGCTTGCTTGTGAATTAGCCTTTTCTGTGTTGCTAAGAGAGGTGTTTTGAATTTTGAGTGCGAACTTAGAGACTGTGTTGGGAAGGTATGATAGTCTTAGTAAGATCAGAGTGCGCAGCATAAGCGTAAGGTGGTAAGATAGGTTGTACGGACGTTCGTTAGTAAAGTAATTTCGAGGACAAAATTATTTTAAGGAGGGTAGAATTGTAACACCCTGGTTTAGGGGCTAGGCAATTTGGGTATAATTCCAGTGTTGGAAGGTTTTTGGGTGTTTTTGGATGTGTTTTAGAGGTTTAAGAATGCTTGGATGGTAGGGAAAGGCTTTGGAAAATTTTTGATTTTTAGGGTCTAAAGGGGGAATTAGGGCAGGAAGGCCTTAAGAAATTTATTTGGAAGGTTATGGCACAAGAAGGTCTTTGGTGGAGTGGCATGGAGGCATTGCTTGGGGCTGTGGGAAGGTGACGCCTTAAGGTCTTGGGTTCGATTCTAAGAGGAAGCAACCTGGTTCTAGTTTTTATGTTTTGGCGTTACAAGGAAGGAGGCCTTAAAAAGAGTTGGGGCGTGTCTTTGACACAAGCAACACCTTGGCAAAGTGGTTCCCGTGCGGCACTTAGGAGCTAGAGGCGAACGTGGGCGCTGGTTCGAGGGGCTGCAGCAGCATTTTGGCGTGTTTTATTTTGTGCGGCTATGGGCTTGAGTAGGAAGCCTTTAAAAATTTAATGCTAGGGCCATATGTCATGAAATTCAATGTGGCCGAGTGGCCTGGGCGTTGGGGGAGAGGCGTGCAGTAGCAGGGTTCTTGTGTTCGAACCTTGGAGGCTGCAATTGGAGTTTAATTTTTATTCTTTTGGCAGCAAATTTAAAGGTGTTGGACGGCACATAGAAGCTTCATTGGATAAGGATTAAACCAAGGTTGTTTAATCATTTTTGAATTCAGCTGGTGGATAGCTTTTATTAGTTTATTATTTTAGATAAATATAGGATTATTTTAGTTAGTTTTAAATTGGAGATAGTGGCTGCTATTGGATTGTTTTTTTTAAGATTAGGTGATAAGATATGAGTTTAATTAGGAGAGAAAGGTGGATTTTTGATGTGGAGCAGTAGTGGCTGGCCAAAGGGCTCCTTGGGTAGCCATATTCGGTCTTCAAGGGGGGAAGGGGGTGCCGTATGCTTTAAATAGGGAGAGCACCCTTTTGGAAATTCTTTTTCCTCTTTTACTCTCCAAAACCGAAAGTGTATTCTCTCATCCCACTCTCTCTTGTGCCGAATTTCTTCCACTATTCTCTTCCTATTACTTCCATTCTTCCAACCTTATTTCTTCTTTTCTTGACTGGGCCGAAACCTCTCTAGCCTTGAGCACCATTGCCGAAACTCTTCCAACTTTCGTCTACATCTCTTCCCTTCCTCTCAACCTTGGTTTTACATCCATCTAGGGTTGGCCGAATGCTTCATCTTTATTTGGAAGCCTAGCCGAAACCTTGAGCCTCTCTATTCCTCTCTTTTATTTCACCAAGCTTAAAGCCAAACCTTGTTCACCATTGAGTCTATTTTGTTTGTGATCGAGGCAAACTCCCCTTGAATCTCTTCAAAGCACGTAGGTGGTAAGTGTACTCTTGTGATCAATCGATTTATGTACCCCTCCTGTTGTGGCCAAAACCGAATGGTTGGCCTTAGTTTTGGTGTGGCCGAATGTCTCTAGGGCCAGGATGATGTTGTGTTTTGTGTTGTTTGTAGCCAGCGCCAAGGAGCTAAGAGGGGTTTCTCTCGAGTTTAGATCATCAGATAAGGTGGTGGGATTTTCGACAATTCCATTGGTGTTTCGGGATTCAATTTAAAGGGGACAATCGGCAGGAGCAAAGGAAGCCTTCGGGATTTTAATTTATTTCGGTAAGGATGAGTAGTAAGTGACTTAGATTCGTTAATAGTAGATTATGACTTTGTTGATTAATCGTGTGGTTCTGATTAAGTATCGTCGATGGATGCGAGTGTCAGTCAAGAGGAGAAAGGGAAAGCTCCCATCCCGAAGTTCAAAAAGAGATCGATTTTTGTCAGACGAGATTGGCCCGGGGTGTGGGCGCAATGTAAAACGATAGGCAGATAACGGTAGTCTCGCTAAACGATAGCGTCGGGATCGAGGGTTTAGAGCTTCAGGTTATAAGGTGTGTAGTTAGACCATTGTTTCCGGGATTTGTATGATCTCTGTTGTGCTATATGTTACTAATGAATGCAGTGCCATATGTGTAATGGATACCCTAAAGGGGTATGATGATGCCCAGGTTAGTAGCAAATTGGCTAATAGGTGATAATTGATTTTAACTATGTGAGCATGCCTATATTTGTGAATATCATGTACATGCATCATCTCAAAGATCATATTATGTTACATGTGCATGGGTGGGTTTTGAAAGAAGGTACGGTGTACTTGAGTACATGGTTGATGTCGACTTTGTGCTACATCGTGGATTGGCGCCGATCGAGGTCGCGTTGTGGATCTTTGCGATTTAGTTCGCGTGGTTACCTTGATTGATATCGGCTTTATGCCATATCGTGGCTTGATGGATTGTTGTGTGCTCCATCGTGGTTTGATGTTAGCTACGTGCTACATCGTGGATGGCATTGGTTGCCTTTTGGAGGGAAAAGGAGAGGCGACTCGATAGTCCCCGGTGTGTGGTAGGTGGTTAAGGGGTGTGTAGCGGATGGACCTTAGGATTGGGTTGGGTTTCATGTTGCATTGTTCCGTTATGAAATGATATGGAAATGGGCCAAGCCCAAGATGACATGTGGATAGGTATGTTTTGAGAACATACGTGGAAATGGGCCAAGCCCGGTGATCGATGGATCGATGAGAAAAGGGCCTAGCCAAAGTGCTTGAATATGATTTGATTGTGGGCCAAGCCGGATCGTGGTAATGTCTATATGATTATGTTTACATGTTGCATTTGATAATTGGGTTGATTTGTGGCTAACATGTGGGTGGATATCGGTGGTTTAATTACACACCGAGTCCGTGTGACTCACCCAATTCTTTATCCAACATCGCAGTGATTTGTGATTAATGGACCGGGTTGGAGTGGAGACAAAGGTGGCCATGCAAAAGCAGATTTTATGCAGTAGATGTTTTATTTGGTTTAATTATTTTATATCATCAGTAGTTTGGGTATTGATTTGATGTAATAAGGGCCCCTTTTGATTTAAAGTACTTTATTTATTATTGAAGTTTATACTATACTTAGAAATATTTTTACAAATGATTAATATCATACCAACTTATAATAAAGTTTTAATTCAAATCAAGCTTAGATGATTAAATAATTTTTAATGGACACATTTTCCAAAAGTTAACAAAATTTTCAAGTTTATTCTAAAGTCAAAGATTTTCCAACCGTTTTTCCGCAGTGACATACCAGATCCGGTCAGGGCTTGTGGGCCGGGTTTGGGGATGTTACAATCTATGTCCGGCACACTAGAAGATCCAACAACGGTTTGCTGTTCACTATTTGCTTCTTCTGAATTTGGAATATTGTGGACAATACTTAAATCTCGTAATCGTCTTCTAGGCATTTTTCTTGCAATACACATAAAATAGTTCAAAATTTTAGTAACAAATAACAACAATAATAGTACATTTAAAATAGCCAAATTATATAACATGACCAACATTAAAATTATAATATTACATATAAATAATAAATCGTAAAATCTTACTACATCATATTTCGTAAATATCTTCGTCCGCATCCTGACGAACCCATTGAAATTGCTGACTAGTACTAGGGATATTTTCATTTAAGTTTTGTTCTGGAAAAGGCAAAGTTTTTGATCTTTTGACTATGTCATCTCTACTTCCATTACCTATGTCAAACAAGTCTCTAGGGGTGTTCCGGAGTACAATGTACAACCCTCATCAGTTGGATCTTTTGAGTAAAAAACTTGTTTCACTTGAGAAGAAAATACATACGGCTCGTCCATCAATTGTTCTCCAGTGTGAATCAATCGAGAAAAATTCACCATTGTAAAACCATATTGATCATTTTTAATTCTGCGAGTCGTATTCACATCAGCCCAATCTCTCCGAAGTAAGATAACTTTCCATCTGCCATAATAATCCAACTCAATTATGTCTGTAAGAAGTCTGTAATACTCCACATTCCCCTCGACAGGATTATTGTCCTTAGCACTAGCATAACTTGTAATTGAAGAATTAACAACAATTTCACAATTTTGGGTTCTCCTCAATCTCTCGCGATACTTTGTATGAAATCTGAATCCGTTGATGAGGAAGGCACTATATCTTTTCACTATTCTATTTGGACCTTGTGATAGCCATTTAACTTCGTTATTTACTTCACTTTGACTCCAAACCTATTGAATCGAAAGTAAATTGAGTAATTATAAATGTTATGAGAAAACATTATTACTTGACAATGAAAACTTCAATTGCACACCGTTTGGCTTAACCATTCATGAAATGATTCTGTGAACAACTTATTAATTTCTCGTTGTTGTAATCTTTGAGACAGTGAACGAGCTCTCAATATTTGTTTGTACTCATTACGTTAAAAAAAAGGTTTCCTTTGTCAGAAGACAGACAAATTATAATTGATGAATGTTTATCAAATTCTAGAACTTACTTGCGTAATGGTTCCATTGACTCATGATGAAAAAGAATATATCGATGTGCTTGGACCCACAATCTATCATCTAATTCTACAATTTCGACTTTTTCGATTGATTCTCTGAAAATTTAAAATAAATAAGTTTCGGCCAAGTTATGACCTGTGAGCCCAGCATTTCTACTTGGTCTATTCATTCTTGTTTCAACATCTTCCAAATACCTTGAACAAAAAGTCATACATTCCTCTGCCAAGTAGCCTTCGGCAATTGATCCTTCTGGATAATGTTTATTGCGGCAGTAAGGCTTCAATTTGGATAGGAACCTAAACACAGTATAGAACATTATCAAAAGTTGCAACTAAAGGCATTTAGGTGAATGAAGGAATAATTTACAAATAAATTAAGACCTTTCAATGGGATACAGCCATCGATAGAAAACTGGTTACTTCATGAGGGAGACGAATCAATAAGTGCACTATAATTGTGAAGAAGGAAGGCGGAAAGATCTTCTCCAGATTGCATAAAGTCAGTGCAGCTCGATCTTGTAGTGTCTCAAGTTCTTGAACATCCAAAAATTTGCCACAAATGCCTTTCATTGTATTGGACAGTTCAATTACACAAGACGTCACCTTTTTTGACATACAACACCGCAATGCAACTTGCAGTAAGTCTTGCATCAAGATGTGATAGTCATGCGATTTTAAGCCATATAGTCTTCGATCTTTAAGACTCACACATCGAGATATATTTGATGCATACGCATCCGGGACTTTTATATCCTTCAACACCATACATAACACTTCTTTCCCCCTCTTCAACATTGAATAAATAGCAGGCGATAACCAATATTTCATATTCGGAAGTGATTGGGGGTGAAGCTCACGCCGAATTCCCATGTGGACTAAATCAAGTCGACTCTGAATATTGTCTTTCGATTTTCCATCGACATTCAAAATAGTCCCAATGATGTTCTCGCAGACATTTTTCTCAATGTGCATGACATCAAGATTATGGCGTAAAATCTGATGCTCTCAATAAGGTAACTAAAAAAAATACTTCTTTTTTTCCACAAATCTGCCTCATTAGGGTCATCCTCTTCATCAGATTCATCATCAGATTCATCCCTTGATCTTCTATTTCTTTGCGTGTTAGTCGGTTGATTCATCTTCCCATAAATGAAATTTATATCTTTCAATATGAACAATATTTCTGATCCACCGGTCTGCGAAGGAGCTTCTCCAAACTCTTCAGTACCGTCAAACTGAGTACTCTAAATTTTAAATCTATGATTTTTCGGTAACCACTGACGATGCCCCATGTAAGAGAACTTCTTCCCATTATATAACCATTGCGAACATGTCTATGCAGCACAACAAGGACAAGCATAGCATCCCTTGGTACTCCAACCAGATAAATTGGCGTACGCCGAGAAGTCATTAATAGTCCACATCAAAGCCGCACGTAAATTAAAGTTCTCATTTCTCAGCACATTGTATGTCTCAACACCAGCCCATAATTGTTTTAACTCTTCAGTAAGTGGCTGCAAATATATGTCAATATCATTCCCGGGCCCTTTCTTTCCAGGGATAATCATAGACAAGATAAAAGATGATTGTTTCATGCAAACCCATGGAGGTAAATTATAAGGAACAAGAACCACCGACCAAGTACTGTACGCAGTGCTCATGATTTTATAAGGGTTAAATCCATCAGCTGCTAGCCCTAGCCTCATGCTCCTAGGATCGCTTGCAAAGCTTGGAAATTTTGAGTCAAATGATTTCCAAGCTAAAGAATCCGCAGGATGCCTTAACAGTCCATCATCGGTTCGTCCATCACGGTGCCACGTCATTAACTCGGCTATCTTCGATGACATGAAAAGCCGTTGAATCCTTGGTATTAGCAAAAAATACCGCAAAATCTTAACTGGTTGCTTCCTTCACTGTGTATCCTGTTCATCCTCGTTACCATCCTCTATATTTCTATTAATCCAACGGGATTGACCACATACATGACAGCACTGTTGGTTTATCCGATCGCCCCAATACAACATGCAGTCATTTGGGCAACTATGAATTTTGTTGTAGCCAAGGCCCAAATCCTTTATCAGTTTCTTCATGTCTTTAGAAGATTGAAGGATTTTCATAAACGGGAACATTTCTTGCAGAAACTCTAACAGTATTGTTAATGAGTTTTCAGTCCATCCACCCAAACATTTCAAGTGAAAAAGACGAATACAGAAAGACAGTTTGGAAAATTTTGATCCCTCATACAGTTCTTCATTCATTTCACCAAGTAATGTGTAGAACCCCGCCGCTTCTTCATTTGGCTGTTCATCAGGTACACTTCTTCCCCCTTCGGTGAAAGTATTTCCATGAAAATTATAATCATCGGTTCCACCCAAATCAGGTGGAAATGACCCGAAACCATCGCTGCGCATATTAAAAGCATCCTGCAGCATGCCTTCCATGTTATCATCTCTAACATTCTGATTTTAAGCACTATGAGCATAACCCAGATTCATCGATGAAGATGCTCCACTAGATGTATACTCTCCATGAAAAATCTATTTTTTGTACCCCCGAACAAAGCCATCAACAACTAGATGTTCGTAGACAACTTCACGATAATGCCAATTGATATTGCAACACTTCTTACATGGGTAAAGAATCATATCCTCTTGGATTGCATTTTGAAATGCGAAATTCAGAAAAGTTTCTACTCCATTTCGATAGTCGTTGCTTACCCTTGACAATTTCATCCAAGTCCTATCCATTTCGTAGTTGTTGAAGTCTAAAGTTGACAATAAATTACACGGCTAAATTGTTAATTTATAATTTATGTAAGTAATGATATGATCATATATATAACCTAGTACTATGTAAGTTATGTAAATTATGTAAGTTATGAAGTTTGATCTTAAAATTAAGTAAGCTATGTATTCTTTAAAAAAAATTAAGTAAGTTATGTATTCTTTAAGATTCATCAGACGTGGCATTGTTACACCTAGGGAGGATTCATTATATCTAACAGTAAGATATAAGGCAACCTGTCAGGTTTCTAGCCTATATACTTTGAATATATTTTTTTTAAAAAGAATTTGATTTTTAAAACAAATTAAGTAAGTTATGTATTCCTTAAGATTCATCATACGTGGCATTGTTACACCTAGGGAGGATCCATTATATCTAACAGTGAGATATAAGACAACCCGTCAGGTTTCTGCCTATATACTTTGAATCTTTTTTTAAAAAAGAATTTGATTTTTAAAACAAATTAATTAAGTTATGTATTCTTTAATATTCATCATACGTGGCATTGTTACACCTAGGGAGGATCCATTATATCTAACAGTGAGATATAAGGCAACCCGTCAGGTTTCTAGCCTATATACTTTGAATCTTTTAAAAAAAAAAAAAGAATTTGATTTTTAAAACAAATTAAGTAAGTTATGTATTCTTTAAGATTCATCATACGTGACATTGTTACACCTAGGGAGGATCCATTATATCTAACAGATATAAGGCAACCCGTCAGGTTTCTAGCCCATATACTTTGAATATTTAAAATGTTGGTATCAAATTATAAACCAATGTTTTTTTCATAAAATATCAGAAGCTTAATCACTATCAAAATATTTATGGATCATAATTTTTTTGTTATCGTAATTGATTTTTATATTAAAAAGAAACCTAAGAAAATTATCTAAAATGCTTAACATCACATTTTATAATATATTGCTTAACATCATAAACCCAAACTGGATTATGAGTTGTTAAATTTATTGCTTGAGTACAAGTTGAAATAATATAATAAACAACAAATTTTCCAAAACCATCATGTTATAATAAACAGCATATATACCAACCAAGCAGGATAGTAAACAATAATTTGGACAGCAATTTGGATAGGCATTTTTGAAGATTCATCATACGTGGCATTGTTACACCTGGGGAGGATCCATTATATCTCTAGTATAAAGATATAAGGCAACTCGTTAGGTTTCCAAACCTATATACTTTGAAATTTTTTTTGGACAAGAAGATAACAAACAAAGATATATACCAACCAAGCGGGATAATAAACAACATATGAATTACCAACAAATCCAATCCAATAGCATATATACCGTTAAGTTATTACCAACAAATCAAATCTAACGATTTGCGGGAAGCGGAAGCAAGAATCGAAATACAAACAACATATGAATGAACAAGTGCTATTGATTAATAATGCTATTTACTAAAACTAATACTCACATTATTTGGTGAAAGAAAAATAGTCAATTCAAGAGTCGAACTAAGTCCTCTTCAATTCTACTCACTTGCAAAGTACGGATACCTTTCTCAATACAAATCAGAACAAATACATATGAAATTTATTAAAACAAAAGTCTATTCACATACATTATTAAACACTAATATGAAATTTTATACAAATATATGTATATGTATTACACGTATATTCAAATTAGTATTCTTATTTTATATCACTTTTTTAAAATACCTATTACTTTTATTATACATACACATATGTATATTGTGTTCATGTCCTTTACAATAATCTATATATAGTCCAACTATTAATAAACACATAAATTTAGAATGCCGATTGCTAACTAATTTGTCGCTTATAATTTTCTAAACTAAAAATTGTAATGTTAATTTAGGAGGAAAGTATAATTGTATTACCTACTTAGACTAATTTTCAAGTTTCATAAAATATAATTACCAAATTCAATTAATTTTAAGTAAAATAAAGAGAGAAAATTACAGCAATTTGAATACCTCAATTAACAACATATTTAGACCTCAATTACAGCAATAAAACATCTCAATTTCCAACAAATAAACAATTCCAATTACATTACCTGAACAGGGCTTCAACAATTTAAAAAAGGAACCCACAATTAAAATGGCCAAAACTGTTACTTAGTTTTTCGAAAATACATTTAAAAAAAATCACAAAGCCATGTTAAATATTCATTTAATATTAATCATGTTAAAATTTTAGGATATTAATAATTGAAAATTCATAAGCCTTTACATACAGTTCAAAAAATGCATCAACTATTTGAAAATCATAGATAAATATACTATAATACTAATAGCATCAGTAAAGTAATGTAGCAATCAGAAGAAATAAACACAGCGTCGAAAAACCAATTGAACAGGAATATCATGCCTATTGTAAAGGTTGAGCAAAAGTTTAATTCAATTTTTTCAATATAACTGCTTCAGTATGCAGAAAACCAATTGAACAGGAATAAAAGAACTTATTTTTTAATAAAATCCTTCAATTTATTGAGAAACGTACAGCACAGGATATCCGCAAGCGAGCAAACACAGTACGCAATCTAAAAGATAGGTTGTTTCTTTCCTGGTTCACGAATGAAGCCAATTTCAGCACAGAAGCCCTGGTTGTAGCCTGTTTAAAGAAGTTGTTCAACAGCAGTCAGTCCATAATAATTCTTGTAATAATAACTATACTACAAGAATGAACTATCTTCAAGGATATCTCAACACCTTACACCAAGCAATACAGACACTTTATATAAGTACTTAAAATTTGATCCATGAATTTTAAATATGTTTAATATTTAACCTAAAGTAGCATTTAACATCAAAATTTCATAATCTAATTAATACGAAAATGATACTTTAAAAACTCATAATAAAATCAACATAACACTCCCTCAAACCAATGTCCCTTTCATGTGAATTGGTTGTCTATTTATAGGCTTAAAGTTTTTCATTATCGTAACTGGAGAAGTTATTAAAACACTAAAAATGGATTCTGAGAAACAAGTTGTGAGAATCTGAGAAAAAAACAACTAATGACAAACTCAGTCTCATTAAAGAAAAAAAGCATCCGTTAAGAGACCAAACCTTTAAGTCTGAAAACCAACAGAAAACAAGGGTTATTTTACTTTTATTCACAAACTAATAAGGTAAATCTAAATCGTAGGTGATTAAATATTTTTTCAATTTAAAAGGGTAAAAAATTAAAATTTAGATCTTCGATAAAATATAGCACCTAAAAACGAACATTATATTCAATTTTTAATTAAAAATGAAAGAAACAACTATAAAACACTGAGTTAACTGTTGAATGAGCCTTGTGAAAATAATGGATATTGGAGAGTGCACAGGCCACCTCTTCGACTCTTTCGATGGCAAACAATCATCTGTTCTAGCAAGTGGGGGATCTAAGCTAGCCACTCATTTCCCACATGCAGCATACGATCAAACAGAAAAAGTTAAAACCTCCGTTTATGTTATTAACATTAATCAGTATTAGTTATGAAAATATAGAAAAAAAATCAGATTACAATTCGACAGTACTAGAAATCCATGCCCAGAAGCAAATAAATAAAATTTGGGGGAAGTAATCAAATTGCTAAAAAACAAGAAATAAATACCTGATGGGGGAAATAATCGATTTGGGGAAGTATTTGGGGAAGTATTGCTAAAAAATATAAATAAACAATGAATAGGACAATGATAAATTAAAAGGTCTAAAATGGTGTGAAATCATTTTTCAATAGTTCAATGTGTTTGATACTTACCAGGTAATTACAACTTTTTGTCAATCCATTAGAACTTAAGCTTCAGTTACAATATAAAACCTGCAAAGGAGGCAGTTGAATTAGAATGAAAGCTTATATTGGATAAACGTCAAAAGAACAAACAATAGTTTCAAGAGCAGTACATTAATATAGCAAGGCATTTTCAGTAACCCAAGAAGAGGTGCTATGTCGGGATGCCGGAGGCCTCCCGGGATACATAGTCTTATCAAATAACAACAGATACAAAAATGGGCAAGAGAAACTTACCAGGATGGTTATGTACAACATTCATCATTACCCTATCCTGCTAAACAAAAACTGAGATTCACCCAACAATTTCAATCACCATTTTGCAAAGGCACAAGGAAAATGGGAGAGAAAACGATGATCTTACAAGTACTTCCCTAGACTCGACAAATATGAATTAAGGGATGCCTGGATATTTGATAAATCATAAGGCTATGAAGCAATATAGACCTAACAAGTTTAGACTCGATATGATTAAACAACAAACACCAACCCGATACAAATAAACAAACATGCAAAAATGTATATAATACGAATTATTAACGCAACTATGACACATGAAAATACACAAACACGATACAAACACATGAATTGCCGAGTCTAAGGCTATGCAAATTGCAATGCAAGTATCTCAAACAATAGAAAATAGATCGAAAATGACATTCGAAGACATTATTAATAGCAATCAGTTATAGACTGTCACGGACATTACAACAACAACAACATCAGCTTTAACAAGCATACATACGAACAAGTAGTTTTATCCAATATTTTTCAATCGGATGAACAAAACAAGCATATTTACCAACTGAACAAAGAGCAGAACAAAGCCATCCAAAGTTTCAAACAAACAAATGTACATCAAGGAGGGAAAAAAAAAAAAGCAAACTGGGAAACAAAGAGTTTAAAAATAAAAAATAAAATTGTAGAACAAACTAAACTTAAACATACAAGCAACAAAATGTTTGAATGAAATAATTACCACACCAAGTTTCCGACACTTGACCTTCTCGATTCAGCCTCGAGTTGATATTACTCAAAAACAAAAATCAATTCTTTATACTAAAGATAACTATATCATCCGGTTTAAATTTGTTATCAAGCAAAAAAACCTCATTTCCAGATGAAAAAGGAAAACTGAAAAGGGGGAAAGACAAAATTAGTAATGAAACACCCCAAACCTGGCCCACGAGCCTTGACCGGATCTGGTATGTTCCCCGGTGTAAACCGTTTCAAATTCTTTTGTTACTTAGGAAAAACTTGTGTGTTTTGAAAGAAAGATTGTTTTGGGTTGGGCTAGAGTTGAAAACAAGTTTATTTCATTATTAAAATCCTTTACTTTAGGTGACAAAACGTTTGGGCTTTGTTTTAAAATAATTTTACTTAATCTTTTAATAAATAAAAGTTTGTAAACGTAATAAATGAAGGTAAAGTAAAGTAGTTCTACTATGGCCTTATTACATCAAATAATTCCCAAAATTTAAATTCAAAATACTTAAATAAAAATAAATGAACTTCTTGTTGTGCATAGCCATCCCTAAGCATCTGCCGGCCCGGTCCATCACTGGTCGTCACCTGAAAAGTAATCCCACAAGGGGTGAGTCAAACAGACTCAATGTGTAACCAACACTAAAATTTAACAATTCAGGCATACATTATCATACATGTTCATAAACAAATAAAAAAAATAATGATGCAACCCGAACCCAAACCTAGATAGCCATCCGCTACACGTCCCCCGTACCAACCTGCACACCGTGGGGACTACTAAGTCAACCCTCCATCCGCCACACACCATCGAAGGCACTCGCTGCAGTCGACGTGCTCATCGCCCTTATAAAATTCGTGGTCTTAGGTCACCACATTCAGATATCGTGGTCTTAGGTGACCACATTCAGATATCGTGGTCTTAGGTCACCACATTCACTTCCCCTTTTCATATAGCCCATATGCCCCATATCATACATATCATGCATTAACATGCCAAATTCTTATTTCACATTTTTATAATGTCATATATGTGTCGTAACAAATATTTAACATAATCCTAGTAGGAGTAGGAAACATACCTGAGTACTTTGCACCTTAACATGGTACCTTAGCCATATTCACATTCTTATACACATTCTTATATTAAACATTGCCATAAAACTTATTAAGAAATAGTGTGGGGTACACACCTGATTCGCTTAACAATTCACTGAAATCCAAAAAATCCGATCTAAAGCCTTAGATCTCAAGTCCTACATTCGGCCAACCTTAATATGTTAGCATAAAGCCTATTCGGCTATAAAACAAAATCCTAGTAGGATTTGTACACTTAAAACCTACCTTGTTGCGATTGGGACACCAACCAATCCCGAAATCTTTGCTTTATTCCTCCTTGTATTCGGCCAGGCATTAAATCAATTAACATGGTTAGTTTTCGGCTTTTGAATATTTAAAGAACAGATCTAAATACTAATCTAGGCTTTAGCCGAATATACATAGGTGCTTACCTTCCAAATCTTAAATCCCAAATTGGATCCTTGCTTCCTTAATGCTGTCGAAATTCCTATAACCATATGTTAGATTTAATCTAACCTTAAAACATAAAACATGGCCTTTGGCCGAATATACATATGTCTTACCTTAGATCCTTGTAATCCCGAAAGATACCTTCTTGTAGTTGACAATTCTTAAATACCGAATACACCCTTCCATAATTCGGCCAAAATCAATAATAGAGATTAGTCCCTAAATTTTCGATAGGTCTAAAATATAAAAGAATTGAAACCAATTTTGGATCTTACCCTTTTAAGAAATCGGCAGCACCCTTGTTAAAAGCCACTTAAAGAATCGGCCTTGATCACTAGATGATAAGGTTTCGGCTTTTGGGATTTAATGGAGAAGTCGGCTAGGGGTTTTCTTGGGGTATTCGGTTTCCACAAAAAAAAATAAAGAAAAGAAGACTTGAGAATTTTGGCAATGGTGGACTATAGATTCGACTTAACAAATGAAAGAGAAGAGAAGAGAGGAGAGCACTAAGAAATTTGGCAGAGAGAAGAGGAGGAAAAAAAAATTGTTGAGTAGCCCTTTTTTTCCCTCTTAGCCGAAATTACTACTCAGAATCCCTTACTTGGCCACCACTCTTCTATTTTGATAACTTTATCTTTTGAATTATCACTTTATTAAAAGAAATAATCCAACAATTATCTCCTAAAATAATGATAAATAAATCTATTATTTATCTCCTATTTAGACGAATTTAAAGAGAATAAAACTCTCCCTTGGGTTCCTTAGTGCCGCCCACTTCCACGCTCTTTGTAGCAAAAATAAAACTCATTTATTTGCTCCCCAAGTGACTCAAACCTAGGCCCAATACCCTTGTATGTGGCGTCACCTACCTAGGCTCAAGTGATATCTTGAGCCACTTTTCCAAGCTTGCACTGTGTCAAATTCCTCCTATTAATTTTCTTAAGGCCACCTTGCCTTATTTTCCTCTTTTAAACTTAACATTTCCATACATTTCCGTGTTTCCAAAATGTTCACTTTCCTCTTTTAACTTAAGTTTCCAAAATGTTCACTTTCCTCTTTTAACTTAACATTTCCAAGTTTCCAAAATGTTCACTTTCCTCTTTTTGAAACTTAACATTTCTAAATCATTTCTTACATTTCCAAGTTTCCAAAAATGTTCATAATACATTCATAACTCATAAGACATGCCATTTCGTATAATCAAAATAAATGCATAGGCCCATTTTTAGGATGTTACAGTTCTACCCTCCTTAAAATAATTTCGTCCTCGAAATTACTTACTAACGAACAATCGTACAATCTAACTACGCTATTGCTACGCACTCTGATCTTAATAAAACTAACACATTTCTTATGCATAATTCCAAAGTTCACATCCAAGGTTTCATACCATTCACTAGAAATACAAGAATGAACTAGCTCTATAATAAACAAGGCAAAAAAGGCATTCTGGAAATAAGAAACTTACCCGTTGTCACATCTGGCACATCACTCTCCTCGCGACGGCCGACTGCATAAACCAATCTTGGCTGCCTTGCATCTGAACCTTCAGCACCTCCGCTTGGTGCTCCACGACCATGGCCGAAACCATTTCCTCCATGGTTTAGACCACGACCTCGCTGAGGCTGCTGTCCACCTCTACCAGCCTGATTAACATTCTGAGTTACCGGTCAATTCTCATTCGATCTCATCGGACAATCCTTAATCATATGGTCCTTTGATCCACACTTAAAACATCCTTCCGTCTTTTTCCAACATTCACCTAAGTGATTCTTCCCACACTGTTCACAAGTAGGGCACTGCCCTCCAGTAGCAGCTTGCTGATCTCGCAGCCCTTCAACTTTAGGCCTCTTTGGCTCATTTCTCGACGATCCTGACAACCAATAACCCCTCTTGGGTCTATTCCTATCAAAGCTCTGCTTAACCGAGTCCTTGATTCCCTCGGCTACCTTAGCCTTTTCTACCAACGCGAAAAACTCCCGCTCCTGATGTGGAGCTATCAATAACCTTAGATCATCCCTTAAACCGTCTTTGAATCGAACACACCACTCATGCTCCGTTGCTACTACTCCTCGAACATATCGGCTCAACCTCAGGAATTCAGCTTCATATTCTGCAACGGACTTGTTCCCTTGAACCAGCCCTAGAAAAGCCTTCCTTTGTGCATCAATATAATGAGTGCCCACATACTTCTTCTGGTATGCTGCCTTAGCATACTCCCATGTGAGTTCCTCCGTTGTGGCACTATCCCGAATTGTTAACCACCATTGGTACGCTTCATCGCGTAGCAGCGCCACCATTCCTTTCAACTTCTCCTCAGGGGTTAGATCGAGCTCATCCATAATGAGCTCGGTCGCCTCAACCAAGATTCAATTTGATCTTTGGGAGCCACACCAGATACTCCACGGAGCAGATTCGGCTCGTTGGCTCGAGTCGCCGGTACAAATTTTCAAGCTCCGATTTCCACTAGCGCCACCACCATCTTGCAAAGATAGCTGCGATATAAAGATCATCCCGTCAGAGCGAGCTTGCTCGACGACAACCGGTGGGAGTGGTGGTGGTGGTGGTAACTCATTGTCAGACCCTTGACCCGATCTAGCGGGTATGACACAGTCATTCTTCCTCTACCGCGTCCATGACGGCCGCGTCCTCTAGAACTCATATTTAACGATGCGTTTTAATCTGTTTAAGAAATTTTTATGAATTAGTTTTTATTTCACTGATTAACCGCGAAGAAGTTTTATGAAAAGAATTTTAGGAGTGGTTCCTTCGTATTCATACATGCACACAGTCTTTACATTCATACATCCATCAAACAATTATGAACTTTCGTTCATTCAGAGAAATGTTGTAGTTTTCATTGTTGTTGTTTTTCCACTACCCAGGGGTATTTTCGTAATTTGCCCTACAGGGGTATTTTCGTAATTTGTCAAAATAAGGTTCCTTGGTGATTTTGTCAATAAGGGTATTCTGAAAATTTTGCATTCCCGGGGGTATTTTGGAAAATTTTAAAATCCGAGGGTATTTTGGTAATTAACCCGGGTAAATTTGTAAATCTTAATAAATCAAGGATATTTTGGAATTTACAAAACTTGATGGTTGTTTTTGAGAATTTGTTTTCCAAATCAGTGTTTGTTGTAGAAATTTTTGAAAATCAGAGGTCGTTCTGGTAATTTTTTAATTTAGGGGTATTTCAATAATTTACCGAGTAGGGGTAATTTCGTATTTTTTTTAAAATCAGGGTATTTTGTCATTTTGGAAAATTAGGGTTTTTGAACATTTTATAACGTAATGAAATTTTGATAGGAACTGTGGGTATTTAAAAATTTCACAAACCAAGGGCATTTTTGTAATTTTACCACTAGGGGTATTTTTATAAATTTGTAAATCAGAAATATTTCAGGAAAATTTATCAAAATAGTCTTTTTAAATCAAGAGGGTAACTTAGAAATTTTAAAACTAGGGTTTCCATAAAAATACGGCTAGTCCCTTTCGGGTTTTAGTTAGGGGTTTAGCCCATGATTTAAGTCCTCTTGGTTAGGGTGAACCGAGGCTACGCACCAGGTAGGATTCGAGTGGAGAGGAGGTGAGTCACGCGGACTGCTTAAATACCAAGCTCCCACCGAAACCAATCCTAGACATGCGCACCATGGTTGCCACACCTAACTCGGCGACTTAACCACAGGTTTGTTTAGTTAGGCATTTAAATCTTATGTTTTTGTTGGGGGTATACTAGCCCTAGGGTTCAAGTACTAAATCTCTATTCTACGTTCCCTTTCTATCCTTCTACAAATCATAATATAAATCACACAAACGATCGGAGTACTTACCTAGTGGACTTCGGGTCGGAGACTTAGTGGGCCATGCGAGAAAATCTTGCTTAATTCACAAAAATTCTTTTTGGGCTTAACTTTGAAAACGTTTTGGCCTTAAACCCAAGGCCGAGAGTTTAAAACTGGGCTCTGATACCAAATTGAAACACCCCAAACCCGGTCCATGAGCCTTGACCGGATCTGGTATGTTCCCCGGTGTAAACCGTTTCAAATTCTTTTGTTACTTAAGAAAAACTTGTGTGTTTTGAAAGAAAGATTGTTTTGGGTTAGGCTTGAGTTGAAAACAAGTTTATTTCATTATTAAAATCCTTTACTTTAGGTGACAAAACGTTTGGGCTTTGCTTTAAAATAATTTTACTTAATCTTTTAATAAATAAAAGTTTGTAAACGTAATAAATGAAGGCAAAGTAAAGTAGTTTTACTATAGCCTTATTACATCAAATAATTCCCAAAATTTAAATTCAAAATACTTAAAATAAAATAGTCCAAATAAAAATAAATGAACCTCTTGCTGTGCATGGCCATCCCTAAGCATCTGCCGGCCTGGTCCATCACTGGTCGTCACATGAAAAGTAATCCCACAAGGGGTGAGTCAAACAGACTCAATGTGTAACCAACACTAAAATTTAACAATTAAGGCATACATTATCATACATGTTCATAAACAAATAAAAAAAAATAATGATGCAACCCGAACCCAAACCTAGATAGCCATCCGCTACACGTCCCCCGTACCAACCTGCACACCGTGGGGACTACTAAGTCAACCCTCCATCCGCTACACACCATCAAGGCGATCGGCTGCAATGACGTGCTCATCACCCTTATAAAATTCGTGGTCTTAGGTCACCACATTCAGATATCGTGGTCTTAGGTCACCACATTCAGATACCGTGGTCTTAGGTCACCACATTCAGTTATCGTGGTCTTAGGTCACCACATTCAGATATCGTGGTCTTAGGTCACCACATTTACTTCCCTTTTTTCATATAACCCATATGCCCCATATCATACATATCATGCATTAACATGCCAAATTCTTATTTCACATTCTTATAATGTCATATATGTGTCGTAACAAATATTTAACATAATCCTAGTAGGAGTAGGAAACGTACCTGAGTACTTTGTACCTTAACATGGTGCCTTAGCCATATTTACATTCTTATACACATACTTATATTAAACATTGCCATAAAACTTATTAAGAAATAGTGTGGGGTACACACCTGATTCGCTTAACAATTCACTGAAATCCCAAAAATTTGATCTAAAGCCTTAGATCTCAAGTCCTACATTCGGCCAACCTTAATATGTTAGCATAAAGCCTATTCAGCTATAAAATAAAATCCTAGTAGGATTTGTACACTTAAAACCTACCTTGTTGCCGATTGGGATACCAACCAATCCCGAAATCTTTGCTTTATCCCTCCTTGTATTCGGCCAGGCATTGAATCAATTAACTTGGTTAGTTTTCGACTTTTGAATAATTAAAGAACAGATCTAAATACTAATCTAGGCTTTAACCGAATATGCATAGGTGCTTACCTTCCAAATCTTAAATCCCGAATTGGATCCTTACTTCCTTAATGCTGTCGAAATTCCTATAACCATATGTTAGATTTAATCTAACCTTAAAACATAAAACATGGCCTTTGGCCGAATATACATATGTCTTACCTTAGATCCTTGCAATCCCGAAAGATACCTTCTTGTAGTTGACAATTCTTAAATACCGAATACACCCTTCTATAATTCGGCCAAAATCAATAATAGAGATTAGTCCCTAAATTTTTGATAGGTCTAAAATATAAAAGAATTGAAACCAATTTTGGATCTTGCCCTTTTAAGAAATCGGTAGCACCCTTGTTAAAAGCCCCTTAAAGAATCGGCCTTGATGACTAGATGATAAGGTTTCTGCTTTTGGGATTTAATGGAGAAGTCGGCTAGGGGTTCTCTTGGGGTATTCGATTTCCACAAAAAAAAGAAAGAAAAGAAGACTTGAGAATTTTGGCAATGGTGGACTATAGATTCGGCTTAACAAATGAAAGAGAAGAGAAAAGAGGAGAGCACTAAGAAATTCGGCAGAGAGAAGAGGAGGAAAAAAAATTGTTGAGTAGCCCCTTTTTTTTCCCTCTTAGCCGAAATTACTACTCAGAATCCCTTACTTGGCCACCACTCTTCTATTTTGATAACTTTATCCTTTAAATTATCACTTTATTAAAAGAATTAATCCAACAATTATCTCCTAAAAATAATGATAAATAAATCTATTATTTATCTCCTATTTAGACGAATTTAAAGAGAATAAAACTCTTCCTTGGGTTCCTTAGTCTGTCCACTTCCACGCTCTTTGTAGCAAAAATAAAACTCCTTTATTTGCTCCCCAAGTGACTCGAACCTAGGCCCAATACCCTTGTATGTGGCGTCACCTACCTGGGCCTCAAGTGATATCTTCAGGCTACTTTTCCAAGCCTATTTGTGTGTCAAATTCGTCTTATTAATTTTCTTAAGGCCATCTTGCCTTAGTTTCCTCTTTTTAAACTTAACATTTCCATACATTTCCAGGTTTCCAAAATGTTCACTTTCCTCTTTTAACTTAAGTTTCCAAAATGTTCACTTTCCTCTTTTAACTTAACATTTCCAAGTTTCCAAAATGTTCACTTTCCTCTTTTTGAAACTTAACATTTCTAAATCATTTCTTACATTTCCAAGTTTCCAAAAATGTTCATAATACATTCATAACTCATAAGACATGCCATTTTGTATAATCAAAAGAAATGCATAGGCCCATTTTTAGGATGTTACAGTTCTACCCTCCTTAAAATAATTTCGTCCTCAAAATTACTTACTAACGAACAATCGTACAATCTAACTACGCTATTGCTGCGCACTCTGATCTTAATAAAACTAACACATTTCTTATGCACAATTCCAAAGTTCACATCCAAGGTTTCATACCATTCACTAGCAATATAAGAACGAACTAGCTCTATAATAAACAAGGCAATAAAGGCATTCCAGAAATAAGAAATTGACCCGTTGTCACATCTGGCATATCACTCTCCTCGCGACGGCCAACTGCATAAGCCAATCTTGGCTGCCTTGCATCTGAACCTTCAGCACCTCCGCTTGGTGCTCCACGACCACGGCCGAAACCATTTCCTCCATGGTTTGGACCACGACCTCGCTGAGGCTGCTGTCCACCTCTACCAGCCTGATTAACATTCTGAGTTACCGGTCGATTCTCATCCGATCTCATTAGACAATCCTTAATCATATGGTCCTTTGATCCACACTTAAAACATCCTCCCGTCTTTTTCCAACATTCACCTAAGTGATTCTTCCCACACTGTTCACAAGTAGGGTACTGCCCTCTAGTAGCAGCTTGCTAATCTCGCAGCCCTTTAACTCTAGGCCTCTTTTGCTCATTTCCCGATGATCCTGACGACCCATGACCCCTCTTGGGTCTATTCTTATCAGAGCTCTGCTTAACCAAGTCCTTGATTCCCTCGGCTACCTTAGCCTTTTCTACCAACGTGGAAAACTCCCGCTCCTGATGTGGAGCTATCAATAACCTTAGATCATCCCTTAAACCGTCTTCGAACTGAACACACCGCTCATGCTTCGTTGCTACTACTCCTCGAGCATATCGGCTCAACCTCAGGAATTCAGCTTCATATTCTGCAACGGACTTGTTCCCTTGAACCAGCCCCAGAAAAGCCTTCCTTTGCGCATCAATATAATGAGTGCCACATACTTCTTCTGGTATGCTGCCTTAGCATACTCCCATGTGAGTTCCTCCACTGTGGCACCATCCCGAACTGTTAACCACCATTGGTACGCTTCATCGCGTAGTAGCGCCACCATTCCTTTCACCTTCTCCTTAGGGGTTAGATTGAGCTCATCCATAATGAGCTCGGTCGCTTCCAACTAGTATTCAGCTGTACTGGGAGCCACACCAGATACTCCACGGAACACTTCGGCTCTATTGGCTCGGAGTCGCTCGGGTACAGATTTTTAAGCTCCCGTATTTCCACTCGCGCCAGCCACCATTTTAAGAACTCACAGCATAGACTGCGATACAGCATCATCCCCCGTCTGAGCTTGCTGCTCGACACCGACAGCTGGGAGTGGTGGTGGCGGTGGTAACTCATTGTCAGACCCTTGACCCGATCTAACGGGTCTGACACAGTCATTCTTCCTCTACCGCGTCCATAACGACCGCGTCCTCTAGAACTCATATCTAACGATGCATTTTAATCTGTTTAAGAAATTTTTATGAATTAGTTTTTATTTCACTGATTAACCGCGAAGAAGCTTTATGAAAATAATTTTAGGAGTGGTTCCTTCGTATTCATACATGCACACAGTCTTTACATTCATACATCCATCAAACAATTATGAACTTTCATTCATTCAGAGAAATGTTGTAGTTTTCATTGTTGTTGTTTTTCCACTACCTAGGGGTATTTTCGTAATTTACCCTACAGGGGTATTTTCGTAATTTGTCAAAATAAGGTTCCTTGGTGATTTTGTCAATAATGGTATTCTGAAAATTTTGCATTCCCGAGGGTATTTTGGAAAATTTTGAAATCTGAGGTTATTTTGGTAATTAACCCGGGTGAATTTGTAAATCTTAATAAATCAAGGATATTTTGGAATTTACAAAACTTGAGGGTTGTTTTTGAGAATTTGTTTTCCAAATCAGTGTTTGTTGCAGAAATTTTTGAAAATCAGAGGTCGTTTTGGTAATTTTGTAATTCAGGGGTATTTCGGTAATTTGCAGAGTAGGGGCAATTTCATAATTTTTTCTTAAAACAGGGTATTTTGTCATTTTGGCAAATTAGGGTTTTTGAACATTTTATAACGTAATGAAATTTTGATAGGAACTACAGGTATTTTAAAAATTTCACAAACCAAGGGCATTTTTATAATTTTACCACTAGGGGTATTTTTGTAAATTTGTAAATCAAAAATATTTCAGGAAAATTTATAAAAATAGTCTTTTTAAATCAAGAGGGTAACTTAGAAATTTTAAAACTAGGGTTTCCATAAAAAAACGGCTAGTCCCTTTTGGGTTTTAGTTAGGGGTTTAGCCTGTGATTTAAGTCCTCTTGGTTAGGGTGAACCGAGGCTACGCACCAGGTAGGATTCGAGTGGAGAGGAGGTGAGTCACGCAGACTGCTTAAATACCAAGCTCCCACCAAAACCAATCCTAGACATGCGCACCATGGTTGCCACACCCTAACTCGGTGACTTAACCACAAGTTTGTTTAGTTAGGCATTTAAATCTTATGTTTTTGTTGGGGTATACTAGCCCTAGGGTTCAAGTACTAAATCTCTATTCTACGTTCCCTTTCTACCCTTCTACAAATCATAATATAAATCACACAAAAGATCGGAGTACTTACCTGGTGGACTTCGGGTCGGAGACTTAGTGGGCCATGCCAGAAAATCTTGCTTAATTCACAAAAATTCTTTTTGGGCTTAACTTTGAAAACATTTTGGGCCTTAAACCCAAGGCCGAGAGTTTAAAATTGGGCTCTGATACCAAATTGAAACACCCCAAACCCGACCCACGAGCCTTGACCGGATCTGGTATGTTCCCCGGTGTAAACCGTTTCAAATTCTTTTGTTACTTAGGAAAAACTTGTGTGTTTTGAAAGAAAGATTGTTTTGGGTTAGGCTTGAGTTGAAAAAAAGTTTATTTCATTATTAAAATCCTTTACTTTAGGTGACAAAACGTTTGGGCTTTGTTTTAAAATAATTTTACTTAATCTTTTAATAAATAAAAGTTTGTAAACGTAATAAATGAAGGCAAAGTAAAGTAGTTCTACTATGGCCTTATTACATCAAATAATTCCCAAAATTTAAATTCAAAATACTTAAAATAAAATAGTCCAAATAAAAATAAATGAACTTCTTGCTGTGCATGGCCATCCCTAAGCATCTGCCGGCCCGGTCCATCACTGGTCGTCACTTGAAAAGTAATCCCACAAGGGGTGAGTCAAACAGACTCAATGTGTAACCAACACTAAAATTTAACAATTCAGGCATACATTATCATACATGTTCATAAACAAATAAAAAAATAATGATGCAACCCGAACCCAAACCTAGATAGCCATCCGCTACACATCCCCCGTACCAACTTGCACACCGTGGGGACTACTAAGTCAACCCTCCATCCGCTATACACCATCGAAGGCAGTCGCTGCAGTCGACGTGCTCATCACCCTTTTAAAATTTGTGGTCTTAGGTCACCACATTCAGATATCGTGGTCTTAGGTCACCACATTCAGATATCGTGGTCTTAGGTCACCACATTCAGTTATCGTGGTCTTAGGTCACCACATTCAGATATCGTGGTCTTAGGTCACCACATTCACTTCCCCTTTTCATATAACCCATATGCCCCATATCATACATATCATGCATTAACATGCCAAATTCTTATTTCACATTCTTATAATGTCATATATGTGTCGTAACAAATATTTAACATAATCCTAGTAGGAGTAGGAAACGTACCTGAGTACTTTGTACCTTAACATGGTACCTTAGCCATATTCACATTCTTATACTCATACTTATATTAAACATTGCCATAAAACTTATTAAGAAATAGTGTGGGGTACACACCTGATTCGCTTAACAATTCACTGAAATCCCAAAAATCCGATCTAAAGCCTTAGATCTTAAGTCCTACATTCAGCCAACCTTAATATGTTAGCATAAAGCCTATTCGGCTATAAAACAAAATCCTAGTAGGATTTGTACACTTAAAACCTACCTTGTTGCCGATTGGGACAACAACCAATCCCGAAATCTTTGCTTTATTCCTCCTTGTATTCGGCCAGGCATTGAATCAATTAACTTGGTTAGTTTTTGGCTTTTGAATATTTAAAGAATAGATCTAAATACTAATCTAGGCTTTAGCCGAATATACGTAGGTGCTTACCTTCCAAATCTTAAATCCCGAATTGGATCCTTGCTTCCTTAATGCTGTCGAAATTCCTATAACCATATGTTAGATTTAATCTAACCTTAAAGCATAAAACATGGCCTTTGGCCGAACATACATATGTCTTACCTTAGATCCTTGTAATCCCGAAAGATACCTTCTTGTAGTTGACAATTCTTAAATCCCGAATACACCCTTCCATAATTCGGCCAAAATCAATAATAGAGATTAGTCCCTAAATTTTCGATAGGTCTAAAATATAAAAGAATTGAAACCAATTTTGGATCTTACCCTTTTAAGAAATCGGCAGCACCCTTGTTAAAAGCCCCTTAAAGAATCGGCCTTGATGACTAGATGATAAGGTTTTGGCTTTTGGAATTTAATAGAGAAGTCGGCTAGGGGTTCTCTTAGGGTATTCGATTTCCACAAAAAAAATAAAGAAAAGAAGACTTGAGAATTTTGGCAATGGTGGACTATAGATTCGGCTTAACAAATGAAAGAGAAGAGAAGAGAGGAGAGCACTAAGAAATTCGGCAGAGAGGAGAGGAGGAAAAAAAAATTGTTGAGTAGCCTTTTTTTTCCCTCTTAGCCGAAATTACTACTCAGAATCCCTTACTTGGCCACCACTCTTCTATTTTGATAACTTTATCCTTTGAATTATCACTATATTAAAAGAATTAATCCAACAATTATCTCCTAAAAATAATGATAAATAAATCTATTATTTATCTCCTATTTAGACGAAATTTAAAGAGAATAAAACTCTTCCCTTGGGTTCCTTAGTGCCGTCCACTTCCCTGCTCTTTGTAGCAAAAATAAAACTCCTTTATTTGCTCCCCAAGTGACTCGAACCTAGGCCCAATACCCTTGTATGTGGCGTCACCTACCTGGGCCTCAAGTGATATCTTCAGGCCACTTTTCCAAGCCTGTTTGTGTGTCAAATTCGTCCTATTAATTTTCTTAAGGCCACCTTGCCTTAGTTTCCTCTTTTTAAACTTAACATTTCCATACATTTCCAGGTTTCCAAAATGTTCACTTTCCTCTTTTAACTTAAGTTTCCAAAATGTTCACTTTCTTCTTTTAACTTAAGTTTCCAAAATGTTCACTTTCCTCTTTTAACTTAACATTTCCAAGTTTCCAAAATCTTCACTTTCCTCTTTTTGAAACTTAACATTTCTAAATCATTTCTTACATTTCCAAGTTTCCAAAAATGTTCATAATACATTCATAACTCATAAGACATGTCATTTCGTATAATCAAAAGAAATGCATAGGCCCATTTTCAGGAAGTTACAAGTAAATACCTTGAACACATCAAACTCAGGAGTCACCTGTCAAATCTTCCTTCACAGTGAAGAATAATCTTCTGAAAAATAAAAGATCTTTAGCTTCTTTATTTTTCTTATTCATTGTGCTGGAAATAAATATAAAAAAGGAAAAACACTTACAGCCGAATAATCTGAAAGTAGTGGATGGATAAAGCAACAAGTTGATAAAATAATGGTTTCAATTAGGGATTTGGATCACAAATAGATTGGAAGTTTGGGAATTCGAGAGAAATAACTTAGGGATATTTAGGGGAAACTGAGATGGGAAATTGGGGGAATGAAGTTGGGGAAATATGGCTTGGGGAAACGTAAAGGAAATTCGGGTTAAAAAACGAAGGTGTTTTATGAAATTTTGCGGCGTTTACAAAAGGCACCTCTAAAATCATAGGCAAACGGCACCGTCTGGGTAACTATTATAACATATTTGTGGCATTTATTACTGAAGCGCCACTAAAGCATAGTCATTTGCGGCGTTTTCTTAGAAAATGCCACTAAAGCAAAGGCAAAAACGACACCGTCTAGGTACTATTATAACATATTTTGTGGCGTTTTGTGCTGAAGTGCCACTAATCATAGTCATTTGCGGCGTTTACTTAAAAAAGGCCACTAAAATCTTGCATCAATACGCACCATTTTCCAGTATAATTCATGTATTTCCGATGCATTTTACAAAAACACCACTAATGCGGCATTTTGTGGAAAATGCCACTAATATCAGAGATCAAAACGCAACGTTTTGCCATTCTAAAACAACTTTGCGGCGTTTTTTCTAAAACGCCACTAACAATAAGCTTTAAATGACGACGTCTTGCACTGTATTGATATATTTTTGTGGCGTTTTATTCAAAAACGCCACTAATTCATACAACAAAGTATCAAACGACCCCATCTTCGAAGCTATTGATGGATTTTGTGGCGTTTTTGTCAAAAACGCCGGTAATTTTTAATATCGTTTATTCTATATATTTTTATACTATTATTAATTAATCCAATACCTTAATATTATTAACAGTAATTAATCTAAACCATCAACCTTAAACCATTAAAACTTAAAAATTTAAAATATATCAGTCATATACCCATAAATCTTTAAATTATTTTAAATAATAGTATTTTAATTTTTTCATTTTAACATATATTTTTCTATGTTATAATTTGTTTCAAATTTTCTCTATGTGTTATTAATTTTTCTAAATAATTTAAATATTAAATTAAAAATTACATTTTAGTTAATATAATTAAACTAGTTAAATAATAAGAAGAGGATGAAAGAGTGCTTCACTTTTATTACAATTTTATATTTAATAATTATATAATTCATATCAATTTTAAGTAAATAATTTTGAAACTTTGAGTAATATATATTTAAAAGAATTAGATACATGACATAATTTTTATATTATTTTTAATGTAAGAAAACAAAAAGCGTAAAATTTTAAAATATGAAATAAAAAGGTTTAAAAACTATAATGATAATTTTATATAAAAATTTCATAATATCTCTTTTACGATTATATAATAAATTATTTAATATATAAATTAAAAAACTTAACCCCAAACTCCAAAGTACATAACCCCAAATTCAAACTTCAAACACTAATCTTTAACACATAATCGGCCCCAAACCCCAACTATATAATGATAATTTTAATATTAAAATTCATATTATCTATCTTACAATTATATAATAAATTATTTAATATATAAATTAAGGATAAAAATTTGAACCTATTTTAAAGAAATAAACATTGGGGTACTAATGGATACATATACCATTCGGGGTTGTGAGAAGATGGTTTCACAATAAAAGGAATGATCGGTAAACGATGGTTGGATCCAACAGCTTCGGGGTTATAAGATTCTAGGGATTTTAGGGATTTGAATTATGGGAAACTGATTTGGGGGATTTTAATTGGTTTCGGGATTTTGGGTCATATACCTTAAACCCTAAACCCAATACCCTAAACTCTAACCCCTAACCCCTAAACTATAACCCCTAACACATAAGCCCTTAACCCTTAACATGTAAACAGCTAAATCATTAACCTTAACCCCTAACCACTACCACTTAAACCTTAATATCGTTAAACACTAAGATCTTAAACCCTAAATCAATTTTAATAGCTTAATTTGTAACTTAAATGAAAACTTACTTAGAAATTTGTACCTTTTCATAATTAAGTAACTAAAATGAAACTTTCTCATTGCTTATAATAAGTGAATGTATCAAAATAAAATATAATTCAAAGCAAGAATAAGAAAAAAGTATGAAAACTAAATCGGAACAAATCGAAACAAGTCCCTACCCAAAAATGGTTACTTAACTTTTAGCGGCGTTTGTACAAAAACGCCGCTAATGCTCAGTTTATTAGTGGTGTTTTTACGAAAGCGCCGCTAATACCCAGATCTTTAGCGGCATTTTAACGAAAGCGCCGCTAATGCCCAGATCTTTAGCGGCGTTTTTACAAAAAGCGCCGCTAATGCTCAGATCTTTCGCGGCTTTTTTTATGAAAGCACCGCTAATGCTCAGACCTTTAGCAGCATTTTTACGAAAGCGCCTCTAATGCTCAGACCTTTAGTGGCGTTTGGGCCAAAAATGCCGCTATAGCTCAACTTTTTGTGGCGTTTGGACCAAAAACGCTGCTATTGCTCAATTTTTTGTGACGTTTTCTTCCAAACGCCACTAATGTATAATATTTGCGGCGTTTTTTTAATAAAATGCCACTAAAAATGCTGTTAAAAGTCTGTTTTGGTGTAGTGTTTGCATATAAAAAAGTAGATCATACATTAGGTTCACATATAAAAAGTAGATCATACATTATTTTGCATATAAAAAAATAGGTCATACATTAGTTTTACATATAAAACAGTAGTATAGTTATATTACAATAATAATTCTAAGGAGCTTATGGTGGAGGTGGGGGATGGTATGGTTGGAAGGGAAATTAGGATGTTGCTACCAAGGATGAAAATGATGCAATTGGATTTTGTTCAGCATACTCAAGTCGAAGCGACCAAACCCTAACATCTGGATTTAAGTTCAAAAACACTTCTCGTTTCACCGGTATTTGGAACATTTTGATAGAAAAATAGTACAGTTCATCTTTTTTTGGAATTTTATCTTCCAAATTACGCAAAGCATCCATTGCATTTGAAATAGTATATTGACAGTGAGGAAAAATAATTTCATTCACCGACTTCCTTGGACTAGCCATACTCTCACACAATTTCTCAATACGAGTAGCTAATGAATTTCTTGATGATTTTCTACTTGAACTTGATTTTTTTTCCTTTATCGTGTACAACCGCAAGTGTTTCCTTTCTTTGATTAGGAGTTTCATGATAAGGGTTTGATGGTACCTCATTAGGAGGGATACCTTCATTCTCATGACTATTTTCATCTGAATCACCAAATCCCTCATTAGGTGTATCATCTCCCATAGGAACCCCACTTGGAAGAACACCAGACGAAGGTGCCCATGCATTCTCTCCAGTGGCTACAATGCCACCAAACATTTGCCACATTAAATCATTCAATCGTGGTTCAATTCCTTTCTTCTTAAATCCTTTAAAATCAGGATTTTCCTACATAACATGTTAAATGTTAAATGTTATACTCAGATTTTTATATTTGTAAATTATTAATTTTAATAAACTTTATGTATTAAAATAATGATAAAGTTGACACTAACCTGTATTTTTTCAGCCCACCATTCTTCGGTAGCATCAACCATCTTTTTAGATGGACATCATCCAATACCTGTAGATTCCTTAAGCAACTCCCTCCATAACCTCCATTCTTTTTTTTAATGAATCCCACTTATTTTTCAATTGAGGTTTTTCATAATTTTTTTGTGTTTTTGCTTGAAAAAGAGCAACAAAATTTTCTCATCCTTTTGAGTTTAGATGAGTTGTCGGTCTATTACCAGCATTGACTTCATTCACGCAAAGTTCACAAAATATCAACGTCAGCTCATTATCCTAAATAGCTTTTGTTGCTAAGGTACTTTTTCCCTCTACAAATTTTCGTGTCATTACCATCTATTATTATTATTTTGATTTTAAATGTCAACCGACATAAAACCATAAATATATAATTAGATATAATAATATAGTTTCATAAAAAAATAAGAATAACAGATCACAAAAAGATGAAAGCCATAAGATGAACAGTAAAGAAAATATTCTCAAAAATCCATGGTAAACAATAACAAGTAAATGCAAACTCTAAATTAACAGCTCTAGGTAAAATAAGAATCAAGTTTAGTTCCTCACCCTGTCCCCTCTATTGATATTCCTTTTGCATTATGTTTTAAGAAAAGTAACTAACAAATTCCATTAATAGAAATCTCACCAATCTAGTTACCTCAGTTCATTTAGCTCCATACTAGCCCAGAGAACATGTTGATGTATTGATGGATTATAAGATATAAGCCAAGTATGAAATAAACTTTAGAAAATATATCATCAGTAGAAAGATGTAGTTATGAAGAAATAGTGATACCAATAAGTAAACCACTGCCAACTCACACACCACAAACATGACTACTGTGATTCACTATCAAATTGAAATACCTCTTTGGGATGATTCAGTTATCGATAGTTTCTCAAAATAAAAAAAAGGGGCATTTCAAAGGTCTCTTATTGATTTCCAGCCCTGCAACAGACAACACGAGTATTCCTTAAAGTTTCAAAATTGCATTTTAATTTATAATGGAAGCAAAAGGAAACATAAAAAAGGGTAAAGAAATGAAAGAATGAAAAGAAATTACATACGAAAGCATCAAGAAGGAAGAGAGACTTTGCGCCAAAAAATGTAAATGGCAACATTGCTACAAAGGTGAGCATATGTAGGGTGATCATGAATTAATTTCAACAGATAACATTCAACTCTAGTCTAGTATAGGAAATTAAAAAGCAACTACACGCTACATTACTTTTCCTATCCATGCCCCAAAACAAACTCTTCAAAGAATGAAAATCATAACATTTCATTTCATCTTGAGATATCATATAGTGATGAACTCGCAATGCCCTTAGAGGTCTGGATCTCAATAGTTCTAAGAAATTCATCAATGGTGAGACTATTTAGTTTCATTGATGCCCTTTTCACATAATCTACTGCCATTAACATCAATAGTCAAAAGGACTAACAAATCATAATAAAAATAATAGTAATAATAATAACAACTGCGACAAAGAAGAGTAGAATAAGCCAGAACTAGAGATAACAAGAAATTAATGAAAATACCTTCAAAAAGCACCACAACCAAGAACAAAGCAAAAAAGAGGGGAGAAATTAGTGTTTTACTTCCCAAATATGAAAAAGAAAATGGCTGTTTCATTCCCAAAAATAATAGTAATAATAATAACAACTGCGACAAAGAAGAGTAGAAGAAGCCAGAACTAGAGATAACAAGAAATTAATGAAAATACCTTCAAAAAGCAGCCACAACCAAGAATAAAGCAAAAAAGAAGGGAGAAATCAGTGTTTTACTTCTCATATGAAAAAGAAAATGGTTGTTTCGTTCCCAAATCTGAAAACAAATAAGGTTGGGAAAGAAATTAATTTAAGTTTCAATGATAAAATGGTAAAATAATAGCTAAAAGTATGGGTATTTTTGTATCTTAAAAATACCTACTATCCCACTGGGTTTAATTGCTGCTGAAACCCCCAGCCACTTTTCAGCATATTAGTGTGGCTGAAATCAATTTTCACTAGACTGTACTGTTGAACCAAACAGCATATTAGTGTGTTTGGTAGCCCCAACTGCACCACATTGATGTTAACAGCTAAACCGAAGGAGCCCTTAGAATTGTCGACTAGGGAGGGGGTTGGATATTTATACATATTTAAAGTAGGTCGGAATGTTTTTAAATTTAGGATAATCTTGATCATTAAACTTTATATTAGATATTATAATTATTAAAATTTAATTTTTACTTAATTAATATTTAAATACTATTTATATTTAGATATTGCAATTATTAATCTTTATTTTACCAAATTAATATTTAGAATCTACATTGTATTAGTTTAACAAATTAAAATAAAAATATTACTAAATTTATCACTAAAATTATAAATCCTATAAAATAAATCAATTTAAAAAAAACTTTAGGGTGTCAAACATAAATTTATCTATTTTAAACACTAATTATAATATTAAATTAACTTTTTCAAAATTCAAAGGACCTAAATTTTTTTTTTTCAAAATTTAGGAAGACAAGGTGTTGCGAACGCCTGAATTTGCCCCTACCTATGGAGGTAAATTATTAAAACCAAACTGTGTAAATTATTGTGTCTTTTTATTTATTCTTTTCGGGCATTATTTATTTATTATCGGGTGTGTTATTTTTTCTCGAATAAATTTATTTTTAATCATATCAAGGCGAATCCATTCTTAACATTGACGTTTAGCATGAAACCAACTGGAAGTTTCTCATCGGATTTTGAAGGGAAAGGCATGCAAAAATTTTGGTTGAAGTGAATATAGGTTAATATGAACGTAGGAGAAATATCTCATGATGGATGTTATTTGTTAAACGAACCGTACCTGGTTTGGTAGTCGTACAATGTTCATCGAATGTGTTAATTTAATACAAATCAAGGGAATAGCACTCCCTCCAACTCAGATTTGTAGAAAAATCAACTAAGTTGAGGGAAGCCGTGATGCAACCCAATATTGTTACTTTTATTCTCTTTTTTAACTAAACTAGGATGTCTATAGTTTTGTTGTATTTTTATATTTATTTTACAGTTCATATTTAAATTTGTATTATTTCATTAAGAATATAATATATTTTATCATTTTATTTTTAAATTTAAAGGGTTTTATTAATTTAAGTATAACCCATATGCCAACTGTCTTATTAAAGAAAAATACAATTATTTTACCCTTATCAGATTTTTATTCTAAGTTCAAAATTTATATAACATGTGTCAATTGAGTATTAGCTCAATTAGCATGGACATATTGCCAATACAGGAAGATGTGGGTTTGAGCATGCCGAAGCGCATTATTCTCCTATTTATGAGTTAGGGAGGAGCTAAAAATAACAAATGTAATCAGAATATATAATAATATTATTTAAAAAAAATATTATATAACATGTACAACGATTGATTGGAAAATATAAATTAATTAGTTTTCTTACCGTGAATTAATTAAAATATTAAAATATTTTTGAATTCATATATTAAAATATTTTTAAATTAAAATGTTCCACTTAGAATTTTATAAAAAATATAATAACATAAATGTTTCTTTTATATAATATTAAAATGATTTTAAAAATTAAATGTAAATTCGTATGCTCACAGAAAAGAAAAGAAAAGGCTCAATTAATTTTTTGTCCTCATCTCGGTTTAGTCCAAATTTCAATTAAATAAATTTTATTTAAATTTAATTATAAAATATATAGATAATAATATAAAATTATATTTTTAAAACATTTTATTTAAATTTAATTATAAGAATATATAGATAATAATATAAAATTATATATTTTTATTTTAATATTATAAATTATTAAAATGAAGTAGATGTAAAAAATCTATTTTCACTAAAAATTACATCATTATTTTCTTGATAAAATAATGTATTTGTTGGTTTTAAAAACAAATGTATTTACTTTATTGTATTTATTAATTAATATATATATTTATTAAAAATGTAATTTTAAATATAAAATCCACTTTAAATATAATTAAAAATATTTTAAAATTAAAAATTAAATTAAAACTTAAAATTTCCAATGTTAATATTCCTTACTTTACATTATATATATGATATATGATTAAATCATTAAAGTTGCATTAATTCACGTGACCTGAACTTGACAAGAAATTAGAATTTTATTATAAAATTGGATCAGGAAAGAACTTAGGAAATTAAATGAAAGAAGTGATAGGTTTGTATATATTCGATGTACAAATATCACACGCTTGTAATAATACAGTGAACACACATGACTGTAAGAAGTCAAAGTTTCTTTTGACTAAATTATCTTGGATGTAACAGTTTTATTTTCACTTATAAAATAATCATTTTATAATTTCTATTTTTTATCTAATTTCGTTAACTATTATTAGCTTTGTTTACTATATAACAAAGTTTTTATTTTAATCCTATTGAAATGAATAAAATAGTTCCTTCATTAAAATGTTTTGAAATTTTTTAAAAGAATTGAATTTTTATTATTATTTTAGTTAGAGTGATTTATTTGTTTAGTAAATTTTATGTAGTCTTTAAATTTAACATTTAGTTGCTTTAATTAATTAAGTTATGTTTTCTATTGTTTAGTTTGTAACACTTCTTAATCTGTTAGGAAGACATGGCATGTATCATACAGTCAGACAAACTGTTCAATAGACTGGGGTGTTACTGACAGATACAAACCCTTCAAATTAACATAAAACTTTTAGAAAAACAATTATGAAGATTTTATTTGGTGTTAAAAAAAAATCATTATTCTTCTCTCATCTGGTAATGCATCTTTAAAGGAAATAATAGGGGTTATAAAAGACAATCTATTAATCATCCACTGCCATCAATGGCGAATAATATAAAAGGAAAATTTGTAACTTGCAAATCAAAGGAGTTTGGCGTACACTTTCATAATAAGGGACAAATTCTCTCTTTAAGACAGCACAATACAAGCGACAAAGTTAATTGCAAAAGTTGAATACAAAACGTATGTATACACCCTCTGCCAAATAATCATGCATGATACAAAAATACACAAATGGCTCACTCGTAACCGCAGCTCTGGCGTGGTCCACTTCAATTGATCGTTCTTCTACTATCAAAATGCTTGAGAATGAAAAGTAACGGAGTAAGTTCATTTGAGCTTAGTGAGTTCCAAAATAGACACCAATAGTTTTATAAGAACTTCGATAATCAACAAGCATCAGTACTCATAAGAAAAGAACAATAAATTTTTTCGTAAGACTCTGTTATGCAAACATAATATGCTAATTGTCATCCACAGTTCCTTGGCGGCAACACTATGCCAATTTAACATAACTGTAACACCCCTTACCCGTAATTCCTACTAGAACTGGGCCCGAGGCGTTACTATATTAAAACCACATGGTCGCCACTTAGGCTCATCGTGACCACTATATTAAGTCACCTCAACAACCTCATTCTCTACTTACGAGGTCTCACTCAAACTCACGAGGGCTTTCGAGGCCTTATCGAAAACTTCTACGATTTTAAAATTTCTCCACCTAAACATGGACTACACGCCCGTGTAAGGTGAGACACGCCTGTGGAGGTCACCCACACCCAAGCCCACAACCCGTGCAATGAAACCCAAGTATACTGCCAATGCCCCACGGCTAGGGCACATGCTCGTGCTCACCACTCGTGGTGAACATTGACTACCTTACACGGCCTAGAGTCTAGACACATGCCCGTGTGGCTAGCCCGTGGCCTATATTAGTTGAAACTACCAAAGAGACACGGCCAAGGCACACGCCCGTGGTCTGGCCGTGTGTCACACATGGCCTAGACACATGCCCGTGTGTCTATTCACATGAACAAGAACAAAGCTATGTGCTAAGCTCTTCTCACCCCTCAAGTTCATACAACATATACTTATTCAACTCATCCATAAACAATTCATATTAAAACATAATCTCATATGGTTATCTACATCTTTTCATATAATAAGATAGCCAATAACCATGGCATTACACAAAATAGATTATTCATCTAAAGGCCAACACATCTTAGCTATTACAACAAAATTCACTAACTTGTCTAGCCCCTATACATGCCATATACAAAGCATTAAGTCTAATATATCGGAGTGTGATGATAGTGTGGACAATCTTTCGTTTGATCCACGTATTTCGAATCAACCCTTTTTCTCTATAATACAAGGGAAAAGAAAGGGAGTAAGCTTTGAGCTTAGTAAGTTTACACATAAAAATTTAAGCATTCTAGTATAAGCTAATCAACAATTAGCATTGTACTATCAAATAAATTCACATCACAACTATGCTTATTCTTTCTATCCCTTACCATATTTCCAACACATCATGAGTCGCATACTCATAATTATTGACATGCACCCCTGCATTCAATATCACATTTACTCGTAATACATCACACAATTATTTCTCAATAATACATCCACACAGCTAAACCACACCGCTAAATTCTCAGTGGTTTCGCACTTAGCCTACTACAATCAAATTATAGGGTAGTATTGCACTTAGCCTACCAACAAAGTAATCATAGTGGTTCCATACTTAGCCACTAGATAATATACTTAACGTTAGCATCGCACATAGCCCAGCTCATTGTCGTTAAGTATTAGGGTGGTATCGCACTTAGCCCACCATCAAGTATTATTACTACACATTCACTTGTCTATTTTACAATTCATTCATTCAGTCACAATATCTATTACATCCATTCCACTTAAACCACATCAGTTCTCAATCATTCTCAGTCATGCTATACACTAAATAACATCAACAAATTGTAAGTATGAATGCATTATTTACGCATAAACTTACCTCGGCACTTAAAAGTATAGAGATGTGCAATTTAGTCCACCACCTTGCTCTTGCCTCGGTTTCGATCCGGGCTTCGTCTTTCTTGATCTATAATGAATAAATTAACTTATTCAATACACACATTGACTAAATTGGCCCTTATCTCATACTTTAACAAAATTACCATTTTACCCCTAAACTTTCTCATATTTATTCATTTCCCCCAAGGCTTGTAAAGTGATTTTCATTCAATTTTCTAGCCTTTCATGCATAGCCGAACCATTTACTCAACTAAAGAAATAATCAGTTCTCACTAATCACACATGTATGACCAATCTCAAGACTTTCACAAACTAGTCCCTACATGCATTTTTTTATGGAATTCACTTAGCAAAAGATGTTTCTACTACATCAAGCTTTCATATTCTTCCATAAAACATCAAAATACATGCATGTCATACATGGGTACATTTTTGAACATCCACCTTAGCTCAACATATAGCTAAAAATAGCTTACTCATGCTACAAAGACTTCAAAAATATGAAGAATATAAAAAACGGAGCTAGAATACACTTACTAGCTAGCTTGAAAAGTTGAAGAGCCCTAACAATGGCTTCTTGAAAATTTCGACAGCCTTGGAGAAGAAGATGAATGAAATTCTATCATCTTTTCCCATTTTAATCATTTAATTGTCAAATGACTAAAATGCCCTTTTTGACAAACTTTCTATTTTGACTCATCCATGCCCAATTTTGTCCAAAAAATAAAAATTGGGAAAATTTCTCTTTAAGGATCTCTAATTGATATTCTAAAACTATTTCATACAAATAACTTCTAGAATTTCACATTTTGCAACTTAGTCCTTTTTGACAATTCAACCGCAATTTCACAAAATTGCTTCATGAAACTTTCACACTAACATGCAAACGTGGCATAAACCTCAAAAACTCATACATATACCTCGGATTTATGGTCTCGCACCACTATTCTAACTAGGCCCTAAATTAGAATGTTACAACTCTCCCCGATTTAGAGATTTTTGCCCCCAAAAATCTTACCGGTAAAGAAGTTTGGATGTTACTCTCTCATAGCTTCTTCTATCTCCCACGTAGCCTCTTCCACACTGTGTTTTTTCCACAACACTTTCACTAAGGCTATATTCTTATTCCTCAACTGTTTCAGTTCTCGAGCCAAGATCTTAATCGGCCCCTCATCATAAGACATATCCGGTCTTATCTCAATTTTCGTTGAAGGAATCACATGCGAAGGATTGGAGCGATATCGTCGCAACATCGACACATGGAACACATTATGAATCTTTTCTAATTCTATCGGTAGGGCCAAATGGTAAGCTACTGGTCCAATTCTGTCGCTAATTTCATACGGCCCTATGAATCTTGGACTCAATTTTCCTTTTCGTCCAAATCTCATGATCTTTTTCCATGAGGGTACTTTCAAAAAACACTTTGTCACCAACATCAAACTTAATTTATTTTCTTTTCAAATTCGCATACGAATTCTGTCGATCCGAAGCAGCTTTCAGACCATCACGGATCACTTTCACTTTTTTTTTTTTTAGTTTCTTTCACTAGATCGACCCCATGGATTCGCTTCTCACCAAGCTCGGTCCAATACAAAGGGGTCTGACACTTACAATTATACAAGGCCTCATACGGAGCCATCCGTATACTCGACTGATAAATGTTGTTGTAAGCAAATTCGACCAAAGGTAGATATCTCTGCCAACTACCTTCGAATTCTAACACACAGCATCGAAACATATCTTCAAGACTTGAAAATCACTCTTTTAGGCTGACTATCAATTTGTGGATGGAACGCAGTACTAAAATTTAACCTCGTACCCATGGCTTCTTACAATTTCTTTTTCAGAACCTCAAAGTAAACCTCAGATCTCTATCCGATATTATAGACACAGGCACACCACGTAATCTCACTATTTCTACTACATACAATTCGGCTAACTTATCCAGTGAGTAATTAACACGTCCTGGAATAAAATGAGCCGACTTCGTCAATCTATCCACAACAACCCACACAACATCTTTCTTTTTCGGAGTCAGAGGTAACCCCGTCACAAAATCCATGGTAACCCAATCCCATTTCCATTCGGGTACCATCACAGGCTGAAGTAATCCCGAAGGCACTTGATGCTCATCTTTCACATGTTGACAAATCAGACATTTTGCCACAAACTCTGAAATGTCTTTTTTCATACCCGGCCACTATTAAATTTTTTTCAAATCATTGTACATTTTTGTACTGCCCTAGTGTACTGACAAATAACCACTATGTGCCTCATGCAAAAAATTTCGGATTAACTCTTCATCTCTTGGTACACAAATCCTGTCATGGTACATTAAACAATTATCCGAACCTACTCGGTAATCAGAATCACTTTTCGATCCACACTTAACTCTCTTAGCTCGTATCTCACTGTCATTTCTCTGAGCCTCACTGATCTGTTGGATGAATAGTGGTCTAGCTCTCAACTCGGCCAAAATATTCCAATCATCAGATAATGCCAAAATCGTGTTCATAACTCTTAGAGCACACAAGGATTTCCTACTTAGGGCATCCGCAACCACATTCATTTTTCGCGGGTGGTAATCAATGACTAACTCAAAGTCTTTCAACAACTCAAGCCACCTCCTCTGTCGTAAATTCAGATCCTTTTGATCCATCAAATACTTTAAACTCTTGTGATCCATAAAGATTCGACACTTTTCCCCATACAAGTAATGTCGCCAAATCTTTAACGCGAAAACAATCGCAGCCAACTCCAAATCGTGAGTCGGGTAATTCTTCTTGTGCGGTTTTAATTGTCTTGAGGCGTAAGCGACTACCTTACCCTCTTACATCAACACGCAACCGAGACCATTAAACACGCATCACTATAAACCACAAACTCTTTTTTCGATTCTGGTTGAACCAAAACTGGTACCTCAGTTAACAATGTTTTCAACCTCTTGAAACTCTATTGACAAATCTCAGACCAATCAAACTTTACGTCCTTATGTAACAGTTTCGTCATCGGGGTAGTAATCACAGAAAATCCCTTTACAAAACATCGATAGTACCCTGCTAGTCCCAAAAAGCTTCTGACTTACGTCACGTTCCTTGACGATTTTCAATCCATAATAGCCAAAATTTTGCTCGGATCAACTCGAATACCATCACCTGACACAATGTGTCCTAGGAATCTGACCTCTCGGAGCCAAAACTCACTCTTGCTAAACTTAGCATACAACTGTTTATCTCTCAAAATTTGTAAGACAATTCTCAAATGTTCTCTATGATCGTTCTCATTCTGAGAATAGATCAATATGTCGTCAATGAAGACAACCACAAACTTGTCCACATATGGTCTGAAGATACGGTTCATCAGATCCATAAAAATTGCAGGTGCATAAGTTAAACCAAACAGCATGACCAAAAACTCGTAATGGCCATACCTTGTTCGAAATGCAGTTTTCAACACATATTGGTCTTTCACTCTCAGCTAATAATAACCAGACCTTAGGTCTATCTTGGAGAACACTGAAGCTCCCTTCAGTTGATCAAAAAGATCATCAATCATTGGTAAAGGATACTTATTCTTCACCATCACCTTGTTGAGTTGTTAGATTATCACCTTATTGAGTTGTCTGTAATCTATGCACAATCTCATCGACCCATCTTACTTCTTCACAAATAATACCAGAGCACCCCACTGTGAGTAGCTCGGTCTCACAAAACCTTTATCCGTCAACTCTTGCAACTGAACCTTCAGTTCTTTCAACTCTACCGGTGCCATCCTATACGGAGCAATTGAAATAGGTGTCGTTCCCGAAATTAACTCAACCCCAAACTCGATCTCTCTCACTAGAGGTAATCCGGGTAACTCTTCTAAAAATACATTCAGATACTCACATACCACCGGCATTGATTCAATCTTCACCTCAGACTCTTGAATATTCAATAAAAATGCGAGATAGGACTCACATCCTTTCTCAAGCATTTCTCGGCCACTAAGGAAGAAATCATCAGTGGTAGACTATCCGATCCACCTGATTCAACCCGAATGACATCTCCACCCTCACATTTTAGCTCAATAAAATTACTACCACAGTTCACTAAGATACCATGTGTAGTCAACAATCCATGCCAAGGATTAAATCAAACTCATCAAACGGCAACAACATCAAGTTTATCGAAAAACAGTGACTCTCAATCATCAAAAGATAATTTTTACACACCTTGTCCACTAACACATGCTTACCTAAAGGGTTTGACACCTTAACCGCAACGTCCGTAGACTCAAAGGTCATATTCAAACTAGATGCCAGTCTCATGCAAATATAGGAATGGGTAGACCCTGGGTCAATTAAAGCAATAACAAATGTGTCATAGAGAGAAAAAGTACCAGTTATCACATCTGGGGAGGATGCCTCTTCGTGAGCGCGAATGGCATACGTCCTTGCAGGTGCCCGACCCTCCGGTCTTACAGCAGAATCTCGTGATGCACCTCTACCACTAGTTCCCCTTTCCAGGTTCTTTGGTGGCCTACCCCTTGTAGGTATATTGCTAGTATCTCTTGCTTCTCTTCCTTGTCATCCCTCTCGGGGCAATTTTAGATAAAATGGTTGAGGGAACCACACTTCTAATAGTTGTGACTGTTACCCCAACACTCTCCAGTGTGATATCTACCACAACTTGGACACTCCGATTTTTTTTCGAATTGCCCACACTTTCCATCGAGGTGGCTTGGACTCTTGAACTTGAACGAGTGTTGCCTTGATCTCGAGGTGAATATCCCACTGATGTAGTGGTCTGAGGATTCACCTCCTTGGATCTTTTTGATTAAGCTTGGTGTGATTTGCCCATAGGCCATTTTCTCGCATCTCGGGCCTCATTCACCGCTTTCCTCTTTTCCTTACTCAGTTCTTCAGCCTTACTTGCCCTATCAACTAACACTACGAACTCTTTCAATTCCAAAATACCAACCAAGAGTTTGATATCCTCATTCAGTCCATCTTCGAACCTTTTACATAAAATGGTCTCCATCAACACACATTCTTGAGCATATTTGCTAAGCCTAACAAACTCACGCTCATATTCTGCTACTGACATTCTTCCTTGCTTCAACTCAAGGAATTCCTTCCTTTTCCGATCAGTGAAGCGTTGGCTTATATACTTTTTTCGGAACTCTTCCAGAAAGAAGTCCCACGTCACCCACTCTCTCGAGACCACTGACGTCAATGTTTTCCACCAATAGTATGTCGAGTCCCTCAGTAAAGATACGGCACACTTCAAGCTCTCTTCAGGTGTATATAAAAGTTCATCGAACACCCTCATTAAGTTATCTAGCCAGAACTATGCCCTCTCAAGGTCATCATCTACCTTAGCTCTAAACTCCTTAGCCCTGTGTTTCTTAATCTTATCCACCGAGGGCTTCGTTACTCTCACTACTTCTATACCTTGAGGAGCCACTAGAACTGGCTGAGGTATAGGAGGAGGTGGAGGAGGTTGAGCATTAGGGTTTGCTCGAACATACTCTGAGTACCAGTTACTCATCATCTGGATAAAGGCTTCCTGAGCCTCGTCTCCTTGACCCTCATTCTCGAGTTCTCTCTACAGAGGCGCGGTTCCTTTTGAGGGAGTCGGCGCATTGATAGCTGTGTCATCAGCAGTCGATTGATCGAGATTCATACACTATATAAAAATAAGTATAAAATCATCAAAAGCCACCACACTGTCATTATACACTTATGGCATGCATAGCTAGACTCTTACACCCGCTACGGTAGTTCTAGAATCGACTAAACCATAGCTCTGATACCACTAAATGTAACACCTCTTACCTGTAATTCCTGCCAGAATCGGGCCCGAGGCGTTACTATATTACAACCACATGGTCGCCACTTAGGCTTATCGTGACCATTCTCTTAAGTCACTTTAACAACCTCATTTTCTACTTACGAGGTCTCACTCAAACTCACGAGGGATTTCGAGGCCTTATCGAAAACTTCTATGATTTTAAAATTTCTCTACTTAAATAGGGACTACACGTCCGTGTAAGGTGAGACACGCCCGTGGAGGTCACCTACGCCCATGCCCTCAACTCGTGCATGAAAACCCACGTATACTGCTAATGCCCTACGGCTAGGGCACACACTCGTGCTCACCACCCGTGGTGAACACTAACTACCTTACACGGCCTAGCGTCTAGACACACGCCTGTGTGGCTAGCCCGTGGCCTATACTACTTGAAACTGCCAAAGAGACACGGCCAAGGCACATGCTCATGGTCTGGCCGTATGTCATACATGGCCTAGACACATGCTCGTGTGTCTATTCACATGAACAAGAACAAAGCTATGTTCTAAGCTCTTCTCACCCCTCAAGTTTATACAACATATACTTATTCAACTCATCCATAAACAATTCATATTAAAACACAATCTCACATGGTTATCTACATCTTTTCATATAATAAGATAGCCAATAACCATGGCGTTACACAAAATAAATTATCCATCTAAAGGCCAACACATCTTAGTCATTACAATAAAATTCACTAACTTATCTAGCTCCTATACATGCCATATACAAAACATTGAGTCTAATGTACCAGAGTGTGTTGATAGTGTGGACGATCTTCTGTTTGATCCACGTATTTTGAATCAACCCTTTTTCTCTATAAGATAAGGGAAAAGAAAGGGAGTAAGCTTTGAGCTTAGTAAGTTTACACAAAACAATTTAAGCATTCTAGTATAAGCTAAACAAAAATTAGCATTGTACTATCAAATAAATTCACATCACAACTATGCTTATTCTTTCTATCCCTTACCACATTTCCAACACATCATGAGTCGCATACTCATAATTATTGACATGCACCCCTGCATTCAATATCACATTTGCTCGTAAAACATCACTCCGTTATTTCTCAATAATACATCCACACAGCTAATTTACTTAATTATACATCCACGCAGCTAAACCACACTGCTAAATTCTCGGTGGTTTCGCACTTAGCCCACTACAATCAAATTATAGGGTAGTATCGCACTTAGCCTACCATCAAAGTAATCATAGTGGTTCCACACTTAGCCACTAGATAATATACTTAACATTATCATCGCACATAGCCCAGCTCATTGTCGTTAAGTATTAGGGTGGTATCGCAGTTAGCCCACCATCAAGTATTATCACTACACATTCACTTGTCTATTTTACAATTCATTCATTCATTCACAATATTTACTACATCCATTCCACTTGAACCACTTCAGTTCTCAATCATTCTTAGTCATGCTATACACTAAATAGCATCAACAAATTGTAAGTATGAATGCATTATTTACGTATAAACTTACCTCGGCACTCAAAAGTATAGAGATGTGTAATTTAGTCCACCACATTGCTCTTGCATCGGTTTCGATCCGGGCTTCGTCTTTCTTGATCTATAATGAATAAATCAACTTATTCAATACACACATTGACTAAATTGGCCCTTATCTCATACTTTAGAAAAATTACCATTTTACCCCTAAACTGTCTCATATTTACTCATTTTCCCCAAGGCTCGTAAGTGATTTTTATTCAATTTTCTAGCCTTTCATGCATAGCCGAACCATTTACTCAACTAAAGAAATCATAAATTCTCACTAAATGACACATGTATGACCAATCTCAAGACTTTCACAAACTAGTCCCTACATGCATTTTTTATGGAATTCACTTAGCAAAAGATGTTTCTACTACATCAAGCTTTCATATTCTTCCATAAAACATCAAAATACATGCATGTCATACATGGGTACATTTTTGAACATCCATCTTAGCTCAACATATAGCTAAAAATAGCTTAATCATGCTACTAGGACTTCAAAAATACGAAGAATATAAAAAACGGAGCTAGAATACACTTACTAGCTAGCTTGAAAATTTGAAGAGCCCTAACAATGGCTTCTTGAAAATTTCGGCAACCTTGGAGAAGAAGATGAATAAAATTCTATCATCTTTTCCCATTTTAATCATTTAATTATCAAATGACTAAAATGCCCTTTTTGACAAACTTTCTATTTTGACTCATCCATGCCCAATTTTGTCCAAAAAATAAAAATTGGGAAAATTTCTCTTTAAGGATCTCTAATTGATATTCTAAAGCTATTTAATACAAATAACTTCTAGAATTTCACATTTTGCAACTTTTGCAATTTAGCCCTTTTGGACAATTCAACCGCAATTTCACAAAATTGCTTCATGAAACTTTCACACTAACACGCAAACATGGCATAACCTCAAAAACTCATACATATACCTCGGATTTGTCATCTCGTACCACTATTTTGACTAGGCCCTAAATCAAGATGTTACAATAACACATACAACACTCAGGTGGACATATTCCCCCAATTTATACGCATCTACCACAACCCTGCATGGTTATCAACGACCCTTCATTGTGCCAGCCTCAGACCCATATCTCAAAAATCAGAATCACATATCAGCCATATTTATTTTCATTTCATATCATTGTTAAGTAGAACACGTGTTCTCCCGCAAGGTCGAGTCGTGATCTGCCATTCCTATTTGCAATATAGTTGCCCTACCGAAGGCATCACATATAGATCTCATTTCCACAATATTCACATATCATAAATTGTTTGGTACTAGGCTCATGCAACAAGGATAGCATTTTTACGTTGACAATGACCATAATTACACATACATTATTGGTTATTACACACATGTCCAAATGCAACACATTGACTCATTTATAGTAAGAGCAACTTATTGTACACAACCCACATATCATGAAAGTTTCATAACTCAAAGGAAGTAAGAAGGAACTCACCAGGAAACTTCAGAATAGAATCTACTCTACTGGTCATTTGCCTTGATTGCTCGAACCTTCACTAGCTTCTTGAGCTAAATAAGAAACAATTTTAATCATCATACCATTTATCTAATTTAATCATGCATGCACTAATGCAAAAATTGTAACTCCCTTCGAAAACAACCTAAGAGATTTCCAGAAATTACTAGTAAGCTGGTACTTAACAAGTGTGTTTTGACTAGCTACCGAAAACCTTCCTCGTCTTATCTAACGAAGATTGTAACAGCCCGAATTAGGGGCTAATAAGAACAGTGGTCTTGGGATCACTAATCTGGGGTCATAGAAAATTATTTTGATTTTATTTTATGGGTTATAGCATGTTTATAAAGGAGCATAGAAATTTTGGTGCTTTAATTTTAGCGATTTCATGCTTAATTGCGAAAAAGGACTAAATCACATAAAGTGTGAAAGTTCTATTTTAATTGCTAGAGGTGTCAATCAGCTAAGGAATACAATATGAGGGGTCCTTAAAGTGCAATTAAGCCTTCCTAAAGGTGATGGATGGTCAAGGGGACTAGGAAATTAAAATTTAACAAAGGTTGGTGACATTAGTTGACTAAATGATTAAAATAAGATGAAATAAGCAAAGGCTATCATCTTTTCATTTTCTTTTCTTCTCTCACCTAAAATACAAGTAAAAATGGAGCTTCTTAAAGCTCAAACTTTTATCCAAGCAATCTCCTTGCAAGTAAGTGATTTTGATGGTTTTACTTGATGATTTTTATACTTTTGGAGTCCCCAAAGCTTAAGCTAGCTAATAAGGAGACTAAATTGCAATATGGTTGAAAGTCTAGGGACTTACCATGAGAGAGTTTATGTTGTTTGATGAGTTTTTATGGAAGAAAATAAATGTTAAGGATATGAGAAATAACTTTTGTGAAAGGTGTTGTCATGAAAACACCTAATTGAGACTTAGATGCAAATGTTGTAGTTTGTTCATTAACGCATGAAATAGTTGGATTTGTGAGTAGTTGTAAGAGGATTAAATGTTCAGCTAGGCTTGTTTAATAAGAAAAATGCGATAAAAAGTGATTTACGAGCCTAGGGGCAAAATCATAAATTTACCAAAGTGTTAGGGCAAAATAGTTATTTTTATTGTTCTAGATTGTGATGTAGATTGTGTAGATTGTGATGTATTACAATTTATAAAGTGATTGAATGAGTAAATTTTATTGTTCTAGACCGAAGAAAATGAGATTCGGACATAGAACGGGAGAAAAGAGATGTGGACAAATAAGTCCCTTTCTACCCATTCCGGTATCAAGGTAAGTTCGTGTGCAAATATTACAATTATACGCGAGGTATTTAATATTCTGATGTTATATGGAATGTACATTTTCTCTATGAATATAGTAAATACGTTTTGACGAGATGTCAAGAAAATTGAAAGTTTTAAATTTAATCTAAGAATTATGGGAATGCAAATAGCATGATACTATGATAACTAAGGTTCCGTTTAAGAGCATATTTGGAATATGGCCTCAGTGTGAGATTTTATATAAGACCATGTCTTCAATATGATATTTCATGTAAGACCCTATCGAAGTACGATGTCGATGTGATATAATGTGTATTAGACTCAGGAGTATTATTTAATATTTTGAGTGAGTCAACCTGTATGTTGAAAATGAGAGAGTATGTGGTTGTACCATGAGAGATACGGGTATGTGTTAGAACTAAATTGAGGTGAATTCGGTATATGATGAACCCATAGTGGGTTATGTGTAAATAATGCACCATAATTGCATACGTTGTATTTGTAAATGCATTGCGTGAAAGCAAATGATTATTGTAGAAATCTAATTAAGAATGATAGTATATGAGGATGTTCCCGGATGAATATTTGAAATAGGGAAACGTATGTGGATAAATATCCGTTAATGTGCAATAATGGTAGGCTATGTGCGATACCACCTTAAAAATTGTTAGTGATGGGCTGTGTGCGATACTATCGCCAATATCGTTAAATGGTAGGCTGTGTGCGTTACCATCTTATAAATTATTAAATGGTGGGCTGTGTGCGTTACCACCTTATAAATTATTAAATGGTGGGCAGTGTGCGTTACCACCTTATAAATTATTAAATGGTGGGCTGTGTGCGTTACCACCTTATAAATTATTAAATGGTGGGCTATGTGCGTTACCACTTTATAAATTGTTAAGTGGTGGACTATGTGCGTTACCACCTTATAAATTGTTAAGTGGTGGACTATGTGCGTTACCACCTTATAAATTATTAAATGGTGGGCTATGTGCAAAACCACCGAGAGTTGGTATTATCCTGGATGGATCATTGAGAATTTATTTAAGTATATGTTTCAAGGATTGTTGTGATGATGGATGTAGGGACTATGTGCTAATAAATGAGAGTACTATAATTGTCACATGGTTAGAATGTGGTAAGAGATGAAATGAGTAAGCCTTATGAATGATTGAACGGGTAACCATGAGTTTAAGAGCAAATCTCATTATAATACCCTTGTGGTTAAGAATAATCAATGATTGTCAATAGTTGATTATTATTTGCATATGAACTTATTAAGCGTTATTGCTTACTCCTCTTCCCTTTCTATCTCTTATAGGTTAACTAATCTAGCTTGGGTTGGAGACCGCCGGAGATGTTTTCACACTATCGAGGAGTCATTGGGTATGAGATTTCAATTCTTTTTGAGATATGACATGTATAGGGATCTTATTTTGGTTTAATTAAGTCATAGTTGAGGTAGTCAAATGTGTTGGCCTAAAAGAGTTATGGGTTGGTTGTATAGAGCCATGGATGATAGCTCATGTCATTTGTAATGATGTTAATAATAGCTCTCCCTCGTATATAGGAAGATTGTTTAATTTTTATGATTCCAATATGATAAATCAAGAGTTATAATTGATGATTTGAGAATGTTATGTGATGATGTGTGAATGTGTGCAAGTGAGGGTAACTAAATGGCTTTGAAAATAACCTTGAATTGGTCTATATGGGTAGATACACGGGTGTGTGTCTAGGTCGTGTGTGACACACGATCAGTCCCATGGATGTTTGACTTGGTCGTGTGTCCCCTGCATGTTAGTTTAACAAGTTAGTAAGCTCTGTAGTAAACACACGGGCAGAGACACGGCCGTGTGTCTCAGCCGTGTGGAAGGCACAGCCAAGGACATGGGAGTGTACCCAGGCCGTGTGATGTCTACACCTAAATTTGGGATTTAAATCGCCACACAGGTTGAACCACACGGGTGTGTGATAGGCCGTGTGGAATAATTCAGTGTCGACCATGGGTACAGAATACGGGTATGTGGCTGACCGTGTGATGCAAGTTAGTGTCGACCATGGGAGCAAAGCATGGGCATGTCCCACTTCTCACACGGGTGTGTGTCCCTGTTTCATGTCAAAAATTTTGAAGTGCTTGAAGGTTTCCAGTAGGGTTCACGCATTTTGAGTTTATGTTCAAGACCTCGTAGGCCCATTATAAGGATGTCAGATATGTAATTTAAAAAGTTTTAAATTGGAATGAAATTTGATATCCCAAAGTTGTACGTTCAGGTGATATAAGTCCGGTAACGCCTCATACCTGATTTCGGTGTAGAGTACGAGTAAGGGGTGTTACATTTAGTGGTATTAAAGCTATGGTTTAGTCGGTTCTCGAGCTAACCTAGCATGAGTAAGGGTCTAGCTATACATGCCATAGGTGGATCGTGATAGTGCGATATCTCTCGGTTCTAATGAGATTATTTTGTTAAGATAAAGGTGATTTCCAATCGAGCCATTTTCGATAATGATATAAATGATAGTAAGATAATTGAAATGTGCTAATGATGTGATAAAATTTAGAAAGGTATGGATAGAAGTTCATGACATGTCTAATAAGGAACGAAAAGAGGTAACCGTAAGTTGAAGAATGAAATGAAAGTTATAAGGGGATAATCTTATCCATGTTGGTTCGATATGCATACGGTGTTATATACTCAACCTATTTGGTTAAGTGAATATGGTGAGTAAACTTACCCAGTGAACGTGACATGTGTGTATGTACAACTGTTTGAATGATGTATGATCAATATGTCCACATAGTTGAATCTCATGTGCGACTGTTAAAGTAGAAGAAGTATAATGTTTTGTTTTGTGACTCTGTTGTGAAGCCACAAATATAATGATAGTGTGGAAGTTAAACTGGGTAGTTAAATTAAGTAGAACACGAGAGATGAGTACGATGTTGCAATGATAAATTGGTGAGTAAAACCATGATTGGACCTTGGCAGTACATGTGATCCCATATAGGACCATGTCTGGGACATGGCATTGGCAATTACATGATTTCGTGTAAGACCACGTTTGGGACCTGGCTTCGGTATGAAATCATGTAAGACCATATCTGGGATATGGCGTCGATATTCATATAAGATCCCGTGCAAGACCATATCTAGGATATGGCATCGGCATCGACATGTGTTTCCATGTAAGACCGTATCTGGGATGTGGCATTGGTAACGATATGAGATTTCATGTAAGACCATAGCGAGGCTATGGAATCATGATGACATGTAAGATTATAACTGGGGCTATGGTATTGTGACATGATGGTTGGACTATGGCAATCAAGTAAACGATGTACTAAAACCCGTAAGACATTCTCAATTTGATAAGTGATGGTAAGAGAAATTGGAGTTAAATGCTGAGTACTTGAATAGATATTAATATGGAGCTTGAGTAAGTGAAATCACCGTTCGAAATTACGGGTGATAGAAACAATTGTAACATGAGTAAGTGTGAAAACTCGCTTGAAGCGAGTTTGTAACATCCTGAATTTTTTAGGGTTTTGGCATTTAATGTATGTTGTGTGTGTATGCTGTGCTATGTATGTTAATTGGTGTGTTTGGGGGTCTAGGGAAGGCTCGGCGTTAAGCTGAAGCCTTGGCCAAAATTGTCTTTTTTGGCACTTTAGGGGAGAGCTGACTGGGGCAGGACTTAAGAGTTAATGCTTGTGTTTGTGGAAACAAGAAGGAGTGTGGTAGAGTGGCAATGTGACGCCACATAGAGTACTGGTAGGTGACACCACAGGGGAGCAGTGAGGGAGCAGGTTCGAGTTGCACAATTTGCCTTTTGGAATTCTTTTGGCGTCTAGAAGGGAGGAGGTGGAGTTTGGCTAGGACACTTCAAGGAGGAGTGTTGATTGGGTCAAACTAGTGAAATGTGTGGCTAAGAGAAGAAATAGGAGTTTGAACTGTTCAAACTATTTTGAATGAGTGAGCAAGAGGGAATTTAGGAGGAAAATAGGGGATTGAGGGTTGGTGAAGGTAGTGGCCGAATATTGGATTCTTAAGGAAGGGGGAAGAATTAGGGTCATAAGTCATTTTCGGTTTTCTTGAAGTGCATGCGATTTTGGAGTTAGTAGGTGCCGAAACTTTGAGGTGATTAGTAGCTAAATATTGAGAGTTTTTTTTTTTTTTTGGCATTTGGTGTTCTTCATTTAGGCAAAACCGAAACCTTCTCCTTCCCTCTTTAGTATTTTTGGTCGTGTGTGCATTGTTTCATCACTCAAAAGCCGAAACCACCTATCATTTATTTTTCATGATATCTCTTTTACTCAATTGTTTCTTCAAGAGCCGAATCTCAACTCTCTTTCTCGTTCTCTGTTATTTTCTTTCTTTCTTTTGTTCATATTCGTGGCACATCTCTCAATCACCTTGAACCGAAACCTCTTACCACCTACATCATCTCATTATTTTCATCACATTCGTTCAATCTTATCTCTGAAGATTGCCGTCACTCTGTTCCATAACCTTCTCAATAGGATTATCCTTGGTTGTGGTAAGTATTCTTTTTCAATTCTCTCTTCTCTTTCTCTTTTTAAACGAAGACATTATCTTGTTCTATGGTTTTTGCTGAATAAAGGGGGGCCTTGTCTCCGTATTCTTTCTTCAGCTGGTCTACGATTGAAGGGTCTTAAGGGGTGTTCGATTTCGATTGATTTAGGTGAGGGGGTTATGTCATTCATTTGGCTGAAAGGTCACCTCTTCTAAATTTATTTCTTTTAAACCGAATCTTACATGGTATTCATTTAGGTACTCAATCGACGCCTTAATCCAAGCCTTATAGTCTCCGGGTTCTGTCGACCTAGGTAAGGAATCTCTACATATTGAGCTTATACCCTTATTTTTCTCTGCTTCGATGCCTTAATCCAGTCTATTGACCAAGAACTTTTTCATGGACATAAATACTAGCCAAGCAAATGAAGGGGTTGGACCTGAAGTCCCAACCCCTAAGTTCAAAAAGCGCGCAGTGTCTGCTGTTTGAGATTGGCCACTGGGTTGTAGGCTGGCTTCAGAATAGAATAGTAGGCAAATAGCAGTCGTTACTGCTAGCGACAGTGTCGACATAGAAAGCATAATATTGCGTATTATCAGGTGTGTAAAACTTCACACTCTCTATTTATTTGTACTATTAATTGTATGGGCTGGAAAGCTAGAATGACTGAAAAGCAGTCGTAATACCCTTGTGGGTAAGGCTGGGGATACCAGGTAAGTGACTATAACGTTCTATTAATGGGTATGAAAATGTATGTTGTAATCTGTTACTATGATGAGAGCATGTGCATTCATATGATTGTATGATCTGCATGGGTTAGGTAATAATGTGAAAATGGGAAGTAATTGAGACTGTCACGGTGGTTTGGTACCAAGGTGGGTTAGCCCCATGTATGTGTATTTGATAATAGTGACCATGTCTCGGTGGCTTGGTGGCACGGTGGTTTAATGCCACGTATATATATGATTAGTGACTCGTCCCAGTGGTTTGGTACCACAGTGGGTTGGCCCCACATACATTCATCAGGGATTGTCACGGTGGTTTGGTACCACGGTAGGTTGGCCCCACATATATTAATAGTGACTCTGTCACAGTGATCTAGTATCACGGTGGTTTGAAACCACGAGTGGCTTAGTGCCACGTATGAGGTGTGTAGCGGATGGAGGGTCGATTGTAGAAATCCCCACGGTGTGATGGGCTGGTACGGGTGGTGTGTAGAGGATGGAAAAATTAGGTTGGGCTGGGACACACACATTAAATTCATATTTGTGTATGCTATTATGAGTGGGCTGAGGCCAATATGTGATTATGGGCTTGAAGCCATTAATGTGACATAAGGGGATTTACATATTGAGTCGTGGTGACTCACTCCTCTGCTTAATTTGCAGGTAATCAGTAGATCGTGGATCTCGGAGCCGGGGTGGACTCATGGAGGCCATAAAGTGTTTCTTTCATAAACTCGTTATTTTTTTAGTAACTATTTTAATTGGGGACTTTATTATGTAATAAGGCCTTTTTATATTTTTATTTGGTTTTTATATTATAACTTAAATGTTGATATGACATTTTTAAACATTTCAAACATGATAAATAAGTTGGAGTTTTCAAAACCTAAGTGATATAAACAACTATTTTTTTAAATGCCCATAAAAGTAACAAATGATCGATTAACTCAACTCGAAAATTTTCTTTAAACTACAAGCCATTGTTTTCAAAACATCAACCAAACGAAAAGTTCTTCAAATTTCGGTAATTCTTCAAAAATTTCAAAATCCTTCTTACAACCTTTTTCTGTTACATACCAGATCTAGTCGTAACGTCTAGACCGGGTTTTGGTGTTACGAGTTGTGCAATTACGATGATATTTCTTTAATGATGAATGTTAAGTCATGTGTATGTAGTCATAAGAGTCAAGTTAGAGGCTTTACGACCTCACCCCCTTACCACTGTTGTTTTATAATGAGAATTTATATGAGAGTCAAGTTGAATAAGCTCACGGGTATGAAATGAAAGAGTTTAGTGGCGAAACAAGTAGTAATGTATATAGAGATAAAGGTAGTTAGAAGGTGAGAATAGTTTTGAGAAGAATGTCTGAATGCTTTAAAGATCGTACTGATTTTGCAATGTTTCGAGTAAAGAGAAAATTTGCCTTGACTATTTGACTCAATTGAGTAGGGAGCCTGAGGTGTGTACTTACCGAAGTCTTCCCGAATTGATGTTTATTGGTGAAAGTATTAATAAAGGGGTTTGTGATGATGAAAATGGTTAGAGAAACCATATTCGAACTGTGAGAGTGTTTAATTATGACAACCATAGTTGAATGGATTATAATGATCTCCTTGAGCATTATGTATAAATATATATTTCCCTTCAGGGGTTATGTGGTTGTTCTTTTTTTATGAAATTGTGATTGTGTAAGAATGTTAGCTAATTATAAGATCAGACGAATCGGTTGTCAATTTGGGTTGGTTTCGATCGACCTTCTCTTATCTCTTCGTAGTTCTATTTTGATGTTTCGAAGCGAAATCGGTGATGAAAATTTGCATATAAACTATTTTTATGTCCCTACTGATCATGATTCGCCTTTAAAATGCATTCTTCAATCATGGAAGTTATACCTACCATGATCACGCTTTTAGTTTGATCATAGAAAAGTGAAAATTCTAGTATATAGATATTTCTGATTTTCGTATAAGATGATAATGTCGACAAAAGTATAAGAAGTGGGATCACAAGTTTCAAATTATGCGATGGATTTTTGGGTAAGCCGAATAGAGTTAATGTATTCAATTGAGATATCCCTGTTAATCTGTACTAAAATGATAGTAAAGGTTTTTGAGCAACGTAATTAGAGAATTTCAAATGATTGTGTTTGAACTGTATTCTTAGTATGGAGAACATAATAGGTTGATTTGTTGAGATATGATTCGAGTTATGTGTATGCTTACGCATGTTTTAACAAGAAGAATAAATTCTGCGTATTCATTAGTAGAGAGAAGAATAGTTTGAATGAGGAAATTTGATTCTAGAGAGCATAATGCAGAGATATGCTTATTGAAATAGTTTACATATTTGGGTGATTAGAGTTACGTCGAAAAGAATTGTTAGATTGGCGATTCAGATATGATCACTTTTATGTCTATGTTGTGAATTCAATGTTATAATATGAATGTGAGACAGTAATTATGGCTTGAGTTATTACAAGAGTATGTATAGTTATTGAAGTACTTTTCGGAAAGCGAGCATAGTATAGAGGTTGGGATGGAAAATCCTCGTTTAACCGATGTGAGTTGGTTACTCAATTGACTTTAGTTGATGATATCCTAGTTTTAGCGATGTTAAAGGCTAAAGCAAGTTTTCCTTTTCATAAAGGAGTTCAGAAGTGAGACAGTGAATGGTAATTGAGGTAAGTTCAGAGCGAGTTGTTGCCAACGTTAAAAATTCAGGTTGGATAAGATTTATATTATTATTGTTATCTTGAGATAGAATGTGCATGTTGATGAATCCAGAACTTATATGGAAGTTTTGGGTACGAAGCTCAGTAGTAGCATGTTTTTTTATTTGAGGATAAGAGAAGGTGCAGTTATATGCATAGATGTTTTGCCAACGGAGTGCACACCATGATATGGTTGAGTTTATGTTTGGAAGTATTTGACTAGTAAAAGCTGAATTTTTAGAGTGTTCAAGTTAGGACTAATACAGTCAATGATGATTCTAGGGAGAAAGTGTGATAAAGTATTGTAGATTTAGAATCTGGATTGACATGAATTCCTAAAGAGATGGATGTCACCCAGATGGTAGTGAATTATTCGATAATGATCTGAATGATCATTTTGGCATATGCAGAGTTCACATTTATCAAATTATTGGTTATATGTACCCCAGGGAAAGAGTATTTTAAATTTTAAAGTTGTGCTTCAACCTGGTATCCTACGACTTAAAGGTCTTTGGAAAGAGAAAGATTTGAGGGTACATCGACTTGAGATTTTGAAAAGCTGGTGGAAACATTTCTTGAATGTTGAAAGCAACTTCTTTTGGTAAGATTTTCAGGGACGAAAATCCCTAAGGGGGAGAATTGTAACAACCCGAATTAGGGGCTAGTCAAAATAGTGGTCTCAGGATCACTAATCTGGGGTCAGAGAAAATTATTTTAATTTTATTGTATGGGTTATAGCATGTTTATAAAGGAGCATGGAAATTTTGGCGCTTTAATTTTAGCGATTTCATGCTTAATCGCAAAAAAGGACTAAATCGCATAAAGTACGAAGTTCTATTTTAATTGCTAGAGGTGTCAATCAGATAAGGAATAAAATATGGGGGTTCTTAAAGTGCAATTAAGCCTTCCTAAAGGTGATGGACGGTCAAGGGGACAAGGAAATTAAAATTTAACAAGGGTTGGTGACATTAGTTGACTAAATGAATAAAATAAGATGAAATAAGCAATGGCTATCATATTTTCATTTTCTTTTCTTCTCCCACCGAAAATAAAAGCAAAAATGGGGGTTCTTGAAGCTCAAACTTTCAGCCAAGCAATATTTAGTGATTTTGATGGTTTTAGTTGACTATTTTTGTGCTTTTGGTGTCCCTGAAGCTTAAGCTAGCTAATGAGGGGACTCAATTGCAATTTGGTTGAAATTATAGGGACTTACCATGAGATATTTTATGTTTTTTGATGAGTTTTTATGGAAGAAAATGAATGTTAGGGAGATAAGAAACAACTTTTGTGAAAGGTGTTGTCATGAAAACACCTAATTGGGACTAAGATACAAATGTTGTAGTTTGTTCATTAATGCATGAAATAGTTGGATTTGTGAGTAGTTGTAAGAGGATTAAATGTTCAGCAAGGCTTGTTTAATAAGAAAAGGTGATGAAAAGTGATTTACGAGCATAGGGGAAAAATCGTCAATTTATCAATGTGTAAGGGCAACATAGTCATTTTTGCCTAAGTGTAGATTGTGATGTATTATGATTTATAAAGTGATTGAATGAGTAAATTTTATTGTTATAGATCGAAGAAAACGAGATTCGGACCTAGAACAGGAGAAAAGAGAAATGTGGAAAAATAGGTCACTTTCTACCCTTTCCGGTATCAAGGTAAGTTCGCGTGCAAATATTACAATTATACGCGAGGTATTTAATATTCCGATGTTATATGGAATGTATATTTTCTCTATGAATATAGTAAATACGTTTTGACGAGATGTCAAGAAAATTGAAAGTTTTCAATTTAATCTAAGAATAGTGGGAATGCATGTAACACCCCTAACCCGAAACTGTCATCGGGATAGGGTTAAGAGACATTACCGAACAATCAAAACATTTCATATCCATTTTGCAGCACCAAGTCAATTATCATGCAACTATATTAAAAAATAATCATATAGTCCCTTAGTGAGGTCATCGAGACCTTAAACATCTTTAGAATAAGGCCAAGACTAAACCGAACACTTACAAAAATTTCTGAAATTCAAACATTTTTCTAAGTTATAGAGGTCACACGCCCGTGTGGGAGGCACACGGCCTTGGACACGCCTATGTATCCAAGCCGTGGCAAAATAGGGCATACCTACTGACTTGACCACATGGCCTGAGACACGTCTGTGTGCCTCACCCGTGGTTGAGCCTGACTTGCACCACACGGCCAGTCACACGCCCGTGTGTCCAGCCTATGGTCGAGCCTGACTTGATTCACTTGGCAAACTCAAATAACACGATTGAGCCACACGCTCGTGTGCTCAACCGTGTGGGAAATTATTGGCCATTTTAAAGGCCAAATTTGCCTTCCACACATTGAATTACCCACAACCTCAAATAAATACCAAATCATACCTCAAAATGCTTCCAAATATACCAATAATGACACCAGTTCATCATCAATTATACCATATCTAACCATACATGATTTCTACTTAATTAAACTCATCAAAACATAACTAATTTCACATCTCAAATACTATCACTATGCATTATCTAATCATATTACAAATTCCCACTTAATATGCCATTCTCATCAACCAATTCAAGCATGAAATATACCAATTCCAATCTCACTATATCAAACCAAAATCATCATTTTCATAGCTTCAAATATAAACTAACAACATTCAATTTCCAAGCCATATCACATGGCAAGGCTATACAACTCAAAACATGCCGCATTGACTAGCCTATACATGCCATATTCAAATATACACATCTTCAAAGTACCAAAATAGATTGCTGATAGTATGATAGAGATGCTGACGATTCCCGGATCCGAGCTAGCTTTACTAACACTATAAAACAGAGAAACAAATCACACAGTAAGCTTTCAAAAGCTTAGTAAGTTCGTAATATAATACATACTACTCAATAATACAACATCAATACATAATTAAATCATCACAACGATAGATGCTCAATTAGGTGCATTATCATCCTTAACTAAATGTTTAATATCCATTCATTCAACCATTAAAAATGTCATCAACCACATAAGTTCAAACATACCTTTCCCAACACTTAGTTACTCACCATTCATGCTATTCAAATGCTCGATTTTATATTTAGATCAACCTTTGCTATTCTTTTGACTTGTTCGTACACTTAGTGCCAGTTTCATAGCCGAAATATAATCGTCACCGTACACAGTGCTAACCATCTCTATTTCATTTCTAATTTCGCACACTTAGTGCCTCATTTCTCAATCTCATATATAAAATTTCTAAATAAAAAACTATCATTTAATTCACTTAACATAGATATAAATTAACAACTTGTATTATATCTGAACTTACCTCAGACATCAAAATACCGAAACTAGCCGATCAATCGGGTACTTTGTCTTTCCCTCGATCTCGATCCAAATATCTTCTTTATTGGTATATACATATTCAAATTTAACTCATTAAATAACCAATTCATTCAATTTAGTCCAAACACACATATTTAGGGCATTTTACAAAATAGCCCTCACATTTTCACATTTTGACACTTTAGTCCTTATTTCATAAAATCATCAAATACACAAAATTTCATTTCACCCATGCCTAGTCGAATTCTCCTTGTATCCATTTAAGCCCACACATTCCATTTATTTCACATTTTGGTCCTCCTATTTCTCATTTTCACAATTAAACCCAAATTACTTAATTTCACCAAAACTCAAAGACAAAACATGTTAATCTTTCACATATCTTTCATATTTCATCATCAACTATCACAAAGCTCAAGCATTCATCAATGGAATATCTCAAATTCTTCATCAAACTCTAAAATTAAAGCATGGGCTTGATAAAACACAAAACAACAATCACAAAAACGTAAAAATTATCAAAAAGCTGAACAAAAACGAACCTTTAATCAAGCTAGGTGTTGGCCAAATGCTTCAAACTCCTAAACCCTTATTTCTTTTCTCATTTTTAGGAATAGATGAATAAAAGATGAACAAATTTGGTTTTGTTTTATTTTTATTCATCTTTATACACAAATTACCAAGTTATCCCTTTTAATATCATTTAAAATCCACTAACCTTAGGCATTTTTGTCCATCCAATTTATCAATGGAATAATAACAACATAAGGACTCACACTTTAATAAGCGATGCCAAATTAGCACTTTAACTATCAGCACATAGTTTTTACATTTTATGAGATTAAGTCCTTTTCACAATTCGACACACAGTCGATAAAATTTTCACACGAAACTTTCACACAGGCTCAATCACATATTATAAACATCAAAAAAATATTAAAATATTTTTCTGAACTCGAATTTAAGGTCCCAAAACCACTATTCTGACTAGGGTCTAAACTGGGCTGTTACAATGCAAATAGCATGATACTATGATAACTAAGGTTCCATGAAAGACCATATTTGGAATATGGCCTCAGTGTGAGATTTCGTATAAGACCATGTCAGGGACATGGCTTCGATATGATATTTCGTGTAAGACCCTATCGGGGGTACGATGTTGATGTGATATTATGTGTATTAGACTCAAGAGTATTATTTAGCATTTTGAGTCATTAAAGCAGTATGTTGAAAATGAGAGAGTATGTGGTTGTACCATGAGAGGTACGGGTATGTGTTAGAACTAAATTGAGGTGAATTCGGTATATGATGAACCCATAGTGGGTTATGTGTAAATAATGCACCCTAATTGCATACATTGTATTTATAAATGCATTGCATGAAAGCAAATTATTATTGTAGAAATCTAATTAAGAATGATAGTGTATGAAGATGTTCCCGGATGAATCTTTGAAATAGGGAAACGTATGTGGATAAATATCCGTGAATGTGCAATAATGGTGGGCTATGTGCGATACCACCTTAAAAATTGTTAGTGATGGGCTGTGTGCGATACTATCACCAATATCGTTAAACGGTGGGCTATGTACGTTACCACCTTATAAATTATTAAATGGTGGGCTATGTGCGTTACCACCTTATAAATTATTAAATGGTGGGCTATGTGCGTTACCACCTTATAAATTACTGAATGGTGGGCTGTGTGCATACCACCTTATAAATTGTTAAGTGGTGGACTATGTGTGTGACCACCTTATAAATTGTTAAGTGGTGGACTATGTGCATTACCACCTTATAAATTATTAAATGGTGGGCTATGTGCGGAACCACTAAGAGTTGGTATTATCGTGGATGGATTATTAAGAATTTGTTTAAGTATATGTTTCATGGATTGTTGTGATGATGGATGTAGGGACTATGTGCTAATAAATGAGAGTACTATAATTGTCACATGGTTAGAATGAGGTAAGAGATAGAATGGGTAAGCCTTATGAATCATTGATGGGTAACCATGAGTTTAAGAGCAAATCTCGTTATAATACCCTTGTGGTTGAGAATAATCAATGATTGTCAATAGTTGATTATTATTTGCATATGAACTTACTAAGCGTTATTGCTTACTCCTCTTCCCTTTCTATCTCTTATAGGTTAACTAATCTAGCTCAGGTTAGAGACCGCTGGAGATGTTTTCACGCTATCGAATAGTCATTTCGGTATGAGATTTCAAGTCTTTTTGAGATATGGCACATATAGGGATCTTATTTCGGTTTAATTAAGTCATAGTTGAGGTAGCCAAATGTGTTGGCCTAAAAGAGTTATGGGTTGGTTGTATATAGCCATGGATGATGGCTCATGTCATTTGTAACGATGTTAGTAATAGCTCTCCCTCATATATAGGAAGATTGTTTGATTTTCATGATTCCAATGTGATAAATCAAGAGTTATAATTGATGATTTGAGAATGTTATGTGATGATGTGTGAATGTCTGCAAGTGAGGGTGGCTAAATGGCTCGGAAAGTAACCTTGAATTGGTCCACACGGGTAGACACACGGGCGTGTGTCTGGGCCGTGTGTGACACACAGTCAGTCCCATGGGTGTGTGACTTGGCCGTGTCTACCCTGCATGTTAGTTTTACAAGTTAGTAAGCTTTGTAGTAAACACACAGGCAGAGACACAACTGTGTGTCTCAGCCGTGTGGAAGGAACGACCAAGGACATGGGCGTGTGCCTAGGCTGTGTGAAGTCTGCACTTGAATTTGATATTTAAATCGCCACACGGGTTGAAGTACACGGGCGTGTGATAGGCCGTGTGGAATAATTCAGTGTCAACCACGGGTACAGAAAACGGGCGTGTGGCTGACCGTGTGGTGCAATTCAGTGTCGACCATGAGTGCAAAGAACGGGCATGTGAAATACCCCATGGGGTGTCCCACTTCTCACACGGGAGTGTGGCCCTGTTTCATGTAAAAATTTTCTAAGTGCTTGGAGGTTTCCGGTGGGATTTCGATGCATTTTAATTTTATGTTCAGTGCCTCGTAGGCCCATTATAAGGATGTTAGATATGTAATTTGAAAAGTTTTAAATTGGAATGAAATTTGATAGCCCAAAGTTGTACGTTCAGGTGATATAAGTCCGGTAACGCCTCATACCCGATTCCAGCGTAGAGTACGGGTAAGGGGTGTTACAAAGAAACCCTAAAATTTCCAAAGACTCGAAAGAGAATGCAAAGAAAAACAAAGGTGAAACATGTCGACTATCGACATCCTTATATAGCATAGACATCAGGGACAAAACTTAGTGGGAGGGTCAAAAAATCCACTATAGCACCTAAAACCCAAGAATAAACTTGCCATATCTACCAAACTTAAATACTACCACTAATCAATTTTGTGAGTACTAAAATGGTGCTTAGACACTAAAACAAGCGAACTAAGCAAGTCACATCAAGCTATCATCTATAGTACTCTAGTTTCAAACTAGGTCTCAACTAAACTCTAACGATACTCACCAAGCCATCGTTTTCACGCTAAAACATGGAAAATAAGTCTATCAACCCTCAAACTAATGAGTTCGTCCCAAGTATTTAGGGTTGGCGGATTGTCACACAAAAGAGACCACCAAACCTTAGAAATCCCCAAATGGTGAATTCTAGCAAGGCATCCCTCAATTAGGTATATTGTTGAATCCACATAATACGTTACCCATGTAACACCTCTAACCCGTCTCTGTCGCCTGATTAGGGTTACAAAACATTACTATACAAAATAGAACATTTAACTTTAAAATAGAATCTTTAATTTCAAAACATAATAATAATATAGTTTTATATTAATTTCTAATAACTCATTACACTCACAAAAAATACACATTTGGCCCTTAAATCAAGCCTTCAAGGCCCTAAAAACAATTTGAGAACAATCGGCGATCAATTTAAAACAAACTAGAATTTTTTTGGAAAAACTTGAAAAATATTAGGAAACAAGAGTCACACAGACGTGTGACATAACCCAGATCGTGTGGACATTTGAAGTAGGGACACATGGTTGTGTCACAGCCCGTGTTTCCACTAGTGTAAGTATTCAAAATAGGGCTACAAGGCCGTGTCGCATACCAAAACACTCTCCAAACAAACTTAAAACATACCAAGACACACCATAAAACCATTTATTGGACACCAAGACACACCATTTACACATACATTCCTATATCAAAACACTCTCCAAACACACTCAAAACATACCAAAATAATCAACCTATAAGATCTAACCAATATGCCATTCAAATTCATCACAATTCACACAAATTCATTTATTCAAAATCACATTATACCCTAAACATACATCACTACATCTACACAACATTTCACCATTTCAATCACATATAAACATGTCTCAAGCCATATGTTTACAATGCACTTAAAAGTGTCCAAAAGACACAAACTTGCCAAAGCATTATGTAACACCATGCACCCAAGACCGACACTGGGTCTGTATACGAGACATTACTATGCTTGAACTCACTTAAACATGTACTTACGAGCTATAAAATTTCATTCCAACTTAAAAAAAATTTCACTTTCTTAGTCAACACATACATTACAAGGGCCTATGAGGCTTAAACTCATTTCTGAAAACTTTCGGAACTAAATCATATAATTCATTTTTTTTAAAGCAGGGTTCACACGCCCGTGTGACTTGGAACACACCCGTGTACCCTTAAACACGCCCATACCCTCAAACTGTGGGAAGCTACTGACTATTTTCGAATGGCTTAGACACACCCGTGTCTTCCGACCGTGGGAGGCTACTGACTAATTTCACATGGCCATGACACGCCCGTGGGCTTAGACCGTGTGCTAATCCTTGATATACTAGCTAAATTAGCATGGTCTGGGCACACGCCCATGTCCAACCCGTGTGTATAAAACGGAAGTGGAATTTACCCGTGGCCCATTCTGATTAATAATACTAAGGTACAGGGTTAACATGGCCTTGACACACGCCCGTGTGTCTAACCGTGTGGGCACTTATAGGCTATTTACCAAGCCGTTAGCCACCCTGAAATGAAGATCATATCCATACACAATTCAACGATGCAGTAACAACCTAATTTTATGAATAATACTACATGCTTCATTGATCTCAATAAATAGAAATACTTAGTCAAATTTGGCCAATCACTAGTCATATACAAAAGAATAATAAACTTGATCATCTTTACAAAGGCCCTTCTAAAAACATGTCCACCAAATTAATGTTTCCTATACATGCCATACTTAGTAAAGTAACTTGGCTATACCAAAATAAGAGTTGATAGTGTGCTACGAGCTCTGACTCCGATGATCCACAATTTAGCTTGGCGGGACTACATAGAAAGAAACAATCAAATACGTAAGCATTTAGCTTAGTAAGTTTGCATGTAAAACACATGTCAATAAGCTTGCTTAATAAAAACTATCGTAATTTTAGCTCTAAATCTTACTTACTCATCTTGGTTCTTACATGTATCATGATGCTCACTGTACTCATTTTTGTATAGTAAACATGATACCTGTGTCAGTTGATCACATTGATCAGTGTACTTAAACAATAATCATTATGATCTCTAATTCTTCATTCATAACATGAGTAATATCTAATTCATTTTGATGCTAACTTTGCTTTCTTAGTCCTCTTGTTACCTTATTATTAATCTTACTTGTTTGCCTGATGAACTTTTATGAATACCTAAGGATACTAGATCTCTTCCGACTTAACATGCCACCACAGCCATATCTTAGGCATGGTCTTACATGGAATTTCTCATATTGGTTTCAAGGCCATGTCTTGACATGGACTTACATGAAGTCTTGCCCTTGATAACTTACTCAATGCCAAGCTTTCCTTGGACTTATATGATATCTTGATCAATGCCTAGCTTGCCTTGAACTTACATGATATCTTGATCAATGCCAAGCTTGCCTTGGACTTACATGATATCTTGATCAATGCCAAGCTTGCCTTGGACTTACATGATATCTTGATCAATGTCAAGCTTTCCTTGGACTTACATGATATCTTGATCAATGCCAAGCTTGCCTTGGATTTACATGATATCTTGTGTGGTATATCGGGTATCCTGGGGAATTTATATTCAATCGGGGCTTGCTCACGTTTAATCTCTTTCTTCACAAAAATGATAGGCATTACAAAATAAAAATGTATATTATATTAAGCAATTCAATGATAGTAATCATAAAGCTTAGAAATCATACAAACTTACCTCAATATACAAAATGTAGGGAGATGTGAAATTACCTCGGTTTCGATCGAGGCTTCATTTTTCTTGATCTATAATCATGAAATTCATTCATTCAGATTTCCTATGATCATAATACATCAATTTCTACACTTGGGCAAAAATGACCATTTTGCCCTTATACATTGGCAAAATTACAATTTTTGTCCCTAGGCTCGTAATTTATTTTTCAACACATTTTCTCATTAAACAAGCCTAGCTAAACATTTATTTCTCTTACAACTACTCAAAATTCCAACTATTTCATGCATTTATGACACAATCTCACTTTTTGCATTTAAGTCCTACTTAGGTGTTTTCATGCAAACATCTTTCACAAGAGTTGTTTCTCATCTCCCTAACTTTCATTTTCTCCCATAAAAATGCAGCAAATAACAATGATTTCTCTCATGGGAAAACTCTAAGCTTTACACAATATTGCACAATAGTCCCATCATTTGAAAGCTTAAGCTTTAGGGGTTTCAAAAGTACAACTATTACTAAGAAAATCATCAAAATCACTTACTAAAATTGAAGGAGAGCTTGCTGAAAATTTTTGAGCTTTCAACCCTCTATTTACTTGGAAAAATTGGTGGAGAAATATGAAGAGAAAGATGATATTTTTCTCTTTCTTTATTCTAATATTAAACTAGTCAAATTAACCACCAACTCCTACCAACTTTGACTTAATTTTGTCCATCTTTGTCTCCCACATAGCCCATGAACGGCCGAGAAATTAAAAGGGATAAATTTCCCTTTAAAATACCTCAATTTAACAATCTACGGCTATTTGGTACCCCTACCTTAAAAATAGAACTTTTGCATCTCATGCGATTTAGTCCTTTTTCTCAATTGGTCATGCTATTAGTAAAATTAAGGCACCAAAATTTCTATATAATCATATAGTGACACCAAAACACATAAAATAGTACTAAAATAATTCTCCTCAACCTTGGATTAGTGGTCCCGAGACCACTGTTCTGACTAGCCCCAAATTCGGGCTGTTACACATTACATGTCAAAGCAAACATGTACATAAAAGGCATAACCATATCAAGTTGACCAAATAACATATTCAAAAACTCCTATTACATATAAGCCCTATACATGCCATTTATAATCATAGCCAAAATATCCAAAACTACCAAAGTGATTGACAAAAAGTGTGATAGGGCTTCGACAAGATTCCAACAGATCGAGCATCTGATGATATACAAAACAGAAGAAAATCAACTACGTAAGCAATTTATGCTTAGTAAGCTCGTATCAAAAAAATATAACACCCCAAATTTGGGGTTAGAAGAATTAAGGGTTGTAGGATGAGTCGATGGTTTTAGATAGACTTTTACGATTTTCTTAGCAATTTGAGGACAAGAATGAGCCTGTTGGTTCAATGGTTAAGGAATTTTTTAATACGTGGTCTTGAGTTCAAATCCCATTATGTGCAAATGAGAAATTATTTTTAATATTGAGGTCTCCTTAAATTTTATCTTTTATTTAATTTTATTCTTATTCTGATTTTATTGAAAGTTTCTAAAAAACGTTCCATCACGTTCCCTCACTCTCCTTCACTTCATTTTTATTTTTCTTCCTCGTTCTTCAGTATTTTCTTTTGTTTGTTCCAAATAGATTGTCTATTTTAGTTCTACAAGCTTTCGTTGTTCACTATTGTTCACTATTGTTCGCTAAATCAAGAATTTAGGAAGGAAAAAGGTAAGTACGATTGTTTGTGTTTTAGTCGATTGTCTTCAAATTATTTTATCTTGTTACAATTGGGAAATTTTTGTGATCTTTGTATATTCGTGTGATTGAGTACCTGATTGGTTTTTTTAGGGACGTTGGTTAAGTGTTTGTTCATTGGGATCATTTTTCAGGTGTGCATTCTTAAACTATCTGAATTAGGGGTGAAATTGTGGTTGAATTTTTGGGTTTTGCTGCAGTTTTAGGGTGGTTTTTGTACCACACAGGCTGGTACATGGGCGGTCCAAACGGCTGTTTGTTGTTTAAAAAGTTTGGTAAATTTCAGTCACATGCTCTGGGGTGGGTCACATGGGTTGGCCACATGGCCGTGTGACCCATGTTAGGAAAATTGATAGTGATTTACACAGCCTGCTCACACGGCTGTGTATGTCAGCCACATGAGCGTGTGTCATGGCCACACAAGCATGTCACCTCTGCAGTTAAATTTGACATTGAGCTGCACGGCCTGCTCAAACGGGCGTGTACCTTAGTCACACGAGAATATCCCTTAGTCATACGGCCGTGTGGCCCTATTTGTAGTTTTTGCACATTTCTGCAAATTTTTCCGTTTTGGACCCCAAGTGATTCCTAACCCATTTAAGCCTCTATAAAAGTGGTTAGGACACTAATTCTATTTGAGGAAGGTTTGTTTAAGGGCGTGTCACCCCTCGAATGTGAATAAAAGTACATATTTATAAGATTTAATTTATTTACTGTGAGATACTGAATTTAGAGTATGTAAATGTATCAATTTGTTAAATGGAAATTGTGTACAATATCATTTTGTTATCTATATCCAAATACGAGTATGTTTGATGCTGTATATCTCTATTGACTCTGTGATTCGAAATATTTATGCCTGATTCTGAATATTAATGCTGATTTCGTTATCAGAAAATAATTGTGATTTATTCTGAACATCTGTATTAATTCTATTGTTTTGCATTTGTATTTGTGGTTGGGATCTAAGTATGAAGTGAAGGAAGTTTGATTTGGTAGTTTAACTACATCATTTGATTTGGCGGTAAAGTTGCAATAATTCAAGTAGAAAAAGGCCACATAACGGTATGATTTGATTCATGGGTCCAACATAACTCAAAACTGGTGTGTAGTCGACAAAAGGGTCTAGGGAACCCTATTTGGTGTGATTGGAGGGACAAAGATGGTGTGTAGCAGTTGGATATGTAGAAATTCATTGCATTTATTCTATATCTGATTGTATATTATGTATACATCGTATAATTTTATTTGTGTATTAATTTGATTATACAATGTGTTTAGTTATACTGAACTATTAAGATTTCCTAGTGTTCGAACTTTCGTTTAACACCACTTAATTATATTTATTTTGGGAATCATACTGGTCTTTAGTAGCTCACTCACTTGGTTTTATACAACACCCCGAACCTGTTTCCGTCGCCAGTCGAGGGTTATGGAGCATTACCATAAAAATCAGAACAAATAATATTTAAAGAATTTAATAATGCTATATAATATTAATTACTTAAAACTCATTACAAACATAGCAAACATACACATTCGACCTTAAAATCGAGCCTTCGTGGCCCAAAGAACAATTCGGGATCACTCATGGACTAATTTAAAACAATGCAGAAAATTTGAGAAAAAGTTAAAAATTTTGAAAGAGGGGTCACACGGCCGTGTGGCCTGGCCATGTGACGTAGCCCAGACTGTGTGGTATTTGAACAATGGGATACACGACCATGTCCCAGCTTGTGTCTTAAACCATGTAACTCACTAACTTGGGTCACATGGCCATGTTGTAGGCCGTGTGCTAGATTGTGTAACTCTCTGACTTGTGTCACATGGTCGTGTTGCAGGCCATATGCTAGACCGTGTAACTCACTGACTTGATACACACGGCCGTATCTTAGGCCGTGTGATACTCACACTTGAAATAATAAGTGACACACAGCCGTGTGATCCAAAATAGACCTTAAAACAAGCTATTTTAAGACCAAACCTTTCCTAACAATTACTTCATTTGTGTACACATTAAATGGACCTAAACCCATTTCAACCACATATAAATATACCAATTCAATCAACCTAGTTCTCCTAACCAATATGCCATTCAAAGGCACATCATTTATACCAAAACAACACCATTCTATCACAAAACTATGATTCCATATCTCAATCACATTATAAAGGTAATAACTACCTAATAACAATTATCAATCTATTCACCCTTCAAAATAAACATAAAACAATTCATATAATTATTATATGCTCAAAAGTGACTAAAAGATACACACTTGTTAAACATTATAGGCTCAAACAACTATATACACAAAATTATAACCATACCATAATAGTCAATTAGCGTAAACAACAACTATCATTACACAAAAGCCTTATACATGCCATTTATAACCTTAGCCAAAATAACTCAAAATCTACCAAAGTGGTCACTAGATAGTGTGATAAAACTTCGGCAAGCTTCCAATCGATCAAGCTTCCAAGGATCGACAAAACAGAGGAGAAATAACTATATAAGCAACTACTGCTTAGTAAGCTCATATAAATTCAAACATAGCTTACCCTTCTAAAGCTCAATTTATAAACTATGCATAACATCATTACCATGCTCATAAGCTAAAAAAACTCCTATATACACCACCAATTCACAAGTTAGTAGTTCATACATAATACATATAAGCTTAACCATATCATAAGTAAATTTCCATGTACATACCATTCATCACATACTTATTTAGTTTCCTTCAATTCATTTGCATTCATCAAATTTACCTTTCAAAAGATTATGAACAATTATTCATTTATATATATGCCTTGAATTAACATTTATTTACCCGTTGAACCATCTAGAATTGCATTGGATACTCGGGAATTCTCACACATGTATGCCATTCCATATAACTGTAACCTTTCCTTTTCAATAGTGCTTACACGAGTTGTGAAATGGGCCTGCTCACATGAATTGTGGGTTGAAATGTTAGCTACACGGTGCTGCTCACATGAGCTATGGAGAATTTGCAACAAATGCAGGACCTCAGTCATCGGTAGGCCATTCAAACTAACACCTGAAACATGAAATTCCTAATGACATGTCATTTGTATCCTATGAATTCTTTAGGTTCAAACGAGACCAATAACAGTCAACATTTCGAAATGGTATCATATTCATCAAGACAAAGTAAATTTAATATTTTACAATAATTAAATCATTTCAAAACATCAAATGTCAAATTTAATCTCTATACAAACTTACCTTGATCACTATGGTTGTTACAACTAAATTGACAGCTAATTCGAAATTTTTGCCTTTCCTCGATTCAAGTCTGATTGATTCTTTTCTTGATCTAAATAATAATAATAACTCAATTAAATAATTCAAATAGCTTAACTTTATAGATTCTAAATTATAACTCATCTTAATGTAAAATTATGAACTTACCCCTAATATTTTAACTTTTATGCAAAATAGTCTCTAAATCCCAAACTCACAATTAATGAAATACCATGATAACCGAATTCTCCAAGGTCCTTTACTGCCAGTATCTTTCATTATTTTCATAAATTATCATTGAATTTTATCATTTTCTCAAATAAGTCCTTTAGCTCAAATTCATTAAAATCACTTAATAAAATGTGTCTATTTAATAACCAAGCTTAATAATCCGTCAATTAAATTCACTAACACTACAAATTCATTCATGGAAAATCCCTAAACATTTAACAATTTTACAAATTGATCCCAGGATTAGATAGATTAAGTTAATATAGATTAAGTTAATATGAACTCAAAAACATAAAAATCACCAAAAACTAACCTCAAAAACACAAGCATGCAAAGAATATGCTTGGCCGAACTTTCAATGCTCTCCTATGGAATTTTTGGTTCACAAATACTCAAGAAAGAACATGGCCACTTTTGTTTTCTATTAATTTATGTTATTAATATACAATTTTTCCTTTAAAATTAACCAAATTTCATGCATTTACTCATCAAAACCATCCACTAATATATAATTTGATTTAATTACCATTTAAGTTCATTAGCTTTCCTTTCCATATCCAATTAATCCATTTAACTAATAGAATTCAACATTTTCTTCTATGACGATTTAGTTCTTTTTACCTAATTAACCATTTAAACTTTGAAATTTCTCAACAAAAAATTAATACTACCTTAAATTAACCCTATAAAATTAAATAAATATTAAAATAATAACTCACTTGTCAGAGTCGTGGTCTCGAAACCACTATATTTGACACCACTGAAATTGGGCTGTTACATTTTCTCCTTTTAGGTAAACCGTATGCTTAGGTATCAGAATCAACGAATTGGAGTATCTCGGCATGTTACGTTCAGGTTTGAATTTAATTAAGTTTAATAAAGCATTTTGATTTGGTTTAGTTGGGTTGTAAATAAATTTTAAATGCTCTGCGGTACAGGGTTTTTAGCTTTGAATAACCGAAATGTTTCTGTGATCTGACATTTGATTTTAAGTTTGTTATTTCAGAAACTACGATATCAAAAATCTTTTTAGTGTCAATCGAGTTACCGATTGTATAGTCTAAAGTAGAGGTCTCTAACAAGCAAAAGTGGTTTTCGAAATGGTTTTGAAAATTTTGTATGAGATTTTATTCTGAGCCATCTCGGTGGCCAATGTGACCTTTAGAACTTGGTCAAAACTTCTAGGTCGAGTTTAAGGTGTTACAAAAAACTCAAACTTACCAAACATCAAATGATAAATCAACTGTGCACAATAATTCATATAGATATTTTATTTTCCTATTCACAATAATCTACATCGTTAGTAGATAACTTAAAAAAACATAACATCTATGAAACATGGTATATAACATGAAATGAATTACATACATCCACCTTTCTTCACATGTTTGATTAGTTTCATTTTCCATTCATTTGCACATACCAACTTTCCATTTCATTTGATCATTAATACAAATAATTTCATATACAAGTCTTTCCACTAAACTTTACTTACCCATTTAACTATATAGAATAAAACTGGATACTTGGGAATGTTCACATAAAGTGTTCCTTTCCATGATACCGTAACCTTTTCAATAATTCTCACACAAGCTGTGAAATGGGTTTGCTCACACGAATTGTGGGTCGGGATGTTAGCTACACGATGCTGCTCACATGATTTGTGGAGATCTGCAACAAATGCAGGACCTCAGCCATCGGTAGGACATCATGACCAACACTTGAAACTATATAATCCCAAATGACATGTTATTTGTATCCTAAGCATTCTCAAACTTCAAACGGGATTATTAAACCGTCAAGTATTCAAGCCATCATAATATTACTAAATCAAATTATATCTAACATATCATTAACTAATAATCAATCAAAATAATAATTAATAAGTATATAACTTATACGAACTTACCTCAATCACCACGGTTGTTACAGCTAAGTAGAAAACTAAGTTGAGATTTTTGCTTTCCCTTGATTCAAGTAATTAAATATTTCAAATAGTCAAAAATCATTAATTCTAATTTATAACTCATTTTAATGTGAAATTACGAAATCACCCCTAATATTTTACCCTTTGTGCAATTTAGTTCTTAAATTCGAAATTCTTAATTTAACAATTTCTTTAACCAAAACCAAGCTAACAGATTTTATTAAAGGTTGCATACAACCCATTTTTACCAAAATTTCACATTAATACTAATGAATCTGACACTTTCAACAATTTAATCCCTAATACTCAAAATCACTAAAAATCTCTTAACAAAATAAGCTTATTCAATAATCAACCTTAATATTATACCAATCAACTTTACAAACACATCAAATTCATTCATGGCAAGTCCCTCAACCTTTCACATTTTTGCAAACTAACCCCCAAGCTAACTAGACTAAGTTAAAACGAGCTCAAAAACATAAAAATCACTAAAAATGAGGCTTAAACACATACCATGCAATTTAATAACTTATAAACCATAATATGAACATATTTTAATCCCGCATTTAGCATAATTTTGGATGAATTATCTCTTTAATTGTGGAATTTGGTACTTTTAATCTTTTGTTTTCATGTTTTATACTTAGGAGAGCATCGAAGGATGAAAAGAATGAGAAACGAGCCAAAAATGGAGTAAATGACCCGAATTACGAAATCAACATGGCCTGGGCCCAAGACGACACGATCATGCCTCATTAATAGACTCAAACACGACCTGGCCTCAACTTACACGGGCGTGTGCCATGAGCGTGTCCCTGACGTGACCTGTTTGAGTTCTATTCGAAATAGGGTACTTAGAGGCAAAGAAAGCCATTCCAAATGCCTATATAAACACCCTAGAGGCCAACCTTCAAGGGGGCGTTCAGGTAGGCCAAGGAGCCAAGCCAGAGAGGCCGAATTGTGGGATTCACTCGAAGAAAGCCAGTTGATTCATCTCAAGAAGCCGGAATCATACTCAAGATTGAAGATCTCTCCTTCAATTCCTTCAGGGGGTTTTCAGGTTTTCTTTATGTTTTATTTTATATTTACTTCTGAGATGTATTCCTTTATGATTATGAACTAAACCCTCAAATACTTGAGGGGGATGAAACCTAAGACGGATCTTGTTATTATTTTCTGAGCTATATGATAAATACTTGATTTGTTCTTAACTATGTGTTCTTAATTATTGTTTTGATGTTTCAGGATATTTATTCAAGCATTTATGCTCTTAGGCAGAGGATGAATAGACCCTGTCTAAGAGTAGATCTAGCATAGTTAAATGGAGTTGATCGCAACCCTAGAGATAGGATGACGAAAATCTGTCGGATTAAGGTCAAACCTAATATGGGAGTCCATAGATCGAGTTAATGCAATTCTAGGGGTTTTAATTAGAAAGAGATTTTAATTAATCAATCTAGGGTTAGACGTTAGTAGCCTCGAGAGAGGTATTAATATAAATTAGGGAATCCTACAGATCAAGCCAAGTGAATAAATGGTCTGGTTCAGAGTTAGATAACAAGTGAAGTCTAGGTGGATTCTTACTCGGGTATTGTCTCAATCAATTGGTTTTTCCCAAAAGTATTTCCCGAATTCCTTCTCTTTATCTTAGCATCTTTAGCTTAGTAGTTAGTTAATTTTAGATTAAACAACAATTCCTTCAATTCTTAGGTTAAATAATAAAAAGAAAGTTAGTATTAGTACTTTTGGTTCCTTTGGGTTTGATAATTCGGTCTTGCCACTAAATTATACTACTGTTCGATAGGTGCGCTTGCCTCAATCATTGTCACAGTTAGTTTTTAGCCTAGATCATTCATATTAAAAATTTTTAAGACTCTGACACACGATCAATAACCCTAGCCGAAACTTCAAGCTCATTCTTTAATGGTGTTTTCGATTGAAACAAAAGTAAAAGAAAGAAGATGATAGCATTTTAGTTATTTGTTTTGTGTCTATTTAATTAATTACTATTTTACCCTTATTTTAAAAGCTTATAAAATAAGTAAATCCTGTCCATCATTATATACCATTAAAATATCCATTTAACTTGGAAACTAACTTTTGCATCTTTTACGGTTTAGTCATTTGTACCTAATTAACCATTTAAACCTCAAAATTTTTTAACGAGAATTTAATACGACCCTAATATAACCCTGTAGACATTAAATAAACATTAAAATACTAACTCACTTATCAAAATCGTGGTCCCAAAATCACTATTTTTGACACCACTAAAAACAGGCTGTTACAACCCAAACACTTAACAGATAATTCACCCATGTTTTTCTACCTGGCTTATTAATTATACGCCAAACAACATATCGAAACGGTCTGCGCCGAGTGGGCTGTTACATAGTCTATATGGTGGGATACTATTTTTTCAATGGATTTATCATCGTAATAATTCCTTTAATAAAATTATTTTGTTATAATTTGTTACTTGACAATAATCTTGTTTCCTTTTACAACACCAAGGGGTTTTGTTGCTGGAGATAAGATTTAAAGTAGTGTTAGGTTGCCCGGAACAAATACAAATAATTTTGAAATTAAACATATTGAGATGTTTGTTATATTTACAAGTCTACTAAAATTTGATGATATGATAATATTAACTCTTTTTTCTTTTTATCACTTAGAGACAAAATAAAGTCATGGTTATTATTTACAAAGATCCATTAGTTCTTGGTATTTTAATAATAAGAGGTAACAGTCATGTAATCTAACGCTTGCATTTTGTGGTAAGTAACACACAGAAGATAGGAAAATAAGGGAGAAAGAGGAAAAAGAAGAGAACTTTAGAGAAGAAGATGAAGGATAAAGAAGCTAGAATTCCATTCTATTCATTCATAACCATTTTTTGAGCCTTATTACTGCTCAAATAGAGACAAACGGTGGGTACAAGGTAACAACCAAAAAAAATTGTCAAAATAGTTATCAGCTATGCACCGTTTCACTAAACAAAATGCAGAGTTTTTGCCTTAATTAAAAAAGCATTAAATGATCAATCTAATTAATAAAATTACAGTAAATTAAAAGGTAGACCATTGTGTTAAAGCAGCATTCTGTTCCATATCAATTACTCCTCCCTCGAACATGACCATTGTCCTCAAGGATCAAAGTCTAGAAATTTCTTGCGAAGTTCGTTGAAATTCTCCCATGTTAAGTCCTCTAGAAAAGTGTTTGTCCATTCCACTAAAACCTTAGTGATTGCCTGATTACCCCTTTTGACCATCAGCCTATCCAGGATCTTGGTTGGAACTTTCAGTAGAGTAACCTTAAATTCGACTAAGGGTAGCAATGGAGAATGAGGTGTTTGACTGGTATGTTTTTTCAGTTGTGACACGTGAAAGGTAGGATGAATTCTCGAGCCAACAGGTAAGGATAGTCTATAAGCAACTCGTCCCAATTTAGCTTCAACAAGATACGGTCCAAAGTATTTGAGGGATAGTTTTTTATTCACTATGCATCGAATGGAGTGTTGTCAATAAGGTTGCAATTGAAGATAAACCAAATCTCCCACCTGAAATTCTCTATCTGATCTTTTTTTATCAGCCAATTATTTTATTCGTGCTTGAGATATTTTAAAATGAAATCTGAGTAGCGGTCGAGCTGCTTCTCTTGCTTGCACGCTACGATCCACAGTAGCCACTAGTGAAGAGCCAATAAGATAATGTAGCAAAGGGGGTCTTAACCATAAAGTGTTGTGTAAGGGGAAGAGTCTATGGTTGTGTGATGTGTGGTATTATACCACCACTCGACTAAAAGTAGCCAATTGATCCAATCGGTAGGTCTCTCACCTGTTATGCATCGTAAATAACCTTCCAAACATCTATTCAAGACCTCTATTTGACCTTCTATTTTTGGGTGGTATGCGGTGGAGAGATGCAATTTGGTTCTTATGGCAGAATATGCTAATGAAAATTTTGTCACGGCCAGACATAATGGATTTGGAGGCTCTATGGAGTTTGTAAATGTGACAAAAAAATTCTTGGGCAACAGTGATGGCAGTGAATGGGTGAGCTAGTGATAAGAAATGTCCATACTTAGTGAATCGGTCAACCACGACCATTATTGTGTTCTTTCCTTTGGATGTGGGCAATCTTTCAATGAAGTTCATGCTAATGGTAAACTAAGCCCGATCGGGGATAGGTAAAGGCTGAAGGAGACCAAGGGAGGCTGCGAGGTCTGCCTTACATCTTTGGCAGGTTAAACATTCCTGTACCCAGTTCTTAACATCCTTCGATAGACCGTTTCAGTAAAGTAAACTGAAGATGCGGTCCGTGTGGACTGTATTCTAGAGTGGCCTCCCAATGGACTATCATGGAAATAGTGGAAAAGATCCCTCTTGAGATTTGTATTGTTGCCAACTACCACTTTTCCCTTTCTTCTCAATACAATTCCATCCCAACTGTATTTAGGATGAGCATTGGGTTTTTTGTTGTAGCATATGAATTACTTGCTGCAATTTCATTTCCACCTGTATTGAGCTAATAATTCTATTCCAAATATCAGACCAAACCCTACTAATCTCACATTGGAGCATTTTCCCCACTTGTACATAGGACTTTCTGGATAGAGCATCAGTTACAGTATTTAGGGAGCCTTTTTTGTAGAGAATAGAGTACTCGTATCCTAAAATTTTTGTGACCCACTTTTGTTGGTAAGGTGTGATGGCTTGACCATCCGAGAGGAATTTGAGACTTTGGTGGTCTGTTCGAATCAAGAAGAGCCTCCCAATTAAATAAGCATGCCATTTTTTTACTGCAAGCAAAATAGCTAACATTTCTTTTTGGTAAATGAATAGTGATTGGTGTTTAACACCTAACCCTTTACTAAAAAAGGCTATAGGTTTCCCCTTTTGTTGTAAAACAACACCAACACCATGGCCACATCATCTGCATCTAAGAAAAACTACTCTTTGCAGTTTAGCAGAGCGAGAAATGAAGCTTGGCAGATTGCTTATTTCAACTGCTCGAATGTTGTGCGTGTCTCATCAATCCATTGCCACACATCATCTTTCTTCAATAATGTTGTTAAGGGTCTAGCCAACATTTCATAGTTCTTAATAAATTGTTGGTAGTATCCTGACAACCCCAAAAACCCTCAGAGCTCCTTAATAGATTATGGTGGAGGCCAATTCAAAACACTTTCGACTTTGGTAGAATCCATAGATACTAAACCTTGATGGATGACATATCCGAAATATTCTATCTGTGAAGTACTGAAATTACATTTACTCAGCTTTGTAAAAAATTGGTTATCCCTCAAAATTTGGAGAACCTATTTTAGTTGAGCTAGATGTTCCTGCCAACTAGTAGAATATACAAGTATGTTATTAAAAAATACAAGTACTGACCTTCGAAGGAGTTTTTTGAAGACTATGTTCATTAGTGATTGGAAACTGGATGGGGCATTTGTGAGGTCGAATGGCATGACGACAAATTTATAGTGACCTTCATGGGTTTTGAATGCTGTTTTGTGGATGTCGTGATCCCACATTCGAATCTGGTGGTAACTTGACCAGATGTCCAACTTGGAGAAATGAGTTGTTGCCCCGAGCTCATCTAACATCTCCTCAATTAAAGGATCGAAAATTGGTCTTTGATAGTGAGTTAATTTAACTGTCTGTAGTCAATGCAAAGTTACCAATTACCGTCCTTTTTGACCATGACCACTGGTGAAGCAAAAGTGTAACAGTTTGGTTTAGACACTAGTCAAAATAGTGGTTTTGGAACCATAAATCTGAGTTAGAAAAATATTTTAATATTATTTTCTGTGCCTAGGATACGTGATTAAGCATGCGTGAAAGTTTTGTGAATTAATTTGTCTGTTTGTGTGTTCAATTTGAGAAAAGAATTAAATCACATAAAAGGTAAAAGTGGCAATACATAAGTTAAAGTGTTTATTTGAGTTGGCTATTAAATGTGAAGGCCTTAAAGTGAAATTAGGCAATGGAATTATGGGATGGACGGTTAAGGCTATTATATTCTATGGTTTTATGATTAAATTATAAAGGTTAATTTTGTCATTTGTTTATTAATATGTAATATAATAAAACAACCATTAAAAATATGATTATTATCATCTTATATTGCCGAAAAACAAAGAAAAGAAAAAAAAGAGAAGAACATCTATGTTTCGACTAGTTTTTTGTTTGATTCAAGGTATGTTTTGTTTCGGTTTTGATAATTTTTACGTTTTTCTAATCAGTGCTTCATGTTCTTTAAAACCCATGTTTCAATTCTGATGATAATTTTGAAATGTGCTATGGATGCATTCATGAGAGTTGTGAAGTTTTGTGATGAAATATGAAATATATGTGTTATATTAACATAGTTTGTTTTTGAGTTTTTGGTGATTTTGAGTAATTTGGATCAAATTGAGAAAATAATATTTTGAGGGACTAAATTGTGAAATAAATGAAAAATATGGGTTGCTAGGGACCTATAGAGAATTCGGCTAAGCATGGGTGTATAGAGATTTTATGTATTTTGTGATTTTGTAAAATAAGGACTAAAATGTCAATGTGTGAAAATGTGGGGGGCTAATTTGTAAATTACCCTAAATATGTGTTTTTAAATTGAATTGAATGATTTGGTGAATTAATGGATTAAATTTGAATATGTATAGATCAAGAACCAAACAAAACGGATTTAGATCGCGGAAAGTCAAAAGTGATCGAATAGTCGAGTCCGTACGTTTATCCGAATCTGAGGTAAGTCTATATACAAATAAATGTATTTACATTGATATATATATATATATATATTCATATGAAAATTTATGAAATTGAATGTGTATGAAATGATGAGAATATGAAATCCGAGGATGTATCGACAATGAATCAGTGTCCAAGAAGTCTCGTACGAACCTAAGAATAGATAGGATTACATATGTTATGACATAGGTGTCCGTTATGTGATATCGTGTAAGACCACGTCTGGGGCATTAGCATCGATATGAGACATCATGTAAGACCACGTCTGGGATGTTGGCATCAATATGAGACATCATGTAAGACCACGTCTGAAACGTTGGCATCGATTTGAGATTTATGTGTAAGACTATGTCCAGGACATTGGCATCATATTGATTCGTGTAAGACCCTGTCTGGGACAGTGGCATCGATATCTGAGTACATGTAAGACCATGTCTGGGACGTTGGCATTGTACGACTATTCCGAGTATTTTGAGTATCTTATTAGATTCCGAACGGTTCAACTGGCAAATCTGAGAAACGAAAAACTACGTGAAATGTATAAACGAGTCAGGTACATTTGAATCGTACATTAAGTATATGTATGAAAGGTAAGTATATGAATGAATATATCAATGTGAAATATGTGTATAGAATTGATGAGGAATATATTATATGTGTATGGATGTGCAATGAGCAAAAGTGATATTCAGATATGATATGTGAGTGAGCAATGGCTAAGCAAATGAGCTAAATAAAATGATATGAATTTTCCATTGGAAAATATATTAACGACATTGTAATCTTGTGCTTATATACATTAATGTTAAGTTTATTTGTATATGACTTACTAAGCTTTAGAAAGCTTACTCTGTGTATGTTTGCTCTGTTTTATAGATCGTCAAAGCTACTGAGGGCTCGGGAATTATCGAGGATCGTCATCACACTACTCAATCCTATTTTGGTACCCTTTTGGAAATGTATATACTAAAGTATGGAATGTATAGGCTAGTTACCTTAAGTTATGTGTGAAATATGTGTATAGCCATGTGATATGGTTAGTTAAATGGTTGTGTAATGAAGAGTCATGCTATATGATGTTTGGTTTTGGTATGATTCCATGGTTATGAAATAGTCAAGATAATGGTAAACTTATTGATGCAAAGTGAGTATATGTTATTGATGAATGATGTTTATGATGAAGTGGTAAGTTGTGAATGAATCATGCTTGGTTTATTTGTGAATTAGTTGAGCTATTTGGTATCTAAGTTGGTATGCATATAAATGAGATTGAATGGGATGATATGATGATCATTTGGTGTGTTTTTGGTTGCCAATTATGTTTAGAAATATGCTTGTAAGTGCTTGTAGGGATGACCCAAAGTGTGGGTGGCATTTTGGCCTTGCAAATGGCCTATATTTGCCCACACAGTTGAGCACACGAGCGTGTGGCTCGATCGTGTCCTTCATGGTTGTAAAACAAAACAAGTCAGGCTCGACCACGGGCGAGACACATGGGCTTGTGACTGGCCGTGTGGTGCAAGTCAGTGTCTACCACGGGTGAGGCCCACGGACGTGTCTCAGGCTGTGAGGACAAGTCAGTATGTATGCCCTGTTTTGACCCGGCTTAGACACATGGGTGTATCTGAGGTCGTGAGAGGCACACAGCCTGCCCACACGGGCGTGTGACCTCTATAACTTTGAAAAAAATTTAAATTTCTAAGAATTTTCGTATGTGTTCGGTTTAGTCCCGGCCCTATTCTAAAGCATATTTAAGATCTTATAGGCCTACTCAAGGGACACATTGATTTGATTCGTTGAATAATATTATGAAATGTCCGTAAAAGATTTGAATTGTCTGGTAACGCCTTTAACCCTAAATCGGCGATGGTTACGGGTCAAGGGTGTTACAAAAACGGCTGTTGTTATTTCGAATTACTCCAGTTTGTAGCATGTCCCCTACAAGCCTTTCAATTTCTATCTCTTGAAGGGGTACCTGTATGGTCTAGTTTTCACTACTTTAGACTCATCCAACAATGGAATTCGATGATCATGTAGCCTGTGAGGTGGGAGTTGCTTAGGCACCTTGAAAACATCCTTGAATTCGACTAGGAGTGTGCTAATTCATTAGGAATTTGAAGTGAAGAAATTTGAATAGATGTTTGATCTCCTGCAACCAATAACATAGGATTTGGTCCCTTGTCAGTCATGGTAAAGCTCTTAGAAACTTGAGAACCTGTTACCAGTTGTAAAACCCCAAGAATGATTCCTTGCAAAACACATGACTTCCCTTGGTATTCAAACAGCACGGTGAGAATGGTGAAATTCCAGATAATTAAACCTAAGGACAACAACCATTGAATGCCTAATACCAAATCGCAGCATTTTAATTATAAAACCAGAAAATCGGTTTCAAATATGTGCCCTGTGCTTCCCATTTGACTGACTTGCTCACTCCTTGTGTTGTTAAACTGCCCCCATTGGCAATCATAATGTTGTGTTGCTCCTCTGGTTCTGTTGGTATATGTAGCCTTTTGGTCAATTTATGGTCCACAAAATTAAGTGTGCTTCCTGAGTCAACCAGTATAATTACTTCTTGGTGGTTAATTGTTGCTGCCAACTTCATTGTGTTATGTCATTGGAACCCCTTGAGAGCATGTATGGATAAAACTGGTATGGTGAATTCATTTTCGAGTTTTGCTCCCTCCAACTGTTCAAGAAAATCCTAAAAAACTTCTGCATTTTGTGCTTTAGGGTCTTTCGTTGATTGTATAGAAGTTTTCACCACTAATTGACATAATTGTGATTTAAGGCACTTGTGACCAGGGGTGTATTTAGATGCACACCAAAAACAAAGGCCTTTCTTTCGGTGTTCTCCAATTCACCTAGTGAGAGGGACTTAATAGGGGCCTTATACTATGTACTAGTGGTTGAATCTTTCTCATGTTTACAGAGGTTTGCACATGGTGGTATTCTTTAGAGCTAGGTAGGAAGGGTTTTGAGTAAGTGGTACCTCCTAAGAAGTGAGTCTTCCTTTGAGTGTTAGCTATAATTTCTTCAACTTGTTTGGCAATCTGATAAGCTTCCACCAGTGTCTGAGGCTTAAATAATTGTAAGTATTGACTAATGTCCCCTTTAAGTTGCTAATAAAAATGCAAAGGGCATAGCTTTCAGGTAGGCATAACTAGTTTAAGAGACTCACAAATGTGTCATGGTAATGCTCTACTATGCCTTGTTGTTTGTGAGTAACTAGTTCAGTCATGGGGTTCAAGAAGGTACCAGTTCCAAATTTGTCTTGTAGACCTCTTGCATAAACATCCCAGGTAATATGCTGTAACCCCCTGTCTCTGTGAGAAAAAATGATGCCAGTTCAATGCTTTCCCTTCAAATGCAACATAATTGCACGAACCTTAGAGTGATCAGAGATTGCTTCTGATTCCAAAAGTTATTCTAACTTGGACCACCACCCTCTAAAATCTCCCCCATCAAACTTTGGGCACTCCATTTTGTAATCCTTCCCCACTGATTCTACTAAGTTGGTTCGAGATGGAAGACTATAGTGCCCTACCTCTGTTACTGGAGAGACTAGAAGTGGTTCCCTAGTTGAGCCAGAAGGTCGCCCTCCTAGGATACCTTGCCCTTGTCATGTCGGACCCCTAAAGCTGCTACTGGAGAAGACTGCCCTGGATATTGTTCCAAAATAGCTACTAACTCTGAACGAATCTTACTTTTTAGTTCTATTTGCATGGAATGTATTTCTTCTTTTAAGTCTGTATGCATATATTTGCATTTGGTTTCCTGTTTAGTGTTCATTTGTGTCACTTCGACTTGCAGTTGGTTCATCTCTTTTTGAAGGCGTGTGGTGACTCCCTCGGTGGCCATGAAGATAACCTGGCTCTGATACTTTTGGTAAGTAACACGCAGAAGATAGGAAAATAAGGGAGAAAAAGGAAAAAAAAAACTTTAGAGAAGCTAAATTCCATTCTGTTTATTCATAACCATTTTCTTAGCCTCTTTGCTGCTCAAATAGAGACAAACGATGGGTACAAGGTAACAACCATAAAACAATTGTCAAAACAGTTATTAACTATGCACTGTTTCACTAAACAAAGCGTAGAGTTTTTGCCTTAATTAAACAAGCATTAACAAAATTATCTAATTAACAAAATTACAGTAAATTAAAAGGTAGACCATTATGTTAAAGCAACATTCTGTCCCATATCATTTTGACCAATACTGATTATAGAAAAGAAACATTGACCATGGTCAAAGAATTGAAGAAAGCCAACAAAATTCCATAGCTCAAATTTCAACTGATGTTGTCAGATTGGGAAATTATTATTTGTTCCTAAGCTTCCCCACTTTCATACGACTAGAGAGAAGGAAGAGAGAAAATCTAATAATTTATTGTTATTTTTTTGGGGTTTTGAGGAATTTAGTGGGTCTCAAAGAGAGGTGTTTTTTTTTTTTTTTAACTAAACAAAGTAAATTTTTGTGGAACATGTAATATTTAATAATCCATTATACGCATCTCAGAAATTGAACTTATCCAACTAAGTAATATTTCCTATTTTGTGATTTCGTACATCACATCTTTAGTAAAATTTCTATTTTATTATATTTAATATTACGATATTTTTAATAAAAATCTCAATATTGTTATGGTGAAGTCTCTCTCTCTCTCTGTATATATTAGTTATTGAACGTTTATAAAAGCAATTAATTGAATTCAAAATTTATCAATTCGTTTCTATATTAAAATTTGAACATTTATATATGAACGAATTAGATTATTAGAAAATCTTAATATTATTATGATAAAATCTTAATAATAGAGGAAACTAATTGAAGTTTATTACGTATATTATTATGATAAAAGATTATTTGACCTTTATTTTTTCATTTTGAAAAATCTTCGTTTGACTTTTTTAGGATTTAAGGTTGTTTGACTTTTAATAGGTCGTGTTTTAGGAAACAAAAGACTATATAAAATGTTGATATGGCAAACAATAGAACTACCGCTTGCCAAATATAAAAATGGAGACTATGATGGTGGACATTTATCTTAGAACATTGAAGAATTTATTCATTCCTCATTTCCCAAGGAGACCCACCACTTCTAAAAAAAAATTCTTAGTTATATCATTTTCTTCTCCTCACATTAATTAAATATTTAAATATTGTAATTTTATTTTTCTGTAATTGCATCTTAATTTAATAATGTATATTTTTGAAAAATTGTATTTAAAAACAATATTATAATAAATTTACAAATTTTAATATATTTTAATGTCTATTAAATATAAATATTATGATCAATGCTTTAGTATGGTTAACTTTTTTCCTTCAATAAAACATTTAAGCTAAAAATATAACTTTATCATAAATTTATTTAAAATTAATTTATGTTGTAATTTAATCTAAATGAAATTTCTTGAAGTGTTTCCTAAATGCAATATTGATTTAATTTATGTTGAAAATTTTGATTTAAAAGATATTTGCAAATTAAATTTATTTAAAAAACAACATACTAAAATATAAATTCCATTCAAATTCATAACCTATGCAAAATAATAATAAAAATATATTATGGAGTGTTTGGTAAGCAGAGTTTTGGGTCCTTTTTAGTTGATTTGGGCACAAATAGAAGATTGGGTAGTCAAACCCTGTAATTGTAGTGTTTGGTGAATGGATATTTGCAAGAGCTTATTGAGCTAAAACTCCAAAACAAAAAACACTAGAATGTGCAACTTTTTTCAACAATTGATTGGGAATGACATATCGAACCATGCTTGCTCAAAAATTAGAGTTGGTTTGGATAAGCAGTGGAGTGCAGTGCGTTCAGCTTACTTTTGTCTCACGCTACAGTATCTAATCTCACTGCCACTATTGTTTTTACACTAACGGCAGGTAAACGCACATCCAAACCACACTTACTCCCTTTGCCACATGTTCTTAAACCTAATAGGGGTGTCAAGATATTAGTAGTCTCAATTATCCCATTTTCACTTTCACCTCCAAAGTACAAAATAAATCTCAAAAAAAAAAAAAAATCCACCGTGAATTTATAAAAATCAACATTGCCACGAGAAATTTTCAAACGAGCCCATTCGTCCTTGAATATTTTTGTACTCTTATTTTATTTTCAATTTAGTTGTGTAAAATGATTTCTTATGTAACTTTATATTAATTGAAATATGCTACTTGACAAGTTTATTTAGAGTGTGACATAATTATTACTAATTTACATACTAAGAACAAGACATAATCATTACTAAGATTATAGTTTACAATTAATTAAGACACTATTAATATTTATCGATTTCCACAATGTTAATATTCACAAATAAAGAACTTAAGAAATTTGTTTATTTAAATATTCAAAAATATTCACTAGTTAATATCTATAATTGATGTTTTAATTCCTTGGTAATAGTGTTTTATTTCAATAATTTCACCCAATAAATAATAAAGTATTATAAACAAATAAATACTTTAACAATAAAATGTGTCATTCCATTATTTGTCATTTCATATATATTAGCTTTCGCTATCACTAAGTTTTATCAAACACTTTTAAATAAGCAGTTAATAGAATCGATTAATCAAATCAAATAATAGAATCAGTTGATCAAACAAACTACTGTAATCAACAATAAGCTATCAACCAATTATCAAAAATATAATAACTATAATATAAAGTAATTATGAAATGTGAATTTCATAATTGTCACATCCCAAAAATTGGGTTAGAAAAAATTGGGTTAGTGAAACTAAGAGTGGTCACGCCCTGATTTTTGAGTTAAGATTGTGAATATTTTATCAAGTGAATTAATTTAATTTTGTGGTTAAGGATTGTGCTTATGTGTGGGAGGTTTTGAGTTTGAATAATTTTCCTTGAATTTTTGCTAAATCTCTATTTTTGAACATTTGATTTATGAATTATTTTCATTCAATTGATAACAACGATGAGTCTAGTGGTTTAGTTGTAAGGTCTTAGTATAAATAAAGGTCTCAAGTTTGAGTCCTGTTAGAGTAAGGCAAATTTTATTTTTATTTTTCGCCGTGGGCCGATGTATTCTAAATGAGTTAATTTCTAATAATTTGTTAGGATATATAGGAACTTGGGTAAATATCCCATATATACCAAAAATAAAGAAAAATTACGGAAATATGCCACTTTGAAGAATATTTACGGGAAAGTACCGTTTCCCCCAAAAACGCGTCCACGTCAGCACGTTTTTTGGGGATGCGAGATAAAAGCGCCCCGAGGGCGCTTTTGTCCACCTCGATAAAAGCACGCCCACGTAAGCACGCTTTTTTGAGGTGGACAAAAGCGCCCTAGGGCGCGCTTCTCTGAATAACCGAGAAACGCGGCGGCGTGGACGCGTTTTTGCCCTCCATTCCCCTATGAATAATTAATTGAATTTTTGGGCCAGTAGTCTCCGGCAAAATAATTTTGAGGAGACGTTTCTGAACAAACAGTGGCCAAAAACGCTTCCAGCAGGGTGCACTGTCAGTAGGAGTACCGAAAAGAGCTCCCACGTGGACGCTCTTTTGCTACAGTGGTCTTCGGTAAAATTAATTTGAGGAGACGTTTCTGAACAAACAGTGGCCGAAAATGCTTCCAGCAGGGTGCACTATCAGCAAGAGTACCGAAAAGAGCTCCCACATGGACGCTCTTTTGCTACAGTGGTCTCCGGCAAACTTAGGCTACAAATCAGCCAAATTTCATTCTTAGTTGGCAGAAGGCAAATTCAGGAAAAAGAAAAAAAAACTAAAAATGAGTGAACGTATTAATGCTGTTATTTACTATGATGGTGAAGTTCACGACACGAAAATGGTGTTGTTTTCTTATCGGAGACCACAGCGCGACTGAGTTTTAATCGAACGTCGATTTGGTAGAACTTCGCAAAAGAATTAGGCGTAAAATATTCAAAACAACGCTAATGAAAGTTCAGTCTATTAAGTATAGATTTTGCGCTTCGGTTGATTCGGTAAGATATGACTCATTCGACATCAAAGGTCCTCGGAGCCTTGAGGCAATGGTGGAGACTCATCTTGCAGTGGATCGCCCTATCTCGAGTTATATGTAGAATTTTCATCTCGAAGTGATCTTTCTGCGACCTCAACATCTACTTCCGTTCGAGGGGAATACACGACCCCAAGCCAACACTCTGTAAGTGGGAGGCAAAACACAGAAGTGCCTGTGTGCGGTGGTAGTATAGAAAACATAACCCCTGCATGACACTCCGTTGGTGGATGGGACATGCATATCCCTCCTTCGACGTCTGATGATAGAAATACGTATTGGGGGACGTCATCAACTTCTAGTGGTTGGCAATCCACATATGATTGGGATCTTTATGAAAGATGTTTAAGGAGGGATGATGTACTCCTGATGACATCCACTAGCGAGGGGCCCTCGTTTGTTGTAGGTTATAGAGGGTCGGACGATGAATCCGATGTGGATCCACCTCGGGAGCCAGGGCCCGAAGTTGCAGAAGTTGGATTATTTTCTGAACCGGAGCCCGTTCCAATTGTAGTTGAAGACGTTGAGGGCGGTTCAGACGAAGAAGAAGAAGATCTGCTATTCAGGGCGTACTCACCTCCAGCCCACATGCATAATGTCGATCTATCTCAAGATAATGCATTGGAGTTTCCTGAACTACCACACCAGACGCGTGACCGTACAAATTCTTCGTTGGATTTGGACCAATTAGAAGTTGGTAACCAGTTTTCCAACAAGAATATTTTTTTGCTGCATTGAAACAATACAGCATCAGGAGCGGGGATAGCTACAATGTGGTTAAATCTAGGCTCGATAAGTACGAGACGAAGTGTGCAGTGCAAGACGGTACATGTTCATGGAAAATCATGGCGTCGTTGAGGAAAGGACAGGGTTGTGGGAGGTTAAAAAGTACAAAGTTCCACATACATGTCTTGCCGGTACAGTACCACTATGTGTTTAATGATATCGAATAACACTAATATTATGTAATGTTGCATTATTTAACGTACTTCGATGACATGTGTAACACAAGATCATCCGAGAATGGATTCAGACATGTTGGCTGACTTAATAATCCCGACGGTAAAGGCCGATCCCAAAACTACGGTGTCGGCCATAATTGGCATTATTCGTAGCCAATTGGGTACACGCTCTCTTACAGAAAGGCTTGGATAGCCAAGCAGAAGCCGTTAGAAAAGTTGCATGATTGGTGGGACATGAAGTCTGGCAGTGGTGTCAGGTACTAGAGAGATATGTCCTAGGCAGCACGACAGACCTTGAAACGAAACCGACGTACTACAACAATCGTCTGCTCCGTGGATGCGTAGTGTTCAAGTGTCTGTTTTGGACATTTAAGCAATGCCGAGAAGCTTTTACATACTGCAAGCCATTGGTACAAATTGGCAGTACCTTTATGTATGGTAGATATACGCATCGGCTATTGCTAGCTGTGGCACAAGACGGGTGTGGGAGAATCCTTCTGATTGCGTTCGCAATAACACTGGGGGAGTCAGCTGATGACTGGGACTTCTTCCTATCTAGGTTAATGAGGCATGTCTATCCCCAACCTGACATATGCGTTATATCGGATCGGGGCCCTGAAATACTTGCGACAATAGAATGCCAGGGAAGCATGTGGCATCGCACACACCATTGATATTGCCTGAGGCATGTTTCATCCAACTACTATGGGCAACATCGATCTAAAAGACAGAAACAACAAGTAACCGATATGGGTATGAAATATCTATTAATATAATTTCGTTTGTAATATTCAATTTATTCTCAATTGAAGAGTGGTATGTAATATTCGCTATCAATGTATGTTGGCAGGGTACGAGATCAATAAAAACCGTTTTCAGGGGATGCTGGCCAGTTTGCGCTCAGATAACGCCGAAGGCACAAACTACCTGTGCAATATTCCTTTCGAACAGTGGACACAAGCATATGACGGCGGCCTACGATATGGTCATATGACCACAAACCTGACCGAATGCATAAATTCTGTTCTAAAAGGAACCCGTCATCTGCCGATTACATCGATTGTGCGGGATACATATTTTCGTTTAGCGGTACTATTTCCGAAGAGCGCAGCGAGTTATAGAGGGTAGATGCAAGGAGGCCATGTATGGAGCCCGAAGGTCTTGCAAGAAATAAATTGTGGAAGGCACGTGCGAACACCATGCACACAGTGTGTCACAACCGCGATAGCCTATGGTTTCGTGTCACGGAGTTTGACAGACCGAACCAATGTATTGTTGGCGGGCATTATCGTGTACACTTGACAAATAGGACCTGTGACTGTGGGATATTTGATGCACTTCGTTACCCATGTGCTCATGTACTTGCGGCATGTTAGAATCTCCGTCTTGATCCCATGAGCTACGTCGACGAAGTGTACAAATTAGAAAACATGTACAACGTGTAGAGACACGTATTCCCACCAGTCCCAAATGAACATAAGTGGCCGTCGGTATTGCTTGCACCGTATAAGCTGTTGCCGGATAGACAATTGAGGCGCAAACTAAAAGGTCGACCTTGCTCGACTAGAATACGCAACAATATGGATATCCGAGGAACGAGCAATCAAAGTCGGCTATGCGGATGGTGTAGGAACCCGGGCCATACATCTCGCTCGTGTCCAAATCGGAATAGTTGACCGTGTTCTTAGCTTTTTTGTCTCATGGTGGCTACGTAATTTCTATTTTTTTGGCGGAAAACGGTGAACTTTTGTACAAGAACTTTTATTTTATTCAAGTTATTAAAATTAAATTACAAAATTACAAAAAAAAATATAAACCATTTCAATTTTATCAAATATACTAAAATTAACTTAAAAATTAAATTACAAAAGAAATAAAATTAAACTCAAATTATTAAATATAAAAAATTAAATTACAAAAAAATTAAACCATTTCTATCTTATCAAAGATATTAAAATTAAATTAAAAAATTAAATTACAAAAGAAATAAAATTAAACTCAAATTTTATTAAATATAAAAAAATTAAATTACAAAAAAATTAAACCATTTCTATCTTATCAAAGATATTAAAATTAAATTTAAAAATTAAATTACAAATGAAATAAAATTAAACTCAAATTTTATTAAATATAAAAAATTAAATTACAAAAAAATAAATCATTTCTATCTTATTAAAGATATTAAAATTAAATTAAAAAATAAATTACAAAAATAAAAAATTAAACTCAAATTTTATTAAATATATTAAAACTAAATTACAAAAAAAACAATTAAACTATTTCTATCTTATCAAAGATATTAAAATTAAATTAAAAAATTAAATTACAAAAGAAATAAAATTAAACTCAAATTTTATTAAATATAAAAAATTAAATTACAAAAAAATTAAATCATTTCTATCTTATCAAAGATATTAAAATTAGATTAAAAATTAAATTACAAAAATAAAAAATTAAACTCAAATTTTATTAAATATTTTAAAACTAAATTACAAAAAAAAAACAATTAAACCATTTCTATCTTATCAAAGATATTAAAATTAAATTAAAAAATTAAATTACAAAAGAAATAAAATTAAACTCAAATTTTTATTAAATATAAAAATTAAATTACAAAAAAATTAAAAGTTTCTATCTTATCAAAGATATTAAAATTAAATTAAAAAATTAAATTACAAAAATAAAAAATTAAACTCAAATTTTATTAAATATATTAAAACTAAATTACAAAAAATAAAATTACAAAACTAAATTAGGGTTTAGGTCGATGCGGTGGGAACCCAGGTACACACAGGCGGTTGGCGGTTATGCACTGGATTCCTCCTTCTTTTAGCTTTCGGCGGGGAATCGGGTTCCTCCGGCAGTGGGGCTGGTTCTGGGTGTTGCGATGATGACCCACCTTGATAAAATAATGATCCCGGAGGTGTTTGCAATAAACCACGGCGGGGGTGACTGCATCCCATACGGCGAAGGAGCCTGGTAAAAAGAACTGGTCCCCGACGGCCCCTCCTCTAATCCCACATACGACGTCGACCTCACGATCGGCTAGCTAGCAGGAGTAGTCGGGAACGGACTCGAACCCGGCCATGCATTCCAACCTGGGTTGGGACTGGGAAAAGGAAACATATACGGGTTAGGAGGATACATATAAGGGGTAGCGACGACCTTTGGCATAAGCGGTGGACGCCTGTGATGCCGGTGTTGTCGGTTGAATCGATGGGCCGATAGAATGTAGGCACCGTTGTTGGGCCCGTGATCGTAGGCGCTGTTGATGGTCCCGTCTCATCACCCCTTCTCCTTGGATTTAAAGAGGCCCGACGTTCCATTCGCTCTCAAATTTGCCGTCGCCTCTCTTCTTCCAACAATAGATACGGCTTGCCATGGATCCTAAACCATGGCATGTACTCCGGCACGCACGCTAACTCAGGAGCAATGATCGGTTCCCGAATAGGTAAAAAGTCATACCGGTTCTCTCATGTCTCGATATGACCTAGCCAAAATCTTGGCCAATCCGTGTGCGGCTGACGTAAGTCCACTTTGTGCTCATCATCGAGCACCTCTAGTGGCACGGGGATCGGTTACCGGAATCCAAATTACCGCAGAACCCGATCTGACTGGTGAATCTCCACGGTTACGTAGGTGATCAATGGGACCTTAACGTGCCAACTATTCAAATTTTGGAAGAACTCCTCCGAATTACCGCCCAAATTTTTGGATCCTCATACGATGTCCATTGAAACTATATTAACATTACCAAAATATTAGTTATATACATAATATTAGAGACTACATACGAAATACTAAATTATAATAACGAAATTCGAAACTTACTTGTGATTCTGACCATTGGTCCAATAGGAGCCGTATATCTTCAAGTGAGTTAGGTATTCCAACATAACTCGCCGAATGGTTCCACCTAATTAAATAAACTTTTAGCATGCAATTATACATAAATCTACGAAATAATTGTAAAATATAATATTAAATTTACCTCGTTATCAATGGGAATGAATATGGCTGGTCGAGTCGAGGACGTAAAAATGGAAATCGAAACCATGCCCATGACTGCAGTAGTGATAGGCAACCTCTGATTTTGGCTTTACTCGGTAGCGTCGCCCTACACATCTCCTGGGATCCCCAACTCAATTCATCGGCTGCTCTGAAATCAACAAGTTTCAATAGCCATCTCAGGTGGACGAGGTTTCTAAAGAGATCCGGCATCAAATATCCTTAATTATCTGAAGAATGTATGCCCGAGCATACCGTATTATTTCTACTTCGTTCGAACCCTCGTTCGGCTTCAGGAATGCGTCTCGTAACCAGGCCATATCGATCCGAGCTCCTTGAATTCTATCCGGAATGGCACCCAGAAGCTCGTAGCATACGGCCATCCAATCGGTAGATGTTGCGAACCCAGTGACAACCGGCCGGCCCACCGTAATCATGAATCGAAAGAATCGCACATCTTCTAGAGTGATGGTACACTCTCCGCATGGCAGATGGAAAATGTGAGTCTCGGGTCTCCACCTCTCTATCAATGTGCTGATCAAAGGAGGCTCCAACTTGAACCCCCGGCCTATCGTGGCCACGTGCTAAAAACCCACTTCCCGCAGGTAAGTCTCGATCAACGGCGATGGGGGACCATGCATGTTGCGAATATAACATTCCAACACCCGATCTGATTGTTAAAAATTATATAATTAAAATTAATTAAAATTGCATAATTGAAAAACAAATTAAATAATATTGAAAATTAAAATTAAAACTTACCATTTGCATTTGCTCGACGGAGATGTGCTTGTTGTCTAGGCAACGTAATTCCACAGCCATTGTAATCCGATAAAAATTTTAAAATTTTCCAAAAAATATATTAAAAATTATAAAGGGCTTTTCAGTAAATAGTAAATGACTATTTAGAAATTTGAGTGTAAATTTTAAGGACTTTGAGAGAAAATTGAGAGAAAACTGAGAGAAAATTAAGATAAAATTGAGAGAATATTGAGAAAGGATTGAAGTGTGAAAAAAATAAAGGGTTGGGGGGTTTTATACTTTTTTTTGACCGTTGGGGCCCCCAATGGTCAAAAAAATTGGCCGTTGGGATTTGACCGTTGGAGGCTAAAGCGCGCCCCGAGGCCGATTTTGTCCACCTCGAAAAAAGCGCTTACGTGGGCACGCTTTTGTTGAGGTGGACAAAATCGCGTCCTCGGGGCGCTTTCTTCTGCATCCCCCAAAAACGCGCTGAGGTGGACGCGTTTTTGGGGGAAACGGTACTTTCTCGTAAACATTTTTCAAACTGGCACATTTCCGTAATTTTTCTTTATTTTTGGTATATATGGGATATTTACCCTAGGAACTTGGTTGGATTTGGCAAAATATCAATATCTTTATTCTTATTTTTATTCAAAAAATTTATTATTATCTCCAACAAACTCCTGGCTTGTCATCTCACTTTCTCACAGTTCTCATTTATTCTTTTTTTTTTTTTTGGCTTTTTGAAACTGCAAAGAAAAGTTCATCCAATCGTTGCTTCTATTTTCTGTTTCTTTTTCTTTGTTTTTTTGTTTGTTCCATCTTGGCTTGCCGTTCCTTCTTTTCATCTTGCTATTTTTTTATTTATCTAGTTATTTTATTTTATTTCTTAATATGTTCTTGGTTCTTGGATTATTGTGCTTCCAATTTCATGGATCAACTTCTGCTCTCTATTGCTGTTTCAATTTTTTGAGTATTCGTAAGTAAATGTTTTTCATAGATTTTTGTTAGGGTTTATGATTAATGCTTTAATCATTCTTTTGGTAAATGGATTAATTTCATGAAACTTTCGTTGTTAGGTGTTAATCAAGTAGGTCAGAAATTCCCTTCTGAGATTAAGTTGTGCTAGGCTTGTCGTGTCTATTTGGGTAAGTGGTTGAGCATTGGAAGACTCAATTTCAGTTTGTTAAAATTTAGTACCACCGGCTGTGATTGGATGAGTTTTTGGAATTTGGTGAATCTATACTAATATTAATTGTTTGATTACTGAATTTAGGTTCTCGAAGTCTCATGGTCGATTTTGCACAAAAAAATACTTAGGTGTGTAATGAAAATCTAAGAAATCAGCAATTAGTGAAAAGCCAAAATTGGGACTGTTGACGCCACGCGGCTGTGTGTTACATGGTTTGAGCTTTTTGGGCCATGTAGGCAACATGGCTGTATGGGCTCATTTTTTGAAATATTTATTTTGGCCCCTTTTGTTTTGTGAACTATATTGAGCCTTTTTGTAGTGTCCGTACCACTTAATTGAGACCTAAAAACAAGCTATCGGTGAATATGTTTCTGTGTTGAAGTGTTTAGGGTATTTGTAATGTGTATATTTGCATGTCATGATACTAGTAGTTTTGATGATATGTTTTGGTTCGCTATGTCTATATAAGTTTGTATAATGTATGATTATGTTAAATTCTATCTCTGAATCTGTTATATAAACATGCATGTGATTTCATCACAGACTGATGTGTTTTTAAAATGTTTAAGAAATCTGTTTTGTAGAGCATGGACTTTCATGCTATCTGTTTCTGTTACTATTCATCAGCATGTCTTACATGCTCACCATTCTGATTTTGTACATGCATGCCATGATATATTGCATGGGTTTTGGGATTATGTTAAAGGAGGAAGACTCTGTACTGACAATTTAATGATCTGCGTATTTAGTGGCTCAACCACATATTTTGCTTCAGCAACTGGGCTGCAATACAGTGGCTTGACCATATTTATTTGATTAGACAGTTTAATTGCAAATTGATAAGTTATAGTTGCTGGGCAATCTGGGGTGACAGGTCATCGTTGCCAGGCAACCCGAGATGAATTTAGTGGTGTGTTTGGGATGAATGAATTTGGGGAAGAACTCTATTTTGGTATGTAGCACAATTGGGTAGGACATTTTCTGAAAAATTTGCATTATGATTTTCTTAAAAATATTGCATTAGCATAATCATGCATATTTAATTTTGTTGACTGATTGTTATGAAATTTTTTGTTTTGTATATCGAAATGTGTGTGATCTCAATTTGAGTTTTAGTTATACACTGAGCTCTATAGCTCACCCCTTTATTTTATTTCTGATGTTTTAGGTAATTGGTAAGTTAGAATCGGATAACGTACGAGAGCTCAAATGATTTTATCAGTTAAACAAAAAATGGTGATTTTCATAACTATTCATTTTGGACTTTTAGGATTGTGATTTATTTTTGGTTTCCATTTAAATTCATTGATTTTGATATTTGTTTATGTGATACTGCAAAATCTAGTGGGTTAACAATTTATAAAATTTGGTTTTCATAATTAAAACTCTAAAGGTTTTCTGCTGCAAGTTAAGTAACCATTTAAGGATTTTTCTGTAAATACAAATGGTTTATAACGAGTGTCTGTTTTTTAAGCTGAAAATGATTTTCCAAAATGCTTATTTTTGAAACACGAGTTGAATTCAAATTTTAGGGTTGAGATAAGTGATTTCGTATTTAAGTTTTTTTCTAGACATTTGTTAAAATGTTGCCAAATTTCCTGATTTCGAAACGTGTTTTTAGTTTGATCGAGACAAAGGCTTTTAACAAGCTACTGTAATTCCTCAACATCTGGTCAGCACTTCTAGGCCGGGTTTGGGGTGTTACATTTAGTAGTATTAGAGCCAAGTTGCAAAACTCGAGCTGTGTATGCATAATGTATTATGAAATTTCTAATTTTTAACATAATTTTTTGGAAATATGATTTGGGTGAATTTCACCAAAATTTACTAAAGCTTTGAAAATGTGAATCAAAGACTCCATAGTCGATCCAAGTATGTATGAATTCTTCTGTTAACTTTACTTTAGTTACCTTTACTTTAATACTTCGGTAAGATTGTTAAATTTTGAGAGTGTAACATAGGACATCTCTACCTTAAGATAAGTATACCGACTAAACTATAGACTTAGGGTTTAAAGATAAACCTAAGTTAAATTTTAACACCTTTGAACGATAGAAAAACAAAATGAGTTTCTGTGGCATATGTGTTTGTGGTTTGCAAGGATGTAGCGTACGTTGTCTAATGGCTCACGCTGAGTCTAATTCTCTAGGCAGCGTGCCCAATTTGGAAATTAGCGATATTGTTGATATGCTCATTTCTGAAGGCGAGTAGTTAGGAAGTTGGAGATGACGTTGTGTCCCAGGATATGTTTAAAGATCTGCAAAGGGCCACTGAGGTCCAATATGTATTCGTAAGTCGAAGGTTTGTGATCGAGCGACTTCGGTCGAGTAAGATTAAGATAGTGGAAGAGATCAATCACTTAGAGAGTGAGGAAAAGGAAATGAACAAAAGGATTTATGTTCCTGTTTACTTGAATTCGCGACCTAGGGAACGATTCAGAATAGTTATGCCTCAGTGGGTTGAGGCAGCTATAAGTGTGGATCGAGTTTCAGTTTATACTTTCTATGTTAGGTGTCATCCGAGCGAGTGTTGGTGGGGAAATGGGGACGTGTTTTGGATATGGATCTGATGAGCATCATGTGAGGGATTGTTCATGACCATCTCTGAGTAGGGTGCAAGCTTCGGTTCAGAGAAGGGAATCAAAGACTAGTTTGTGCAACTAGGCATCGAGAGGATTGAGATGCATCTGTCAGCAATACAATTATATCTAAAATTGTACTTTGAATTGATTAAGTATTTTATGATACTCAAATGTTTGATTGACATTAGAGTTTTTAAGACATTGGGACCGTATCGTCAGTGATATATTGTCTAGTTTGCATTGAAATCAGAGTTGCACAGTGACGACGTGGTAATCAATTTGGAATGAGAAATTTCAGATTTTGGTGGTTAAGTGTGTGGTGTGATAGCAAGAATTTTGAGGACGAAAGTCTCTTAAGGAGAGGAAACTTGTCACATCCCAAAAATCGGGTTAGAAGAAATTTGGTTAGTGGAACTAGGAGTGACCATGCCCTAATTTTTGAGTTAAGCTTGTGAATATTTTATCAAGTGAATTAATTTGGTTTAGTGGTTAATAGTTGTGCTTGTGTGTGGAAGATTTTGGGTTCAAATCCTTTCCCTTGAATTTTTGCTATTTTTGTTAAATCTCTATCTTTGAACATCTAATTTATAAATTTTTTTTACTTAACTAATGACAACAATAAGCCTAGTGGTTTAGTAATAAAGCCTTAGTATACTTAGAGGTCTTGAGATTGAGTCCTGCAATGTTAAGGTGAATTTATTTTTATTTTTCGTCGTGGGCCGTTCTAATATTGGTATACAAGATGAGTTTAATTTCTAATAATTTGTTAGGATATATAAGAGCTTGGTTGGATTTGGTAAAATATCAATATCCTCATTATTATTTTTTATTAAAAAATTATTATTATCTCCAACTATCTCCTGGCTTATCGTCCCACTTTCCCATAATTCTCATTTGTTTTTTTTTTTTTTTTTTGGCTTTTTGAAACTGCCAAGAAAAGTTCTTTCAGTTAGTGTTTCTATTTTCTATTTCTTTTTCTTTATTTGTTTGTTTGTTCCATCGTGGCCTGCGGTTCCTTCTTTTCATCTTACTAGTTTTTATTTATTTAGTTATTTTATTTCACAATCTGTTCTTGATTCTTGAGTTATTGTGCTTCTAATTTCATTCTTGCGTTTGGTGGATCAACTTTTTATAAGGGTTTATGATTAATGCTTTAATCATTCTTTGGTATATGAATTAATTTCATGAAGCTTTTGTTGTTAGGTGTTAATCAAGTAGGTCGGAACTCCCCTTCCGCGATTAAGTTGTGCTAGGCTTGTCATGTGTGTTTGGATAAGTGGTTTGAGTATTGGAAGCCTCAATTTCAGTTTGTTAAAATTTAGTATCATCGGTTGTGATTGGATGAGTTTTTGGAATTTGGTGAATCCATACTAAAATTAGTTGTTTGATTATTGAATTTAGGTTTTTGAAGTCTCATGGTGGATTTCGTATAAAAAAAAACTTAAGTGTGTAACAAAAATTTGAGAAATCAGTAATCAACGACAAGTCAAAATTGGGATTGTCAATGCCACACGCTTTGGGCTTTTTTGGTCAGGTGGGCCCATTTGGTTAAAATTCCCATTTTGACCCATTTTGTTTTGTGAACTGTATTTAGCCTCTCTTTAAGGTTCGTACCACTTAATTGAGACCTGAAAACAAGGTACATGTGAATATGCTTCTGTGTTGAAGTGTGTAGGGTACTTGTAATATGTATATTTGCATGTTATGATACTAGTAGTTTTGATGGTATGTTTTGTTTCGCTATGTCTGTATAAGTTTGTATAATGTATGATTATGTTAAATTGTATCTCTGAATCTGTTATATAACCATGCAACTAATTTCATAGCAAACTGATGTGTTTTTAAAATGTTTAAGAAATCTATTTTGTAGAGCATTGCCGGAGCAGGGTACGAGGCATTACTAGACTTAAACACAAACAATTATGCTTTACCGAGACATGACTTTTCACCACCTCTTAAACCAGCCTAGGAGGCCTAAATCACACTTTAGGAATGGCTTGGGATCAAATCGAACTCCTTTGAATCTCTCTAGAAAAACTTAGAAAATTTTCACTAAATAGTCCACACGCCCGTGTGGAGGAAGGGACACGCCCGTGTGACATATCACATGCCATGTTCCACACCCGTGTGGAATTATTTCTCAATTCAAACCTACAGGGGTTTTCACACGGCCGGGCACATACCCATGTCCTTAGCCAGTGTCCATCACACGGCCTCGACAAGCCCGTGTCTTAGCTCGTGTGCAAAAACCTTGGCATCCTCTTTCTGACGTCTTCACCCCATAAATGTCACACGGCCAAGACACACGCCCCTGTCCTTTGGCCGTATGACGAATTAAAATCCTAATTGTAGGTGTAGAATTCACAATGCCTAGGCACACGCTCATGTCCATGGCCATGTCTTCCACACGGTTGAGACACACGACCGTGTCTCCGCCCGTGTGTTTACTACTGAGCATACTGACTTGCAAACCTAACATGTAAGGGGACCCGCAGCCTAACCACATGCCCATGAGGCTGACCGTGTGTCACACACGGCCTAGACACATGCCCGTGTGTCTACCTGTGTGGACAAGAACAAGGCTATTTGCCAAGCTTTTTCTATCATCCCAACTCATATAAACATAAACCATATCAAACTTTCAACCCATTCATACATAAATAAACTAAGTAAACCAATCATGCAACTTGCACATTCATAAATAACCTCATCTTCTCATAGATTCATAAGAAAGTGTCATTAACTATGCCTTATATAAAAAAGTTCATCTTTGAATGAGCCAACACATTTAGCCAAAGCAATATGATATTCAACTAAGTCTAGTCCCTTTACATGGCATACTCAAAATGCTAAGTCTAACTATACCAAGATGTGCTGATAGTGTGGGTGATCCTTTGCTTATCTCCGTATCCCGAGCTGGCTTTTCGACATTATAAAATAAAGAAAAAGAGAAGGGAGTAATTTTTAAGCTTAGTAAGTCTATATGTAAACAATAAGCATCATACCATATGCAAATCAATCAAAAACATTACATACTATGTAAGAACAATTCATATTCCCATAATCATGCTTACTCATCTCAACTCTTACCACATCCCAACCACATATCATATACATTGCTCTCATTTACTTGTACTTACGCCCTGCACTTATCACCACAAAGCCACATAAAATATTTACTTAAACAAGTTTTTTGATGAACTCTTCGGAATGGTACAAGATACCCAATGGTTTCGCACATAGCCCACCAACAATGATAATTACGGTGGTATCGCACATAGCCCACCAAAATATTAAAAAATACGATGGTATCGCACATAGCCCATCGTTAATAAATAACAAGGTGGTATCATACACAGCCCGCCAAAATTTACATATTTACGGATATTCATTCGTACCCATATTTCTCTTCCGAAGGTTCATCCGAGAGTTTTCACATTTTTTACTATTTCATTAATTCTCACCAATAATAAATCAAATCCACATAATGCATTAATAGTTAAAACATTCGTAATAGGGATGTATCGTTTACACAAACTTACCTCGATACAAGATATGTTAATTTGCGGCTTAGTCCGAAACCTTGCCTTTTTCTCGGTCAAGGTTGTTTCCGCGTTCTTCTTGATCTATAATAATAAAATTTACTCACTTAATCACTATATAAATCAAAACGCTTCAAAATTTTTACTTTGGCAAAAATGACCGTTTTGCCCTTATACTTTGACAAAATTATGATTTTGTCCCTAGGCTCGTAAATCATTTTTCATCAAATTTCCTCATTAAACAAGCCTACCTAAACATTTATTACTCTTATTACAATTCACAAACCAATCATTTCATGCAAAATAACCTTTACAAATAGGTCCTTTTAGGTGTTTTCATGGAAACACATTTAACAAAAGTTGTTTATTTAACAACCATAATTCATTTTCTTCCCTAAAAAAATTAGAAAATAACATAAGCACTCACATGGGAAATCTCTAAACTTTTAATCATTTTACAAAATAATCCCCTCTTTAGCTAGCTTAGGCTTTAGGGGTTCCAAAAGTACAAATATTATCAAGAAAGACCTTAAAAATCACGTACTTTCTAGAGGATAGCTTGGCTAAAAGTTTGAGCTTCAAAACCCTTATTTCTTTCTTGAATTTTTGGCTGGAAGAAGAAATGAAAATAGTAAAAGATGATAACTTCTTTATTTCCTCTTGTTTTATTCATTAATCACTTAACACTACCAACTTTGACTAAATTAAGCTTCTTGTGTCCCTTATGGCCAGCTATTGCCTTTAAAAAGGCCAAATTGCACATTTAAAACCTTCAATTAAGATTTTATAGCTATATGACACATCTAGCTTGTAAAATGAAACTTTTGCACTTTATGCGATTTAATCTTTTTTCGCAATTAAATATGAAATCACCAAAATTAATGCACTAAAATTTTTATGCACCCATATAATTATGCCATAACACATAAAATAATATTAAAACTAATTTATCTGACCTCGAATTAGTGGTTTTGAAACTACTATTCTGACTAGCCCCCATAATCTGCCTGTCACAACTCTTCCCCCTTTAAAGATTTTCATCCCCGAAAATCTTGCCGGTAAAGAGGTTTGGGTACTGTTCTCTCATGGCTTCTTTCGGTTCCCATGTAGCCTCTTCTACACCGTGTTTTTGTCACAACACTTTCACTAAGGCTATACTTTTGTTTCGCAACTGTTTAACTTCTCGAGCCAAAATCTTAATTGGTTCCTCTTCATAGGTCATATCTGGTCATATCTTAATTTCGGTCTAAGGAATCACATGCGAAGGAACGAAACGATATCGTCGCAACATTGATACATGAAATACGTTGTGTATTCTATCTAACTCTACTGGCAAGGCCAATCGATAAGCTACTGGTCCAATCCTCTCAATAACCTCATACGGCTCTATGAATCGTGGACTCAATTTGCCCTTTCGACCAAATCTTAATATTTTTTTCTACGGGGATACTTTTAGGAATACCTTATCGCCCACCTGGAACTCAATTCCTTTCCTTTTTAAATCTGCATATGACTTTTTCCGATCTAAAGTAGCTTTCAGACTATCCAGGATAACTTTCACTTTCTCCTCGGTTTCTTTAACTAGACCATTCTCGTGAATTTGCTTCTCACTCTGCTCGATCCAATACAGAGGATTTCGACACTTGTGACCATATAATGCTTCGTACGGTGTCATCTATATACTCGACTGATAATTGTTGTTGTAGGCAAATTCAACCAAAGGTAGATATTTTTCCCAACTACCTTTGAACTCTAAAGCACAGCATTGGAGCATATCCTCAAGAACTTGAGTCACTCTTTCAGACTAGCCATCAGTTTATGGATGGAAGGCGATACTAAAATTTAATTTCATACCCAAGGCTTCCTGCAACTTCTTCCAAAACCTCGAAGTAAACATTGGATCTCTATCTGAGATAATGGATATAGGCACCCCATGTAATCTCACAACCTCAGCAATGTACAGTTCAGTTAACTTATCAAGTGGGAAATCAACACGTACCAGTATAAAGTGAGCTGATTTCGTTAATCATTCAACGACAACCCACACAACATCTTTCTTTTTCGGAGTCATAGGTAATCCCATTACAAAATCCATCGTCATTCAGTCCCACTTCCATTCAGGAACCAACACTGGCTGAAGTAATCTCGAAGGTACTTAATGCTCGGCTTTTACTTCTTATTTTCTATCTTTCTCATCCCTCTTTAGACAGTTTTGAATGAAGTAGTCTGGTGAACCACACTTGTAGCAAGTGCGATTGTTTCCCCAACACTCCACAGTATGTTGTCTACCACAATTCAGACACTCCGGTTTATTTGACTTTGCATTGCCCACGCTTGTCATCGAGGTGGCTTGAACTCTCGAGGCTGAATATGCATTAACTCGATCTCGGTGTGAATACTCAGCTGAAGCAGTATCCAAGGGTTCGTTTCTTTGAACCTCTTTGATTGAGTTTGGAACGGTTTACTCGTCGCCCTCTTCCTTGCATCTCGGGCCTCAATCATAGCTTTTCTCTTTTCCCTATTCAACTCTTCAGCCTTGCAAGCTCTATTGACCAACACCACGAATTCTTTCAATTCCAAGATCCTAACTAATAATCTGATATCCTCATTCAGCCCATCTTGAACCTTTTACACATAATTGCTTCCGTAGACACATACTCTTGAGCATAGTTGCTGAGCCTAACAAATTTGCGCTCATACTCTGCCACAGTCATCTTACCTTGTTTCAATTCAAGAAACTCATTCTATTTTTGGTCAACAAATTGCTAACTTATGTATTACTTTTGGAACTATTCTAGGAAGAAGTCTCATGTCACTCTCTCTTTCGATACTACAGATGTCAGCGCCAGTAATATGTCAAGTCCTTCAGTAATGACACGGCACATTTTAAGCTTTCCTCAGGTGTCCAAGAGAGTTCATCGAATACTCGCATAGAGTTTTCAAGCCAGAACTTCACTCTCTTAGGGTCATCATCTATATTAGCTCTAAATTCCACGACACTTTACTTTCGAATCTTGTTGACCGAAGGTTTGGTCATTCTTATCAAATCTATACCTTAAGGAGCCACGGAGACTGGCTAAGGTATAGGTGAGGGTGAAGGAGGTTGAGCATTAGGGTTTACTCATACAAACTCAATGTACCAATTACTCATCATGTGGAGAAAGGCTTCCCGATCCTCTTCTCCTTGGCCCAAAGTCCCGAGTCTACTTTCTACAGGCGCGATCCCTTGCGCTGGAGCCGGTGCATTACTAGCAGCGTCATCAACAGTAGCTCGGTCAGGATCTATTTACTATATAAAAGCACAATTTAAAATTGTCAAGAGTCACCACACTATCAATATATTTATAGCATGTATAGCTAGACTCACACACACACTATGGTAGTCCGAGAACCGACTAAATCATAGCTCTGATACAACTAAATGTAACACCCCTTACTCGTATTCAAATTCAGAGCAGGGTACGAGGTATTACTAGACTTATACACAAACAATTATGCTTTACCGAGACATGACTTTTCACCCCAATTTAAAACTTTTCATAACACCTCTTAAACCAGCCTACGAGGCCTAAATCACACTTTAAGAATGGTTCAGGATAAATATAACTCTTTTGAATCTCTCTAGAAAAACTTAGAAAATTTTCACTAAATAATCCACACGCCCGTGTGGAAGAAGGGACATGCCTGTGTGACATATCACATGCCCGTGTTCCACACCCGTGTAGAATTATTTTTCAATTCAAACCTACAAGGGTTTTCACATGGCCAGACACACGTCTATGTCCCTGGCTCGTGTCCCTCACACGGCCTCAACACGCTCATGTATTAACCTGTGTGCAAAAACCTTAGCATTCTATTTCTGATGTCATCACCCCATAAATGTCACACGGCCAAGACACACGCCCATGTCCTTCGGCCGTATGGTGAATTAAAATCCTAATTGCAGATGCAGACTTTACATGGCCTGGGCATACGCATTTGTCCATGGCTGTGTCTTCCACACGGCTGAGACACACGGTCGAGTCTCCACCGTGTGTTTACTATTGAGCATACTGACTTGCAAATCTAGCATGCAAAGGGACACACGGCCTAATCACACGCCCATGAGGCTAACCGTGTGTCACACATGGCCTAGACACACACCCGTATGTCTACCCATGTAGACAAGAACAATGTATTTGCCAAGCTCTTTCTATCACCCCAACTCATACAAACATAAACTTTATCAATCCTTCAACCCATTCATGCATAAATAAACTAAGTAAACCAATCATGCAAATTGCATATTCATGAATAACCTCATCTTCTCATAGATTTATAAGAAAGTGTCATTAACTATGGCCTTGTACAAAAAAGTTCATCTTTGCATGAGCCAACACATTTGGCCAAAACAATATGACATTCAACTAAGTCTAGTCCCTATACATTCCATACTCAAAATGCTGAGTCTAACTATACCAAGATGTGCTGATAGTGTGGGTGATCCTTTACTTATCTCCGTATCCCGAGCTAGTTTTTTGACACTATAAAACAAGAGAAAAGAGAAGGGAGTAAGCTTTAAGCTTAGTAAGTCTATATGTAAACAATAAGCACCATACCATATGCTAATTAGTCAAAAACATTACATACTATGTAAGAACAATTCATATTCCCATAATCATGCTTGCTCATCTCTACTTTTACCACATCTCAACCACATATCATATACATTGCTCACATTTACTTGTACTTATGCACTGCACTTATCACCATAAAGCCACATGAAATATTTACTTAAACAAGTTTCTTGATGAACCCTTCGGAATGGTACAAGATACCCGGTGGTTTCGCACACAGCCCACCATTAATCAATAATAGGGTGGTATCACACACAGCCCATCAACAATGATAATTAAGGTGGTATCGCACATAACCCACCAAAATATTGATAAATACGATGGTATCGCATATAGTCCATCGTTAATAAATAACAAGGTGGTATCGCACAACCCACCAAAATTTACATATTTACGAATATTCATCCGTACCCATATTTCTCTTCCGAAGGTTCATCCGAGAGTTTTCACATTTTCTACTATTTCATTAATTCTCACCAATAATCAATTACATCGACACAATACATTAATAGTTAAAACATTCGTAATAGGGATGTATCGTTTACACATAAACTTACCTCGATGCAAGATATGTTAATTTTGCGGTCCAGTTCGAAACCTTGTCTTTTCCCGGTCAATATTGTTTCCGCGTTCTTCTTGATCTATAATAATAAAATTTACTCACTTAATCACTATATAAATCAAAACTCTTCAAATTTCTACTTTGGCAAAAAAATGACCGTTTTGCCCTTATACTTTGGCAAAATAACGATTTTTCTCCTAGGCTCGTAAATCGTTTTTCATCAAATTTCCTCATTAAAAAAGCCTAGCTGAACATTTATTACTCTTATAACAATTCACAATACCAATCATTTCATGCATTTACTACTTAATTTATAACATTTACAAAAGGTCCTTTTAGGTGTTTTCATGGAAATACCTTTCACAAAAGTTGTTTATTTAACAGCCATAATTCATTTTCTTCCCTAAAAACTCTTCAAACAACATAAGAACTCACATATAAAATCCCTAAACTTTCAATCATTTTGCAAAATAGTCCCCTCTTTAGCTAGCTTAAGCTTTAGGGGTTCCAAAAGTACAAATATTATCAAGAAAGACTTCAAAAATTACTTACTTGCTAAAGGATAGCTTGACTGAAAGTTTAAGCTTCAAAATCCCTATTTCTTGCTTGAATTTTTGGTGGGAAGAAGAAATGAAAATAGTAAAAGATGATAACTTCTTTATTTCCTCTTATTTTATTCATTAATCACCTAACACTACCAAGTTTGACTAAATTAAGCTTCTTGTCCCCATTATGGCTGGCTATTGCCTTTAAAAAGGCCAAATTGCACATTTAAAACCTCCAATTAAGATTCTATAGCTATATGACACCTCTAGCTTGTAAAATGAAACTTTCGCACTTTATGCGATTTAGTCATTTTTTGCAATTAAACATGAAATCACCAAAATTAATGCACCAAAATTTTCATGCACCCATATAATTATGCCATAATACATAAAATAATATTAAAACTAATTTATCCGACCTCAAATTAGTAGTTTCGAAATCACTGTTCTGACTAGTCCCAAAATTGGGCTATTACAAGCATGGACTTCCATGCCATCTGTTTTTGTTACTATTTATCAACATGTCTTACATGCTCACCATTCTAATTTTGTACATGCATGCCATGAAATATTGTATGGGGTTCCGGATTACGTTAAAGGAGGAAGATTTTGTACTAGCAGTTTATTGAGCTATGTATTTAGTGGTTCGACCACATATTTTGCTTCAGCAATTGGGCTTCAATACAGTGGCTTGACCACATTTATTTGATTTCACAGTTTAATTGCATTTTGATAAGCCATTGTTGTCGGGCAACTCGAGATGGCAAGTCACCGTTGTCGAGAAATCTAGGATCAGTTTTGTTGTGTGTTTGGGATTGATGAGTTCTGAGGAGAACTCTATTTTGGTGTGTACCGAGTTGGGTAGGATGTTTTCTGAAAAATTCACATTATGATTTTCTTAAAAATATTGCCTTGGCATAATCATGCATATTCAATTCTGTTTAACTAATCTTTATGAAATTTTCTATTATTTTTTGTTTTGTATATCAAAATGTTTGATCTGAATTTGAGTTTTAGTTATACAATAAGCTCTATAGCTCACCCCTATATTTTATTTATGATGTTTCAGGTAATCGGTAAATTAGAATCGGATGGCATGCGAGAGCTCAGATGATTTTATTAGTTAAATTAAAAATGTTGATTTCCAAACTATTCATTTTGGACTTTTGGGACTTTAATTTGTTTTTGGTTTTAATTTAAATCCGTCGCTTTTGATATTTGTTTACGTGATACTACAAAACCTCGCGAGTTAACAATTTATAAAATTTGGTTTTCATAATTAAAACTCTAAAAGTTTTCTATTGCAAGTTAAGTAACCCCTCAAGGATTTTTTTTGTAAATAAACAAATGGTTTATAACGAGTGCTCGTATTTTAAGCTGAAAACGATTTGGCACAATGCTTATTTTGGAAACACGAGTTGAATTCAAATTTTGGGGTTGAGATAAATGATTTTGGATTTAAGTTTTTATTTGTAGACATTTGTCGAAATGTCTTCAAATTTCATGAATTAGAAACATGTTTTTAGTTTGATTGAGACAGAGGCTTTTAACAAGCTAATGTAATTGCTCAACATCTAGTCAGAACTTCTCAATCGGGTTTGGGATGTTACATTAATAGTACAAATTTAAAATTTAGCATCTAAAATTAATACTTTAAAACATGTTAGGAAAAATGAAATGATGCATCATATATATATATGATCGTAAGATATGTACCATTTCATTATCATCAAACTCAATTAAAATAGGTGACGAATTTGAGACATCCATAGCTAAAAATAACTTTCATTATAAAATAAACTGTAAAGATTAGCTAAAGAAGACGTTAGAACAACCTATTCTCTAGGTTAAAAAAGCCACAAGATTGCTTCTATTATATAATTGAGTTATTGCTTGAATATTATATTTCTTAAAAAGTGCAATACATACCTTTTGGGGAACCATTATGTTCGGTGGAAGAATAGATTTTAAATGAGAATATTCTATTTTCTTTGTCAAATTTAGTCTTAAGGTTTTAATATGTATGATTTAAGAATATGATGCCAAATATTTAATACGTGAAATATTATTACATATTTATTGTTTTTGGTTGGATTATGCATTGGAAATTCATGTATCAATTTTTAATAAATATAATATAACATAGTTAAATATATATATATATATATAATTAAATGCACGAATAATAAAATTAGTATATATAATATACATACACTAAAATTATGATAAATTAAAATATATTAAATAAATATTTATCTATACATACATACTAAAAGTAATGTTCTATTTAACAATTAAAAAAAAATTCCTAAAAAGTAATGTTCTATTTTATAATGAAAATATATATTCTCAATATCTACAATATGATGTAAAACGCAATGCCTCGTTTGGCTTGGTCGATATCCACGTATTGTATTATTTAATACGTTAGTATTGCCTAACTTCCAAATGATTATTTGTTTGATGGAAATGTAAATCAATACATCAGAATTTTTTATACGCAAGTTAGGCGATATTTATTATTGATGTAGAGGTAGTATTCATTTATTTAACACAAGGGTTTTGTGATTTGATTCTAATTTTTTTCAATTATACCCTCATATGATTAAATGAATTACAACTCTTTCCTTATTTCTAAATTTATCAGATTTACCAAAATCTCTTAGATTAAACAAAATTTCTAACTTAAACGAATACTAAAATTTTCACTTTTTCATCATATTAAATTCATACCCCATTTCCATATTTATATTGTCATTAACATGACATAAGAGATGTCGGTTCTAATCTATCTTTATATATATATATATATATATATATATGGAAAGTTAAAAAATCATCATATAATAATGCACAAATAGAAAAGAAAAAAAGAGAGGTTAATGATTATTTAAAATATTTATACTAGGAAATTTAATATCCTTATGCATGATGGTAATCAATTCGTTCATTATGGTCGAACTCTGTTATGGATTTTTGACCACATTATCCACGGGTCCCTCTTATAACTTCCTTCTTTGAGCTTGAGTTATGGAAGAAGGAGAAGAAAGAACCGAGAAGGGGGTATCAACAACAACTGTGTTTATTTCAAGACAACTCATGATGTTCATATCAATCTACTACATACCTTTGCATTTAGCATTGGGTAGACCTTATACAATAATTGTGCTAGCTCTACCGTATATTTTGTTTCATTCCTTTTGGAACAATCACAAATACTATTTTTTTATTATAGACTTCCTACCAGAAATTCAATACATAATCTTAGCATTCAATGTGTATTCCAAAATAATCTCACTATCCAATTATTCAACCATTCCATTTTACCAACTTCAGTGTTAGCCAAATTAGTCAATATTTATATGTTTCAATGCAACAATTGTTGGTGTGAGCAATCTAAGGGAGAAAAAATTGTTGTCAACTTTGACAGATTATGTAAATTATTTGTTTACTTATTTGTAATTAATTATCTTATGTTTAGGCTATAAAATAGGATCTTGTTTTATAACAATTAGTATAAATATGTAGGTTGTAATTGCTTGTAAAAGACATAGAATTATTCTCTATTATCTTTTCTACATGGTATCAAGAGCAATACCTAACATAGAAATTGAAGTTTTCTTTTAATTTGCAATCATGAATGAAAAAGACCCATTTTCTTCTATCATCCCTCATGAATCTCGAATTATTGTTCAAAAGAATACCCCTTTTTCCATCTGGAATCGTATTAGATGATACAAATTATCCGTTATGGTCACAATTTATAGAGATACACGTTAGAGCTTGAAACAAATCTAGATTCCTTACAGGTACAACACCGAAACCACCAGTAGATGAAAAGAAATTGGAAACCATGCTTATTGATAATAATCGGGTTAAGAGTTAGCTTGTTGATATTATGAATCCGCTTTTGATGCAACAATTCACCCACCTTCAAACAACCAAAGAAATATGGGAAATTATTGCAAAGACGTTTTATGACAGTTCGGATGAAACACAACTCTTTGAATTGAGTCGGAGATCACTTACCACTCATAAAAAAGGCAGACCATTATCCTTATATTATAATGAACTGATTGGAATTTTTCAGGAAATTGATGCTCTTGTTCAAACACAAGAAGATAATGATGCTGTAATCATATCGCTGCATAAGTATATGACTCGACTTCGAGTTCATATTTTTTTGGTTGGCCTTTACCCAAAATTCAATCAAGCTTAAAATTGAAATTTTGATAAAAGATCCACCTCTTGATCTTGAGTCATGTTATGCATATGTTCGCATGGACCACAACCAGAGGCAAACTATAGATTAACCTAAGGTTCAGTCGGATGGTATGGTTCAGTTAGATCTCTCTCCTATGAAACAAGAGAGATGTTTGTTCTATTTTCAGGATCTACATTGAATGGTGACTTTTCAGTATCAATTTCGAATTCAAGTTCTTCAATCTGATAATGGTGGGGAGTATATAAATTCTGACTTGGAGAATTTTTGTCAAGAAAATGGTATTAAACACCAAACTTCATGTGTTGGTACACTACAACAAAACGATTTGGACGAACAAAAGAATCGTCAAATACTTGATGTTGTTCGAACTTCCTTATTTGGAATAAAAGTGCCTTGAGAGTATTAAGGCGAAGGTGTTTGCTCTGATTCATATCTTATTAATCGAATGCCATCACGAGTCATTGATTTCAAAATTCTACAGAAAAAACTCCACAAACTTATCTTAGCACCAATTGGTTTGAATAGTGAACCACTTATGTTTGGTTGTACTGCATATGTACATCAGGCTACAGGCAAGCTAGATCTACGAGCTGTCTGTTGGATATTAGTTGGGTACGTAGATTTCTAGAAGGGATATCAGTGCTATGATCCTAATGAAAACAAAGTGTATGTAACCTGAGATGTTACATTCCATGAAGATATTCCTTTTTTTGGTGGTCATGAATGCTTACTTCAGGGGGAGGTAACACTTAATTTACATGAAGACAACACTCACGAATTTTTCTAGGAATAAGCATAAATTATTATACAACTAGATAATGGTTTCTCAATGACAATTTTACATTTAATGAAACTGTTATATAAAAATGTCAATTTTGTTTGGTTAGAAAAGTGCCAACAAAGTTCCGAACAGTTAAAAGCTATGTTGATAGAAGCTCTAATTTTAACTTAGCCTGAATCTAAGAAAGAATTTTTTATTTTCGATGATGATTCGCTTAACGGATTGAGATGTGTACTGATGCAAAATGGAAAGGTAATAGTCTATGCTTCTCGACAGCTTAAGCCACACAAGAATAATTACCCCGACTCATGATATGGAATTGGTTGCAGTTGTTTTTGCTTTGAGAGCAATGAACACTCATTTGAATTTGAAATGTAGCAATTCAATTTTAACTAAATTGAGAGCTAAACTGGTACTCCTTCAAAGAATTTGAGAGTTACATAAAGATGATTCAGTGTTGCTAACAAAAAGAAAGCTTGTTGAAAATGAACAAACTTCAGAGTTCAGTATTGATGGTAGTGGGAATATCTATTTTTGAAATCATTTGTGTTTACCAAAAGATTCAGAGTTGAAATTTAGACGTCTTATACGATGCTCACAAAAATACTTATTTGAGGCATCCAGATAGCAACAAAATGTATAACAATTTGAAACAGATGTATTTGCGGCCGTGAATGAAATGAGAAATCTCAGAATACGTGACTAAATGTTTGGTATGTCAGCAAGTTAAAGCTAAGCATCAGGTTCCATCAAGTTTGTTACAACCTGTGATGATTCTGGAGTGGAAATGGGAATAAGTCATGACAGATTTTGTATCGGGATTATCGTTGACACCAAAAAAGAAAGATGCTATTTGGGTAATTGTTGACAAATTGACTGAATTCGCACACCTTATTCCAATCAAAACAGATTATTCACTAGAGAAGCTAGTTGAGTTGTAGTTGATGAAATTGACCGATTGCATGGTGTGCCACTATCTATCATTTCTAATCGAGACCCAAGGTTAACTTTCAATTTTAAGGTAAATTACATGAAGCCCAAGGTACGAAATTGAATTTCAGTACATATTTCCATCCCCATACTGACGAACAATCAGAACGAGTGATTCAAATACTTGAGGATATGTTATGATGTTGTATAATAGGGTTTGAAGGTAGCTGGGAGAAATATCTATCGTTGCCCAGGTTTGCATATAATAACAACTATTGGACAAATATTAAAATGGCACCATACAAGGCTTTGTACGGTCAAAAATGTAGAACTCCGTTGTACAGTTTTGAATTGAGTGAAAGAAAATTAGTTGGGACTGATTTGATAGGGAAACAAAAGAAAAATTCAGAGTTAATACAAGATTACTTGAAAGTTACTTTAAATCGATAGAAATCATATGCTGATTAGAAAAAAAAATATTGAGTTTCAGATTGATGATAAAGTTTTTCTAAAAGTCTCACCTTCGAAGAAAATTCTGCGTTTCAACAGAAAAGGGAAACTTAGTCCAAGAATTATCAGGCCGTATGAGATCCTCAAAAGAATCAAACTTGTAGCGTATTGTAACACCCCTCACCCGTATTCAACATCGGGGCAGGGTTACAGAGCATTACTGGACTTATAACACACTTTAAACATACATTTCATATACAATCAATCAAATCATATATATCTCATTCCCAAACAATCATTTTGTCCCTAATACGAGCCTACGAGGCCCTAAACATGCATTTTGAGTGGTTCGATGTAACACCCCTAACCCATATCCGTCGCCGGATTAAGGTTAAAAGGCGTTACTGAACATATCGAGTCAAAATACAAATATTTCACTAACATCAAACATTCACATACATTCCATAGAGAAATATATACATAAAGTCCCTTTAGAAGGTCTACGAGACCTTAAACATGCATTGGGAAGGGGTTGGGACTAAACCGAGCACATACAAATTTTTCCAAAACTTAAACATTTTTCAAAGTTACAGAGGTAACACGCCCGTGTGGGTAGGCCGTGTGCCTCACACGGTATTAGACACACCTGTGTGTCTAGGCCGTAGCAAAGCAGGGCATACATATTGACTTGTCCACACGGCCAAAGAAACGCCCGTGGGCCAGGCCGTGTGAAATTAAGGGAGGTTACTGACTTTCTCACACGGCCAGTACACGCTCGTTTGTCCAGCCCGTGTGGCTTTCTGATTTGTTTCGAATTGCAACCTTAAGAGACAAGGTCGAGATACAAGCCTGTGTGCTCAACCATGTAGGCAAATATAGGCCATTTACAAGGCCGATTTGCCACCCAAAATTTGGGTCAAACCTACAAGCATCAAACAAATCTAAATTCATATCCCAAAGGCATCCACAACATAACAAAACATGCACAATTTAAATATTAACAAAATCATTCATTTCTATATACAAACCTTACTCAGACATACTAACTCAAAGCATAGATTTCACATCAAAACATATGATCAATACTTCATTTAAAACAATTTCAATTCATTGCATTTCTCATTATATCAATTTCCCAAATCAACCATATAACTTACCAAAATTGACCATTTCTTTTGGCCATTCATAAGCACATCAAACCATACCAAATTTTGCATCACATAACATGCACTAAAATCACTCCATGATCATATTCATTATCAAGCCATACCACATGGCTATATTTACACATTTCAAAACATAATCAAACTTCTATAGCCTATACATGCCATACTTCAATATATACATTTTCAAAGGTACCAAAATATAGTTCGATAGTGTGGTGATGATCCTCGATGATCCCCAAGCTTTTCGTAGCTTTGATAATCTATAAAACAATGAATAAACACTCACACACACAGAGTAAGCTTACATAGCTTAGTAAGTGTAACAACTCGATTTTGGGGCTAATCAGAATAGTGGTTTCGAAACCACAAATTTGAGACCAAAGAAATTATTTTTAAAATTAATCTGTGTGTTACATCATGCTTATATGAGTGCATGAAAATTTTTGTGCATTAATTCTGGTGATTAAATGCTTAATCGCGAAAAAGGACTAAATCGCATAAAGTGTGAAGTTTTAATTTACAAGCTAGAGGTGCCAAATAGCTATAGAATTTTAATTGGATGTCCTTAATGTGAAATTTAGCCTTTCTAAGGGTGCTACCTGGCCATGTGGACAAGAAAATTAAATTGGTCAATGGTTAGGTGGGTTTTGGTGACTTAATTAAATAAAATAAGATAAAATAAAGAAGCTATCATCTTTTCCCATTTTCACCCCTAATTCTACCGAAAATATCATCAAGAGAAGGGGTTTAGAAGCTTAAAAATTTTCAACAACTTCAATCTTTACAAGTAAGTGATCTTGGTGGTTTTTATTGATAATTTTTGTACTTTTGGAACCCATCAAGCTTAAGCTAGCTAATGAGGGGACTATTTTACAAAATGGTTGAGAGTCTAGGGATTTTACATGTGAATGTTTATGTTGATTTCTAAAATTTTATGGAAGAAAATGAATCCTAGTGGGTTAATACACAACTTTTGTGAAAGGTGTTTCCATGAAAACACCTAAAATGACCTTTTTGTAAAGTTTGTAAAATAGGTGGTAAATGTGTGAAATAATTGAAATCTTGAGTTTCTATAAGAGAGAAAATGAATCAGCTAGGCTTGGATATGGGAAAATTAAACACATTCCATTTTACGAGCCTAGAGGCAAAAGTGTAATTTTGTGAAAGTATAGGGGCGAAATGGTAATTTTGCCAACATAAAAATTTTGAAATGTTTTGAATAATGTGGTGATTTAATAAGTTAAATTTGTCATTATAGATCTAGAAGAATGTGGAATCAACTTTGACCGGGGAAAAGGCAAGGTTATGGACTAAATTACAAACTGACATATTTTGTATCGAGGTAAGTTTAAGTGTAAATGATACATCCTTATTACATATGTTTTTACTTATTAATGCATTGTGTGGATGTGAATGCTTATTGGTGAGATTTATTAAAAATGGTAGAAAATGAGGAAATTCTCGAATGAACCTTCGGGATAGGAATATGGGTACGGATAAATATCCGTAAATATGTAATTATTGGTGGGCTGTGTGCAATATCACCGTAATTATTATTGTTGGCGGGCTGTGTGCGACACCACCTTGTTGTTTAGTAACGATGGGCTGTGTGCGATAACATCATATGTATTATCATTGGTGGCTATGTGCGATGATAACACCTTGTTAATTGTTAAATGGTGGGCTGTGTGCGATACCATCTTGTTAATTATTAAATGGTGGGCTATGTGCAAAACCACAGAGTATCCAACTTTATTCCGAAGTGTTTATCGAGAAACTTGTCTAAGTGAAATACATGTGGCTTTGTGGTGATAAGTGCAGGGTATAAGTGCAAGTAAATGTGAGCAATGTTATGATAAGTGTTTGGGATGTGGTAATGTTTAAAATGAGTAAGCATGATTATGAGGCTATGAATTGTATTTACATAGTATGTAATGTTTTTGATTAATAAGTATGTGGTATGATGCTTATTGTTTACATATAGACTTACTAAGTTTAAAGCTTACACTCTTCTCTTTTCCCTTGTTTTATAGTGTCGAAGAGCTAGCTCGGGATACAGAGATAATCAGAGGATCACCCACACTTTCAGCACATCTTGGTATAGTTAGATTTAGCATTTTAAGTATGGCATGTATAGGGACTTAGTTTTAGTTGAATGTCATATTGTTTTGTACAAATGTGTTGGCCATTTGGGGATGAATTCTTTTGTATAAAGCCATAGTTGATGGCTCTTTCTTATTAATCTATGAAATGATGAGGTTATTCATGAATGTGCAAGTTGTATGGTGGTTTAATTGGGGTATTTATGCATAAATAAGTTGGTTACTTAATGTGGTTTATGATGGTGTAAGTAGGGGTGGTAGTAAAGGCTTGGTAAATAGCTTTGTTCTTGTCCACACGGGTAGACACACGGACGTGTGTCTAGGCCATGTGTGACACACGGTCAGCCTCATGGGCGTGTGGTTAGGCCGTGTGTCCCCCTGCATGCTAAGTTGGCAAGTCAGTATGCTCAGTAGTAACCACACGGGTGGAGACGCGACCGTGTGTCTCAATCGTGTGGTAGACACGACCTATGGTATGGGCATGTGCCCAGGCCTTGTGAAGTCTGCACATGAATTTAGGAATTTAATTTGCCACACGGTCTAAGGACATGGGCATGTACCTTAGCCTTGTGACCATAATAGGATAATGACATCAGAAACAGAATGTCAGGGTTTTTGCACACGGGCGTGTCGTGGCCGTGTGAAGGACACGGGCCATAGACACGAGCTTGTGTCTGGCTGTGTGAAAACCCCTATAGGTTCAAAATGAAAAATAAAATCCATGCGGACTAAAGACATGGGCGTGTGTGACCACATGGCCTGCCCACACGGGCGTGTGGTCCTATTTTGTGTAAAAATTTTCTAAGTGTTCAAAAGTTTTCAGTCCAGTCCTGAACCACATCGTAAGTATGTTTAAGGTCCCATAGACCTATAGAGTTCAAATGAAAAATGTTTAGTTGAAACGAAATTTTAAGGCCCGATGTTGTATGTTTGAGTAAGTTAAGTTCGGTGATGCATCGTACCTAGCTCCGTTGTTGATTACGGGTAATGGGTGTTACAGTAAGTCATAAGCAAATAATGATCAAATAAACATTCACATTAAATCTACTAACCAAATCAAGCAAACCTTAATCAAATGAACATTTATTATGCTTGCAAACTCAAATGCTATCACATATACAATAGCATTATTACATCAATGGCCGAATGCACATGCACATATAAATTTCTCTTTTACCATGTCTAATTCATATATTATCTCAAACATATACTTACCATACTTTCAAATTCATATTCATATAACATAGCACGTACCTGAACCTTTTAATTCATTTTCACATTCGATCTTAACTCGATAATGCCTGTTGAACCATTCGAAATTAATAAGGATACTCGGGTAGTCGGAAAGCTCGTACAATGCCAACATCTCAGATGTTGTCTTACATGTAATCACATATCGATGCCACTGTTCCAGACAAGGTATTACACGAATCAAATACGATGCCGATGTCCCAGATATGGTCTTACACGTAAACACAAGTTGATGCCAACTTCCCAGACGTAATCTTACATGAAATCACATCTCGGAATCCTATGACATGACATATGTATCCTAACTATTCCTAAGGTTCGTACGGGGCTTTCGGGCGTCGTAACTCGATCGATTCAAGCACGTAGACAATTCTTCCACACTTTTATCAATTCGGCTTTCACATAAATATACATATACTAATTCAATTCAGTACTAATAAAATATATACAACCGAATTTAACGACATTTATTTACTTATGAACTTACCTCGGATAATGACAGATGAAACAGAAAGATTGTTCGACAACTTTAAATTTTCCTCAATCCAATTCTGATTTCCTCTTTTCTTGATCTAAATTAGTATAAATTAAACTTATTTAATCACATATTTAATCAAATTTATCCAAAACACATAAATGGATAAATTATATTTTTACCCCTAACATTTCACATTTTTCACAAATTAGTCCTTATTTCAAAAAATAAAAAATAAACATAATTTCATTACACAATAGCTTGGCTGAATATTCACTAAGTTCATACAAGTCCACACATTTCATTTATTTCACATTTTAGTCCCTCAATTTATTATTTTCACAATTTAGCCCAAATTACTCAAATTCATCAACAATCCAAATACAAAACATATTAATCTACCACATATCTTTTATTTTCCATCATCAAACAAAAAAAACCACAAACTATCATCAATGGCATTTCATGAATACATCATCAAATTCAAAAATTCAAACATGGGCTAGTTAAAACACGAAGCAACGATCTCAAAAACGTAAAAATTATCAAAAATAGATCAAAAACCATACCATAATCAAGATTAATAGATGCCGAATGCTTAAAGCTCATGAACCCTATATTTTCTTTATGAATTTTGGTTATGAAGCGTAAAGATGATAGAATTTGGCTTTGGTTTTCTTTAATTAATCTTTTATTTTACAAATTACCTATTTAGCCTTATTAATATCATTTAAATTCCACTAACCATAGGCATTTGTGTCCATCCATTAACACATGGTCTAATAACAACATAAGGACCTTCCATTTAAAAAGCCATGTCAATTCGACACTTATATAATTAAAACACAACTTTTGCATTTTATGTGATTAAGTCATTTTTGCAAATTAAGCACACAAACGATCAAATTTAATCACGAAAATTTCACACATGTCAATTCACATACTAGAAACACAAAAAATAATATTTAAATATTTTTTTGACTTAGATTTGTGGTCTCGAAACCACTATTCTGACTAGGGTCTAAACCGAACTATTACAATTCTCCCCCATTAGGGATTTTCGTCCCCAAAAATCTTACTGGCGAATAGGTTTGGGTAACATTCTCTCATAACATCTTCGGGCTCCCACGTAGCTTATTCAATCCCGTGTCGATGCCATAAGACTTTTACTAAGGAAATTTTCTTATTTCTCAATTCTTTCAGTTCGCGATCTAAAATCCAGTTTGGTTTTTCCTCATATGTCATATCGGATTGAATCTCAATCTCAGACGGGAAAATTACATGTGATGGGTCGGATCGATATCGTCGAAGCATAAAAAAATGAAATACATTATGAATCTTTTCCAACTCTGGTGGCAACAACAGTTTGTAAGCAACCGGTCCGATACGTTCAACAATCTCATACGGTCCAATAAATCTCAGACTCAATTTGCCTTTACGACCAAATCAAAGTATTTTCTTTCACGGTGAGACTTTTAAAAACACTTTATCCCCGATCTGAAACTCAATATCTTTTCATTTCAAGTCTGCATACGATTTTTGACGATCTGACGCTAATTTCAGACTATCGCGAATCACTTTCACTTTCTGTTCAGTCTCTTTGATCAAATTGACCCGTGTATCTTATTCTCACTGAGCTCAGTCCAATACAAAGGTGTTCAAAGTTTGTGGCCGTACAAAGCCTCGTAAGGTGCCATTTTAATACTCGATTGAAAGCTATTATTATACGCAAATTCAATCAGTGGCAAGTATCATTCCCACATACCTTCAAACTCAAAAATGCAACATCTTAACATATCCTCGAGTATTTGTCTAATTCATTCGGACTGACCATCTGTTTGCGAATGGAAAGTAGTACTAAAGTGTAGTTTCGTACCTAATGCATCTTGCAATTTCTTCCAAAACTGCGATGTGAACCTCTGATATCTATCCGAAACAATAGAAATAGGTACTCCATGCAATCTCACAATCTGAGAAATATACAACTCAGCAAGCTTATCAAGTGAATAATCTGTGCGAACCGGAACAAAATGAGTCGATTTAGTCAATCTATCTATAATAACTCAGATTTCATCTTTCTTACACGGTGACAAAGGCAAACCTGATACAAAATCCATCGTGACTCTGTCCTATTTCCACTCGGGCATCATTATCGGTTGAAGTAACCCAGACGGAACCTGATGCTCAGCTTTGACTTGCTGACAGATCAAACATCTCAAAACAAAGTCAAAAATGTCCCGTTTCATACCATGCCACTAGTAAGGCTATTTCAAATCATTATACAATTTTGTACTACCCAGGTGAATAGATAATCGACTACTATGAGCTTCATTCAAAATCATTTGTATTAACTTTGAATTTCTTGGAAAACACATTCGATCTTTGAACCTTAAACAACCTTTAGTATCAACCTGGAACTCTGAATCAATATTCGCATCACATTAAACATGTTTTGTTATCAATTCACTATCAACTTTTTGAGCCTCGCAAATCTATTGAATAAATAACGGTTTCACTTTCAAATCAGCTACAATCGAACCATCATCAGATAGAACCATTTGAGTATTCATCGCACATAGTGCAAATAATGATTTTCGACTCAAAGCATCTGCAACAACATTGGCTTTCCCGGATGGTAGTCAATTACAAGCTCGTAATCTTTTAACAACTCTAATCATCTTCACTATCCTAAATTCAGATCTTTCTAGGTCATCAAATATTTTAAGCTTTTGTGATCGGAATAGACGTGACATTTCTCACTGAACAGATAGTGGCGCCAAATTCTCAACACAAACACAATAGTTGCCAATTCCAGGTCGTGTGTCGGATAATTCTTTTCATGCAACCTTATCTGTCTCGAGGCATAAGCTATGACTTTGCCTTCCTGCATCAAAACACAACCCACCATTCAAATATGCATCGCTATAGATAACAAATTCTTTACTCGATTCTAGCTGAACTAACACTAGAGCTTCGGTCAACAAAGCTTTCAACTGATCGAAACTTTTCTGGCACTTTTTGACCACTCAAACTTAACATCTTTCTGAAGTAGTCACGTCATTGGGGTTGCAATCATAGAGAAACCTTTTACAAACCATCTATAATAACCAACTAGTCTCAGAAAACTTAGAAATTCATATACATTTCTAGGAGGCTTCCAATCTAGTATAGCCAAAATCTTATTCGGATCAACCCGAATACTCGAAGCTAATAAACATGTCCCAGAAAACTGACTTCTCGTAACCAGAATTCACATTTACTGAACTTCACATACAACTGCATATCACACAAAGTCTGTAGCACTAATCTCATATGTTCAGCATGCTCGAATTCATCACAGGAATAAATCAATATGTCATCTATGAACACAACCACAAATTGATCCAAATATTGTCTGAAGATCCGATTCATTAAATCCATAAAAATAGCAGTGCATTAGTAAGTTCAAAAGGCATAACTAAAAACACATAGTGTCTATACCTCGTTCAGAAAGCATTTTTCGTTACATCGGAGTCTTTAACTCGCAACTGATAGTAACCCAATCTCAAATCTATCTTAGAAAACAAAATAGCCCCTTTTAATTGATCAAACAAATCATCAATCCGTGGCAAAGGATATTTATTCTTTATAGTCACCTTATTGAGCTGTCGGTAATCGATGCACATTCTCATAGTTCCGTATTTCTTTTTCACAAACAAGACCGGTGCACCCAAGGGAGAAAAACTCAGTTGTGCGAAGCCTCTATCTGTCAATTCTTGCAACTGAGCTTTCAATTCTTTTAATTTAGTCGGTGTCATTCTGTACGGAGCTATCGATATTAGAGTTGTCCCCGGCACTAACTCAATACCAAACTCTACTAATAAACCGTAATATATACATATTTTAATCCCACATTTGGCATACTTTTGGATGATTTATCCCTTGAATTGTGAAAATTGATGCTTCTAATCCTATAATTTCATGTTTTATACTTAGAAAAGCATAAGAGGATGAAAAGAACGAGAAACGGGCCAAAAACAGAGAAAATGGGCCAAACTAAGAAATCAACACGGCCTGGAGTTGACCACACGAGTAAACCACATGGCCGTACCACTTTAGCAGACTTGAATACGGCCCTGGGCTCGATTTACACGAGCGTTTCACACGGGCGTGTCCCTGCCGTGACCCATTTTAATTCCACTCGAAATAGGATACTTGTGGGCCAAGTAAGGCATCCCGAAAGCCTATATAAACACCCTAGAGGGCAACCTAAAAGGAGTGTTCGACAGAAGGCTTCTATCAAAGCTGTTGACGAGGAGCGAAGCCAGAGAAGGCTGAATATAGGGAATTACTCCAAAAAACTAGTTGATCCATCTCAGAAGCCGAAGTCACACTCTAGACTGAGGATTTTCCTGTCAAATTCCTTCAGGGGGTTTTAGGGTTTTTCTTTATGTTTTGTTATTTAATTTCTTCTAAGATGTATTCTTTTATAAACATGAACTAAACCCCTCAAATACCTGAGGGGGATGAAACCTAAGACGGATCTTGTTATTATTTTCTGAACTATATGATAAATACTTGATTTGTTCTTAATTATGTGTTCTTAATTCTTGCTTTAATATTTCAAGATATTGATTCAAGTATTGATGTGCTTATTCAGAGGAGCAAAAGTCTCTATTTAAGAGTAGATCTAACATAATTAAGCGGAGTTGATCCCACTCCTAGAGATAGGACGGTAAAAATTTGCTGGATTAGGGTCAAACCTAATATAGGAGTCCATAAATCGCGTTAATGCAACACTAAGGGTTTTAATTAGAAAGAGATTTCAATTAATCAACCTAGGGTAAGACGTTAGTAGCCTCAAAAGAGGTATTAATATAAATTAGGGAATCCTACGGATCAATTCAAGTGAATAAATCGTCTGGTTCAGAGTTAAATAACATGTGAAGTCTAGGTGGATTCTTCTTCGGGTATTGTCTTAATCAATTGGTTTTCTCAAAAGTATTTTCCCAATTCATTCTCTGTGTCTTGGCATCCTTAGTTTAGGAATTAGTTAAATAAACATCAATCCTCTTTATTTTAAGCTAGATAATAAAAAGAAAGTCAGTACTAGTACTTTTGGTTCCCTTGGGTTTGACATTCTGGTCTTGCCACTAAGCTATACTACTGTTCGATTGGTGCGCTTGCCTCAATCATGGTGATAGTTAGTTTCTAGGCTCGATCATTCATTATATGAATATTAAAACTCTCAGACACGATCAAGTTTTTGGCACCGTTGCTAGGGAACTGAAATACTAGAAACGTTCAATTTTTATTACTTTAGCCATTTTTCTTTTATTTATTTATTTATTTATTTCTAATTTTTATTTTTAGTTTTCTAATCTCTATTATTTTCTCTGATAGGTTTTTCTAGTTTATAACTAGGAGGAACCCGTTAGGACCATTACTTTTTGACAGTGAAATTGAGGCAACTGTTCGCAGAAACCGAAGAGAAATTAGGCAAAGTTGACAATACATAGAGGAAGTGCAAGAAAACATCACCAATCCTCTTGAAGAGATGGCTAAAAATCAAAATAATCCATTACCTCTGGTGGCTATTGGAAATCCAGTGAATCAAATCCTGCCCCTCGTACTATGTATGATTATGCTAAGCCTAGTTTAGCCAGTACTAAATCAAGTATTGTTAGACCTATTATTGCTGCAAATAATTTCGAATTGAAACCTAACACTATACAAAAGATACAATAGTTTGTTCAGTTTGATGGTTTGCAGGATGAGGATCCTAACACACACTTAGCGAACTTTTTGGAATTATGCAATACGTTTAAAATCAATGGCATTTCTGATGATGCCATTCGGCTTCGATTATTTCCCTTTTCATTGAGGAACAAAGCTAAACAGTGGTTGGACTCGTTACCATGAGGATCAATCACCACATGGGAACAAATGACCAAATATTTCTTATTAAAATATTTTCCTCCGGCTAAAACGACTAAGTTGAGGAATGATATTTCTTCTTTTGTGTAGATCGATCTAGAGACACTTTACGATGCATGGGAGAGATGCAAGGATTTACTAAGAAGGTGCCCTCATCATGGGCTACCAATATGGCTAAAGGTTTAAACCTTCTATAATGGTGTGAACCCCTCAACTAGGCAGCTTATTGATGCGGCCGCTGGTGGAACCCTAAATAACAAAAACCCCTGAAGAGGCTTACAAATTTATTGAAGAGATGTCACTAAATTACTATCAGTGGAAAGTTATGAGGACAAAGTCGACAAAAGCTACCAGTGTTTTCAACCTCGACGCAGTCACTATGCTATCAAACCAAGTAGAGCTTTTGAATAAAAAGATTGATGGTTTGTGTAGTTCTTCGTAGGTACATCCAGTAATGTAGTGTGATGAATGGAGGAGGGATGAGCAATATAGAATATCCACCTTACAACCAGAGCGCTGAAAACGACAAGTTCACTATATGGGTAATAATTCTAGACCTCAAAATAACCCTTATAGTAATACTTACAATCCAGGTTGGAGGAAACACCCTAATTTCTCATGGGGTGGTCAAGGAAATCAAAGGAAACCCCCTCTAGGCTTCCAACAACAACCCTACCCACAGGAGAAAAACCTGAACCTTGAAAAGATGCTTACGATATTTATCGCGGTGTCAGAAACACACTTCCAAAACACTGAAACAACCCTCAAAAACCAGCAAGCATCGATTCAAAGGATCGAAAGCCAACTAGGTCACCTTGCTAAGCTGATCTCAGAACGACCACAAGGTAGCTTGCCAAGCAACACCAAACCTAACCCAATGGAGCAACTTCACGCCATCACAGCATGCGATGAAGAAGGGTTAGCGGAATTTGAATCTGAACCAAGGTAAAAACCTGTGGTCAATAAAGGTAAGGTTGAAGTAAGCCATGATACATAGAAATCAGTCATTCAAGAGTACCAACCTCATGTGCCATACCCCAATGCGACAAAGAAAGACCGTATAGATGAACAATTCGGTAAATTTCTTAAACTTCTAAAGAAATTACATATTAACTTATCGTTTCTTAAAGCTCTTTCGTAGATGCCCAATTCAAGGAAATTTTTAAAAGAGCTTCTGACAAACAAACGGAGATTAGACGATACATCACATTTGGAGCTAAATGCAGTGTGCTCAGCAATTTTACAAAATAAACTACCATGAAAGTTAAAAGATCTAGGGAGTTTTACAATTCGTGCTTAATTGGTAGCTTATTTGTTAATAACGCCTTAGCTGATCTAGGGGCGAGCATAAACTTTTGCCTTATAAAATGTTTAAACAGCTAGGTCTTGAGAAACCCAAACAAACTAGGATGAGCATTCAATTAGCTAATAAAACTATTAGAATTCCTAGGGGTATAATTGAAGATGTACTCGTGAAAATTGATAAATTTATATTCTCAATAGACTTTGCCGTTTTAGACATGGATGAGGACAATAATATTCCTTTAATTTTAGAAAGACCCTTTTTAGCAACTGCTAGAACTAAAATTGATGTTGGTACAGGAGAACTTATACTTCGTATAGGTGATGAGACGATCATTCTTCAAGCTCTTGACTCGACAAAGACATCAAGTAATAAAGGTGAGAACATAAATTCTATTAATGACCATTCGGTTAAGCCTTCTTTTCAGGAAGCACCACAGAACTACACAATTGAGCCAAATCCTAGACCTCATGCCAATAAGGAAATAACTCATGAGGAATGGAGGCTTCAGATCGATGAACTAGATGAGTGGAAGACACATTTCAAAGAGAAACTAGGAACACACGAAGCAAAACCGAGGCAACACCATAAGCCAAACCAATTTAAGATTAGAGATTAGGTATTGTTGAATAAAACAGACCCTAGGATCGCCACTTCAGTCCTTGATACAAATGAAGAAATCCCTTTTGAGGTACTGAATATCTACCCATATGGAACAGTCAAGGTAACTAATCCTAAATTCGGCACTTTTTAGGTAAACACTACTCGACTCGAACTATATAATGATCATAAAACTAATAGCAAGGGAAGGAGTTTGAACTCCTCAAACCACCATAAATGTGCGAATGAGAGGTAAGTCTAGCTTAAGACTTTAAACGAGCGCTTCTCGAGAGGCAACCCGAGCACTAACCCCATTAATTTTCATATTTTTATTTTTATTTTTATTTTTACTTTTAGCATCTAACTACAAACTAACCAAATTAATGAAACATAGGTTTCCCTACCACACGGCCTTACACACGGGCATGACTGTGGCCATGTGGACACCACGGACTTACACACTGGTGTTGCAGAGATCGTACGAACCAAGGACAAAAAATCTCCAAACCACGGGTGGTGATAAAATGCCACGGCCATGCAATACAGCAGTGGTCGACAGTGATTTATCAACATGGGCATGGTGACCACTACACGGGCGTGGGAGAAACGAACGAAGCACAACATGGCCGTGTGACCCAAAACACCCATGGTACACGGATGTGGGCAGTAACCAGATCCCTGACTCTATTTAAAACCCCCTTCTTCTCACCTTCTCGCCAAATTCTTTTTCAACTACCACACCCCTCTACCTTTCTGTTACCTTTATCCATCCATTTGTCCTCTTCCCCTTTCACTCATTTTTTCTCAAAACCACCATCTCCATGTCAAAGACTAGCACAGTCTCCCCGTGCCAGACCAATCTCCATAAGTTCATGCCGGCTGCTTCATTCCCTCAACAAGACAAGGACCTTTGAGTCCATCTATATTTTCTTTTTCATTTCTCTTCTCCTTTATTTTCCTTCTCTTTATCTTTCTTGTGATTAATTTATATTATTATATTTTTTTTCTTTGATTTAGGCTGCTAGGGAATCACCACACCACAACCCTAGTATCCACCTCCACCAGAATAACCTCCTCCAACTCAGCCCGAATTTCCCCTGTTTCTTCTCTTTGACTCCATCCAAAATTCAGAAAGTTTCACTTCTCTCCCTCTCTTATGATTTCTAACTATATTGGTACCATACATTTTTGTACATTAAGGGCAATGTACATCTTAAGTGTGGGGGGTGAATTTTGTTCAGAAAAGTTCCTAACTTTTTACATTATTCTCAATTCCCTGAATTTTGTCTTTTCTTTCTCATATCACTATTAGAACAAATTCTGATTGATTTATGATTTTTATTACTATGTCTTGAATTAAAACATAGGCAATTGTGCATTTGATTGTTTAAACTTGAAGGATTTAGAGAATCAAGCATGATAAGTTGATTTTTGAAAATTAAAATTTTGCTAGGTTGTTTTCCCAAGTTTAGGTATTACCTTGAAGCTTGAAGTTCACATGGTTGACATCAAAAACCATAATTTCTGTGAGATCTTGAGCCTTTGAGAGCATTTTCTTTTCTTGCTCACTTTTATTGTTACTTTGAGTGAGTCAATATTGATTTGTTATTCTAGAACTTGCTTCGATTATGCATGTCAAGACCACACTTTTGATTTGATATATTGAGATGATAAAGACACCTAGGATTTAACCCATTTACTTCCAAAAAGGCCTACCTTCATAATTAACCCCTAGTGAACACCTTTGATCCTAATAAACTATTCATTGATTTACCTTTAATTTAACCCCATACTTACTCTTTTTTGATTCATTAAGAATTTTTCCTATTGTATTAACCTTTTTATCAACATTTGATTTGAGAAGTTGCCTAACTATGTTTTCCATTTCAGGTTGTTAAATTCTTATTATTGTACTTGATTTGTTCTCAAAAATAAATAAAATAAAATAAAATATTGAAAGTATATTCATTATTAGTTCTATATTATTTAAGTTTAAGCAATTAATTTCACATCTTGAGAATAAGCTCGTGTTTATTGTAATTATTAAGTATTATTCTATTTTTCTAGTTAGGAAATTTGTCAAATCGATCTCAATTTTAACCCTTTAATTCAGCCTTTATCCACACCTTAAACCAAGCCACGTTACAACCCTTTTTAAAGACCTTTTGATCGATGTATCATCTCAATTTTTAGTGGTGGAGATTTGATTTTCGTGCAAGCCTATGGTAATAACTTTTCATGTTAACTATTGATTGCTTAATTTATTATCCCTTAAACATTTCGAGTGATTTGAGTGAATCCTTAGTGAGGATGTTAACTCTGTGATATTTTGAATCAAAGGTGATTACTTAGATAAAGGGGAATACCTATGTTTTTCCATGAATAAAATGCTCAACTTGGATTGTTTGAAACTTTGATGTTCTTTTAGTTGAATTCTGAATGTATGATTACCTATGGATTATTTCGAATCATTATTGATAAGAGTTATAAGTTGGAAAGAATGAATTTCAATTGTGAGTTGAGGATTTTGCTTGAGGACAAGCAAATGCTTAAGTGTGGGGGTATTTGATAAACCGTAATATATACATATTTTAATCCCACATCTGGCATACTTTTGGATGATTTATCCCTTGAATTGTGGAATTTGATGCTCCTAATCCTTTAATTTCATGTTTTATACTTAAGAGAGCATAGAAGGATGAAAAGAACAAGAAACCGGCCAAAACGAAGAAAATGGGCCACAGTAAGAAATCAACACGGCCTGGAGTTCACCATACGGGTAAACCACATGGCCGTGCCACTTTAGTAGACTTGAACACGGCCCTGGGCTCGATTCACACGAGCGTGTCCCAGCCGTGACCCGTTTTAATTCCACTCAGAATAAGATACTTGTGGGCCAAGTAAGGCATCCCGAAAGCTTATATAAACACCCTAGACGGAAACCTAAAAGGAGAGTTTGACAAAAGGCTTCTGTCAGGACTGTTGACGAGGAGCGAAGCTAGAGAGGGCTGAATATAGGGAATTACTCGAAGAAAACTAGTTGATCCATCTTAGAAGCCGGAGTGACACTCAAGACTATGGATTTTCCTTTCAAATTACTTCAGGGGGTTTTAGGTTTTTCTTTATGTTTTTTTTATTTAATTTCTTCTGAGATGTATTCTTTTATAAACATGAACTAAACCCCTCAAATACCTGAGGGGGATGAAACCTAAGACAGATCTTGTTATTGTTTTCTGAACTGTATGATAAATACTTGATTTGTTCTTAATTGTGTGTTCTTAATTCTTGTTTTAATATTTCAGGATATTGATTCAAGTATTGATGTGCTTATTCAGAGGAGCAAAAGTCCCTATTTAAGCGTAGATCTAGCATAATTAAGCGGAGTTAATCGTATTCCTAGAGATAAGACGATGAAAATTTTTTGGATTAGGGTCAAACCTAATATGGGCGTTAATAAATCGAGTTAATGCAACACTAGGGGTTTCAATTAGAAAGAGATTTCAAATAATCAACCGAGGGTTAGACGTTAGTATCCTCGAAAGAGGTATTAATATAAATTAGGGAATCCTACGAATCAAGTTAAGTGAATAAATCATTTGGTTCAGAGTTAAATAACAAGTGAAGTCTAGGTGGATTCTTCCTCGGGTATTATCTTAATCAATTGGTTTTCTCAAAAGTATTTTCCCAACTCATTCTCTGTGTCTTAGCATCCGTAGTTTAGGAATTAGTTAGATAAACATCAATCCTCTTTATTTTAAACTAGATAATAAAAAGAAAGTCAGTACTAGTACTTTTGGTTGCCTTGGGTTTGACATTCTGGTCTTGCCACTAAGCTATACTACTGTTCGATAGGTGTGCTTGCCTCAATCGTGGTGATAGTTAGTTTCTAGGCTCGATCATTCATTATAAAAATATTAAAACTCTCAGACACGATCATCTACCTCTCAGATAGGTGGCAAATCTGATAATTCTTCGGAAAACATATCTGGATACTCACACACAACTGGTATTGATTCAATCTTCTTTTCTGTCACTTTAGAGTCAAGCACATAAGAAAAGTAAGCTTCACAACCCTTTTTCACATATTTATGAGCTAACATCGAAGATATCACAGCCGGTAAACCATTCAGATCATTAGTCTCAATCCGAATAATCTTATCATTCTGGCATCGTAATTCAATAGTCTTCCGTTTGCAGTTCACAATAGCATCATGCAAAGTTAACCAATCCATACCCAGAATTTTATCGAACTTGTTAAATGGCAACAACATCAAATCCGTCAAAAAACATGAATCTTGAATCATCAACGGACAATTCTTGCACATTTTATCAACCAAAACACACCGGCCTAAGGAGTTCGATACTCCAATCACAAACTCAGTAGACTCTACAGGCAAAGTCTTACTTGATATTAAAGTCTCACATACATAAGAATGAGTTGAACCAGGATCAATCAATGCTAAAACACTAGTATCATAGAGAGTGAAAGTACCGGTAATCACATTTGGAGACAAAGTTTCTTCGCGGGCATGAATAGCATAAGCTCTGGCAGGTGCAAGAGCCTCCGATCTAACAGCTGTGTCTTTAGTTCCTCTCTGACTACCACTCACATTACCCGTATTTCTGGGTGGTCTACCATGAGCTGCCGTGATACTCGGCCTCATATTCTGCTTCATGTCTTGCTCAACCAACTCAAGGCATTCACGAATGAAGTGATCCATTGATCCATATTTAAAGCAAGCCCGATCATTCAATCTACAACTGTCAGGATGTCGTTTGTTGCAGTGTTTGCACTCAGGTTGGTTCAATCGGGTGTTAACAACACTAGCTACTGAGGTAGCTTTCGAAATCACAGGTGGTTTGTCCCGATCACGTCTAGAATAACTCGTAGTAGCCTTTGAATGGCTAAAGTCATCTCGAAATTTCTTTGGTTTCTGTTGGAATGACTTACCCGATGATCTCTTCCGTGCATCTCTAACTTTGAAATCAGCTTTTCTTTTCTCTTTTCCAAGCTCTTCAGCTTTGCATGCTCGCTCAACAAGTATAATAAACTCTTTTATTTCAAGAATCCTAACAAGCAATTTAATGTCTTCATTCAGCCTGTCTTCGAATCTTTTACACATAATTGCTTCTGACGAAATACACTCTCGGGCATATTAGCCAAGTCTCACAAATTCCCGCTCATATTTTGTTACGGTCATACGACCCTATTTCAACTCGAGGAATTCTTTGTGCTTTTGATCGATGAATCTCTGACTGATGTATTTCTTACGAAATTCAGTCTAAAAGAACTCTCAGGTTACCCGTTCTCTCGAAACTATCGAAACTAGTGTATTCCACCAATGATATGTAGAATCTCCAAGCAATGATACTGTAACACCCCAAACCCGGCCCATACGTCATGACCGGATCTGGTATGCTACGGGTTGAATGTTGAAAACCTTGCTTTGAAGGGTCTTGAAAATCTCAGTTTATTTTAACTGACTAATCATTAATTATGACTTTTTTGAAGAAACTTTAACATTTGCGTTGAACATGCTGGAAAAACCCATTTTCCTTTCACTTTATAATTAAGACTTTGAAAACATAAGTTTATAAGATGTAACATAAAAAAAAATTATAGTTTGATAACCTAAGTTATGGAGGCCATATTACAAAAATAATCCCAAAAACTGAAACTTAAAGAAAAACTGAAAATAGTCTACGAAGATAAAAGACTTGATGGCCCCTCGAGTCCGCCTCGGCTCCAATGTCCACGATCTACTGCTCATCTGAAAAGTTGGGAGAAATAAAAGGGTGAGTCACCAAGACTTAGGGTACAAATCCTGAAAACAAATAAAAGCCTTGAGGCCCACAAACACATTATGGGCCCTGGGCCCATACACAATGGCAACAGAATATATATTTACATGCAACATGGCCCATCCCAAACCTAAGAGTCCATCCTCTACACACCCCTGTACCAACCATCACACCGTGGGGATTTCTACAATCAACCCTTCATCCGCTACACACCATATTGACATCTGTGCTGTCTGTCATAAAGACTGATCACTATGTGACCTATGTGGCAAAGCCACCGATCACCATGCGACCTTAATAATACATTGTAGTATTTCGATAGTTGTGCTGCCTGTCATAAAGACCGATCACTATGTGACCTATGTGGCAAAGCCACCGATCGCCATGCGACCTTCTTCCCCTTCATCATATTAATCCTATCACATGCATTCATACATGCAAGAATCAGAACATTATACTATCTAAACAGATTACAGACATTCACATACTTCGATACATATAGAGAAGTTTCTATGATTACGTACCTGGCATCCCTTGCCTACCCTTTCGGGTAATCATTTGCTTATCTGAGACTCATTTTTTGGTTTTTAGCCCATAACATACATATAATACAGATTAACTAGTGTGATAGAGATCTACACACCTGATTACAGACAGGACAGTACTTTCTATGTCGACACTATCAGAAGTCGATAAGACTGCTAACTTTCTAAGGTTTTGTTCTAAAGCCAGTCCACAACCCGATAGCCAATCCCGTACTACTGACACCGCGCGTTGCTTGAACTTTGGGGCTGGGACTACAGATCCAACCCCTTCCTTCGATTTGCTGACATTCGAGTCCATGAATGACCTTAGTCAGAGGATACTATAATGATTGCTTAACGAGGCATTATGTTAAGGCATAATAAAGAAAGGAAACTGATGGATCAACTTAGAGAGAATTGAAATCCTTACCTTGAAATCCCGAAAGAAGATAATAGGATTGGGAAGTTACCGATTTTTCTCCTAGGAACCTAGGCGGTTAGATCTCCTTTAAATCTCAGAATGCTGCCCAAACAGGACACAAGATCAGTGAATAGAATATCGAATTAATGATGGCCTTACAACCCATTAGCCAATCGACTATGGCCCCCAAAACCGAAAGAGAAAAGATAAAAAGAAATCGGCACTTACCAACAGGTTTAGCTTCTCCTGACAGATTTCAGCTTCTGAGAAGATCAAAAGAAAGACAGTGTAACCGGATCTATGAAGATTCGGCTATGAAGAAATCGGCAAAAGGGAGAATAAAGGAAAGAACTATGATCATTCGGTTATAGGAAAAGAATGGAGATGAGAAGGGTTATGAGTTTCGGCTTTTGGCGGAAAAGATGAGAGAAGAGAACAATGAAATTTTTGGCTTTTGCATAGAAGTGGGGATGAGAGGAAAGAAAAAAGAGAATAGGGTCAAATGCAGAAATTGAAGAGATATTGCCCCTACTTAAGCAAAATTTCGGCACCTACTGCCTAAAATCGAAAATGCCCCTTTTTAAAACTAAAACTAAGCTATTAATCAAGGGAAATTTTGGCACCCTTGATCATATCGTAATCGATTTCTCCTCCCCTCGTGTTGAATTTCGCCACCACCGTGACCAAAGATATAAATCCTAAATTTCCTCCCTTATCTTTATCTGATCACACCTCCAAAAGAATCCTAGATAACACTATCCCTTCCTCCCTTTATCTGCCATATTATCTACATTATCCATTCAAATAAATCCTCCTATTTCCAAGCCTTATTGCCATCCCACTCTACCCACTTAAATGCCAAAAATTAGCTGAATTTAATTAAAAAGAATTGGGCTTTATGCGACTCAAACCTTGGACCTTCTTAACAGCTTGACACGCTACTCCTAGTCCCTGCATATCGCCACTGACCACTGGGCCACAAGCGCATTTTTGTGTCTTAATTCACAGGTAATGTCTTTTAAGCCCTATCCTAACTTACTTTCCGCTAGAGTGTCCAAACAAAAAATTTGATTAAGGCCTTGGCCCAACTTCGAGCCCATTCTGGACCTCTAAAACATTCTATCAAGCATAAAGAGCACAACCACACACATTAAACGCATAGGCCCATTAATTTAGGATGTTACAGTTCTACCCCCTTACAGAAATTTTAGCCTCGAAATTACCTGATCAGAATAGATGCAGGTATTGTCGCCGTATCACTTCTTATGGTTCCCAAGTAGCCTCCTCAGAACCGTGATTCCGCCATAGAACCTTAACTAACGAGACCGTTTTCCTTTGCCATACCTTGACATCATGATCCAGGATTTCTACTGGTTCATCTTCAAAGGATAGGTCATGTCTCACTTTGATTTCTTCCACAGACACCACATGGGATCGATCTAAACGGTAACATCTTAACATAGAAACGTGCAATACATTGTGAATCTGGCTTAGCTCAGAAGGTAACTCCAGTTGATAGGCTACCGGCCCCACTCCTTTCAACAGCTGATAAGGTCCGATAAATCTGGGACTTAATTTACCCTTCCATCCAAACCTCAGCACTTTCTTCAATGGTGACACCTTCAAGAACACCTTGTCACCCACTGCAAACTCTATGTCCTTACGCTTCAAGTCTGCATAGGACTTCTGTCGATCAACGCTTCCTTTAGTCGAGCTCAAATTAACTCAACCTTCTCCTCTGTCTCGGTAACTAACTCCGGACCCAAAATTCGACGTTCCCCTAATTTCGTCCAACAATTAGGAGTACGACACTTTCACTCGTACAATGCTTCATAGGGTGCCATTTGAATACTAGACTGGTAGCTATTTTTGTAAGCAAACTCCGCCAACGGTAAAAACTCTTCCCAACTACCTCCGAAATCAATGACACATCCCCTCAACATGTCCTCTAAGATCTGAATTACCCGCTCAGACTGTCCATCTGTCTGCGGATGATACGCTGTACTAAAATCCAACTTCGTACCCAACGCTTGAAGCAAAGCCTTCTAGAATTGCAACGTGAACCTCGGGTCCCTGTCCCATATGATTGATACTGGTACCCTATGCAACCTCACTACCTCTGCTATATATAACCTAGCCAACTTCTGTAGAGAGTAATCGACCCGTACTAGTATGAAATGAGTAGATTTCGTCAAGCGATCAACAATCACCCAGGCTGAATCTTTCTTAGTAGGCGTGAGGGGTAGCCCACTAACAAAGTCCATTGTGATCCTTTCCCACTTCCATTGTGGAATCTTCACTTGCTGCAATAACCCTGATGGTAACTGATGCTCCGCCTTTACCTGGTGACAGGTCAAACACTTACTCACCAGTTCAGTTACCTCTCGCTTCAAGCCCGGCCACTAGAACTGGTCCTGCAAATCCGATACATCTTACTCCCTCCGGGGTGCGTAGCGTATGAACTTCCATGCACTTCTTGTAAAATCCTTGGCCTCAATTTTAGATCTTTTGGCACGCAAACTCTCCCTTGAAAACATAACAGTCCTTCCTCATTCATACTGAAGTCTGTCGATGCATCACTTGATCCTACATGAAACTTCTCCTTTAGCAACTCATCGATTCTTCACGCTTCTCCTTAACTCGACCGCCCAAGAGGGTCTCACTTGAAGTTCAGCCAATAAGCTCCCATCATCATATAAACTAAGGTGAGCAAACATTGCTCTCAAGTCAGAGATTACTCTACGACTTAAAGCATCCTCCACCACATTAGCTTTACCCAGATGGTACTCGATCGAGAAATCATAATCCTTTAACAACTCTATCCACCTCCTCTGCCTTAGATTCAACTCCTTCTGGGTCAAAAGGTATTTTAGGCTCTTATGATCGATATGAATAATAGATTTCTCCCCGTACAGATAATGTCTCCAAATCTTTAAAGCAAAAACCACCGCTGCGAACTCCAAATCATGGGTGGGATAGTTTGCTTCGTGCAGTCTTAACTATCGAGATACATACGCAACAACCTTTCCATCTTGCATCAACACGCATCCTAGTCCCGTGTGTGACACATCACAGTAAATTACAAATTCCTTTCCAGCCTCTGGCTGAATCAATATCGGAGCCTCCGTCAAAATCCTTTTTAACTTCTCGGAACTCTCTTGCTGCTTATTGGACCAAACAAATGGAACTCCTTTCTGTAATAACTTAGTCAATGGTGCCGCTATTGAAGAAAATTCTTCAACAAACCTTCGATAGTACCCGGCCAGTCCAAGAAAACTTTGAATTTTTACCACAGACTTAGGCGGCTTCTAATTCAATACCGCTTCAACTTTTTGAGGGTCAACCCTAATCCCCTCTACCGATACAACATTGCCTAAAAACATAACTTCCCTTAGCCAAAATTCATACTTACTGAATTTGGCATACAACTGCTTCCCCCTCAAGATCTGCAAAACCACTCGAAGGTGTGAGTCATGTTCCTCATTCGATCTTGAATAAACCAGGATATCATCTATGAATACCACAACAAACCGATCCAAGTAGGGTTGGAATATTCGGTTCATCATGTCCATAAATGCTGCTAGCACATTGGTCAATCCGAATGGCATTACCATGAACTCGTAATGACCATAGCGAGTCCTAAAAGCCGTCTTATGAATATCTGCCTCCTTGACCTTAAGCTAATGGTATCCTGACCTCAAATCTATCTTTGAAAAGACTGAGGCTCCCCTCAACTGATCGAACAAGTCATCGATCCTCGGCAACGGGTATTTGTTCTTGATTGTTAGCTTATCCAACTGATGATAGTCAATGCACATACGCATTGATCCATCTTTCTTCTTGACAAATAACACCGGCCCTCCCCACGGCGACACACTTGGTTGAATAAACCCTCTATCCAGTAACTCCTGAATCTACGCTATTCTCAGAAAAAGATCGATAGCAAACGCCACTTCACGATCTGCGGGTAGTCTTGGAAGCTCTTCTGAGAAAACATCAGGAAAATCCTTCACCGTCCTAACGTCCCCAACAGTTAGGTCCTTGGCTTCCAGAGCCTAAACAAACATTAAAACTGCCTCGCATCCTTTTCTCACCATCCTTTCTACTCTTAGGGCGGCCACTACATTCGATGCAGACGGCCCCTTTCTCCTATCACCAACACTTCACCACCCTCGGGGGTTTTCAACACCATACGCTTGGCTGCACAATCTAAATTAGCTTGATACTTCACCAGCCAATCCATGCCTAATATTAAGTCGAACTCCCCGAACGGTAATTCCATTAGATCCATCCGGAAAACTATTCCCTGAACTTCTAAGGGTACCTCCCGATAGAGTTTATCTACTACCACAGATTGTCCTAATGGGCTAATTACAATTATCGCCCTAGGGGTAATCTTGGAATCTAAACTTAAAGTTCCAGACACACTACTAGCAACATATGAATGTGTCGACCCAATGTCAATCAATGCAGTGTAAGGCAAACCAAATATTTAAAACGTACCCGTTATAACATCTGGTGCGTCAGCCTCCTCTCGACGTCTGGCAGCATAAACTAACCCTAGCTATCTCGCCTCAGTGTTTCTTGCCCCTCAGCCTGGTGCTCCACGACCCCGACCGAAACTGTTACCACCTCTAGCTGGACCACGATCCCTCTGCGGCTGTTGACCTCCTCTACCTGGCTGAGCATTTTCCTGCCCTACGGGTCCTACATCGCTCCGTGGCTGTGGACAATCTCTAATCTGATGGTCCATAGATCTACACCTAAAGCACTTCCCACTACCTGCCCAACACTCACCTGCATGGAATTTACCACAGCGAACACACCTCCATGTTTGGTTAGTAGTAGGTCTCTCCACCCGGTTCGGCCCATCCGACCTAGGTCTTTTCTGAGTACGCCCAGCTGCTCCTGACGATCCAAAATTCCTCCTACTTCCACTTCTATCTTTATCTCGATTCAGCTTTTTCATTCGCTTTACCTCCTTAGCTATCTTAGCCTTTTCCACAAGCACAGCAAATTCCCTCCCCGCTGTGGAGCTATAAAAACACGTAAATCATTCTTTAGGCCATCTTCAAATCGAACACACCATTCATGTTCTGTGGCCACTATCCTTGAAGCATAATAGCTCAAGCGTAAGAATTCTGCTTTATACGTCGCCACTGACCTACTTCCCTGAACCAGATTCAGAAATGCTCTACACTGCACATCCACATAACTCGTTCCAATGTACTTACTACTCCGAACGCTGCTCAAGTAATCCCTGTGATATGGTCACCATCGTACCATCTTTAACCGTAAGCCACCATTAATAAGCTTCGTCTCGGAGAAGGGACACTACTCCTTTCAGCTTCTCTTCTTCCGTGAAATCCAGATCATCCATTATGCGTTCGACCGCCTCCAACCAATATCAGCTGTACTCGGAGCTATCCCAGAAATTCCCCTAAACACTTCTACCCCATTAGCTCTAAGTCACTCCGACACAGATTTCTGGGCTCCTGTGCCCATGCCTGCCCCAGCAACCCTCTCTAAAACCCTCAACATCGCTTGAGATACCGCATCATCTCCGGCCATCTGATCTTGAAATTTCGCCTCCACAACTGGTGGCACTGGTACCTCATTCCCCGACTCGTGACCAGACCCTACCGGTTTTAACACAGCAATCTTGCCTCTACCTCGGCCACGCACACCATGTCCTCTAGTGCTCATTCTATTGATTCGCGTTTATCTGATTAGGAATTTTATGAATTATTAATTTCTTCCACTAATTAATAACGAACAATCTTATAGAGAGTAGTTTTAATAAAGAATTCTTTCAATTGAACTCTATCTATAATGTTCAGTTCTCAGGTCTGTATTTCCTAGCTCTAGAATCCTCATACATTCAACCATCACACATCAACATACAAGTAGCATCCATGAACTCACATTCATCACATAAGGGTATTTTTTTCATTTCACTACCCAGGGGTATTCTCGTAATTTTCTAAAATAGGGTATCTTGGTGATTTTACAAAATAGGGATATTTTGGTAATTTTGCAATCCGAGGGTATTTCAATAATTTTGCAAACCAAGGGTATTTGGGGAAATTTTCACAAATCGAGGGTATTTCAGAAATTTTACATAATTAGGGTATTTTAGGAATTTTGCGAAATAGGGTGGCTGGTCCCTTTTGGGTTTTAGTTATAAATTTTGGCCGTCAATAAGTCCTCGTGGCTACGGTGAGCAAATACCACGCACTGTAGGATTCCAGTGAAGAGGAGGTGAGCCGCTAGGGCCACTTAAATACCAAGCTCTCTCTGGATCTAATCCTAGACATGCGTATGCCTATTACCACACCCTAACCCTTTGACTTGTTCACAGACATGTTTAATTAGAAATTAAGTCTTATGAGATTTGAAGAATTGTTTATACTAAACCTAAAGTCCATAAACTCTAGCATAATAGCCTACGTCCCTATAGAGCCCATCAAGCCCAACATGCATATCACATGATGAGTTTAGAAAACTTACCTGCGCGGATCGGGTGCCGGTAGACTCGAAGGCCATATCTCAACCAAAATTTTCTCAAACATACATCACTTTTACAAATCACTACTAGACCCATTTCACAGCCTGAGTTTTGAACTGGCTCTGATACAAAAAATGTAGCACCCCAAACCCGGCCCATACGTCATGACCGGATCTGGTATGCTACGGGTTGAATGTTGAAAACCTTGCTTTGAAGGGTCTTGAAAATCTCAGTTTATTTTAACCGACTAATTATTAATTGTGACATTTTTTAAGAAACTTTAGCATTTGCGTTAAACATGCTGGAAAAACCCATTTTCCTTTTACTTTATAATTAAGACTTTGAAAACATAAGTTTATAAGATGTAACATAATAAAAATATAGTTCGATAACCTAAGTTATGGATGCCTTATTACAAAAATAATTCCAAAATTGAAACTTAAAGAAAAATCGAAAATAGTCTATGAAGATAAAAGACTTGATGGCCCCTCTAGTCCGTCTTGGCTCCCATGTCCACGATCTACTGTTCATACAGCCTCATTTTCTGGCTTTTAGCCCATAACATACATATAATACAAATTAACTAGTGTGATAGAGATCTACACACCTGATTACTGACAGGACAGTGCTTTCTATGTCGACACTATCAGAAGTCGACACGACTGCTAACTTTCTAAGGTTTTGTTCTGAAGCCAGTCCACAACCCGTGGCCAATCTCGTACTGCTGACACCGCGCGTTTCTTGAACTTTGGGGCTGGGATTACAGATCCAACCCTTTCCTTCGATTTGCTGACATTCGAGTCCATGAATGACCTTAGCCAAAGGATACTATAATGATTGCTTAACGAGGCATTAGGTTAAGGCATAATAAAGAAAGGAAACCGATAGATCAACTTAGGGAGAATTGAAATCCTTACCTTGAAATCCCGAAAGAAGACAATAGGATTGGGAAGTTGCCGATTTTTCTCCTAGGAACCTAGGCGGTTAGATCTCCTTTAAATCCCTGAATACAGCCCAAACAGGACACAAGATCAGTGAATAGAATATCAAATTAATTATGGCCTTACAACCCATTAGCCAATCGGCTATGGCCCCCAAAATCGAAAGAGAAAAGATCAAAAGAAATCGGCACTTACCAACAGGTTCGGCTTCTCTTGACAGATTTCGACTTCTGAGAAGATCAAAAGAAATACAGTGTAACAGGATCTATGAAGATTCAGCTATGAAGAAATCGACAAAAGGGAGAATAAAGGAAAAAACATTATCATTCGGTTATAGGAAAAGAATGGAGATGAGAGGGGTTATGAGTTTCAACTTTTGGAGGAAAAGATGAGAGAAGAGAACAATGAAATTTTCGGACTTTGCATAGAAGTGGGGATGAGAGGAAAGAAAAAAGAGAATAAGGTCAAATGCCGGAATTGAAGAGATATCCCCCTACTTAAGCAAAATTTCGGCACCTACTACCTAAAACTGAAAATGCCTCCTTTTAAAACTAAAACTAAGATATTAATCAAGGGAAATTTTGGCACCCCTTGATCATATCAGAACCGATTTCTCCTCCCCCTCAGTGTTGGAATTTCAGCCACCACTGTGACCAGTAGATAAATCCTAAATTTCCTCCCTTATCTTTATCTGATAACACCTCCAAAAGAATCCTAGATAACACTACCTCTTCCTCCACTTATCTGCCATATTATCTGCATTATCCACTCAAATAAATCCTCCTATTTCCAAGCCTTATTGCCGCCCCACTCTACCCACTTAAATGCCAAAAATTAGCTGAATTTAATTAAAAAGATTGGGCATTATGTGACTCGAACCTTGGACCTCCTTAACAGCTTGACACGCCACTCCTAGTCCCCGCGATATCGCCATCGATTAACGGGGCCTGGCGTATTTTGTGTCTTAATTCACAGGTAATGTCTTTTAAGCCCTGTCCTAACTTACTTTCCACTAGAGTATCGAAACATAAAATTTGACTAAGGCCTCGACCCAACTTCGAGCCCATTCTGGACCCCTAAAACAATCTATCAAGCATAACGAGCACAACAACACACATTAAACGCATAGGCCCATTAATTTAGGATGTTACAAATACAGCACATTTAATACACTCTTCAAGGGCACAAGATAGTTCATCAAATACACGAATAGTATTATTAAGCTAGAATTCAGCTCGCTCAACATCATCATCAATGCTGGCTCTGAATTCTTCAGCCCCGTAATTTCTAATTTTATCCACAGGAGGTTTATGTGATCTCATCGGATCAAGTACTTGAGGTATTACAGGTATCGAAGGAGGATTAGACTGGGATGGTGGTTGTTGAATAGCTGAATTTGTATGAATGTACTGTGTGTAAACCAATCATTCATCATCTGGTAGAAGGCTTGTTTAGCCTCACTCTCATGAATACTCAAAATCGGCCTAGAATCAGCCGGCACTGCCCTTTGAGGAGGAGCAGGCATATTACTTTCCACATCATCAGCTATAGCTCGATCGAGATCCATTTACTATACGAAAACACATTTCGATTGTTAAGAACCATCACACTATCGCAGCATTATAATATGGCATGTATAGCAAGACTCACACAAGCTACGTTGTCCTAGAATCGACTAAATCGTAGCTCTGATACCAATCAAATGTAACACCCCTGACCCATATCCGTTGCCAGACTAAGGTTAAGAGGTGTTACCGAACATATCGAGTCAAAATACAAACATTTCACTAACATCAAACATTCACATACATTCCATAGAGAAATATATACATAGAGTCTCTTTAGAAGGTCTACGAGATCTTAAACATTCATTGGGAAGGGGTCGGGACTAAACCGAGCACATACAATTTTTTTTAAAAATTAAATATTTTCCAAAGTTACAGAGGTCACACGCCCGTGTGGGTAGGCCATGTGCCTCACAAAGTATTATACACACACGTGTGTCTAGGCCGTGGCAAAACATGGCATACATACTAACTTGTCCACATGGCCACAAGACACGCCCGTGTGCCAGGCCGTGTGAAATTAAGGGAGGTTACTGACTTGCTCACACAGCCAGTTACACGCCCGTGTGTCCAGCTCGTGTGGCTTTTTGATTTATACGATTGAGATACACGCCCGTGTGCTCAACCGTATGGGCAAATGTAGGCCATTTACAAGGCCGATTTGCCACCCAAAATTTGGGTCAAACCTACAAGCATCAAACAAATCTAAATTCATATCCCAAATGCATCCAAAACATAACAAAAGATGCACAATTTAAGTCTTAACAAAATCATTCATTTCTATATACAAACCTTACTCAAACATACCAATTCAAAGCATAGATTTCACATCAAAACATATGATTAATACTTCGTTTAAAACCATTTCAATTCATTGCATTTCTCATCATATCAATTTCCTAAATCAACCATATAGCTTACCCAAATTGGTCATTTCTTTTGGCCATTCATAAGTACATCAAACCATACCAAATTTTGCATTACATAACATGCACTAAAATCACTTCATGGTCACATTCATTATCAAGCCATATCACATGGCTATATTTACACATTTCAAAACATAATTGAACTTCTATAGCCTATACATGTCATGTTTCAATATATACAATTTCAAAGGTACCAAAATATAGTTCGATAGTGTGGTGATGATCCTCGATGATCCCCGAGCTTCCCGTAGCTTTGATAATCTATAAAAAAATAAACAAACACACGCACACACACACAGAGTAAGCTTGCATAGCTTAGTATGTCATAAGCAAATAATGATCAAATAAACATTCGCATTAAATCAACTAACCAAATCAAGCAAAGCTTAATCAAATGAACATTTATTATGCTTGCAAACTAAAATATTATCACATATTCAATAGCATTATTACATCAATGGTCGAATGCACATATACTCATAAGCACGTATACATTTCTCTTTTACCATGTCTAATTCATATATTCATCTCAAACATATACTTACCTTACTTTCAAATTTATATAACATAGCACGTACCTGAACCTTTTAGTTCATTTTCACAATCGATCTTAACTCGATAATGCCAGTTGAACCATTCGAAATTAATAAGGATACTCGGATAGTCAGAAAGCCCGTACAATACAAACGTCTTAGACATGATCTTATATGTAATCACATATCGATGCCACTGTCCCAAATAGGGTCTTACACTAATTGTAAAATCCTTAAATAGGGGCTATTATGTTTGAACTATTTGCATGTGCATGGCTTGAGTTGCGTTATCAGTTGAGGTGTTTCAGGGTCTAGATATGAGCCCAAGGTAGGCCCGAGCTATAGGGAAAATTTTATTTTCAAGCATTGGTTCAGGGGAGCTGAAGGAGCTAGGGGTTAAGAATATTTTGTGGTAAACTGTAGCAAAAGAAAAGCCTTGGTAAAGTGGCAAGGAGGCGGCACTTGGGGCCTTAGTCAGTGATGCCACGAGCAGGGGAAGGAGAGCTTGGGTTCGAGCTACAGAAATCCCTTGCTGCTAATTATTTTTTATGCCAGAAACAAGGAGGAGATGGACTTAGGAAGGACTCTATTGGGAGGATATGGATAGAGTCAACAGATTTGAAAAGGATGGAGAGGAGAAAATTGTAGAGATTGACTCATTCAAACTGATTTGAATGAGTGGTCAGGAGAGGCTTGAAGTGTTGCCCGAAGTATGGATTGTTGAGAGGAGGAGTAATCGGTTGGGAGGCTTGGGAGAGGTGTCGATTTTCCATAGCTATTCTAGGTGGGTACTTTTGGCTAAGCAAGCTTTAAAGCTTGTTGTGTTAGGAAAAACCGAAACCCCTAGGCTCTAGTTGACTTCACAAACCATTATTTTTTTCTCTTTTCTTATTTTGAAACAGAAACCATTTTGGCCGAATCTTCTTCTTCCCCCATTCCTTTCTTTTTTTTTCTCATATTTGTTTCAAACCCCATCAACATCTCTTCTTCCCAAATCGACAACTTTCTTTTCTCCTCACCTTCTCTTATGCCGAATGTTCATCAACCTTTTCTTGATTTCTTGCAAGTCGAATCTCTTTCTCTCTTCTCCCAAAAGCCATAGCCAAAACTTCTTTGGTTGTTCCACCACCATTGCCGAAATCTTCTTTTACTCTCCTCTTCTTATTTCTAAACTTTGGCTGAATATTAATCAAGGGTAGATCCCTTTGGTCTTCTTCTCTAATCGATTTTGGAAGGGGTAAGTGTTCTTGGCCGAAACTCTATTATCTTCTTCTTTTCTCTCTGTCGACATATATAGAACAAAAGCCAAATTTTGGCATTTGTTATGATTCTTAATCATCTCTGAAATCGGTTTCTCTTAGGTTCTTCAGGATTTTGAAGCAGTGGATTGTGATCATCGATTCTCTGTCAATCGGTCTTAGTAAGTGGTAAGGTTTCATGCTGACTCAATCTTCCCTTTAATTATTTGAAAAAACCGAAGGCTATGAGTATTATGGTTTAAGATCTTGGCCGATTGTAGGGGAAGGCTCTATCTCGTATATCTCGGGTTGTGACTATAGATAAAAAAGCGCTAAGGTAAGGATGGTTATTAGATGCATTTACTTTTCGGGATTTACAAGTGTAGCCGAATGGCCTTTTTGTTAACAGTTGTCTTGGCCGAATGTAGGAAAGGGTGAATCTAGTGCATTAGATCTTGATCTTCGGGATTTGATAATTGCGTTAGTAACCAGGTGTGTAACTTACACACTTCATAATCGTTGTAAATGTGCTAATAACTGATACTTTGTTAAAAGCTGAAAATTGTGGATTACGATACGATGCCCTTATGGGTATGAGCAAGGATTCCGGGTAAGTCAATTTGATGAGTTTTAGATGCATGATTGCTGATGCTATTATCTATGTTATGTCCGATATATGTTTAACGATTAAGCATGTTGGCATGATATATATATAGATATATATGTATGTGCATTATTGTGGGTGATTTGAGATGAGGGGGAAGAATGATATCTGTGACTTTGGGTCACCAGTGGTTTGGTACCACAGTTGATATTCGTGACTTTGGGTCACCAGAGGTTTGGCACCTCATAGCGACTCGTCCCACTAGCTTCGTACCACAGTGGGTTGGCCCCACATTTGATAAAATGGGTTGTCGCCACTGATTTGGTATCATAATGTGGGTAGGCCCCATATATGGATTATTCGTGACTTTGGGTCACCAGTGGTTTGGCACCATATTATTATTGATATCAGTGACTTTGGGTCACCAATGGTTTGGCACCACCAGTGGTTTGGTACCACACGGGGTAGAAAAAAGAGTTGTGGATGGCTAGGTTTGGGTGCATGATGTATATACTTGGTTATGAATCTGTGTAAGAATGTTGCTATAATCAGGGGAGGGAATTATACACTGTCAGGTGGCTCGTAGATCGCGGATAAGGAGCCGGGTGGACTCGAGGTGGCCATGCGATATTTATTTTTGGTTTTACTTGGACTTTCGATTTGGGTACCTTTATTTTAAATTCTGATTTTATTTGGGTTTGTAATAAGGCCATTAGTATTTCTATTTTGGGTTTTATTATATCTACTTAAATTTTCTAAATGTAGCTAAGTAAACGGTTTAACATGTTTTAAATAACCTAATAACCAAAGTTTTTGAAAGTTATACTACACAACGGGTTTTCTAAATCTTACCATCAGGTAACAATATTCACAACAGGATAACAAAGTTATTTTAAACGATTTCCAAAATCTAAGTTTTCCATGCCCAAAATCAAACGATTTTAAATTAACCAAGTAAAAATTCACTCGGGTTTTAATAGAATTTAACGTTCTTTTTAGGTAATGAATGAAAACGACTTTTAAAAAGCCTTTTGGGATTTCAAAGCTAATAAAGAAGCTTCTTCGCTGAAACTAAATCGGCAACTTGTTCTCTTCGAAACGTTTTCACTCCGTGACATGCCAGATTCGGTCGTGGTGTGTTGATTGGGTTTGGGTTGTTACATTTTTGGTATCAGAGCCAAGTTCAAAAGCTCGACTGTGGGCCTGAGGCCCAAAATGTTTAAAAGTAGGGTTTTGAAAAGTTTTGTGGGAAATGTACGTGGTTTGAACAGCATGGCACTGAGTCTCCGGCACCAATCCGCCCAGGTAAGTACCTCTAATCATTGTGTGATTTCCATGTGGAAGGTCGTAGATTAGTAGATTAGGAGTTATTGAACCCTAGGAATAGCTTACTCCAACATAAAATTACATAAGACTTAAAGATCAATCAAACAAACCTGTGAGTACGTCGTCGAGTTAAGGGTGTGGCAACAGTTGTGCGCATGTCTAGGATTGGATTCAGGGGGAGCTTGGTATTTAAGCAGTCCTAGTGACTCACCTCCTCTTCGCTCGAATCCTACCTGGTGCATAGTGACAGTTCACCCTAACCAAGTGGACTTATTCATAGGCTAAATTCAATAATTAAAACCCGAAAGGGACTAGCTACACTATTTTATAAAAACCCTAGTTTTGAAATCACCGAATTACCCCCTTGATTTGTAAAAAACTACCTTAGATCTGAGAAATTACCAAAATACCCCGATTTCTAAAATTTTTGAAATACCTATGATTTGTAAAGATTTCCCCGATTTATTACTAAAATACCCCCAGTTTATGAGATTACCTCACTACCCTCGATTTTTACCAAAGTATCCCCATTTTACAAAAAAAAACCAAAATACCCCTATTTTGCAAAATTACAAGATACCCCTAATTTAGAAAAAAATTACTAAAATACTCTTATAGGACAAATTACGAAAATACCCCCGAGTAGTGAAATGATGAGAGTACCCCTACCAGTGATGAGTGTGCGTGGTGGATGTTGTTGAGGAATGAATGTGATTCTCTGAATTAGGGTAGAAGACTTGAAATGAAAACTTTGTAATGATCGAAAGAACTACTACTAAACTTTTTTACATAAAACTTGTTCGTGGGTAATCAGTGGAACAGAAGCTGATGCATAAAATTTCTTAAAGCAGATTAAATAGTGATTATAGACATGAGTTCTAGGGGACATGGTCATAATGTGCGTGGGCGTGGTAGAGGCAGAATGACCGTATCGGAACCAGTTAGGTCTGGTCAAGGGTCCGAGAATGAGATACCACCACCACCAGCTACTGGTGTTGAGTACTAGGATCAGATGGGGGATGATGCAGTGTCGCAGGCGATGCTACGAGTTCTTGAGAGAGTGGCTGGAGCAGGTGGAGGTACGGGAGCTCGAATATCTGTATCTGAGCGACTCCGAGCCAACGGAGCTGAGGTATTTTGAGGTGTTTCTGGTGTGGTGCCCAATACAGCTGAGTATTGGTTGGAGGCAATGGAGCGAATCATGGATGATTTGGATCTGACGATTGAGGAGAAACTGAAAGGGGTAGTGTCGCTTCTCCGGGATGAGTCATACCAATGGTGGCTCACGATTCGGGACAGTACTGCAGCGGATGATCTCACTTGGGATTATTTCAAGGCGGCGTATCAGAAGAAGTATATTGGGTCTAGTTATATTGATGCGTAGAGGAAGGCATTTCTGAGGCTGGTTTAGGGGAGTAAGTCCGTATCAGAGTACGAGGCAGAATTCTTAAGGTTGAGCTGGTATGCTCGAGGTATTGTAGCTACGGAGCATGAACGATGTGTCAAGTTCGAGGACGGACTGAGGGATGATCTGAGATTGTTGATTGCTCCACAGCAGGAGCGGGAGTTTACCGTGTTGGTAGAGAAAGCTAAGGTAGCCGAAGGGGTCAAGGAATCTGTGAGACAGAATTCGGATAGGAATAGACAAAAGAGAGGTTTTGGATCATCTAGATCAGCCGGTAATTCTTAGAAAAGGACTAAGCATGGTGGACCGAATCAATCTGGGAGACCTGTTGCTGCTAAGCAGGGACCAGCGCAGTGTAATCGGTGTGGAAAGTCTCATTGGGGAGAATGTTAGACCAGTGGCAAAGGATGTTTTGAGTGTAGATCACTGGATTATCGTGTGAGAGACTGTCCATGAAAGTTAGCCAGGATTCAGTCTGAGGGTTAGAGCCGTTCTCAGTTCAAGAATGAGGGACCGCAATCGCAGAGGGGTCGTGGGTCTGGTAGAGGAGGTAATGGCTCTGGTTGGGGCCGCGGAGCACCGAGCCGAGGTGCAGGCAACACTGAAGCAAGATAGCCTGGATTAGTATATGCAGCGAGGCGTCGAGAGGAAGGCAACACACCAGACGTCATAACCGATACGTTCTTAATCTTTGGATTACCATATACTGCTTTGATAGATGTTGGTTCGACGTATTCGTATGTTGCCAGTAGCATAGTAGAGACATGAACCTAGACTTTGAGACTACTTCTAGGGAGATGAAAGTAATTAGCCCTCTAGGTCACTCTGTAGAAGTAAATAAGCTGTATAGGGATGTACCCCTAGAACTCCAAGGGGTAGTATTTGTGGCCAATCTGATGGAACTGCCGTTTGGGGAGTTCGATCTGATTCTTGGGACGAACTGGCTGGTAAAGTACCAAGCAAGTTTGGATTGTGCGACTAAGCGCATGGTTTTGAAAACGGGTGAGGGTGAAGAAGTGGTGATGATAGGTAATAGAAGAGATTATCTATCCAATGTGGTGTCTGCTTTGAAAGCTGAGAAAATGGTCAGGAAGGGTTGTGAGGCATTTATGGTTCATGTGTGTGCCTTGGAGGCCAAGGAGTCAGCTATAGAGAATGTTCAAACGGTGAAGGAATTTGCTGACGTATTTCCAGAAGAACTTCTGGGTCTGCCTCCAGATCGAGAAGTTGAATTCGGTATAGATCTGTTACCCAAAACTGCGCCAGTGTCTATTGCCCCGTATAGAATGGCGCCAAAGGAATTGGTGGAGCTGAAGGCTCAAATTCAGGAGTTGCTGGACTGGGGTTTTATCCGGCCAAGTGTTTCGCCTTGGGGAGCGTCAGTGCTCTTTGTTAAGAAGAAGGATGGTACAATGCGGATGTGTATAGACTACCGCTAGTTGAATAAGATGACGATCAAGAACAAGTATCCGTTTCCAATGATAGACGACTTGTTTGATCAACTTAAGGGGGCATCGGCCTTCTCAAAGATCGATCTAAGGTCGGGGTATCATCAGCTTAGGGTGAAAGAGGCTGATATCCACAAGACGGCGTTTTGTACTCGTTATGGGCACTATGAGTTTCTGGTAATGCCGTTTGGATTGACTATCGTGCCAGTAGCATTCATGGATATGACGAATCGGGTGTTCCAGTAGTACTTGGACCAGTTTGTCGTGGTATTTATAGACGACATATTGGTGTACTCAAGGTCGGAGGAGGATCACGATACGCTCTTGCGAGTAGTTTTACAAATTTTGAGGAAGAAGCAGTTATTTGCCAAGTTTAGCAAGTGCGAGTTCTGGCTTAGGGAGGTGACTTTCTTAGGTCACGTGGTGTCAGCTGAAGGGATTAGAGTGGACCCTCGCAAGATTGAGGCGGTGTTGGACTGGAAACCGCCTAAGTCGGTTGCAGAGATTCAGAGTTTTCTAAGTCTACCGTAGATTTGTAGAAGGATTTTCTCTGATCGCAGCACTGTTGACCAAGTTATTGAGGAAAGGAGTTCCATTTGTGTGGTCTGAGAAACAACAGGAAAGTTTCGACAAGTTGAGGAAGATTCTGACAGAAGCTCCGGTTCTGGTTTAGCCTGAAGCAAAAAAGGTATTCACGGTCTACTGCGATACATCACATACTGGCTTGGGGTGTGTGCTGATGCAGGAAGGGAAAGTAGTGGCGTATGCGTCTCGACAGCTGAGACCGCATGAAGGTAACTACCCGACACATGACTTGGAGTTGGTTGCAGTGGTTTTAGCCCTGAAGATATGGAGACACTATTTGTATGGGGAGAAGTCGATAGTCTACGCGGACCACAAGAGTCTGAAGTATCTTTTGACTTTAAAGGACTTAAATTTGAGACAGCGCAGATGGATTGAGCTGTTGAAGGACTACGACTATTCAAATGAGTATCATCCGGGCAAGGCTAACGTGGTTGCAGACGCGTTGAGCCGTAAGGTAGTGTCGGACTTCAGAGCGATGTTTGCTCATCTTAGCTTGTATGACGACGGGAGTCTTTTTGCAGAATTACGGGTTAAGCTAACTTGGGTAGAGCAGATTAAAGAGAAACAGTTAGTGGATGAGGGTTTGAATGCTCGGAGGTTGCAAGTACAGAGTGGTGGTTTGAAAGGTTACAGCTTGACCAACGATGGAGTGTTGTGTTTTCAAGGGAGAGCTTGTATGCCAAAAGACGTCGAGTTAAGGCAGAAGATTATTTAGGACGCACATAGTAGCCCATACACTGTGCATCCTGGAGGTAGCAAGATGTACTGAGATTTACGAGAGCGATTTTGGTGGCCAGGTCTGAAGCGAAAAGTGATTGAGTTTGTGGGTAAGTGTCTGACGTGTCAGTAAGTCAAAACTGAACATCAGTTGCTGTCGGGTTTACTTCAGCCGGTGAAGATTCCTCAGTGGAAGTGAGAAAGGATCACTATGGACTTTGTCAGTGGGCTACCCCTTACGCCTAGTAAGAAGGACTCAGTCTGGGTGATTGTGGACCGGTTGACGAAATCAGCTTATTTCATACCAGTGAGGGTTGATTACTCGCTTTAGAAGTTAGCTAAGCTGTATGTGGCAGAGATAGTGAGGTTGCACAGTGTGCCAGTATCAATCATCTCATATAGGGATCCTAGATTCACGTCGAGGTTTTGGAAAGCATTGCATCAGGCGTTGGGTACGCAGTTGGATTTTAGTACGACATTTCATCCGCAGTCGGATGGACAGTCAGAAAGGGTTATACAACTCTTGGAAGATATGTTGAGAGGCTGTGTTTTGGACTTTAGAGGTAGTTGGGAAGAATTTCTACCGTTAGCTAAATTTGCATACAACAATAGTTACCAGGCAAGCATTAAGATGGCACCATACGAGGCATTGTATGGTAGGAAGTGTCGTACACCTACGTATTGGACAGAGTTGGGTGAGCGTCAGATGTTGGGACCGGAGTAGTTGCTGAGACCGAGAATAAAGTCAAGTTGATTCAGGCTCGTCTAAAGGAAGCTGTAGACAGGCAGAAGTCATATGCTGATCTTAAGCGAAGAGATATAGAGTATGCAGTGGGTGACAAGGTTTTTCTGAAGGTCTCGCCATAGAAGAAAGTGCTAAGGTTTGGAAGGAAAGGCAAGCTAAGCCCAAGATTTATTGGCCCATATAAGGTGTTGAGACGAGTAGGACCAGTAGCTTGTCAGCTCGAGTTGCCAGTAGAACTAAGTCAGATACATGATGTATTCCACGTCTCCATGCTTAGGCGTTACCGTTCAGATCCATCGCATGTTGTGTCAGTAGAGGGAATTGAGGTGAGCCCAGATTTGACCATGGAAGAGGAACCAGTACAAATTCTAGATCGGGATGTGAAGATTTTGCGCAGGAAGTCAGTTCCTTTAGTGAAGGTGTTATGGCAGAATCATGGCATGGAAGAAGCTATGTGGGAACCAGAGGATGTGATGAGGCAGCAATACCCTCAACTCTTTTGACCAAGTAATTTCGAGGTCGAAATTATTTTTAAGGGGGTAGAATTATAACATCCTTAAATAGGGGCTATTATGTTTAAACTATTTGTATGTGCATGGCTTGAGTTGCGTTATTAGTTGAGGTGTTTCAGGGTCTAGATATAAGCCCAAGGTAGGCCCGAGCTATAGGGAAAATTTTATTTTCAAGTATTGGTTCAGGGGAGCTGAAGGAGCTAGGGTTAAGAATATTTTGTGGTAAACTGTAGCAAAAGAAAATTCTTGGTAAAGTGGCAAAGAGGCGGCACTTGGGGCCTTAGTCAGTGACGCCACAAGCAGGGGAAGGAGAGCTTGGGTTCGAGCTGCAGAAATCCCTTGCTGCTAATTATTTTTTACGCCAGAAGCAAGGAGGAGATGAACTTAGGAAGGACTCTCTTGAAAGGATATGGATAGAGTCAACAGATTTGAAAAGGATGGAGAGGAGAAAATTGTGGAGATTGACTCATTCAAACTGATTTTAATGAGTGGTCGGGAGAGGCTTGAAGTGTTGGCCAAAGTATGGACTATTGAGAGGAGGAGTAATCGATTGGGAGACTTTGGAGAGGTGCCGATTTTCAGTAGCTATTCTAGGTGGGCACTTTCGGCTAAGCAAGCTTTGAAGCTTGTTGTGTTAGGCAAAACCAAAACCCCTAGCCCTAGTTGACTTCACAAACCATTGTTTTTTTTCTCTTTTCTTCTTTTGAAACCGAAACCATTTTGGCCGAATCTCCTTCTTCCCCCATTCCTTTCTTTTCTTTTTCTCATATTTGTTTTAAACCCCATCAACATCTCTTCTTCCCAAATCGACAACTTTTTTTCTCCTCACCTTCTCTTGTACCGAATGTTCATCAACCTTTTCTTGATTTCTTGCAAGCCGAATCTCTTTCTCTCTTCTCCCAAAAGCCATAGCCGAAACTTCTTTGGTTGTTCCACCACCATTGCCGAAATCTTCCTTTACTCTTCTCTTTTTATTTCTAAACTTTGGTCGAATATTAATCAAGGGTAGATCCCTTTGGTCTTCTTCTCTAATCAGTTTTGGAAGGGGTAAGTGTTCTTGGTCGAAACTCTATAATCTTCTTCTTTTCTCTCTGTCGACATATATAGAACAAAAGCCGAATTTGGCATTTGTCATGATTCTTAATCATCTCTGAAATCGATTTCTCTTAGGTTCTTTGGGATTTTGAAGCAGTGGATTGTGATCATTGATTCTCTATCAATCTGTCTTAGTAAGTGGTAAGGTTTCATGCCGACTCAATCTATCCTTTAATTATTTGAAAAAAACCGAAGGCTATGAGTATTATGGTTTAAGATCTTGGCCGATTGTAGGGGAAGGCTCTATCTCGTATATCTCGGGTTGTGACTGTGGATCAAAAAGCGCTAAGGTAAGGATGGTTATTAGATGCGTTAACTTTTTGAGATTTACAAGTGTAGCCGAATGGCCTTTTTGTTAACAGTTGTCTTGGCCGAATGTAGGAAAGGGGGGATCTAATGCGTTAGATCTTGATCTTCGGGATTCGATAGTCGCGTTAGTAACCAAGTGTGTAACTTACACACTTCATAATCATTGTAAATGTGCTAATAACCGAAACTTTGTTAAAAGTCGAAAATTGTGGATTACGATACGATGCCCTTATGGGTATGAGCAAGGATTTCGGGTAAGTCTGTTTGATGAGTTTAAGATGCATGATTGCTAATGCTATTATCTATGTTATGTTCGATATATGTTTAATGATTAAGCATGTTGGCATGATATATATATATATGTATGTGCATTATTGTGGGTGATATGAGAGGAGGGGAAAGAATGATATCTGTGACTTTGGGTCACCAGTGGTTTGGTACCACAGTTGATATTCGTGACTTTAGGTCACCATAGGTTTGGCACCTCATAGCGACTCGTCCCAGTGGCTTCGTACCACAGTGGGTTGGCCCCACATTTGATAAAACGGGATTGTCACCAGTGATTTGGTATCACAACGTGGGTTGGCCCCACATATGGATTATTCGTGACTTTGGGTCACCAGTGGTTTGGCACCACCAGTGGTTTGGTACCATATGGGGTAGAAAAAGGAGTTGTGGATGGCTAGGTTTGGGTGCATGATGCATATACTTGGTTATGAATCTGTGTAAGAATGTTTCTATAATCGGGAGGGGGAATTATGCACCGAGTCTTGGTGACTCACCTTCTCCCTTATCTTTTCAGGTGGCTCGTAGATCGCGAATAAGGAGCCGAGTGGACTCGAGGTGGCCATGCGACATTTATTTTCGGTTTTACTTGGACTTTTGATTTGGGTACCTTCATTTTAAATTCTGATTTTATTTGGGTTTGTAATAAGGCCATTAGTATTTTTATTTTGGGTTTTATTATATCTGCTTAAATTTTCTAAATGTTGCTAAGTAAACGGTTTAACATGTTTTAAATAACCTAATAACCAAAGTTTTCGAAAGTTATACTACACAACGGGTTTTCTAAATCTTACCATCGGGTAACAATATTCACAAGAGGATAACGAAGTTATTTTAAATGATTTCCAAAATCTAAGTTTTCCATGCACAAAATCAAACGGTTTTAAATTAACCAAGTAAGAATTCACTCGGGTTTCAATAGAATTTAACGTTCTTTTTAGGTAATGAATGAAAACAACTTTTAAAAAGCCTTTTGGGATTTCAAAGCTAATAAAGAAGCTTCTTCGCTGAAACTAAACTGGCAACTTGTTTTCTTCGAAACGTTTTCACTCCGTGACATGCCAGATTCGGTCGTGGTGTGTTGACCGAGTTTGGGGTGTTACATGAATCAAATACGATGCCAATGTCCCAGACATGGTCTTACAAGTAAACATAAGTCGATGCAAACTTCCCAGACTTAATCTTACATGAAATCACATCTCGGAATCCTATGTCATGACATATGTATCCTAACTATTCCTAATGTTGGTACAGGACTTTCGGACGTCGTAACTCGATCGATTCATGCACCTAGACAATTCTTATACACTCTTATCAATTCGGCTTTCACATAAATATACATGTACTAATTCAATTTGGTACTAATAAAATATATACAATCGAATTTAACTGCATTTATTTACTTATGAACTTACCTCGGATAACGACGGATGAAACGAAAAGATTATTCGACAACTTTAGATTTTGCTCAATCCAATTCTGATTTCCTCTTCTCTTTATCTAAATTAGTATAAATTAAACTTATTTAATCACATATTCAATCAAATTAATCCAAAAACACATAAATGTGCAAATTACATTTTTGCCCCTAACATTTCACATTTTCACAAATTAGTCCTTATTTCACAAAATACAAAATAAACATAATTTCATTACAGATTGGCTGAATATTCAATAAGCTCATACAAGTCCACACATTTCATTTATTTCACATTATAGTCCCTCAGTTTATTATTTTGACAATTTAGCCCAAATTACTCAAATTCATCAAAAATCCAAAGATAAAACATATTAATCTACCACATATAATTTATTTTCCATCATCAAACAACAAAAATCACAAACTATCATCAATTGCATTTCATGAATACATCATCAAATTAAAAAATTTAAAAATGGGCTAGTTAAAACACGAAGCAACGATCTTAAAAAACATAAAAATTATCAAAAACAAATCAAAAACCATACCTTAATTAAGATTAATAGATGCCAAATGCTCAAAGCTCATGAACCTTATTTTTTTTTATGATTTTCTGTTATGAAGCATAATGATGATAGAATTTGGCTTTACTTTTGTTTAATTAATCTTTTATTTTACAAATTACCTATTTAGCCTTATTAATATCATTTAAATTCCACTAACCTTAGGCATTTGGGCCCATCCATTAACCAAATGGTCTAATAACAACATAAGGACCTTCCATTTAAGAAGCCATGCCAATTCGGCACTTAAATAATTAAAACACAATTTTTGCATTTTATGCGATTAAGTCATTTTTGCAAATTAAGCACAGAAACGATCAAATTTAATCACGAAAATTTCACACATGTCAATTCACATACTAAAAACACAAAAAATAATATTAAAATATTTTTTGACTAAGATTTATGGTCCCGAAACCACTATTCTGACTAGGGTCTAAACGAACTATTACACTCGAGACTAAACCGACATCTTTGGAAACTTTTTGAACACTTAAGAAATTTTCTCAAAAATAGGGGACACACGCCCGGCCGTGTCTTTCACACGGCCAAAGACACGCCCGTGCCGCAGGCCGTGTGGACATTTGAAATGGGAGCACATGGCCGTGTCCTAGCCCTTGTCTGACCCCGTGAACTCTCTGAATTAGGTCACATGGCCAACACACACGCCTGTGTGACTAGCCCGTGTGCCTTAAAAATGGCTATACACGCCCATATGCCAGGTTGTGTGGTAGGTCGTGCCAATCCCATAGGGTATACTGACTTATGGCATACGGCCAAGTCACACGCCCGTGTGTAAGGCTGTGTGGAGCATATTGACTTGATTTTAATTTCAATACCAGGGGACACACGGTCCGTGTAACATAACCGTGTGTCACACATGGCTGAGACACACGCCCGTGTCTCTACCCGTGTAAAAAATAGACTATTTACCAAACCATTTTGCCACCCAAACTTGCATATACCTACACCACATCAATTGGCACAAATACATAGTATCAAAAGGCATTTCAATTCAACCAAATCAAAGATAATTTATTCATATTCAATACTCCCATTTTCTATACACATTAATCTCAAACAATTATATGCATTACTTCAATCAAACATTTTACCTTGCCTAAAATCACTAGCATACAATAGCCATTTCTAACCATTAGCTACCATAAATGCTAAATTACCACAAACCATTTGCAAGCAATTATGGACCACATCGTAGACCATTCTCACATATATAAATATACATCCAAAATAACCAACTTAAGCCAAATCTCATGGCTATATATTTACAACCAAAATATAAACATTTACAAATCATTCAAATGTCCAAAATCATTATCAACTCATAACCACAATAACTTAAAATACCTATACATGCCATATAAACAAAACATAAGTTCAAAAGTACCAAAGTAATAATAGGATAGTTTGACGATGTCTCTGACGATCCCAAAGTCTGAGCTAGCTTTAAAGTCACTATAAAACATAGAAAAATTAAACAAAGTAAGCTATATAGCTTAGTAAGCTCGTATGAAATAAACCCCATCTTAACATGAATATACAAATCATCAATTTGAACATATCAACATGTAATTCATTTAACTAACATACCTTTCATGTTTTTAATCATAAGCATATCTATTAACTTCACAACTTCTTCGATTTAAGCTTATACAGTTCATGTACATACCTGTACCATCTCGTATCAATCTCATACACAATCACGTCTTTCATTTACCCGTTGAACCATTCGAAATACTATTGGATACTCAGGAATCTCGCACACTAAGTGCCAATATCATGGCCCGAAGCCAACTCAGTGCATCACATATATTGCTCACACTAGAGCTATTGCTCACACAAGCTGTAAGTCACGATGTAGCTACACGGTGCTGCTCACACAAGCTATTAAGTAACCACAACACATGCCAGTATACTCAGCCACCGGTAGGACGTACAGGACTAGCACCCAGATCACATAATAACAGTAATACCAAATGACATGTCACTGGTATCCAAATCAATTCCTAAGGTTCAATCGAGATTTTAAATGTCGAATCGTCGTCGAATCATTGTCGAATGATTCTGTAGTCTCGTATTCGTAGTTTATGCAATCTCAAAGCATTTAAAACATAATTATAACAATGCATATAATGTAACACCCCTTGCCCGTATTTCAACACCGAAATAGGGTATGAGGCATTATCGGAGTTACATCACAAGCAAACATACAAATCGAGTCTTAAATTTTGCATCCAAATTAAAACCATTTGTCTTCAATCATAATGTCCCTAATACGAGCCTACGAGGCACAAAACAAACTTTAGAAGTCGTCCAGGACTAAACCGAGAACTCAGGGAATTTTTATAAAACTTAAAATTTTTTGCTAGAAATAGGGGTCACACACCCGTGTGGTTTTAGGACACGCCCGTGTGGGCAGGCCGTGTAGTCACACGCCCATGTCCCTAACCCGTGTAACTCTCTTACTTGCAATGAATGAAAAAATTGAAGTCACACGGCCAAGTCACACGCCCATGAGCTAGGCCGTGTGGTTAATTTAATTTTCATAAAATAGGTGCAGACTTCACACGGTCAGGACACATGCCCGTGCCTGAGGCCGTGTCCCTCACACGGCTGAGACACACGCCCTTGTCTCTACCCATGTGCTCAATTTTGAGTATTTTGTTTCTAAAAATTTAGGTGCAGGGGACACACGGCCGGGACACATGCTCATGGGGCAGACCGTATGTCACACATGGCCTAAACACACGCCCGTGTGTCTACCCGTGTGGACAAAATAAAGGCTATTTACCAAGCCATTTGCCACCCTCAGTTACACCTATACCTACACCAATTCAATGGCACAATTCATGGCATACTTAGGCAACAAAACATCCACATTCATGGCTAGAGCATATCATTTCATTGTCAACACTTAACATACTAACAACATCATATTCCACAGAACCAAATCATACCAATCTCACAACCACAAGTATCAACACCAATACCTTCTTCAGGCAAAGTTTTGTTTGAGTCTTCTAACATATCAAAATACCAACTTAACCATTCAACAAGAAAACCAAAGAGCCACATTCAACCATTTACTAAGCATTGAAAAAACATATCACCAACAAGGCATTGGCACATACATGCATATATATTATATATATATATATCATATAAGCTTACAAACAATTCAACAAAAATAAGCCAAGTTACATAGCCAAAGGCCAGATCAAACCTTTGACAATTACAAGCCAATACATTTGGCCAAATTCATAATGACACATATAACAAAATGACCAAGTCCCTATACATGCCATATACTCAAAATGCTAAATTTCATCAATACCCAAAATGATAGTTTTGATAGTGTGAGGCAAATGTCCGACGATCCCCAATCTGAGCTAGCTTGGCGACACTATAAAACATGGAAAAATAAATTGAGTAAGATATATAGCTTAGGAAGTCTGTATGCAAGAAATAAGCAAGCCATACCATACAATCAACGTTCAAGGGATAAAATATAAGATGATATAATTTACCATAAGTTTCACAATCATAATTATCCCTTCACATACTTACCTTGACTTCATCATTTCTCGAGATTCAATAAACATAAGCTCTATGTACATATCTATACCATCTCGAAATGAACTTACACGTATTCTCATCTTTGACATACCCGTGAACCACTCGGAATAATAATCTCGAATACTCGGGAATTTTGCACACTAAGTACCACATATGTATCCAATGCTACCTAAGTCTCATATCTCATAATTGCTCACTCTCGAGCTATCGACGGGCTTGCTCACACAAGCTGTAAGTCCAGACGTAGCTATACTATGCTGCTCACACAAGCTGTCGAGTAACCGCAACATATGCCGGTATACTCAGCCACCAGTAGGACGTACAGGACCAGCACCTGGATCACATAATCACATAACACATGGTAACCCTAGTGACATGTCACTTGTATCCTAATCTATTCCGAAGGTTCAAACGGTATTTCTTACTTGTCGAATCATCGTCGAACTCGTTTGTAAAATTAAACTCTTTCACATAGCCAATCATATAGTTCATGCAATATTAAAGCATTAAAATACAATTATATTAAATTTTATTTAACATAGGAACTTACCTCGGTTACAACCATAGTTATTAGTTCAATTTAAGTCACAACCTTGTTATTTCCCCGGTCTAAACTCGAACTTCATTTTTCTTGATCTATAATATCAAATTTAACTTATTTAATCATCACATTATTCAATTCAACCCAAAAACATACTATGGTAAAAATTATATTTTTCCCCTAAACTTTTGACATTTTACATTTTAGTCCCTAGGCTTGTAAAATGATTTTTATTCGATTTCTTCATTACCCAAGCCTAGCCAAACCTTTTTCATGCTCATGACAGCCCACATTTTCCATTTATTCACATTTTACCACACATTTTACAACCTTTTACAAATAGGTCCCTTTTTAACATTTTCATCAAAAATCACTTTGTAAATGTTGTTTAACTAACAACAAACATGCATTTTCTACCATTAAACATCAAAATACAAGATTATTCAACATGGGTAAAATTTTAGACTTTGATTTTCTTTCAAATTAGTCCTTAAAACAGCTAGATCAAGTTACAACATTCAGAAAAATATAAGAATCATCAAAAACGGGAGAGAGACGGACTTACAATCGAGCTTGGAAGCTTGGCCAAAACCCTAGCTATGGTTTCCCCCAAAATTTCGGCTATATGGACTTAATTCAAGAAGATGACATCTTTTATTTAGTTTATTTTGGCTTTATTTACTAGATTACCAAAATGCCCTTCACTTAAACTTTGAAATTTTTCCCTAACCATGTCCATTTTTATCCATACTAAAGTATAATGGTCTCATTACCATTTAAGGACCTCTAATTTAGAATTTCATAACAATTTACTACCTTTAGCTATAGAAATCAAATTTTACACCTATTGCAATTTAGTCCTTCTAGTAAAATTGAGTACTCAATCGATAAAATTTCTTAACGAAATTTTCACACAATTATTCTATCATGATGTAAACCATAAACAAATACCATAAACAAATAGTAAAACAGATATTTCTACTTTGAATTTGTGATCTCAAAACTACTGTTCCGGTTTGACCCAAAAATAGGCTATTATAACTCTCCCCCTTTTAGGGATTTTCGTCCCCGAAAATCTTACCAGAAAAGAGGTTAGGGTACTATTTTCTCATAGCTTCCTCAGGTTCCTACATAGCCTATTCGACCACGTGTCGTTGCCACAAAACTTTCACTAGGGCTATGTTTTTATTTCTCAACTAATTGGCCCCTCGAGCTAAAATCTTCATCGGTTCTTCACCATAAGACATATCGGGTCAAATTTCAACATCTGTAGGTGAAATTATGTGCAAAGGATCTGATAGATAACAGCGCAACATCGATACGTGAAACACATTGTAAATCCTTTCTAACTCTATTGGTAAAGCTAACCGATATGCCACCAGTCCTATTCTTTCAATTACCTCATACGGACCAATAAAACGCGGGCTTAGTTTACCCTTGCGTCCGAATCTAAGGATTTTCTTCCACGATGATACTTTCAAAAACACTTTATCACTGACCTAAAATTCAATATCCATTCGTTTCAAATCTGCGTACGATTTCTGTCGGTCCTAAGCTGCTTTTAAACGATCACGGATTACTTTCACTTTCTCTTCAGTTTCTCTAACCAAATCAACCCCATGAATCTGTTTCTTACTGAGCTCGGCCTGGTACAATGGAGTTAGACACTTGCGGCCATACAATGCTTCATATGGTGCCATCTTTTTACTTGACTGAAAACTGTTGTTATAAGGAAATTCAACTGATGGTGGATATTTTTCCCAACTACCTTCGAACTCTAAAACACAACAGCGAAGCATATCTTCGAGAACCTGAATCGTTCTTTCAGATTGACCGTTGATTTGTAGATGAAATGCGGTACTAAAGTTTAACTTTGCAACTTCTTCCAAAATCGAGACATAAACCTCGGATCTCTATTTGAAATAATAGAAATAGGTACCCCATGCAATCTAACAATCTCAACAATGTACAATTCAGCTAGCTTGTCAAGTGAATAATCAATACGTACCGGAATAAAGTGAGCCAATTTTGTCAATCTATCAACAACGACCCAAATAGCATCTTTATTCTTTAAAGTCAGAGGTAATCCAATTACGAAATCCATCATAACTTTGTCCCATTTCCACTCGGGAATCATCATAAGCTAAAGTAAACCTGAAGGTACTTGATGTTCGGCCTTTACTTGTTGACAAATCAAACATCTCGATACGAATTCAGGAATATCTCGTCTCAAACCCGACCACCAATACAATTTTTTTAAATCATTGTACGTCTTCGTACTTCCTGGATGAATAGACAGACAACCACTGTGTGCTTTGTGAAGAATTTTTTGAATAAGCTCAGTGTCTCTCGGTACACAAATCCTACCTTAGAACATCAAACAATCATCAGTCCCAATCTGATAGTCTAAATCACTAGTCGATCCGCACTGAACTCTTTTAGCTTGAAGTTATTTGCACATTTCTGAGCTTTGTAAATTTTCTGAAGAAATATCAGTCTAACCTTTAACTCGGCCAAAATTGATCCACCATCGAATAAGGTTAACCATGTATTCATTACCCTCAAAGAGAACAAAGACTTTCTACTTAAAGCATCTGTAACTACATTCGTTTTCCCCGTGTAATAGTCAATCACTAATCATAATCTTTCAATAGTTTGAGCTATCTCTGTTGTTGCAAATTCAAATCTTTCTGAGTCATCAAATACTTTAAACTCTTGTGATCAGTAAAGATATGACATTTCTCACCGAATAAATGGTGTCTCCAAATTATTAAAGCAAACACGATAGCAGCTAATTCCAAGTCGTGCATCGGATAATTCTTTTCGTGCGGTTTTAATTGTCTCGAGGCATAAGCTATCACTTTACCCACTTGCATTAATACACAACCAACACCGTTCAATAATGCATCGTTGAAAATCACAAACTCTATCCCCGACTCAGGTTTCACTAACAACAGTGCCTCAGTCAACAACGCTTTCAACTATTCAAAACTCTTTTGACATTTCTCAAACCACTCGAATTTCACATCCTTTCGTAACAATTTGGTCATATGTGTAGCAATCATCGAAAATCCCTTAACAAAGCGTCAATAAAAACCAGCTAAGCCCAAAAAGCTTCTAACTTCGGATACATTCCTTGGTGGTTTCCAAACAACAACTACTAAAATCTTACTTGGGTCAACCCGTATACCTTCTGCTGAAACAATGTGTCCCAGAAATCCAACTTCTCGGAACCAAAACTCACTTTTGCTGAACTTAGCAAATAATTTTTTATCTTTCAAAGTCTGTAATACAATCCTTAAATGTTCACCATGCTCAGACTCATCTTGGGAATAAATCAAAATGTCATCAATAAACATAACCACAAACTTATCTAAATACGGTCAGAAAATTCGATTCATCAAGTCCATAAAAACTACAAGAACATTAGTTAATCCGAAAGGCATAACAAGAAATTCATAATTGCCATACCTCGTTCTGAATGCGATTTTTGGCACATCCAAGTCTTTAACTCTTAGCTGATAATAATCAGACCTCAAATCTATCTTCGAGAACATTGTTGCCCATTTCAACTGATCGAACACTTCATCAATTCTCGGTAAAAGGTACTTGTTCTTTATCGTAACGTTGTTAAGCTAACAATAATTAATACAAAGTCTCATATATCTGTCCTTCTTCTTGACAAACAACACTGGTACACCTCAGGGCAAAAAACTCGGTCTCGCAAAACCTTTATATGCCAACTCTTGCAACTAATATTTTAATTCTTTCAATTTGGTCAGAGCCATTCTATATAGAGCTATCGATATCGGTGAAGTTCTCGGTACCAAATCAATAGTAAACTCAACCTCTCTGATTGGTGGTAATCCAAGCAGCTCCTCTGAGAACACATCTGGATATCCACAAACTACCAGCACAGATTCAATCTTCAATTCAGACACTTTCGTATTCAGTACATACGCAAGATAAGCTTCACAACCTTTTCTTACATACCTCTGAGCTGACATCAACGAAATTACAATAGGTAACTCACCCGACTCATCCGGTTCAATCCGAAGAATTTCATTAGTTTGACATTTCAATTCAATAATATTTCGTCTAAAATTCACTACAACATCATGTGGAGTCAATCAATCCATTCCAAGAATTACATCGAGCTCGTCAAACGGTAGAAGCATTAAGTTAGCCGAAAAATAGTGACCCCGTATCATTAAAGGACAACTCTTGCAAACTTTATCAAATAGAACATATTTGCCTAAGGGGTTCGACACCTTAATCACATACTCAGTAGACTCAACAGGCAAATTCTTACTAGATACCAAATTCATGCAAATATAAGAATGAGTCGATCCAAGATCAATCAATGCAACTACATTAGTATCATAAAGAGAAAATGTACCAGTAACAACATCAAGAGATGACGCATCTTCGCGAGCGCAAATAGCGTAGGTTCTAGCTGGTGCTCTAACCTCTGATCTCGTAGTTAACTCTTTCGTCACACCTCTGTTAATGTTCCCACTTCCAATATTTCTCGGTGGCCTCCCTCTAGTAGCAGTGTTACTTGGCCTTGCATTCTTAAAAATATCTCTCAGTCATTTCAGGGCAATCTCGAATGAAGTGATCTTGGGAGCCACATTTAAAACAAGTCCGGTTATTCATCCTACATTCATCGGGATATTGTCTACCACAGTGCTGACATTTAGGTCTATTAGACCTAGCATTACCAACGCTCACTATTGATGTAGTTTGGGCCTTAGAACCCAAATACTATTTCCCACGATCTCTGTTGGGATACCCAGCTGAAGCATTCAAACGAGTATACAAATCCCTCGACTTTTTTAACGAAGATTGAAATGACTTATTCATCGATCTTTTTTCTTGAGTCTCTAGCCTTAAACTCAGCTTTTCTTTTTTCCTTGCTCAACACTTCAGCTTTGCAAGCTCGGTCGACTAGCACAAAAAATTCTTTCAACTCTAAAATCCCAACTAGCAGTCTGATATCTTCATTCAACCCATCTTTGAATCTCTTTCACATGATAGCCTCGGTGGAAACAGATTTTGAAGCATACTTATTGAGACTGACAAACTCTAGCTCATATTCAGTCATAGACATACGACCTTGTTTTAGTTCCAAAAACTCATTATGTTTCTATTCAATGAACCGTTGACTGATATATTTCTTTTTGAACTCTTCTTGGAAGAAATCCTATCTAACTCTTTCTTCCGGTACTACAGATACAAGAGTATTCCACCACTGGTATGCTGAGTCACTCAGTAGCGATATAGCACATTTCAAGCACTCATCCGGTGTGTAAGAAAGCTCATTAAATACCCTGATGGAGTTCTCAAGCCAAAACTCTACCCTCTCGGGATCATCGTCAACATTGGCTCTAAATTCTTCAACCCCTTGTTTTTGAATCTTATCAACTGGAGGCTTGTTCAGTCTAATCAATTCCACACCTTGGGGAGTTACGGGAACTGGTTGGGGTTTAGGTGGGAGTAGAGGATGTCGGGCAGCCAGATTTGTTCGAACAAACTTGGCAAACCACTCATTCATCGTTTTGAAGAAGGCTTCTCTAGCCTCTCCTCCCTAACTAACCGTTACTGGTCTACTTTCAGATAGCGTTGTCCCTTCGGTGGGAGTCGGCACATTACTTTCAACATCATCGCTACCTCTCGATTAGGATCCATTTACTAGATGAAAACACAATTTAAATTGACAAGAGTCATCACACTATCACAAATTATATATGGCATGTATATCTAGACTCCTGCACAGGCTACGTTAGTCTGAGAATCGACTAAATCATAGCTCTGATACCACTAAATGTAACACCCCTCACCCGTATTTCATCACTGAAAAATAGGTTACGAGGCATTACCGTACTTATATCACAAGCAATCATACAAATCGAGTCTTAAATTTTGCATCCAAATTAAAACCATTTGTATTCAATTATAATGTCCCTAATACGAGCCTACGAGGCACAAAATATACTTTAGAAGTGGTCCGGGACTAAATCGAGAACTCAGGGAATTTTTATTAAACTTAGAAAATTTTTGCTAGAAACAGGGGTCATCCGCCCATGTGGTTTTGGGACACTCCTGTGTCCCTAACCCGTGCAACTTTGTGAATTGCAATGCATGAAGAAATTGAAGTCACATGGCCAAGTCACACGCCCATGTGTTAGGTCGTGTGGTTAATTTAATTTTCATAAAATAGGTGTAGACTTTACACAATCGAGACACACACCCGTGCCTGAGGGCGTGTCCCTCACACGGCTGAGACACACTCCCGTGTCTCTACCCATGTGCTCAATTCTGAGCATTCTATTTCTAAAAATTTAAGTGTAGGGGACACATGGCCGGAACACATGCCCATGGGGAAAACCATGTGTCACACATGGCCTAGACACACGCCTATGTGTCTACCTGTATGGATAAATAAACGCTATTTACCAAGCTAGTTGCCACCTTCATTTACACCTACACTTACACCAATTCAATGGCACAATTCAAGACATACTTAGGCAACCAAAACATCCACAATCATGGATAGAGCATATCATTTCATTGTCAACACTTAACATACTTACAACATCATATTCCATCGAACCAAATCATACCAATCTCACAACCACAAATATCAACACCAATACCTTCTTCAAGCAAAGTTTTGTTTGAGTCTCCTAACATATCAAAATACAAACTTAACCATTCAACAACAAAGTCAAAGAGCCACATTCAACCATTTACTAAGCATTGAAAAACCATATCACCAACAAGGCATTAGCACATACATGCATATATATATATATATATATATATATATATATATATATATTATAAGCTTACAACCAATTTAACCAAAATGAGCCAAGTTACATGGCCAAAGGCCACATCAAACCTTTGACAATTACAAGCCAATACATTTGGCCAAATTCATAACGACACATATAACAAAATGACCAAGTCCCTATACACGCCATATACTCAAATTGCTAAATTTCATCAATACACGTATTCTCATCTTTAACATACTCGTGAACCACTCAGAATAATAATGTTGGATACTTGGGAATTTTACACTCTAAGTGCCACATACGTAGCCAATGCTACCTAAGTCTCATATCTCATAATTGCTCGCTCTCGAGCTATCGATGATCCTGCTCACACAAGCTATTAGTCCAGACGTAGCTATATGGTGCTGCTCACACAAGCTGTCGAGTAATCGTAACATATGCTGGTATACTCAACCACCGATAAGACGTACAGGACCAGTACCCGGATCACATAATCACATAACACATGGTAACCCTAGTGACATGTCACCTGTATCCTAATCTATTCCTAAGGTTCAAATGAGATTTCTTACTTGCCGGATCATTGTCGAAGTCGTTTGTAAAATTAAACTCTTCTACATAACGAATCATACAGTTCATGCAATATTAAAGCATTTAAATACAATTATATTAAAGCTTATTTAACATACGATCTTACCTCGGTTACAAAAATGACTATTAGCTCAATTTAGTCCACAACCTTGTTCTTTCTCGGTCTAAACTTATTTAATCATCATATTATTCAATTCAACCCAAAAACACACTATTGAAAAATTACATTTTTCCCCTAAACTTTTGACATTTTACATTTTAGTCCCTAGGCTCGTAAAATGATTTCATTCGATTTCTTCATTACCCAAGCCTAGCCGAACCTTTTTCATGCTCATGAAAGTCCACATTTTCCATTTATTCACATTTTACCACACCTTTTACAATATTTTACAAATAGGTCCCTTTTTGACATTTTCTTCAAAAATCACTTTGTAAATGTAGTTTAACTAACAACGAACATGCATTTTCTTCCATTGAACATCAAAATACAAGCTTATTCAATGACAAAATATTTCTCCTAGTTACCTTCAAACTCTAAAACACAACATCGAAGCATATCTTCGAGAATCTTAATTACTCTCTCAGACTGACCCTAGGTTTGTGGATGAAATGTTGTACTAAAATTCAACCTCGTACCAAGAGCATCTTGTAGTTTCTTCCAAAATCGCGATGTAAACCTCATATCTCTATCCAAAATAATCGAAATTAGCACCCCGTGCAATCTAACAATCTCAGATATGTATAATTCAGCAAATTTATCAAGCGAATAGTCTGTACGTACCGGAATGAAATGTGCAGACTTTGTCAGTCGATCTACGACAACCCAAATAGCATCTTTCTTCTTCAGAGACAGGGGTAATCCCGATACAAAATCCATCGTAACTCTATCCCATTTCCATTCTGGTATAATTATAGGTTGCAGCAATTTCGAAGGCACTTGATGTTCAGCTTTAACTTGTTGACACACTAAACATCTCAAAACAAATTTTGAAATATCTTGTTTCATACCCGACCACCAATACAATTGTTTCAAATCATTGTACATTTTGGTACTCCCGAGTGAATAGATAAACAACCATTATGTGCTTCATCCAAAATTTTCTGAATGAATTCGAAATTCTTTGGTACATAAATTCTGTTTCAGAACATTAAACAATCATCAACTCTGATCTTATAGTCTGAACCATTATTCGACTCACATTGCACTCTTTTAGCTTGTAACTCGATATCACACTTTTAAGCTTCGTAAATTTGCTGAAGAAAAATCGGTTTAGCTTTTAATTCAGCAAATATCAAACCATCATCAGATAATGAAAATCGAGTATACATCGCTCGCAAAGTATATAATGATTTTCTACTTAATGCATATGCGACTACATTTGCTTTCCTTGGATGATAATCAATGACTAACTCGTAATCTTTCAATAGCTCGAGCCATCTCCGTTGTCGCAAGTTCAGATCTTTCTGAGTCATAATGTATTTCAAGCTCTTATGATCAGTAAAGATGTGACATTTTTCACCGTAGAGATTATGTTGCCAAATTTTCAATGCAAAAATAATAGTTGCCAACTCTAAGTCATGTGATGGGTAGTTCTTTTCACGCGGCTTTAACTATCTGGAGGCATAAGCTATGACTTTTCCTTCTTGCATAAAAATGCAACCCACACCATTCAGTGACACGTCGCAATAAATCACAAACTCTCTACGCAACTCAGGTTGAACCAACATTGGTGTCTCAGTTAATAATGTTTTCAACTGATCGATCTTGGACCACTCAAATTTCACATCTTTCTGAAGCAATCTGGTCATAGGTGTAGCAATCATCGAGAATCCTTTAACAAAACATCGATAATAACCAGCTAACCCCAGAAAACTTTTGACTTCAGATACCTTTCTCGGTGGTTTTTAGTCAATAACTGCTGAAATCTTGCTCGGATCAACTCTTATACCATCTGCTAAAACAATGTGCCCCAAAAATCTGACGTTTTTGAGCCAAAACTCACATTTACTGAATTTAGCGAATAGTTGCTTATCTCTCAAAGTTTGTAGCACAATTCTCAAATGCTCGGCATGCTCAGACTCATCTCATGAATAGATCCGAATGTGGTCAATGAACACAAAAATGAATCTGTCTAAATACGGTCTAAAACTTAGGTTAATCAAATCCATAAAGGGTGCAAGAGCATTAGTTAAACCAAAAGGCATAACAAGGAATTCATAATGACGTACCTTATTCTAAAAGCAGTTTTTAGCACATCCGAATCTTTAACTCGCAACTGATAATAACCAGAGCACAAATCAATTTTTAAAAACACTATTGCCCATTTTAACTGATCAAACAAATCATCTATTCTAGGCAACAGATACATATTATTTATCGTGACCTTGTTGAGCTGTCGATAGTCAATACACATTCTCATTGACCCTTATTTCTTCTTTACGAACAATACTGGAGCATCCAAGGGTGAAAAACTAGATCGTGCAAATTCTCTATCTGTTTATTCTTGCAACTGAGATTTCAACTCTTTCATTTCTGTCGAAGTCATTTTGTACGGAGCTATTGATATCGGAGAAGTTCCAGGTACTAACTCAATAGCAAATTCAACCTCTCTTATCGATGGTAACCCCAATAATTCTTCTAGAAATACATCCGAATATTCACAGACTATAGGCACTGATTCAATCTTTGATTCAGACACTTTTATATCTAAAACATAAGCAAGATAAGCTTCGTAACCTTTTCTCACACATCTCTAAGCTGACATAGATGAAACCACAGCAGGCAATTCATTTGATTTATCTGATTCAATTCAAATAATTCCACTATTCTAACATTTCAATTCAATAATCTTTTGTCTACAATTCACAATAGTATCATGTAGAGTCAACCAATCCATACCCAGGATTATATCAAACTCATCAAATGGTAAAAGCATAAAATCACAGGAAAACAGTAACCCCGAGTCATTAAAGGACAGTTCTTGCAAACTTTATCAACTAGTACATACTTGCCTAAGGGGTTCGATACTTTAATCACAAACTTAGTAGACTTAATAGGCAAATTCTTACTAAATACTAAATTCATACAGATATACGAATGAGTTGATCTAGGATCAATCAATGCAATCACACTAGTGTCGTAAAGAGAAAATGTATCGGTGATAACATCAGGTGATGACACCTCTTCGCGAGCGCGAATAACGTAAGCTCTAACAGGTGCTCTAGCCTCAGATCTTACTGTAGAATCTCTCGTAGTACCACGGTTACCACTCGCATTTCGTGCATTTTTTGGTGGCCTCCCTCTAGTGGTTGTGTTAGTCGATCTTGCATTTTGAACATTATCTTTATCAACTAACTCTGGGTGTAACAGCCTATACCCGAGTCCGATGCTAAAACTAGATACGAGACATTACCATGCTTGAACTCACTTAAAAAATGTGCTTACGGGCTATAAAATTTTGTTCCAAATTAAAAACTTCTCTTTCTTAGTCTAATCATACATTTCATAGGCCTACGAGGCCTTAAACACGCATATGGAAACTTCCGGAACTCAAATGAAAACTTTTCCTTAAAACAGGGGTCACACGCCCATGTGACTGAGGACACGCCCGTGTACCCCTAACACATGCCCGTGTCTTCCACCCGTGGTCGACACTGACTAATTACGCACGGCCTTGACACGTTCGTGGATGTAAACCGCATGCTATACCTTGATATACTGAGTTATTCACACGGTTTGGGGCACAGACCCATGTTCTAACCGTGTATCACACACGACCTAAACACAGGACCGTGGGATTTGCCCGTGGCCTATTCTGACTTAAAACACTAAATTGTAGGGTACGCACGGCCTAGACACATGCCCGTGTGCCTAACCATGTGGGCACTTAGAGCCTATTTACCAAGCCAATTGCCACCCTGAAATCAAGACCGAACTCATGCTCAATTCAATACATTTTTCATAAACATTACTACATGCTTCATTGATCTCAATAAACATACATACTTAGTCAATTTTGCCAATCACTTAGCCATATACAAAAGAATAATAAACTTCATAGCCAACACTTTGGCTCTTCTTAGAACATATTCTCAAAATGAAATGCTTCCTATACATGCCATACTTAGAAAAATAACTTGGCTATACCAAAATAGAGATTGATAGTGTGCTACGAGCTCTGACCCCAACGATCCACAAGTTAGCTTGGTGGGACTACATAGAAAGAAATAATTAAAGATGTAAGCATTTAGCTTAGTAAGTTTACATGTAAAACACATATTAATAAACATGCTTAATATAAACCATTTGACATAACAATGTATCATAAATTTCAGCTATAAAGTTTACCTACTCATACTAATTCTTACATGTCTCATGATACTTACTATTCTTATACTTGTAAGGTAAACATGGTACCTGTGTCACTTGATCACATTGATCAATATACTTTAACATAATAATCATGATCTCTAATTCATCATTCATAACATAAATGATACTCAATTTCAACTTGGTAATAGCTTTTTCTTTGTTAACTCATTTTAACTTTACTCATTTGCCCGATGAATTTCTGCAAATAACCGAGGATACTAAATCTCATCCCATATATCTTGATGCCAAAGCCATATCCTAGATATGATCTTAAATGGAATATCTCATCTTGGTTTCAAGGCCATGTCTTGACATGGATTTATATGAAGTCTTTCTTGTTCTCACCAATGCCATGCCTTGGCTTGGGCTTACATGGGATTTCTTTCTCTTGATAACTTTTCAATGCCAAGCTTGCCTTGGACTTACATGATAGCTTGTTCAATGCCAAGCTTGCCTTGGACTTACATGATAACTTGTTCAATGCCAAGCTTGCCTTGGACTTACATGATAACTTGTTTAATGCCAAGCTTGCCTTGGACTTACATGATAACTTACTTGATTGCCGATGCCATGCCTTGGCTTGGTCTTATACGGACTTTCTTATCTCATGTGGTAGATCGAGTATCCTGGGAAATTCATCTTCAATCGAAACTTGCTCATACTTAACCTCATTGATTTCTTTGTTTAACATAACATTAAACATTCCATGATAATAGTGTACATTATACTAAGCAATTCAATGATAGAATTCATAAAGCTTAGAAAACATACAAACTTACCTTAATATACAAAATGTATATAGATATGCAATTTAGTCCATGACTTTATTCTTGCCTCGATTTTGATCCGGGCTTCATTTTTCTTGATCTATAATCATAAATAGATCATTTAATAATCACATTGACTAAATTGACTCATTACTCATACTTTGGAAAAATTACTATTTTACCCCTAAACTTTCTCATATTTTCACTTTGGCCCAAAGGCTCGTAAAATAATTTTCATTAAACTTTTTTAAACTTCATGCTTAGCTGATTCATTTTCTCTACTATAACAATCATCAATTCTAACTATCCCTAGTATGTATGACCAATTTTCATAACTATTACAAATTTGTCCATACTATCATTTTTCATGAAATTCACTTGGAAAAAAATGTTTATCTAACATCAAACTCTCATAAACTTCCATAAAACATCATTTAACATGAATGTCATTCATGGGTAAATTTTTGAACATGCATCCTAGCTAATTTTATAGCTAAAAATAGCTAATTCATTATACGAGAACTTTAAAAATACGAAGAATATTAAAAACGGGGCTAAAATGAACTTACTAGCAAGCTTGAAAAAAATGAAGAACCTAGCTATGGAGTCTTCAAATTTTCGACAATGTGAGGAAGAAGATGAATAGATTTTTATCATCTTTTTCCCATTTTAATTATTTAAATTAATAAATGACCAAAATGCCCTTCTCTTTAAAAACTTCTATTTTACTAACTCATGTCCAATTTTGTCCAAAATTTATAATTTGGGAAAATTGCTACATAAGGACTTCTAATTGATATTCTAAATCTATCTTATACAAAAAGCTTCTAGAAACTCATGTTTTGCAACTTTTGTAATTTAGTCCTTTTGGACCATTCAACCTCAATTCAACAAAATTGCTTCATGAAACTTTCACACTAGCATGCAAACATGGCATAAACCTTAAAAACTCATAAATTCACCTCAGATTCGTGGCCTCGCACCACTATTCTGACTAGGCCCTAAATCGAGCTGTTACACTAGGCAATCACATATGAAATGATCTTGTGAACCACATTTGAAACAAGTCTGATTATTCATTCTACATTCACTAGGATGACGTCTTCCACATTGTTGGCATTCAAGTCTATAGTTTCTCACATTGCCAACACTTGATACGGATGTAGCTTGAGCTTTAGGACTCGAGTATTGTTTTCCACGATCTCTGCTCGAATGCCTGATTGAAACATTTGGACGAGTGAACGAATCTCTGAATTTCTTTGATGAAGACTGATATGGTTTATTCATCGGTCTATTTCTTGAATCTCTAGCCTCTGAATCTGCTTTTCTCTTTTCCTTGGTAAGCTCCTCGGCTTTGCAAGCTTTATCAACCAGGATAACAAATTCTTTCAATTCTAGAATTCCAACTAGAAGTTCAATATCCTCGTTCAACCCATCAACGAACCACTTACACAAGATTTCTTTAGTAAAACCCAAGCATACTTGCTCAACTGTACAAATTATCTTTCGTACTCAGTTACAGTCATTCAACCCTGTTTCAATTCTAGAAAATCTTTGTGCTTTTGATCGAGAAAACTCTGACTTGTATATTTCTCTCGGAACTCAGTCTGAAAGAATTCCCAGGTCACTCTTTCTCTCGGTATCACTGATACTAGAGTATTCCACCATTGGTACGTAGTGTCCTTTAATAACGATATGGCATATTTTAAACACTCGGCTGGAGTACATGATAGTTCATCAAATACCCAAATAGTGTTTTCTAGCCAAAATTCAGCTCACTCTGGATCATCAACAATTGTAGCTCTAAACTCTTCAGTACAGTGTTTTTAGAGTTTATCTACTTGCGGCTTATTTCGTCGTTGAAGTTCCACAACTTGAGGAGCTACGAGAATCGGTTGGGGATTAAGAGGGGTGGAGGTTGTTGAGCAGCCAGATTTTTTCAGACATATTGCGTGAACCATTCATTCATCATTTGGAAAAAGGCTTCTTTAGTCTCTCCTCCCTGACTACTCGATATATTTCTAGATTTAGAAGGCGTTGCCCCTTGAGCGGGGGCTAACGCATTACTCTCAACATCGTCAGCAACATCTCGATCAGGATCCATTTATTATACGGAAACATAATTTAAATTGTCAAGAGTCATCACACTATCACAGGTTATATATGGCATGTATAGCTAAACTCTCACGCGTGCTAAGTTAGTTCGAGAATCGACTAAATCGTAGCTCTGATACCAATCAATGTAACACCCCTCACCCGTATTCAATGCTAGAATAGGGTTACGGAGCATTATCAAACTTATAACACATTTTAAACATACATTTCACATACAATTAATCAAATCATATACATTTCATTCCCAAAAAATCATTTTGTCCCTAATACGAGCCTACGAGGCCCTGAACATACATTTTGAGTGGTTCGGGACTAAACTGATATCTTTGGAAACATTTTGAACACTTAAGAAATTTTCTCAAAAATAAGGGACACACACCCGTGTGGCCCGGCCGTGTCTCTCACATAGCCAAAGACATGTCCATGTCGCAAGCTGTGTGGACATTCAAAATGGGAGCACATGGCCGTGTCCCAACCTATGTCCAATCCCGTGTAACTCTCTGACTTGGGTCACACGGCCAACACACACGCCCGTTTGACTAGCCTGTGTGCCCTAAAAATGGCCATACACGTCCGTGTGCTAGGCTGTGTGCTAGGCCGTGCCAATCCTGTAGGGTATACTGACTTATGTCACACGGCCAAGTCACACTCCTGTGTGTAAGGCCGAGTGGAGCATACTGACTTGATTTTAATTTCAATACTAAGGGACACATTGCCGTGTAACGTAATTGTGTGTCACACACGGCTGAGACACACGCCCGTGTCTCTACCCATGTGGACAAAAATAGGCTATTTACCAAACCATTTTGCCACCCAAACTTGCATATACCTACACCACATCAATTGGCACAAATACATAGCATCAAAAGACATTTCAATTCAACCAAATCAAACATAATTCATGCATATTCAATACTCCCATTCTCCATACACATTAATCTCAAACAATCATATGCATTATTTCAACCAAACATTTTACCTTGCCTAAAATCACTAACTTACAATAGCTAACATTAGCTACCATAAACGCTAAATTACCACAAACCATTTGCAAGAAATTATGGACCACATCATAGACCATTCTCACATATATACATATACATAAAAAATAACCCACTTAAGTCAAATCTCATAGCTATATATTTACAACCAAAATATAAACATTTACAAACCAATTCAAATGGCCAAAATCATTATCAACTCATAACCACAATGACTTAAAATACCTATACATGTCATATAACCAAAACATAAGTTCAAAAGCACGAAAGTAATAGTAAGATAGTGTGACGATGTCTCCGAAGATCCCCGAGTCCGAGCTAGCTTTAAAGTCACTATAAAACATAGAAAATTTAAACAAAGTAAGCTATATAGCTTAGTAAGCTCGTATGAAATAAACTCAATCTTAACATGAATATACTAATCATCAATTTGAACATATCAACATGTAATTCATTTAACTAACAAACCATTCACGTTTTCAATCATAATCATATCTATGAACTTTATAACTTCTTCGATTTAAGCTTATACGGTTCATGTACATACCTGTACCATCTCATATCAATCTCATACACAATCACATCTTTCATTTACCCGTTGAACCATTCAGAATACTATTGGATACTTGGGAATCTCACACACTAAGTGCCAATATCATGGCTCGAAGCCAACTCAATGTATCACATATACTGCTCACACTAGAGCTATCAACGGGCCTGCTCACACAAGCTGTCAGTCACGATGTAGCTACACGGTGCTACTCACACAAGCTATCAAGTAAAAGCAACACATGCCGGTATACTCAACCACCAGTAGGACGTACAGGACCAGTACCCGGATCACATAATCACAGTAATCCCTAATGACATGTCACTAGTATCCAAATCTATTCCTAAGGTTCAACCGGGATTTCAAATGCCCGTAGTCTCGTACTCACAATTTATGCAATATCAAAGCATTTAAAACATAATTATAACAATGCTTATAACATACGAACTTACCTCGGATGTAAAATCAACGAAACGAATCGATCAATCGAGTACTTTGTTTTTCCCCCGTTCTAGGACCGGATTTCATTTTTCTTGATCTATATAATATCAAATTCACTTATTAAATTATCTCTCTATTCAATTTAGTCCAAAATTCACTTTAAGGTATTTTTACAAAATTGCCCCTATCACATCTTTTACAATTTAATCCTTATTACATAAAAACACAAATTCATGCAATTTAACCACAACCAATGCTAGTCGAATTACTATTATGCCCCTAGCAGCCCATATTTTTCAATTATCTCACATTTTAACCACAAAGTTTTCACATTTCATAATTTAATCCTTAATAGAACATTTTACTAAAAATCACTTAACAAAACTTGTATAACTATCAACAAACATTCATAATCTATCATCAAACATCAAAACACACATGTATTCATCAATAGAAACATTCAAAATCATTAACAGTTTTGCAAAATAGTCTCTGGGCTAGCTAGACCTAGTTGCAACGATCTCAAAAACGTAAAAAACATTAAAAACGGGACAAAAACGGGCTTACAATTGAGCTAGGAGATGACCGAATCCTAAATAGCTTCCATGGCTTCTTCTTTTTAAATTTTCGGTTAATGAAGATGATAATGCAAGAAACTTTTTTTTTATTTTACTTATTTTAACTTTAATTTACAATTTCCATAATTAACCTTTATTAAAACATTAACATTTCATATAAACCATGTCCATCTTTGTACACTCATGTTTCAAATGGGCTAATTGCAACATAAATCCCTTAACTAATTAATTTCATAGCTATTTAATACTTTTAACTCATAGAACATGCATTTTACACTTTACGCGATTAAGACCTTTTTACCGAATTAAGCACTGAAATGATAAAATTTCTAAACGAAACTTTCACACAATTACATTTTCATGTCATAGACATTAAAATAATAATAAAATAAATATTTTGAATTCAAATTTTTGGTCCCAAAACCACTGTTCCAATTTGACTAAAAACGGGCTGTTACACATATCAATTAGCTCTGCCACCGAAACTTGAAAAGATTCATAATCTTTTCCATGTATCGATGCTACACTATTATTGTTCTGGTCATTCTTATGTGATACCTCCCGGTGAGATACAGTTACAAATTTGGCATACTACCCAAAGAGGAAGACCCAGCTCGAATTCCCTTACGACACCTGCCGTGCCCACGAATACCATGATTGTGAGTTCCACGAGCACTCATTGTTTCAAAATTTTATCTACATTACGAAATTTTATGCATTGGTTTCAATGTTTATTAGCAAATGTTTTATGCTTCAAATATTTATCAGAAGTTCAAAAATCTTTCAGAAATCACAGTTTCAAGCTAACTCAGTATAGTTTCAAATAGTTCTAACTACAGTATTTCTAAGTCCAGAAGTACTTATAGGATCGACACTAGAGACTCGGTGTCCTACATACTTTACACATAAGAAACAAACTTTGTTTGAAAATCATTTCTTTTACAAATTCAATTTTGAACCCAAAATTTACAGCCCGAGTTTTGCAACCTGGCTTTGGTGCTACTAAATGTAACACCCCAAACTCGGCCCAGCCATGATGGTCGAATGTGGGAATGTTACGAGGAAGGGTTTTGAAACAATACTTTCATGTTAAAACTTTTCGTATTAATTGTTCTTAAAAATAGTCCACATTATCGGAAAGACTTATTATTATTCTCTTAAAGGAAACCGTCATTAATTGCCTTTTTAAGTAAAACATAAATTTTCAGCGAAAGTTTATAAGTCGTTATAGTTAAAAACTGAGCTTGTACTTTCAAAAGTATTTGTTTGCGTAAAACCATTGTTTGTCAAACGTCGCAGTTTTAAAATCAAAACGCATCCAAAGCCAAAATTATAAACAACAGTCCAGAGAGTCCCAAATTTACAAAACATCAAAGAAAACCCCTAAAATTTAAATAGTTTAATAATTAAAAAAAATTTTGGTCTAGTGGTCACCGCTGAGCCACTGTCGCCCGCCTATGCCTGAGGATTACCTAAACAGAATAGGCAAATAGATATGAGTTTTCAAAAACTCAGTGCATAACTTAATAGAGTCATACATGCATATATACCCAGATTTTTCATATATAAAACATATACAGATATAGACATAAGTCCTTAACAGAATCAAATCAACAGATTCATATAGATATGCAAAGTCCTACCCTCATCCTCTACACACCATCTCCGTCTATCCTAACACACCACATGGGGTATAAAACACCCACCCAGCCCTGCAAACCACATAGTGTCAGTACGACACATTATCAAAATAATTTACAGCTATGCTACTAGTATAATGGCAAAATATCGCCTCAATGAATACTTCCTCCACATATACAAATCCCACCCCATGTATAGATACAAAAGACAGATATATGATATAACATAGTTAACATGTTCCGCATGCTCATATACAGATAACATACATGCTATTACGAACCAATCAGATCATACATATCAATTTCTAAATGCTCAACTCAGTCTATCAGAATAGTAGATATCATGCATTAGGGTTTGTTTTGCCTTTACCGACTCTACGGAAGGCCTACAGTTGATCGGAATGACGTATGTGACCCTAAGGAAAATTTTAGAATTTTGGGTTCACATGCCCGTATGGCTTGCCCCTGTGGCCCACACGGCCTGGCCTATAGCCCACACGCCCGTGTGACATACCCATATGGGCCCATACGCCCAAACCGGCCTAGCCCGTGTGACCTACACGGCCACACACTTGCCTATCACACAGTCGTTTGTTGCACACGACCGGGCACATGCTAGTGTGGCATCAATAAGCCATTTTTTTGGCTTTCATTGAACCTCATTTTCTCATGTTTTCGTACACACCTGGTTCATTTTTTATGTGAAACCAATCCCGAGACCTCAAAAACCTAAAAAAAGTATACCAAACACCGTTTTAGTAATTGAGTTAAGAATCTAAACTAGAATTTGATCTCGACTTAAGGCCTCTCAAAACCGAACTACTTGCGAAACACTTAGCATCAACAAGCAGAAACCACTCAATATTCAAATCTATGGAGGAACAACAGCCGCTGTTTGTCTTTCCCTTAATCAAGAAATACGAACATTATCAATGGATTTCGTTAAACATAATCAAATTCCCCCACAATACAAAATGGAAAAAGAAAACCACTTGATAGCTTACCTATTCGGAACAAATCAAAGGACCCCAAAAGTACGAAACGACAACATGTACGACGACCAGAATTGAGGAAGAAAAATAAGAAACGAAAAAGAATAGAAAGAAGAACGAAAAGAAATAACGTTAGGAAAAAGAAAAATGAATTTTGGGAAAACAAAAGAATTAACATTAAAAATTAATTCTACCAAAATCAGACCCCTAACCTTATCCAACTACCTCAGAATTCCAACTCTACCGAAACTATATTACACAACCGAGCAAAAATTATCATTCACACTCACATGAGGATTCGAACACAAAACCACAAGGTAAGTTAGCATCTTACCACTCGAACCAATAGGCTCATTTTGATATGAGTTTACCAAGAATATACTATAAGCCCACCGAAAAGGAATAAGGCTAAAAGCAAAAGTAACATATTTTTCCAAAAATGGGACTTAAACTCAAGACCTTAAACACACAATCAGAACACCTAGCCACTAAAGCAATTACATATTCATATCAAAATTCTCAGAATCAAAATTAAATAATCCAGGGTGTTACAAAACTGTAAAGAACTTTAATGAGGGTTTAAATTTTTTATTGAAAGTTAAAATAAATATTAAAAGGTGGCATTCATACTAAGAAAAAAGAAGAAGATTCTAGATATTTTGATCCTAGACTTGCATAGAGCTCTAGGAGACCAACCCTACTTGACCTGGTTCAGTTAATAACAATCTAGTAGTAGATAGGTCTACCTTTAAGAAAGATTATGACCCATAATTGATGTTTTATTTTCTTCTTTGCCTATTTACATGAACTTATATATCCGCCGTGATGTTTATATTTAGTATTCTTAATATGTGGTTAAATATCAAATAATGATTGTGTTGATATTGAATTTATTTGTTAGATAAATATGATAACTATTGACTTTTTTTAGAAGGCATTTATTTAGTTCTCTTACTTAAAAGATGCAATATAATCAGAATTTTAATATTTATTCACAAAATTAAAATTTAAATTAGCATAAAATTTTTATTAACATTTTGATCAATTGATTTGAATTTTTTAAATTAAAATTAAAATTTTGAAAATAAAATAAAATAATGATATTAATATTAATATTTGTAATCAATAACATAAGTATAAATATTATTTGTTTGGTCATAGCTCATAATACAAACTTTCATGTAATTTTACACAAAATATTCACTTAAAAACTGAAATTTTGGAACATTAAAAATAATTGTTCCTTTTTTAATTATAAACTTTTAATAATAGATTTCCTAATTATCAAACATTACAAATTTTGTACAAAATTTAACAAATAAATATATCATATTTTAATAAATAGTATGGAAACTAGTGTATATAAATATAACATTTTATTAAATTACAAAATAAAAATTCCAAAATTCCCAAAAAAACGAAAAGGAAAGCATTGCAAAAGGAGAGGTCCCTGAACTTTTGAAATATTTTCATTTTGGTCCCTACTCATACCTCTGCGATCAACCACCCTATTTCCTGGTACTAGCTCCCATCACCCATGCTCCTAACACTTACCATGGCCACCTACACCGCTCTTAACGCTACCTCCCTTGAGGCATTCAAGAAGCCCAACCTCCTCCATTCTCGAGGCTTCTAGGGATTGTTTCTACTCTCTCTCAATCACCACTAAGGTGTTTTTTCACCTTTTGTTTTTTTCTCTTTTCTCTAATCCTCTTGGCCTTCATCAACCTTTCCCACCATCAACTTCGACAGCCACCATTGCCCCTCTCACTCAAAACATCCTCAACTCATGCTCTCCACTATGGAGTTATTTCTAGGTTTTTAATGTTATAAATAAAAAATCAATTGAACCCTGCATTAAATTCACATAAAATCAATTAAAAACAACAAGAGTTTAGTTTTGTGTAAATTTAATGTAGGAGCTCAATTAATTTTTTTTTAAATTATTTTGTTAAGAGTTTTTCTAACCTATAAGCGGTTTTTAGTTGAATGAGAGTTGATATGATTGTACATCCTGTTAAGTATGACTCCTATTTCAGTCAAATTTTAGAAGTAGTCTTCTAGTATAACTTTGTTTATTTATTTCAATCAAACACTAATTAGTTTAGATTATTTTATTATTATTTGACCTATGAACTTAGCCTATAAATAGGCTCTTTTACAATCATAGAAAATACACTCATTAGATTTTAGAACTCATAACACATTTAGAGAATTTTGTGTTTACGTTTTAAGGGTTCTTTGTTTTCGAGTTTTTGGGGTTTAGTTTTTATCTCCATCGTTTGTACTCTTCGTTCTTTTGCCATTATAGTAAAACTATCTTTGCTCGTGGTTTTTATCCTCTTTGGAGGAGTTTTTTCATGTTAAATTTGTGTGTTCAATTTCTCAATTTATTCCGCTATTTTTCTTGTTGCTTAATCGGTTCGATCCTAACAAGTGGTATCAAAGCTAGTTCAATTTTCATAGATCAGCTCATTCAGATATGGCAGCAACAAGGTTTGAAATTGAGAAGTTCGATGGTGAGACAAATTTCAATCTGTGGCAAGTTCAGATGATGGCAATTCTAGTTCAATCTGGTTTGAAAAAGGTTGTTACCGGGAAAAAGCCTGAGAATCTAAATAAAACAGAATGGGAAGAGCTTGATGAAAAGGCTTTGTCTGCAATCTAGTTATGCCTCGCGAATACGGTATTGCAGGAGGTATTGATGGAGAAGACCTCATCTGCCTTGTGGAAAAGGTTCGAAACTCTTTATGCGACTAAATTTCTAGCTAACCATTTAGTGTTGAAACAATGTCTATTTACATTTTGCATGAAAGAAGATGAGCTTCTTAGAGATCACATCAGTCAATTCATTACTCTTTTAAAAGATTTAAAGAACATTGAGGTTCATATTGATGATGAAGATCAAGCTATGCTATTATTATGCTCTTTACCCCCTTCATACAAGTCTTTCAAGGAGACCCTGATTTATGGAAGAGACAAACTCTCGTTCGAATATGTGAATGGTCATTTATTGAGTAAAGACAAATTCGACAATGAGCTTCATTTGGATAGCAAGGCAGATAGGCAAGCTTCCATTTTGATAGCATCAAAGAAACGAGACAAAAGGTGTCGCTATTGTAAAAAGTTAGGCCACGTCAAAGCAGATTGTTATAAACTGCAAAAGAAATGAGCTGCTGAGAGTAACAAAGAAGATGTAGCTGGTGCTAATTTGGCCGATGGAAGCGGTGATGATTTCTTGCTAGTGTCAACGAGCGATAACTCCAAGCTCACGTCCGAGTGGGTCCTAGATTCGAGATGTTCTTTCCACATGTGTCCCAATAGAGAATGGTTCTCCACATACAGTTCGGTTGAAGGTGGAGTTGTGTGCATGGGAAACGATTCATCTAGTAAGGTAATTGGTATTGGTACTATTAAAATTTGGATACACGACGGGACGATTAGGACACTCTCAGATGTCAGGTATGTACCTGATTTATGAAAGAATCTCATCTCCTTAACTATTTTAGATTTGAAAGGATGCAGAATCCACATCAAGTCGAACGGCATTAAAGTATCTCGTGGAGCTCTCGTTTTGTTAAAAGGTAAAAGAACTGACAGTCTTTATATTCTGGAAGGTTCTACAGTGACTGGTGAAGTCGAACGTCCCTCGTCCTTTACAGAGTCGAAGTCAACTCATTTAGAGTGGAGGCAACTTGGTCATAGGAGGGAAAAAGGTATGATCGTTTCATTGAAGAGAGGTTTTCTTTTGGATGCAGGTTTTGAAAAGTTAGGGCACTGTGTTCGTGAAAATCAAACTCGGGTTAGTTTTGATTTGGTAGTGTACAAGTCGAAGGCTAGAAGTCTTCCAGTTTCTAAGCACAAATTCGACTCAGTTAATTCCCTACATGGTTTAAGATAAGCTCGTGGCGGGCATTGGCAAAGATGGCATTGTAGAAATATGAGTCAAGGTGGAGATTTGTTAAGTATGACACATATTTCAGTCAAATTTGAGAAGTAATCTTCTAGTTAAACTCTGTTTATTTGTTTCAATCAAACACTAATTAGTTTAGATTATTCTATTATTATTTGACCTATGAATTTAACCGATAAATAGGCTCTTTTACAACCTTAAAAAATGCACCCATTAGATTTTAGAACTCATAACACATTTAGAGAATTTTGTGTTTACGCTTTGAAGGTTCTTTGTTTTCGAGTTTTCGGGGTTTAGTTTTTATCTCCATCTTTTGTACTCTTCGTTCTTTTGCCATTATAGTAAATTTATCTTTGCTCGTGGTTTTTATCCTCTTTGGAGGAGTTTTTCCATGTTAAATTTGTGTGTTCAATTTTTCAATTTATTCCGCTATTTTTCTTGTTGCTTAATCGGGTCGATCCTAACAAGTGGTATCAGAGTTATTCAATTTTCATAGATCAGCTCATTCAGATATGGCAACAACAAGGTTTGAAATTGAGAAGTTTGATGGTGAGACAAATTTCAATCTGTGGCAAGTTCAGATGATGGCAATTCTAGTTCAATCTGGTTTGAAAAAGGTTGCTACCGGGAAAAGGCTTGAGAATCTAAATAAAAAATGGGAAGAGCTTGATGAAAAGGCTTTGTCTGCAATCCAATTATGCCTCGCGAATACGGTATTGCAGGAAGTATTGATGGAGAAGACCTCATCTGCCTTGTGGAAAAGGTTAGAAACTCTTTATGCGACTAATCTGTGGCTAACCGTTTAGTGTTGAAACAATGTCTATTTACGTTTCGCATGAATGAAAGTGAGCTTCTTAGAGATCACATCAGTCAATTCATTACTCTTTTAAAAGATTTAAAGAACATTGAGGTTCATATTGATGATGAAGATCAAGCTATGCTATTATTATGCTTTTTACCCCTTTCATACAAGTCTTTCAGAGAGACCCTGATTTATGGAAGAGACAAACTCTCGTTCGAATATGTGAAGGGTCATTTGTTGAGTAAAGACAAATTCGACAATGAGCTTCATTTGGACAGCAAGGCAGATAGGCAAGCTTCTGTTTTGATAGCATCAAAGAAACAAGACAAAAGGTGTCGCTATTGTAAAAAGTTAGGTCACGTCAAAGCAGATTGTTATAAACTGCAAAAGAAAAGAGCTGCTGAGAGTAACGAGGAAGATGTAGCTGGTGCTAATTTGGCCGAAGAAAGCGGTGATGATTTCTTGTTAGTGTCAACGAGAGATAACTCCAAGCTCACGTCCGAGTGGGTCTTAGATTCGGGATGTTCTTTCCACATATGTCCCAACAAAGAATGGTTCTCCACATACAGTTCGATTGAAGGTGGAGTTGTGTGCATAGGAAATGATTCATCTAGTAAGGTAATTGGTATTTGTACTGTTAAAATTAGGATATACGATGGGTCGATTAGGACACTCTCAGATGTCAAGTATGTACCTGATTTACGAAAGAATCTGATCTCCTTAACTATTTTAGATTTGAAAGGATACAGAATCAACATCGAGTCGAGCGACACTAAAGTATCTCGTGGAGCTCTCGTTTTGTTAAAAGGTAAAAGAACTGACAGTCTTTATATTCTGGAAGGTTCTACAGTGACTGGTGAAATCGGATGTCCCTCGTCCGTTACAGAGTCGGAGTCAACTCATTTAGAGCGGAGGCAACTTGGTCATAGGAGGGAAAAAGGTATAACCGTTTCGTTGAAGAGAGGTTCTCTTTTGGATGCAGGTTTTGAAAAGTTAGGGCACTGTGTTCGTGAAAATCAAACCCGGGTTAGTTTTGATTTGGCAGTGTACAAGTCGAAGGCTAGAAGTCTTTCAGTTTCTAAGCATAGATTCGACTCAGTTAATTCCCTACATGGTTTAAGATAAGCTCGTGGCGAGCTTTGGCAAAGATGGCATTGTGGAAATATGAGTTAAGGTGGAGATTTGTTAAGTATGACTCCTATTTCAGTCAAATTTGAGAAGTAATCTTCTAGTTAAACTCTGTGTATTTGTTTCAATCAAACACTGATTAGTTTAGATTATTTTATTATTATTTGACCTATAAATTTAGCCTATAAATAGGCTCTTTTACAACCTTAGAAAATACACCCATTAGATTTTAGAACTCATAACACATTTAGAGAATTTTGTGTTTACGTTTTGAGGTTTCTTTGTTTTCGAATTTTTGGGGTTTAGTTTTTATCTCTATCTTTTGTACTCTTCGTTCTTTTGCCATTATAGTAAAATTATCTTTGCCCGTAGTTTTTATCCTCTTTGGAGGAGTTTTTCCATGTTAAATTTGTGTGCTCAATTTCTTAATTCCACTATTTTTCTTGTTGCTTAATCGGGTCGATCCTAACACATCCAAATAACCCTTATTTCTTAAACAAAATTCAATTGTGTTGGTCTTGTATGATTTCTCCTCACATTATCGTCTGTTAACCTCTATCGAAGGTTGATAAATATAAATTTAAATGACATTTAAAGCAAAGGAATGGAAGAAGTGATAAGTAAAGAAAAGAAGCTTTAACTTCTAAAGTTGATTTGCAATTTTTTTATTTTCCCTGTTTTATGGTTCGAAATTTTTTAGAAGAAGATTAACTTAAAGATTCTTTTTCTGTTCATACGGATGTAACTAATTAATTGGCTCTTTTGTTTCTTTTCACCAAATAAAAAATAAAAAAATGGTTCGAATTTCCAGAACAGCTGGAATTGTAGCTTAACAACAATTATTAAGGAAACCTTTTTGATTAGCGACGAGATTAACGGCTGAGTTAACAGTCAATCCCTTGTAAGAAAAGGAATAAATCCAACCACTCTCCCAAATAAAACCTCATTTTCTACTCTAATACTTATATCAGCCTCAACCTTAATTCCATCTTTTAATGAGAAAAAAAAAAAATTATGACAGCACTGTAGAGAAATAGAAGAGCGAACAAGAAACAATCAGAATTTGTTGATCAACGGGGACCTGAAAACAATTTTCTAGGAGGCAAAATTAAATTTTCTATTTCTATTATAGTTATAATGCAATTTCACTTATATATTTATAGTTTTTAGAAAGACTAATCAATTTTTTTTTTTACTTTTTAGGTTAAACTATAATTTTATTATTAAGTTAAAACTTTATAAATTTTAACGAGCTTAAAATAAAAATTTTCTCATTTGGAGGCGAGGCCCCTGCCTGTTCCCTTGTTGTTGATCAAGCATGCATTTTCCATTAATGTTTGGTCAATTTTTGTTAATAATCCCTGTAATATTATTAAGCTAGCTGTGGATTTAGTGTCTGTAATCTAATTTGATCGTTTTTAATCTCTATATTTTTCAAATTTTAAAATTTCAATCCGGTCATAAATAGCAGCCGTTAAATTTTTTAATTAAATTATATTTTCTTCCAAAAGCTAATGCTATATTAATTTATTATTTCCACAAAATACTAAAAAACATGTTATTTAGTAAATAAATTATAACAATTATTGTTTGAATTAAAATTGAATTTGAAAAATATAATGACTAAAAATGATCAAATTAGAGAACAAAGACTAAAACCATAACTTATATTTAACTTAATAGATTTAACTGCTAAAGTTTGGTCAAGATTAAAATTTTAAAATCTGAAAATTATTGATACTCAAATTAATCGAACTAAAATTTCAACTAATTCAACAGATTCATTAATAAGATTTGGTAAAGTTGTTTGTGATGTGAAAATTAAAATAAGAAGTTTGAATATAATTTTTAAACAAGACAATTACTTGGAGTCGAGAGCGGCACCAAAGATACAAGGGATACAAGGGTCTTAGCTGCCTTTATTTGATGATATTATCTTTTTAGGCCTTCAAATTTTGTAATATTATAATTAAAAAGTTAGTAAAATTTATATTTTGACCCTCTAAAATTTTAGAATTCAGTTTTGTCTTTCACTTCACCCTTTGTTGGAGTGGTGAACAAAGGACGTAGCATTGACGACGTTTACATGATGCTTAAATCAAACTTAGAAAATAAATTTGGATAAAAAAATTTAAAAAATGAAACTAAAAGATATGGTAAGTAAATGTGCTTTAGGTTTACGATATTTCCCATGCAAATTACAGGCAGCGACCATTTTTATTCTTTTAAATTCTCAACCATTTTCGACTTTGGGCTCTCCTCATATTTAGTCAACTTTCTTATCAACTACCATTTCCATACTGTTGCCTTATTTTCTCATAAAATTTATATTTATTTATAATACAATGATGTTAAATTATGTGCAGTTAATTCAATAATTCTAATTAATTGTTGATATACTTTAATAAATAAATCATTTTATATAAATGGTTGATTTTTTATAATTAAATTTATGTCATCTATATTTTTAATTCTAAAAACGTTTGGCCCTCCGTTCCAAAAAAAAAAGGTTATATTTCAAATTTATATCAACAAATGGGGCAAATCACAAGTGATCAAAATGTTAAAATTTACAGCTTTGGTATATTTACTATTGTATTTTTCAATTATCTTGTCGAGGATTTGAAATTGTAAGCCACTAGTGAGAATACCCATATCATCTATCATTTTCTAATCGCTAAATAAGCAAAACATTAAATTTATAGACATTGATAATCAAAATGTTTTGGATCGAGAATAAAAGAGTTAAATTTTTATTTTCATTACATAATTCTTCTAAGTGGTTGGATCAAAAGGTTTGGTCAATGTCTTGATCCCAACTTGCCCTAAATTATTTAAGTTACAATAGGACATATAAACATCAAAAGTAGGGCAAGCAGAAAGGAAACACTTTTTATTAATTATTTTATTGTGTGGACAGCAAGACAAAGAAGGAGCTTCTTTTCACTACAGCAAAACAGACTTTTAACGGCGTTTTTTTGGGCATTTAGCGGCGTTTATAAGCGCCACAAAAAACGCCGTTAATACTATCACGAAATTTTTATGCGTTTATGCTAAAAAATGTCATGAAGATCTCGACCTTTAGCGGCGTTTGTAATAAAAGCGCCGCTAAAGTCAGAGTTTTAGCGGCGCTTTCCAAAAAACGCCGCTAAAGTCAGATTTTAGCGCGCTTTCAAAAACGCCGCTTAAAGTCAGGCTTTTAGCGGCGCCACTAAAAAACGCCGCTAAAAGTCAGTTTTTTAGCGCGTTTTGCCAAAAACGCCGCTAAAAGTCGTGGTTTTTAGCAATACCGTCCAAAAACACCGCAAAGTCGGGGCTTTAGCGGCACTTTCCCATAAAATGCCGCTAAAAGTCAGGGCCTTTAGCGGCGCTTTACCATAAAAACGCCGCTAAAAGTCAGGGGCTTTAGCGGCGCTTTCCCTAAAAACGCCGCAAAAATTTCTTGAGATTTAGCGGCGCTTTTCTACAAACGCCGCTAATTTGTACAGATTTAAAAAAATAAAATTTTTTCAATATTATACCCCTCCTGCACTAAAAACCAACCAATAACAGTATATAATTTCAACGCAAAACAGCAAATTTAGCATAAAAATCACACGAATTACATTAATTCTAAATGATACTTGAAATTTAATAAATTAAATGAATGATAACTGAAAATATTGTAACAATAATGTTAAATGTAATAATGTCAAAACTTCTTACAACGAAAAACTAAATGTCTAAGATGGCGATTTTCTGATCATGAAACATCGCATCATATGTCGCAACTAGTCTTGGAGCTCTTCAGATTTTCATTCGCTCGCTAGCATCGATGTCGCTCGCCTCCTTCGCACTGGCTGCTCTCTCTCATTCATTGTCTTTGCCTCCCTTGCTTGTGCCGCATCCGCATCCGCCTAAGTCATTGTTGGAGTTCTTCATATTTTCTTTGAACATCGGCAATTTGTCGCTCTCGCTCAACCGTGCTCTCTTGCATCCGAGCTATCCGGTTTTGTAGCCTATGAACTTCAAAGACGAGATTGACCCCGGAAGGCATGTACTGGGAGGCGGATCCAAAATATTGGGTCTGGGTAACTCAGATCCTTTAATTCAACCCGACCATACCTTTCAAGACCAAAAACATCAGTGATAATTCTATTAATAATATACTAAAGATTAGCAGAACTATCAGTCGAAGCAGTCGTACCTTTTAGGACCCAAAACATCTGTAATAATTTTGTTATCAATCTCCTCAAGATTAACAGAACTATCAGTCGAAGCAGCCGCTTCATACTCCGCCTTCTTCTCCTTTAGTTTATCCTAATAAATCAACGAAAGAGTTAGAAACGAAATATATAAATAAGAAAGAATGCAACATAATTTAACATTATAAATTTAAAACTATAAACGATGAATTAAACTATTATAATTAAACGGTAGAAATATTTATAAAAAATAAAATTTTATTAAGTAAATATACCAAAATTTCTGTAGCTTCGGATGTCATCGGAGATCCATCCTTCTTTCTATGCGTAATGTCAAAAAGTCAACGCGCCCAACTTTTTGACCAATAAGTTTCCTACATTTTAGCGTAAAAATATAATTTAATAGTATAAAGTAATTAATATTTGATGTAATTAATAAATTATATTACCTCGGCGTCACCTACACAAGCAAAACTTCTAGAACTCCGCTGTAAGCGTGAATTTACATTTCGTCTCATTGCTTATTCCAACTCGCCACGGTCCTACATAATGCAATTTGAATTATATATATAGTAAATACTATAAACCAAATAATTTATACGATTTTAGATGTACGTAATACCTCTCCTTTTTTGAATTCCAAAATCTAACTTGATCTTCCCATTGGTACCTCAACATTCCTTGGAACATTTCTTAATTTTTCGTCGAGGCTTATCTCTTTCTTGAAATATTGTTTTTGAGCGTGCTTTTATTGTCTCTCCATTTTTACCCAATGTCTTCTTAACATAGTCATCGAGACCTCTAAATTAAATCTACCTCAAGAAAAAAAAGTATAAAAGTTAATATAAATGAAAATTAAATTAAAGTATTATAAATTACATTCACGTTTTATTACCTTAATATTTTCGAGGGCTCGATTTTTGTTGGCATCGGGCATGTGATGCCATGATTCGTAGTTAATGGGCAACATATTGGAATTTCGTGCTAAAATGCCCAAATAGCCTCCTAACAATGAGCTTCGAGATCCAACAGTGGCCATCATTGTTTCTCCTTACTTTAACACGATCGTTAGGCTCTAAGTCGTATAAATCTTGAAGTAATGTACGCCCCCGACCTCTCGCGTCCCACTTCCTTCAAATTGAAAAATAATATATTATTATATTAAAATTAAAAAATGAATCAATAATAAAATTCAACATGCATGTAAAATAAACTTAACATTACTTTGAAATTCTCCAGGCTCGTCATCTATGTCCGACAGAGTAGAAGATCCAACAACTGTTTGCTGTTCACTACTATTAGCTTCTTCTGGATTTAGAGTTTCGCGGACAATATTTAAATCTCGTAATCGTCTTCTAGGCATTTTTCCTGCAGTACATATGAAAATTATATAACATGACCAACATAAAAATTATATTATTACATATAAATAATAAATCGTTAAATCTTACTACATCATATTTCGTAAATATCTTCGTCCACATCCTGACGAACCCATTGAAATTGTTGACTAGTACTAGGGATATTTTCGTTAAGTCTTGTTCGAAAAGGCAAAGTTTCGATCTTTCGACTATGTCATCTCTACTTCCACCGCCAACGTCGAAGAAGTCTCTAGGGTGTTTCAAGTACAACGTACCAACCCTCATCAGCTTGGATCTTCCGAGTAAAAACTTGTTTAACTTGAGAAGAAAACACATACGGCTCGTCCATCGCTTGTTCTCCGTGTGAATTAATCGAGAGAAATTCACCATTGTAAAACCATATTGATCGCTTTTAATTCCATGAGCCGTATTCACATCAGCCCAATCACCTCGAAATAGGACAACTTTGCATTTGCCGTAATAATCCAACTCAATGATGTCGATAATAAGTCCGAAATATTCCAAATTCCCTCGACCGGACATCGTCCCTAGCACTAGCATAACTTGTAATCGAAGAATTAACAACAATTCCACAATTTTGAGTTCTCCTCAATCTCTCGCGATACCTTGTATGAAATCTGTATCCGTTGATGAGGAAGCCACTATATCTTTTAACTATTCTGTTTGGACCTTGTGAAAGCCATTTAACGTCGTCATTTACTTCATTCCGACTCCAAACCTATTAAGTCAAAAGTAAATCGAGTAATTATGAATATTATGAGAAAATATTATTACTTGTCAATGAAAATTTAAATTGCATACCATTTGGCTTAACCATTCATGGAATGATTCTGCGAACAACTTATTAATTTCTCGTCAATTTAATCTTCGAGATCGTGAACGAGCTCTCAAAATTTGTTTGTACTGACTACAAAAAAAAAGGTTTTACTTTGTTAGAAGACAAACAAATCATAATTGATGAGTATTTATCAAATTGTAGAACATACTTCTGAAATGGTTCCATTGAATCGTGATGAAAAAGAACGTATCGATGTGCTTGGACCCACGATCTATCGTCTAATTTCGTAATTTTGACTCGCCGATCGGTTCTCCAAACTTTGAAATAAATAAGTTTCACCAAATTATGATCTGTGAGCCCAAAGATTTCTACTTGGTCTTTCATTCTTGTTTCAACATCTTCCAAATACCTCGAATGTAAAGTCATACATTCCTCCGCCAAGTATCCTCGACAATTGATCCTTCCGGATAACGCTTATTGCGGCGAAAGATGACTTCAATTTGGAAAGGAACCTAAACACGATATACAACATTATCAAAAGTTGGAAATAAAGGCATTTAGCTGAATGAAGGAATATTTTGCAAATAAAGTAAGACCTTTCAATGGGATACATCCATCGATAGAAAATGGGTCCACCAAGAATTGCTTCACGCGGGAGATGAATTAACAAGTGCACCATGATAGTAAAGAAGGAAGGCGGGAATATCTTCTCCAGATTGCATAAAGTTAATGCGGCTCGATCTTGCAGTCTCTCAAGTTCTTGAACATTCAAAACTTTACCACAAATGACTTTCATTATATTTGACAGTTCAATTACAGGAGCCGTCACCTTTTTCGACATACAACACCGCATAGCAACTGGCAGTAAGTCTTGCATCAATATGTGATAGTCATGCGATTTTAAGCCATATAATCTTCGATCCTTAAGACTCACACATCACGATATATTTGATGCATACGCATCCGGACCTTTATATCCTTCAACACCGCATGTAACACTTCTTTCTCCGTCTTCGACATTGAAAAATAGAAGCGGCAATCGATATTTCATATTCGGAAGTGCTCGGGGATGAAGCTCACGCCGAATTCCCATGTGGACTAAATCAAGTCTACTCTGAAGATTATCTTTCAATTTTCCATCGACATTCAAAATAGTCCCAATGATGTTCTCGCAGACATTTTTCTCTATATGCATGACATCAAGGTTATGGCGTAAAATCTGATGCTCCCAATAAGGCAACTCGAAAAAAATACTTCTTTTTTTCCATAAGTCAACCTCATTAGGATCATCCTCTTCATCAGATTCATCATCAGATTCATCCCTAGATCTTCTATTTCTATGCGGGTTTGTCGGTTGATTCATCTTTCCATAAATGAAATTCATATCTTTCAACATTAACAATAGTTCGGATCCACCGGTCTGCGAAGGAGCTGATCTAAACTCTTCAGTACCATCAAATTGGGCACTCTGAAATCTAAATGTATGATTTTTCGGTAACCACCGACGATGTCCCATGTAAGAAAACTTCTTCCCATTATATAACCATTGCGAACATGTTCAAGCAAAGACAACACGGACAAGCATAACGTCCCTTGGTACTCCAACCGATAAATTAGCATAAGCGAAAAGTCGTTAATAGTCCATATTAATGTCGCACGTAAATTAAAGTTCTCTTTTCTCATTGCATTGAATGTCTGAACACCAGCCCATAGTTGTTTTAACTCGTCAACAAGTGGCTGCAAATAGATGTCAATATCATTCCCCGGCCCTTTCTCTCCAGGTATAATCATAGACAAGATAAAAGAAGATTGTTTCATGCAAACCCATGGAGGCAAATTGTAGGGAACAAGCACCACAGGCCAAGTACTGTACATTGTGCTCATAAGTTTGTAAGGGTTAAATCCATCGGATGCTAGCCCAAGCCTCACACTCCAAGGATCGCTTGCAAAGCTTGGAAATTTGGAGTCAAAACATTTCCAAGCTAAAGAATCTGCAGGATGCCTTAACAACCCATCATCGATTCGTCCATCACGGTGCCACGTCATTGATTTGGCTGTCTTCGACGACATGAAAAGCCGTTGAAGCCTCGGTATTAGGGGAAAATATCGTAAAATCTTAACTGGCAGCTTCTTTGACTGTGTACCATGTTCGTCCTCGTATCTGTCCTCTCAGATTTCTATGAATCCAACGGATTGTCCGCATACATGACAAAGATTGTTGGTTTATGCGGTCGCCTAATACAACATGCAGTCATTTGGGCAACTGTGAATTTTATTGTATCCAAGGCCCAAATCCTTTATCAATTTCTTCATGTCTTTGGAAGATCGAGGGATTTTTGCAAACGGGAACATTTCTTGCAGTAACTCTAACAGCATTGTCAACGAGTTTCCGATCCACCCCCCCAAACATTTCAAGTGAAAAGGACGAATACAGAATGACAGTTTGGAAAATTTTGATCCTTCATACAGTTCTTCATTCATTTCACCAAGTAACGTAGAACCTCGCCGCTTCTTCTTTTGGTCGTTCATCCCAGACACTTCTTTCCCTTCGGTGAAAGTATTTCCTCCAAAATTGTGATCATCGATTGCACCCAAGTCAGGTGGAAATGACCCGAAACCATCATTGCACATATTAAAAGCATCCCGCAACATGTTTTCCATGTTATCGTCACTAACATTCTGGTTGAAAGCAGTATGAGAATACCCCAGATCTATCGATGAAGATGCTCCCCTAGATGTAGACTCGCCATGAAAAAACCATATTTTGTACCCTTGGATAAAACCATCAACAACTAGATGTTCGTAGACCACTTCACGATAATGCTAGTTAATATTGCAACACTTCTTACACGGGCAAAGAATCATATTCTCTTGGCTTGCATTTTGAAATGCGAAATTCAGAAAAGTTTCTACTCCATTTCGATAGCCGTTGCTTACCCTTGACAATTTCATCCAACTCATATCCATTTCGTAGTTGTTGAAGTCTAAAGTTGACAATAAATTATACGGTTAAATTGTTAATTAATAATTTATATAAGTAATTTATGAAATTTGATATTAAAATTAGGTAAGTTATGTATTCTTTAAGATCCATCGACGTGGCATTGTTACACCTAGGAGGATCCGTTATATCCGACAATGAGATATAAGGCAACCCGTCGAGTTTCAAATTTATATACTTTGAATCTTTTCTTAAGTTTTATGTAAGTTATGAAGTTTGATATTAAGGAAAAATTATGTAAGTTATGAAATTTAATCGTCAACTTATGTATTTTATGAAATTTGATATTAAAATTAGGTAAGTTATGAATTCTTTAAGATCCATCGACGTGGCATTGTTACACCTAGGAGGATCCGTTATATCGACAATGAGATATAAGGCAACCCGTCAGTTTCCATTTATATACTTTGAATCTTTTTCTTAAGTTTTATGTAAGTTATGAAGTTTGATATTAAGGAAAAATTATGTAAGTTATGAAATTTAATCGTCAACTTATGTATTTTATGAAATTTGATATTAAAATTAGGTAAGTTATGTATTCTTTAAGATCCATCGACGTGGCATTGTTACACCTAGGAGGATCCGTTATATCGACAATGAGATATAAGGCAACCCGTCAGTTTTCAAACCTATATACTTTGAATCTTTTCTTAAGTTTTATGTAAGTTATGAAGTTTGATATTAAGGAAAAATTATGTAAGTTATTAAATTTAATCGTCAACTTATGTATTTTATGAAATTTGATATTAAAATTAGGTAAGTTATGTATTCTTTAAGATCCATCGACGTGGCATTGTTACACCTAGGAGGATCCGTTATATCTCGATGGTGAGATATAAGGCAACCCGTCAGTTTCAAACCTATATACTTTGAATCTTTTTCTTAAGTTTTATGTAAGTTATGAAGTTTGATATTAAGGAAAAATTATGTAAGTTATTAAATTTAATCGTCAACTTATGTATTTTATGAAATTTGATATTAAAATTAGGTAAGTTATGTATTCTTTAAGATCCATCGTGACGTGGCATTGTTACACCTAGGAGGATCCGTTATATCGACAATGAGATATAAGGCAACCCATCGTGTTTCCAAACCTATATACTTTGAATCTTTTTCTTAAGTTTTATGTAAGTTATGAAGTTTGATATTAAGGAAAAATTATGTAAGTTATGAAATTTAATCGTCAACTTATGTATTTTATGAAATTTGATATTAAAATTAGGTAAGTTATGTATTCTTTAAGATCCATCGACGTGGCATTGTTACACCTAGGGAGGATCCGTTATATCGACAGGTGAGATATAAGGCAACCCGTCAAGTTTCCAAATTTATATACTTTGAATCTTTTCTTAAGTTTTATGTAAGTTATGAAGTTTGATATTAAGGAAAAATTATGTAAGTTATGAAATTTAATCGTCAACTTATGTATTTTATGAAATTTGATATTAAAATTAGGTAAGTTATGTATTCTTTAAGATCCATCGTGACGTGGCATTGTTACACCTAGGAGGATCCGTTATATCTCGACAAGAAGATATAAGGCAACCCGTCAGTTTCCAAATTTATATAGTTTGAATCTTTTTCTTAAGTTTTATGTAAGTTATGAAGTTTGATATTAAGGAAAAATTATGTAAGTTATTAAATTTAATCGTCAACTTATGTATTTTATGAAATTTGATATTAAAATTAGGTAAGTTATGTATTCTTTAAGATCCATCGTACGTGGCATTGTTACACCTAGGGAGGATCCGTTATATCTGACAGTGAGATATAAGGCAACCCGTCAGGTTTCCAGCCTATATACTTTGAATATTTTTCTTAAAATTATACAGTTTGATATTAACTTAAAATTTTAGTGGTTAAATGTTATAGGTTAGTGGTTAAGGGTTAGGGGTTAGGGGTTTAGAGTTTAGGGTTAAGGGTTTAAGGGTTAAGGGTTAGGGGTTTAGGGTTTAAGGTTTAGGGTTAGGGGTTTAAGGGTTAAAGGTTAAGATTTAGGGGTTTAAGGTTTAGGGGTTTAAGGTTAAGGGTTAAGGGTTAAGGTTAAGGGTTTAGGGTTTAAAGGTTAAGGGTTAGGGGTTAGGGGTTTGGGGTTTAAGGTTAAGGGTTAGGGGTTTAAGGGTTAAGGGTTAAGACTTAGGGGTTTAAGGTTTAAGGGTTTAGGGTTAGGGGTTAAAGGTTTAGTGTTTAGGATTTAAGGTTTAAGGGTTAAAGGTTAGGGGTTTGGGGTTTAGGGTTTGGGTTAAAGGTTAGTGGTTTAAGGGTTTAGGGGTTTAGGGTTAAGGGTTTAGGGTTTAGGGTTTAGAGTTTAGGGTTTAAGGATTTAGTGTTTAAGGGTTAGGGTTTTAATGGTGTAGGGTTTCAGGGTTTAATAAATGTTACATTATTTCGATATTTAATTTTGTGTTTCGTTAAGATCCATCGTACGTGGCATTGTTACACCTAGGGAGGATCCGTTATATCTGACAGTGAGATATAAGGCAACCCGTCAGGTTTCCAGCCTATATACTTTGAATCTTTTTCTTAAAATTATACAGTTTGATATTAACTTAAAATTTTAGTGGTTAAATGTTATAGGTTAGTGGTTAAGGGTTAGGGGTTAGGGGTTTGGGGTTTAGGGTTAAAGATTTAAGTGCTAAGGGTTGAGGGTTAGGGGTTTGGGGGTTAGGGTTAGGGTTTAAGGGTTTAAGGGTTAAGGGTTAAGACTTAGGGGTTTAGGGTTTAGGGGTTTAGGGTTAAGGGTTAAGGGTTTAGGGTTAAGGGTTTAGGTTTTAGAGTTTAGTGTTTAAGGATTTAGTGTTTAAGGGTTAGGGATTTAAGGTTTAAGGGTTTAGGGTTTATATGTTAGGGATTTAGGGTTTAAAGGTTTAAGGCTTCAATGGTGTAGGATTTCAGGGTTTAATAAATGTTACATTATTTCGATATTTAATTTGGTGTTTCGTTAAGATCCATCTTACGTGGCATTGTTACACCTAGGGAGGATCCGTTATATCTGACAGTGAGATATAAGGCAACCCGTCAGGTTTCCAGCCTATATACTTTGAATCTTTTTCTTAAAATTATACAGTTTGATATTAACTTAAAATCCCAATTAACAACAATTTAACATCCCAATTAACAACAATTATACACCTCAATTATAGCAATAAACATCTCAATTTCAGGAACTAAACAATACAATTTGCGATTTAAACCACTTCAATTTACAACATGTAAACACTTAAATTTGCAAGACTTTAACACTTCAATTCACAAAGATTTAAATACTTCAATTTGCAGACTTAAACAAAAATACCAAACCGATTTAGAGTATAATAGCCACCATTGTTGGCTCCCTAAAATGGAGACCATGGCATGCATTTCTCGGACACTATCTATTATGGACTTTCACCATCGGTGTTTATGAGATTTGATGTTTTTAAAAAATTAGAGTATAATAACCAGATTTGATGTTTTTAAAAAATTATTTCACTTTATAATTTAAGATCGAATCAGTTCTTAAAATATTAAGTTCGTAAAAAGCATATGTTTGACATTTTCAAGTAGGAATAGTATTGAATTTCATAAACAACCTTGAAGGAATTAGATATTCAGAATCCGAAACCATTTTTAACTTCAACCAGAACATTGGCACATGTTATGAATTGATTAACTTTAGCAACTACTGTAAAACGAAAATTTAAACCAATCAAAACGCTTAAACATCATATACGTACCTCTAAGAAATGTTTAGAGAACACAGAAATGTCAGAAATGGTGCTGCCAACTTCGTGAGATCAAATACCAGAATCAAACAGCCCCAAATATACTAGAAAAATAAAATAGGAAGGATGATTTAGTAAACAATATAATCATTTACTGTTGCAGATAAAATTCTAAACCAGTCAAGCATATTGAGTAAACTTCAAGGAAAATAAGTACACAGAAAAAAGCAAACATTATCTTAAAAGAACTGTAAATCCTTCTTAATCAAATATGGGATTTTTGCCATTTAGTGAAATTTTGTACTTTAGTATGAGAAAAGCAACTAAAATTTTTCAAATGATTCTGGTTTGTGTGCACATCTTACTTATCTCTTCAATATACAACATCAAGCTTACCATAAACCAACAAATCATTGAATCATGAGACCAATATTATTGGAACTCTGACCAATATTGAAAAGAAAAGACTCTAATTCACTAATGTTCTATGCAATCAAAACCTTGGATCTAACATGCTTATTTTCAATTTTGACATTGTAATCAATACAAGACTCTTTAATTCATCAATTCTAGAATTATGTGATACAAACTTAATGTTGAGTGTTGCATACATATTTTTCCAAAGATGATATATAAAATGAAGAGTCCGGTTGAAATTATTGGCAAGACTAATCCGAATCCTCTGGCGTAGTAAAACTATGAGAGGAAAAATTTTGAGATCATGGAATCATAACTGAAATTGTTAAATTTTCGGTAAATGTCATGAGTAAATAGATTATGAACTACACATGTTTAATCCATGAGCCACTCTATAACATTTAACTTATGCAACTAATGATTAAAGGTGGTTAATAGGACAAGTGTTGATGTTGGCTGCATGTAGCCAAGAAGAGAGAAAGTTGCGACTAATGTTCAAGTCATTGTTTCATTTTGTTACTTCAACTATTGGTTTTGTTTCTTAGTTGAAAATGAACTTAGTTGGTATTGTTTTGATGTAAATAGATTGATAAATCAGCTTACCTATGTGTGCAAGTCATGTTTTATAAGTTTTAAGCTTACTTAGTGGTTTTATTCAAGTTCTTCGAAAATCAAATATTCACAACGTAAGTCTCAACTATATAATTCAAAAAGGAATCATTTTATTCAAGTTCCAGATAAACCCAAGTAAATCAAAGCAAAAATACACAGCAGCAAAAAAGAAACGCATTAGCAGCAAACATGAATCGCAAAAAAGAAGTCGTAACCTAATAAAAACAAACCCATGTCCAAAACTTGTGTCTAATCCAAGGATACAGGGGTACAACTTCCAAGGATCCTCCAAATACATGGAGAAATCTAGAAAAATCTGATCATACTTAAGTCGGGTACATACTCATATTTGACATTCACACACAAGGCCGAGTAACTTAGGTAACCAAAGACGACTTACATAAAGGGCAAAAGAAATTCGAAAAAACTACGAGTGTTGTGCAGCAGAAAGAAGTTAGAAATGATGCGACAAGGTATTGAATACCGGTGACTTTGTTATTGTTTAAGCAAAGTGACTTTAAGTGAACAAGATTGCAAACAGATGCGGGAAGTTCTTCAATAAGATTATCGCAAATTTACACAAAGTCAATTAAACAAAACAAACGCAGAAGAAGAAGATCAATCAAAATACACAAGTGATTAAGACTTACCCAGTGATGTAGCATTATCGAAGGAGATGGGACACGGGAAGGTCAACGGAGATGCGGCAAAGGAGATGAGGCAATGATAGATGTTCGACCAAGTTTTTAAAATCAAAGAGGGATTTAGGGTTTTCAATTAGAGGTAAAAAACAACAAGGACTTAGGGTTTTTTGGGGTTGGATTGGGGATAAAACTGAACACGGACAAAAACGCGCCGTTTTGCTCAATAATAAATACATTTTGCGGCGTTTGCAACCTAGCGCCACTAATGTCTGAGTTTTAGCGGCGTTTATTCACTAGCGCCACTAAAATTTTTTTCAATTTTGACAAAACGACGTCGTCCAATGAGGGGTCTAGGGAATGGATAAAACAAAAACGACATCGTATAACTTTACATTTTGCGGCGCTTTAGAAAAACGCCGCTAATTCCCGATCTTTAGTGGCGTTTTCATAAATAACGCCGCTAATGCCACAACAAGCACATCTGAAACGACACCGGTTTTGGCTAAAGTGGTGCGTTTTTATGCGCTTTTTTAAAAAACGCCACTAATGTTTTAATTATTTCTTAAATTCCATAAAACCATTAACCTCTTAATCATTAATTAAACCCTAAATATATTTACATTGAAATTTTTATTTTGATTTAATCATACACATTATTTTAAATTATAAAATACATCAATTTATTTTTTATACTGAGTAAATATAAATTTTTATGTATGCAATAATAAAAAATGATGTTAATAATATCTATAATTATGTTTATATTTTACAAGATTTGGATCAAATTAAAGTTCATGTATGCTTTTAGGATTTAACAGGTTTTGATATGTATAAACCCTAAACTAACCCTAAACTATAAACTATAAACCCTAATTAACCCCTAAACCTTAGTTAACCCCTAAATCCTAAATCCTAAATCATACACCCTTAAACCCTAAACTATAAACTATAAACTATAAACCAATATATATGCATAGTATCCCTAAATCCTAAAACCCTAAACCCTTAACCCTTAAACCATAAAACAATAACCCCTAAAGATTAACCGGCCCCGAACCATATTCCCATAAACCTTAACCTATTCCCCTAAACCCCAACACTTAAACCGTAATCCATAAAGTACATGATCCAAAAACCCATGATCTATAAACCTTTAAATAAATAATAAAACATAAACCCTAAACGAGGAAACACTAAACCTTAAACTAAAAAACTCTAAACCCTAAACTTAATTTAGAAACGTCCCATAAACCCTAAACTATAAAACATAAACCATTAACCCAAAATAATAAACATTATATCATAAACCCTAAAACTATAAACTACATACATTAAACCTTAATTAAGTCCTAAATCATTAACCCTAAAATAAAATAATCTTTTTGCGGCGTTTCTATAAAAAAATGCCACTAAAGTTCAAAAAAATTAACCTTTAGCGGCGTTTTCCCAAAAGCGCCGCTAATGTTCAGACTTTTAGCGGCGTTTTACCAAAAGTGCCGCGAATGCTCAGACATTTAGCGGCGTTTTACAAATAAACGCCGTAATATGTCCTTTTTCGCGGCGTTTTACTAATAAACGCCGCTATTGATCTTTTTTTTGCGGCGTTTTCCTTAAAACTCCGCTAATGTATAATATTTGCGGCGTTTTTCTTTAAAACGCCACTAAAAACGCCGCTAAAGGTATGTTTTGGTGTAGTGTTTGTGGGCTAAACCTGAAAATGAAGTAAATTAATTGGTTTCTTCTTTGTTTTTCCCTTCAATATTCATCGTATATTTGTTTACTCCAAATGATTGTTTGAATGTTCCAAAAGCATTCATTAACTAAAACTTGTCACCAATTTAAAAGAAGGGAATGTCAAAAAAGTTCTTCTGAATTGTAAGAATGCTAATATGAACATAAAACTAGCTAGATTCCTTTTACCCACTCTAAATAAATATATGTGTGTTTGTGGGAAGTTTTTGTTATTGGTAGGTCCACTGCTCTTATAGTAAAATAGCAATTGACTTTACCAGTTTCCACCATTGCTGCACCTTGGACCCCATCTCTATGTTTATGACTGTTTGGAAAAGAAGAAACATTTTTACGTAAAAATATGCAAAGGCTGTCTTATATATACATAATTCTATATATTAATGTACTCTCTGATGTTTTAGAAAGGATTATACATAGGTAATGAACAGTATGGGTGCACAAGCAAGTAAGCAGAAAAGAGAAATGGAGTAGCTGCAAACCTTTTCTTTTAATCTCAAACATATTCAGAACAATAAGCTACAAAAGATTGTGAAACAATGGATCTTGAAATAGTTGATGATCATCAAGCCAAACTGAAGGAGCAGCTACGTCAAAGTTTGAAGAACATGAAGCATCCCCCAAATTGCTGATCAAAGTCTCTGTTACAGATGGAACCGCAGAAGGTGAAGGGAGCCACTTTGAGTTGCATGTATTCTCTCCTTGGCTCAACACAGCATGCTCTTGAGCTTGAGCTTGAGCCTGAGCCTGAGCCGTGTCGTCCTTGCTCGAAGACGATATTCGATAATCACAAGGGATTTGTAGGTCAGGTAAACGAGAGAAAGGGTTTGAATCATCGAGACCTTGAACCGAAGCCAGCTGGGGTGGTGAGCTTAAAAGTGAATTTGAGATATCCATGGTTTCCATATCCGTGAAAGTGGTGTGCATGTTGTTAGAGGGAGATGAAAGGGAAGGTGGGTTCTGAAGAAGATATTGCAAGCATTGCAACTTAGCCATTTGAGCAGCTTCCTCCCATGGTTGCTGTTGATCCATAAGCTCTTTCAGGTTGGCCAAAGCTATCAGATGAGGCAAGCTTGAGAAGATATCAATTCGAGGCCTATGAGTCATAGGATCAATTCCCATTTGGATAAGCTTTTTCCTCAAATGGGTATTCCAAAAGTTCTTTATTTCATTATCTGTTCGCCCAGGTAGGTGGCTTGCAATTGCTGACCATCTTGTCAAATATCAAACAAAAAACAAAGTCATAAATGATTGAAACAACACTCAAAAAAAAAAAAAAAAAAAAAAAAAAACTAAAAATTCAAAATAATTACTTGTTTCCGAGGATGGAATGGAGATTGAGAATTGTTTGCTCTTCTTCCTGGGAAAATTTCCCTCTCTTAATATCAGGCCTCAAGTAATTTGTCCATCTTAGCCTGCAACTTTTCCCACATCTATTAAGACCTGGGAAATTACAACAAAGAGAACATTAATGAGATAAATTAGAGGGTAGTGGAAGAGGTAGGCAGCTAGTTGATTCAATTCATAATTTCATATATATACCAGCAAGTTTTGGGAGAGCTCTCCAGCTACCATGGCCACTTTCTTTGATATATTTGACAAGTTTCTGATCTTCTTCAAGAGTCCAAGGACCTTTCTTAAGACCATTTTCATCACAACAAGGAGACCTTCCCATTTTTCAATATCTATGCAACTTCCTTTGCTTAAAACTTTGCAAGCTTCCTTGCCTCCCTTCAATCTCCATCATCAACTCAAAAGCTTACCATATTTATAGAGTTTGTGTTCCCTAATAAATCACGCGTACGTGCTAATTTCCTATTTGTGGGGGAAAACAACATTGTCTTTTATTTCTTTTAACTTCTTAAATCGTCAAATTCTCCTGTCCTTTGTTACATTTTAAATTTTAAAATTTCAATTATACAGTAAATATATTGTCAAATGCAAAATGCCATATCAATTCGTTATTCTTATATAATACTTGTAAAAAAAAAGTCATGTTATTTTAGTTAATGGAATTAACTGGAGATATTCATGACTCAGATTGAGCCTAAGTATGATATTAACATATTTTATACTTGTCCAAGTTCAACCCAACCCGAAATATGACCTAAAATTTTGCCCAATCCCACATATATTTGTAAATGGCTAACTCAAATTAATTTTAATCAGTGGCTCACCTATATTATTTTTAATTTTTTAAATATATATTTATATTAATTTAATTTAAAATTTAATAATTTTAGAAATTTTTATTTATTAAAATTGTATATATAATTATCTTAACATTCTTAAATGTTTACTCTACAATAGTATTATATACTAGTATAGATTTAACTTTTATGAGTTATAAATTACATAATATATAAAAATAACATAATATAAAATATTAAAACTTAAAAAACGGGTCGGATCGAACTCAAACCTTGAATGTTCAAGGTCAAGCCTGACCCATTATTTTAAACAGACCTAATTTTTTTGTTCAAGTTTATTTTTCAACTCTAATATTTTTACCTAAACCCTCTCAAATTTTGGGTGAGCCTTCGAACTTAGATGAGTAGTCTGCTCATGTACATGTTTAAAATTAACCACTATTATTTGAGTTAAGATTAAAATTTTTAAAATTGAATACATAATTTATGTATAGTAGAGAAAATATAACCTTAAAATCTCAACCAAACCCTTATCATTTGTCAACGAGTTTCCCTTTTTGTTGTTAATTTAATTGTAAAGGATGTTTGTTTCGATTTGACCTTTGGTGTTTTCAGATTTCTAAATGGAGCCCCATGTTCATAAAGTAACTCCATACATCAATGGCGACCCACAATCATAGTACAGAAAAAGGATGACAAGATATCGTAACTCATCCATCATTTCTTCATGTTTTATTAAAGTACTAAACCATCTCTTATAAATGTCAGATAAGCAGGTCAAGAAGAGTGGCTGGTTTCACAGTTATTGCATTAATACCCTTTACCTTTAAGACTTGTAATTTATTAGGTATGGGAACACAACTTTTAAATCAATAATTCTTCAGTTTGAATTGTTTACTAGGTTAGCAGAAAAACAATCCCAAATCTTAATAAATTGAATTGAAGGTCAAAGAAATAGTTGTTAAAGGCTACAATTTAAGATAGAATAAAAGAGTCTGTCAATTGACAAAGTATATACATACTGACATTTATTGTTAAACCTACCATTAGATAGAAATGACTACATCTATAATTTGTATTATATTATTAAATTAATATCAAAATAATATTTTTTTATTTATTTGAAGACTCGTATGATTAGATTTTTAATTAGTTTTCACTTAAGTAGTATTATAATTGTTGAAGGTCGGATCCTAATACGTTAGGTATTGTCATTGGTAAGGGTTCGCTTCTTGATTTTGTCGAGAGTCTGAATACTTAAAGAAGCGACAGATTCATTAAGCGAGAGTGCCCATTAAGTGCAAACACTTTCAAGAATTCAATCATGTCGTATCAGAAAAATGAATTGAAAATAAAAAATGTAATGCTATTTACGCCTTTAATCGTCTCATTAAGCAGGACATTCTGCTTTATCACTTAGTCTTTGTCGATTACTTTATAACTAACCCGAGGGACTTAGTTGGGCCTACCCATGGGCCAAATGGCCAATTCGGCTTGGCTTAGGTCGAGTTTGGACAATAAATTTTACCCTTGAATAGGCCGACCCAATTCAAATTTAAATTAAATAATTTTTAAAAAAATATTTTTATTAAATTTAACTATAAATTATATAAATAGTATTATATTTTATTTTTTAAAAATAGTAATAGGTTTTTTGAGCAAATTGGCTCGAGCCGAGTCAATCCTAAGCATGAATACTTTTTTTGGAATCAGGCATTGACTCAACGCGGCTCATGGACACCTCTAGACCAAGGGTGGCTAATATATGAGCAAGGCTACAACCTTATACCAAAGCACACCACATCCCAAAGACAGCAGAAGCCTATAAGGGCCCAAGCATTCAGCAGTACTAGCTATCGACCAAAGAGCAAGCCACTTTTGTAACACCCCAAAATTCAGCCTAGAAGTTTCGACCGAATTCAGGAGGTCACATTGGCCACCGAAGTGGCCCAACCAAAACGCTGATCAATATTCCAAAATTTCCTTTCGAAAATCATTTTCTCTAATAATTTACTGAAATCGAAAATAAGCTTTATTTATATGCTTTGCAAACGTTAAATTTAAATATTGCTTAAAATTTATTTGAAACCAATTTCACATCTTATGATATTTTGTAACCAAAATGGAATAGTGATTTCGAAAGCTGGAACTTCAAACAAGAAATTTGCAATGTAACAATAAAACCTTTTATCCTAATAGAAGAACAAAAACGATTACTTTAAATCTATACACAGAATCACAGTTAGTTCGAAAACGAATGTCCATGTGCAAAATCATACAGTGTCCCAAAACCAAAAGCCATAACTTTGCGAGTCCAAAATCCAAAACTTATACCACAGTTTATATAATCTTCCTAACATACCAATCGAAAAGAATTTACTGAGTTTCAAAGAAAACTTATTAAACCAAACCAAAAAATTAATGAAACTCCAAGACCCCCAGTTTGCTGAGTTCGTGACCTAAACACGTGGATTACCTAAAAAGGAGGAAATTAAGGGATTTAGCTACAAAAGCTCAGTGTGAATCATAAACGAACGTAATTAGACAATGTTTAAACAAACACACATTTTTCATACCAAATCCCTGAGAATCTAATGACAGCTAACACATCACATAAACAGATAATTCCTCAAATTTTATTAATAGTCTCATACTTGGTATTATCTTTTATACGTAATAGATACAAATTTCACAATTAAAGAGTCATAAATATAGCACTTACTCAAAACAGAACAAATGCAATTTATGCTCAAATGTACCAGTCCAATTTCAACCTATCCAACCGCTACACACTATCTTCAACCATCCGACACACACCAAATAAGGTAAGTTAAACCCTTCCATCCTCTACACACCAAGTTTTGGGTTATGGTGGACCCATCAAACCAATCACACCTTATAATGGTCATTTGCCACATAATTGTTATGTAGTCAAGCTGCTAACTTTATTACAGATTTACCACTGAATTTATAGTAATACAATTTAACTGCCAAATCAATCTTCCTTCACTTCATATCCCAAACCCAACCACAAGTGCAAATGAAAATAATAAAATACATACAGATATTCACACATTTGGTTTCCGTACTCGATAAAACTTTTTGCAACTAGATCAGTTGTGCAATAACATAATCAAACATGTTCATGTTCAATTATAATTCACCACATCATACTCTTAATCGACATTTATTAACAGAATCCATGGCATAAGCAGGTCTTAATTTACACATCCATTCAAACCCATAAATCAAAATTGTCATAACAAGGTTGCATTACAACTTATACAAATAACAAATTAATACATAAATTTGTTTATAACAACAATGTCCTACAAGAAAACACACTTCCTAGTCATTCAACACTCAATACTCGAGTCCCGATTACCCTTATAGAAGCTTACACGTGCAAAGGAATATTCCAAGATTAAAACTATTCATTTACCAAATAAGGAGCAAAAACTAACCACATGACCATGTGGGAGGGTCCAAACCGTGTGACAGGGGTACATGGCCGTGTGGCTGAGGGACACGCCCGTGTGTCTGAGAAACATGCCCGTGTTACAGAGATACACGGCCATGTGGCCAGACTGTGTAACTCTCTAAACTGTGTGACAAAATTACACAACTTTACAAGCAGGGACACGACTATGTGGTTGAATGACATGCATGTGTGACTGAGGCACACGGCCGTGTGATTGAAGGACACGTCCGTGTGCGATCGATAAAATCCCTAACAGAATTCACACAGCCATGTAGCCAACCCTTGTGACCCACTCTAGGCCGTGTGACAGGAAAAATTAATGTAACTTCTAAAGCGGCACACGGCCGTTTGGACCGCCCGTGTGTGGAACACTCCAGGGTGGCTCAAAAACCACTCCAATCCTTGCTCAAAAACCACTCCAATCCTTGCTACAAAACCCAAAAATTCAACACCAAATTGACCCCTAATTGCGAATTATTTAGAAACACACCTGAAAGACGATGCCCACGCACTAACGATCAAGCAATGCACCTCAATTAAATGATTTTGAAACTCAATTTTACAAATACACTTAACCTTAATGAATTTTGATTTAAATCACATACAAGAATCAAAGAACCCAATGTAACCCTCAAGAAATTAACACTTACACTTACTCGATTCGACACTTGATTGAACAGAAAACACTTTGAGGAGCAACATTTCACAATAATAATGTTGAAATCAAAAGAAAAATTGAAGGACAAAGGAGAAAGAAGAGACTAAAAAAATAATAAATCAAAATCTGAAATTTTTGGGGAATGAGTTTGTCGTGAAAGAAAAAAATGTTAGAGTAGTTAATTTTGGGATTTCTTATCCTTTTTCAAAATATTAAAATAAGATTAAATAATTAAAAATTACTTTTAACAAAAAACCATTCAGATTTTTTTAATAATAATAAAATGAAACCAAAGCCAAAAATAATTTAATTCTCACTTAGCACACACAAGGATTCAAACCCAAGATCTAAGGAAAACTAACACTTAACCACTAAACCACTAAGCTCATTGTTGTCTCTAAAACGCAGAAACTCACTTAAAGGTCCATCCGAACCACTGACCCTAACCAACAAACCTTAATTCTTCTAACCCCATTTTCAGAGTGTTACAACTTTGGATAACAAGTAGATATCAAAGACCAATTGCCTGGTTAGAAAGAATCCCCAAGCAACCAATGTCATAGGCTAGCAAACTCGAATGCCGACATGGCTAGTAACAGCTAAGTTGAATGAACCCGACAACACAAAGACTAGTTATAAATACCTCAGGTACGACTCTCTTTCTCTCTCTACACTTTTATTTCTTTAAGTGCTTAAGTTCATCTTTCCTTCTTCATTTGTTAACACTCTTTACATACTAGAACATCTAAGAGTATCTTTGAGCACATGCTCTGGCACATTGTAGCTCACCTTCACCCTATAAGAACCTAGACTCTCCAAATGTAACATCCCGCCTAGCAAAGTCCCAATGATCGAACGATGTTATTGGAAGCGATGCACAAAGAGTAAGAATTAAATGAGTAAGACATAAGGATTTGGCTAAGCATAAGAAATTTCTCAAAAACGCTTGTATGCCCTAACTTAGCGAATTTTGAAAGAAAAGGTCCATAGGAAGAGTATGTGGCAAACCGAAAATATTATGCCTGCAAGGCCCTCTGTAATAGGAATAGTTAGGGGAAAGTCATAAAAGGGCATGGTAAGATAAAGCAAGGAATAATTGTATGAAAGTACAAATATATGAATTTTGCGTATAGTCATAACAGGATATGATTGGAAAAGTAATACTCGCCCAGATACACTTTTTGGCATGTAGCATGGCCGGACTCCTATATGAAATAAGGGAATAACGATTTCCATGTCAGATTATTAAGAGTAGTGCAATAAGACTTATGGTTATGTAAAATGAACATTAGGATGTGAGTTCACGCTAGTGGCATAGTAACCCAAATAGCCATTACAGTCTTGTGACAGCTAAGTTGTGAGGAAAGTTAGATAAGAATTAACCAAACATAAATGGGAAAGGTTAAGGCTAAAGGAGTAATAGAGTAAGTTCTTAGAGGTGGCAAATTTTAATAAGGCCACTCAATCTTAGATGTTTACCAAGTTCCTATTGTAACATCTTAAACCGACCTAGACGTTATGGCCAAATTTGGAAAGCTACATTGGCCGCCCAAATGGCCCAAAAAATATTTCGTAGTTTTCAAACATAATTTTAAATCATTTGCATAAATCGTTCAAAACTAGTGGAATCGAGAATTTTAAAAATCAATGATTTCGGTATTCTATGTATTTGAAAAAGTTTAATCAATGATTTCGGTATTTTACGTATTTGTAAAAGTTTGATCGCTATTCAAAACTTTCATAATTTCAATCATATTTCAAAATCGTTTGTTTATTTAATCAAAACTAAAGAACTTAACTATTTGTCACTATTCAAAAAAAATGTTAAACTCATAAAACATAATGTCTTTTGAAATCTCATTTGCAAACATTATAAATTTTGAAACTAACACTATGTTTGGTTGGGGGGAATAGGAATGCATTCCCCCCCAATTAGGTGGGCCCACCACCAAACCTTAGTTTGGTTGGCTGTAATGGCATTACAGCCTGATTCCATTCAGGCCCTATTACACCCATTGGCTGTATAACCATTCCCTGCCTTCAGCACTGATTAGGTATTCCATCTGCCGTTTTCTATTTTCTTTTTTCCTATTTTCCATTTTCTGCCCTCAACTTCATCTTCTCTTACTTTTCCCTTTTTTTCCTTTGATTGCAGAGGTAATTTTTTTTCTTCTTTATGATTTTTCCTTCTAACATTTGGCTACTTAGAAACTGAAGCAAAGGCTTTTCTGCCCTCAGCTTCATCGTCTCCTACGTTTCTTTTCTTCATTTTATCAGGAACGAAAATTGTTTTTTTAACTCTTTGAAAATTGGCTACTTAGAAACAGCGTTGCCTTCATCCTCTCTCACAAATGGCTCGTGGAAGCTGGGGTTTTCAGGTTTAAATCATCCATTCTCTTTATCCACTGTGGAGAGAAGAAACAATGAGTTTCTGAGCCTGTAAGAGGTGGAGAAGGGTCTAAGTGACGTGAGAGCAGACGAAGTGGCGGTGGTTCCAGTTGGCAACCAATGCGATTGGGTAGATTTCATGGTGATTTCCACCAGTAGGTCCCCATGGCACATCGAGAACATCGCCCAAGCCCTAATTTACAAGGTGCGATTTCATGGGTTTTCTTTTTCTATTTTGTTCCCTAGTTTCTGACTGCGATTATTTGTTTATTTTGCTGGAATAGGTTAAGCAGAAGCAAAAATGAGCTAAGAGGATGGTATTACCCAGCATGCAAGGGCAAGAGATGGGAAAATGGATTGTTAACGAATCTGGTTCGTGCTACTTTCCCTCTTTCCTTTAGCTTCAACTTTGTTGTTTCTTATTAGCAATTTCTTCGCATGCTTATATTTAGAAACGTAATGCATAAGGTTGTGAAGATACCATTATCGGTAATGATTTTTATGAAAAATCAAAATGTTTCTATTTTCTTCTGCATTTTTACAATTTTTGTGAAGATACCTTTTTAATTATTTACAGTATGATCTTGAGGATCATTACTTTTTGTTGATTGAAAGTCCACTTACTCTACTCCTAAGAATTGAGAATATATGGGTGAAATCATGTTTGAGACGTTTAATGTTCCAGGGCTTTATATTATTGAGAATCATGTCCTTGCTTTAGCTATTGGGTACACTACATCTAGGTTTATGACTGGTTTCTGTATTGTTCTATTTTCTAGTATTACATATCTTCATGTTTATTGTTTACTAGTATGTTGGATGAATTAATTAGGGTCCTTGATTGTACATGATTTTTAGTATCTTTTATATTTATAAACTACAATTTTTAATGTTATATTTTGAGTCTGAATATTGGTTCTAGGATGGTTACGTGTTCATCAGACTACTAGCAATTGATTTAAATCCATTTAGTGATTGAGAAAGAATTGTTATATAGATTATATCACTGTTCCTTAAGAAAGGTTGAACTTTTTGCTTAATCTATTGCATTAAATTCTCCATTAAAAATAAAATTGTATGCTTAAAATGATAATTATTATGTTTTCTAAGAAACTGTGAAAAATTGAGAAAAATTCACGACCACGATAGTATCTGATACATTTGCAATCGCAGTAAACATGTAGTGATTGCAATAGTTATTAATCTCTGGTGCCTGCCTTATACTGTTTCAATACATCTAAATTTGTTTATTTGTTTTTTGTCTTTAAATTTTAGAGAGAAATATGATGGAGGCATATAGTTGTTGCTAATCTTGTGGGTATAAGCTGTGGGTTATGTTGAATACTTCATGCTTGTAGTGTGTACAGAATCACTCTAGCTTCTATTTAGCTTTAGACCATTTTGGGTGCTGTCTTTCTTACTAACCATCATCATCCTTATATATTGATCATTTTCATTTCGCTTGACCTACAACTTTTTGTAGTATAGGGGTGGTAGCGAATGTTGGAGTTGGAGCTACGCATATCTTACCTGTTGCAGATGGTTATGCTATTGGGAGCAACATTAAGTCAATACCAATAATAGGAAAAGATGTTACTCTCCTTATATAGTAATAGATACGGGTATTTTTTGTTTTTTTCCCCCATGACTTGTGATCTAAAACCATTGATTGTTATTTATTCAATTTCAAGTTCTTGAGGTTATTATCATGTCTTGATGAGAAAAAAATACACTTCTTGGCATTACTCAGCCTTTTTCATAGTTGGATTTATTGGTGTTCTCAAGTTTTGCACCTAGGCACGCCTATGCCTTGCACCTTAGTGCTATGAAACAAAAGCACCTCGACCCTTTCAGACGAGGCCTATTTGATTAGGCACACTTCTGGTGCTCTTAACTGCATTATTTTTCGTAACATCCTGAAGAGGACCTATGCATTTTCAGGTTAATTGTACGAAGTGACATGTTTTATGTGTTAAGAATAAATTTTGAACATTTTTGGAAACCTGAAAAATGTATGGAAATGCTAAGTTAAAAAGAAGAAAGTGAACATTTATGGAAACTAAGAAAATGATTTAGAAATGATTCAAAAGAGAAAAGTGAACATTTCTGAAAACTTGGAAATGTAAGGAAATGTCAAGTTTAAAGAGCCAAACGAAAATTTTTGGAAACTTAGAAATGACTTGGAAATGTCGAGTTTTAAAGTTTAAAAGAGGAAATTAAGGCAAGGTGGCCTTAAGAGAAAAAGTATGTGAAATTTGACACACAAACAGGCTTGGAAAAGTGGCCTGAAGATGCCACTTAGGGCCTCTGGAAATGGCGCCACATACAAGTTTATTGGGCCAAGGTTCGAGCTGCAGGGGAAGCAAAATAAAAGTTTTATTTTGCAGCAGAGACTAGCAGTAAGGGACTTTGAGTTTAATAATTTCGGCTAAGTAAGGATAGTTGCTGAATTATCTTTTATTTTAGGTGATAATTAAAGAGATAAAGCTATCAAAATAGAAGAGTGATGGTTAAGTAAGGGATTCTAAGTTAGTAATTTCGGCTATAAAAGGAGAAGAGAGGCCATTCTGCATTATTTTCTGTTCTTTGAAAGCCTCTACTGAATTCTCTTCACCAAATCTTCTTCTTCTTTTATTTTTGCCAAGCCGAAATACCTTGTGTTCTAGCCGAATCCTCCATCTTTATTCTTCCTTCTCTTTTCTTTCTAATCCCTCCAAAAGTCGAAAGTTGTGAGATCATCATCTAGCCATAGCCGAATCTCTGAAGGTTGAAGTGAAGGTGCAATCGATTTCTTCAAGTAAGGATAAGATCTCATTCGGTTTCATCCTTTTTCTTTTAAGATTTGCCGAAATCTAGGTCTAACCCCATTAATATTGTAGTTGCCGAAATATGGAAGGATCTTTCGGGATTATCAGAGTAGTCGACTAAAAGGAGGATTTTTCGGGATTTAAAGCTTCAAGGTAAGACATGTGAATATTCAGCCAAAGGCCATTTATTATGTTTAAGGATGAAATCGAATCTAACATGAGTCTATAGGTATTTTGACAACTCCCTAAGCAAGTGAATCTTTTCGGGATTTTAGAATCCACAAGGTAAGCATATAAGGTATTCGGCCAAGGCCTATTTTTGGTATTTAAAACTGTTTCTTATTTATTCAAAAGCCGGAAAACTAACCTATGAAGAGATCTAGTGTTTGGCCGAATACAAGAAGGAACTCAGCAAGGTTTCAGGATTTGATTTTTAATCCAATCGGCAACAAGATAAGTTTTGGATTCGGGATTTAGTCTTATGGCCAAATAGGCTTTTACTAAATAGTAAGTGATTAATCAAATGTAGGAACTTGAGATCTAAGGCAGTAGATCAGATTTCGGGATTTCAGTGAAGTTGTTAAGTGAATCAGGTGTGTACCCCACACTATATCATAATATGTTTTATGACTACGTTTAATTAATATATGTGATATTAAGAATATGAAAGTGGCTAAAGTACCATGTTATGGTACAAAGTACTCAGGTACGTTTCCTACTCCTACTAGGATTATGAAATATGTTATATGTAACATGTGAATAAAGATAAGAATGTGAAATTTGGCATGTTAATGCATAATATGTATGATAAGGGGCATATGGGTTATTGAAAAGGGGAAGTGAATGTGGTGACCTAAGACCACGAAATCTGAATGCGGTGACCTAAGACCGCGATATCTGAATGTGGTGACCTAAGACCACGATATCTGAATGTGGTGACCTAAGACCACGAGATCTGAATGTGGTGACCTAAGACCACGAAACTATAAGGGCGATGAGTACGTCGACTGCAGCGACTACCTTCGATGGTGTGTAGCAGATGGAGGGTTGACTTAATAGTCCCCACGGTATGCAGGTTGGTACGGGGAAGTGTAGCGGATGGCTAATTAGGTTTGGGTTCGAGTTGCATCATATTGTGTAAATGCTATATGTACATGTATGCTTTGAAATGCCTGAATTTGTTAAGACTTGTGTTGTGTACACATTGAGTCTGTTGCCTCACCCCGTTGTGGGACTATTTTCAGGTGACGATCAGTGATGGACCGGGTTCGACAGAAGCTTAGGGATGGCCATGCAGAGCAAGAAATTTACGACTTGGACTTTTATTTTATTTTAAGTATTTTAAAGTTGATTTTGGTTTTAATTTTGGGAAATTATTTGATGTAATAAGGTCGTAGTAGCGTTTACTTTACTTTTATTTATTGAGCCTACAATCTTTATATTTATTAAAAGATTAAGTAAAATTAATTTAATACAAAGCCCAAACGTTTTGTCACCTAAATCAAAAGGATTTTTAATAACGAAATAAACTTGTTTTCAACTCAAGCCCAACCCAAAACAAACTTTCCTTCAAAACGCTCAAGTTTTTCCGAAGTACAAAAGAATTTGAAACGGTTTTCACCGAGGAACATACCAGATTCGGTCAAGGCTCGTGGGCCGGGTTTGGGGTGTTTCATTTTTTGTAAGGCGATAGGCATAAAAATGCTTGTCTGATTGAATTTGGAGTTTTCTACCTTTGTTTACTAGTAAGGAAATGGATGATATCAAACTCGCTACTTCTTAATATTTGAGTATTCAACATATGTGAGTGCAGAAGGCATATTCCACGATGAATGTTAAATTTGAATTTTTTTTTTTTTTTTTTTTTTTGTAATGAAACAACATTTTATGCCACAAACTTGGCCTCATATTCTAGCAATTACAGTGCAAGTGATTGTGATTTGAAGGTTTAAATATCATAACAAACCATGCAAATGCATTACTCTAACCATGGGTTTATTGTGTGTTAACTATAATGAATAACTTCAGAAGTAATGGATTCAAATAATATTGTATTATTTTAAAATGAAGTACATAAAATATTTTAAATAATTTAATATAATTTAATATAAAAAATAAAAATCTTTTAATATAATTTAATATAAAATAATTATATTAAGAATGTTATTAAATTATATATTAAATATTATTAAATTATTTTTAGTAATAATTATATTAAAATATAATTAAATTTTTATTTTTATTTTTTATTAAATTATATTTAATAATAATCCTATTAAAATTTAATGACAATAATCATCTACTTAACAAAATTCTGCTAAGGGTATTCTGGTCATTTTAGTTTTCTTCCTTATGCTGTTACAACATCACTCTATTCAACCAAACACAAGAATTCTATTACAGCTCTATTCCATTCCATTCAACCAAGCAGTTGAGTTACTTATTACAGCTCTATTCCATTACACCTCTATTCAAGTACAGCTCTATTCCATTACAGCGAACCAAACATGGTGTAAGTCTAATTTTATTAAGAACTCATTTCTCAAATTTGCAGCGGGAACAAACCATTTTGTTAAAACCATATTTTGCTAAAAATCAATATTTCATGTAAATTCGATAAAACATCAATAGGCAATTTAAAACCTCAAAAACTAAGTCATATCTTTGTCTAAAACTCATTTTCATTGTCGAATCGAAAAAGAGTGATTTTGTCAAGTTTTAATAAAAACCAATTTTCATGCATAATCTTAATCAAATATTAATTTATGCAGTTTTTAAAACTTCATGTCATGCAAGCAATTCATGAAAATTAGAATGAAAAATCCCCAAAGTAAAGTCCTATGCCACAGTCCATACTCAAACTTATTACAATCCCAAAATAAAAAAAATATTAAAATAAACTTTAATTACTTTAATTTAAAAAAAATTCTGAGAAACTCTTCCAAATACCATCATCGAATCCTAGCCTCGGGGTTATATGTAAAATCAGAAAACTAAAGGGCGGTGAGCTATAAAGCTCAGTGTGAATCTTAACTCAAGTAATAAGCAAGAACCCATTATACAAATCAAAATAACAATAAGTTAAATAAAAATGTGCACATACTTATCATACAACATAATCAATTTTATGCACATGATCATGGCAATGCAATCTTTGTAAAACAATTATGCAAATTTTCATAAAACATCCTACCCATCAACGCTACACTTCAATATTGAGTTCCCCAAAACTCATCCATCCAAACACCCTAATTTGTGGGCAAGCCACCAGTAATACAGATAAACTGCCAGTAATGCAGACAAGATACCAGTAATGTGGACAAGTCACCAGTAATGCAAATAAACTGCCACTACTTCCTCCTTACACTTTCCCAACCTCATGCACGTGATAGAGCAACAATAAACACATTTTCACTTTGTTACAGAATAACACTTTAGGCATGTAAATCATGCTCATCGAATCATTTAACACTTAGTATCACATAGGCATGTTTTGACATGCAAACCACATATTATCGCGATGTATTTAAACATAACATTTTAACAATCATGAATAATCATTTATACCATAATATCACATAACATGAGAATAAGAACAACATGTTTTTCAACTCCGCAATAAACATAACCACACAATATACTTTAAAAAAATAGTTGGTTTGGAATCACTTGTATTATTCGTTTTGATGGATTTAGTCTCCCAATTTAAAATACTTAAAGTATTCACATAAGACAAAAATCAAGTAGTAATATTTTATTTTGGCATTTTTAATGATATATATAACTTGTATTAAGTTAGACCCACACCTGATCTAAGCAACTCCAATGCGAAAAACTCCTTCTAACACCCACTTCCATATTTACTTAGATCAATCTCATATCTAAACACAACGAATAATCCATCATTAAATCGTTACTTAAGTTTTCATTTTAAATAAAAACGGTTTAATATTGATTTCTAATACCACACTTACACTTATACGACTCGAATCAGAGAAGTGATTCACTTTCTAAAAGTCAAAGGTGTTCCGAGTTTTTAACAATCAATCATTCAACACACAAATAATATATGAGATGTTAATATAAAAGAAATCGATATCAAACAATACTATTACACTCATCCATTGATAAAAATAAGAAAGGAGTGATGATCTGTACCAATATCATCCAATACTTACGTTAATACGATTTGACTAGAAGGATTGATAGTTCACCAGATTCTTTATTCAAATAAGTAAAGACCATGGAGAAATCAACATCAAAAAATAAGAATGAGTATAAGATTTTAGCAATGATTTAAGAAAATACAAGAAAAAGAATAGAAATTCAATTTTCACTAGAGATTTGAAGAGAAAATGGATAACAAAAAAAAAATGACTAACAATGGTGGTGTGGTGCAATAGTGCAGCAGCGGTAGTGGACCGATGGTGGTGCGGCAGTTGAAGAATAGAGTGAAAGGAGAAGGGTAGGTGTAACATCCCAAACCCGGTCTAAACGTTACGACCAGATCTGGTGTGTCACAGGGAAAAAGGTTGTAAGAAGACTTTGAAATCTTGATGAAAAACTCGTAAGTTTGAAGTTTTTTTTTCTTTTTTCCCTTGTTTCAGGTGAAGTTTTGAAAATCAAGGTTTGTAACATAAGAAAAAGAAAGTTTCGAGTTTGATTTATCGATATATTGTTATCTTTGTTAGCATTTGGGAAAAACGGTTGTTTTATGTTACTTCTGTTTTGAAAACTCCATTTTAACAATCATGTTTTAAAACGTGTAATAACGTCATGTCATAACTAAATACAAAATGTAAAACCAAATAGTAATTTAAGAGGCCTTATTACAACAACTAAAATCCCCCAAATTAAAACATTTTAAAAAGAAACTGAGTTTTACTGAAATAACAAGCTATGGCCTCCTCGAGTCTCTCCGGCTCCCAAGTCCACGTCTTACTGATCACCTGTAAGGGTAAGCAGAGGGGGTGAGTCACCAAGACTCAGTGTGTAAATCCCCCTTAAGTCGCATAACTGGCTCCAAGCCACAGCCACATATTGGGCCCTAGCCCACTCAAAGATAGCATGTACAAGTATGGATGCAATGTACCCGACCCAATCCTAGATTTCCATCCTTTACACACCACCCGTACCAGCCGATCACTCCGTGGGGATTTCTACAATCAACCCTCCATCCGCTACACTCCATATGTGGCACCTAGCCACTAGTGATAGAGTCACAAAATATCATATGTGGGGCCAACCCACTTGTGGTACCAAACCACTAGTGACAATCCCGAATAATCATATATGTGGGGCCAACCCACTGTGGTACCAAACCACTAGGATGAGTCACGAAATCATCATAATGTGGTACCAAACCACTGGTGGTTCCAAACCACTGAGACTTAGTCACGAATCAAGAATGTGGGGCCAACCCACGTGTGGTACCAAACCACTAGTGACAGTCTTACACTTCCCCTTAAATATCATATTCAACCCATGTATACAAGTGTCAAATGAATACAGCAAGCTATCAAGTGCATAATATCATTATGGCATACAATCATTATCGCATACATAAACAACAGGGTATTTATCTGGTATTTCGGTCATGCCTATTGTGGCATAACCTCGATTCCTTTGACCATTTCGGCTTTTCAGCCCAGATATTTAATAACACATAATAATATTAAAGTGTGAATTTTACACACCTGGTTACCCGCAACACTATGCTATCTATGCCAACACTATCGCTTTTGGAGACTACTACTATCTGCATCCTATTTTGCTCAGAAGTCAGCCCACAACCCGATGGCCAATCTTGAACAGTAGATACCGCGCGCTTCTTGAACTTAGGGGCTGGGACTATGAGTCCAACCTCTCCTTTCGCTTGGCTGACATTCGAGTCCATGGAAAAACCTTGGTCACTAAACCGGATTAAAGCAGTGAAATCGAACAAGAGAGAACAACACTCAGGGCTAAGGGTCCTTACCTAGATCAATAAATCCCGAAGATCAAGAAGGTCTGAATCCTGCACCGCTCGAGTACTCAAGTTGATTAGAACCGATTATCCCTTTAAACACTCCAAACGTAGACCAAAAGTCGGAAGAACGCGAAGATCAAGCCCCTTACAATTGGCCAAGAGTTAGAGAATATGATTACTGCCTTGGCACTCTACCATGAGAAAAGATGATTGTACCAAAAAGGAAACACTTACCCCAAACACTAGAGGAACCGATTGGGAAAGGGAGAAAATAGGTACCAACAATCCACTTAAACAAGAGCCAAAGAAGAGAATAGAAAGTCAGAGGGTTTCGACTAACCAATCAAAATAAAAACTGCCTAAACAAAAATAAGTTTCGGCTTCCCTTAAAAAGAAATCAAGGGAAGAAATGAATGCAAAGATAACTAGGGAAATCGGCTATACCCAAAACAACTTACCAAATGCTGAAGTTGTTCTATTCTAGAAAAGAAAGAGATGGAGAAGGAAGGTGTTATCAACCAAGAGAGATTCAGTCAAGGTGTTCGAAAGAAAAAAGAAAAGAATGGCAAAGTTTCGATAAAAAGGTGTGGCTTCAGAGGGTTTCAGCTTTGATGATTAATGGCAAAGAAAATGAATGATGAGTGAAGGGCAATGTAGGTTTCGGCCAAGCACAAAAGAAAAAAAAAGAGAGAAGAGGATTAGAGGGTGTTTTGGTTTTGGTGTTTGAGAGAAAAAGAGAAAATGTACCAAATGGTATGAGGGTGTTTCGGTTTTGACCAAAAGAAATGAACTATAGAAAGCTTTTGGTTCCTTCTAGCTTGCCAAAAATGCTCAACACTCCCCTCTTAAGCTATCATTAAACATTCGGCCACCCCCTTAACACCACTAAACTGAACCTACACACTCACATACCCCACATTCGGCCAAACTCTCTCTCCCTCTCTTCCAATCCCCTGATTCTCTCCACTGATCACTCTTCACTCCTCATTCAAACCTATTGATTGATTCCTCCTCCTTGAATTGCTCTCTTCCCTTCATTCAAATGTGTTGACCAATTCAACACTCATCCACCAGAGTCCAAGCTGAGAGCTACTCTCCCCCACCTTGGCGTAAAAAAGAAATCCCCAAGAAGGAATCCACGCAACTCGAATCTGCTCCCTGCCCTGAGGCGTCACCTTCTTGAGCTTTAAGTGGCGCCTCCTTGCCACTTTACTAAAGCACTTCTTGTGTCTAACCATACAACCAGTCACCCTTAAGTCCTATCCCATTCAGCTCTCCCTTAAGGTGCCCAAAAAGCAAAATTTTTACTAAGGCTCTGGCTTACCCCTAAGTCATTCCTGGACCCTAAAGTACCCTAAACTAACGTGTTAGACATAGCACACACACACACAAGCACATTAAATGCAAAGCCCCTAATTTAGGATGTTACAGTTCTACCCCCTTAAAATAATTTCGACCTCGAAATTACCTGGTCAAAAGAGATGAGGGTATTGCTGTAGCATTGATTCCTCGGGTTCCCACATAGCTTCCTTAGAACTGTGGTTACGCCATAAAACCTTAACCAACAGAACCGTCTTTCTACGCAACACTTTGACATCGCGATCCAAAATCTGAACTGGTTCCTCCTCAAAGGATAGATCAGGTCTCACTTCGATCTCCTCCGCTGACACCACGTGAGATGGATCCGAACGATAACGTCTCAGAATTGACACATGAAACACATCGTTAATCTGACTTAACTCTGCAGACAACTCGAGTTGATAGGCTACTAGTCCCACACGCTTCACTATTCAATAAGGCCCGATAAACCTAGGGCTTAGCTTACTCTTCCATCCAAACCTAAGCACTTTCTTCCACGGTGACACCTTTAAGAAAACCTGATCACCCACCTCAAACTCTATGTCCTTACGCTTTAGATCCGCATAGGACTTCTGTCTGTCCGAAGCTTTCTTCAACCGAGCCCTAATTAGCTTAACCTTGTCTTTCGTTTCAGAGACCAACTCCGGACCCAACATCTGACGTTCATCTAACTCTGTCCAACAAGTAGGAGTGCGACATCTCTGACCATACAATGCCTCATACAGTGCCATCTGGATACTCGATTGGTAGCTATTATTGTACGTGAATTCCGCCAACGGTAAGAACTCTTCCCAACTACCCCTAAAGTCCATGACACAGCCTCTCAGCAGATCCTTTAAGATTTGGATTACCCTCTCTGACTGTCCGTCTGATTGCGGATGAAATGCTGTACTGAAATCAAACTTTGTACCCAACGCTTGATGCAACGCCTTCCAAAATCTTAACGTAAATCTAGGGTCTCTGTCCGTGATGATAGACACTTGCACCCCACGCAACCTTACAATCTCTCTATATATAATTTAGCCAACTTCTGAAGAGAGTAGTCTACTTGCACCGGTATGAAATGAGCAGACTTCGTCCAACGATCAACCACTACCCAAATCGAATCCTTTTTAGTAGGTGTAAGGGGAAGCCCACTAACGAAATCCATTGTGATCCTTTCCCACTTCCACTTAGAATCTTCACCGGCTGCAACAATCCCAAAGGCAACTGATGTTCTGCTTTCACCTGCTGACACGTCAAACACTTACTCATATATTTGGTTATTTCTCTCTTCAGACCCGGCCACTAGAACTGTTCCCGCAAATCCTGATACATCTTACTTCCTCCAGGATGCATAGCGTATGGGCTGCTATGCGCTTACTGTAAAATCTTATGCCTCAACTTTATATCCCTTGGCATGCAAATCCTTCCTCAAAAACATAGATATCCCTCACTACTCATATTATAATCCTCTACCTCACCATTCTGCACCTGAAGTAGTCTAGCACCTAAGACATCATCGAACAACTATTTTTCTTTAATCTGATTTATCCATGTTGGTTTCACCTGAAGCTCAGCTAACAAACTCCCATCATCATACAAGCTAAGATGTGCAAACATCTCCCTCAGATCCGAGATTACCCTACGACTCAATGCATCTGCCACCAAGTTAGCTTTACCTGGATGGTATTCGATCGAACAATCATAATCTTTCAACAACTCGACCCATCACCTCTGTCTTAAATTTAATTTCTTCTAGGTAAGGATATACTTTAAGTTCTTATGATCTGTATAAATGATGGACTTCTCCCCATACAGATAATGTCTCCAGATTTTTAGAGCAAAAACCACCGCAACCAACTCCAAGTCATGCGTGGGATAATTCAACTCATGTGGTCTTAACTATCGAGACACATATGCAACAAGCTTTCCATCTTTCATCAACACACATCCCAGACCCGTGTGTGACGCATCACAGTAAATCACGAACTCCTTCCCAGCCTCTGGCTGAATCAACACGGGAGCTTACGTTAGAATCCTCTTTAGCTTCTCAAAACTTTCCTGCTGCTTGTCAGACCAAACAAACGGAACCCCTTTCAGCAACAACTTGGTTAACGGAGCCGTGATCAAGGAGAACCCCTCAATGAATCTTCTATTGTACCCAACTAGACCAAGAAAACTTCTGATTTCTTCCACAAAAATAGGTGGCTTCTAATCCAGCACAGTTTCGACCTTCCGGGGATCAACCCTAATCCCCTCAGCAGACACAGCATGACCCAAAAAGGTAACTTCTTTTAGCCAAAACTCACACTTACTGAATTTGGCGAACAGTTACTTCTCCCTCAGAGTTTGTAAGACCACACGAAGATGTGGATCATGCTCCTCCTCCGACCTGGAATAGACCAAGATATCGTCTATGAATACTACAACGAATCGATCTAGATAGGGTTGGAAAACCCGGTTCATCATGTCCATAAACGCTGCTGGTGCATTGGTCAAACCAAAAGGCATCACCAAAAATTCATAGTGGCCATAGCGAGTTTGAAATGCCGTCTTATGAGTGTGCGCCTCCTTGACCTTAAGCTGATGGTAACCTGGCCGTAGATCTATCTTCGAAAAGATTGAAGCCCCATTTAGTTGATCGAATAAGTCGTCAATCCTCGACAGCAGATACCTATTCTTGATGGTCAACTTGTTCAGCTGATGGTAGTCAATGCACATACGCATTGATCCGTCCTTCTTCTTGACAAATAACACCAGCGCTCCCTAAGGTGATACACTCGATCGAATAAAACCCCGATCTAACAGTTCCTGAATTTGAGCCTTTAATTCCACCAATTCCTTGGGCGCCATCCTGTACGGAGCAATCGATACAGGCGTTGTCCCTGGATAAAGGTCAATACCGAATTCCACCTCGCGATCCAGAGGCAAACAAAGAAGCTCTTCTGGAAATACATCAAAAAACTCATTCACTGTTGTAACATTCTCCACGACCAAATCCTTACCCTCCAAAGCACAAACCAGAGCTATGAACGCCTCACAACCCTTCTTCACCATTCGCTCAGCCTTTATAGCAGATATCACATTAGATAAATAGTTTCTCCTCTCATCTATTACCACCACTTCTTCATCCTCGAGAGTTCTCAATACCATGCGCCTGGCAGCACAGTCCAGATTCTCTCGATACCTCCATAGCCAGTCCATGCCTAAGATCAGGTCAAACTCTTCGAACTGTAGTTCCATCAGATCAGCCGACAAAACCATCCCTTAAACTTCTAGAGGTACATCCCTATAAAGTCTGCTCACCACTACTGATTATCCTGGTAGGCTAACTACTGTCATCTCCCTAGAGGCAATCTCAGAGTCTATTCTTAAAGTTCCAGATATCCCACTAGCAACATATGAATGTGTTGATCCTATATCAATCAATGCAGTATAAGCTAACCCATAAATGAGAAACGTACCGATTACGACGTTAGGTGCATCACCCTCTTCTCGACGTATGGCTGCATAGACCAGCCCAGGTTTCCTTGCATCACAGCCCCCAGCACCGCTGCCTGATGCTCTACATCCACGACCAAAACCATTACCTCCTCTGACCGGACCTTGGCCTCTCTGTAGTTGCTGGCTACCTCTCCCTGACTGAACATAACCCTGACCTGTTGATTGCGCTCTGCCCCTCTCTTGTGGACAGTCCCTTATACGATGCTCTGTATACCCACTCTTAAAAGAGCCTCTATTACCAAACCAACACTCACGAAAATAAAATTTATCACATCGAGCACACCTTGAAGGCCGACTATCAATAGCAGGTCTCACAACACGATTCGGCCCCTCAACCCTAGGCCTCTTCTGAAACCGCCCAATTGATCCTGACAAACCAAAATTCCTCTTGTTCCTATTCCTCTCCAGATTCTGCTTTTCGGGCCGCTTCACCTCATCGGTTATCTTAGCCTTTTCCACAAGAACAGCAAATTCCCTTTCTCGCTGTGGGGCAATCAGCACACGCAGATCATCTCTCAACCCATCTTTGAACCGAACACAACGTTCGTGATCTGTGGCCACAACACCCCGGGTATAACGACTTAAACGTAGGAATTTTGCCTCATGCTCGGACACTGACTTACTCCTCTGAACCAGATTTAGAAATGCCTTACGTTGTGCATCCGCATAACTTGATCCGATGTACTTCCCCTGGAATAATGTCTTACAGAAATCCCAGGTGATACGCTCAGCCACCGAACCATCCCTAACTGTAAGCCACCACTGATACGCCTCGTCTTGCAGAAGAGACACCACCCCTTTCAACTTCTCCTCCTCCGTGAAGTCTAGATCATCCATTATACGTTCACTTGCTTCTAACCAATACTCAGCTGTATTAGGGGCTACGTCAGAAACACCCCTAAACATCTCTACTCTATTGGCTCAGAGTCACTCAGACACAGATTTTCGAGCCCCAAACCCGGTCTAAACATTACGGCCAGATCTGGTATGTCACAGGGAAAAAAGTTGTAAGAAGACTTTGAAATCTTGATGAAAAACTCGTAAGTTTGAATTTTTTTTCTTTTTTCCCTTGTTTTAGGTGAAGTTTTGAAAATCAAGGTTTGTAACATAAGAAAAAGAAAGTTTCGAGTTTGATTTATCGATATATTGTTATCTTTGTTAGCATTTGGGAAAAATGGTTATTTTATGTTACTTCTATTTTGAAAACTCCATTTTAACAATCATGTTTAAAACGTGTAATAACGTCATGTCATAACTAAATATAAAATGTAAAACCAAATAGTAATTTAAGAGGCCTTATTACAACAACTAAAATCCCCCAAATTAAAACATTTTAAAAAGAAATTGAGTTTTACTGAAATAACAAGCTATGGCCTCCTCGAGTCTCTCCGGCTCCCAAGTCCACGTCTTACTGATCACCTGCAAGGGTAAACAGAGGGGGTGAGTCACCAAGACTCAGTGTGTAAATCCCCCTTAAGTCACATAACTGGCTCCAAGCCACAGCCACATATTGGGCTCTAGCCCACTCAAAGATATCATGTACAAGTATGGGTGCAATGTACCCGACCCAATACTAGATTTCCATCCTCTACACACCACCCGTACAAGCCGATCACTCTGTGGGGATTTCTACAATCAACCCTCCATCCACTACACTCCATATGTGGCACCTAGCCACTGGTGATAGAGTCACAAAATATCATATGTGGGGCCAACCCACTTGTGGTACCAAACCACTATGACAATCCCGAATAATCATATATGTCAGGCCAACCCACTGTGGTAAAAACCACTGGGACGAGTCACGAAATCATCATAATGTGGTACCAAACCACTGTTGGTTCCAAACCACTGAGACTTAGTCACGAATCAAGAATGTGGAGCCAACCCACAGGTGGTACCAAACCACTAGTGACAGTCTTACACTTCCCCTTAAATATCATATCCAACCCATGTATACAAGTGTCAAATGAATGCAGCAAGCTGTCAAGTGCATAATATCATTATGGCATACAATCATTATCGCACACATAAACAACACTTACCTGGTATTTCGGTCATGCCCATTGTGGCATAACGTCGATTCCTATGACCATTTTGGCTTTTCAGCCTAGATATTTAATAACACATAATAATATTAAAGTGCGAATTTTACACACCTGGTTACCCACAACACTATGCTATCTATGCCAACACTATCGCTTTTGGAGATTACTACTATCTGCCTCCTATTTTGCCCAGAAGTCAGCCCACAACCTGGTGGCCAATCTCGAACAATAGATACCGCGCGCTTCTTGAACTTAGGGGCTGGGACTACGAGTCCAACACCTCCTTTCGCTTGGCTGACATTCGAGTCCATGAACAAAATGTTGGTCACTAGACTGGATTAAAGCAGTGAAATCGAACAAGAGAGAACAACACTCCTGGCTAAAGGTCCTTACCTAGATCAACAAATCCCAGAGATCAAGGAGGTTCGAATCCTGCACCGCTCGAGTACTCAAGTCGAATAGAACCGATTATCCCTTTAAACACTCTAAACACAGACCAAAACCTGAAAAAATGCAAAGATCAAGCCCTCCCTACAATCGGCCAAGAGTTAGAGAATATAATTACTGCCTTCGGTACTCTACCATGGGAAAAGATGATTGTACCAAAAAAGAAACACTTACCCTAAACACTAGAGGAACCGATTGGGAAAGGGAGAAAATAGGTACCAACAATCCACTGAAACAAGAGCCAAAAGAAGAGAATAGAAAGTCAGAGGGTTTTGGCTAACCAATCAAAACAAAAATTGCCTAAACAAAAATAAGTTTCGGCTTCCCTTAAAAAGAAATCAAGGGAAGAAATGAATGCAAAGATGACTAGGGAAATTCGACTATACCCAAAAGAACTTACCAAATGCCGAAGTTGTTCTGTTCTAGAAAAGAAAAAGATGGAGAAGGAAGGTGCTATCAACCAAGAGAGATTCGATCAAGGTGTTCGAAAGAAAAGAGAAGAGAATGGCAAAGTTTCGGTAAAAAGGTGTGGCTTCAGAGGGTTTCAGCTTTGATGATTAATGGCAAAGAAAATGAATGATGAGTGAAGGGCAATGTAGGTTTTAGCCAAGCACAAAAGAAGAAAAATAGAAAAGAGGATTAGAGGGTGTTTTGGTTTTGGTGTTTGAGAGAAAAAGAGAAAATGTACCAAATGGTATGAGGGTGTTTCGGTTTTGACCAAAAGAAATGAACTATAGAAAGCTTTTGGTTCCTTCTAGCTTGTCGAAAATGCTCAACACTCCCCCCTTAAGCTATCATTAAACATTCAGCCACCCCCTTAACACCACTAAATCGAACCTACACACTCACACACCCCACATTCGGCCAAACTCTCTCTCCCTCTCTCCCAATCCCCTGATTCTCTCCACCGATCACTCTCCACTCCCTATTCAAACCTGTTGACCGATTCCTCCTCCTTGAATTGCACTCTTCCCTTCATTCAAATGTGTTGACCCATTCAACACTCATCCACCAGAGTCCAAGCTGAGAGCTACTCTCCCCCACCTTGGCGTCAAAAAGAAATCCCCAAGAGGGAATCCACGCAACTCGAACCTGCTCCCTGCAAGCTTTTCTGAGGCGTCACCTTCCTGAGCTTTAAGTGGCACCTCCTTGCCACTTTACTAAAGCACTTCTTGTGTCTAACCTGTAACACCCCTATCATGAGTTCATCGTCGGATTAGGGTTAGGAGCGTTACCAGAAAATTCAAAAAGCATTTACAAAAAATTCATACATTCAGCCATCATTCTCAAACATAATGTCCCTTAAACGAGTCCTTGAAATCAATAGCATGCTCATAAATCGGGTCGGGACTAAATTGAAACACATACAAAATTTCATGAAAATTTAAAAACTTTTCAAATATACAGGGGATACGCGCCCGTGGGAGGAGACTGTGTGCGCTCAATGGATGATAAACACCCCCGTGTGTCTTTCCCGTGTTCATATACTGACTTACTCTCCATGGCCACTAAGCACGCCCGTGCACTGGGGTCGTGCACTCTTAGGCCACATACTGACTTTACCACCACGACCATCGAGCACGCCCATGTGCCATGGCCGTGTACTCTTAAGTTAGCTACTGACTTGATCCCACGGTCTCTAGGCACGCCTGTGTGCCATGGCCGTGTGACATTATAGGCCATTTACAAGGCCAAAATGTCACCCACTTGGGGAAAACCTAAAAACAACATATATCATCTCATTTCATTCACATATACCCATTCAAAACCAATTCCAAACATACCTATGTGCATGCCCAAAATTAAATTATGCACCAATCATCTATATACTTACCATCTCATAACCATTTCATAAATCAACTAATCATACCAAAACAACTTCACATATCATATTCCTTTAAGCATATTACCAAAACATAACTAGCCAAATCACATGGCTAAGTTCACTTTACATCTCATATCAAGGACTAGCCTATACATGCCATATCTAGCCATATTGTAACAGGCCGAATTTGGGGCTAGTCGAAACAGTGGTCTCAAGACCACTAATCCGAGGTTGAGAAGAGTCACTTTAATACTATTTTATGTGTTGTGGTTTCACTATATGATTATATAGAAATTTTGGTGCCTTAATTTTACTAATAGCATGACCAATTGAGAATTTTACTAATAGCATGACCAATTGAGAAAAAAGACTAAATCGCATGAGATGTAAAAGTTCTATTTTTAAGGTAGGGGTACCAAATAGCCATAGATTGTTAAATTGAGGTATTTTAAAGGGCAATTTATCCCTTTTAATTGCTTGGCCGGTCATGGGCTATGTGGGAGACAAAGATGGACAAAATTAAGTTAAAGTTAGTAGGAGTTGGTGGTTAATTTGACTAGTTTAATATTAGAATAAAGACAAAGAAAAATATCATCTTTCTCTTCATCTTTCTCCACTGATTTTTGCAAGCAAATAGAAGGTTGAAAACTCAAAAACTTTCAGCAAGCTCTCCTCCAATTTTAGTAAGTGATTTTGATGATTTTCTTATTAATAGTTGTACTTTTGAAACCCCTAAAGCTTAAGCTTTCAAATGAGGGGACTATTGTGCAATATTGTGTAAAGCTTAGAGTTTTCCTATGAGAGCAATCATTTTTATTTGCTGCATTTTTATGGGAGAAAATGAAAGTTAGGGAGATGAGAAATAACTTTTGTGAAAGATGTTTGCATGAAAACACCTAAGTAGGACTTAAATGTAAATAGTGAGATTGGGTCATAAATGCATGAAATAGTTGGAATTTTGAGTAGTTGTAAGAGAAATAAATGTTTAGCTTGGCTTGTTTAATGAGAAAATGTGTTGAAAAATAAATTACGAGCCTAGGGGCAAAATTGTAATTTTGCCAATGTATAAGGGCAAAATGGTCATTTTTGCCCAAGTGTAGAAATTGATGTATTATGATCATAAGAAATCTAAATGAATGAATTTTATGATTATAGATCAAGAAAAAAGAAGCCCCGATCAAAATCGAAGTAAGAACAAGGTCGAGGACTAAATTGCACATCTCCCTACATTTTGTATATTGAGGTAAGTTTGTATTATTTCTAAGCTTTATGATTACTATCACTGAATTGCTTAGTATAATATACATTGCTATTTTGTAATGCCTATCATTTTTTGAACAAAGAGATTAAACGTGAGCAAGCCCCGATTGAATATGAATTCCCCAGGATACCCGATATACCACACAAGATATCATGTAAGTCCAAGGCAAGCTTGGCATTGATCAAGATATCATGTAAGTCCAAGGCAAGCTTGGCATTGATCAAGATATCATGTAAGTCCAAGGCAAGCTTGGCATTGATCAAGATATCATATAAGTCCAAGGCAAGCTTGGCATTGAGTAAGTTATCAAGGGCAAGACTTCATGTAAGTCCATGTCAAGACATGGCCTTGAAACGAAGATGAGAAATTCCATGTAAGACTAGGCCTAAGATATGGCTTTGGTGGCATGTTAAGTGGGAAGAGATCTAATATCCTCGGGTATTCGTAGAAGTTCATCAAGCAAACAAGTAAGATTAATAATGAGGTAACAAGAGGACTAAGAAAGCAAAGCTAGCATCAAAATGAATTAAATATTACTCATGTTATGAATGAAGAATTAGAGATCATAATGATTATTGTTTAAGTACGCTGATCAATGTGATCAAGTGACTCAGGTATCATGTTTACTATACAAAAATAAGTATTGTGAGCATCATGAGACATGTAAGAACCAAGTATGAGTAAGTAAGCTTTAGAGCTGAATTTACAAAACTATTGTTATGCTAAATGGTTTTTATTAAGCAAGCTTATTGACATGTGTTTTACATGCAAACTTACTAAGCTAAATGCTTACGTATTTGATTGTTTCTTTCTATGTAGTCCCGGCAAGCTAATTTGTGGATCATCAGAGTCGGAGCTCGTAGCACACTATCAACTCTTATTTTGGTATAGCCAAGTTACTTTACTAAGTATGGCATGTATAGGAAACATTCATTTTGTGGACATGTTTTTAGAAGGGCCTTTGTAAAGGCTATCAAGTTTATTATTCTTTTGTATATGGCTAGTGATTAGCCAAATTTGACTGAGTATTTCTGTTTATTGAGATCAGTGAAGCATGTAGTATTATTCATAAAATTGGGTTGTTATTGCATCGTTGAATTGTGTATGGATATGATCTTCATTTCAGGGTGGCTAACGGCTTGCTAAATAGCCTATAAGTGCCCACACAGTTGGACACACGGGCATGTGTCAAGGCCGTGTTAACCATGCACCTTAGTATTATTAATCAGAATGGGACACGGGTAAATTCCACGGCCGTGTGTATAGGCCGTGTTATACACAAGGGTTGGACATGGGCGTGTACCCAGACCGTGCTGATTTAGCCAGTATATCAAGGTTTAGCACACGGTCTAAGCCCACGGGCGTGTGATGGCCGTGTGAAATTAGTCAGTAGCCTCCCACGGTTAGAAGACACAGGTGTGTCTAAGTCATGCGGAAATAGTCAGTAGCTTCCCACGGTTTGAGGGTATGGGCGTGCTTAAGGGTACACCGGCGTGTTCCAAGTCACATAGGCATGTGAACCTTGCTTCAAAAATGAATTATTTGATTTAGTTCCAAAAGTTTTCAGACACGAGTTTAAGGCCTCATAGGCCCTTGTAATGTATGTGTTGACTAAGAAAGTGAAATTTTTTTTAAGTTGGAACGAAATTTTATAGGTTGTAAGTACATGTTTAAGTGAGTTCAAGCATAGTAATGTCTCGTATCCAGACCCAGTATCGGTCTTGGGTGCGGGGTGTTACACATATACCTATTCAAAGCGTACCAAAATGATTTTAGTAGTGTGATGACGATCCGTGCGGTCCCAAGCCTTCAGTAGCTTTGACGACGTATAAATTAGAGAAAACACACACAGAGTAAGGTTTCCAAAAGCTTAGTAAGTCATAATACAAATAAACTTAGCATAAAGGCATATATGCATAAATTACATTGACACACATAACATTTACTTAGCAACTATCACATATTGCTTTGATTCATATACGTAGACATAATTGCCACACTTATTCATACAAGAATCATATGTATATATATATACAACTCTTTCTTAAACATTCTTTCATCTCAGTCTCGTTCTAATACTCAATCATACCTATCTTCAAATCAAAGTCATATAGGTACTTACCTTTTTATACACACTTAATGTACATACCAAACGTATCTGAAACGACTATACATTCTCATAATTGATCATAGCTCAGATTTACTCATTGAACAGTTCAGAATCTAATAAGATACTCAAAAACTTAGAATAATTGTACAATACCAACGTCCAGCCATAGATAAAATACTTATTCACTCATTCATAGCTTGTTTATAACTCATCAACCACAATGGTTCAATACATACCTTAGCTAACACATAATTATTCAACTTCCAAGCTATTCAATGCTCGATATTACATGTCGATCATCCTTTAATATTCGTTCAACTTAATCGCACATTCAGTGCTATATACATAATTGAAGCATATTAATCATCGCACACTTAGTGCCTATTATTTTAACCGACTTGTCTCGATGTCGCACTCATAGTGCCAATTCAATAAGTCGAAGTTTTCATTTCATCGCACACACGGTGCTATTCATTTCTTATAATCGCACACTTAGTGTCTATTCTTTTAATTGGCTTGTCTCAGTATCACACACGCAGTGCCAATTCAATAAGCCGAAGCTTTCATATCATCGCACACACAGTGCTATTCATTTCTTATAATCGCACACTTAGTGCTTATTCTTTTAATCGACTTGTCTTGGTATCGCACACACAGTGCCAATTTAATAAGCCGAAGCTTTCATATCATCGCACACACAGTGCTATTCATTTCTTATAATCACACACTTAGTGTCATGATTCGTGGTTGAAACTTAAATGACATCGCACACTTAGTGCATTAATACAAAACCAAACTTAATTCGGTATCACACACACAGTGCCAATCATAAAAGCCGAAGCTTCCATTACTTCGCACACCCAGTGCTATTTAACTCCATCTTAATTTCAATTATGTACACTTAGTGGCTCATTTCTCAACATCATACCTGTAGCATTTCTAATTCAATAACTATCATTCAATTCACATCACATAGATATAAATTAACAACTTGTATTATGTCCGAACTTACTTACTATATTAAACTTATCACGGAATTTATGTGCATAATCCTTTCATAAGCATCTATTATCAACATTATTCATATAAACAATTACAATTTCATGTAGGTACGTTTATTTGTATAGTGACTTACCTCAGATTCGATCTATCAGAATGAAAACGGCTACTCGTTTACTTTCACTTTCCTGCGATCTAAGTCTATTTTCCTCGGTTCTTGATCTAAACATATTCATAATTAACCCTTTTATTCACTTATTCATTCAATTCAATCCATTCACACATATTTAGGGCTATTTACAAATTAGACCTCATACTTACACATTTTATCAATTTAGTCCATTTTTCTCAAAACATCAAATTCACAAAATCCACACATGCACATGCTTAGCTGAATGCATATACATCTCATACAAGTCCATATTTTCCATCAAATTTGCTATTTAGTCCTTCAAATTACCATTTTCTCAATTTAGCCCTATTTAGCTAAATTCATCAAAAATTTAATAACAGAGTATGTTCATCTAGCTCATATTTTTCATTTAACACCAAAAATCATCAAAAAGCTTAACATATCATCAATGGCATATCACACAAACATCATCAATTCTCAAAATTGAGATATGGGTTTTGTAGCTCTCAAAGCAACGATTACAAAAATGTAGAAATTATAAAAAACGAATCAAAAACTAACCTTAAATTTAAACCCTCAAATGGCCGAACCTTAACAAGCTTAAGTTCTTTCTTTTTTTCTTTGTAATATTCAGCAAGAAGATAACAAAATAATGAAGCCACTAACTCATGTTTCTTTTATTATAATAATATAACAAATAAAAGCATAATGTTTATCTAATGCCATCCACTTACCATAGAAATGGCTAATTTACCATAATAATCCTCCATACTTATAAAGCCACAATACATAGGTACCTCAACAAATAGCAATCAACTTTCACATTCAATTCAATATCATCCTTTAATCAAATTAAACACACAGACAGTCAAATTAGCTTACGAAAATTTAGCACATGCTTAAACACCCATCAATGGCATAGAAAATAATATTAAAATAATATTCAGACTCGGATTCATGGTCCCAAAACCACTGTTCCGATTAGGGTATAAACCGGACTGTCACATAACCATACAACCAGTCACCCTTAAGTCCTATCCCATTCAGCTCCCCCTTAAAGTGCCCAAAAAGCAAAATTTTTACTAAGGCTCCGACTTACCCCTAAGTCATTCCTGAACCCTAAAGTACCCTAAACTAATGTGTTATACATAGCACACACACACAAGCACATCAAATGCAAAGCCCCTAATTTAGGATGTTACAGTAGGTACTGAAGTAGTGGTGTTTAGGTCAAATGGTGGTGGCTAACAGTGGAGGACATGGGGCCAAAATCAAAATAATAGTAGTTCAAGGTGGTGTAAAAGGGGGCAGGAGAGAAAAGACAGGAATGGAGAGGAGAAGGATGAAACAAACGAGAGAATATACTCTCCCTAGTGTGGAGAACGTCCATAGCAAGTCAATAAGGGGAAAAAGGAAGGGAGTGATAGGTGGAGAAGAAAAGAAAGGAAGGGGAACATGTGGAGTAAAAAACAGGCTAAGGGGGGAAGGTAAACTACCTAATGGAGGAAAGAATCTTTACCTATATGGCAACACTAGTGGTTGGAAAGAGAGGGTTGACCAAAGAATTTTATGACAAAAATTTAAACAAAAATTATGAAAAAGTGAAGAATTGAACATAAGACCTTTAGTAAATTAACTAAACACTTAACCACTTGACTACTTATTAGCTTGTTGCTTGAAGCAAAATTGTACCACATAGAAAATAATATGAGGGAAATGATTCAAACACATGTCATCAAGGATAGCTCCACCACTACTCAATCACTAGACTTGATACTTATTTATTATCAAATGAGCAAAAGATTATCTACAAAAAATCAAGCGTGACCACTCCCAGTTCATTAAGTCATTTCAACTAACCTAAATTTTGAGATGTGACACCCATAGAGACTTGGGTTAAGTTAAAAGGAGACTCTAGTTGGGTTAAGAAAAGGTTATCTTATTTCCTTTTACCTATAAAAAATGAAATGGCTTTAGGGCTAAAGAGAGATAGAAACATTGCTCTGAGCTAAGTTAGGAATCCTGAATATATCAAGTGATTTTCTTCACTACAAGGTACGCTTTGCAACTTTGTCTGTCAAGAAATCATAGATCTATAACTATGATTGAAGAAACATGTCTTAGAGAGATGTATGAGTTTAAATTGATGATAATGGTTACTCGAATAGGTACTAATTAAGTGATTCTATTATGTAAGGTAGAGGAGGTTATAGCATCCTGTTGTATGGTGGATTTGAAGGCTAAGCTGCTCTCTGAGGTTATCAGGTAAGTCCTTAACCCGACTCTTGCATGTAAGATGTATGTTTAGAATCTTCTACAAAATGTAGCAAAACCCTAAAACCTAATCTAAGAAAAGTAATGTATGAAGGATGAACATAAGAGCATGTAATGCATGAAATCTATTGGTCCAAGTGAGAAATAGAAATCTTGAAGTTAAGAAATGGTTAATGTGTATGAAAGTATGAACGAGTTTGATGTGAAATGCATGTGTGTCTAGTAAGCATGAATATATATGTTATGAGTATGTCATTCGCATGATAAGTCTGTGTCTATCTCCAAAGTTGTCAAAGAGGTCTGTCAGGACTAAAAACATAAATCTCTAAAAGGAAAAGTCCATCGCCATGGCACTAAAGGACCATATCGTGTAAGATCGTAACCGATGGGTTATGGCATCATATGGGAAGAAGACCATATCATGTAAGACCGTAACTAGTGAGCTATGGCATCATATGGAAAGAAGATCATATCGTGTAAGACCATAACGGGTAGGTTATGGCATCATATAGGGAAATTCAAGGAAGGTTATTACCCAATGGGGTTCTCTGTGTGTCCCAAAAATAATGAGGGGAAAACCTCACTAAGTGTGAGTTTAGGAAAATCCCTATCATTTAAAACATCAAACCTTTATGTAAAAACTCTGAATAAGAAAGCCTTTTTGGTGAGTACTAAGTGTTAAGGAATGCTTTTGTGGCAAATCTCAGGAAAGGTAAGCCTATGTGGTGAACCTTTGGACAAGAAAACCTTTGTCATCCGTCGACAGAACATTGTCATCCGTCCATAGCAAGTCAATAAGGGGAAAAAGGAAGGGAATGACAGGTGGAGAAGAAAAGAAAGGAAGGGGAACATGTGGAGTAAAAAACAGGCTAAGGGGGGAAGGTAAACTACCTAATGGAGGAAAGAATCTTTACCTATATAGCAACACTAGTGGTTGGAAAGAGAGGGTTGACCAAAGAATTTTATGACAAAAATTTAAACAAAAATTATGAAAAAGTGAAGAATTGAACATAAGACCTTTAGTAAATTAACTAAACACTTAACCACTTGACTACTTATTAGCTTGTTGCTTGAAGCAAAATTGTACCACATAGAAAATAATATGAGGGAAATGATTCAAACACATGTTCGAATCCTCAATTCACCAGTTTAGAAAATAGAGATACGATGGCTCTTCAATAATCCTTGTCGGCTTGAATCCTCAGGCAAAGTCTTGTATTCTTTTGTGGGTTATCAGTCCTCTCTTGTCATTTACCTGGACTATGTTCGAATGACCGTATTATAATCCACTTTATCAAGTAACACATTTCCTTATGATAAACTCTTCTATTTAGCAATCGAATATGAATCAACACCTTCTTTCTAAGATGATGCGGTGTGATGCAATGCAATGCAATCACAAACAAAACAAAACACGTTAGCACAAGAGAAATAAACAAAATAGAGTACCTATCCGGTGACCACTAGAGGTTTAACATAGTTCTACCTAAGGTGGGCTCCTGGGTTTACTACATGTGGTTTGGTTCTAAAAGGAGTACTGAACCAGCAGATTCCTCAATCCTCACCCATTATAGGCTCATATGGATCGAGTTCATTCGGGAATACATTTCCCTATGGCTACGGAGATGAAAATCTCACGAAGACATAGGTACGGATGTATTCCGAAAGCGATCCACTATCCTACACGGAGGTGAAAACCTCACGAAGGAGTAGTTTCTCACTCTCACTTAAAGGTGTGACCACAACGGTCATGCAATGTAATGCCGGGATTGAAACCACATACAATAAAAGATCGTGATTTTTCAAAATAATCTTTCAAACTTCTGACAAAAGACAAAAAATAATCAATTTATGGCTTGACTCTCTTTAAGGAAGTCCCCAGTGGAGTCGCCAAGCTGTCGTAACCATTTTTTGGAAGACGACAAAAGATGAGGGTTTGACTTTGGTTTTGAAAATAGGGATAAAACGGGAGTCGCCACCGACCTTTAGTTGGTGTGATCGGATCACCTTTATTTTAATAAAACGTTTTGTTTTACTAAACAAAGTGTTTCGGTCTCTGAAGTTTTAGAAATCGATTCGAGTCGATACTACATACGAGGAAGGGTTAGCACCCTCGACACGCCCAAAATTGGTACCAAAATGATTAATTAGTGTCTTAATATCGGAAGTTTGAAAGGGTTTTAAAATACGGTCTTAAAATGTATTAGGATATTTAAGATTTCTTTGTTTCGAGAAGATACAAACATCACATCCAAAGACGTTAGGATACGATATTCAAGCCTTCGTAATCAAAGTTATCTCGGAGTTCTTGAAATTTATTAAAAGGATGTTTAGTGTTTTAGTCAAACGAAAAATCGTAACCCAGCACGTTAGGGCACTATTCCCCGAGTTCCTAGATACGAAACATTGCCTTTATTTTAAAATCCTTTGAATAGAGTGTAGCGACTTTTCAAATGCATCGATCGGATTAATTCTAGGAAAAGACTAGAGTCAAAACTTGAGATTTCTTCGTCTCCGAAAGATATAAACATCATATCCAGCTCGTTAGGACATGATGTTTTAATCTCTCGTAATCAAAGTTGTCTCGTGATTTGCAAAACTTGGTAAAGGGATGTTAAGTAATTTAGTTAAACGGGAAATCGCAACCCAGACGTTAGGGCACTATTTTCCAATTTCTAAATACTGAAACATTGCTTTGCTTTAAGAATCTTTAGATAGAATAGGACGATTTCACAAAATGTATTTTAATTTAGCGAGATTATTGAAAAATTGCAATAGCGATAATAACGCAAATAAAGGATGATCGATGACAACAATGATGACAAGTGGTGATGGGTAACAATACTAAACAAATGATAATAAAGATGTTATATAATGGTAAATATAGTGTAGTATCAATAAGACTAAATACAATCAAATAATAATAATGATAATAAAACCAATAATGATAAATGGTAATAATAAAATTATAATGTTTAAAAAATAGTAATAATAAAATAATATTAATGATAATAAAAATAATATAATGAAGGTAATTAACAAAATATATACATATGAAAATAATATAATAATAGTAATAATAAATATAGGAATAATAATATATATAATATATAATAGTAATATGATAATAATAATAATACTAATATAGTAATATAGTGATAATAGTAAAGCGGTTAGTAAAAAAAATAATAAAATGATTAATAATATATAATAATAGTAATAAGAATAATAATACTAAATTAATATATAATAGTAATATGATAATAATAATAATAATAATATTAATAAAACGAGTAAAAATGCGTTAATAGAATAATAATAGTGAAAATTAAATAATGACATGTTAATAATATAATATTAATAACAATGGCAATAATAAAAATAAAAATAATGATGATGATAATAATATGGTAACGAAACAATAATAAAAATAATAATAATAATGATACAAATACTAGATAATAATAATAGTAGTAATTATGGTAGTGATAAAATGCAAGAATAGTAAAAGGTAAATAAATATGTGTTAATAGAAGTAAAAATAAATATTAGTAATAAAATAATAAAATAATAATAGTAGGAAATGACTAAAAATGAACAAAACGGAATACTTGGGGTAAATTTGAAATAAAATAAAGAATGGGGACTAAATCGCATATGAAATAAACAAGAGGGACTAAAACGGTCAATATCCCTAAATTCTTCACGCGCATATCTAGTTGGCGTTTGGGACCAGATCAAAAACAAAACAAAACCGAGGGCCAAATTTAAAAGAATCAAAAGTCGTAAATTAGGGCCTAATCAAATAGAGCAATGAAAGAGAGGGACTGTTCAGCAAATATCCCTTTAGGATATGCGCAACCTCCCCGCACCAAACGGCACCGCTTAAATCTGCTATAAAACTTTCTTTATTATTTTTTTCAAAAATCGATTTTAAAAACCTAAAACCCCTTAACTCAAGCAGACCACCATCCTCTCTTTTTTCCTCTCTTCCTCCCTTTCGCTTCGACGATTGGGCTCCCTCCGTCGATCCTCGCACCACCATCATTCTCGGTGGCCGACGTGCGTGGGGATGGGCCTTTGTGCCTGTTCGGCGTGGGCTTGAGTCTCTTGAAGATCAAACAGAGAAAAAAATTTTCTCTTTCTCGGTCGTGCCCGACGGTTTGGTTTCTCGCGCCGCGTCGCCTGTCAGCAGATCGATGGCCGAGGTTGCGAAGGAGGCCCTTAGCCCGCTTGAACCCGCTCGGTCGAGCCCCGAGTCCGTAAGCCTTCGTCTTTCTCTTTCGATTTTGTTTTCAAAGATTCGAAGTAATAAAAATAAAATAAAACCGAAAATAAATAATAATAGGGAATAAAGAGAAAATGAAAACCTTGATCCTTTTGTTCAGTTTTTTTATTTTGCTTTGTATTGCCGATTCAAATTTTTATTTCTGCTTGAACTTGGAGAGGGAATCCCCTGTACATACGATTTTTTGATAGGCTCGAATCCCTCTTTGTTGATTTTTCTCTGTGTTTTTTTTCTTTCGTTTTTTTTTTCCTTTGATTCAAAAAAATGATCCCCTTTTATGCCCCTGAAACGTTACAATATATGAGTGTTTCTCTGCTTTTTGCTTGCGTGTTGTGTTGCTTTTGTCTTATTTTGCAGGGCATGGGTGAGCGGTGGAGTAGGTGGGGCGGTGGCCAGAGGAGGTGGCAGGTCAGAAGGCAGTAGACCAGGGGTCAGGGCTGCGGCGCAGAGGGCAAGTGGCCCTAGGGTTTTTTGATTTTTTTTTTCGATTTGTTTTTCTTTTGTTTTGTTTTTTGTGTTTTTTTTTTTTTGGGTTTGTTTGGGCTGGCTAATTGGGCCTCGGGTTTGAGTGAGTTTGGGCTTGTAAGCCCGGGTAAAATGGGTCTGTACAGCTGCCCCTCTTTGCTCATTGTCGTGTAACGGCGATAGAGCAAAGACATAAGAAAGACCCATTTTGCCCAGTCTCAGTGGGCCTTAACTTCTTTTGGTGCTCTTTTCTTTAGGTAGCCCCATTCAGTCCATCGCATCTGGTCGTTTTGATTCTATTCCACCGTTGCTTTGGTGAGATAGGACTTGTAGTTTCAATTTATTCTGTTGCGCCTTGTATCTTCGACCTGCTCTTGCAAATTCAGGAATGTCAAAACTGCTATCTTCAATCTGATCCTTGCAAACTCAAGGACCACCAGACTGATATCTTCGATCTGCTTCCTACAACTTCAGGAAGGTCAAATCTGCTTTCTTCAATCTGATCCCTGTAGACTCAGGGATCACCAGACTGATTTTTTCGCTTTACTTCCTGCAACTTCAAGAAGGTCAAATCTGTTTTCTTCAATCTGCTTCTTGCAACTTCAAGAAGGTCAAATATGCTATCTTCAATCTGATCCTTGCAAGCTCAAGGATCACCAGACTGATCTCTTCGATTTGCTTCCTGCAACTTCAGGAAGGTCAAATCAGTTTTCTTCAATCGATCCTTGCAAACTCAAGGATCTCCAGACCGATCTCTTGATTTACTTTACGCAACTTCGGAAGGTCAAATCTGTTTTCTTCAATCGATCCCGCAAATTCGGGATCACCAGTGATTTCTTTGATTTACTTCTTACTCATGGGAACTTGGAGAAATAAGAATTCGGGGAGAAGAGATTCGTAGTCTCCATCTTCTCTCGAAACTTCGAGAATTAAGGATTTAACCTCATTGTTAACTTTCGGAGACGGATTTGTAATCTCAACCTACTCCACGGAACTTCGAGGAAATAAGAATTGATGAGAAGAGATTTGTAATCTCCATCTTCTCTTACTGAAACTTCAAAGGAATAATGATTGATCCTCATTGTTAACTCAGGGAGACGGGATTTGTAATCTCAACCTACTCCACGGGAACTTCGAGGAAATAAGAATTCAGTGAGAAGAGATTTGTAATCTCCATCTTCTCTTACTGAAACTTCTAAGGAATAAGAACTTATCCTCATTGTTAACTCAGGGAGACGGGATTCGTAATCTCAACCTACTCCACTGGAACGTCGAGGAAATAAGAATTTAGAACTTTTCAATTTGCTTCCTTACTATTTTCAGGAAGACTTCAATCTTCAGTCTGCCCCACTAACATTTTGAGGGAACGAAATCTGAGCTTTTCAATGTGCTTCCTTGCTATCTTCAGGAAGACTTCATTCTTCAGTCTGCCCCACTAACATCTTGAGGGAACGAAATCTGAACTTTCCAATTTGCTTCCTTACTATCTTCAGGAAGACTTCAATCTTCAGTCTGCCCCACTACCATCTTGAGGGAACAAAATCTGAACTTCAATATCGCTACACCGTTCTTTGAGGAACCTGTCTTGTAGAATTAATTTTGTGTGCTTATGCTTATGCAAATGATGAGGATGTTATGATCGAAACGACTCAAAGTCTCCTAACTGCATGTGTTATGGACGACACTTGCATGGACGCAGAATGTCATGAGAATGATCTTTTGACAATGATTTGGATGCAATGATCAGAATGAATCGAATGCTCCTAGCTAAACGTGCTTTGAAATGACGTATGAATGCAAAATGAAATGATCCCTTTTTAAATGCTTGGGGTCGTCATTGCTCGTAATTCATCAAGATTCTATCACTGATGCGTTATCATGCTTTCTCGTTCAGCTAGTATCTTTTGATAGAAAGCCCAAAAACAATGATCATATTCTGCTCAACAAGCTTGCCCCGCTGTAATTTCAAGGTCCCTTCCACTGTACCTTCTGAGACATAAAGTTTGCATCTCTCACTGTAACTCTAGGAGGATAACATTTGGTTTCTTCCATCCATCCTGCTGTTACTCCAAGGTATAGGATCAATTTGATCTGTTACATCATTCACTGGTGTAATGGCCAAATGTGTAGGCCTGATATGTGCATGAATGCAGAGTATCATTTTTCTTTTCTCGAGAATGGCAAAATGTATTGTTATTTCGTTCAACCAATAAAAGGTCCAAAGAAATAATCATCTTTCTCCAATATTTCCAAACCTTGAGCTGAGAGAGTTCTAAACAATAGTCCTGTTTCAGGTCCTTGTATTATTCAGAAGCTTCTAGAGTAATATGCAAAACTCTTTTTATGAAAGTATTATTAGTCCACTAATCATTATTTCAATACAAAATGCTTGAAAAGATTGTAACAATGGACAAAAGGAAATTGATTGGGAGCATAGCTGAAACAAACAAGTTAATCAAAGCTAGCAAAGGCAATTAAGAAGGAAATTTATCGATGTTTTTTGAAAGGAATAAAATAATCACAAGTAATAAAATGGGTAAAGTGGAAACTAAGTGCCCCAGATATCGCGACTTGAGCTTTTCTGTTCCAACTTCTTGAGGACCATTTTGAGCTTAATACGTGTTTAGGGGATCCAGTACTTTGTCGATGCCCCAAGGCGTAACATACTTCTTGAGCGTAGCAAGACTCATCAGTATGCCCTACTTTTGATCAAAACTTTGAGCTGCCCTTTTCGGGTTTTCAACTCAAATACCCTTTGGTCTCAAAGCGCCCTTTGCGGGTTTTCGCCTTGGCCTCTCCTCTTTTCTTTTTCTTTTCCTTTTAGTGTGTTTTTTTTGGAAAACTCTTTTTTTTTATTGAATCTGAACTCACCGGATTGGGCAAGTCCTTGTCATCCATCTTGGTTAACACTCATGTTTCCCTAGAACAGGCCTTCTTTGCTGTATAAGGCATTTACTTTTCTTTAGAGTTCTTTTGGATAAGAAGAATCTCTCTTAATGCTAGGTCATCTTTCTGAAATACTCTTGAGCGAACCTTTTTGTCAAGCCCGTATCCGGTTTTTTTTTTTTGGTACATTTGACCCTGCTGAATACTTTCAATCAAGCTTACTGGAGGCATTCTGTTTCTTCTAATTCAATCCAAGCTTAGGAAAAGGAATCCTATCTTTTAACAATTGTTTCCCTTTCATAAACCAATAGGAAAGATGCCCCGACAAAAGTCCTAGCCAACGTTCAAGGAACTAAAAGGGTAAATGGTAACTTCCTTATGCCAACCTTTACAAGTCTCAGCTATTTTTTTTAAAAAAAATCTCGAATGTTTTTTTTTGACCTTTTTTTTTTACTGCCGACTTTGTAGTTTTAGCAGATGAAGCGACCTTCACCCTCTCAGTGAGGTAACCAACGACCATGAATATGGATCGATGTTGGCTAAAGACTGGCTTGTTAGCATCCATGTTCATATAGGAAAAATGGAGAAGGCACAGTCTTCCTCGATTTGGCATTTTATGGCATAACAGATACAATTTCCCCAAAAGCCCGAGCCTCTTGATTAGCTAGGCTATTGTAAAACATAGGTTCTTCGAACCCCAACCTTATTAGCATACCCATGTTTCATGCCTCAATATGATCGTGCGAAAACCTCTTGAATTTCTAAAAATAGCTCAGCGATGCCTTGCCTTATTCCTTCAAGGAGCTACGCTTCCATCTTCATCTCCTTCGTTAGTTCATAGCGTCTGTTGACACTTCACAAGGTAGGATCTACCATTGGGGAAGTAAGTCGCAATCTTTGTCATCTTCAAAGCCCTTAGATCCCTCTAGATACATATCTCACTAAAAGGAGTTGACAACAGTCGTCGTTCATGTCATTGATATCTGGGGGCCCATTGTGGGCAGAAAATCCAAAGAATAAATGATCTTAAGGATGATTATTCGTATGATATGGTCATGAGTGAAAGAATATTCAGAATGAAATGTAAAGAATGAAAATATTTACTTAGAAAGATGCATTTTATTGAAGTAAAAATTCTGGACACAAGCCTACTTCTCAAAAGAAAACTTATTGCTTCCAGGTTTGAAGCAACAAGTGTGTTTTACACATCACTCTAGATTAGCTTTAAAAATACATGTTTCTTCCACAGTCTCATTGTTCAAAACACTCCCAAGTACATAAAGGCAGATGTTCAGAAAACTTTTATTCCTCGGTTCTCTTGGTACACCATTGGCGCTCGATCTAGGTTTCTAATGACTTCTTTAAGGAAGCGCAACTCCCCGCCTTTGATTTCAATTACCTTTGCTCGTCATCGAACTTCACAATACCCATGTTTATGAGATTTTCCACGGTTTCTTGAAAGTAAGGCAATTTTCTATCGAATGGCTGTGATCCCGTGTGGTACTCACTTGCGAGTGTTTGGGTCATACCATTTTGGGTATGGAGGTTGCATCGATTTTGGATATTGGGGAAACTACGTGTGCATCAAATAAACTTTGATACAACTCTTTATCGTCATCGGGATCGGCGTAAATTGGAGTTTTTCAACGTTTTTCCTTGTCTTGAGGTTCTTTCCTTGACGAACCTTGATACTCGATGAGTCACCGCTTTTTGGTGGTTAATGATGAATTGACTTTGAGTCCCCATGTTTATATTATTCACCTCGTCATCCCTTTTTCTAGGAGTAGGCCTTCTAGTGGTTTCCTGCTTCAATTTTGCCGCATCTCGATTGCATGTTCGATCATCTCCCGACAAAGACAATATCGGAAAAACTTTTAGTGGCACTTCCAAGCATGTGATTAATGAAGGAGCTTTCAACGTATTGACAAACAAAGATGGTTGTCTCTTTTCTAAGCGGTGGTGAACTTGTGTGGCTACTTCCTCCACCATTGGGCATATTGCTGAAACTTTCGTTTGGCTTTTTCTCCATATTTTGGAGCGTGATTCGATCAGAGCTATATCGCTACGTGCCGTATTGTTTCGGAAGGCACGTGCTAGGTCCTCCACGACTTGATCCGGTGCGGTGGTGATTGTACCATCTCGCCGACCCGTAAACTATCCCGAAAACAATGAATAAGCGGTTGATCATTGTTAACATACCCCGCCATCCGTCAGCAGAACATTGTGATGTGCGCTTGAACAATCGGTCCCATTGTATTTTTCAAAATCTGGGGTCTTGAACTTTGGCGGAAGTACGAGGTGCAGGACTAGGCTCAAGTCTTTAGCGTCTACCCGTAGCGATGGTCGTGATTTTATTTCCTTGAACTTTTCTTCTAACCATCCGCAGCGATCCTCGAGTTGTTTGGGAAGGTTTGCTTTTGCCTTATCCATTTCACCATTTCATCAAGATCGGGACTATAGGATTAGCCGGACCTTCTCCGGGATTAGTGCCTGAACCAGTCAGAAAATGCGCTGGCATTGCGGTCTCAACCTGGTACTGTGGCCTAATAACAAAAGGCGTCCTTTGGGGACATATTTCTGGTGGTGCTTGGGTATTTGGCGGGGTAAATCCCGGAGGGTAAGCAGGGTCGTCATTATTCCTTGAGCTAGCCGCGACGTCCTTTCCTCGTTCATTGGCCAATAGTTGAGCCAGCTGGCTTATCATGTTGTTTTGGGACTCTTGCATTCGCTCTATCATATCTTGTTGTATCTTGATTAATCGTTCTTGCATCTGTTCTTGTATTTCCTTTTGCATTTGTTCTAGTCTTTCCATTCTTTGATCCATGTCTTCTAGGTTACTGAAATAACTTCACCTAATTAGGGTCTTTCTACAAATTTTAATGCATGTGATATGATGCAATGCAAATGCATGAAATGCAATGCAAATGCATGAAATGCAATGCAAATGCATGAAATGCAATGCAAATGCATGCAAAAAGAAAGAGAGGCGTTGATTATGGATTCAATTTTATTAGAAGAACTTTTCTAGAAAATACATTTCTTTACATAAAACGGATTGCATATACGGCTTTATCCTCATAGTCCAGGTGAAAACATCAGTCTTTTTCTTCGTATCCGAAAGTTATGGTCGTGTCCCGAGAACTTTCCCAATAGATGCCTCTTCTAGCTCCTTGTTCCTTGGTCCAGGCCGTGCCTCTTCACTCGCTTATCCTCCGCGATGTTTATAAGCTTCTTTTAGAAAATAGAGATACGATGGCTCTTCAATAATCCTTGTCGGCTTGAATCCTCAGGCAAAGTCTTGTATTCTTTTGTGGGTTATCAGTCCTCTCTTGTCATTTACCTGGACTATGTTCGAATGACCGTATTATAATCCACTTTATCAAGTAACACATTTCCTTATGATAAACTCTTCTATTTAGCAATCGAATATGAATCAACACCTTCTTTCTAAGATGATGCGGTGTGATGCAATGCAATGCAATCACAAACAAAACAAAACACGTTAGCACAAGAGAAATAAACAAAATAGAGTACCTATCCCGGTGACCACTAGAGGTTTAACATAGTTCTACCTAAGGTGGGCTCCTAGGGTTTACTACATGTGGTTTGGTTCTAAAAAGGAGTACCTGAACCAGCAGATTCCTCAATCCTCACCCATTATAGGCTCATATGGATCGAGTTCAGTTCAGGGGAATACATTTCCCTATGGCTACACGGAGATGAAAATCTCACGAAGACATAGGTACGGATGTATTCCGAAAGCGATCCACTATCCTACACGGAGGTGAAAACCTCACGAAGGAGTAGTTTCTCACTCTCACTTAAAGGTGTGACCACAACGGTCATGCAATGTAATGCCGGGATTGAAACCACATACAATAAAAGATCGTGATTTTCAAAATAATCTTTCAAACTTGACAAAAGACAAAAATAATCAATTTATGGCTTGACTCTCTTTAAGGAAGTCCCGGTGGAGTCGCCAAGTCGTCGTAACCATTTTTGGAAGACGACAAAAGATGAGGGTTTGACTTTGGTTTTGAAAATAGGGATAAAACGGGAGTCGCCACCGACCTTTAGTTGGTGTGATCGGATCACCTTTATTTTAATAAAGCGTTTTGTTTTACTAAAAGCAGTGTTTACGGTCTCTGAAGTTTTAGAAATCGGATTCGGAGTCGGTTACATACGAGGAAGGGTTAGCACCTCGATCGCCCAAAATTGGTACCAAAATGATTAATTAGTGTCTTAATATCGGAAGTTTGAAAGGGTTTTAAAATACGGGTCTTAAAAATGTATTAGGATATTTAAGATTTCTTTGTTTCGAGAAGATACAAACATCACATCCAGCACGTTAGGATACGATATTCGAAGCCTTCGTAATCAAAGTTATCTCGGAGTTCTTGAAATTTATTAAAAGGATGTTTAGTGTTTTAGTCAAACGAAAAATCGTAACCCAGCACGTTAGGGCACTATTCCCCGAGTTCCTAGATACGAAACATTGCCTTTATTTTAAAATCCTTTGAATAGAGTGTAGCGACTTTTCAAATGCATCGTATCGGATTAATTCTAGGAAAAGACTAGAGTCAAAACTTGAGATTTCTTCGTCCCGAAAAGATATAAACATCACATCCAGCTCGTTAGGACATGATGTTTTAATCTCTCGTAATCAAAGTTGTCTCGTGATTTGCAAAACTTGGTAAAGGGATGTTAAGTAATTTAGTTAAACGGGAAATCGCAACCCAGCACGTTAGGGCACTATTTTCCGAATTTCTAAATACGAAACATTGCTTTGCTTTAAGAATCTTTAGATAGAATAGGACGATTTCACAAAATGTATTTTAATTTAGCGAGATTATTGAAAAATTGCAATAGCGATAATAACGCAAATAAAGGATGATCGATGACAACAATGATGGCGGTGGTGATGGGTAACAATACTAAACAAATGATAATAAAGATGTTATATAATGGTAAATATAGTGTAGTATCAATAAGACTAAATACAATCAAATAATAATAATGATAATAAAACCAATAATGATAAATGGTAATAATAAAAATTATAATGTTTAAAAAATAGTAATAATAAAATAATATTAATGATAATAAAAATAATATAATGAAGGTAATTAACAAAAATATATACATATGAAAATAATATAATAATAGTAATAATAAATATAGGAATAATAATATATATAATATATAATAGTAATATGATAATAATAATAATACTAATATAGTAATATAGTGATAATAGTAAAGCGGTTAGTAAAAAAAATAATAAAATGATTAATAATATATAATAATAGTAATAAGAATAATAATACTAAATTAATATATAATAGTAATATGATAATAATAATAATAATAATATTAATAAAACGAGTAAAAATGCGTTAATAGAATAATAATAGTGAAAATTAAATAATGACATGTTAATAATATAATATTAATAACAATGGCAATAATAAAAATAAAAATAATGATGATGATAATAATATGGTAACGAAACAATAATAAAATAATAATAATAATGATACAAATACTAGATAATAATAATAGTAGTAATTATGGTAGTGATAAAATCGATAATAGTAAAAGGTAAATAAATATGTGTTAATAGAAGTAAAAATAAATATTAGTAATAAAATAATAAAATAATAATAGTAGGGAAATGACTAAAAAATGAACAAAACGGAATACTTGGGGTAAATTTGAAATAAAATAAAGAATGGGGACTAAATCGCGTGCGGAAATAAACAAGAGGGACTAAAACGGTCAATATCCCCTAAATTCTTCACGCGCATATCTAGTTGGCAGTTTCGGGGACCAGATCAAAAACAAAACAAAATCCGAGGGCCAAATTTAAAAGAATCAAAAAGTCAGAAATTAGGGCCTAATCAAATAGAGCAGCGAAAGAGAGGGACCGTTCGCGCAAATATCCCTTTTTAGGGATATGCGCAACCTCCCCGCACCAAACGGCACCGTTTCGTCTGCTATAAAACTTTCTTTATTATTTTTTTCAAAAATCAGATTTTAAAAAACCTAAAACCCCTTAACTTTCAGACCACCATCCCTCTCTTTTTTTCCTCTCTTCCTCCCCTTTCTGCTTCGACGATTGGGCTCCCCTCCGTCGATCCCTCGCACCACCATCATTCTCGGTGGCCGACGGTGCGTGGGGATGGGCCTTTGTGCCCTGTTCCCGGCGTGGGCTTGGAGTCTCCTTCGAAGACCGAAACAGAGAGAAAAAAAATTTTCTCTCTTTCTCGGTCGTGCCCGACGGTTGGGTTTCTCGCGCCGCCGTCGCCCGTCGCGCATCTGATGGCCGAGGTTGCGCGAAGGAGGCCCTTAGCCCCGCTTCGGAACCCGCTCCGGTCGAGCCCCGGAGTCCAGGTAAGCCCTTCGTCTTTCTCTTTCGATTTTGTTTTCAAAGATTCAAGTAATAAAAATAAAATAAAACCAAAATAAATAATAATAGGAATAAAGAAAATGAAAACCTTGATCCTTTTGTTCTGCTTTTTTTATTTTGCTTTGTATTGCCGATTCAAATTTTTATTTCGCTTGAACTTGGAGAGGAATCCCACATACATACGATTTTTTGATAGGCTCGAATCCTCTTTGTTGATTTTCTCTTTTTTTTTTTCTTTCGTTTTTTTTCCTTTTGATTCAAAAAATGATCCCTTTATGCCCTCAAACGTTACAATATATGAGTGTTTCTCTGCTTTTGCTTGCGTGTTGTGTTGCTTTTGTCTTATTTTGCGGGCATGGGTGGCGGTGGAGTAGGTGGGGCGGTGGCGGAGGAGGTGGCGGTCGAAGGCGATGAGACCGGGGTCGGTGGCCTTGCAGAGGGCAAGTGGCCCTAGGGTTTTTTGATTTTTTTTTTCGATTTGTTTTTCTTTTGTTTTGTTTTTTGTGTTTTTTTATTTTTTTGGGTTTGTTTGGGCTGGCTAATTGGGCCTCGGGTTTGAGTGAGTTTGGGCTTGTAAGCCCGGGTAAAATGGGTCTGTACATCATGCGTAGATTACTTTCTTTTATACTAACAATTTGCCCTATTGGGACATCAATTCGTATTGGAGCATTTTCAACTAGTATGTAAGATTTTGTAATTCTCTTTAGGTCAATAAATGAATCTGGCAGTTGATTTGTAAAATGAATTCTCTACTGAACTTCTAGTTCACATTGCTTTTTACGAGGATCTTAGATAATGATAATTCATTCCAAATATTTTATTCATCCAATTTTTTATTCTCTCCCCCTAATGTTGGGAAAACTATCTCATAATAATCGACAATTTATGTTGTAACTAAATCTCGAACTAGTATCTCAAAAAAAATATTTAATAATGTAAGGAGACTCATATAAATATACATCCCTAACCTGCTATGAGGACTTATATTTGTGCATTGTGGTGGAGCAATTGGAACATAACACATACGAAAAATTCTAAGATTGGATATATTTGGCTCCTGACCAATAGCTAATTGTAATGAGGGGTATTTTATAAATTATTGGATTGATGTATACAAGTGTTGTAGCACATACATCAATATAATCTCATGTTGAAATAGGAAGCTTTGTTCTGATATAAAGTAATGGTTTTGATATTCAATGGAGGCATTTAGTAATTTGTCTAAACCATTATGTATATAATAGTAGGCTTTACAGAAAAAAAATTGAACTCATGTATAACAATCAATAAAAGCCTAAGATATAGGCTCATTAGCATTAGCAAGAATTGTCTTGATTGCATACCTTGAAATTAATTATTTAAACAAGCAATCTCACAAATGGCAAGTTGCGAGTTGATAACACATATGTGATTATTTTGTAGATACATCTACCAAAATCTTATAATATCATAATCATCCACATGTTGGATGAATGAGTCCATATTCATTTCAGAAATACAAGACATTAAATCTCAACTTTAGCTAGTGAGGTTCTAATAATCGATTTTACTGAGAACAACAAATGAGAATCTTTTAGTTCTTTAATAAATGTCTATATGAATTCTCAATTAATTTTCACATCATATATGATCTAGGATGGTCTAACGAGTCACGCCAAGTACTAAATGTATTTGTATCAGTAAACTTTCATTTTACTTTAACATGCATTTCAATTGTACTAATAATATTAATATAAATTGTGACCATTGGTAATTTTATTTACATTCATTTTACTTTGTATCCACATATAATTACTATTTTGACATTTACTTCTAGAAATGTCTAAATTAATGTGAAATCCATAATGTCATCAACTCAACAAAAGAAATATAATTTCCAAACAATTATATGCAATATCTGCTTTAGGAAATATGTCAAAATCTTCAAAAGTCCAATTTGACTTTAATAATAAAAAAGTGATTATAATTTTATTTTATTTATTGCATACATTCACTTTAAGGAATGTGCAAAAATAATTTGGACCATAATGTAAGCATATATCACATTCCTTACAAATAAGATCAAATACTATTAGGGATCGACCCGATTAAGTAACGAACAAGTAAAATTAGCGGAAGAAATTGAGAAATTGAACACACCAATTTAACGTGGAAAACCCCCTCCAAAAAGGATAAAAAAATCTTAGGCAAATATAATTTTACTATAATGGAAAAAGAACAAAGAGTACAAAAGATGAAGATAAAACTAAACCCCGAAACCCGAAAACAAAGAACTCTCAAAATGTAAACACAAAATTCTCCAAAAGTGTTATGAGTTCTAATCTTTTAATGGGTATGTTTTCTAGGGTTGTAAAAAGGCTATTTATAGGCTAAATTCGTAGGTCAAATAAATTATGCTAGTAAATGCTAAATATATTATACTAAAAAATACTAAATCTTCTAGAAAGAAAATATATTTTGTTTAACTTGACTTGCAAGTAATCTCTTATTTTATTTAACAAAAATTTGGGCCACACAACTCTTACAGTCTCTACTTGACACAAATTCTCATAATGCCATCTTTGCCAAAGCCCATCACAGGCCTACCTTGAACTATACAGGGAATTAACTGAATTGAATCTATGCTTAGAAGCTGGAAAACTTCAAGCATTTGACTTGTGCACTGCCAAATCAAAACTAACCCAGGTTTGATTTTCATGAACGCAGTGTCCTAACTTTTCATGAACAAGTAAAATTAGCAGAAGAAGTTGAGAAATTGAACACACCAATTTAACGTGGAAAAACCCCTCCAAAAAGGATAAAAAATCACGGGCAAATATAATTTTACTATAATGGCAAAAGAACAAAGAGTACAAAAGATGGAGATAAAACTAAACCCCGAAACCCGAAAATAAAGAACCCTCAAAATGTAAACACAAAATTCTCCAAAAGTGTTATGAGTTCTGATCTTTTAATAGGTGTGTTTTCTAGGGTTGTAAAAAGGCTATTTATAAGCTAAATTCGTAGGTCAAAAAAATTATGCTAATAAATGCTAAATATATTATACTAATAAATACTAAATCTTCTAAAAAGAAAATATATTTTATTTAACTTGAATTGCAAGTAATCTCTTATTTTATTTAACAGGAATTTGGGTCACATAACTCTTACAGTCTCTACCTTGACACAAATTCTCATAATGCCATATTTGCCAAAGCCCGTCACAGGCCTTTCATGAACTATACAGGGAATTAACTAAATTGAATCTATGCTTAGAAGCTGGAAAACTTCTGGCATTTGACTTGTGCACTGCCAAATTAAAACTAACCCAGATCTAATTTTCAGGAACACAGTGTCCTAACTTTTCAAAGCTTGTATCCAAAAGAGAATCTATCTTGAACGAAATGATCATATCTTTTACCCTCTTATGACCAAGTTGTTTCAGCTCCAAATGAGTTGACTTCGACTCCGTAATAGACGAGGGACGTCCGATTTCATCGGTCATTGTAGAACCTTGTAGAATATAAAGACTATCGGTCCTTTTACCATTTAACAAATGGAGAGCCCCATGAGACACCTTAATGTCGCTTGACTTGATTTTGATTTTACAACCTTTCGAGTTTAAAATACTCAAGAAGATGAGAATGTTTCGTAAATTAAGTACATACCTAACATTTGAGAGTGCCCTAATCGTCCCATTGTGCAACCTAATTTTAACAGTACTAATATAGATTACCTTACTAGATGAAGCATTTTCCATATGCACAACACCACCTTCAACCGAACTGTATGTGGAGAACCATTCTCTGTTAGGACACATGTGGAAAGAACATCATGAATCTAGGATCCACTTGGACGTAAGCTCAGACCTATCGCTCATTGACACTAACAAGAAATCATCACCGCTTTTGTTAGCCAATTAGCACCAGCTACATCTTTCTCGTTACTCTCAGCAGCCTTTTTATTTTGTAGTTTATAAGAATATGCTTTTGTGTAACCTAACTTCTTACAATAGTGACACCTTTTGTCATGCTTCTTTGATGTTACCAAAACAGAAGCTTGCCTATCTGCCTTGCTATCTGAACCAAACTCATTGTCTATTTTTTCTTTACTCAACAAATAACCATTCACATCCTCAAACGAGAGTTTGTCTCTGCCATAAATCAGGTTCTCCCTGAAAGGCTTGTATGAAGAGGGTAAAGAGAAAAATAATAGCATCGCTTGATCTTCATCATCAATCTTAACCTCAACATTCTTTAAATCATTCAAAAGAGTAATAAATTGACTAATGTGATTTCTAATAAGCTCACATTCGTTCATGCGAAATGTAAATAGACGTTGTTTCAACACTAAACTGTTAACTAGAGACTTAGTCACATAAAGAGTTTCTAACATTTTCTACAAGGCAGATGAGGTTTTCCCCATCAATACCTCCTGCAATACTCTATTCGCGAGGCACAATTGGATTGTAGATAAGGTTTTTTCATTAAGCTCTTCCTATTATGTTTGATCTAGATTCTTAGGTTTTTTCTCGGTAACAACCTTTTTTAGGCAGGTCTGAATTAACTCACCATAGATTGAAATTTGTGACACCATCAAACTTCTCAATATCAAATATTGTTGTTTCCATCTCTAAATTGGCTGATCTACGAAAATTAAACTAGCTCTGATCCACTTGTTGGGGATCTACCCGATTAAGCAACGAACAAGTAAAATTAGCGAAAAAATTTAGAAATTGAATGCACAAATTTAACGTAGAAAAATTCCTCCAAAGAGGATAAAAAATCACAGGGAAAGATAATTTTACTATAATGAAAAAAGAACGAAAAGTACAAAAAATAGAGATAAAACTAAACCCTGAAACCCAAAAACAAAAAATCATCAAAACGTAAACACAAAATTCTCCAAAAGTGTTTAAATGGGTGTGTTTTCTAAGGTTGTAAAAGAGCCTATTTATAGGCTAAATTCGTAGGTCAAATAAATTATACTAATAAATGCTAAATATATTATACTAATAAATACTAAATCTTCTAGAAAGAAAATATATTTTATTTAACTTGACTTGCAAGCAATCTCTTATTTTATTTAACAGGAATTTAGGTCACACAACTCTAACAAATACATATCATCCTCTTCAAGGAATGAGTAATTAGTATAAACCATTTATCATTCTATTCTAAGAATGACATTTAGCAATATTTTGAATCATCTATCTTCTTATCTATTTGCCAATAATGACAATAGGTTCCATTTTCATAATTATTATGTATTGCTACATTCACTTTGAGGAATGAAGCAAAACCAGTGAAACAAATAACTCGTTATTATGTTTAGTCATAAAAAGGTATGAGATAAATTTAGAATACTTTTAAAACCCTTTTCATAAGAGTTTTATATCATCAATTAACTAGAAGGAATAGTCAAGTCATGCATGGAGTTTTATTGAAAATCAAATGTAGGATAAAATTGAAATCTAAAATATCAAACCTGATATAATGTTATTGTTAGCAAAAAATTCATAAATCAGTGCAGACATGCATAAAATTCAACTTAAAATCCAACCATTCATGTTTATAGAACTTTTCATTTACAATTGCTCATTTCATTTCTTAAATAATTAAAAATGTAATAATATAAAACATATGAACTACTACGTTTAACAACTCTACAAAAGTAACAAGTATCTCAAGGATGTATAGTAGGAAAATATAAGGCATTTGCAAAATCAAACCACACGAGTTTTTTCATGTTTCATATCAAATAACAATAAGTTAATACAAATTAGGTCCATAGAAATAACAATGACCAAATTAATATAGTAATTCTCATTTGTAAGTATATGAAAAATTTTTAACAAAAATAATTCAAGAATTAAAAATGAAAACAATTAAACTTGAAATTCTAGTATAGAATCAACCAAAAATCAAATTAGATATTCCTTAAAACCATCTTTAGAACCACACAAATATGAGTACTAAAAATTTCAAATTCCATAATCAAATAAAAGAGAGGCATTAGAGGAATGTATCTATATTTGAACTAAATCAAATCAGAACAATTATGAAAAACATAAATTTACCAACAAAAATTTATTATTTAATTTAACATAACAACAACAACAAAAGAAATTGATACTAAATATGTTTTAGGCAAAAATATTATTTAATTATAGGACCTACTATAAAGATATAAATAAGTCAATCAATATTCATTTTCATGAATGAATAAGATGCAAAACAATAAGTAATCCATGGAATCAAAATTTAAAAAATAACATCTCAAATATTTGAATCCTATATCAAGTCAATTTAATATTTAAACATGCTATTGTTGAGAAGGTGTAAAGATAGAGATCTAATTAAGTTGATGTACTTTTCTTATTCAACTTTAAATCTTGATGATTTTATCAAGAAGTAAACAAATTAAACTCTTGTAGTAGAATACGAATCCAATCAAAATTTATCAATAGCAAACTGTAACACCCAAAACCCATCCTAAGAGTTAAAGCCCAATCCAAAGAGTTACTATAACCATTTTTGAAAAATGCAACTTAAACTACTTAGATTTCAAACAATCTGAAATCCTTTAAATAGTAATAACAACCAATGGAAATCCAATCCTTAAAAACAAGAATCTGAAAAGGGTTGCAATATCATAAATCCAAACAAAATACTAAAATAACTAAAGCGAATAATGACCGAGCTCCTGACATGTAACACCCCAAACCCGGCCTAGACGTTATGGCCTAATCTGGCGATGTCACATGGAATGGAATTTTGAAAACTAATTTATTATGATAAGACCATGTTCATTTTATTACTCTTATTAACTTCCAAATTCGTTCATTCATCTTATCGATTGTTTAAAATGTAATTTGTTGCGTAAGTTTTAGAAATCATTTATTTTATGAAAACAGAGTTAATTAAGTAAATCCGTCCAATGAAGAAACCCCTTTGTTTTTTAGAAAACTGATCGTGATCTGAGAGTTTTAATAGTTATATATGAATGATCGAGCCTAGAAACTAACTATCACCACGATTAAGGCAAGTGCACCTATCAAACAGTAGTATAGCTTAGTGGCAAGACCGAAATGTCAAACCTAAAGGAACAAGTACTAGTACTGACTTTCTTTTTATTATCTAGCCTAAAATAAAGGGGATTTTATCTAACTAATTACTAAGCTAAGGATGCCAAGACACAAAGAACAAATTGGGAAATTACTTTTGGGAAAATCAATTGATCAAGACAATACCCGAGGAAGAATCCCCCTAGACTTCACTTGTTATTTAACTCTAAACCAGATGATTTATTCACTTGACCTGATCCGTAGGACTCCCTAATTTAATTAATACCTCTTTCGAGGCTACTAACATCTAACCCTAGGTTGATTAATTGAAATGTCTTTCTGATTAAAACCCCTAGTGTTGCATTAACTCGATCTATGGACTTCCATATTAGGTTTGACCCTAATCTAACAGATTTTTGTCGTCCTATCTCTAGGAGTACGATCAACTCCGCTTAATTATGCTAGATCTACTCTTAAACAAGGACTTTTGCTCCTCTCAAATAAGCACATCAATAATTGAATCAATATCCTGAAATATTAAAATAAGAATTAAGAACACATAATTAAGAATGAATCAAGTAGTTACCATACAGTTCAGAAAAAAATAACAAGATTCGTATTAGGTTTCATCCCCCTCAGGTATTTGAGGGTTTTAGTTCATGTTCATAAAAGAATACATCTCAGAAGAAAGTAAATAACAAAACATAAAGAAAAACCCTAAAACCCCTGAAGGAATTAAAAGGAAGATCCTCAGCCTTGAGCATGACTCCGGCTTCTTGAGATGGATCAACTGGCTTTCTTCGAGTAATTCCCTGTATTCAGCCCTCTCTAGCTTCGCCTCCCTTGGCTTCCCTTTTTTAGGCCACGCTTAGGGTGTTTATATAGGCTTCTAAATGTCTTTCTTCGCCTCTAAGTAACCTTTTCTGCATATAATTAAAACGGGTCACGGCAGGGACACGTCCGTGTGGCACGCCCGTGTGAATCGAGCCCAGGCCGTGTTCGACTCTGCTAGAGCGGCACGGCTGTGTGGTGAACTCCAGGCCATGTTGATTTCTCACTTTAGCCCAATTTCTCCATTTTTGGCCTGTTTCTCGTTCTTTTCATCCTCCTATGCTCACCTAAGTAGAAAACATGAAACTAAAGGATTAGGAGCATTGAATTCCACAATTCAAGGGATAAATCATCCAAAAGTATGCCAAATGTGGGATTAAAATATGTATATATTACGGTTTATCAAATACCCCCATACTTAAGCATTTGCTTGTCCTCAAGCAAAATCCTCAACTTACAATTAAAATTCATTCTTCTCAAGTTATAACTCCTATCAATAATGTTTCGGAATAATCCATAAGTAATCATACATTGAGAATTCAACTAAAAGAACATCAAAGTTTCAAACAATCCAAGTTGAGCATTTTATTCATGGAAAACATATGTATCCCCCCTTATCTAAGTAATCACATTTGATTCAAAATATCACAGAGTTAACATCATCACTAAGGGTTCACTCAAATCACTCGAAGTGTTTAAGGGACAATAAATTAAGCACTCAATAGTCAACATGAAAAGTTAATCCCATAGGCTTGCATGAAAATCAAGTCTCCACCACTGTAAATTGAGATGATACATCGATCAAAAGGTCTTTAAGAAGGGTTGTAACGTGGCTTGGTTAGTGGGTGGGGTTACAGGCTGAAAGAGAAGGTTAGAATTGAGATCGAATTGACAAATTATCTAACTAGAAAAATAGACTAAAACTGAATAATTGCAATAATAACACGAGCTTCTTCTAAAGATGTGAAATTTACTGTTTAAGCTCATAAAAACATAGAACTAATGAAAAATATACTTTCAACTTTTTTATTTTTTTTATTTTTTTATTTTTTTAAGAACAAATCAAGTAATAATTACATACTAAAATATAGAACATAGTTAGGCAACTAATCAAATCAAATCTCGACGAAAAGGTTAATACAATAAGGAAAATTCTTAATGAATAAAAAAGGGTAAATTTTTTGTTAATATTAAGGGTAAATCAATGAATGGTTTGTTAGGATCAAAGGGGCTCACTAAGGGTTAATTATGAAGGTAGACCTTTTAGGAATTAAGTGGGTTAAATCCTAGGTGCCTTTATCCTTTCAGTATATCAAATCAATGATGTGGTCTTAATATGCAAAATCAAGGCAAGTTCTAGAATAATAGATCAATATTACTCACTCAAATCAACAATAGAAGTGAGCACGAAAGAATGTATGCTCTAAAGGCTCAAAATCTCACAGGAATTATTAGCTTTTGATGTCAACCCTGTGAACTTTAAACTTCAAGATGATACCTAAACTTGGGGAAATAACCTAGCAAATTTTTAATTTTTCAAAAATCAACTTATCATGCTCAATTCTTTAAAGCCTTAAAATTTAAAAAATCAATGCACAATTGCTTATGTTTTAATTCAAGACATATCAAGTAAAATCATAAATCAATCAGAATTTGTTCTAATAGTGATATGAGAAAGAAAAGACAAAATTCAGGGAATTGAGACTAATGCAAAAAGTTAAGAACTTTTCTGAATAAAATTCACCCCCCACTTAAGGTGTACATTGCCCTCAATGTACAAAAATGTATGATAACAATATAGTTAGAATTCATAAGAGAGGAAGAGAAGTGAAAGTTCTTGAATTTTGGATGTAGTCAAAAAGAAGAAACGGGGGAAATTCGAGCTGAGTTGGAGGAGGGTATTCCGGTGGAGGTGGATACTAGGGTCGTGGTGTGTGATTCCCTAGCAGCCTTTTGAACCTAAATCAAAGAAAATAAAATATAATAATATAAATTAAGCACAAGAAAGATAAAGAGAAGGAAAATAAAGGAGAAGAGAAACGAAAAAGAAAAAATAGATGGACTCAAAGGTCCTTATCTTGTCGAGGGAATGAAGCGGCCGGCATGAACTTATGGAGATTGGTCTCTCACGGGGAGACTGTGTTAGGGTCCTTTCGCTTCTTCGACATGGAGATGGTGGTGTTGGTCTTGCTTTTAGGCATTAAGTGATAGTGGTAAGGATGGTGAAAGAAAAGTAAGAAAAACTATGGTGGCTAGGGTTGGGAGGGAAGGGATTTGGGGAAGAAAGTGAGCAAAAAAAAAGGTTTAAATAGAAACTAGCTGCCCATGCCAGTGTTTCCTGGTCGTGTTAGGTCGCACGGTCATGTTGTGCTTCATTCGTTTCTCCTACGGTAGTGTAGAGGTTGCCACGCCCATGTTGATCATTCAATGTCAACCACGGTCTAGGGACATGGGTGTGTCTCACACCCATGTTACTTTCTCAATGTCGATCACGACCGTATCTCACGGCTGTGGCCTTTTATCTTTGTCTGTGGTTTGGGGATGTTTCGGTTCGCACTGTTTCTACCACAGTAATGTGCCTGTTCGTTGTGTCCACACAGCCATAGCCAAGCCCGTGTGCAAGGCCGTGTGGTAGGGAAACCTGTGCTTTATTGAATTTGTTAGTTTTTAGTTAGGTGCTAAAAATCAAAAATAAAAATTAAGGGGGTTAGTGCTCGGGTTGCCTCCCGAGAAGCGCTCGTTTAAAGTCTTAAGCTAGACTTACCTCTCATTCGCATAATTATGGTGGTTTGAATATTTGAAACTCCTCTCTTCGACTATCAATTCAGTTATCGATATATAATTTAAGTCGAGTGGTGTTTAGCTTAAAAGTGCCGAATGTAGAATTAGTTACCTCGACTGTTCCGTATGGGAAGACATTCAGTACTGTGAAAGGGATCTCTTCGTTTGTATCAAGGTCTGAAGTGGCGATCCGGGGTCTATTCTATCCAACAATACCTGATCTCTGATCTTAAATTGGGTTGTCCCATCCTTAAGTTTGACATGGTTTTGCTTTGGTTCATCGTGTTTTCTCGGTTTCTCCTTGTCATGTATCTTCCACTTGTCTAGTTCATCGATCTGAATCCTTCGCTCCTCATAAGTTATTTCTTTATTAACACAAGGTCTAGGATCTGGCTCAGATGTGTAATTTCGTGGTGCTTCTTAAAAAGAAGGTTGAACCAAATAGTCATTAATGGAATTTATGTTCTCACATTTATTACTCAATGTCCTAGCCGAGTCAAGTGCCTGAAGAGTGATCATTTCGTCACCTGCACAAAGTGTGATTTCACCTGTACCAACATTAATTCTAGCTTTAGCAGTTGCTAAAAAGGGTCTTCCTAAAATTAAAGGAACATTGTTATCCTCATCCATGTCTAAAACAATAAAGTCCACTGAGAATATGAATTTGTCAATTTTTACTAGTACATCATCAATTATACCCCTAGGAACTTTGATAGTTTTATCAGCCAATTGAATGCTCATCTTAGTTTGTTTGGGTTTCTCGAGACCTAGCTGTTTAAACATTTTATAAGGCATAACATTGATACTTTCCCCTAAATCAACTAAAGCATTATTAATAGATAAATTACCAATCAAGCAAGGAATCTAAAACTCCCTGGATCTTTTAACTTTTGCGGTATTCTATTTTGTAAGATTGTTGAGCACACTGCACTTAGCTCCACATGCGACGCCTCATCTAACTTCCGTTTGTTTGTCAATAGCTCTTTTAAAAATTTCCTTGAATTGGGCATCTGCGAAAGAGCTTCAAGAAACGATAAGTTAATATGTAATTTTTTTAGGAGTTTAAGAAATTTACTGAATTGTTCATCTGTGCGGTCTTTCTTCATCACATTGGGATATGGCACATGAGGTTGGTACTCTTTAATTACCGGTTTTGGTTTATCATGGCTTACCTCAACCTTACCTTCCTCTACCACATTCTCTTACTTTAATTTTGGTTCATCTAACCTTTCATTGTCGTGAGCAATTATGCTTGAAGTTGCTCATTTGCGTTAGTTTCAGTGTTACTTGGCAAGCTACCTTGTGGTCGTTCAAAGATTAGCTTAGCAAGTTGTCCTAATTAGTTCTTGATCCCTTAAATCGATGCTTCTTAATTTTTGAGTACTGTTTCGGTGTTTTGGAAATGGGTTTCTGGCACCGCGATAAATTTTGTTAGCATCTCTTCAAGGTTCAGCTTCTTCTCTTATGGGTAGGGTTGTTGTTGAAAGCCTGGGAGGGGTTGTTGTCTCTGATTCCCTTGGCCACCCCATGAGAAGTTGTGGTGGTTCCTCCAACCTGGATTGTAAGTGTTACTATAAGGGTTATTTTTAGGTCTAGAATTGTTACCCATATAGTTCATCTGTTAGTTTTCTATGCCAGGGTTGTAGGGTGGGTATTTTGTATTGTTCATCCCTCCTCCGTATGTATCGCACTGCATCACTGGATGTACCTACGAAGAACCACACAAACCATCAATCTTTTTATTTAACAATTCTACCTGGTTTGATAGCATGGTCACTGCATCGAGGTTTAAAACACTAGCAGATTTTGTTGGCTTTATCCTCATAACTTGCCGCTAATAGTTATTCAGTGCCATCTCTTCTATCAACTCATAAGTCGCTTCAGGGGTTTTGTTATTTAGGGTTCCACCGGCAGCTGAATCAATCAACTGCCTAGTTGAGGGGTTCACACCGTTGTAAAAGGTTTGAACCTATAGCCACAAGGGTAACCCATGGTGAGGGCATCTCCTTAGTAGATCTTTATATCTCTCCCATGTGTCGTAGAGTGTTTCTAGATCCATCTGTACAAAAGAAGAAATATCATTCCTCAACTTAGCCGTTTTAGCCAGCGGAAAATATTTTAACAAAATTTTTCGGTCATTTGATCTCATGTAGTGATTGATCCTCGTGGTAATGAGTTCAACCACTATTTAGCTTTGTTCCTCAACGAAAAAGGAAACAACCGAAGGCGGTTAGAAACGCCATTTATCTTAAAAGTGTTACAGAATTCTAGAAAATTTGCCAGTGATTGTTTGGATCCTCATCCTGTAAACCATCAAACTGAACAAATTGCTGAATCATCTGAATAGTGTTAGGTTTCAGTTCAAAATTATTTGCAGCAATAGCAGGTTTAACAATACTTGATTCAGTTCCTGTTAAATTAGGTTTAGCATAATCTTACATAGTACGAGGAGCAGGATTTTGATTCACCGGATTTTTCATAGCCACCGGAGGTAATGGATTATTCTAATTTTCAGCCATCTCTTCAGGAAGATTGGCGATGTTTTCTTGTTCTTCCTCTATGTATTGTAAACTTCGCCTAATTTCTCTTCAGTTTCTGCGAACGGATGCCTCGATCTCACTGTCAAAAAGCAATGGTCCTGACGGGTTCCTCCTAGTCATAAACTCTATCAGAACAAATAATAGAGAGATTAGAAAACTAAAAATAAAAATTAGATATAAATAAATAAAAGAAAAATAGCTAAAGTAATAAAAATTGAGTGTTCCTAATATTTCAGTTCCCCGGCAACAGTGCCAAAAACTTGTTCGTGATATGAGAGTTTTAATATTTATATATGAATAATCGAGCCTAGAAACTAACTATCACCACGATTAAGGCAAGCACACCTATCGAACAATAGTATAGCTTAGTGGCAAGACCGGAATGTCAAACCCAAAGGAATCAAAAGTACTAGTACTGACTTTCTTTTTATTATCTAGCCTAAAATAAAGGGGATTTTATCTAACTAATTACTAAGCTAAGGATGCCAAGACACAAAGAATGAATTGGGAAATTACTTTTGGGAAAATCAATTGATCAAGACAATACCCAAGGAAGAATCTACCTAGACTTCACTTGTTATTTAACTCTGAACCAGACGATTTATTCACTTAACATGATCTGTAGGACTCCCTAATTTATATTAATACCTCTTTCGAGGCTACTAACGTCTAACCCTAGGTTGATTAATTGAAATGTCTTTCTGATTAAAGCCCCTAGTGTTGCATTAACTCGATCTATGGACTTCCATATTAGGTTTGACCCTAATCTGACAGATTTTCGTCGTCCTATCTCTAGGAGTGCGATCAACTCCGCTTAATTATGCTAGATCTACTCTTAAACAGGGACTTTTGCTCCCCTGAATAAGCGCATCAATACTATAATCAATATCCTGAAATATTAAAACAAGAATTAAGAACACATAATTAAGAACAAATCAAGTATTTATCATACAGTACAGAAAACAATAACAAGATCCGTCTTAGGTTTCATCCCCCTCAGGTATTTGAGGGGTTTAGTTCATGTTCATAAAAGAATACATCTCAGAAGAAAGTAAATAACAAAACATAAAGAAAAACCCTAAAACCCCTGAAGGAATTAAAAGGAATATCCTCATTCTTGAGCGTGATCCTGGCTTCTTGAGATGGATCAACTGGCTTTCTTCGAGTAATTCCCTGTATTTAGCCCTCTCTAGCTTCGCCTCCTTTGGCTTCCCTTTTTTAGGTCACACCTACGGTATTTATATAGGCTTCGGAATGTCTTTCTTTGCCTCTAAGTAACCTTTTCTATGTAGAATTAAAATGGGTCACGGTAGGGACACACCCGTGTGGCACGCTCGTGTGAATCGAGTCCAGGCTGTGTTCGAGTCTGCTAGAGTGGCACGTCGTGTGGTGAACTCCAGGTCGTGTTGATTTCTCAATTTGGCACAATTTCTCCGTTTTTATCCCGTTTCGCGTTCTTTTCATCCTACTATTCTCACCTAAGTATAAAACATGAAATTAAAGGATTAGGAGCATCGAATTCCACAATTCAAGGGATAAATCATTCAAAAGTATGCCAAATGTGGGATTAAAATATGTATATATTACGGTTTATCAAAAACCATCTAAGGAATCGAGGGATTAAAAAATACTTTAGCTTTTAAAAACCAGGTTTTCCTACGTCTAACAGTTATGAATCCATAAAAACAATAAATAAAAACCCCATTTAAAGAAAGTCCCAAAAAGTCCGCAAAATACATAAAAATAAACCCATAATTGTAAAACAGAATAAAAACCATGAAAGTCCAAAACCGTGGTTACCGATGAGTCCTTCGCCGCACCGATCCATCTAATGCTGGGGATTACCTAAACAGACTAAACAAAAAAGGATGAGTTTTCGCAAACTCAATATGTAATCCCCATAGAAAACACGTACACAGAATAATATCAGAAAGCAGACATATATTTACAGTTCGGGTCTGAACCCATTACAGAATCAATGTGGACCTTAGCCCATCAGATACAAAATACACAGAATAGAACAGAACATCAGAATCCTACCCACCAGCCTCTACACACCATCTCTGTCCAACCCTACACACCATGTGGGGATAAAATCAACCCACCCATCCCTACAAACCATGTTGTACCGAAATGCGGAGCATAATCAAATATTTTCAGTTAAGCTACCAGATTACAGGCATAATAGCCTCTCAAATACTTCCTCCAATATCATTAACCCACCCCAATGTAATGCAACATACAATCGATGACATGTTATAATGCAATTAATAGATCACACATTCAATCGGTATACATGCTAAGTGTAACATGCTTAATACATATGTCACATAATCAGATCACGTAATTAGGGGTCTAAGTAATGCTTACCGACCCTACAGTAGGTCCATAGTCGACTTGGGTGACTTGTGCAACCTTACAGATCATTTCAGAAAAATGTGCACACATGCCCAAGTGGCCTGCCTGTGTAGGCCCACTCACCCGTTTGGCTCACACAGCCCAAATTGGCCTTGGCCGTGTGGATCACACGGCCTGGCCCAGAATTCCACACACCCGTGTGGTTCACCCGTGTGGGCCCATATGCCCGTGTGGCCCACATGGCCCAATAGGTTGAGCCCGTGTGTCGCACACGGCCTCACCCAGCCATCACACAGGTGTGTCCTTCGTGCACGGCCTGGCCTCGTCGATCAAATGGCCGTGTTGTGGCTCACAGCCTTACACACGGCCTACCACACGGTTGTGTGGCGTCGATAGAAAGGTTTTTCAGCTTTTGCTGATTCTTATTTTTTGTGCTTTAGGGTACACACCTGGTTCGTTTTCGCTCTTTACGCACTCCCGAGATCACCAACACCTATAATTGAACAGCGTTCACGCAGTTAATCTCTCAAACAATTGAAATCAACCAAACCTGAAACGAAATGCTCATCCAACGAGTGACCAAACTTACCTTCGAGCAAGAAGTAGTGTTTTTGCAACACGATAACCCGATTAAAGCCTTCGAGCAGTACCTAAATGATGTGAGCATACCCAGGGCAACCCAAGATTCACTTTCTGACCCTCTTGAGCTCCCTGGAGGTTTCGTGACTCGAGCTCGAGCCAAGAAAATGCAAGAGGCTTTTGTGGCCTTGTCAAGCCAATTCTGGAATGACTTCTAGCCCGGAGAAGATGGACAAGCTCGGGTCCATATTTTGAGCAATCCTTGCACATTGGTGCAAGCTGATTTTAGCTCATTTTCAGCTCAATCAAACTTCTTCCATGCGGTTCAGCTTACATGAGTTCATTTCAATTCATTGAACTCGGTTTAAGTTTAATCCAGCTCATTGAGCTCGATTATGCTTGCTTTCAGCTCATTAATTTTCTTGCTGGAATAAATTGACTTTTTAAGTTAATTTAGTTTATTTTACTAGAGCTCATAAATATGTCTTAGTTTATTGCATGTTCTTAATGTGTCTAAAATAGCCCTTATTTAAGTTGCCTTAATTCCTACAGCCTTTATTATGTCCTAATCTAAGACAAATTAATTAGGTTTTAGAATTAAAATCAATGTGCATATTTTATTTCATGCTTGCTGCCGAATTTAGTGTGTCTTGTTTAAGGCTTTATTTAATTTGTCTAGTTTTAATTATGTGTATTTAAATGGTCCAAGACATGTTTTAATTATGTCCAAGTGATTTGACTTAATTTAAAATTGATTCATGTGATTAATAGGTGCAACCGAATGTGTTAAGGGACATTAATCAAGATGCATGCACAGTTTGGTTCAAGGGCGGAAGGATGTATGTTCGGCTGGCTACAATGAATGATGGCTGTCCAATTAGCTTTCCAAGGTGCCTTTTCAGCCAAGAGTCACCAGCCACTAAGCTCCCCAAAGCTTGGCCGATCCTCTCCCCAAAGCAGCATAATTCTTTTCATACTTGCTGTTCACACCATGGGTCCAATCGGCTGACCTTGTTCACACTTCAAAAGACTTTTCCAGCTCTTTTTTTACACCTTCAAGGCTATTCATGTTCTCCTTTAGTGCTAGTAATTTTTCAACAAAATATTCACATTAATTGAGCTCCATTAAAGCCATTGACCGAACCTAGCTGCTGCCATGAACCATGCAACTTCTCCAAGTGCATTTGCTCTTCTAGAAACCGTCCATTGGGCTTCAATTCAGCTGAATTTAGCTCCAGCAATTTAGTGTTTTATTTCTAGAATTTTCTATTCTATTCTAGCTTAATTATTACTTAGATATTAAGTCTTTGCTTAGGCCATTCGGCTACCTAGCTGAACACTATAAATAGTTGTTCATTTGTATTGTAAAAGGACTTTTGACAATTTGAATGAACTTCGTTCAAAGAGTGAGTTTTCTCCTCTCTAAATTCATACGAGCTTCTATTTGACTTATCTAGTGCGCTAGTGGCGTCAATCATTCTCTTTTGAACTTATCACCTATTTTGGTGCGGCGTTCACCAATCTACCATTCCGCAAAACCACCTTAGACGATATAGGAATCGGGGTGACACTTTTTAGTGTTAAATCATTCCTGAAGTTTGAGTTCATTTTTTTCCATCTTCACCAACTATCCCGACTTATCTATCCTTATTATTTTTATTAAATCAAGCCCATCCAAATATCTATCTTCCTTATTTCTTTCCTAACCGAACCTACATTCATAACTTAACCAAATTTTAAAACCCCCTTTCATAAGCTTCTGCAACTTTAGCCTATTTTCACCCTTTTCTGACAACTTTCAATTACTCCTCGTAGACGATCGAGAAAACCCGTGAACGACTAGAATCAACCCAGGCCGTCTCACATCACTAAACGTGAGTAAAACAATTCCTCCGTCAATCGCTTAATCGAAAACAACGCTAGAACTAACAAAAAAAACCACTTACCGACCATGCATCCCAAATATGGATGACAGACACTATTGGAAGAACTGGAATAAGAGGGGGAAGCAGTAGAATTTTGAGAGCAAAAGGGATAATGGAAGGGAAATCGATAGCAAAAAGGAGAGGAAAAGGAAAAGGGCTAGTCGAATTTTTCAAACAGAGGACGCAGTACTAAACAGAAACTGTTAACCCCCAATCTTTTCCCCCTTAATTCCCTCCACCAACTCCCCACTACTCAGATTTTTGGTAAAACACAAACTCTAGTCGAAATTTTGGTAGCAAAAAAAATATTACCCTTGCAACCACAAAGATTCGAACTCAAGACCACCAGCATAATAACACTCCACTTAACCACAGACCAGCAGGCCCATTCTGATATCATTTTACCAACAATAACTTAAAAGCCTACTGGACAAGAGTAAGGCTTTATTCTTTTAGAAACAAAAATTCTGTTCAAGCCAAGGCTTGAACCCAAGACTTCTCAGACACTCCCAAAACACTTAACCACTAAAGCATATATAGATATTTGTGTCAAATTTATAAAAGTCAGAATTAAGTAAATTGGGGCATTACATGACACATCATCCTAAGATTGAGGGTTACCTGAAATTCAAACAAATAAACAAAATGAGTTTACAAACTTAGTGTGTAACATAAATATTCAATTAAGCATCAGAATATCATACATATCCTCGAGTTTTCGTAATTCAAACAGGTTTCAGAATCAAATACGAAAATAGAAATAGAGCATTTTAGATACTTTCGTATAACATATTAGATACAAATGAATAACTTATCAAATACAGATGCAGAATCCTACCCCCATCCACTACACATCAACTCCGTCCAGCCTACCACACCATATAGGGTATCAAGTACGCATCCATCCTTACACATCGCATAGTGACTGTATGTCACGTTTCAGAATAATGGCAGACTAACTGCCAGATCAAGTGTGATAAATTACCAGAATCAGATATGTATGTAACTTAGCCACCAGAATCGGCATATTATTAAATTGCCTACACTTCCTCCTTTACACAAATCCTATCCCAATGCAGCTGGATAGAAAACTATCAGATATTAGAGATGCAATGCTATAATATAGATTCAGATCAAAGTCAAATGATACCGATCATACTCGTTTAGTAGCTATCATTTTAAATGTAAGTACAAAAAGTAGATTATACATCAATAGATCATTGAATAACAAGTTTCATAGCTGGTTTTAGATCCTACGGACCCTGCGGAAGGCTTACGTTCGATTCGAACAATGTTTACGGCCCTAGGGAAAATTTCAAAATTTTGGCCCACACGCCCATATAGATTCACATGGTCTGTCACACAGCCTGGCACATGGTCATGTGACTCAAGTTAGAGAGTCACACGGTCAGACACCAGTCCTGACACACACCCGTGTGACTCAAGTCAGAGAGTTACACGGTCTGGTACACGACCTAGCACACGACCATGTGTCAACACGGCCTACCACACGACCATGTGTCCCATACGGCCTACCACACGACCTGGCATGCGGCCATGTGGCATCAACAGCCCCAATTTTGGCTTTCGTCGATCGTTGATTTTCCGGGTTTTCGTTACACACCTGATACAATTTCGACGTAGAAGCAACAACAATTATTCCAAAACCGGTAGACGAACAGCAATTACTCGAATCTTAGATCTTTGAAGGAACGTTAAGCTTCGTACGATCCTCTTCTCTAAAATGCCAACCACCAAATCGAAATAATGGAACCCAAAACAATTTGAAGACAATATCAAACCAGGATTAAGAACTTAAGAACGAAGGAAACAAAAAGAAAGAACGACAGTAGTTTCTGGAGAAAATAAAATAAAAATGGGAAAAGGAATTTTTAAAGTGAAAAATTAATTAAATCATTTTAATAAACTAGCTTTTCAAAACCGCATAAAAAACTTTCTCACTGCCTACGCAGGGACTCAAACATAAGACCAAGAGTACACAAATGCTTAACCACTAAATCACTAATCTCATCATTGACACAAATTAACACAGAATTGAACTTAAATCGAAGGCTCAAAGATAATGATTGAGTTAAATAAATTAGCAAAATTTCAAGGGAAGGGACTTGAATATAAGGCCTCAAGCACATAAACAGAACACTTAACCACTAAAGCATATACTCAATCATTGACAAATTTAACAAACAAACGTTCAAATTTTGGGGCATTACACAACTTTGAGAGTGGATCTAATTTCTCAATTTCATATAGATAACGGTGTCAAATCTTTCATCGTCCTTAAGAACAAAAAATAAAATAAGTTAATCAAAACAATGATAACGTATATGAAAGAAGAATGAAAAAAATAATCAAATATGAAACATTAAATAAAAGAAACTTCCTATAAAAACTTTGCATCTTGCCGTCAAAGATTTTGGAAATCATGGAGAATAAATTTGATCGTCGATAAAAAGAACTATCACTTTGAGCAAGATCTTGATGATAATGTGTTATAAACAAAGAGAATTATAGAATGAACAAGAGAGAAGAATAGAAAAATGAAAGGATGATTCAACTTTCACTTGAATACCAAAAAGCTTATACATTCTCTCTATTTATAGGGCCTCAATCACCATAAGTTACAAAAATATAATAAAGCTAATTAAGGTAACCTATAAATTTTAGGGTTACAAGAGTTACAAGGATATGAATTATTGGGGTTATGGGAGTTATATGGACATCCATTTTACAACACAAAATAATTTTCAAAAATTCAAAATAATTTTTAAAATTAAAATATTTATAAAAATTTTAAATTTTATATTTTTAAAAATTATAAAATTTTAAAAAAAATCTGCAGAATATATAAAGAAAGTTAAAATTTTCTAAAATAATAATTTTGGGACTTAAATAAGTTAATTAATTATTCAAGTTTATCATACTAATTTATCTTTTTTTCTTATTTTGTTTTAAAAAGTTTCAAATATATATGGTTTCAAATTTATGTACTCTAACATGAAATTAATTACATTGTAACAAGATTTTAGTTTGACATGTTTAATTTTTTTAATTTAACTCGAACAATTTTAATCGATTCGACACAACTTAAATTTCACTTCACTCGACTCGATTCGAAAAAATTTCAAATCACATTAGGATGATAAAATAATATCCACTAACTTGATTAACTCGAATTTTTTTAATTTATTTTATAGAAAACTTTTATAGCGAGTTGATCTTTCATTAACACAGAAAGAGGAAACTAGGGATTGGGTTGATGTAGATTTTCGTACATCTGTAAAACATCCTTGCAACCCAATGTGAGTTAAAGTTAGTTTAGCATTGCTTTTCAGAAGCATTTTTAGGACAAAAAACACTTTTGAGATAAAAGAATTGCTAAATAAACTGTTTTTGAGTTTTTCAAAAGTATTTTTGAGACAAAAAAAATTACTTTGAAAATTTATTTTCTTGGGCGAAACAAAAGTAAAAAATTTTAATTTTTACTCGAAAGTACTTTTTGACTTAAAACACTTTTGAAAATCATTACTAAACTACATCTTACTACATACAACATTTTTAAAATTCTTACATATAAGTTCTAAAATTATTTTATTTCTTTTAAGTCTTTTTTATATGTACGATAATAGAATATTCCATTTACTGTTTTTAAAACATTTTAACATAATGTGAATATCATTTTATTTTATACAAGCGTTATTTCCTAGAAAAAATATTATCACAATCTTATTTCTTTACAAATATATGATTTATTTACTAAAAACTGTAAACTAGCAATCTACATTTTCATTAACATATACGGGTATAGAAATTTATATATATACTATAATAAAAGGCCTAATATGGATGACCCTCAAATTAACTTAGAAATTATTTAAAAACTTAAATTAATATAACCGATTGAGTCTTAGCTTGATTGGTACCGATATTGTTATCAGTATAGAAGGACATGGGTTCGAGTGCGCTACTCCTATTTAACAGTTAGGAAATGACTATGAGTAGTTTTAGACATTATATAAAAAAAAACATATATAATAAAAACATATAATGAGATTAATATTATATAAAAAACTTAAATTAAAATAAAAAATAACAAGGAAGGGCATTTAAATCTTTTTTATTTTTAATAAATAACTATCCACTAAAAGATTTATACATAAAGTTTTATATTATAACGTGTGTAAAGATATATTTTATCTTAATAATTTTGTAATAAAGTAAAAAGAAAAAATCATTGGAGATAATGTTTTATAAACAAATCAAAGACCAATTGATGAAAAAGTAAGAATTTTGTTTTTGTTTTTCTTTCTTGTTTCCTGTACAAGGACCAAACAAGCTTTCTTCTAAAATAAAAGTCTACTAATAACGACATTCTAATTATTTTTTAACTCTTCAATGCTGAAACTATAATTAAATTAATCCTTATTGTTTATGCCCAACAAAAATGGCAAGGCTCTACAATGTTTCAAATGTTTATAAAGCTTCAATTTTATAATAAACAAATAAAAAGTTATTTTAGTATTTAAACTTGTATTGTTTGTTAAATCACTTCAAAGTAAATAAAAAGTTAATCCTATTAATTTTACAAACGTGGCATCCACATTCTAATCCATGTGTATGCATGTTAGCAATTAATTAATTTTTTAAATTAAAATTATTTAAAATATAATTTTATAATTTTTAATTTTTAAATTTTAAAATCAATGAATTGTTGCATGGCATCTACATGTATGCCGCATCAACAAAATTAATGATCGCTAACTTTTTTTCATTCAATTTTAGGTGATTTGACAAATAATATAAATTTACAAGCTAATAGAAGGCAAAAATTAAATTAAAAGCTAAAATGATTTTATTTTTTATTATAAAGTTGAAAGGGTTAAATAAGTAATTGTGTCTAAAAAAAATAAAGGTTAGAAGTAACATTTATTATTCCACATTCTGTTCATGTACATACAAATTTTAATTAATCCTCCCACAAATTTGATTTATAGATAAAAAAATTTAATCTCACGATCAATTTTAAGATATATTATGTCTAAGGATACTTTAAAAATATTTTAGTGTATGTCATTTTAGTTATAATTTCGTTAGATTTTTATATAATATGAGTTTATATTTTACTGATTCCATTGTCACACCACTTAATTATAATTAAATTTTAAAATTGTTTTAACATTGCTTAAATTGTGTCAAGATTAACTTTTACGGACAATAAAATTCTACACACTATACCATAAATGTAAACCAAATTAGTACTGCCCTATTTATAATAATGAAAAAGCAGTAGAGGATTTTCTCCAATGTAGAGCATATTACATCAATATGTATGACAATCAGGAAAGAATTAATTAAATAATGTGACTATCCAATGTTAATAAATATGATGAATTTTACACACTATACCATGAAACAATGGTGCAACCAAAACAGGTGGCCCAAATAATACTATTTCTTCCTAAAGATGGGATAAGAATATTTAATAATAATTAAGAGGGTTGGGGGGGCATTTCATCATTTTCCTAATTGTCAGTTTGTGAATGAGAAGTTAGATAAGGAGTGAATGGGGGGTTGCAGCAAACTCCTGGTACATTTTCCAACATTTTCCTTGTTTTATAAGTAGAACCAGTCAATGGCATTGGTTGAGGTACCTCTCTCCTCTTTCAACTTCTTAGGAACATGTATTTTGGTCTATATTATATGGTATGCATTTGTGTATATATAATCTACGTAGAAGCTAAAACAATTATTCATTGTCAAATTTAGTTAATTTAAATTATATATATTTTTATTTACTTGTTCAACATAAATATATTAAACACTTTTTAAGGACATGTTAAGTTTTTTCCTAAGAATAATGTGACGTGTCACCATCTATAATAGGGTATTATTATCCAAATTATAGAAATGACAGAAATAGCTGTGAAGAGGAAGAAAGTCCACAAGTCAATAGAAAATTCATATGATGTAACTAAAGAAGCAGCAGCTAAGTTCATGAAGATTACAAAGCACAGAATTTGGCAAGGCAATAAAGAAAATGACACTCAACGGGAAAAAGGTATAAGTTATGATCTAACTTTTATATATTATTATAGATACTAACTAGTATCAATAATTAACAATGGCTGCTCTCTCAGTATATTCACCATATATAATATATATCTCAGGATCTTTGTTTTGTCCAAAATCAATATTTTCTTATTGGTGAAGTTAGATATTTCTAACCTAAACTGCTTACAAAGAATCACATCAATGCCCACCTACACTAAAACTAACTACAATGAAAATGGAGAATACCATGCATGCCTTCTCTCTCTATTTTTTCTCTTACCTCACAAGTTTTAACCATAAAAGAAAGCAAGATTTTTTGTTCAGAGAAAGGGGAAAAGAGATTAACACCATCATCAAGAAAAGTAGCAGTAGATTTTCTTTGAGGGAAACAAAAGAGATTACTTTTTCAACTAGGGTTCCTTGTCCGCTGGACCAGCCCCTCACATTCATTAAAAAAAAAAAAAAAGCAGGTTTTTAAATGAAGAATTTAGAGAGCAAGTGATGTCACCTAAACAGCTTATTATTTTATCATCAGAGCAAAAAAATATATTAAAATTCATAGTTGCAGTGTGAGCTAAGCAACTGATTAGCTTAAGTTTCTACCCAATACATCTAAATTTGGACTTTCTATACTTCCTTTGCCACGTCTATAGTTTTGGCTCTTTCTATCTCCATGCACAAAGAAAGCAACCTCATAAAATACTCTGTTTTAAACTATCACTACATATGTAACCTATGATAGTAAGGTATATTATATTTACAAACAGGGTAACCTACTTTCGAATCATAAAGATAATATTATTAAGAGAGACAATCATAAACCAAATATATATATAGATCACCTATAATTTGTTGTAGTTTGCTATAGTTTAAAAAAATTTGAAATCACCAAAAATCGATTTAAACTATAATGTTCACTTCGCTTTCAGTTTGGTTTGTTGCAGTCTGATATAGTTTAAAAAAATTTGAAATCACCAAAAATTGATTTAAACTATAATGTTCACTTCGCTTTCAGTTTAGTTTTTTTATTTCGATTTGATTATTATTTAAACATGTTCAGCTTGATTCGGCAGGGGCGAAGCCAGAAGAATTTTTTAGGGAGTGGATAAAATTTTAATTTTTTATAGTTTATATTTTTATAACTTGTAAAGGATTAAATCAAATTTTTATAATTTTAAGGGGGCCAAAGTGCAATTTTATCTTTACTAATTTAAAATTTTTAAAAAATTCTAAGGGCCAAAATTATAATTTTACATTTTAGGGGGCTCGGGGCCCATGCCAGCCCTCCTGGCTACGCCCCTGTGATTTGGTTCAAGATTCACGAGTTTAAAAATTACAATTATCAAAACCAACTGAATTTTATTTCTGCTTAATTTAGAATTAGTTTTAACTTTTTATAATATAAAAATAAATTGTTTTTATTTAAATTATTAAGAAATTATTTAAAAGTTCAAGTCTAGAATAAATCTGGACATATGGCTATCTGGATTCATTTTATATTTGAACAATCATATGTCCAGATTCATTTTAGACCATTTTTCTATACTATATAAATTTATTTGGCATAATGACAAAATTAGCCCCTAATGTTTGGGTGTTAGGTCACTTTGGCCCTTAAGGTTTATTTTTGAACACTTTCATACATAACAATTGTTTTTTTGGTTAAATTAGTCATTTTTCAACTGTCTGCTGACGTGGCCGTTAAAGGACCAACGACGCTGACGTGAATTTTTTTCCACCTAGGTGCCACACTTATGTAGATGCTAGCGTGGCATATAAGACAAAACAATGTCACATCAGCAAATAAATTTAAACTTAAAAATAATTAAAATAAAAAAAATTAAAATTCCTATTTAACCCACACATGCAAAATTAAAATATATTAGCAACTCCTAAATGAAGAACCCTAAATCTCAAATCCTCTCCCTCTCCATTGAAATTCTTTAGAACTTGAAGCTTGAAATTTAGTGGGTTTGTAAAAGAATCGAAATATTGTTTGAAAAAAGTGATTGGAAGCCATCAATGGAGAAGTTTCCTTATTCGAAGTTGCTTTCATCATCACGAGGGGAGTTCGTTTATGATGAAGAGAAAAGAAGATGTTTTTGTAATAAGTTAGCTCCGAGAGAGACATCGTGGAGCGATTTAAACCCAAGCATAAAGTATTATTGTTGCTCAGATTTTCAGGTAAGCATATATTTAGCTGATTTGTTTTAGGATTCATAAGAAATTGGAGATTTTTTATTTTTTTATTATTGTGTCGGTTGGACTAAATTGGTGCTACAATTCATCATAGCATTAGAACTAGGATTGGGGTAATCATTGTATATTTATCCGATTTGTTTTAAGGTTCATAAGAAATTGTGTGATTTTTTTTTTTATTTTTTTTGAATTGGATATTAATGAAACATTTCTTTCCCATGCGTTAAATGTATTCGGGTAAGCATATTTAGCCGATGTTTTAGGGTTTATAAGAAATTGGGAATTTTTTTTCAATTGGATATTGATGAAACATTTCTTTTTCATGCGTAAATATTAGAGTAGTCACTGTATATGAACTCAGTTGTGGATATTTCATTTTTCTTAAATGGCCTTACCAGATTACGGAGTTGACAAGTATGACATTGGAACTGCATTTGGTCATTTTGGGATAGGTATTGAGGATGTAAGCTCAAACATTGGCCTCCATGAATTGTGCTAGGTTTTTCATTTTTAACAAAATGACTGTTCTTGTATTTTGCTGGGTAAATCTGAATTGGAGATGTAGAAATTGTGTCATCTTACACTTTTGTATGTAGAAAGACAAATGAATTTCTCATGGAATTATGATGTGTAAAAGAGATTGAGTTTTTCTACATATACAAAATTGTATATGGGTAAATTTTATTTTTTTTTTATTATTATGCCAGCTGGACTAAATTGGGGAATTGTAGAGTTTATATAATAAAAAGTCGAGTTTTTTTTGTGTGAAATGTATGTTGGTGGATGCGGATTTTTTAAGTGGTATGATGATAAGCTGTGTAACAGGGCGAATGAAGTAATATGTGAATTACGTGAATTACGTGAATTACGTGATAGCGAAAGAAAACTTATAAAAGAGAATACGAGACTTAGGAAGCAAATAATGAAGTGTGGAAGTGGTAAAATGTTTGAGAGTGGCAATAGAAGCAGTAATGTTGAGATGTCTGAGAGTGGTAATATGCAAAATGTGGGTAAGGATAGCCAAACAAAAGAAATGAATTATGATGTTGTGGATAACATTGAATTAAACACAAAGATTAAGAGCTTGAATCAAAAATGTAAATCACTTAAGAAAGAGAAAGAGTTTTATAAGAAAATGTTTATTTGCAGTGTATTGGTTATCTTATTTGTCACATTATTTAGGAATGTTATAATTTGACACATTTATATGTACTAAATGTTCAGGGATTGCAAACATTTTTAATGTTTTTTTAGGCTTTGGTAGCCTTAAGGGAACCTTTTTAATGTTATGGATTATTGTTGGATCATTAGTTGTTTGATGAACAATCTATCCATAATGTGGATGATAGTGTTACATGAAGAAAACCATTAGATTAAATCTTCCAAAAACAAAGTCTTCTAAGATGGTTTTGAGTAGTTCCATTTTAATTTTTATTGGATTAAAACCATTAGATTAAAATTGCTCTCTATAATTTAATTTTTATTGGATTTGGTCATTCCATTATGCTTTGTTTTGATTTCAGTTTCATATATTTGAACAACTTAACTAAAACTAGCAAGCAAAGTTGACATCAGTATAAAAATATTCCCCCACAAAACAAAAATCTAATACACTTGCCAATTTCATGTTAAAAAAAAAGCTACTATAGCAGTAACAGTATACATTTTCCAACAAAATATGTTATACTAACAAAATAATTCTATAGCAGTAAGATGTTGACTAACCATTTTAACAAATCATTTCAAAAAAACAAACAAAATATGTTATGCTAACAAATTTGATCCTATAGCAGTAAGATGTTAACCATTTCAACAATTCATTTCAAAAAAACAAACAAAATATGTTAACTATCTCAATTCATTTCTTCATCTTCTTTGCTGCAATGGATTCTTGTGTGCTGATAGGTTTCTGATATGCCATCCTTTTTTGGCTTCTAGTTCTCATACTCATACCAGTCTGAGAACAAAAATCAGAACCCTAAATTAGATTTAAATAATTTAAAATTGACATTAGTGTTTACAATATATCTGTGATCCAATTGTGTTAGGCTAAATGCATGGTGTTCTGTTGTTCTCTTTTTGGCTTCTAGTTTGTGTACTCGTACTAGACTAAAACCAAAAAAGTCAGAACCCCAAATTAGATTAAAATATTTTTGAATTGACATTAAAATAGTGTATACAATATACCTATGATCCAGTTGTATTAGGCTGAATGCATGGTGTTATATTGTTATTTTTTGGTCTTCTAGTTCTCGTACTCGTACTAGACTAAGACCAAAAAAATCAGAACCCAAATTAGATTTTAATATTTTGGAATTGACAATGAAAAAGTGTGTGTTCCCTTTGTTTTAGGTTGAATACATGATCTTTTGTTGTGACCCCCACCTCCACATTTCTTGCATCTCATAATTAGACCAATCCTACTGAGTTGTCTAGGCTTCATTTTTTTTCGGTTCATTTTTTGTCTTCCTTATATTCTTCTTTGGCCTAACAGGCATTGTTTTCTCAACTGGTGAAAGCATGGGCTCAATACCAGATTTAGTCCATTCATGTGACCTATTTATGGGTTGCAAAGCATATTTATATGCTTTTAAATATGCGTCCTTGTGGTAGTACCTATGTAAGTAGTCATCAGGATCTTGTTCAAGATGCCATATAGCACAGCAGGCATGGGGGCAAGCAACCATCCAAACCTAGTATAGGTCTACACCCTTCTTTCCAACCTCTTTTCAGTGTTTCAAAACAAACATAAAGCCTCTTGAAATGTGGTGGAGATCCAGGTGTGACTCTATTCACTGCCATCTTTGTAGTACTTCTAGGATTCTTTAGTCTCAACAAATCAACATAATCCCACAGCATAGCAAATTCCTGTACAAAGTTCTTTTCCAAATCCTTCACCCTTTTGTTGGCCCTTGTACACCTTGTCATATTAACATTAATATGCATTTCTGAAGTTACCCTTCTTTGTATTTCCCTTAGCTTCATTTTGGGTGGTCCCCAATAATAGCTTCAAAATGTTCTGCAATACCTTTTAGATTGAACATTTTGTTTCTAAAACTAACACAACAGTTGTGCTCATCATGAAAACTTTTCACCTGCATGCATCTGGCCATGTTACTGTAACTTGCAAATATTCCCCATTTACACTTTTGTGATGCAATACATTTAACTCTAACCCTATTTGGTTCATTCCTGATTATCTTAAGTTCCCTTATACAATACATTAAGTACTTATGAATTGCGGATTTGAATTGCTCACCATCTTTAAACAGCATCCCAATATAGAAGTGTGGACTTGTTGAGTTTGGATTGTATGTGGGAAACCTACTTCTTCTTCTACAAACATCAGAATTGTCATCTTCTGACCCAAGTATGCTCCTATGATCATCACTATCAAAATATTCAGTCTCATTTCCATCTTTTTCCTTACCAACATTATCATTTAGTCCTTCACAATCGACTTCTTCAAGGACCTCAGCCTCAAACTACTCTCCAGAGCTTTCACTTTCAGTCTCATCAAATATTATTTCCTTACCTTTCCCACTGGTTTTCCCCTCCACTTCCTTAACCTCTTCCTCACCACCTCTATCACTCTCATCACCTTCAATGACAGCAACATCAACCCCCTCCTCACCACCTTTATCACTCTCACCACCTTCATTGACAGCAACATCATCACCCTCCCCACCTTAACATTTAGCAACCTCACCACCCTCACGCGAACCCTTACTACCTTTACTACCAGCAACCTCACTATCCTCTTCCTCACCCTCACCTTCACCACCTCCCTCACCCTCACCACATTTACTACCAACAACCTCACCACCCTCACCCTCACTACATTTACTGCCAACAACCTCGCCACCTTTATTACTATCACCACCAAATTGCAAACACGCTACAGCTAACATTGATTCATCATCGACAAAAACAATAGTGTCAATCTCATGCTCTACATATAAGTCTATCTCCTTATGCTTAACCCAGTATTTTATAATGTCAATAATGCTACTATCATTCTACACAACCCTAAGATTATCTTGCAAAGTCCTACTGCCAAGTACATGGAAATAAATTAGTTGCACTGTATTAGACCCTAACCCATCTTTAACTATTTTACACAACTCAAAATACGATATCGTATCTGGTTCCTCTTTAAGCCTCACTATCTCACCATCTAAATACCTAACATAGGGATCATGTACAAATTTACCCCCAACATGCAAGTTGATATAGTATTCCTCCTCTACAGTCATCTGCAGTTTAAAGAATAAAAAAATATAAGCATAATGACAAACAATGTGCAGCCAAAAAAGGTATATACAAACAAATTATTAAATACTATAAATTATAAACAATTCATATAACGTTAAATGATTTAATAATTATATATATGTCATAACAGCACAACAATAAAATATAGAAGGACCATTAAGAGTTATTACTAAGTTCACAAAAAATCCAAAATTATTGCCCCCACCAAAGTTATCAGCAATAGCAAATAGAAATAGCAACCAGCAGACATATTAAACATAAAGCTTCTTCTTCAAAAAGGACATGTTGAAGGCTACATACTGGAGGTTATGGTTTATAACAGTGCTCTTGAACTTAGAGTTACAAAAGATGGTAGGGTAATAATTTGTGAAGGAATAAAGCATATTTGCCAAACACATTAGCAAAGTCCTTGGAAAATTGTCTGTACCAAGGATGCAGAACTTAATGAAATTACAAGTTAACATTGCAAATGCTAAACCTACAAAAGATGGGATCTCTAGTTTGGCAAAGCAGGCAGAAAAACTTCTTAGCAAAAGAAACTGCATATAGAATTCAATTTAAATTAAAAAGAAATACAAATTATTTACTAAACATAAAAAAAAATATTCTTAAAGCAAACAAGAAGTTATAGTCTTTTTTTTAGCTCAACAAAACTATAGTTATATTGGTAAAGTGAGTATAATTTGACAACAATTGTGAAGGCTCAAATACTCTTCAATTGTGGAGTCATTCAATTACATACCATTATAATAACTAAATTTTAAAAATAAATAATAATAATTCAACTCCTCCAATTGTCAGTTAATGATAATTAAAAACCATAGAAAGATAGATAATATTTGAACAAATAAAGAAAGTGGTACAGTATTAAGTTTTCATTTATTTAATTTTTCCCAGGAGATTAGGCCATTCCCCAATGGATCTATCCTTAAAGTTCTGTCGAGGATGCAAACAAAACTAGAGAGGCCTATAATATAAGCTCAATTTAAATTCCTAAAATCTTTTCAATTAATAAATAAAATTATTTTAGTGATATTACTTTTACATTCCATTACAATTTCAACCAACAACACAAAGCAAAATGATAGAATTCAAAATCTGGCAAAGAAAATATATCTATGTTCAAACCTAAAGGCTTCAAAAATTTTCAAACTTCAAATTTTTATTGTTTTCCTTCTCCCTCTTTCTCACTTCTCTCTTACTTCAAAGATGTTTTATTTTTTCTTATTAAACATATTAGCTCAAGGGGAATCTTCCTTTAGTCAGTCCTCAATGTACAAAAAGACAAAACACAGACAAGTTTATTAAGGGGAAAGATTTATTTAACTCCAAATACATGATAAAGTTGTAGTAAAGTAAAAAACAAAAGAAAATCTCAACAAATAAAAAAAAAATCATACAAAACAAAGCATTAAAATGAAGAACAATTTGTTTGTTTGTACATTTTCTTCTCTATAATTTGGAGTATGAACCTTCACCAATCTTCACTGCAAAAGACCCAAGAGAAAACACGTTATAAATTAACCTTAAACCCGCAATTCCCCAAAGTTAACAATCCCATAACTTGAAAATCCCTGAAAATCCCCAAAATTTTGAAACCTAAACCAAAATCCCCAAACCCAAGAACCCTAAACATTAACCAAAATAACATATATAATAGTTTGAAAGTGAAAATTATAAAAACATACCTCAATTTTTTCCTTTCTTGAGTTAGAATTCTAATATTTTGTTTTGATTAACTGATTCAAAAGTTAGACTTCAATTTTTTGTTGTGATCTATCAAGTTTCTCTTTTTTATTAGTGTTTAACTTGTTTTAATTTTTTTAATTGTGAGTAAACCCAAAAATTTTCTAAATGTTTTTTAATTTTAATTATTTTTAAGTTTAAATTCACCTGCTAACATGGAATTATTTTGTTTTATATGCCACATCAGCATCTACATACGTGTAGCACCTAAATGGAAAAAAAATTTTCACATCAACAAGACCGTTAAAAATGACTATTTTGACCAAAAAATTAAAGGTATGTATGAAAGTGCTCCCAAAAAACTCTTAAGGCCAAAGTGACCCAACACCCAAACATTAAGGGCTAATTTTGTCATTATGCATTTAAATTTAATAACTTCTAAATCATTCATTCTTCATACTATTTGATTAATTTTGAATATTTAAGACACCTCTAAATTTAATAAAATTAGAATTCTTCCAAATTGTTTTTATTCAAATAAATTAAAAATTTTACTAACATACTCAACTGAAATGTTCATGGAACTAGTTTTTTATTTTAGTAAATTGTATAACTATTAGCTATATATGGTTAGATGCACTTAGTACTGGTAGGATTAAAATAATGATACACATCTCTTATTTTTAAAATTAAAATTACTTATTTATTTTCTAAATTATTTTTATATAGCATAAACAATACTATAGAATTAAAACAAAAATACACATCTCATATTTTTAAAGAAAACTCATTTTTAATATGTTTGTTAAAATTTTATACAATTTAGAAAAACTCAACCTGAACAAATCTAGACATTTGGTTGTCCAAATTTATTTTGGACTTATTTTTAATATTTTTATTTTTAAAATTTTGAATTTTATTTAATATTTTATAAATTTTAAAAATGCTTTACATAAATTATTAAAAAGTAATTATTAGTTTTTTTATAATTTTAAAAAATTAAGTCCAAAATGAACTTAAACAATCATTTATCCAAGTTCATTTCGACATAAATTTTAAATATTTTAATTAAATTTAAATTTTTATTTATTGGCGTGACACTATCATATCAACAATTGTTGTTGACATGTGCTACCACATCAATAGCATGATAATAACAAAACGATAAACGTTGATTTAATGACTTAATTAATTCAATTTAAAAGTTTGAGGACTTAAAAATATTTTTGCAGAGGGAGTTACATGATTGTTTTTGTCAAAGTTCAGTAGCTTTTTTACCCCATTAACTGAACTGAACCATTATTACCATATAATCTGCAATGAAGATCCATCCAGCATCTTCCATCGACATGTTTCTGAACTTCCTAAGATCAGCAGATAGTAATCAAGGATGTTGATCATCATCCGCTGGTCAAACTAAATAAAAGATAATCTAAATCAAATATTGCAGTGCACCTTCATCCCTCCGGTAAAAGCCCCATAGAATATTACTTAAAACTAATAAAAGAAATGCAGAAGAGTGGTCGCCAGAAGCAGTTAACAAGAAATATACTTATATTACTTCCATTACACATGAATCGTATCTGCGAACGTTATATGCCACACCAACTTCACCCTCTTCAACTATTTATAACCCAACAAACCTAACAGAAAGCAGGAGAAACATAAAATAAAATGAGGTGGGACCTCAAAATCTATGCTAATTTCATCATATCTTCAATCTTAATTACGTGTACAAAAGTTCACATAAGTCCATGCACTGCATCCTATTGGACATGACACAAGTGCACCCACACCTCTCACTCCATAACCAAAGTTCTTGTGAAGACGAAGACTATATGATTTCTTCTGAAATGATACTAGCTAGAACTTAGGGTCATCAATCCATTTTTTTAAAATGAAAATGTTTTAAGCTTCTTGTTTACTCCTTGTTTTCGTTGATTAGTTTTTCTCAACCGTTATGCTTAATGAAATAGGAATAGGAGTATAAAAAATGTAATTTAAGAATTGATCTTGATGCATCATCCCTATATAATATAACAAATATAGGGTAAAAGTACTATAGAGGCCCCCCATACTAGGCTTTTTGCATTTTACCCCTTAAAAAATAGCAAATTAATCACTAAACATTATATCAAAAAGCAAATAGTCCTTTTTGTTAAAAATTTCATTTATTTCTACTCTTAAAAATTGGTGTGGCTATCAGAATAACCAGATAGTTACACGTGTACCTCATTCTAACATATAAAAAATAATTTTTAACAGTAAAAAAGGATGAAATTTTCAACAAAATGATCGGTTTGCTCTTTTGACCTAATGTACAAGGATTAATTAGACCATTTTTTTAATAGAAGAAACAAAATACAATTCAACTCCTAATACAAAGACCTCTATGGTACTTTTACCCAAATACAAATAATAAGGAAATTTTGACAATTTTTTGTAACAGTTGGAATCTTTATATCATTGTTAGCCATCAACAATCATGTATTACTTGTTGACTAAACTCTCATCGGCAGTGACATCATATTCACAGATAAAGATAGTGAAAAAGAAAGTTGAGTCTGATAGTTTATTATTGCATGCTCTAAATACATATAAAACATACCACCTTAGAAAGAATAACCTAAATTTGTTGCAAATTCGAAAATTCCACTTTTCTATAATATCTAATAAGATATCATGTATTGTTCAAAAAGCTTGTCAACAGATTAATTGCTATCTGGCATATATATTACCTAGCGAGAGCAAAGCAGCAATATACGCAACCAAGTTCATTTAATGAAAAATAATAACAAAACATGCTTAGTATAATACAATCATAGTGACATTAATATATATATATATATATACTCTAAACAAAAAGTCACATTATTATGTTAAAGGGTTATTCATACTCCACAAGGTCTACTGGTTAATTATAATTTTCTGTATATGTCGTCTGTTTACATATTTACAATTTAATTTTATCTGATCAATTTTAGAACAATATAAAGTAATTTGATTTGCTAGTTTATAGTACCTGCTAATTCATTTCCTAGATAGAGTAAGATTTTACTAATTTGACAAGTGGCTTTAATTAGAAATTTGTAGTTTCTCTTTGTTGTAACTTTTCCCTCATCACTTTCTAATCATAACTCAGCTTTAGGGAAGAAATCCTGGAAGTTATCCCATCCTGGGCCTAGCTCTTATTAATAGCCAGATATGATTAAACTTAATTAACCCCATTTGACTTATTCCACTAACTAGCTAGAGGCACATGGCCCACACCCAAAATTTATATGGGATTTAACACCAGCACAGGTCCTAAGGCCTAGCATATGGATAAGTTAATTATGAAACAGAGAACTTGTTGGCAAATATGATTATATCTTCAATTTTACATAAAATCCAAATATTCAGAAGACCCATGCAAATGACAGGTTAATACTAAGAGCCCCGTTGATTTGGTGACATTTCATCATAAGAATTACTTGCACATTTATGGAGTAAACTAAGCTAACAAACAATTCAATGGTTTGAACTACAACAAAATGAAGAGAAGTAAAACATACCTCAAAAAATTGTAGTCTGCCAAACTGTCTCCACACCACCTTAAATTCGAGAAAGCATTATAAGGCAATAAGATTGAAGAAGTTGGAATTAATTATATGGGAAGCACACAAATAATTTTTCAAGCAGAGACTAGTTATGGAAACTGAAAGAACGGGAGAGTTGGTTCATGAAATCTGAATAGCTACGATAAAGTACAAGAGAATCTCAGTCAAACGGAAGATGTCTTTGAATACATCTAGATAACGTGTTTTCAAACCCCACCCAGATGCTGGCAAAACCAAGCATTCCTCAGGTCTACTTTAGCAAATGTCACTCTGGCAGAGAAGTGGCCATGAAATCACGGTCCGACATAAGAAGTTGGTAATAAACAGAGAATTTGCTTGAGCTAGGATCCGTAAATGGTACAGAAAAGTAGAGAAGCTCCACAAGTTCCCACAACATAAACTTGGAAAATGAGATAGGCAGCCTAAGGAAGTTCCATTCGGAACAATTTAAACTATTTCGACCCCATCAAGTTCAATTGGATAAGTACATTTTCATTTTTACTACAGTCAAACCCCAAGATCAATCAGACACATGCCTGTCCTCATTTGCAAAATGCAGCATTGCGCCTCTGCTTCAAAGTCTTTGGAACTGCTCGGGAAACTGGGAAACAAAGTGAGGGAAAGAAGGAATAATATAGAAAAGAAAAAAAAATGAATACCTGAGCTCCCCTTTTGAAATAAAAATTTCAGGGGAGGAAATAAAAAACAGCAGATATACTAAAATGAGAACTTAAGCAATCGTACTTTAAGTTGTCAGGCCAATTCATTCAACCCAAAAGATAAAAAGGAGACGCTTAAAGCTCCAACAGCCAACTCCGGAAAGCATCTTTGCAGCCATAGAATAGAAACTGGCTACATATTTCAGCTCAATCCAACTAAACCCAGAACCCATCATCAGATTTATGATTGCCCTCATCTAATCTCTATATACTTTTAATTGACACTTCCAAAATGAACAGTATTCGTAGTGCACTTTGCGTGGAAAATGCGGAAAATTGAGTGGGACAAACAAACCAGCCACACAGGTAAAGTTAAACAAACAAATAGATTCTACTTTTTTAATCAGGGTTCAATGCAAAATATGTTCTATAAAAGATTCAAAAGACTACAAAATGTATATGAAGTAAATAACCTGGACTGCAGGCACACATGAAACCACAACTAAACAAAGCAGAAAAGGTTGCCATCAGCTTTCATTTGCCATGAGTCTGACAAAATAATTGAAAAGCTTGTAATTAAAAACTGAAAAGAAGAAGAATGACGTAACTAGAGCACTTTTTGAAATATAAAAAGTGCTCCCTTGCCACTTCATTTCGAAAAAAATCTGAGATAACAACATAAGTTCAAACATGACCATATTAACTCAAATAATTCGAAGACTCTCATTACAAATACAAGCTTTAGCTACCTTCGCTTTAGCTCCCAATATCCTCAGTCCGAACCTTCCCAACCCTCTCATTCTCCGGCAAAACACACCAATTCGGCGACTGCACAGCTCGCAACCACTTAAAATCATCAACATTCCCCCAATTCCCCGTCTCTTCACTCAACCCTGCCTTCTCCAAATCCATCTCGATCCCTTCATAATCCAAACAGTACGGAGCGAACCTCACAACATTGCTGTCCTCAATTATTGGCCTACTCCTCACTCTCAAATAAAAGTCACAACTTTTCGCCAAATGAATCCTTATCTGATGCGACGCCAATACGAAAACACAGCCTTCCACTTCCTCTATCAAAATAGACCCAATTACAGGCCCCATATAAACCTTGCAGTTCTTCAATCTGTTCATAAAAACCGCATTGCAGCAGCCGATTAATCTTACCTCACAAGATTCCAGATCAGATAGCGTAAACTCCCCTATCTCTGTCCCCCGTAATTTCTTCACTAGGGTTTCGTTTGTTTTATTTCTAAACCCTGGGGAATTAGGGAGTTTGAAATTGGACACCAAAATGGTGCCGGGTTTTATAGGTTCAGGTTCTTTGGGGAGTTCCTTTTTCGCTGTGGCTTTGTTTTTGAAGGAGAATTTCTTTTTGGGGATCAATTCGGAGTTTAAGACCTCCAAATTTTGCTTTAAATCGGCGATGGTTTTGAGAGAAGAGCGGACTTCATAAGAAGGAAGGAAATAAGAATTCTCGGCGACGAGTTTCTCGAGGTCCGAGATGGAGGAGGAGATATTGGCGAAATGAGATCTGAGGCGAGATGGATCCGATGTAGCAATGAGACTGGAGTCGGCGAGTTGGGAATCAATGGATTGCTTGGAGGCGGAGAATCGGGAGGGAAAGGAGGAGGTGGACTCGGAGGAGTTGGCTGAGTCGGATCGGCGAGCAAGTGAGGTGTCTAAACGAGCTTGGTGGCGATTGGAGAGGCGGTCGAGCATGGCTTGGTGCTTTTTCTGTAAATCGGCGTCGAGATCTAGGGTTTTAGTCGGGAGATTGATGTGTGGGCGGTCTTCTTCCATGCTGATTTTGAGAGTTTTTTTTTTTCTTTCCCTATTTCTTCTTTTTAATTGCAGCAACTGCAAATCAGCAAGGACAAAAAAAAAGATCTAGTTTCTAGTTGAAGAAAGAGAGTGTTGATTATGAAATTTTCCCGGGCATTCGGTTTTTTTCTTATATTTCAAATAACCTGTATAGATTCAACGAGTTTCTTATAATCTGACCGTAAAATATTTTATTTATTTATTTATTTATTTATTTATTAAAAAGTAAAAATAATATATATACTTTTTATTTTTAGAATATTGATTTTTACTAATTTGTGCTATGATAGGGTTTTTCTTGAAATGATATAAGAAAAAAAACGAAAATAGGTGCGTTCTTGGTTATTTACTGAAATGGTATAACTGTGGTGGTCACGCTTACTCCCATATCGGCACCACCCGGTGTCACCATTACCGCATCAAATTTAAAAAGAACAATTAGAAACAATGAATGAAGCGAGAAAGCATGTGAGGCATGCGTGATAGAAGAAAAAATAGTTATAAACAGTGGAAAAAGCCGATGAAGCTAAAAATGGATCGCCAGGGGCACCACTGGACAATGGCATGCCGAGGTCGCACCAAAGCCGGGACAATGGCTGTCGAGGCTGACAGACTAAGTGGTGGACATGACATTTCCGGGCATTCGGTTTTTTCTTATATTTCAAATAACCTGTATAGATTCAACGAGTTTTTTATAATCTGACCGTAAAATATTTTATTTATTTATTTATTTATTTATTAAAAAGTAAAAATAATATATATATTTTTTTATTTTTAGAATATTGATTTTTACTAGTTTGTGCTATGATAGGGTTTTTTACTGAAATGGTATAAGAAAAAAAAACGAAAATAGGCTGCGTTCTTGGTTATTTACCGAAATGGTATAACCAGGGTGGTCACGCCACTCCCATATGCGGCACCACCCTAGTGTCAGCCATTACCTGCATCAAATTTAAAAAAAGATTAGAACGATGAACAAAAGCAAGATGGCAATGAGGCATGCAAATAGAAGAAAAAATAGTTATAAACAGTGGAAAAAGCCGATGAAGGTGAAAATGGATCGCCGAGAAGGACACTTTGGACAATGGCATGCCAGAGGCTGCACCAAAGCCAGGACAATGGCCTGCCAAAGGCGGCATCGAGTGGTGGACATGACGTTTCCTGCATGCAGTTTTGGCACCTTGTGCCTCATGGGGACCTTAAATGGTCCCTCCTCCCCCCCACACTTGAAGCGAAGCGAAGCGAAGAAGAAGAAGAAGGTGGTGGCGTCAGAAAAAGAAAGAGGAAGAAGAAAGAAAGAAGGAAGAAGGAAGAAATCAGGGGAAAAAATAAGGAAAATTAGGTAGATTTTTTTTTAAATTTAAATAATGTTTGTGTTCTTGATTTGTTGTTGTTAGTATATTATTTTATTATATATAATTTTTATTTTATTATTTATTTGTTGTTAGTAGTTTATATTAATAAGTATTGTTACTTAGTTAGGATTAGTAGGTTAAGTAGTAATTTAGTTATTTAGTAAGTTAGTTATATTATTATTGGTAGGTAGTTAGAAACCCTAAAAAATAGTTATGTTAGTTAGTATGTTAGTATATATTAATACGTTAGTTTTAACACTAACATTATTTTATTTAGTAAATTGTTATTAGTTAAACCTTAATGATTAATTTAGATAGTATATAAAGCAGTTATTATTATTGTTAGTGTAATATTGTTGTTAGTAAAAATGGTAAATGTTATTTTATTTAGTATTATAGTATTATTGTTAGTAATATATTATAATTATTGTTAGTATAAAAACATTAAAATAATACATAAAACATTATGTATTAAAATAAATAATATAAAATAATAAGATACGAAAATAGTATATTTTTTTGAAAGTAATAGAATTTGAGAAAAGGAAAATACGAATAAATTGTCAAAATAAGTGGTTATTACTAAATTGATATATAAAAATAATAAAATAATACATTTAAAACATTACGTACTAAAAGAAATAATATAATATAATAAAATACGAAAATAGTATTATATTGAAAGTTATAGAATTTGAACACTTAGAAAATATGGACGAACATAGTGCCAAAATAAGTGGTTTTATTAAATTTATATAAAATGAAGCGTAAAATAATATATTTGAATCATTATGTACTAAAATAATATAAAATAAAACGAAGAAAGGCTCGTAATATATAATAATTATGTACTAAATTATTATTTGTTATCACCGGTTTTATTAGAAAAGGTAGGTATACGATATCGTAATATTGTTATTAAGGAATCCTAAAATTATTATTATCACTTTAGCTATGTTAATATAATATTATTATTAAGAAATCGTAAATATTATTATTAGTTATTATCATTGTTTGTAAAAACCTAATTATTATTTTAGTTAATATTATTATGTTTGTATAAATAATAAAATATTATGTTTATTATGTGTCGTTTACATGATGTTTTTGTTATATTATTAGTATTGGCATGTTATTTGTTACTAATTTAATATAGATTTATTATTTTTATGTAGGTAAAAATTTATTTGGGACGAAATGGCTTCATTGATTAGTAAAGATCCTCACATATCGATCTTTGCTAATAATATGGTAATGTATTGTTATTTATTAATCATGGGTTATATTAACAAAATAGCTACATAATAAATTATGTTATTAATCATAAGTAGTAATTTTTTATGATTTAACACCATCGGGACTCATACTGAGTGTATTAAGGGTAGGGTGAATGTGTAACACCTCGTGCAGAGATCGATGCTAGAAATTTGGTTACGAGACGTTACCATGCTTGAACTCACTTAAACATACACTTACGGGCAAAAAACATTTTGTTCCAACTTAAAATTTTCTCCTTCTTAGTCTAATCCTATTTTTTTAATAGACCTACGAGGCCTTAAGCATAACTCTGAAAAATTTCGGAACTTGATCGAAAACCTTTCTTAGAAGTAGGGGTCACACGCCCATGTGGCTTGTGACACGCCCAATTGGCTTGTGACACGCCCGTGTACCTCTTGACACTCCCATGTCTTTAAACCATAGGGAGTTACTGACTATATTCACAAGGCCTCGACACGCCCGTGTCTGCCAACCGTGGGGAGTTACTGACTATATCTACACGGCCTCGACACGCCCGTGTCTGCCAACCGTGGGGAGTTACTGACTATATTCACATGGCCTGGGCACACGCCCAGGTTCAAACCGAGTGTCCTACACAGCTCATGCACACTGTGGATTTACCGTGGCCTATCGACTAATAATAAGGGCGAGGTACACACGGCCTGACACACGCCTGTGTGTCTAACTGTGGGCACTTAGAGGCTATTTACCAAGCCATTTGCCACTCTGAAATTAGGATCAATCCAATACATTTTTCATAAGTAATATTACATACTACATTGACCTCAATGAACCTACATACCTTGGCAATTCTGGCCAATCAGAATAGTCAATACAAAAGAATAATTAAAAGGGGCATACACTTCATTAATTTCATCTTCATTGCAAATAAAGAGTTTGCCAAACATTTGCCTGGATCAAGAAACCATTTACAAAATGATTTACGACCAACACTTTAACTAACAATTACAACTTGACAAAATACCCTAATCCTATACATGCCATATTCAAAACAAGTCTAAAATTGTTATACCAAAGTGTTGTTGATAGTGTGATTCCCGAACCCCTGCGCCTACGATCTTCGAGTTATCTTGGCAATACTATAAGAAAGAAGGGCAATGAAAAAGGGGTAAGCAATAAGCTTAGTAAATTGCATGGAAATAATTAGAAATCGTAATCTTCATAAAAGAATAATTCATCTATAACAATAGCTAATCGTATACAAGCCAAGACTTCTTGATAATCCTTATTTACAATTGTCCATATCTAACATTTATTGTAACACATATAGAGCCCATTTCTCATGACTCATTCCTTCGCACTTGTATTCATTCATATCTCTACTTTTAAATTCATTCGCTTATCCCACCATACGCTGGAAATAATCAAATACATGCTTTTATAATTACTACGATAAGTATAAAGCCAATGTCACACTCTCTAGGTGGTCTTACATGAAGTCTCGTCTAGGTACCGAAGCCATGTCCTGGACATGGTCTTATAGGGAATTTTCTCCATATGCTAATGCCGTATCCCGGATATGGTCTTACGCCGGCCCTTGTCTCAATGCCGATGCCATGTTCCAAACATGGTCTTACACTGGTACACATATCAACGCCAATGCCATGTTCCAAACATGGTCTTACACTGGCACCCATGATGTGGCCGATGCCATTTTTCGTATACATCATGGTCCATTAGGACTTCGATATCACATTCACATAAGTTTCTCAATTTATTGAAGTATCATGCATCAATAAGACATTAAGCATTCTCAATTATGCTGATAAAATATTGCATTAAAATCACATACAACTTACCTCGTTTTCAAAATGAGTTAATTCTTCGGTTTAGCCCACGACTTTATCCTTTCCACGATTAAGGCAAATTCTCATCTCCTCTTGCTCTATAATAGCAAATTAGTTCATTTTAATCATTTTATTAATATAAGAATCTCAATAATCCTACTTAGGCAAAATTACCATTTTACCCCTAGATTTTGGCAAAATGACCGTTTTGCCCCTAGACTCGAAAATTAATTTTGATCACATTTTTATCCTCAAAAAGCATAGGAAAACATTTAATACTCTTAAAGCTATCATCAACAATCAATATTTCACATACTTACTACCAAGTTCATAACCTTTTCATTGAGGTCCTATTTGGTGTTGTCATGCTAACACCATTTTTAAAAGTTGTTCATCTAACAACTAAGACTCAAGTTCTTCCTTAAAAATACAACAAACAACTAAAGTAGCTCTCATGGTAAAACTCTAAACCTTTCACAACATTGCACAATAGTCCCCTTATTTGAAAGCTTAAGCTTTAGGGATCTCAAAAGTACAATTATTTTCAAGAAAAGTTCACTAGAACATTTACTTGAATGGATGAGAGTTTGCTGAAATTTTTGAAGGTTTCTACCCCTTATTTGCTACAAATTTTCGGTGGAAGATGATAGGAGAAAAAGATGATAACTTTTCTCTCCTTATTTTATTATTACAAGTCAAATTAGTCCACCTACTACTACTAACTTTGACACTAATTGACAATTTTGTCTCCCATGCTCTTTTATGGCCGACCAAGCCTCTTTCAAAGGCTAAATTGCCTTTTAAATGCCCCCAATTAACAATCCGTGGCCATTTGGTACTCTTAGCATATAGAATGGAACTTTCGCACTTTATGCGATTTAGTATTTTTTCGCAATTAAACACGAAAACGTTAAAATTAAAGTATCAAAATTTTAATGCTCATATGCTATCATGTTCTAACTCATAATATATCATGAAAATAATTTCTCCGATCTTGAAATAGTGATCCTGAGATCACTATTCTGACTAGCCCCTAAATCGAGCTGTTACAATTCTCCCCCTTAAGGATTTTCGTCCTCGAAAATCTTACCAGTGAAAAGATTGGGGTATTGATTTCTCATTGTTTCCTCAGACTCCCATGTAGCCTCTTCTATTCCGTGCCTTTTCCATAAGACTTTCACTAGGGCTATGCTTTTATTTCTTAACTGCTTGATTTCACGGGCCAATATTTTAACCGGTTATTCACCATAAGTCAAATCTGGTTGTATCTCTACCTCTGTTGGTTCTATTACATGTGAAGGGTCTGAACGGTATCAGCGTAACATAGATACATGGAAGGCATCATGAATCCTTTCTAAGTCAGGCGGCAAAGCTAGCCGATAAGCTACCGATCCTATCCTTTCGGTAACTTCATAAGGTCCGATAAAGCGCGGACTCAATTTGCCCTTCCGACCAAATCTGAGGACTTTCCTCCAAGGCGATACTTTCAAGAACACTTTATCACCCACTTCATATTCTATCTCTTTCCTCTTTAAATCTGAATAGGACTTCTGTCTATCTGAAGCGCTTTCGAGCGATTCTGAATCACTTCTACTTTCTCTTCAGTTTCCTTAACAAAATCAACCCCTTGTATCTATTTTTCTCTGAGTTCTGACCAATATAAGGGAATTCGACACTTACGTCTATACAATGCCTCATAAGGCGCCATTTTCAAACTTGGCTGAAAACTATTGTTATAGGCGAATTCCACCAATGGTAAGTATTTCTCTCAACTACCGTGGAATTCTAAAACACAACATTTAAGCATGTCTTCTAGTATCTGAATTGTTCTCTCTGACTGCCCGTCGGTTTGGGGATGAAAGGCAGTACTGAAACTCAATTTCGTGCCCAAAGCTTCTTGCAGCTGCAGCTTTTTCCAAAACCATGACGTGAATCTCGAATCTCTATCTGAAATGATTGACAAAGGTATACCATGAAGTCTTACTATCTCAGACATGTACAAGTCTGCCAATTTATCGAGTGAGTAGTCGACTCGTACTAGTATAAAGTGGGTTGACTTAGTGAGTCTATCGACTACTACCCAAACTACATCTTTCTTCTTGGGAGTCAACGGTAAACCCGTCACGAAATCCATAGAATACAGTCCCACTTCCACTCAGGAACCATAATAGGCTGAAGTAAACCCGAAGGTACTTGATGTTCGGCCTTCACTTGTTGACAAATCATGTATGTTGATACAAATTTAGAAATATCTTTCTTCATACCTAGCCACCAGTACCATTTCTTCAAATCTTGGTACATCTTTGTACTGCCTGGATGCACATTCAAACATCCGTTATGTGCTTCCGCAAAATTTTCTGAATAAGCTCATCATTCACAGGTACAGACCTATCTCGAAATGTTAGACATCCATCAAGATTTACTCGAAAGTCTGACTCAACGCTCGACTCACATAAAGTTCTTTTGGCTTGCAAACTGTTATCATCCTTCTGAGCTTCACAAATCTCTTGGAGGAGTAATGGTTTAGCCCTCAACTTGGCTAATACGGATCCATCATCTAACAAGGCCATTCATAGCTTTTAGTGAAACTAATGATTTTCTGCTCAAAGCATCGGCGACTACATTTGCCTTTCCCGGATGGTAGTCAATTATTAGCTCAAAATCTTTAATCAATTTTAACCATCTTCGTTGCCTCAAATTTACATCAAATATTTTAGGCTTTTTTGGTCGGTAAAAACCCGACACTTTTCACCGTATAAATGATGCCTCCAAATTTTTAATACAAACACGATTGCGGCCAACTCTAAATAATGAGTCGGGTAGTTCTTCTCTTGCGGCTTCAACTGCTTAGAGGCGTATGCAATCACTTTACCCTCTTGCATGAGTACACAGCCTAAACCGTTCAAGGATGCGTCACTGTAAACCACGAATTCTCTTCCCGGCTCAGGTTGCACCAAAACAGGAGCCTCAGTCAACAATGTCTTCAATTTCTCGAAACTCTGTTGACATTTTTCTGTCCAAACAAATTTCACATCTTTCTGCAGAAGTCCTGTCATTGGCGTGGCTATTATGGAAAACCCCTTGACAAAGCGTCTATAATAGCCGGCTAGGCCTAGAAAACTCCTTACTTTAGTTACGTTCCTCGGCGGTTCCCACTTAACAATTGCCAAAATTTTACTCGGGTCGACTCTTATCCCATCTCTCGAGACAATATGCCCTAAAAATCCCACTTCCTTAAGCCAAAATTCGCTATTACTAAATTTGGCATATAATTATTTTTCTCTCAAAACTTGTAGAACCATACTCAAATGTTTTGCATGATCATTCTCATCTTGAGAGTAGATCAATATTTCATCAATGAAGACCACAACAAATCTATCCAAATACGGTCGAAAAATGCGATTCATCAAATCCATGAAGATCGCGGGGGCATTAGTTAGTCCAAAAGGCATGACTACAAACTCATAGTGGCCGTCCCTAGTTCTAAATGCGATTTTCGGTATGTCCGAGTCCTTAACTCTGAACTGATAATACCTTGACCTTAGATCTATATTAGAAAATACTGTAGCTCCCTTCAATTGGTCAAATAGATCGTCGATCCTCACCAACGGGTACTTATTCTTCACTGTCGCCTTATTGAGTTGTCGATAATCTATAAATAGTCTCATGGATCCATCTTTCTTCTTCACGAATAAAATGGGAGAGCCCCATAGAGAAAAACTCGGCCTCACGAAACCCTTATCTGTTAATTCTTGCAACTGTGCTTTTAGCTCTTTTAGCTCGGTTGGAGCCATTCTATATGGAGCAATAGAAATAGGGGCAGTACCCGGAACTAGATCAATTTTGAATTCAATCTCTCTCTCTGGAGGTAGTCCTGACAACTCTTCTGGAAAAACATCTAGGTATTCACATACTATGGGTACTGACTCAATTTTGATCCGATTTCTTTAGTGTTCAAAGACGAAGGCAAGATAAGCCTCATACCCTTCCTTAGGTATCTACGGTGACATGGTTGATATCACGGTTGGTGACCCATCCGGCTTATCTGATTCAACACAAATAAAATTACCATTTTCATCTCTCAACTCAATCTGCTTCTTCCCACGATTCACAATTACTCCATGGGTAACTAACCAGTCCATCCCAAGAATGACGTCAAACTCGTCAAATGGTAATAACATAAGATTAACCGGAAAGCAATGACCCTTAATCATCAAAGGGCACCCTTTGCAAACTCTATCAACCAACACACACTTGCCAAGGGGATTCGACACTCTTATAATGAACTCAGTAGACTCTATAGGCATGCCCATGCTAGAGACTAATTTCATGCATATGTATGAGTGGGTAGATCCCAGATCAATTAAAGCTATAACACGGGTATTATGAAGAGAAAAGATACCCGTGATTACATCAGGGGAAGATGCCTCTTCACAAGCACGAATGACATATGTCCTCGCCGGTGCTCTACCCTCGACTTTAGCAGCTTGTTCTTTAGAAGGATTCTTGCTTCCCATCTCGATTCTAGGGTTTCTCAAAGGTTTTCCTTTAGTGGAATTTCTCGATCTTGTACTCTGAAGCTTTTCTTTCCCGTCTACCTCGGGACAATCTCTGATAAAGTGGTCTAAAGACCCACCTCTGAAACAAGATTTTTCATTAGCCCGACACTTACCAAAATGGCATCTGCCACACTGGAGGCATTCTGGTCTACTTAGTCGGACGTTGCCCACACTAGCAACTGATATGGTTTGCCCTTTAGATCCTGAAAACTGCTTGCCTTTACTTCAGTTTGAAAACCCCGTTGAAGTGACTGATTGAGTAGTGAAATCCTTCAATTTCTTAAATGAGGATTGGTGAGACTTGTTCAGTTGTCTCTTCCTCGAGTCACGAGCCTCGTACTCAGCTCTTCTCTTCTCTTTAGCCAACTCCTCGGCCTTATAGGCTCTATCCACCAACACTACAAACTCCCTCAATTCGAGAACTCCCACATATAGGCGAATATCTTTGTTCAATCCATCCTCGAATCTCTTGCACATGATGGCCTCATTAGACACGCACTCTCTTGCATACTTACTAAGCCTTACAAACTCCCCTTCGTAGTTGGTCACTGACATACGACCTTGCTTCAATTCTAGGAACTCCTTTCTTTTGTGGTCGATGAACCTCTGGCTGATGTATTTCTTTCAATATTCCTCTTGGAAGAATTCCCAACTAACTCTCTCCCTTGGCACCACCGACACCAAGGTGTTCCACCATTGATAGGCTGAATCTCTCAGGAGAGACACCGCACACTTTAAACACTCTTTAGGTGTGCAAGATAACTCATCGAATACCCGAATGATATTCTCGAGCCAGAATTCCGCTTTCTCCGAGTAATCATCCTTATTTGCCCGAAATTCTTTGGCTCCCAATTTTTGGATCTTATCCACCGGAGGCCTTTCTCTTCTCACCACCTCAACCACTTGAGGGGCTACTGGAGCGGTTTGAGGTATAGGTACGGGCAGAGGGGGCTGAGCGTTAGGATTTACTCGGGTATACTCAGTATACCAGTTGCTCATCAAGTGGAGAAAAGCTTCTTGAGCCTCATCTCCCTGATTCAAGGTCTCGGGTCTACTATTAACTGGCATAGTCCTTTGAGCGGGAGCCAGCGCATTACTCGCAGTGTCATCAGCTGCAGTTTGGTCTGGATTCGAATCCATCTACTACATAAAACACAATTTTATACGTCAAGAGTCATCACACTATCATTACTCAAACACCCTTACATATGGCATGTATAACTAGACTCATACTCACACTACGTTAGTCTTAGAATCGACTAAATCGTGGCTCTAATACCAATAAATATAACACCTCGTACCCGAGACTGATGCTAGGGCTGGTTATGAGATGTTACCATGCTTGAACTCACTTAAACATACACTTACGGGCTGAAAACATTTTGTTTCGACTTAAAAATTTCTCCTTCTTAGTCTAATCCTATTTTTTTATAGATCTACGAGGCCTTAAGCATAACTCTGAAAAATTTCAGAACTTGATCGAAAACCTTTCTTAGAAGCAGGGGTCACACGCCCATGTGGCTTGTGACACGCCCGTGTACCTCTTGACACTCCCATGTCTACAAACCGTAGGGAGCTACTAACTATATTCACACGGCCTTGACATGCCCGTGTCTGCCAACCATGGGGAGTTACTGACTATATTCATAAGGCCAGGGCACACGCCCAAGTTCAAATCGAGTGTCCTACACGGCTCATGCACACAGTCGTACGATTTACTCGTGGCCTATCCTGACTAATAATAATAAGGTGCAGGGTACACACGGCCTAGGCACACGCCCGTGTGTCTAACCGTGTAGGCACTTAGAGGCTATTTACCAAACCATTTGCCACTCTAAAATCAGGATCAATCCAATGCATTTTTCATAAGTAATATTACATACTACATTGACCTCAATGAACCTACATACCTAGACAATTCTGGCCAATCACAATTCAGTACCTACCCCTATTGGCTGATTTGAGTAATGCTCGCTCGTATAGTTGGGGCTCCGCAATTCTTACGTAGTTGTACCGTGAGCTTTGTCGGACGACAAATCCAGCGCCCGTTGACATAGGTGAATGCTTCACACTATTGCAGTCCTGAGCTCTGTATCAGATGCCATTCTTGGCATCAGTTACCCACCAACCATACGTATATTCGTTAGTAAACAGGTGATAAAATATAACTTGTTATTAATTGAAAATTTCTTTATATTGATACTATTTAACTTAAATTTTGTTTTTGTAGGTGGAGTATTTATCCGGGTATTGGGAGGTCATACACTGTCTTGATATAGCAGCTTATGATTGAACAACATGCCGGGGAAGGGGTAAGCGATTCCAATATTGGTTACGTGGTAGTTTGTATATTTTACGCACACCGTGTTTAATTTTAACAATGTTATTAATCGTGCAATTTATATGGTTGCCATACCGTAGATCAGAAATTGCAGCCGTTATACCCCCGTCCGCCTATATCCACTCGTATATGTGGTGCACAAACGCACCAATTGTCTGTTTCAATATAGTCGAGTGGTATCACGGTGACCGAGTGCTGCGGCAATTTGGTTGCGTCCAATATATCCCTGATCCGCCATGCCAGGTGGGAGAGGTTCATTGCAAAAATAAGAGAGGAAGACAAGACTTGGATTGGGGGGTTAGGCATGGCCAATTTATTGCAGTGTGGAAAGATCACATGTCCCGAATGCCCTGGATGGATATGGCTTCCGGTCTTCAACATCCATTAGAGTACATACAATGGTACTCTAGTATGGGGAAGCCATATATACTCGGAGGGCAGTCGACTGTAGTCCCCCCACACATGCAGCGGCATGGGGCATATGAGCCAGTGACAGATATGGAGGCCGAGGCAGCTGCAGATCCTGATCCCGAGCCGGAGCCCGAGCAATCACATTCACATTCAGATGCACATTCGTATCATCCATATGTGCCAGGCAATGACTACTTTCTGGGCTCGTTAGAAGGTGGATACCAGTACGATTTTGATATATTCGGATCGTACACACCGCAGTACAGCACTCTCGGCTCGTATCCACTGTAGCAGGGCACTCGTTCTGGCTCGAGTTCATCTATGCCCTTCGAGCCACATGATTTTTTGGCCATGTTTAGCATACCACTACTTGGACCCCCACCCGGACCCTCACCGGAGACTGAAGAGGATGTTGGTCGTCGCGGGCACCCACGACGTGAACGTCGACCATCGCAGAAGTACACACCGAGGACTACACCATCGAACCATCAGTTTTAGGTGTTTCTTGCGATTTTGATTTTCTTGTATTTTGTATTTGTAAATATTATGATGTTTGTACTTTATTTGTATAAAATTAACTTGATTATTTGGAGCTTTAAAATTTTGTTATAAACGATATCATACAAGCCTTGTATATCAAACATTTACATATACAAATATATGTCCCAACTCTAAATTACCAAATACACATAAAAGTAATAATATTTGAAAAGCATAATTAACTATTCATTTGGTCATTTCCATTACCTTAGTCGAATATACCCATACTATACCTACTTTACTAAACAAAATTTTCTATGCAACCACACGGCATTTATAAGTTATAATTTAAACTTTTACCGATCATAAATTGAACACATCTAGATATACGTACATACATATATATATATATATATATATAACATTTGATTTTTAGGACATAATGACTCTGACTCTTTGAACACAAATGCAATCATCAAATTAGGACCAAAATCAATCCTAGTATAAACATGATATATATATATATTAACCGTTTAAATGATCATTATATATATACCATCAAAACATGCTTGAAACATAGCCAAACTAACCAATATTATAAAAGCATACTATGCACATCATATATCTATACAAATATTTATATAAGTCATAATTAAACTTGCATAGACTCAAGTATTTTAACTAGCCATTTTCGCATGGCCTGTAATTACAACTTCAAGATTTATCATAATCATATGCTAGCCTATACATGCCATTGATCTAAAGTTTTATACAAAATAGATACCAAGACTTGGTTGATAATGTGATGAGCTTCAACCGTGGTTCCGAGCAGAAGACAAACTCTCCAAATGAATCTACAAAAAAATACCATCAACCACAAACGAAATCTTCTAATCACAATAATTAACTCATACGTTCAATGAACTTACCAAATCTTCTAATCACAATACACATAATCACCCAATTTCTATCCATGGCCATATTCGAAACATACAACCAAAACACCAATTAAAAAATGGGCTAGTTAATATGCATGATAACAATCTAAAAAATGTTGAAATTAATGAAAACTAAGCTTAAATACCAACCTTATTTGATCATGCATAAACCAAAAATGGAGAGAGCTTGAAATCAGAATACAAAACATGTTAATCTGAATAAGCTCAATTCCCAGTCGCTCGTGACGATTGTCCAACATGATAGTTTCGTTGCGGGCATGATAGTTTCGTTGCGGGCATTTACTTCGATTATGACCACCTAACCTGCAAATTCCATAGCGCTTACCATCAGATTTCTCCCTAATGTGAGTTTCATTACGGATTCTAGATGATTGCAGACGACCTCTCAGATTCCTACATAGTGCTCTGTCTAGGACAAGCTCGGAAGTCATCCGAGGCATCTCCCATGTAGACAGGTCAGGCAGGACAGGGAACTCATTTTCCCAGACACGCAATGTATTCTCTAGCATGTACACATCATCGGCAAAATGTTCAACACTAAGGTTCGCTTTAGCACACGCTGCCACGACATGTGCACACGGATAATGAAGTGTTTGGAACCTCCTGCATTCGCACTGTTTGTTCCAAAGATCGACTCCATAAGACCTAGGTGGCAAACTGGGTCGACGATCGATGGACTCCGTAACTCGAAAAGTTTTCATTTGTCGTGAATATATTTCGACAATCATCGACCTCACAATCTAATGATTTGCAATCAATGCATCCCTGACATCTTCCACAAATATGTGTCCCGTATCCATCTGGTTGACTTGTTGTTCACCCATTTTTAGCATCAAGGTTGCCAACCTGTAGAATGTAGCCGAGAAGACAGATGAAATCGGAATTGACCCCCTCCACCAAGTTTGTGGTCATTTGACCATAACAAAAGCCCTCGTCAAAACTTTGAGCCTATTGCCACGGCTCTATTGTACCCAACCACTCCCAAAAAGATTGGTTCGTTTGACCTTCCATGTCACTCGCAAGTTGAATCATTCTTTGGCGAAAAATATGTGGCTCTAACTCGTGCGTTGTACATGTTTTAAAAAAAGATAAGTTACAGTAACTGGATAACATAAAAACATTAAACTTATATTGAAAATATAAGGTTATCCTTTACCCATTTTCACCACTTCTCTCTTCCAGTTTGCATTCTTATACTCTCGAAGAAAGTTAGTCGCAATGTGACGGATGCAGTAAACGGATCTCCATGGCACACCGGAACGCCTAATTGTGGCAATTAATCATTTCTCTCTATCAGAGATGATGCAAATATTATCGTTGCTAATAACATACCTTCGCAGGTTGGTAAGGAAGAATTCCCAGGATTCCATATTCTCCTTATCTACTATTGCAAACACTATTGGGAGCACGTTCTTATTGCCGTCTTGAGAAACCGCAATAAGTAAGACCTGTGTATATTTTTCGTATAACCATGTCCCATCCACCTGCACAAACGGCTTGCAGTGTGGAAATGCCCGCACACATGGATCAAACGTCCAGAACATCCGATGAAAAATTCTTTCCCCAGTTGTAATTGGTCATCTGGGCCGTAAAAAGGTCGTGTCTGTAACTCAATCACAGTTCTCAGTATGTACTCTCGCATAGCAGCTATCCATCCCTGTAGCTCGTTATACAATAAATCGTAATCCCCATACAATTGTTCTATTGTCATCTGTTTAGCTATCCACGCCTTTTGATATGATACTCGATACTGGAATCGTGCTTGTATTTCAGTAATCAGTACCGAAACTTTAATAGTTGGCATGTCCTTCACCATTGGCATGATACATGTACAGATAGTTTTGGAATCAAGTTTCCGATGATCTTCTGTCATACGTGTCGATCTGCATGTGTGAGGCCCAACCAATTTTCTTATCTCCCACATCTGTGAATTTTGTATTAATGCAGCTCGTACCCGTCAATTACAGCCTTCCGCTACCTTCCAACACTCCGCAATATATATCGTTGATTTAGACACTGCGACTTTATAATCCACTGATATATCCATACTATACGTTTAATAGCAGATACGCACTCTTCTTTACTTCTGAATCTCTGGCTTACGAATAACTCCTCATGACCGGAATTTACGGCTAGTCGGTGAGCAAGATATATTTCAGGGTACTCCGGAAACTTAGCCACACGCGTTGCGTCGGGGTCTATGAGCAACATGTGTGGCCCAGGATTATTGTGTATTGTAATACATCCTATCTGGTTCCCTACCAAAGATGCGATAATGTTTTCATCATCATTCACGTCTTCATCGTCAATATCATCAGGTATATCATCCATATCGGGATCACTGTCACTATCGACCTCTTCCTCATAATGATCACTACTATCGTGTCCATCATCACCAACCACATCAATATCGGGTGTAATATTAAGATCGATATCGATCCCACGTATATTCGATTCGGCATCAACATACGATATTGGAGGCACCATGGACGGTTCTTGAGCTCCATGTTCTTCACCATATGCACTGGTGTCTTCATTTGCCTCAATACCAGCTAACTCAGCAAATAAGTGAATCGGTGCATTTCTGTTACTCTCATTCCCATAGTAAAGAGCGATCATTGTCTCCATGTCTTCGTCATCTACAAGTTCCATTTCTGTGAATTTCATCGGATCTGATGAAATTGGAAACTTGTAGAAAATTCTCGAGATCGTTTTCCCACACCGTCTAACAATTTTTGCGTTTATCCTTCGCTTCATATCATCCAACGACACATTTCTATTAAATATCATTGCTATTTGTTGCCAACATTCAAATATGCATCCAACGGTTGTTGTCAAGATGATTCCATCGAAATAAACACATACGAAAAACTGATCATCCATCTTCAATATTCAATCTGTTAAAAAATAAACAAAATTGCTCCGAAATTTTTTTATCAGTATATACTATTCTTAAATAGAAAACTTAATGTTTGAATATGCTATTTTTTCATTCTTAAGCTCACACTATTAGAATTATCATTTTGTACATGAACAACATTTATCTTTACTTCTAACCACTTAAAGTCAGTTCTATATTTTATTCCATCTCCGAGCTTGTATCTTCCTCTGGAAAATACTGTACAATCAAATTTATAAATTCTTGATTCTCTTCATATTGATCTTTTACAATCCAATTTGAAAATTCCTCCGGATCTTCTTGCTCTTCAAACTTTATAACAGTTATTGAATTTAGAAATTCTCTTGGTAATTTCCTAATATCCAGTTTATCCATCCATAGTATGTCAAACACACTTTGCATCCTAGTCAACTTTCGTGAGCCTATACGTTGCCGTACTATTTTCCTAGCTCCATAATAGATTATAGACTTCACAAAGCATATAACTAGATTCCAATAGGTTTGTGGTACCAATGTCTTCCAAAGTTCGTCTAAAATTATTTGATGGCCTCGTTCTATTAATGTCCCTCTAAGGGTTAAGTATTACACTTTATTCTTCCTAATCATTTCATGACCATTCCACAACACTTCTTGCATCTTCTTATTTACAGCAATAAGGTGTTGAACAATGTCTTCTTCTAGTTTCATTCTGTAATCTTGCACTTCTCTCATCATCTTATCAACTTTCTCCGTTTGTGCTGAAGTTATTATCTCATCATCTGGTTATTATCTCCCTTTCTCCCTTCTGGTTCAATTCAGTCCAATTGGAAATTTTTTTTATAAAATTGGCCCAAAATTTATATTTTGTTTTAATTAAATCCTTTAGACAGTTTTACAAGTAAAAATTAAAACGACGCCGTTTTTACATTTTGAATAATTGCTAAATTAATCCTTGTAATTTATCGCATATTTTAATTTAATCTTTTCCTATTTGTTTTTATTGTTATTTAACCCCTTATATTTATTTAATCCTAAATTTTTTAAAATTATTTTGTTATTATTAAATGTTTTACCATATCTTATATTATTATTTATATATTAATTATGTAAAATTGTCTAAAATTAAGTATGTTTTTATATTATATATTATTCTATAATTCATGTATCATACACTATATATTTTGACTTTATATTATACGTATATTATTACATCTTTAGTTATTTATTACACTATTCTTCATGTTTGTTTTTTATTGCGGGTTTTAGTATAATATTTCTATTGTTTAAATCATTCATTATTTCTTATTATTCTCTATTAGTAGAAATTGTTAATATAGTTGGTGATTATGATAAATTGATATTAAGCATATGTGATGCAATGAATGATTCACAAAACTATTTTTATATAAATACATTTAAAAATATTTATTTCAAATAATTTTCAAAGTAAGGTGATATGTGATATTTAGAAAATTTAGAAGAATTTTTCCCTAACTTATTGGGTTCGATTTTCTCGTGAAACTTTAGATATTACGTATCTCCTTTTCTAAATTTATTTCAAATGATTTTTAAAATATGATGATATGTGATATTTGGGAAATTTTGAGAAGAACCTTGCCCTAACTTATTGGGTTCAATTTTTCTCGTGAGACTTTAGGTATTACGTATCTCCCTTTTTAAGAAATTTGAGATTTATCAATTTCAAAATAAAAAACCTATTCTTGGGAATTCAAAGTGTTTTGCCTTAACTTATTGGGTTCGACATTTTGCGTTTCGAGGTAGGAATTTTCTCAAAAAAAGGACGAGCTTAATTTTAAAGTCATGAGGTGCTATACCTTAACTTATTGGGTAAAGTACTTTATTTCTTTGGGATAGGCAAGTCATGGTTTTCTTTCAAATAAAAGGATCATATTTTATAATTTTCTTATTTTCAACATTTGGACATGATTTTATTGATTTGGTACCAATTTTTGGGCGTTATAAGGGTGCTAACCCTTCCTCATACGTAACCGACTCCCGAACTCGTTTTCTTGTTTTCGTGGATAAAAAATGTTTTTAAAATGAAACATTTTACAAGGTGATCCAATTACACCTAAGTAAAAAAGATTGGTGGCGACTCCCGTTATTGTTTTTTAAAGTCGATCCCTATTTTTTAAAAACCCGATTTTAAAATGGTTTCGACAGCTTGGCGACTCCACTGGGGAGCTTGAGAGTCAAGCCATAAAATTGATAATTTCATGTCCTTTTGTTTGAATTTTAAATTTTGATTTTAAAAATTATGATCCTTTTTATTTTGCATGTGATATAAAATATCTTTGCATTGCATTTGCATGACCGTTGTGGTCACACCCTTAAGTGGGAGCGAGAAGCTATTCTTTGGTGAGGTTTTCACCTCCGTGCAGGATAGTGAAACACTTTTGGGATACATCCGTACCAATGTCTTCGTGAGATTTTCATCTTCGTGCAGCCATAGGGAAATGTATTCCCCTGAACTGAACTCGGTCCATATGAGCCTATAACGGGTGAGGATCGAGGAATCTACTGGTTTGGGTACCTTAAACTTTAGAACTAAAACCACACATAGAAAACCAAAGTGCTTATAGGTAGATCTATACCCAAACTTTAGCAATTACCCAGATAGGTGATGAATTATTGGTTTTATACTTTATTTCATGTTACTGATCAATTATGTTTTATCTTATTGCATGTCATTTCATATCTTAAAGAGGTATCAGTTCACGATCAGTTTCTAAATTAGAAAGCTGGTTATGGAGAAGAATTCCTTGATAAAGTGGAGGACAATGCAGTTGTCCGTAGATGGTCAGAGCAGACACAGTTAGAAAAAGGAGATAGCCTAGCCGAAGGGTACAAGTCCGAGTTATAGGATTACACTCGCATCAGTGTGACGCAGAACAGTCTTTAGGAATTAAAAGAAATATGGGATCAGTGGAATAGCGAGACTAAGTATTTATTTTACAGCAACTATGGAGACTTGTCGTATCTGTTGGATATTAAGGTAGATCAACATCTGTTTTGAGCCATCTCTCAATATTGGAATCCTGCATATAGTTGCTTTACTTTTGGAAGAGTTGATTTGGTTCCTACTGTAGAGCAGTATACGGCTCTATTGCGATGCCCTAAGATTCAAGTTGATAGAGTTTACTCGAGGGCCCCTAATGTTATAACCTTCTTGAGGAAACTGATGAGTATCACCAGGATGAGTGAGCAGTGGGTTATAGCCAGAATCAAGCAAAAACGTGAGTATAACTGCATCTCATGGAAAGCTTTGAATGACTTGATTTTAGAACATCCAGATATGATAAGGAAAGTCGATATATTTGCTTTGAGTATATATGGATTAGTGATCTTTCTGAGGGCATTGGGATATGTGGACGAAGCTATTTCAGATCTCTTTTATCGACTTGACAAGCAAGTCACACCTGTTTCAGCGATTTTGGCGGAAACATTTCGGACTTTAAGTACATGTAGGAGAGCTAAAGAGGGTAGATTCATAGGATGTGCACAGTTATTGTTGGCTTGGTTTCATAGTCACTTTTGGAAAGTGGACAGGGTTTCTTGTCGGGTCTTCTGAGAAAATTACTCTCCATTAAAGGAGATAGTGGCCACTCCGAAGAGAGACAACATAACCGAGGAAAATTAGATAGCGCTTCTACGAAATATCCAGGAAGAAGATGTGGAATGGAGAGCCCCCTAGATGATTCCTGATAAAGTTTTGTATCGGTGCGGGAGTTTTGATTGGGTACCTCTACTCGAAATTTTGAGAGCCATTGGATATGTGCCTTTGCTCGTATTAAGGTAATTCAGATCAAGGTAATTTGTACTGGCTACTCACGGTTTAGCTCAAAGTGAATTTTCTTTTAAAGGAAATAGTTACAAGAAGATGGTTAAGGAGATTGCTAGTGCTTGAAAACAGACCCGTCACATGAAGAGAGTAGATATGGGCCCAATAATGACTCCAGAATATTGCGGATGGTGGAGTAAGAGAGTCAATGACAATATTCCTGTGCCAAGTTCAGAAGATGCCCGACCGATTGAAGAATTTCTACAGGTGGTCCCGTCGAAAATGGAGATGATGAAACAAGATTTTGAAAGAACAAATTCAGAGCTTGAAAAAAAAATAGAGAAGTTAGAAGAAGAGAAGACATACTTGAAGATTGATGCCGATATTCAAAAATCTGAAGTTGAAAAAGTAAGAAAGGAGAAACGAAAGATTGAAGAAGATCGAGATAGCTTAACGATAGAGTATAAGAAGATGCGGCTGAGAATAAAAAATGCTAGATTGGGAAAGGCTTCGCAACAGTGGCAACAAGAGGTTCAAGAGGAAAAGGCCAAAGCTGACTATTGGGAGAGAAAGTTTCGAAAAACGTAAAAAAACTTAGCGAAAAGTTTAAATGAAAAGGGAGAATTGCAAGCTAGAGTGGCTGAACTTGGACGATTCCTTCATCACTACCGGAACCATAATTCTGTGATCGAGTTAGAATCAAGCCTAAAAAAGATTGAAGAAATGAAGGGTAGAATTGAAGAGTTAGAATTAGCACTGCACAGTTGTGAACTTCGGATCGAGTGTCTTGAAACAAGGAAGAGCATTTGAAGGAAGAGCTCCATCATTCACATGGTCAAGTCAAAAATCGGGATTATCTCATGGAGGAAGCCATAGTTCAGATTTGAGAAGTAGATGATTACCTACAGACTTTGGCAGTACAGGCTGATGTATTAAGCATGAAGTACAAACTACAGTCAAATAATAATCAAGAGCTAGTTTCGTTATTATGAAAAATTAAAACTTTAGGACTTAGGGCGAAAGCTTATTTGTAATCCATTTTATGTATAGGAGAGAGAGAGAAAGTAAATCTGGAAGCTGAACACCCTTACGGTACACGAGCTAAGTCAAAAAAAATAGACCAAGGGATGGAACAATTCCAGAGAGATATTCAAGACCAGATGCAAGAGCAGATGGCAAAGCTCCAACAGGAGATGAGGGACCAAATGTTAGAGGCCCAAAAGAACATGATGGCTTAGATGGCCCAGATGATGAGTGGGATAGTAGAAAAAGCAAAACGTCCTATAGTCAATATTGAGGACAATAAGGATTTCCCTAGAGGATTCAATCCAACACATGTGCAAGCGCAACATGAAGAATACCCCAGAAGGCCACCTGTCACAATAAGGCCTCAACAAGGGCAAGCTGACGCTGGAATGCCTACGAATTTTCAAGTTGGTATGGGATCCAACCCAGGAGACAACCCAGCTAAACCTGTTGTCCTTGACTTAGACATGGCTGAAGGAGAGGGGATCAAAACTGAATCTGCAAAATAGTTAGAGAATCGCTGTAGGTGGTTGGAGGAAAAATTCAAGGCTTTGGAAAACGCTGATCATCATCACGGTATCGTTGCCAAGGATTTGAGTCTGGTCCCAGATTTGGTACTTTCTCACAAATTCAAGATGCCAAAATTTGAAAAGTACAATGGAACTACTTGCCCTGAAGCCCACATCACGATATTCTGTAGACGTATGACAGGCTATGTGAACAATGATCAACTTCTGATTCATTGTTTCCAAGATAGTTTGACAGGAGTCAGCGTCTAGATGGTACAACCAACTTAGCCGTACTAACATTGGCTCCTGGAGGGACTTGGCCCAAGCCTTCATGAGACAGTACAACCATGTCACAGATATGACGTCTGATCGAATCATGTCGTAAACATGGAAAAGAAGTCAAATGAGAGTTTCAGGCAATACGCGCAGAGATGGAGGGAAATAGCCATGAAAATTCAACCACTTCTCTTGGAAAAAGAGACCACTATACTGTTTATCAACACTCTAAAGGTGCCATTTATCACCCATATGATAGGAAGTACCACCAAGAGTTTAGCAGATATAGTTATGGCAGGAGAAATGATCAAAAATACCATAAGGGGTGGCAAGATCGAAGCTAGAGAAGCCACTAGGAGACCTACTCCTAGGAAAAAAAATAGTGAGGTAAACAATGGGAGTACGTACAATAAAGGGTACTCAAAAGCAGTTACTATAAATCAGCCGAAAGTAATTACCGCCGGACAACAAGGGTCGATAAGACAAGAATTAGGTCCCAAGCAAAATACTGACAAAAACCAATTTACGCCAATCCTTATGATGTATAAGGAGCTGTATGATACTTTACTAGAGGAACGCATAGTGTCCCTATACTATTTACAGCCAATGCAACCCCCATATCCTAAATGGTATCTCAAACGCCCAGTGTGATTACCATGCAGGAGCAGTGGGGCATTCTATAGAAAACTGTACTGCCTTCAAAAGGGTAGTTGAGAGGCTTCTTAAATTGGGAGTTGTCAAGCTTGAGAACATGCCCAGTGTGGCGAACCCATTACCCAATCATGGAGACAAGCGGGTAAACGCGATTGGAGAGGATCGTATAAGAAAGACCAAGAGGGATATCTCGAAGGTGAATACCTCGTTGAGGATAATTTAGAAGGAGATGGTAAGAAGGGGGCTAATAAAATCAAGTCTTAAAAAAAGAAGTGAAGAACCAAGGAATTATTGTGAGTTCCACGAAGATGACAGACATGAGATCCAAGACTGTGTTGAGTTTAGGGCATTGGTACAGAGCCTTATGGATAATAAAGAACTGGAGTTTTATGAAGAAGGTTCAGAAGGGGGAAATGTATATGCAATAAAAGGAGAGTGGACTGGTCAAAAAGTCAATTATCCAAGGATTATTATTTCCCGATCAAAGAATACGGAAGGTGGAGCACAAATTGCACCTAAAGTAGTAATTCAGAAACCTGCGTCCTTTCCTTACAAGGATGATAAGGCCGTACCATAGAATTACAATTGTAACATGACGACACCAAAAGTAGTAATTGTAGCTAGCACTTCCAAAGAGGTCCAAAGAGAGGGATTTTATACGTGAAATGCGTTACGATTCAGTAAATGTTAGAACTAAACCAGCAAAGTCAAAGGATGTGCCTGCTGAGCTAGAGAAAGAACTTGATACCCTTATCAACGTACCTGTAAAGGAGGAAGAGGCTAAGGAATTTCTAAAATTCCTAAAGCATAGTAAATACAGTATGGTAGAGTAGTTGCGCAAACAACCGGCTCGTATTTTAGTTCTAGCCCTACTGTTAAGTTCAGACGTCCATCGTGAGGCTTTAATGAAGATGCTAAATGAGACTTATGTTACTAAGGACATATCTATCAATAAGCTTGACCTATTAGTTAGTAAAATAAGTGTTGATAACTTTATTTCCTTCAGTGATGATGAAATTTCACCTGGACGTATGGGATCAGCCAAAGCTTTGCACATCACCACTCGTTACAAAGGATATACTCTGCTAAGTGTGCTAATTGATAATGGATCAGCCTTGAATGTCTTGCCATTGTCGACATTAAAAAGGTTGCCAATAGATAGTTCTCACATGAAGACATGTCAGAACGTAGTGAGAGCTTTTGACAGTATTGAGAGAAGGGTGATGGGGAGAATTGACATACCGTTGCAGATTGGGCCAAGTACATATGAGGTAGACTTTCTAGTAATGGATATAAAACCCTCATACAACTGTTTGCTGGGAAGGCCTTGGATTCATTCTGCAGGGGCAGTGCCCTTATCCTTGCATCAAAAGTTGAAATTGGTGACAGATGGTCGGTTAGTCACTATAAATGCAGAGGAAGATATTATAGTGACTGTCACCAATAACGCGCCATATGTAGAGACGAATGAGGAGGCCATTAAATATTCCTTCCGTTCTTTAGAATTTGTCAACGCAACATTTATCTTGGAAGGGAGTAAAGTCCCAGTGCCTAAGATATCCAAGACCACGAGAATGGGTTTACAAATGATGGTGGGGACAGGAGCCTTACCAGGAAAAGGATTGGGAAGATACCTCCAAGGGGAGATTCAAGTATCGATGTTGAAGGAGAAGAGAGATCGTTTTGGCTTAGGTTTCAAGCCAAATGCTAGACAAAAAAAGAAGGACGTAGAAAAGAAGTAGGAGAGCAGAAGGGCATACTTGAATGGAGAAGATGTCCAGTGGGAACCGATGACATTCCCGCACATATCCCAGACCTTTGTATCAGGAGGGATAATTCACCCTGAGAGAGGGTTATTGAAAAGTCCTCACATCAACGCCATACATAAGGAAAGAATGGAAAAGAGGAACCAGATGGGCATTTGCCCTTATGAACCAGGAAGCATTCTGGACAATTAGACTACAGAGGAGCTCCCTGTAGTTTTTAGGAATTATACAAAGTAATATTCAGAACGTTTTGTTGTTTTTTAGCCTAGGAATGATAAAGATCTATTTGTGAAATAGGCTTATGTTCAGAACTTATTATTTCAATAAAATACATTTTGGATAATTAGCTTGAGTAAATATTCTTTCATTTTATTCTTTTAAATTTCTCCTCAAATTGTATATGTTCTTTCATTCATACCATGTGAATATTTGTCCCCAAATTCACTGTGCATTTTTTCGCACCCATCATAGGTCCCTAGATATCAATGGCATGAGCAACGATATTATGGATCTAGAAGTCCATTTTGAGCAGGACATGTGTTTAGAGGAATCTCAGAATTTTGAAGGTGATCGAGATTGCGATTTATCTCCAGATTTGTTGAGAATGGTAAAACAAGAGGAGAAACAGATCTTGCCCCATGAAAAAAAATAGAGAACATAACCTTAGAAGAAGGAAAAGTTGTGAAAATTGGGACGCTCATAGCCAAGAAGACGAGACAAGATCTTATTGAGTTATTGCGAGAGTTCAAAGATGACTTTGCGTGGTCATACCAATATATGCCTGGGTTAAGTACTAATATTGTGGTACATTGCCTTCCCATCAGAGAAGAATGCAAGCTAGTTCAGCAAAAGCTATGAAGAATGAGGCCTAATATAGCATTGAAAATAAAATAAGAAGTCCAAAAACAGTTTGGTGCTGGTTTTCTACGAGAGGTCAAGTACTCAGAATGGGTTGCCAACATTGTTCCAGTCCCTAAGAAATATGGAAAGGTCTAGATGTGCGTAGATTACAGAGATCTAAACAAAGCTAGCCCAAAGGATAATTTCCCTATGCCGCATATTGATACGTTAGTGGATAATATAACAGGATTTTCATTGTTTTCCTTCATGGATGGCTTTTCAAGATACAATCAGATCAAGATGCACCTTGAGGATATGGAGAAAACTACCTTCGTAACACTGTGGGTACCTTTTGCTATAAAGTAATGCCTTTCAGACTAAAGGATGCTGGGGCAACATATCAAAGAGCCATGGTAACATTGTTCCATGACATGATGCACAAGGAAATTGAGGTATATGTTGATGATATGATTGCCAAATCTCAAACAGAAAAAGAACACATTTAAGTCTTGAAGAAGTTATTTTTGAGATTGAGGAAATTTCAATTGAAACTCAATCCAGCAAAGTGTACTTTCGGAGCTCGATTAGGAAAGTTACTGGGATTTGTGGTCAGTGAGAAAGGAATAGAAGTTGACTCAAGAAAGGTCAAAGCGATACAAGAATTACCTCCACCGCGCACTCAGAAAGAAGTCCGAGGTTTTCTTGGAAGGTTGAATTACATTGCTCGGTTTATTTCACAATTAATTGAGAAATGTGATCTCATATTTCATCTTCTCAAGAAACACAATCTAGTGGTATGGGATGATGAATGCCAGAAAGCTTTTGACAAAGTCAAAAAGTATTTATCAAACGCACCAGTACTTTCTCCACCTAATCCAGATAAACCATTGATACTGTATTTGTTAGTATTCAAAAACTCCATTTGATGTGTGCTTGGACAACACGATGAGTCAGGAAGGAAAGAAAGGGCGATATATTATCTTAGTAAAAAGTTCACTGATTGTGAAATGAGGTATTCATCGATCGAGAAATTATGTTGCACTTTGATTTGGACAACTAGGAGGTTGAGGCAGTTTATGCTATATCACACAACATGGTTGATTTCTAAACTTGACCCGTTAAAGTACATGATGGAATCCATTTCCCTAAATGGAAGAATGGCTAGGTGGCAGATTCTGCTATCTGAATTCGATATAGTCTACGTGAACCAAAAGGCTATAAAAGGAAGTACAATAGCAGACTTTTTGGCTAGTAGAGCTTTGGACGATTATGAACCTTTGAGCTTTGATTTCCCAAATGAGGAACTGATGTATGTGGCAAATATTGAAGATTGTCGGTGGAAATTGAATTTTGATGGAGCATCGAATGCCATGGGAAATAGAATTGGGGCAGTCTTGGTATCCTCTGGTGGTGACTATTATCCATTCACAAGCAGATTGGATATTGACTGTATAAATAACATGGCAGAATATGAAGCATGCATCATGGGACTTCGAGCAGCCTTAGAACGCAAGATTAGAGTGCTAGAAGTATATGGCGATTCTGCCTTGGTAATTTACCAGCTTAAAGGAGAGTGAGAGACAAGAGATCCTAAACTAGTTGATTACCGAAAAATAGTTCTGGGATTGATTGAGGAATTTGACGAAATTACTTTCAATTACCTTCCACGCGATAAAAATCAAATGGCAGATGCATTGGCAACCTTAGCTTCTATGATCAAAGTAAACAAACCAGAAGACATGAGGCCTATTCAGATGAGTATTGTTGAAGTCCCAGCCTATTGTTATGACATAGAGGAAGAGGAAAGAGATGACGATCCTTGGTATCAGAATGTATCGCGATACGTGAAAATCGTGAATACCCAAAAAATACACAGAGAACGAGAAAAGGTCTCTAAGAAGAATGGCCTCTAATTATGTCTTCGATAGAGATATCTTATACAAAAAAAGAAAAGATCAAGTGCTATTGAGATGTATTGATGCTGTTGAAGCTAAGGAAATCCTTGAAGAAGTCCATGAGAGCGTTTGTGGAACACATGCTAATGGATTCATGATGGCCAGACAGATAATAAGATTTGGATATTATTGGTCTACCATGGAAGGAGATTGTATCAACTATGCCAAGAGATGTCATAAATGCCAGATTTATGGAGACAAAATTCATGTGCCTCCGTCGCCTTTGCATGTTATGACTTCCCCGTGGCCTTTTTCCATGTAGGGCATGGATGTTATTGGGCCAATCTCACCAAAAGCTTCGAATGGACACCGATTCATCTTCGTGGTAATTGACTACTTCACGAAATGGGTAGAGGTTGCTTCATATGCTAATGTTACTAAATCAGTAGTTAGTAGATTCTTAAAGAAAGAGATTATTTGTCGATATGGGATGCCTGAGAGGATCATATCAGACAACGCGCTGAACTTGAACAACAGCTCGATAGCAGAAATTTGTAACCAATTTGGGATCAAACATCATAACTCGTCTCCATATCATCCGAAAATGAATGGGGCAGTGGAAGCGGCTAACAAAAACATCAAGAGGATAGTGGGGAAAATGACTGAGACTTACAAGGATTGGTATGAGAAACTACCGTTTGCACTCTATGCTTATCGGACGTCTGTCAGAACCTCTACTAGGGCAACGCCTTATTCGTTGGTTTATAGGATGGAGGCCATCTTACCCATCGAAGTGGAAATTCCTTCTCTTCGTGTGCTGTCAGAAATAAAGTTGGATGAAGTTGAATGGATTCAGGCTCGGTATAATCAGTTGAACTTGATTGAAGAAAAGAGACTAAGGGCTATTTGTCGTGGTCAGATGTACCAGAAACGAATGATGCGAGCCTATAACAAGAAAGTTTGCCCAAGAGAGTTTCATGAGGGAGACCTCGTGTTGAAACAGATCCTTCCAATACAAAAGGATTTTAGAGGAAAATGGATGCCAAATTGGGAAGGACCATATGCAGTGAAGAAAGCTTTCTCTAGAGGAGCATTGATCTTGACTGAGATGGATGGAAAAACTTTACCCAATCCTGTGAACTCGGATTCAGTAAAGAAATACTTTTCTGAAAAGGAGAAGAAGCCAGAGTGAAAACCCACAAAGGGCACTTTGAGTTCCTGTTCAAAAAAAAAGGGAGAGGCCAAGCGAAAACCCGCATAGGGCACTTTGTGACCAAAGGAGTTTTGAGTTGAAAACCCGAAAAGGGTGACTCAAATTCTGTACAGACGAGCAGTCATCTCGCTACACTTAAAACAACAATGAAAGGAAGAATGTTGCATAATGGGGCATCAACAAAATACTTTGGATCTTCTAAACACATGTTGAACTCAAGGCAGTCTTCATAAAATTTGTATATGGAAGCTCAATCTGTGATATCTAGGGCATCTGATTTTTGTCTTATTCATTTTATTATCTTTGGATTCTTTTTCTTCTCAAAGATATGTTCCAAATAAAATTTCTTTGTATTCATTTTATAAATTTATTCAAGTTTTAATCCTTCTTTTGTGATTAATTTATTTGTTACCCATTATTCATAAATGAGTTGCATTGAAATAATGATTGACGAATTAATAATTTCACAAAAGAGAAGTTTTACATATTACTTTGGAAATTTCGAGATAAGACGATGAACCAAAACATGACAATTATTTAAAATTTCCATGTACATAGAAATATTTGAGAAAGAAGAGTCTGGATAGAGACTATTTCTCCGAATTCTTTGTCCAATTGATAAATGGACGTGATGCCATCAGATCATGACACTTGGGGTGGTATGGTGAAATAAGAAACCTTGAATTGTGGTGGAATGGGTTCAATTTGAGATAAACCCTATACCGTAAAATTTACAGCAGGATTAGATTGAAAGAGTTTTGACTATCAATGTGATGGATGAAACAAGCCTTGTGTTTTCAAGATCCAAGTGGAGTTGACTTTGAAATTGCATTGGGGCAAGCTAACAGAGCAAAACATGATTGATAAACATGAACGACGAGTGATAAAGCCTAAAAATAGGAATCATATTCATAACATTCTTGCATCATAGCAAATTTCATTAGGAGAATTTGATTCATTACAATCATTGCATCTTAATCCCTTAAAAGGAATCACTTTCATGACGTGTTGCACATGTAGCTAGAAGTATTTGATTCATTCTGATCATAGCATCTTAGTTATATGACATGAACATAAGGAATCGAGGCCGTAGGACATGCCCTAAGTAGATGGTGTAGCAATATCAATGAATTTTTAGATTTTATCTTCCTGAAGTTGTAGGAAACAGATCGAAGACATCAATCTAGTGATCCCTGAGTTTGCAGGGATCAGATTGAAGATAGCAGATTTGATCTTCCTAAAGTTGCAGGAAGTAGATTGAAGACATCAATCTGGTGACCCCTGAGTTTGCAGGGATCAGATTGAAGATAGCAGATTTGATCTTCCTGAAGTTGCAGGAAGCAGATTGAAGACATCAATCTGGTGATCCCTGAGTTTGCAGGGATCAGATTGAGGATAGCAGATTTGATCTTTCTGAAGTTGCAGGAAACAGATCGAAGACATCAATCTGGTGATCCCTGAGTTTGCAGGGATCAAATTGAGGATAACAGATTTGATCTTTCTGAAGTTGCAGGAAGCAGATCGAAGACATCAATCTGGTGATCCCTGAGTTTGTAGGGATCAAATTGAAGATGGCAAATTAGATCTTCCTGAAGTTGCAGGAAGCAGATCGAAGAGATCAATCTGGTGATCCCTGAGTTTGCAGGGATCAGATTGAAGATAGCAGATTTTTCATTCCTGAAGTTGTAGGAAGCAGATCGAAGACATCAATCTGGTGATCCCTGAGTTTCTAGGGATTAGATTGAAGATAGCAGATTTGATCTTCCTGAAGTTACAGGAAGCAGATCGAAGAGATCAGTCTGGTAATCCCTGAGTTTGCAGGGATCAGATTGAATTTAACATTCCTGAAGTTGCAGGAAGTAGATCGAAGACATCAATCTGGTGATCCCTGAGTTTGCAGGGATCAAATTGAAAATATTAGATCTGGTCTCCCCGAGTTTGCAGTGGAGCAGATCAAAAGATAGTGGATACTGTCTTAATGAAGTTGAAGCTATCAAACTCATAAAATCAAGATGAAGATCCAATGCTGTTGAAGTTACAGATCGGATTGGAAGTTATTTGAAGAAGACGAGGATCAACAAGTCAGGGCTCGGCCAAGACCGGGCAAAATTGGTCCTTTTATAGTCTTTGATCTATTCTCGTTATACGACAATGAGCAAAGAGGGGCAGCTGTAATAACCAATTTTGCCCGGGCTTAAATAAAACAAAACCAAAAATAAAAATAAAATAATGTCCAGTCCAAAACCAATTTACAGGCCCATTAACCAACTAAACCCCTTTACCTAAATTCTAAACTGCCTACCCAAAATACCCCAAACCCGGATTACATCCATCAACCCCTAGACCCAAATTTGTGCGGCCCCAAAAGACCCAAATCTTTGACAATCTGGAAACTTAGGGTTTCCTGAAACCCTAGCGCCGCAGGGGTCAACCCAAACGTCAAGCCTCAATCCCAGTAGCCCGATCGACGCGCCGCAGTTTCCTCCAGCAGCCTCCGACCACGCCATCATCAGCGCGCATATCGCCCCATAGCCACGATCCCCGCTTCTGACCTGCAAAAAAAAAAAAAAGAAAGAAATCGAAGCAGAAAGGAGCAAATCGCAGCAAAAAAAAAATAATGGATATAAAAAGATATGCTTTCCTTTTTTATTTTTGTTTTTGGGGTTATAAAACCCCTTTGTAAAATCTGTAAATGGGGGGGATCGCACAAACACAAAAAAAAAATAGTCGCAATTTACAGAAACACAGAGAGCACAAGTTTGTACTATTACACACTCAGACAAGACACAAATATTATCGCGAAATACAGAGAGAAATAGAATTTTTTTTAAGGTTATTCGTCTTTCATCCTATTGTTTATTTTATTTTTATTTTTATTTTTATTTTATATATATATGTTTGTATATAACCACTGTTGAAGAAAGGACAAAAAGGAGTTACCTTTCGAAAGACAGGAAAAAATAGGAATTTTTAAGCCTCCGACCACCAGCCACGGAGGCACATGTGGCGCGTGGCGAGGAAATCCGACGGACGGAGCTCAGGCGAAGAACCAAATATTCCAGAGAATTTTCAAAGTTTTTTTTAAATACTCGACTAAATGAATTTTTTTTATAGAATTGATATTTATAAGAAAAATGGAACGGCGCCGTTTTAATAAAACATGACCCGCGCGTTGACCCGGATCCGAACCAGGGTCCGCGTGTTTTTTAAAAAAAGAGAAAATTGCAATTTCAATCCCTCTGCAATTCTATGTGCTTCAATTCAGTCCAATTGGAATTTTTTTTCATAAAATTGGCCCAAAATTTATATTTTGTTTTAATTAAATCCTTTAGACAGTTTTACAAGTAAAAATTAAAACGACGCCGTTTTTACATTTTGAATAGTTGCTAAATTAATCCTTGTAATTTATCGCATATTTTAATTTAATCTTTTCCTATTTGTTTTAATTGTCATTTAACCCCTTATATTTATTTAATCCTAAATTTTTTAAAATTATTTTGTTATTATTAAATGTTTTACCATATCTTATATTATTATTATTCATATATTAATTATGTAAAATTGTCGTATGTTTTTATATTATATATTATTCCATAATTAATGTATCATACACTATATATTTTTGACTTTATATTATACATATATTATTCTGTCTTTAGTTATTTATTACACTATTCTTCATGTTTGTTTTTTATTGCAGGTTTTAGTATAATATTTCTATTGTTTAAATCATTCATTATTTCTTATTATTCTCTATTAGTAGAAATTGTTAATATAGTTGGTGATTATGATAAATTGATATTAAGCATATGTCATGCAATGAATGATTCACAAAACTATTTTTATATAAATACTGTTTAAAAATATTTATTTCAAATAATTTTCAAAGTACGGTGATATGTGATATTTAGAAAATTTCGAGAAGAATTTTTCCCTAACTTATTGGGTTCGATTTTTCTCGTGAAACTTTAGATATTACGTATCTCCCTTTTCTAAATTTATTTCAAATGATTTTTAAAATATGATGATATGTGATATTTGGGAAATTTCGAGAAGAACCTTGCCCTAACTTATTGGGTTTGATTTTTTCTCGTGAGACTTTAGGTATTACGTATCTCCCTTTTTTAAGAAATTTGAGATTTATCAATTTCAAAATAAAAAAAACCTATTCTTGGGAATTCAAAGTGTTTTGCCTTAACTTATTGGGTTCGACATTTTGAGTATCGAGGTAAGAATTTTCTCAAAAAAAGGACGAGCTTAATTTTAAAGTCATGATGTGCTATATCTTAACTTATTGGGTAAAGTACTTTATTTCTTTGCGATAGGCAAGTCTTGGTTTTCTTTCAAATAAAAGGATCATATTTTATAATTTTCTTATTTTCAACATTTGGACATGATTTTATTGATTTGGTACCAATTTTTAGGCGTTATGAGGGTGCTAACCTTTCTTTATACGTAACCGACTCCCGAACTCGTTTTCTTGTTTTCGTGGACCAAAAATGTTTTTAAAATGAAACATTTTACAAGGTGATCCAATCACACCTAAGTAAAAAAGATTGATGGCAACTCCCATTTTTGTTTTTTAAAGTCGATCCCTATTTTTTAAAAACTCGATTTTAAAATGGTTTCGACAGTCAATATATGATTTTAGGGTTTTTAGGGTTTTTAACTAACATATTAACATACTAACAACAATATCCTAACTATGTTACATATTTAATAAAATATTAATAGTATTCTAATATTTTAATTATCCTACTAACAATATATTACTATTATAGGTTTTAACTAACATATTAATAGACTAACAATATTCTAACAATATTCTAACTAACATATTAATATACTAACACATTAATATACATACTAACTAACAATATATTATTTTAAGGTTCTTAGGGTTTTAACCAACATATTAATATACTAACAATTTACTAACTAACATTTTAACTAACATATTAATATACTTACTAACCAAAATTTTTTTAGGGTTTCTAACTACCTAACAATTATAATATAAGTAACTAACTAACTAACTAACTAAAATACTAATTAACCTACTAATCCTAACTAACTAACAATAGCTATAATCTAAACTAAACTAAACTAAACTAAACACAAACATTGTTTAAAAAAAAATATACCTAATTTTCCTTTTCTTTTTCTTCCCTCTGATCTTTCTTTCTTCCTTCTTTCTTCTTTTTTTCTTCTTTCTCCGGCGCCACCACCTTCTTCTTCTTCTTCTTTTTCTGCTTCTTTTTCTGCTTCTTTTTCTTCCTTCACATTTCGGGGGGAAGGGATTACAATGGCCATTCGGTGCCGCCTCTGGCAGGCCATTGTCCTGGCTTTGGTGCCGCCTCTGGCATGCCATTGTCCAGGTGGTGCCGCCTCTGGCAGTCCATTGTTCAGCTTCTGTCGGCTTTTTTCACTGTTTATAACTGTATTTTCTTCTACTGCTGCATGCCTCTGTCGTTTACTGTTTCTATTCACTGTTTCTAACTATTTTTTTTTAAATTTGACGCGGATAATGGCTGACACCAGGGTGGTGCCGCCTATGGGAGTGGCGTGACCACCCCGGTTATACCATTTCGGTAAATAACCAAAAACGCAGCCCATTTTGGTTTTTTTTTCTTATACCATTTCAGTAAAAAACCCGCTATGATAAATACATATGTATCGATTTTGAAAATGTTTTATGAACCCTATTAATAACAACGTTTTTTTTAATGTTTTGGAAGTGTTTTTTTTAAATATATATTGAAATAGGATTGTAACTAAATTTAAAATCAAATTAAAAAAATGTTTCATTAGAACATTTTGGCTATATGCAGAATTTTTTTAAATCAGTGTTTTAGATTTTTTTTTCAGAAATTAGGGAAATAGGTCATTTTTAGATAGAGAAGCAAAAAGCGTACTCAGTTAGAAGTATTTTTCGTTTCTCTCTCTTAGGGGTAGGGTTTTAAATATTTTCAGGTTTAAAGTTTGGGGGTTTAGGGTTTTTTAAGAGTGTTTTGGGGTTTCGATTGAAATCACAAAATTTCATAGGTAGTTTTGAGGAGTTGGGGATGTGATAATGTGCCTCATAGGATCATCACCTTAGAAACCCATCCTAGGAAAATCATAATTTGGGGTGACAGTGCTTGAGACAATTAGGGGTCAAAGTTTAGGTGGAGGTCCTAACCAGCGACTGTGATACGATCACGGGTTCGAGTATAATCGGGGGCCAGTTGACGGCTGTTACACGGACACAAGTTCAAGGATACCCCGCAAATGATGCCTTATATATACCATACATAATATTGAGGTCATAATCATAAGGAAAAATGGAGGGATTTTCGATGTAATCAACGTAAATTTTTTCTCTATTTCCGAGCAGTCGATATTTTTAACCTTCCATTCTTATCCAAAGGTTGACACCGAGGTGGACACAAGAGGACTCTTAGGGGGAGAGCAGATGTTTCGGTGGAAGTAGAAGTCAAACTTGGGTCGGCACGACAATAATTATAGTTATTAATGGGTTGTTTAATAAAAGCAATCGTCGTTGGCCCGAAAAGAGCATCACCTTTACTCCATCGAAATAGCCACTCCCCACCTGAGAGTCCTCCTGCGTCCACGAAGGTGTTGGCCTTCGGATAAGAAGAAAGGTTAAAGGTACTTGTTGTTTGCAAATGGAGAAAAATATTACACCAATTATAGCAGGAAGCCCCACAGTTTTTCTCTATGATTATGCCCTCAAACTTCTGTATGGTATTTATAATGCAACATTTTAGGCATCCGAAAAGTTTGAGCTCGTGGCCGCGTAACAATTGTCGACTGGCTTCCCCTTTATACCCCGATCCATGATCGCATAATGGCCATCGATTAAGACCTCCACGTAGACTTCCACCCGTAACCGTACAAAGCAAAATCACCCCAGAACTCAACTTCCCCAAGATAGGCTTTGGAGGTAATAGTCCCATCTCAGTACGATATATGAAATGTGTACGGCTCGGAGCGATATTGCATCACCGACGACTCAAGAATACCTCAAATATGAACCAAATATTTTTAGCGACCCAAATTTTTAAGACCAATAAATGTTTTATAGTGAAAGAATGGAGAGGCTTAGGGAGAAGTTGTTTGAGGGGTGATAAAGCATTGAGTGGGAGACCCCTTTTATAGGCGTGGGGGGAAGAGTTGGATTGCAAAGAAGAAATTTTCCGCGGTCGAAAACGCGCCGCAGGACTAGCTTGTTTGTCGAATATATTCAAACAAGCTTACAATTGACTAAAAAATACAATAGGTCAGGTACTTTTAACCTGTAGTAGAAGAAAAATGTTAGAGGAAGCACACCGAGTTAAGCGAGCTTCCCTGTTGACATGACAAGAAAGCGCGCCTAGCTCGTCGCGCTTTCTCTAATATTAAAAAAAACTTTAAATTTAACTTAATTGAAAATAATGAAATTTAAAATTTCGTCTTACCATTACTACTTGAGCAGTAGAAATGTGCTTCTCGTCAAAACGAATTAGAGAGGTTGTCATTCGTGAAAACTTAATCCAAACGAATAAAATACAGAATAATTAAAAAACTAATATTTTTAAATGAGAATATCCAAAAGTTTAGAACAAGAGCTTGAAAAAATTGAGAGAATTAAGAGAGAGTTGAGAGAATAGAAAGATTTGAGAGAATAGGATGTGAGTGAAAAAAAGTAAAATTGGGTGGTATTTATAGGGAAAAATTTTGGACTGTTTGGCATTTAAATTTTTTTACCATTTCCCTGCCAACGATCAAAGAACCGTTGGGGGAAAGCCCGATTAGCTGGACACGCTTTCTATTTCTCTTTTTAAAAACGGCTTATTTCCCTAATTTAAAAAGAGAGTCTAAAACACTAATTTAAGAAAAAAAGGCATATAGCGCTAAATTAGTAGAATATTTTATAATTGGTATGTATTATATTAAGGTTAAAATATGTTTCTAGTTCTTGTATTGTTCATAAATTTAGAATTTAGTATTTTGCTTTTATTTAAAAAATTAGTTCATATAATTTTTTCAAATTTTAAATTTCAAATTTTAAATCCAATTGATAATACTACTTTAAAATTCATTTATCAAATTCAATGATGTGTTATTTTGAAAATTTAAAAGAAATACTCACTTAGTAATCATATAACAAAAAGAATATTGTATTAAGTAATAATTTAAAAGAAAAACTTTAACGATTTTAACAATTGAACTTGTATTTTTAAATTTAAAAATAAAAAGACTAAATCACTTAAAATAAAAGTTAAAAAAAAAACTAAATTTTAAATATACAAGTTGCATGTCTTAACGTAAATTTTCCTGATTTATTGCATAGTCATTAATTCGAGAAGATAGGGAAAAGGAGGAGGAAAATTATGTTTTTCCTATTCGTGATCACATGAAGAAAGAAAAATACAAATAGAAGGAAAAATGTTTAGTAATTTATACTGATATGATATTCATAGAAAAGGAAATCAAATATTTACTTCTTATTTATGGTTATTTGAAAGAAAGAAAAATAAAAGAAATATTTATTGCTTTTATTTATTGCTAAAATCTTATTTTAAAATTGATTACTATAAATTTATAGCTCATATTATATATTATTTTATAGATCTTATTGCAAATAATATATTTTTATAAATTATTAAAAACAATTGTTCATATTTTTTATAAAAAATATAATTTATTCTTATAATTACTAAAACATATGATAACATGTTTTGATTTATAATTCTTTTCATATCAATTAAAATATTTTTACCAAGTATAAAATATAAATTCATATGCTACTACTAAATAATATATTTTAACTTTTATTATAACATATTTCTATAAAATAAAATAAAATAAATTTATTTTTACTCTACTAATTGATTTGACTTTTCCATAAATAAATATGTAATATTCTTTCAATAAGCATTGAAATAACCCGATTTTCTTTAATTTGTTTTTATCGATATGATAAAAAGTAAATTATATTATGATAATATTTAAAAAGTCATCTAGTAATTGAATCTGAATATAATTGCTTATAATTACACACAGGGGCGAATCTAGGGGGTTGGCATAGGCCCGGCCCCCCTAAAATGTAAAATTATTATTTGGCCCCTATAATTTTTTTAGAAATTTTAAATTAATAAAGGTAAAATTACACTTTGACCCCCTAAAATTATAAAAATTCGATTTAATCCTTTACAAATTATAAAGATATAAACTATAAAAAATTAAAATTTCTTCCGGCCCCCTAGAAAACTTTCCTGGCTTCGCCCTTGATTACACAAGAATGACATGTTTAGATAACTATTGTAATTGGTAGGTGCCATCGAATTGGGTGTAATTGGAGCACCCCAATTATACTTTCCAATTATTAAGAGGAGGGTGAGAATTGGAATAATTACGTAGGTAATTACGCCCACATCCAATTTCTTATTTTTATACAAATTGTAAAAATTATATAATAGGCAATAACACGTATGGGCATGTAAGATGGTTATGGCAAAAATATATGTATTATAAATCCTAAAGATTATAACATAAAAATAATTTGTGTATTTATAAAGTTGTAACAAAAAATTATATTATTTAAATCCTAACAAATTTCTAAAGTTATGTTCAAAATTTTATTATAAAAATAATTTACATGTTATAAAATTGTTATAATATATTTATTTATAAAAAAATATGACCAAAAAGTATAAACATAACTTATTTATGTGTCTATCCTATATATCATAAAAATAATATATTTATTCATAAAATAATGTTATAGATTTTTATCATGACTTATTTATAAAAAATAACTATTTTTAAATTATGATAAAAATATATTATTTATAAGTGTTATGAAAGTTATTGAACAATTTATAAAATTGTACTTATGAAAATTTTTATTATAAATTTTATATATTTTTACTTAATCTACTTATTATCAAAATGATATAACCTAGCAAAAGATTTCTCCAAGTTAAGTTTATATAAGTTTTTATAATTAAAGCTACACATTATTTAAACTGTAAACCCAAATATTATAAGGTCTATGTTAATTATGCAAATACAAAAGACTTCTTTACATCATATCATAGGATATGATGCCATTCGAGAGAATAGTGTCAGATATAAGTACCATAGATAGCTTGCAACTCTTTAATTTGAGACATTTAAGGTTTCAAAATGTGATTGAGAAGACATTTATTGTTTAGTGTTGTTTGAACTGGACTAGAACGTTCGGCCAGATCGATTGGACAAGAAATTAGCAGGGGTATTGATCTAGAGAGTGGCTTTGCACTTGTTAGATCGAGAACTGGTACGAATCAATTGAACTGACTAAAAAAATAAGTTGAACTGAATTTTTTATTTTTAATATTTTTTAATTAGACCAGTTAAATTGACTAATCGGTGACCTTACTAGTATGACTATTGGTCCAATTTAAATAACATTGTTGTTCTAAAAAAACTTGTCATGCTAATATCACCTTAATATAACATAAACAAACAAAGTAGGATCTTACTAGCACGTTGCATATTTTGTAACTTCAACCACAAGTGAAATTGAAATGATCCATACTTGAAAAGTACATGAAAAAAATTTTAATATACATAAATATTTTAAAAATAATGTTCTTTTTATTACTCTGTTTAATTAGTATAATCAATTCGACTTTCCAAATTAATTTAAATATTTAGATTTCATAGCTAAACTACTATTACTCTAATATATACACTTCCTTTTAATTTAAATTGTATTTATTTTATTAACAATATAAGTAACATTTTTATCAATTATAATTTTCCACTCTTAAATTTATATCTCATATTTCGTTCTTAACTTGAAATAAATTCAAAGTATTCCTATTGTTTAAGTTTACTTATTTCCTTTGTTATAATTAAAATATAATTTAACTTTAATTACTTTTCATTTAATTTTCCTTAAAACACTTTAAATTATTTTTCATAAACCCAATAAATAAATATAGTTTTTCCTCTACCAAACATATGTAGGCTTTCTACACGATGCTGGTAGGTATTTTACTCCTAAGATAATATTTTATTATTTTTATTTTTATCAGTTATATGAGTTTCCATTATATTTTTTTCTTTATACAGAACTTAAATGGAACTTGGGACTTCTTCAAAAAGTTCGATGACTGATTTTGATGCTAAATCAATTTATGCATTGGATAATGTGCAATAAGAATACCCTACTTAAGAATGAAATAAATGTGCCTATGCAAGTTTTTTATCCCAATAATTTTAAAAAATAAATTAATAACTTAAATGATATAATCATTTAATTATTTATCAAAATGGAGCATTTTAAACAATAATTAAGGATGTCACCTGACAAGGTGGCGACACCACCCAATATTTTGTCCCCATCATAAGGTTGTCATTAAATCGTAATTAATTTTTTTAAAAAATAATATTTTATTGGTGGTGCCACCCTATACAATGACACTAGTATGTAACACTTATACCTGCTACCATACGGGTAAAATACAGGTTTATATACGTTGGGGGGATGGAGGAGAGCTGTCAGGAAACACCCAAGTGGAGGGCCATTGTAAGGCAACACCAGACCCCTATTTAATCGTCAAAGTCTTGTGTTTTCCTTGAATAGTTTAGCAATTATCTGATCAGAAGAAAAGGAAGAAAAAAAATTAGAGGAGAGGAGAAAACAAAGAAGAAAAGAAAGAAAGGTTTGTAAGGCTTGTACAATAATTAATTTTTTATTATATTCTTTACAGTAGAATCTTGTTTTTAGTTTTTCAAATAATTATTGAGAAATTTAATTAACTTTAATTATTTTTACAGATTTAGTATTGAAGATGGATAATCAATTCTTCATATGCGTTTATTTCGATGGAGAAATTTTAAGAACAACAGTTGGTTGTATATTTGAATCTTGCCAACAAATAGCAATGAGATTTAATAGAATTATGTCTGTTGATGATATAAAAGAAATGATCAGTGCAAAAATTGTTAAATGTTGTAGGAGGCGGATGCCAAAACTATTTTACAAATTTCCAGTTTCGTCAAATCCATCAAATTTAAGGAGATGGAACTTGTAGACGATGAAAACGTGGAGACAATGGTCGTACTTTGTTGTCGGACTGAGAGTGTCAGCATTGAACTGATTCAATTGTTTGCTGAGTTAGCTGATGTGGAGCCAGTTGAAGATTTCACTCCATTAAGTGAACAATATGTAGTTCAAGATCTGTATATGGAGGTTCTGAGAGCATTTTTCGATAGGCAATCGTCTATACATGGGTTTAACATCGATCTTAATGCTCCACCTGTGTTTGAGAACTTTAACTCGGGTCCTTGTTTACAAATACATCTGATGTTGATTAAGATCTATGCAGATGGTGAAAATGGATATGATAATAATGTTTGTTCTGATCACGAGGTTAAAGATTATAGTGATCTCGATCTAGATGAGGTCCCGGATGATATCGACGATGAAGGCACGTGTAACAACCCGTTTTTAGTGGTGTAAAAAATAGTGATTTCGGGATCATAATTTTAATAAATGAGTCAATAAATATTATTTATTTAATATTTACGAGTATTTATTAAGGTCATATTAAAATTTGGTTAAGAAATTTTAAGGTTTAAATAGTTAATTAAGTAAAAATGATTAAATTGTAAAAGATGTAAAATTGACGTTTATTAGTTAAATGAGTTAAATAGATATGGAAAGGAAAATTAATGGACTTAATGGGTAAAATACCATATCTTTAGTTAGTGGATGATTATGGGTTAGTTTTAGTGTAATTTTGATGATTTTTAAAGGTTAAACATGTAATTATGAAAATGGTAAAACTAAAACAAAAGATGATAAACTAATATCATCTTCTTCTTCCTTTTCTTTTTGTGTCAAAATCGAAAAAGCCATTGTTGTACCTAGGAAGCATTCAGCCAAGCTTGTCTATGGTGCATGGTATGTTTTTTATTCTCATTTTTAATGGTTTTTATGTTTTTGTGATCGTTTTAGCTTAATCTAGCTAACCTAGGGGTCAATTAGTAAAAATGTTAAAATTTTAGGGACTTACCATGAATGAGTTGGGTGTGTTTGTGAATTTAGTTGAAGGAATATTAAGCTTGATTGATAAATAAGCTTGTTCTGTTAAGTGATTTTTAGTAATTTTAATGTTTAGGGACCTATTTGAGAAAATAGTAAAATTCAATGAAAATAGGGTGAAATGATGAAAGATATGGGCTGCAATGGACCCCTAGGAAAATCGGCTAGCATGGTTTTTTTTTTAAAAATGATAATTTGTAAGTTTTCGGTTTATGGACTAAATGACATAATGATTAAAATATTGGGGGTAATTTTATAAATATCATTGAAAGGGTTTATTAGCTTAAGAGTAATTAATTGAGAAGTTTGAATGTATTAATTGAGTGGAAATTCTCATTTAGATCAAGAAACAACTCAATCAGGCATTAATCACAGAAAAGCTAAAGGAGTAGAATAAATGCCGGTTATGTGTTCGTGATGTATCTATCTAGGTATGTTCGTATTACAATTAAAGTAATTCATTTGATTTCTAGAAGTAAATTGATTCTTATATATATGTCTATAAATTGGTGATTAGATTCACTGATTTGAGAAAAGGGAAAGACCATGATTGAAAGATATCATGGCATTATAATCAAAAAGGAAAAAACCATAGTTGAAATATACTATAACATGAAACTGAAATGGGTAAGACCTTAGTTGAAAGATACTATGACCAAAAAACGATCAAGATCATAGTTGAAAGATACTATGGCATCATTTCGGAATTGTGTAAGACCTTTGTTGAAAGATATCGTGGCATCCTCGGAACAATGAAATAATCGAAAAGGATATCAACTGATTGGTTATTATATCAATGTTCTAAGGTTCATTATGTGAATAAGAATTTATGAGTATATAAGTGAGAGTTGAGATCATGTATGTTTTATGTAAAGTAAATTTACTAAGTAAGTTATGTTTACATATATATTCAAACTTACTAAGTACAGTGTGCTCATATTATCATGTTTTTCTTGTAGATTACGTGAAGCCTAGTAGATCAGAAATTCAATCAGAGCATACACACTATCCATCTCTTATCTTGGTAGATGTTTTGAGTTATTTTGGAAGTTGGTTATGAATGACATGTATTAGGATCTTTTGGTTCAATTGTTCATGTTATTTTGTTTAGTTTTTGAAATGGTGTTACTTTGTAGTCATGTATATATATGTTCGGTATTTTAGTTTAATGGTATTGTAGTAAATGCTTTTGATCTTTGATGGATGCTTTATGATGATATGTATAAATGTTGTTTAAAGGTTGTGAAGAAATGATATATTTGAGTAGTGTTTACTACATATTTAGATATTGCTTTAAGATGAAATTGTGTGATTGTTGGATATAGTCATTAATGGTTTAAATGAGTGGTAAATTAGGTATGTGATGATCCTTGTTCCTTATGAATTTAAATGAAAGATAGCTTGGGGTGTGATAGTTGTTTGATTTGGTTTATTTTGGAAATCAATTGTGGTGTCAATGAAGACACATTGGTTAGGCATCTAGGTTAATTAATTTTGGCATGTTTAGGTGTGTTTGATTGAGTTTAATGTGTGAATGTGTTTGGAAATGGTATGTCTTGGTGACAGCCCGTGTCCTAGGCCGTGTACTGCCAAAATAGCCCCTAAAGCAAGCTAAATCAATAGCCCTTTCTTCCACACCAAGACATACCATTTCCAAACACATTCACACATTAAAACTCAATCAAACACACCTAAACATGCCAAAATCAATCAACCTAGGTGCAATCTGTCAATTAAAATTTAAGTGCAGGTTGAACCACACGGTCACAGAGAGTTATACAGCCTGGCAACAGGGCCGTGTGACCTAACTTCGAATGCACACACGGTCTGGCACATAGCCTGCGACATAGTTGTGTGAATCCATTTCAAATACCCATAAGGACGGATACATGGCTTGGGACACGGTCCTGTGTCCCATACTTCGAATTGTACATGGTTGGCCACACGGCCTGGGCTGGCCACATGGCTACGTGACCTTTGTTTCCAAAATTTTTCAATTTTGTTTCAAATTAGTACACGAATTTTTCCAAACTATTTTTAGGGCATCGTAAGCTCGATTTATTCTATAATTGAAATATTCAAATAATATTAATTGATTACTTGTTTTGTTTGAAGTTAATTGTTTCTCTTTGTACTGTAATACTTTGTAACTCTAATCCAGCAACGGAGACGGGTTAGGGGTGTTACAATGCAAATAATGATGAAAATGTTTACGCGTCTTTAGTCGGGAACCTGAGTCGAAGCATTGTCATACACAATGATTTTGGGATCACATGTTAATCATAGATCCTGATGCGACGCAAGCATCCGAGTTCTCTAAGTACCCCGATATACTACCTACTCACCTATTGGTCATAGATCCTAAACAAGAGGAGTTGTTCGTGGGCCAAAAATTCGTAACCAAGGAAGACTACGTGTAACAGTCCGATTTATACCCTAGTCGGGACAGTGGTTTTGGGACCACAAATCTGAGTCCGTATAATATTTTAATATTATTTTCTGTGCCGTTGATATGTGTTTAAGCATGTGCAAAATTTTCGCATGTTAAAATTGTCCGTCTGTGTGTTTAATTTGACTAAAGGATTGAATTGCATTAAATGTGAAAGTTGCATGCTATTTGTTAAGATACCTAAGTGTTGTGGCTTTGTAAAAGTGAAGGACTTATGTGGCTATTAAACCACTATTTAGTTAGTGGATGAATAAGGACAAAAATATCCTTAATGCATGGTTGTTTTATTTATTAGTTGGAAGGTTAAATTAGTAAATGAAATAATATTATTGTTATAATGATAATAACATGAAAATAGGCCATTATCATTCTTCTTCTAGCCGAATATTGAAAGGAAAGAAAGAAAATATTAAGTTGTTTCATTCGGCCATTCCAAGCATAAATTAAGGTACGAAATTTGTTTGGTTTTTGATAATTTCTACGTTTTTGCATCGTTGCTTAGAGAGCTATCAAACCCATGTCTCAATTTGATGAATTGATAATGTTTGTGTGAGATGCCATTGATGTTGTGTTAAGCTTTTTGATGATTTTTGGTGTTAAATGAAATATATGAGTTAGATGAACATACTTTGTTCTTGAATTTTTGATGAATTTAGCTAAATAGGGCTAAATTGAGAAAATGGTAAATTGAAGGACTAAATTACAAGTTTGATGAAAAATGTGGGCTTAAATGTGATGTATATGTATTCGGCTAAGCATGTGTATGTGTGGATTTTGTGAATTTGATATTTTAAGAAAAATGGACTAAATTGATAAAAGGTACAAATGTAAGGTCTAAAGTATAAATTGCCCAAAATGCATGTGTATGGATTGAATTGAATGGAATAGTGAATAAAAGGGTTAATTCTAAATATGCTTAGATCAAAAATAGAGAAAAATGGATTTAGATCGCGGGAAAGCGAAAGTAACCGAGTAGCCGTTTTCATTCTGATAAACCGAATCCGAGGTAAGTCATTATGCAAATAAATGTATTTGTTTTTGGAATATGTATGTTTATGTGATTATTGATAACTTGATTGTTTACAAGATGATGTGTGCATAAATTTTAAGTTAAGAGCGATATAGTGACAATGTTCGAGAAGTCCAGTACGAACCTAGGGATAAATAGGATTGACTATGTTATGACATAGGTATCTGTTTTGAATACGAGTAAGACCCTGTCAAGGACAGTGGCATCGATATCTATTTACGTGTAAGACCCTGTTAGAGACAGTGGCATCGATATCTGTTTACGTGTAAGACCACGCAGTGATGTGACATCGATATCTCGCTTATGTGTAAGACCGCCGTGATTGGCATCGATATCTGTTTACGTGTAAGACCATCTCAAGGACAGTGGCATCGATATCTATTTACGTGTAAGACCCTATTAGGGATAGTGGCATCGATATCTATTTACGTGTAAGACCGCCGTGACAATGACATCGATATCATTTATGTAAGACCTATCGGGACAAAGTGACATCGATATCATTTACGTGTAAGACACATGCGGGACAATGGCATCGATATCTGATTACATGTAAGACCCTGTCTGGGACAGTGGCATCGACATTCGACTGCATGTAAGACCACGTCTGGGATGTTGGCTTTGTACAATTATTTCGAGTTTCCGAGTATCTTAATAAATTCCAAACTGTTCAATGAGTAAATCTGAGATATGAACAATTACGAAAATGTATACTCGTTTCTGATACGTTTGGTAAGTACACTTTATGTGTATAAGAAGGTAAGCATTTTCTTAAACTTACCTAGATGAATTATGTAACTGAATATGGGATTGTAACTGTACTATATGGATGGAAAAAGCTATGAACTAATAAAGTATGTAGGGTTATGCAAGTTTGAAAGATGAATGGTCTAAGTGAAAGTATTAAGAAGATTTATGATGGTGAAATTGAGCCAATAGTGAATTTAGATTGATTATACGTTAGAATGTTTATATGCTAAGTTTATTTGTATTAAGACTTACTAAGCTTTGTAAAGCTTACTCTGTGTGTATGTTTCTCTATTTTATAGGTCGTCAAAGCTACAGAAGGCTCGGGACCATCAATGATCATCATCACACTACTAAACATATTTTGGTACCCTTTAGAAAATGTATATAGTTAAATATGACATGTATAGGCTAGTTTTGTGTATATGTTTATGAAGTGAACTTAGCCATGTGTTTTTGGTAATTTTGAGTTGATAAATGCTTAAATGAATGAGCTATATGACACAAATTTTGGTATGGTTTGGAGTATAAAGAATGGGTAAGTTATGAATAAGCAAATGAATTAAGATATGCTTTGGTTATATATATGTTTTGCCTTAAAAGTTGGCATGATTGAATTGGATAAGGAATGTATAAATTGAATGGTCAATTTAGTATGTTTTGGTTGCCATATATGCATATTATGATTTGGTATGTATTTCTTGTAGGTGAGACCTAAAATGAGTGGCATGTTGGTTTTGCAAGTGACCTATTGTGTCACACGGCCATGGCACACGGGCATGCCTAGCAACCGTGGGGTAAAAGTCAGTAGCTAGCACTAAGAGTACAAGGTCATGGCACGGGTGTGCTTACAGGTTGTGCGAGAAATGGCAGTATATGACCTTTTAGGACACGGCCTTAGCATACGGGTGTACTTGGTAGCCATGTTGGTTTTGGCAGTATATAGCCACAGGGAAGACACACAGGTGTGTCAAGTAGCCTTCGGAGAGGCACGGCCTACCCCCACAGGCGTGTATCCCCTGTGTTTAGAAAAGTTTTTATTCTTTCACGAAATTTTACATGTGCTTCGATTTAGTCCCGACTCGGTTTAGAAGCATGTTTAAGGTCTCGATGACCTTCTTAAGGAACATTATGTTTGAGATTGATAAATGACTATATGATAATTCTGTAATGTTTTCGATCTGTCCAGTAACACTTCTAACCCTAATTTGGCGACGGTTACGGGTTAGGGATGTTACATTTGGTTGGTATTAGAGCTACGGTTTAGTCAATTCTCGGACTAACGTAGCGTTCAGAGTCTAGCTACACATGCCATATATTTGAACTGTATAGTATGATGAATCCTGGCATGTAAAATGTGATTTCTGTATAGTAATGGATCCCGAAAGAGCTGTAGCTGACGACATAGAAAGTAATGTACCTACTCCCGTGCAAGGGACAGAGCCTTCTGATCCGAGACTAGCTACAAGCGGTCAGGAGGGAGAAGCTAAACAAGCTTTCTTCCAGCTGATGAGTGAATGGTTCACTCAATTTATGAGAAATAACCTGACTGTTTCGCAAACCTCGCCTCCGATTAATCCCCCTCAGACTACAGTTGTGCCACCAGCTATGTATCTGAATCTGTTAAATAAGCCCCCGGTTGACAAGATCTGTAAGTATGAGGCTAAAGAATTTCGAGCTACTAATGCTGATGATGCTGAAAAAGCTGAGTTCTGGTTAGAAAACACGATCAGGGTATTTGATGAAATGTCACTGACTCCGGAAGAATGTATTAAGTGTGTGGTATCATTGCTCCGAGATGCAGCTTATCAATGGTGGAAAACCTTAATTTCTGTTGTTCTGAGAGAACGAGTCACATGGGATTTCTTTCAGATTGAGTTTAGGAAAAAATATATTAGTGAGAGATTTGTTGATCAGGAACGAAAGGAATTTCTGGAGCTTAAACAGGGCTGAATAACTCTTACTGAATATGAATGAGAGTTCGTGCGACTAAGTCAATATGCCCAAGAGTGTATATCTTCCAAGCTATAATGTACAAAAGATTTGAAGATGGTCTTAATGAAGATATCCGTTTGATAGTCGGGATATTAGAAATAAAAGAGTTCGTTACACTCGTTGATCGAGCATACAAAGCTGAAGCACTTGGGAAAGATAAAAGAAAAGCTAAAACTGAAGCCCGATATATGAAAAAGAGATTTCAAAATAAATCATTTCAGTCTGCTCCGAAGAGATTTAGAGATGATCAAAGTCGTTTCAGGGATAACGCGAGACATTTGAATAGGACCCAAGATAGATCACAAATGAGTTCCACAACCCCAGCAACTTTTGTGGCCAATGCTGGTAATGTTCGATCTGAGAGACCTGAATGTAAACATTGCAGAAAGAGGCATCCGGGAACCTACAGATTAAATGATAAAGCTTGCTTCAGATGTGGATCGCTTGATCATTTTATCTGTGATTGTCCTGAGTCTGTTGAGCTAAAGACTGTTCAGAATCTGAGACTTGATAATGCACCTGGGAGGGGTAGGCCTTCAAAGAATACAAGAAATGTTAGTGGTAGTCAGAGGTGCACGAGAGACACTGTGGTAAGATCTGAAGCTAGAGCGCCTGCCAGAGCATATGTTATTCAAGCTCGTGAAGAAGCATCATCACCTGATATTATAATGGGTACTTTTACTCTTTATGATACTTCTGTGATTGCTTTGATAGACCCTGGTTCTATGCATTCGGACATATGCATGAATTTAGTATATGGTAAGACTTTGCCTATATAATCTACTAAATTTGTTATAAAAGTATCGAACCCCTTAGGTAAAAGAGTCCTTATGGACAAAGTATGCAAGAACTGTCAGTTAATGTTTTGAGATATCTATTTGCTTGCTGATTTGATGCTTTTTCCGTTTGATGAGTTCGATATTATTCTGGGTATGGATTGGTTGTCTTTGCATGATGCTATTGTGAACTGCAAAAGAAAGACTATAGATTTGAGATATCCGAATAATGAAGTTGTATGAGTTGAGTCTAATGATTTGAGTGGTTTGCCTGCTGTGATATCGGTTTTGAAAGCTCAAACTTATGTGAAAAAGGGGTACGAGGCATATTTTGCTTATGTAATTGATTCAAAAAATCTGAGAAGAAAGTTGAGTCAGTACCTATTGTTTGTAAATTTTCTGATATGTTCCCTGAAGAATTACCGGGTTTACCTTCGATTCGTGAAGTCGAGTTTGGTATTGAATTGATGCCTGGTACTACACCTATTTCAATAGTTCCGTATAGAATGGCACTATCAGAGTTGAAAGAATTAAAGTCACAGTTGCAAGAGTTGACCGATAGAGGGTTTGCTAGACCGAGTTTCTCGCCTTAGGGTGCTCCTGTTCTGTTTGTGAAAAAGAAAGATGGCTCGATGAGAATGTGCATTGATTACTGTCAATTGAATAAAGTGACCATAAAGAACAAATATCCGTTACCCAGAATTGACGAATTATTTGATCAGTTAAAAGGAGTTACTGTATTTTCAAAGATTGATCTGAGATCAGGATACTACCAATTGAGAGTTAAAGATTTAGACATTCCAAAGACTGCTTTCAGAACGAGGTACGGGCATTATGAGTTTTTAGTTATGCCATTTGGACTAACCAATGCTCCTGCTATTTTTATGGATCTGATGAACAAAATTTTCAGACCGCATTTAGATCAGTTTGTTGTAGTTTTCATAGATGACATATTGATTAATTCTCAAAGTAAAACTGAGCATGTTGAACACTTGAGGATTGTGTTGCAAACTCTGCGAGAAAAGAAATTGTACGCGAAATTCAGCAAATGTGAATTCTGGTTGTACGAGGTTAGCTTTCTGGGACACATTGTGCTAACTTCTGGAATCTGAGTAGACCCAAGCAAGATTTCTGCTATTTTGAATTGGAAATCTCCGCGAAATGTATCTGAAGCCCGTAGTTTTTTAGGTTTAGCTGGTTATTACCCCAGATTTGTAAAAGGCTTTTCGAAAATAGCTACTCCGTTGACAAGATTACTTCAGAAAGATGTCAGATTTGAATGGTCTGATAAATGTCAGAGAAGTTTCGATCAGTTGAAAGCTTTGTTAACAGAAGCTCCAGTGTTAGTACAACCCGAATCGGGCAAAGAATTTGTTGTATACAGTAATGCTTCCTTAAATGGATTAGGACATGTTTTGATGCAAGAAGGCAAAGTTGTAGCTTATGCCTCGAGACAGTTGAAGCCTCATGAAAAGAACTATCCGACGCATGACCTTGAATTAGCTACGATTGTGTTTGCACTTAAGATTTGGCGCCATTATCTGTATGGTGAGAAATGTCACGTGTTTTCAAATCATAAAAGTCTGAAATATCTGATGACCCAGAAAGATTTAAACCTGCGTCAAAGAAGATGGTTAGAACTGTTAAAAGATTACGAGCTTGTGATAGATTATCATTCGGGTAAAGCAAACTTAGTTGCTGATGCATTGAGTAGAAAATCATTGTTTGCACTACGTGCTTTGAATGCTCAGTTAGATTTGTATGATGATAGTTCTGTGATAGTTGAATTGAAAGTAAAACCGTTATTTGTACAACGAATATGTGATGCTCAGAAGGTTGATAATGAATTGTTGTTGAAACGAGCTCAGTGTGAATTGAATTCTGAATCTAAATTTCGAGTTGTTGATGATTGTTTGAGATTCTGAGATTCATTGGACCGTATGAGATCATTGAACGTGTCGGGCCTATTGCATATAGATTAAAGTTGCCGTCTGAATTAGAAAAGATTCATAATATGTTTCATGTCTCAATGCTCCGTAGATATCGATCTGATCCGTCACATGTGATTACCTCACCTGAGACTGAAATCCAATATGATATGACATACGAAGAGGAACTGATCCGTATATTAGCTCATGAAGTTAAAGAGTTGAGAAATAAGAAAATTCCATTAGTGAAAGTACTCTGGCATCGTCACGGTATAGAAGAGGCTACGTGGGAGCCTGAGGACTCAATGAGACAACAATATCCGATTCTGTTTAATGGTAAGATTTTAGGGGACAAAAATCCCTAAGGGGGGAGAATTGTAACAGTTCGGTTTATACCCTAGTCAGAACAGTGGTTTCGGGACCACAAATCTGAGTCCATATAATATTTTAATATTAATTTCTGTGCCGTTGATATGTAATTAAGCATGTGCAAAATTTTCGCATGTTAAAATTGACCGTCTGTGTGTTTAATTTGACTAAAGGATTGAATTGCATTAAATGTGAAAGTTGTTTGCTATTTGTTAAGATACCTAAGTGTTGTGGCTTTGTAAAAGTGAAGGACTTATGTGGCTATTAAACCACTATTTAGTTAGTGGATGAATAAGGACAAAAATATCCTTAATGCATGGTTGTTTTATTTATTAGTTGGAAGGTTAAATTAGTAAATGAAATAATATTATTGTTATAATGATAATAACATGAAAATAGGCCATTATCATTCTTCTTCTAGCCGAATATTGAAAGGAAAGAAAGAAAAGATTAAGTTGTTTCATTCGGCCATTCCAAGCATAAATTAAGGTACAAAATTTGTTCGGTTTTTGATAATTTCTATGTTTTTGCATCATTGCTTAGAGAGCTATCAAACCCATGTCTCAATTTGATGAATTGATAATGTTTGTGTGAGATGCCATTGATGTTATGTTAAGCTTTTTGATGATTTTTGGTGTTAAATGAAATACATGAGTTAGATGAACATACTTTGTTCTTGAATTTTTGATGAATTTAACTAAATAGGGCTAAATTGAGAAAATGGTAAATTGAAGGACTAAATTACAAGTTTGATAAAAAACGTGGGCTTAAATGTGATGTATATGTATTCGGCTAAGCATGTGTATGTATGGATTTTGTGAATTTGATATTTTAATAAAAATGGACTAAATTGATAAAAGGTGCAAATGTGAGGGCTAAAGTATAAATAGCCCAAAATACATGTGTATGGATTGAATTGAATGGAATAGTGAATAAAAGGGTTAATTCTGAATATGTTTAGATCAAGAACCGAGGAAAACGGTTTTAGATCGGGAGAAAGCGAAAGTAACCGAGTAGCCGTTTTCATTCCGATAAACCGAATCCGAGGTAAGTCATTATGCAAATAAATGTATTTGTTTTTGGAATATGTATGTTTATGTGATTATTGATAACGTTGAATGTTTACAAGATGATGTGTGCATAAATTTTAAGTTAAGATCGATATAGTGACAATGTCCGAGAAGTCCAGTACGAACCTTGGGATAAATTGGATTAACTATGTTATGACATAGGTATCTGTTTTGAATACGAGTAAGACCCTGTCAGGGACAATGGCATCATGTGTGTTTACGTGTAAGACCTTGTTAGGGACAATGGCATCGATATCTGTTTACGTGTAAGACCTTGTCAGGGACAGTGGCATCGATATCTTTTTACGTGTAAGACCCTGTCAGGGACAGTGGCATCGATATCTATTTACGTGTAAGGCCCTATTAGGGACAGTGGCATCGATACCTGTTTACGTGTAAGACCACCGTGACAAAGGCATCGATATCTGCTTACATGTAAGACCATGTGCAGGGACAAGGCATCGATATCTCATTTACGTGTAAGACCACATGGGACAGTGGCATCGATATTTGATTAAATGTAAGACCCTGTCTGGGACAGCGGCATCGACATCTGACTACATGTAAGACCACGTCTGGGGTGTTGGCTTTGTACAATTATTCTGAGTTTCTGAGTATCTTAATAAATTTTGAACTGTTCAATGAGTAAATATGAGATATGAACAATTACGAAAATGTATACTCGTTTCTGATACGTTTGGTAAATACACTTTGTGTGTATAAGAAGGTAAGCATTTTCTTAAACTTACCTAGATGAATTATGTAACTGAATATGGGATTGTAAGTGTACTATATGGATGGAAAAAGCTATGAAATAATAAAGTATGTAGTGTTATGCAAGTTTGAAAGATGAATGGTCTAAGTGAAGGTATTAAGAAGATTTATGATGGTGAAATTGAGCCAATAGTGAATTTGGATTGATTATACGTTAGAATGTTTATATGCTAAGTTTATTTGTATTAAGACTTACTAAGCTTTGTAAAGCTTACTCTGTGTGTATGTTTGTCTGTTTTATAGGTCGTCAAAGCTACTGAAGGCTCGGGACCATCAAGGATCATCATCACACTACTAAACATATTTTGGTACCCTTTAGAAAATGTATATAGTTAAATATGGCATGTATAGGCTTGTTTTGTGTATATGTTTATGAAGTGAACTTAGCCATGTGTTTTTGGTAAGTTTTGAGTTGATAAATGCTTAAATGAATGAGCTATATGACACAAATTTTGGTATGGTTTGGAGTATAAAGAATGGGTAAGTTATGAGTAAGCAAATGAATGAAGATATGCTTTGGTTATATATATGTTTTGCCTTGAAAGTTGGCATGATTGGATTGGAGAAGGAATGTATTGCTTGTAGGTGAGACCTAAAATGGGTGTCATGTTGGTCTTGCAAGTGACCTATTGTGTCACACGGCCATGGCGCACAGGCGTGCCTAGCAACTGTTGTAACAGTCTGATTTATACCCTAGTCAGGACAGTGGTTTCTGGACCACGAATCCGAGTTTGAGGAATATTTAAATGATTTATTCTGTGCTTATTATTCGTAAATTAAAGTGTGTGAAAGTTTCGTGGAAAAAATTAATTGTTTGTGTGTTTATTTAGAAAAAGGACTTAATCGCGTAAAAGGTGAAAGTTTCAAACTAGAGTGAAAATGCACTAAATTGATTGTGGCTTTTTAATTTGAAGTATAAAAAGGGCAATTAACCCATTTTATGAGTTATTGGGCAGCAAAGGTCAACTATGACCTTAAGTTATAAGTTGTTTTTATTATTAATGAAAGGTTAAATTGGTAAATCATTAAAAATGTTATTATATGTTAAATTATATGAAATTAAAAGCCATTTTATTTGTTCTTCATCTTTCATTGCCGTATGTTAGCTAAGAAAATAAGGGTTTAAAGGCTTTGAAGTGTTCGGCCATCATCTAGCTCAATTCAAGGTGTGTTTTACTTCGGTTTTCGATAATTTTTACGTTTTTGAGATCGTTGCTTCGAATATTAGTTGACCCATGGTAGAATTTTTAAATTTGAGCATGCTTGATGTTCGGCCATTAACATGTTCTTGTTGTTTTTGATGTTTGATGATTTTATATTAAAGATATGGTAAAGATTAGCATGCTTTGTATTGGAAATTTTAGTGTTTTGAGTAAAATGGACTAAATTGATAAAATGTGCAAATATGAGGGCTAATTTGTAAATAGCCCAAAATATGTGTGTATGGATTGAATTGAATGAATTAGTGAATAAAAGGGTTAATTCTGAATATGTTTAGATCAAGAACCGAGGAAAACAGACTTAGATCGCGGGAAAATGAAAGTTAACAAGTAGTCATTTTCATTCCGAAATATCGAATCCGAGGTAAGTCACTATGCAAATAAACGTATTCGTATGATATTATACTTGTTCATGTGACTAAGTTTGATAATGTATACCTATGAGAGTTATGCTTATGAATTCCGAGATGAGTCTGACATAGTGATTGAGTCTGAGAAGTCCCGATTGAACCTAGGAATAGATAGGATTAGCTATGTCATGACATAGGTATCTGTTCTGTTTTATCATGTAAGACCACGTCTGGGACATTGGCGTTGATTTGAAATTTCGTATAAGACCTCCTTTAGGACGTAGGCATCATTATCTGATCATATATAAGACCTCGTCTGGGACGTAGGCATCATTATCTGATTATATATAAGACCTCATCTGGGACGTAGGCATCATTATCTGATTATATATAAGACCTTGTCTGGGAAGTAGGCATCATTATCTGATCATATATAAGACCTCATCTGGGACGTAGGCATCATTATCTGATCATAAATAAGACCTCGTCTGGGATGGAGGCATCATTATCTGATTATATGTAAGACCACGTCTGGGACGTTGGCAGCGATATGAGCTTCTCATGTAAGACCATGTCTAGAACATCGGCATCATATTGATTCGTGTAACAATCTGTCCGAAACTGAGGTATCAATATCTGAGTACATGTAAGGTCTCGTTTAGGACGTTGGCTTGTACGACTATTCCGAGTTTTTTGAGCATCCTATTAGATTCCTATTGGATCAACGGGCAAGTCTGTGACGCGAATTGCAAATCCGAGTTAAGAATAAATATGTGTATGTAAAACCATTTCAGGTACGTTGATTATACACTAATTGTGTATATAAGGTAAGCATCTAAGTAATTTTACTATGACGCTATGGATACGGAATTGATGATATGATATGTAAAGTTTTGATTATATGAATTACGTAATTATATGATTCTTGAAGTTGCAAAGATAACAAATGTGGTTAATAATGTATGAAGCAAAGCATATATACAATAATATGTTAAATGATTGATATGTACTAATGTATTTATTTGCATAAGTGCCTTCTATGCCAAGTTTATTTGTATATGACTTACAAAGCTTTTGGAAACCTTACTCTGTGCGTGTTTTCTCTATTTTATAGGTCGTCAAAGCTACTGAAGGCTCAGGACCGTTACGGATAGTCATCACACTACTAAAATCCTTTTGGTACCCTTTTTAAAATGTATATAGCTAATTATGGCATGTATAGGCTAGACAAGAGTATGTGATTATAATATGATTTTAGCCATATGTTTTGGTTAGTCTTGAGTTGATAAAATGCTTGAATGAATGAGTTATATGAAGCATATATTTTGGTATGCTTTGATGCATATGAAACGGTTAAGTTTTGGTTAAGCAAATGGATGATATATGCTTGAAATGATGTAGGATTTAGTTTGTAAGTTAGTATGAATGGAGTTGGTATTGAATGTATGGATGAAGTGAACCATTTGATATGTTTTGGTTGCCATATATGCATATTATGTTTAGGTATATATTGCTTGTAGGAAGACCCTAAGTGGGTGGCATATTGGCCTGGTAAAATGGCCTATAATGTCACACGGTTGAGGCACACGGGCGTGCCTAAGACTGTGGGTAAATTGGCAGAATATGGCTTAAATTGCACACGGCCTCGACACGGGTGTGCTTGATAGCCGTGTGAGAAATGGCAGTATGTGATCTAGTAGTACACGGCCTTAGCACACGGGCGTGCTTGGTGACCGTATTGATTTTGGCAAGATACCACCACGGGGAGGACACACGGAGTGTCCAAGAGTCGTGAGTGAGGCACTGACCTACCCCAGTCGTGTGTCCCCCAGATGTTAGAAAAGTTTCAAATTTTATGAAATTTTTATGTGTTTCATTTAGTCCCGACTCGGTTTATAAGCATGCTTAAGGTCTCGATGACCTACTTAAGGGACATTATGATTGATATCGATGAATGGTTGTACGATTAATTCTGTAAATGTTTCTGATCTGTCTGATAACGCCTTTAACCCTAATCCAGTGATCGAACACGGGATAGGGGTGTTACAACCGTGGGGTAAAAGTCAGTAGCTAGCATTAAGAGTACACGGTCATGGCATGGGCGTGCCTACAGGTTGTGCGAGAAATGGCAATATATGACCTTTTAGGACACGGCCTTAGCACACAGGTGTGCTTGGTAGCCGTGTTGGTTTTTAAAGATATAATACGGGGAAGACACGGGTGTGTCAAGTAGCCGTGGGAGAGGCACGGCCTACCCCCACGGGCGTGTATCCCTTGTGTTTAGAAAAGTTTTTATTCTTTCATGAAATTTTGCATGTGTTTCGATTTAGTCCCAACTCAGTTTACAAGCATGTTTAAGGTCTCGATGACCTTCTTAAGGGACATTATGTTTAAGATTGATAAATGACTATGATAATTTTGTAAATGTTTTCGATCTGTCCGGTAACACTTCTAACCCTAATCCGACGACAGTTACGGGTTAGGGATGTTACACTACGTATTTTCCATTAAGTGGTATGACATTAATGTATCAGTTGACTTCAAAGTCATTGTGTCTAAACCGACATTATATATTGGAGAGTGTTGGAGGTCGATAAAAGGGTTTGACTGGTGGGTACAAGCTACATTTATCAAGAGGTCACAAATATGGGAGATTCAAAAATTTGTTAGCCTCACACATGCATTTCTGCACGTATGACACAAGATCATCACAAATTTGATGCGAAAACCATCTGCAACTGCATCATGCCAATGGTGAAAGACATGTTGACCATTCCTGTATCGGTACTGATTGCTGAAATGCAAGAACAGTTTCAGTACTGAGTGTCATATTGGAAAGCATGGATAGCTAAAGAGATGGCCATGAAGTAATTATACGAAGATTGAGATGTGTCGTACAATAAATTCCAAGGGTGAATAGCTGTTATGCAGGAGTATGTACCAGGGACTGTCGTTGAGTTGTAGACAGGACCTTATTATGGCCCAGACGATCAACTACAACTGGGAAGAAGAATTTTCCACCAGATGTTCTAGACATTCGATCCATGCGTGCGGGCCTTTCTCTACTGCAAGCTGCTTGTGCAGGTTTACGGTACCTAGTTATACGGGAAATATATAGAGATCCTCCTTTTTGCAGTTACATAAAGATGGAACTGAAACTTGCTACCGATAGCATTTGCCATTATGGAGTCGGAGAACATGGAATCGTGAGAATTTTTCCTGATGAACTTGCGGACGTATATTGTTAGAGAAGATAATGGTTGCATTATATTGAATAGATTGAAGGGACTAATTTCTAGCATTGGATATGATACATCGAACTTTCTTTAGAAAGATTGCCCGAAGTTGAAAAATAAGGGTCTAATAAAGGGAAAGCTATAACAGAATCAAATGTAGCTAAGTGTGATGATAAAGATTCAAATCTTTCACTTGTTACATCAATAACTAGCCATTCTGATGTATGGATGTTGGATTAAGCTTGGTGCTATAATATGTGTCATCATTTAGAATAGTTCTTTGATTTTATAGAATTAGAGGGTGGTAATATCTATACAATAAATAATACTCCTTTTACCACATATTGGATTGGTTCTACACAATTGAGAAATCATGATGGATCAATCATAACTTTACATAATGTTTGTTATGTTTCGGATGACGAAGAATTTTATTTTAGTGGAAACCTTGGAATAAAAAAGTTTTGAAGTGAGAGCTAAAAACTGTGTGATGAAGATTATTTCTAGTGTACACGAGGTTAGGGGTGAGCAAAATCATATTCGATTCGAAAAACTCAATAAAAAATTCAAATTTTGAATTAAATAGTTCAAGTTATTTGAGTTAATCAAGTTAATCGGATCAACTCAAATAAAAAAATTAAGTTTTTCATTTTAACTCGATAATGAGTTACACAACTCGAGTTATCCAAAAATCCAAATAAGAAAAGGCAAAACTAAGTCGTTTTGATAAATGTTTACCTTTTCTAAAGTTAAAAGTCAAAACCATTAAGTTAAAAGGTAAAACTATGTCGTTCTGATAAATGTTTACTCATTAAGTTAAAAGAAAAATCATTATATTGTTTATGTAGTTAAATAATCTTATACTTCATCTACTAGTTAAAAAATTGATCCATGTAAACGCAACATTAAGTATAAATAATAGGATTCGTTAACTTGACTCGACTTGAATCGATTCGATTCAATTCGAAAAAAATTAAAATTGAGTTCGGTTGCTAAAATAGGATCCGTCAACTCAACTAACTCAAAATTTTTTGATTCGATTTGACTCGATCGAGTACTCAAGCCTACATGAGGCAATGAAGGGGGTCTACAAGAATAATAACATGTACCACTATTTGGGTAGTATAGTTAGTGGGATAGTTGCTACGACATCAATTGAAAATCGGGAGTTAGAAGCACTTAAGCTATGACATATGTGCTTGGGGTATGCAAGTGAAAAATCTTTGAAATTACTCATAAATCAAGAATTATTGAAAGGAGTAAGAACCTGTAAACTGGATTTCTATGAGCACTGCATTAAAGGGAAGCAGACAAGGGTCAAGTTTAGGACTTGAATCCATGATACTAAAGGCATCTTGGATTATGTTCATTCAGATGTTTAGGGTCCCTCTAAAACAAGCTCTTTGAGAGGAAAACATTTTTATGTAACTTTTGTTGATGATTATTTCTGAAGAGCGTGGGCGTATACAATGAAGAAAAATGATGAAGTGTTAAGAGCTTTCCTAAGTGGAAAAAGATGATACCCTTATCTTCACAAATCTTTGTCTTCATTTGTATACACCTACACTCTTCAAGAAAAATCATCAAAAAAAGTTACATAATAATGTTTTCTTCCCAAAGAGCTTGTTTTAGAGGGACCCTAGAAATATGAGTGAACAAAATCCAAAATGCCTTTGGTATCATGGATTCCAGTCTCAAACTTCACCCTTGTCTGCTTCCCTTTGATGCAATGCTCACAGAAATTTAGTTTACAGATTCTTTCTCCTTTCAATAATCTATGATTAATGAGTAATTTCAAAGATTTTTCACCTGCATGCCCCAAGCACATATGTCATATGTCATAGCTTAAGTGCTTCTAACTCTTGATTTTTAGTTGATGTTGTAGCAATTATCCCACTATTTGTAATACCCAGATAGTGGTACAAGTTATTATTCTTATAAACCCTATTTATTACCACGTGTGTACCAAAAATAATATTCATCACATCAGCTTTCACTCTTTCTTCGAAACCTTTTGATTCCATGGTTCCTATAGAAATGAGATTCTTCATCATATCTGGCATATAACGAACATCATGTAAAGTTATTATTGATTCATCATTATTCCTCAATTAAATAGAACCAATCTCATATGTGGTAAGAGGAGTATTATTTTTTTGTATAGATATCTCCACACTTTAGTTCGTTAAAATTAAAGAACCACTCTAAATGAGGAAACATATGATAGCTACAACATGAATCCAACATCTATACATCAGAATGGCTAGTTAACACTTGGGTATGTTTGATTCTGTTATAGCTTTCCCTTTATCAGATTTACCATTATTTTTCAACTTTGGGCAATCTTTCTTCTAGTGTCATTTTTCTTGATAGATAGCACACTCATCTTTACTTAGTTTCCCCTTTGACTTAGATATCCTCTTTTGTACTTTACTCTGGGCGTGTGAATGAACCCAGACTACCAAAGCTTTTTCATATTCAGTTGAACTTCCCTATTTTTCCTTCTTTCTCAATTCATAATAAAGTTACACATACTTCACTAAGAGATACAACCTTCCTATGAAGTAGAGTAGTTTCGAGGAACTCAAACTCCTCAAGTGACCCTAATAACATTAAAGCCAAATCTTCATATTTGAAAGTCTCTCCATATTCACTAGATTAGTGACTAATTGATTAAAACTAGAGATGTGATCATTTATAGTGGTACCTGGAACATAAGTGAAGTGAAACAACCTTTTCTTCATGTGGAGCTTATTTTGACTATTTTTCTTTAAAGTTTTTTCTTCTAGTTCCAACCACAACTTATTTGTAGAAGTCTTCTTTGAGAAAGCATACCTCTGTTTTCAAGAAAGACACGATCAAATTGTACCACATGCCAAAAGATTGATAGTCTTCCAATCTTTCTTATAGTTCCTTTTAATGTCTAGATCTTGCTGAAAGAGAGCATCTATAGCCTCACTTTGCCACATATTGACATGATGTGGATCCTCTTGAAATGTCTACCATTTCAACCATAATATTTCACTATGCCCAAGGGAATATTTTCTATTGTAGAAGATCAGTTTAAACTGCAACCACAGAGCATACTTCGAATAACCTTCAACTTTGATACCACTTGTTATGCCAATAGGGGAAAAGAGACTAAATTATTGTACTTGTAACAACCCGATTTAGGAGCTAGTCAGAATAGTGGTTTCGGAACCACTAATCCGAGGTTGGAGAAAATTATTTTTATGATATTTTATGAGTTATAGCATGATTATATAGGTGCATGAAAACTTTGGTGTTTCAATTTTAACGATTGCATGTTTAATTGCGAAAAAGGACTAAATCGCATAAAGTGCGAAAGTTCCATTTTACAAGCTAAAGGTGTCTAAAAGCCATGGGACATTAATTGGAGGTCCTTAAAGTGCAATTAGACCACTAGAAAGAGGGTGGCCGGCCATAGGGGACAAAGAAGTCAAAATTAGTTAAAGTTAGTGGATTAGGTGGATTAAATTGATGAAATATAATAAAATAAAGAAAAGATGATATCCTTCTATTCACTCATCTTCTCCACCAAAAATTAGCAGCAAACTAGGGGTTTGAGAGCTCAAAAATTTCAGCAAACTTTTCTCCTTACAAGTAAGGGCTTTGATGATCATTTCTTGATAATATTTATACTTTTGGAACCCCTAAAGCTTAAGCTAGCTAAAGAGGGGACTATTTTGCAAAATGGTCAAAAGTTTAAAGTTTTTCCATGTGAGCATCTATGTTTTTTGCTGCATTTTTATGAAAGAAAATGAGTCTTAGTTGTTAGATAAACAACTCTTGTGAAAGGTGTTACTATGAAAACACCTAAAAGGACCTTTTTGTAAAGGTTGTAAAATATGTGCTAAGTGTGTGAAATAATGAGAATTGAGGGTTGAAATAAGAGTAATAAATGTTCATCTAGGCTTGTAAAATGAGGAAATTTGACTAGAATCTATTTACGAGCCTAGAGGAAAAATTGTCAGTTTGTGAAAGTATAAGGGCAAAATGGTAATTTTCCCAAAGTATGATTATTGAAATGTGTTGATTAATGTGAAAATTAAATGAGCTAATTTGTCATTATAGATCAAGAAGAACGAAGAATTAACCTTGACCGAGGGAAAAGCAATGTATCAGACTAGATCGACAATTTGGCCTATTTTGGAAATCGAGGTAAGTTTGTGTGTAATAAGTTCAACATCATGCTAGTATGATTTAAAATGTTTGATATTTGTGAAAATGTATAATACTTCTACGAAATTAAGTAGTGATGTTGAATGAGAAAATGATGAGATTTGTGATGTTGAAGTCCCGGTTGGACTATAATAAATGAGAGAATAATATCAACAAGACTTGAGATGGGTAAGGTCTCGTATAAGACAATGTTTGGGGCATGGCCTCGGCACCGAATTGAGATCCCGTATAAGACCATATCTGGGATATAGCATCGACATTGAATATGAAAATCGTATAAGACCATATTTGGGATATGGCATCGACATTGATACGAGATCCCGTATAAGACCATAGATGGGATATGGCATCGGCATCAAAATATGACCTCATGTAAGATCATATCGGGGATATGGCATTGGCGACGTGTTTATGTGTGAATGATGACGATTGTGTATTCTCGGATATCCTAAGTGATTCAACGAGATAAGTAGTTAAGCTTATGTTAGAGATGAAATTAATGTTAAAGCTATGTGATGAAGTGGTATAGGTACATGTGAATAATTCACGAGAAATGTTTACAATATGTAACATTATGTGTAATTGGTAAGAGTAAGCATGAGTCAGTTACAGCAATGTGCTTGAGACTTTGTGTTCTTATTCAATGCAATGGATGGATGGCATTATGAGCCTTTATGTTGCTATTTATTTCATGCAAACTTACTAAGCTTTATGCTTACCCATCTCATTTCCCTTTTCCTTGTAGTATTGCCAAGCTAACTTGGGAATTCGTGGAACGTCGGAGTCCGGAAATTACACTATCAACTTCTCTTTGGTATAGCAAAGTTAGATTTATTTTGAGTATGGCATGTATAGGACTTGGTCTTTTTGTTATGTCATATTTGTTAGCCAGAGTGTTGGCTATTCATGTAGTTCAATTCATTTTGTAAATGGTCATTAGAAATTGACCAATACTTGAAAAGTTCTTATATCCAAAGATGATGAAATTCATGAAGTGCATGCTTGTATGGATGTTTTGATTTTGAGTTCTTAGAAGTGCTTTATGGTCATATTATATGTTGAATTGAATTGGTATAAGTATGGTTGCTTTGTAGGGTGGCATTTGGCTTGGTAGATAGCCATTCAAATGTCCACACGGGTGGACACACGGGCGTGTGTCTAGGCCGTGTGTGACACACGATCAGCCCCATGGGCGTGTTGGTTGGCTGTGTGTCCCCATGCATGCTAGGTTGGCAAGTCAGTATGCTCAGTAGCAAACACACGGGCAGAGACACGACCGTGTGTCTCGACCATGTGGGAGGCACGGCCTAAGCCACGGGCATGTGCCCAGGCCGTGTGAAGTCTGCACTTGAAATTAGGAATTTAATTCGACACACGGTCTAAGGACACGGGCGTGTGCCTTGGCCATGTGACCTTATTGAGGTGATGACGTCATAAACCGAATGTCAAGGTTTTCACACACGGGCGAAGACACGGGCGTGTCATGGCCGTGTGAGGGACACAGGCGTGTGTCAGGCCGTGTGAAAAGCCCTATAGGTTCGAAGTGGAAAATAAATCCACATGGGTGGGGAACATAGGCATGTGATGTACCACACGGACGTGTTCCTACCTTCACACGGGCGTGTGGCCCTATTTTATGTCAAATTTGTCTAAGTGTTCAAAAGTTTCTGGTTTGGTCTTGAATCATTCTGAGTGCAAGTTTAGGGTCTCGTAGACCTATAATAAGGACATTAAGGTCTTGAATGAAAAGTTGTAATTAGAAATGAAATTTTATGAATCGATGCTGTATGATTAAGCAAGTAATTATGGTAATGCCTCGTACCCGGTTCAGGTGTCGAATACGGGTAAGGGGTGTTACAGTACTAGAAAAACACATTAGGTTCAATTCCCAGGAAAGATTAAAGGGGTCACAAACGGTCCCACTTAAAATCCAACCTCCTAGATAGAATCTCCCTACAATGTAATTTAATAGCACAACATATTAGTGCAATTATACCCTGCAAAATATTGAATGATAAAAAAAAAAATAAAGAACACCAAAAATTTAACGAGGTCTGACAAATTACGCTTATATCCTTGGACAATACCAAATATATTTCACTGCAAAGAATATAAGTGATATATTACAAATAAGGAGAAGGAAAAGTAACCTTATGAAGAATATGACAAATTTGGGGATGATTCAAAGATGGAAAAACAACCCTTATCTATAGTAGTACAAAATCTACAACTCTGTACTTTTTTGATATGAGATTATACTATTTCAACTACATGTTTTTTTAAATTATTTTAATAAGCACAAAATATGGTTATTAAAAATTAATTTAACAAGCATAAAATACGCTTGTCAAATAATTTACGTAATTATTAAAATTTTTCCATAAGCATTCATGCCAATCTCATAAGAATTGTTCGAAGAGTTCTACTTTCGGGTTTTGTACATCCCAAACAATAAGCTCCTGCTAAAGTGAACATGCTTGTATTAACTCACCCCATACCTGTTTAGAATTGAAGCAACTAGAATATATATATTTTATATCATACAGGTCCATTTTATAATCCATACCTAGAATTCATAACTGTTACTCTCATTAATATTATCTCCAAATTTTGAAACATTTCAAACTTTTTATTAGTGCAGTATCACTACATCCAACATTAAATCTCATTCTAATATCTATTCCACGCAATACACACTCTCTAGTCAAACAATGCATTAAACATAAATTTCATTTAACATCACTTGTTACCCCCCCCCCAAAAAAAAAAAAAAGAAAAACTATAATTGCTTAAAAGCTTTTCTTTCCTTTCTGTAAATTATATAAAGTCATCCTACAATAATATATATATATATATATATCTAGGAAGCACGGACACGGTAAAACCCCTCTCGTATAGGTGTCGTATCGGTGTCCGACACGGACACACCGCCGACATGGCCGGATACGTACCGGACACGCCTTGAAGCGTGTCAAAAAATAACACTCCCGAGGCACAAGAAGAACCAATAGCCAATGGATTAGTAGTAGGAACTAAACTCATACTAGCACTGGTGAGATTGGCACCACCAAACTGCTAATCTGATGACAAAACAGGTGCCTGGTAGCTTATGTTGTTATGCTCATCCCTCTTTCCAAGCTCATATTTATCCTTCTCACCTATATCCATCTCTCTTTCAAAAAGAGAGGTAGAGGAAAACTCAGCCTATGCCTTTCTTCACAAAGCTTTAATTTATGTTGTCTGCTGGGTTTTTCTGCAGAGGATGAAAAACAGAGCAATGAAAGGTATATATGGTAAATGTGAAAGGAAAAAAGGGGTAAATGAGAAAGAATCGAAGAAAAAAAAATGGGAGAGTTAATGCTGAGAAAAAAAAAGTTAATGCTTACATGGTGTTTGGGTAAATGCAAAAAGTCATTTTATTGTGTGATGAGGCAGACCGAGAGGCACCAAACGTGGCTATTGTGGGGGCATATTTAATGAATTAAATGAATTCAAATAGAAAAGGGAAAACTAACAGATAGAGTTAAAGTTGAAAAAAAAAGTTAATGCCTAAAATTAATGTTGTGTAAAAAAAAAAGAAAAAAATTAATGTTGTGAAAAAATAATTAATATATTATTTTATATAATTATAAATTTATAACGTGATAAGAAAGTAAAATAAATTATAGTAATATAAAAATAGTTAAAGTAAATATAATAAAAATATGTGAGACCAATATAAATTAGATTTAAAATAATTAAAAATTAATTTTAATTATAAATTAGTAAATATATGTGTGACTTAAATTCTTGTTAAATAAAATAAGACATTGTTTGCAAATCAAGTTAAATATGTTTTGGGTAATTATAGTAATATAATATGACATGTTTTGTGTAATGAACTTCAAACATATATTACTAAATTTTTGTCATATTTTATGTAATAATAAGACAACTTAATGGAAAAAAATTAATTATATATTAATAAAAATATCAATATTTTCATTTACATTGAGTATTTTAACATAAAAATATATAATAAAAATATTTTTTATTACCGTATCCTACCGTACCCATGTCCTCATTTTTTAAAAATTACCGTGTCGCCGTATCCGTATCGTGTCGTACCCGTATTGCATGTCCGTGTCCATGCTTCATATATATATATATATATATATATATGAGTGTGTGTAATATCTGAAATAGATTCTACTGTGTAAGAATAAGATAATGTTACCCCAACTCTTGTCACAAGCTTTGTCGAAAGCTTAGCAAAAACCAGAAATGGTAAAATTGAATTTTGTCAAGTGTTTCCCCACGAGAGAAAGTTTGAGGTTAAAAACAACATTGAAGGAATCCTAGCTTTAACTTCAACCCCAAAACATTATGCACAAAATGGGTCTGAAATAGAAACTGCAACAACTTAAAAGAGCACTTCTCAAAGCCATGAAAATATGAAAGTATCCAACACTGGATCACTCAAGCAGCTGATTTCTCAGCTTCTTCTGCTGCCTCTTGCTCTCTCAACTTGATCAAAGATGGGGGTGGTTTCACAACAATGCTTTTCTTCCATTGCCGATCGAGCTTTCTTGACAATCGCTTGTTGATGCCCTCTTCGAGCTCTCTTTCCCGTTTAACAGTAAGCATGCGAGCAATCTATAAAAGGAGAATGCTTTCTTCGTTATAATAATATCATACTCAAAGCTTATATACATTGTAAAACTACCCTTAATCTTCACAAAAGAGATCAATAATGTATGACTAAAGTTCGAGTAGTGAATAATCAGACAAAATAGAACTGTTTCTGGGTGCTTTCCCAGCTCACAAACTTCGTGGGAGAAACTTTTCTGCTTTCTTTGGATATCGAAATAAAACATATATTATCTAGCAAAAACTCAAACAATACCAATAACATGTCAAAGGAAATAAGACATCAGCCTTACATCGAAGAAAATTGAAATTTGTTTCCCAAAGCCTCGTGAATTTGATCATTAGACTGAACAAGCATAGGTTCATAATGTTAACCGTGAAATTTTTAGACGAAAGCAGTTTTAACAGATGAAGAAGTCCTATAACCACCTCGGTATCTCACAACCAAAATAAACTTTTAAAATAATAGAATCATAATAAACAAGCAAACAAAGGGAGCATGTTCAACTATGGTCAGCAGAAGCTTATCTTGGTCAATATCGGATCTACAGCATGTTTATTCTTCCCCAGTAAACTTTAAAAGAAACACATCCTCCTATCACAGACCAATTCTTCGCCATGCTCAAATGACTTCGGTTTTGCCTCTGTTATCTTGCAACTGCCTATAAGTTAAATCAAAACACAACCAAATGGCTACTACTAGTCTACTAGTAAATCAACACAGTTTAATTTCAGGTAACATGAAGCTGAGGCAAAGTCATATTCCTGTGTTATAATTTAAAGAGTTTAAGGTTACCATTAAATGATTTATTTTACCATCATATCTGCCCTTCAAATAATGCTATAAGGATAATATAATCATTGTTAAATATATTAAGTATACCCATAAAAGACAATGACAAAGGATCTCTGTCATTAAGTCCAAATAGTGCTCCAAATTTACCAAACAATGATCTCGGTAATTGATTGCCAAAGTACCATACCGTTCACAACTTTCTGCTTCCACTCAATAAATATATATTGTGGTGAAAACTTCCACTCAATATTTAAACATACTGTTTTTGACCCTGAAAAGTCAGAGCCCCAAGCCCCGGGCATAGAAAGAAAATGGCATAATCAAAATATCTGGCAAAGATGACAGTCCATTTGCATCTACCCAGTAGACAATGTTAGTGCACTAAGTGTCACTTCAAAAAGCAATTGATTAACTGTAATCCAAATAAAACCACAAAACCTCAGTTGGCCATTTTGTCAACCAATTTTCCCACCATTCAGGTCCAACTAGAAACGAAAATTAAGGCCATAACCTCTGCAAACTCACTAAAACTAGGTCCTTTTATACGTTTCAATCTAAGTCCTCATTGACTTTCCTCTTACTCTCTTGACATTGAAATTCTTCCGCTTTGACGGAAAACAAAGATGACAGAAGTAGAAAACCAGCTAGAAGCAACAAATTCCTCAAGGACAGGCTACCAAAGCCACCACTTGCATAGCCTATCCTCCCCCCCCTCCCCCCCCTTCTCTTCTTTTCCCAACAAGGCCTGGTTTCACAAGACTAGTAGAACACTTCCTCCATTGAGATTTCAGATAAAGGTTTTATTACCCCAAGCCCTACACCCTAGTCTTCCTTCTTAATTTCATAAGAGGACCAATCCCAGTGCCATTTTACCAATTTTGTACACAATGTATGCCAAAGAAAGGCACCCAAAATTTCAGAGGAAAAACAAAAGCAAAGCAGTTGACTTCTCAACCTACTTAATAAAATATGCAAAGCTTTATAACTGGCCAAATTGAATAACAAAAAGGATGACGAATGAATAAACACATACAACACATGCACATCCGAAAAAGATAACTTGACCATGGTTATGTATTAATAACATAAAAACTTCAACATATTCCATCATTCTGTTAAGCTGCTTTGGATTACAATTAGAAACGAAAATGCACTGCTTTGACAACACTACTCCATAAAATGTTTTACCTTTAGTGAATTGTGATTATATTAGAGTTATTGGTTATCTACTAAACAAAATATAGCTATCATTCTCACTTCCATCTTCCAATTAAAGTTTATATTTTCGGCAACTTGAATCACAAGGATAACAATCCTAAAAAAATAACATTTCTGTTCTCAGCCCCTATCTATAGAAACTTGTGACATTCTAGCTCAATGTGAATTTAAATATCCCTTCATTTGATTCTCCATATCTTAAAATAAAACTAAAGTAATATCAAGATTCTGAAATCCCATTTGAAATTCAATTAAGAGAAGATTATTTAAAACAAGAAAATGTGGGGGAAAAAAAGAATATACCCTTTTGCGCATTCGCCCAAACTCGCTAGACTTGAACTCATTACGAACCGATTTCTGGAGACGAAGCATCAAAAGCTCACCTTTTAACTCAACCACTTCATCGTTGATTTCCTCAGTGGTTTTGGCTCTTATTTCCTTCATTTCTTCTTCTCTCTTAGCCATCATGACCACGTAGGACGAAAGTGACGGTTGCCGAAAGGAGGTGACCTGAGAAGGCAACCGTTGGGGACATAAGTGCTGGATTCTAACGCCGGTGAAGGAAGTTTTGGGAATTGAGGATTTGGGTTTTCGAGGGAGAGTTAAGGTAGCTGGGGAAGCAATTGAGACGCTCAACATCTTTGCTTCTTGGAATTCAGCTTTATCTTTGTGGCTGTTTTCCTGTAGGTGCAAAGCTCGCTTCTTGCTTGAGCTTTAGTACTTGGGACGTAGATTGTAGATAAGGCCTTTTTTTTTTTATATCCTTCTTGTACGTTTAAATAAAAAATAATTCATTTTCCATTTTTAAGTTCGGTTTTTTAATCAATGGCCGCATTCCTTAAAATTTTTGGGACAGAAAATAAGTTATAAATTTCTATAAAAGTTAAAATGAAATTTTATTATTATATTAGTTAATATTTTTATATTTTTTTTAAGATTTCCAATTTTTTTTAGAGGGGTGAGCCCCTGCCTGTCCCTCCCACCCACCACCCCTGTTGACAACCTGTAAGTTCTTTTTGAGTTTTATTTTAAGAGTCATATTTATGATTTATATTCTTTTAAATTATTTCACCATTCATCTATTGGTTAGCTAAAGAGTTAAGATTTAATTTAAGCTTTAACGATATTTTGAATCTTGAGTAACTAAGTTTAAGGTTCACAAAGTGCAAAGTCTATTTTGTGCCGTTGCCGTATTTTAGTTTAGTTAGTCTAATTTATTGGTTTTAACTTTTATAAGAATTGTACTAGTTCTTAATTTATTTGTATTATAATAATTTAATTTTATTGTGCATTTACTCGAATAACTTATTTGTGCTGTAATAATTTGATACTTACAATTACTCTAACATATGTTTATATTGTACTTATAACACTTAAAAAAGTTTAAAGTTAACTATCATGTTCATATAAACACCAATTGTCACATTTGATTTCTTTGTAATAGAATAGAACTATAATGAATTGATTATTCGTAAAAGTGAAATAGAATTGTAATAAAATAAAATCAACAAAATAATAGTTTGATTGGATGCCAATTTTAACATATTTTATGTGACATTATAATTCAAATGTTATGTCTATAAGAACAGGAGTAAGGCAAAGGTTATGTGCTAACTTCTTTTTAATGAATTCTTTCATAATAAAAATCCTCACAACCAATTTCATTAATAAATTTTAGAGAAGTCACCACCAACAAGAAAAATAACTTTAGTGATATAAAAAAGAAATTGGCAACTCAACATATTGTTGGGTTAGCAGTGGAAGATGGAAAATAAATGCAAAGCCAAATATAAATGCCATTGCTTGCTTGTGACCAATATTGTCTCAAAATTTCAGAATAGAGAATAAAAAAGAATTTGTATCTACACCGCCAATCTCATAAAATTCTCAACACAGCATCTTGCTAATTGTCTGCTATGCTTTTGATTTCACCTAAAACCACGTACAAGAGATGGAATGCATGGCCTATTAAATTTTCTTAATTTATATTAATTTCTTCTAAATTGGTTATGCTCGGTTGTCTTCCATTTTCTGCATAAAAGTTGGTTTAATAATATAGTTGGTTTCGCACCGGTTTTAGTTATATTAGTTGATGCAGGGGCGAAGTCAGGAAAATTTTTTAGAGGGGATTGGATGAAATTTTAATTTTTTATAGTTTATATTTTTATAATTTATAAAAGGGTTAAATCAAATTTTTATTATTTTAGGGGGGCCAAAGTACAATTTTAACTTTACTAATTTAAAATTTTTAAAAATTATAAGAGGCTAAATAATAATTTTCTATTTTAGAGGGGGCCGGGGCCCATGCCAGTCCCCCTAAATTCGCCCCTGAGTTGATGCACATTGTTTTAGTATTAAAATGGAATAAGCAATATTCTTTTTCATAGTCGGTTCGCTCCGATCAATTCCAATCACATTAACTAAAATATGATGCAATGATTGGTGCGTGAATAATATTAAAAAATATAAAATTTTAACTATTTATTATTATGGTACAAACTTAATTGGAATGTACTGACCAATCAAATAAACATTTAAACTTTAAAATTTTTTTCGGGACATATTTATCACATTTAAAATATAAAAAAACCTACTCACTTGATTATCAAAGAAAAAATCTCTACCCGCCTTCAGCTTCTTTTATCGAAAAAATCCCCACCTTTCAATTTTTTTTTGGTTAATTTTGGTTTTGTTCAATGATTTATTTTTATTTGTGAAGTTTATTTGTGAGTATTTTATATAATTGATGAATATTTTATATTTAAAATTTATTCAGTATCATTTATTTGATATTTATAAATATTTTTATATACATATATTGAATATATATTTAAAAAATTGATAAATTTAAAACTATACATTAAAATAGATTAATATCATTATGAACCGATTTCAATAAAAAACGATGCATTTACCAGTGCAACATTGACTAACTTGAACTTAACTTCATCTTCAGAACATGAGATAATAGAATCTAATACATCAAAAAAACTTAGAAATGTAATCGAATGGATGTAAATATATGCACAATGTACATTCTCAAATTGATTACCACTTAAATCCTGCTTCTTCAAATTTGTCAATTATGTTTAAATCCAATTAAATTTTTGTTTGATTAATTGCTTAAAGAAAGTAAAAGAATCTTATCTCAACCATCAATAGTTCCTTCTAAATTATTTAGCGCAAGAATTAAAGTTGTTAAAGATGAAAGGCCACCCAAATGTAACTTGTTCTTCTTTATTTTGGTTCCACTTAAATCAAAAGTTTCCAAACTACCAAGTTTTGAAAGCCATTCAGATCTGTAAAATAAATATATGCATTAGCAATACATATAGATATGATATTAAAATTTTACCATTTGTGTGATTTTGTCCGGGCAATAGTTATTCTATAGTTTACAACATGGTTTATTAGTGACAATTAAGTTTCAAAGTGAACAGAGAAACTAAAATGGTCTACATAAATGATAAAAGACATAACAAATGAAGTTGTTCTTTTATCGAAATATGTGCTAAACTCTCATATATTTTGAAATAATTTTTAAGTTATTTGGGTAGATAATCCTAGAATAATTAATTGATATTTTTAGGAAGACATTTTTTATCTTTTAATAGTTTACTAGAATAAGAGAACTATTTTCCCAGTTATGTTGTGATTTTTTTTCTATTTAAACTCAGTTCTTTACGTAATAAAAATAGAATAGTTTTATTGAATATGGTCTCTTGAAAAATTTTATGGTATTAGAGCTAAGTTAAATCTCCAATAGCACCACAGTTAAAACAACCTTCACTGGAGATAAGAGATTTAACAACCAAAATTTAGGTAGAAATCTCTATCGTTTGAACCATTACCGAGAGTGCAATGACTCAAGAGGCAAAAACGTCTCACCTCTCATTTCAGTTGACATCTCACAAGCTGAATGAAAAGAATTACCTCGAATGGTCGCAGTCCATGAAGTTAACAATTGATGGGTGAGACAAGCTGGGTCATTTAATTGAAGAAATCAAGCAATCGCAGGTGGGTAATCCAAGGATGAGCATGTGGAGGTAAAAGAATTCTATGATAATTGCAAGACTTATTAATTCCATTGAAGCATTCAGAGGTAAAACCTTTTCTTTTTCTCCCGACTGTTAAAGATGTTTGGGACGTTGTGAAAGACATCTATTCAGATTTAGAAAATGCTTCACAAACCTTTGAGTTAAAAATAAAACTCTGGAAGGCAAGGCAAGGGGAAAATGAGGTTACTCTTTATTATAACGAGATGATGTCTTTGGCCAAAACTAGATCAATGTTATAATGATGAATGAGTGTGTCCTGGAGAAAGTGTAAAAGTTATGAAAAAAAGAAGAGAATGACTGAGCTTATTTATTTCTGGCTAGTTTAAATAGAGAATTTGATGAAGTGAGATCTCATATGTTAGGGAAAAATCGCTTCTAACACTCTGTGAGATCTTTTCTGAAGTTAGAAGAAAGGAGACTAGGAGAAAAGTAATGTTAAGGCCAAGACTTAAAGCTAACGATGATAATTCTGCTCTTATGACTGTTAAAAATGATGATAGTGAAAAAAGAAGAAACCTTGATGCGACCACTGCAAAAAACACTGGCGTACTCGAGAAACATGTTAGAAGCTCCATGGAAAATCGACGAATAAGAGAAAGAAGAGTGGAATTGGTCATGGTTCACAATCTGGGGATAGCAGAGCTTTCCAAACAACTAATGAAAATCATGAGCAACAAAATTCGCTGGAAGGGTCTTCATTCACTAAGGAACAACTAGAGCATCAATACAAGCTTTTTCAATCACCACAGTTTCCGATGAATTCTTCTATTTCTAACTCATCTAATAATCCATCTTGCTCTTTTGTCCAATTATGTATTGATTCTTTAGTTTTGTTGTTTTAGTGTCAAGCCTTGTAAAATAAGCTTGTGGATCGTTGATTTTAAAGTTAGTGATCACATGACTAGTAATCCTCTCATTTTCTCAAATTACACACCTTGTTTAGGAAAAAAAATTAAAGTAGAAAATGGGTCATTCTCGGCAATAGCCAGGAAATGGGCTATCAAAATTTCACCTTCCTTGGTTTTACATGTGCCAAATCTAACTTGTAATCTCATATCTATCTTTAACTATCTCAATCCTCATATTTTCGTGTAACATCTGATTCCCAATTAACCCAGAAGTTAGGAATAATTGGAGGACTAAATAAAAAAGACCGCAAGTTGGCGGCCTTTAGTGAAAGAAACGGGAAAGCTAGAAACTAAACTGGACATGGTTGGAAACCAAACTTGGTTTGATTAGAATGAAACCAACTGGTTACTTAGTGGGAGACATAATAATTAATTATGGATGATTCTCATGAGGGTGGTAATAACGCATGAATGGCTATAAATGGCTGGGAGATGGCTCCCAGAGATGATTTTTTTTTCTCGATTATATTTCATTTTCTCTCTTCTTCATCTTCTTTGGTAACTTAAAGAAGGAATGACCATGGAAAGTTCTGCATGGAGTAGAATTCATGAGGATGGAAATGGAAACGTATGGAAACCAACAACCTAGTAAGATTCTTAACCCTTCTATGTACATAAAAGTTAAGAAATGAAGTTACAGATCTTTAGAATTGCTTTAAGGGTTCTGCATGTTAGAAAAGTTTAAGATTTTAAGATGAAGTGCAAGTTTAACTAGTAGGTTTTTGGTTGAAATGCTTAGCTACAAGAAGAATGGAAGCTTTGGCATTTGAGAAAGTTAAGTTGTGGAAACGATGAAGATTCAAGTGAGTTCCAACATCTAAGCCTGCTGTTATGGTCCACGTTGTTTGAGTATGCCATGTTTGCATAAACATGAGATATGATGATATGTGTATGCATTGCATGATTGTGGGAAAAACCTTCATGTGATAGATAAATTTAGGATGGGAAATGGGGAATGAACCTGTTAGTTATTGCATCGGGCAAAGCTCCGAGCCTTGCAGAGGGAACACTACAGTGTTTGAGCATCAAGGTTAGGTGTTATAAATGAGGTAATGAGAGGAGGATTCAGGAAATGAAAATCATGGAATGGTATTTACCGCGATGGTGGTACTAACTTGTCCTTCGAGGTGACACCACGTTGATGGTATATAGTGTAGGACTATAGATGAAAGACGATATCGTAGTTTAGTATGAGGTACGTGGCGTAAGACCATGAATGAAAGACACCATCATAGTATGGTACACAGTATAAAGTATACTATGTAATACCATAGATGAAAGATGCTATGGCAGCCAGGTATGATGAGTAAAACCATGGATGAAAAACTTCATGGCATATAAGATAGTACACCAAGATGGCGAATATCGGTGTAAGACCATGGATGAAAGAATCCATGACATCCACAGAGAAAGTCCACTGGGACAATAAACAAAAAATATAGATAGTCTGCTAGGATAGTAAACAAAGAACATAGATAGTCTACTGGACAGTAAACATAAAATAGAGATAACCTATTGGGATTGTAAATATGAGTAAGTCCACTGAGACAATAAACATGAGGTAAGTCTGTCGGGATAATAAACACAAGGTAAGTCTACTAGGACATGAGAAATCTATAAGAAGGGTATTAGACTATAGCTCGGCTACTACAACCTATAGAGTCTACAAAGACCACAAGCGTGGGGTATACTGCCAGTGCGCCAAGAATGAGAAACCATGCAGGTGAAAGAAGAGTTAAGAGAAAGTGTAAGTATGGCAAGCAGGTCAAGAGGTATTCGCCAAAAGTGATGCAATCGGTAAAGGTAGCTGTGATAGTCGATAAGACATGGGAAAGGGCTAGAAAAGAATTAGATTAAAATAGGACATGTGAGAGCATAGGTTTAGTCGGTCCTTTGACCTAAAAGATTGGAAGAAATACCTCTATATGTATGGCGATCGAACTGGCTAAGTCCCTTGAGTCCTCAGTATTATTAAGAGAATACATGTGGTACGTAGATGCATGTGCCTAGATTGGCAAACAAAGAGGTAAGTACCAATAGTTGAATATATGTAGAAATTATAATTGAGAAAATATGGTGGTAGAAATTCCATTAAATGCATGTTGAAAAGATACAAGGAAACTATAAATAAGGAAGTGCAAGTGGAAAACGATGGAAAATGGGTAGATGTTTTTATTAAAAGATAAGTGTGAAGTTAAAAATGTGTTTAAGTCTTTTTATTCTATGGTGGAAACACAATTTGGTGTGAAAAAAAATAATATTTCAGAGTGAAAATGGTGAGGAATTTTTTAGTAACCAATTAGGCATTTTCTTAACCAAACATGAAATAGTCCACCAAAGCTCTTGTACAAATACACCACAATAGAATGAGATTGCGAAAAAGAAAAATCACCATATTTTGGAAATAAATAGAACCTTGATGTTCACTTGTTAGGTACCACGTTATCTTTAGGGAAAGTCTTTGTTAACAGCTATATATTTTATTAATAGAATACCCAGTAAGATTCTAAATAATAAAAATCATTCAGTCTTCTTAAAGATAGGTTTCCTAACTCTAAAATTGATCACAGATTTACCCCTTCGAGTTTTTAGGTGTAGTGTCTTTGTTCATCTTCACAACCAGGGTAAACTAGACCTTAGAGCAAAAATGTGTCTTTGTTGGTTATGTTTCTAATAAAAAGGGTTACAAATGTTATGATCTCATTGATAGAAAGATGACTGTTACCATGGATACACTTTTTTTGAAACATAACCTTACTTTGATTCTAATCTTCAGGAAGGGAATTATAGCAAGGAAGATTCCATAATAGATTAAGAAGAGACTAGGAATATACAACATAGGGATTCTAATAATGTGAAAGGTGAATTTATGATCAACACAAAAGTGAACGATGTTAATGTTGTTAATAAAAAGGAACCTAAATGTGTAGAGTATGATAATGAGAATAGAGAATACACAAATGAATTGTTGGTTTACTCAAGAAGAAACTGAAATTAAGAAAGTGGAATCCACCGTATTCATCACCAAGAATTTGACTCGTAGGGCCTTATCAAAAGTCCAAGTAAAAATCCTAATTTGACCAATGAATTTTTTGATTTAGATATTCCAATTGTTAAAAAAAAGGTGTTAGAAATGTTGTCAAATATCCCATGTCTAAATTTGTGTCATATAAATCATTGTCTTTAACATTCTCAGCCTTTGTTTCATGTCTCTATACTGTGGAAATACCCAAAAATGTGAAAGATGCTTTACATGTCACACTCAATTTATTTTTATGACTTTTAATCGTAGTTGTCATTGAACTTAGAGTGAATAAAGAGAAAAAAATAAAAAAATAAAATTTAAAATACGTATGGTATTTGTTTGTGGCTGGCTAAGGAAGATCGGGGGAAAATTACAAAAATCCCTTGAGACAAAACTGCAATTTAGCACAACTTTCCACCCTTAATCTAACGGTCAGTCTGAGAGAGTGATACAAGTCTTAGAAGATATGCTTCGAATTTGTGTGATTGATTTCGGTACAATGTGGGATAAATATCTACCCTTAACGGAGTTCACATGCAACAATAGTTACCACTCTAGTCTTGGCATGTCTCCCTTCGAAGGTATGTGTAACAGCCCTTACCCAGGTTTTATGCCAGAACTGGGCACGAGGCATTACCGGACTTGAATTGCTTAATCATTCCACTTTAGGCTAAAAAAAATTCTTTCCAATTTAAAAATTTTCATTCACCATCGTAACGTCCCTATCATGGGTCAACAAGACCCTTTACACCCACTCGGGATGTCGAGGAACCAAACCGAAACTTTTCAAACTTTTAGAAAATTTTCACCTAAACAAGGGCCACATGCCCGTGTGAAATGGGACACGCTCGTGTGGGTAGGCCGTGTGGTCACATATGCCTATGTCCTTACCCCGTGTGGGATTTATTTTTATTTCGAACCTACAAGGGTTTTTACACGGTCGGACACATGCCCGTGTGCTTGGCCTGTGTGCTCCACACGGCCTAGACACGCCCATGTGTAAAAACTTGGGTATTCTGTTTGTGACGTCAGCAGCCTCATAAGGGTCACACGGCCTAGGCACATGCCCGTGTGGCTAGCCCGTGGTCGACACTGACTTACAACACTAACATACAGGGGACACACGGCCAAGTCACACACCCATGGGACTGACCGTGTGTTATACACGGCCTAGACACATGCCCGTGTGTCTACCCATGTGGATCAATTCAAGGCTATTTTCCAAGCCATTTAGCCACGCTCACTTGCATACATTCATACACCATCACATAAACTTTACATATCATTAATTATAACTCTTGAATTATCACATTTAAACCATAAAATGAAGTCTTCATCCCATACACGAAGGAGAACTATTTCTGGTATAATTACAAACGACTTAAGCCATCATCTATGGCTATACACAATCGAACCATAAACTTTCTTAGGCCAACATATTTGGCTATCTCAACTATAACTTAATCAACTTTAAAAAGATCCCTATACATGCCATAACTCATAAGGACTTGAAACCTCATACCAAGTGTCTACTCGATAGTGTGAAAACATCTCCGGCGGTCTCCAACCCGAGCTAGTTAAGCTAACCTAAAGAGATGGGAAAAGAAAAGGAGTAAGCAATAATGCTTAGTAAGTTCATATGCAAATAATAATCAATTATTGATATTCATTGATTATACTCAATCACAAGGTATTATAATGAGTTTTACTCTTAAACTCATGGTTACCTATTCAATCACTCATAACGCTTACTCATTCCATCTCTTACCATATTTTAACCATATCTCGAGCTTAATGCTCACATTCATTAACATACATTCCCTGCACTTATCACCATAATTTCTCATGGTACAATACATCATAATTTATCACTAAGCCAACTTCAATGCCAAATCACTTGGTGGTTTTGCACTTAGCCCACCATTAATCTTTAATAGGGTGGTATCGCACATAGCCCACCAAATAGATAGTTACGGTGGTATCGCATATAGCCCACCAAATAATAATCTAAACGATGGTATCACACTTATCCCACCGTAGATGAGTAACAAGGTGGTGTCGCACTTAGCCCACCGTCATGTGTTGTTATTACACATTTACATCAATATTTCAGCATTCATACGAAACTATACAATAACTATCAAATTTATTCCACTTGAATCATACATGTTCTCAATTATGCCATGCACCAATCAATAACAACAATGTGCATATAAAATGCATTGCTTACACTTAAACCACTATGGGTTCCTCATATACCGAATTCACTTTAATTTAATTCTAACACATACCTGTACCTCTCGTGGTACAACCACGTACTTTCTCATTTTCAACATACCTGTTGAATCACTCAAATTGTTAAATAACACTTTTGAGTCTCATACACATAACATTTCATCGACATCATGCCCCCTATAGGGCCTTACATGAAATATCATATTAATGCCATGTCCCTGACATGGTCTTATTCAATATCTCACATATTCCAATATGGTCTTATACGGGACCTTAACTATCATTATATCATGCTATTCACATTTCCCACTATTCTTAGATTCAATTCACTTGACATCTCGTCAAAACATATTTAATACATTCATAGAGTAAATATACATTCCATACATCATTGGAATATTAAATAACCCGCACATAATTGCAACATTTGTTCACGAACTTACCTCAATATCGAAAGGGTAGAAAGGGACCTATTTGTCCATATGTCTCTTTTCTCCCGTTCTAGGTTTGAATCTCATTTTCTTTTATCTAGAATAATAGAATTTAATCATTTAATCACTTATAAATCATAATACATCATAATCTACACTTAGGAAAAAATGACTATTTTGCCGTTATACTTTGACAAAATTACAATTTTATCCTTAGGCTCGTAAATCACTTTCATCACATTTTCTTATTAAATAAGCCTAGCTGAACATTTAATCCTCTTACAACTATCCATAATTCCAATTATTTCATGCATTAAACAAACTACAATATTTGCATCTTAGTCCCAATTAGGTGTTTTCATGACAACACCTTTCACAAAAGTTGTTTCTCATCTTCCTAACATTCATTTTCTTCCATAAAACTCAGCAGCCAACATAAAATCTCTCATGGAAAGTCCCTTGACTTTCAACCATATCACAAATTAGTCTCCTGATTAACTAGTTTAAGCTTTGGGGACTCCAAAAACACAAAAATCATCAAAAATTATCATTAAAGGACTTACTTGCAAGGATGAGATGTAGCTGAAATTTTCAAGCTTTCAAAACCTTAAGCTTGCTGATATTTTTGGTTGGAAAAGAAAACAAAATGAAAAGATGATAGCCTTGGCTTATTTCATCTTATTTTATTCATTTTCGTCAACTAATATCACCAACTATTGACCAAAATAAATGCTCTTGTCCCCTTTGCATACCATGGCCGACCAACTCACTTAAAACAAGGCCAAATTGCACATTTGGGACCTCCAATTAATATTATATATCTATTTGGCACCTCTAACATTTAAAATAGAACTTTTTCACTTTATGCGATTTAGTCTTTTTTCACGATTACACATGAAATCGCTAAAATTAAAGCCCTAAAATTTTCATGCACCTTTATAAACATGTTATAGCACATAAAACAACATGAAAATTATTTTCTCTAACCTCAGATTAGTGATCCCAAGATCACTGTTCCGACTAGCCCCTAAATTGGGCTGTTACAGTATATATAGAAGAAGATGTAAATCCCTAGTATGTTGGGTGGAATTAAGGGAAAGTAAGCTCGTTGGGCCCAAATTGATTCGTGATATGGAGGAAAAGGTTCAACTTTTCCACAACCATCTAAAAGCTACCTAAGATTGACAAAAGGTACATGCAGATCAAAAAAGAAAGGATGATTTGTACAACGTAGGTGACAAGGTGTTTCTCAAAGTCCCACATTGGAAAAAGATCATTTGCTTCGGGATGAAAGGCAAGCTCAGTTTGAGGTTCACTGGGTCGTTTGAAGTCTTAGAACGCATGAGACCTGTAGCATATCAGTTGGCACTACCGCCTGATTTGTCGAGGATTCATAACATCTTTCATGTCTCAATTTTGAAGAAGTAACATTCTAATCTGGATCATATAGTTCAAGTGGAGGCCTTAGAAGTGGAATCGAACTTGTAACAGCTCGACTTAGGGCCTAGTCAGAATAGTGGTGCGAGACCACAAATATAAAATAAAAATATGAGTTTTATGATTTTTATAAGACTTATGAAGTGATTATAGGATTGTGTGAAAATTTCATAAAGAAATTTTATTGATTAGAGATTTAATTGTCCATTAGGAGTAAATTGCAAAGAATAGAAAATGTGAGATTCTAGAAGGCTCAAGTATGAAATAGAATTATGAAATATCCTAGAGGTCCTTCTTTAGCAATTAGACCATTATATTTGATGATGGACAAAAATGGACATGGGAAGGAAAAATCTTAAGAAATGGTCATTAATGGCATTTTTATCCTTTGGTAAATAAAAGAATAAAAAGGGAAAAAGAACACAAAAAACTATATCCATCTTCAACCTTTGAGTCAAAAATTTGGGAGAAGCCATAACTAGTGTTTTGATCATTTTAAGCTCAAAGTAAGTGCATCCTAGCCCCGTTTTTAATGTTCTTCATATTTTTGAAACCCTCGTAGCTCGATTTAGCTATTTTTAGCCATATGTTGAACTAGGGTTTATGTTAAAAAATTTATCCATGTATGACATGCATGTATTTTGATGTTTTATGGAAGAGTATGAAAGCTTGATGTAGGATAAACATATTTTTCTAAGTTATTTTCACGAAAGATGCATGAAAAGGACCAATTTGTAAAGTTATAGAAATGATCATACATGAGTGAAATAGTGGGAATTTAATGTTGCTATAGTTGAGAAAATGATTTGGATAGGCTTGAAATGCAAAGAAAGTTGAATGAAAATTATTTTACGCGCTTAGGGGCAAAAGTGTAATTATGTGAAAGTTTAGGGGCAAAATTGTAATTTTTCCAAAATAGGAAATATGAGTTGATTTAGTCAATGCATGTGTTTAATAAGATAAATTTGTTATTATACATCAAGAGACACGAAGCTCGGATTGAAACCGAGGCAAAAACAAAATTGAGGACTAAATAAAGCATTGAGGCACTTTTTGAGAAATCGAGGTGTGTTTGTATGAAATTAGTATTTCATAATGTTTGATATTTGAATCGCTCATTATTATGTTAATGTATGTTATTGTGAATGAAATCAAGCTATAAAGTCTCAACGAGTAAACGATGAGAACATGCTAAATTGTAGTTCCGGTTATAGTTTCGGAGTAAGTATATTACCTACGTATGCATATGAGAAAGGAATGGTCCCGTATAAGACCATATCTAGGATATGGCTTCGGCACCAAAGAATGATCTTGTGTAAGACCATATCTGGATATGGCATCAACATCTAAGTATGATCTTAGATAAGACCATGTCTAGGAAATGGAATTGACATCGAGTTATGAGATCCCGTATAAGACCATATCGGGGATGTAACGTTGGCACTAAGAATGATCCCATGTAAGACCATATCTAGGATATGGCGTTGGCTTCAAGTCTTATGTATGTTAAGCTTGAATGATTCATGATGTTCCGATTTATTCATAAGCAAAATAGTCGAGTATGTGAGTTGGCCTAGATCCAAGTCTATTTATGGATGGCCTTAAGTGGTATTCATAGTATGGATGATAAAGATGTGAGTTTATGGTTATGTTAGCAAATGTGCTAAACTATATGAATAAGTGATACAGGTATCTTGAGTGAGTAAAAGTTACTAGATTATATTGACATAAGATGGGTAAGAATAAGTGTGAACAAGTACGAGTAAGTACTTTTATTTAGCGAGACTATGTTGCCATTGCATCATGACATGAATGAACATAGTTTAAATAGATATGTTATCCTTGAGTTTCATGCAAACTTACTAAGCTATATTCTTACCCCCACTCTTTTTCTTTTCCCTATAGCTCTATCAATTTGGCTCGAGGATTATTGGAAGTCGGAGTTCGAAATCACACTATCGACTACTTTTTGGTATAGTAAAGACATGTTTCATTATGAGTATGGCATGTATAGGAAGTTGTTCATTTTGTTTCATATCTTGTTGAAAGGCCAAAGAGTTGGCTATTAATATTTTACACTCGTTTTGTAAATGGGCCATGATGAATTGGCTAATGTTAACACATTCATGTGAAAAGTTGATTTGTTTAAAGAGATGAAAATGTGTGCATGATATTGAGTAGAAATGGGAATGAAATGAATGATGTTATAGAAGTTACAGAACCATTGTTATGATAAGAGTTGCTTGATCGATATAAGCTTGAATGTGTGTAATGTAGGATGGTAAAGGGCATGGTAGATAGCCTGCTAATTGGCAGCATGGGTAAACACATGGGAGTGTGTCTAGACCGTGTGGGTGGCATGGCTAGCACATGGGCGTGTGCACAGGCCGTGTGGATAAGTCAAAATGTTAAGGTTTAGTACACGGGCTAGGGTCACGGGTGTGTCTAGGCCGTGTGATTTAGTCAGTGTAGACCACGGGTGTCAAACACGAGCATGTCTCAAGGGCACACGGGTGTGTGACCACTGTTTAGGATAAAAATTTTCAATGGGAGTGAAAGTTCTCGATTGAGTCTTGAAGACTTTCGGGTGTATGTGTAAGGCCTCGGGGGCCCATTATATGAATGACAAGATAACTAAAGAAAGGTTTTAAGTCGAAACAAAAGTTGTTGCTCCTAACTATACTGTTAGATAAGTTTATGCATGGAAATGCCTCGTATCCATTTCCAATGTCAGATTCGGGTAAGGGGTGTTACATTTATTGGTGTCAGAGTTATGGTTTAGTCGATTCTCGGAGTAACATAGCGTGAGTATGAGTCTAGCTGTACATGCCATACTTAAGAGTGATTGTGTAATGATAGTGTGACGACTCCTGACATTTTAAAATTGTATTTGATATAGTTAATGGATCCTGATCTTGATCGAGCTGCAGCTGATGATGTTGTAAGTAATGCGCCGGCTCCCGCGTAAGGTACTGCCCCAGTTGAAAGTAGACCCGAGACTTTGGGTCAGAGGGAAGAGGCCTGAGAGGCCTTTCTCTGAATGATGAGTAGTTGGTACACAGAGTACGGTCAAGCAAATCTGAATGCTCCACCTTCTCCACCCTCGCCTATTCCTTAACCTACCCATGTAGCTCCCTAAGTAGTAGAGGTAGTGAGAAGAGAAAAGCCTCTAGTAGATAGAATTCAGAAGCAAGGAGTTGAGGAATTCTGGGCTAGTAAAGATGATGATCTGAAAAGAACTGAATTCTAGCTTGAAAACACCATTCGGGCGTTTGATGAGCTATCGTACACACCTGAAGAGTGCATGAAGTGTGTCGTTTCCCTTTTGAGAGATCCCGCTTACTAGTGGTGGAATACCCTTGTGTCAGTGGTACCAAGGGAAAGGATCACATGGGAGTTCTTTCAATAAGAGTTTCGAAAGAAATATATAAGTCAAAGATTTATTGACCAGAAGAGAAAGGAATTCCTTGAACTGAAGCAAGGAAAGATGACAATAACTTAATACGAGCGTGAATTTGTGAGACTCAGTAAGTACGCTCGAGAGTGTGTGTCTTCAGAAGCCATTATGTGTAAGAGGTTTGAGGACGGGCTAAATGAAGATATAAATTTGTTCGTTGGTGTCCTTGAACTTAAAGGATTTGTTGTGTTAGTAGAAAGAGCCTATAAGGCTGAAGACTTAGTTAAGGAGAAAAAAAAGCTGAGATGGAGTCTCGTGACTCGAGAAAGAGGCAGATGAGCAAAACATTTCAATCATTATCTAAAAAGTCGAGAGACTTCTCAACCCGATCAGCTACTTCAGTCGGGTTTTCAAATAAGAGTAAGAGTAAATAGTACTCAGGGTCTAAAGCCCAAACTACATCAGTTTCTAGTGTTGGCAACCCTTGACCCAGTAAACCTGAGTGCCCACAGTGTGGCAGACGTCACTTCGGTGAATGTCGAGCAAATGAAAAAGCCTGCGTCAGGTGTGGGTCTTTAGACCATTTTATTAGAGATTGTCTAGAAGTGGGTGAGAAAGAGAAGTCTCAAGAAGCAAGACCAGGAGGCACTACTAGAGGAAAACCACAGTGAAACCCGGGAAGTGGGGCAAGTAGTAAGACTACTTACAAAGAGCAGGTTGCGAAACCTGAGAGTAGAGCACCTACGAGAACCTATGCCATTCGCGCTCGCGAAGAGCCATCGTCTCTTGATGTGATCACGGGTACCTTTTCTCTCTATGATACTAAAGTTATTGCTTTAATAGATCCGGGATCTGCCCATTCATATATATGCATGAAATTAATATCTAGATTAAATATGCCCGTAGAGTCTACAAAAATTGTGATAAAGGTGTCTAACCCTTTAGGCAAAAGTGTGCTAGTTAATAAAGTATGCAAAGATTGCCCACTAATGATTAGATATCATTATTTTAAGGCAAATCTAATGATATTGCCATTTGATGAATTTGATATTATTCTTGGTATGGACTGGTTAACCATTCATGATGTGAAAGTAAATTGTGGAAAGAAATATATTGAATTGCAATGTGAAAATGGGGACACTCTTCATGTTGAATCAGATGATCAAGACAGGTAAACGGTAGTGATATCTAACATGTCAGCCCTGAGGTATGTAAGGAAAGGGTATGAGGCTTATCTAGCTTTTGTGATGAATGCTAAAGAAACAAAATTAAAGATTGTATTAGTTCCGATAGTACGTGAGTACCCAGATGTATTTCCAGAAGAGTTGCCAGGGTTACCTTCAATTAGAGAGGTTGAATTTAGTATCGAACTAGCTCCCGACACCGCACCCATATCAATTGCACCTTATAGAATGGCTCCAAATGAGTTAAAAGAATTGAAGGCACAGTTGCAAGAGTTGACAGATAAAGGTTTTGTAAGACCGAATAGTTCTCCATGGGGTGCTCCAGTATTAATTGTGAAAAAGAAAGATGGTTCCAAGAGGTTATGCATAGATTACCATCAGCTTAATAAAGTAACTGTGAAGAACAAGTACCCTTTGCCAAGGATCGATGATTTGTTCGATCAATTGAAGGGAGCCACTATTTTTTCCAAGATAAATTTGAGATTAGGATATTACCAATTGAGAGTGAAGGACTCAGACGTGCCTAAGACTGCTTTTTGAAAGAGGTATGGGCATTATGAATTTCTAGTCATTCCATTCAGTTTGACAAATGCCCCTGCGGTGTTCATGGATCTAATGAACCGCAATTTTCGACCATTAATAGACAAGTTTGTTGTGGTATTTATTGATGATATACTAATATACTCCCGGGATAAACATGAGCATGCCGAACACTTAAGGACAATTTTGCAGATTTTATGAGATAATCAGCTGTATGCCAAGTTTAGTAAAAGTGAGTTTTGGCTAAGGGAAGTTGGATTCTTGGGACACATTGTCTTGGGAGATCGGGTTCAAGTTGACCCAGGCAAAATCTTAGCTGTTGTTGACTGGAAACCCTCTGAAAAATGTGTCTGAGGTTAGAAGTTTTCTGGGCCTAGCTGGCTACTATCGACGGTTCGTCAAAGGATTTTCCATGATAGCTACACTGATGATGAGATTATTATAGAAAAGTGTAAAGTTTGAGTGGACAGAAAAGTGCCAACAGAGTTTTGAGAGATTAAAAGCCATGTTGACAGAGGCTCCAGTTCTAGTGCAACCTGAATCGGGAAAAGAATTTGTAATTTATAGTGATGTATCTTTAAACGGATTGGGTTGTGTACTTATGCAAGAAGGCAAGGTGATAACATATGCTTCCAGACAGCTCAAGCCACACGAGAAGAACTATCCGACACATGATTTGGAGTTGGCTGCCATTATGTTTGCATTGAAGATTTGGAGGCACCGTTGTATGGTGAAAGATGTCGGATATTCACAGATCACAAGAGTTTAAAGTATTTGATGACTCAAAAAGAATTGAACTTAAGGCAATGAAGGTGGTTGAAGTTGATAAAAGACTATGAGCTAGTCATTGATTATCATCCAGGAAAGGCAAATGTAGTCGCCGATGCCATAAGTAGAAAATCTTTATTTGCCTTGAAGGTTATGAATACCCAGATGACTGTATTAGAGGATGGTTCCATACTAGCTGAGCTGAGCACTAGATCGATGTTCCTCCAAGAGATTTATGAGACTCAAAAGGATGATAGCGACTTACAGACCAGAAGGATTCAATACGAGTCAGGTGTCGAGTCTGATTTTTAGATCAATCCGGACGGATGTTTGATGTACAGGAACCAAGTATGTGTACCGAGAAATAATAAGCTCATTTGAAAAATTGTGCATGAAGCACATAATGGATGCTTTTCTGTGTATTCGGGTAGCACTAAGATGTATCATGACCTGAAGCAACGGTATTGGTGGCCGAGTATGAAGAAAGATATTTCTGAGTTTGTCTCAAGATGCTTAATTTGTCAACAAGTGAAAGCCGAACATCAAGTACCTTCCGGTTTTCTTCAACCTATAATGGTACCCGAATGGAAATGGGACCAAGTTACCATGGATTTTGTAATGGGTCTACCGTTGACACTGAGTAAGAAAGATGTTGTGTGGGTTGTTGTAACACCCCAAACCCAGCCCATGCGTTTCGAATGGATCTGGCGTGTCACGGCTTGTACATTGAAAACTTTTGCCTTGTTGGTTTTGGAAGTCGTAAGTTAATTTGACATTATTAGAGTAAATAAGTGACATTTTAAAATAAAATCTTATATTAGTATTATTAAGTATAAATAAACCTTGACATAAAATTTATAAGTTGCATAACATTGAAAACTTCTTAGTTGAATAAAAACTAGGGCCTTAAAAAATCCCAAATAAAAATAAAATAAACTTAAAGAAATCCCAAATAATTTATAGAAATAAAACTTGATGGCCCTCGAGTCCGCCTCGGCTCCCATGTTCACGATCTCTCGCTCACCGAAATGTTGGGAAAAATAAAAGGTTGAGTCACCAAGACTCAGTGTGCAAATCCGAGAACACATAAAAGGCTTGTGGCCCACAAACACTTTATGAGCCTTGGCGTATACAAGGGTAACAAAATATGCAACATGGCCCATCCCAAACCTATGAGTCCATCCTCTACACACCCCGTACCAACCATCACACCGTGGGATTTCTACAATCAACCCTCCATCCGCTACACACCATATCGATAATGTGTCGCTCATCATAAAGACCGATCACTATGTGACCTATGTGGCGAAGCCACCGATCATTGTCGACCTTAATAATATATTGACAATTTGTGTTGCTCATCATAAAGACCGATCACTATGTGACCTATGTAGCAAAGCCACCGATCACCTCGCGACCTTCTCCCCTTCCGTAAATCAATCAATCCCATCCCATGCATATATGAAAGAACAAAACATTAAACTATCTAAACAGATCACATATTTTTACATACTTGATACACATAGAGAAGTTTCTATGATTACGCACTGCATCCCTTGCCTACCCTTTTCGGGTAATACGATCGTTCATATACCGCATTTTCCGCTTTTAGCCCATAACATACATATAATTCAGATTAACTAGTGTGATAGAGATCTACACACCTTTTCTGGCTTTTAGCCGATAACATACATATAATATAACAAAGCTTATGTGTCAAGAATCTACACACACGACACCGATAAAACGAGGCTTTCTATATCGACGCTATCCTTAGTCGACACAACCGCTATCTGCCTAAGGTGTTGTTCGAAGCGTGTCCACAACCAATTGGCCAATCTCGAACAATGAATCTTCGCTCGTTTCTTAAACTTAGGATTCTTTCTTTTACGATCCATATTTAATTCCATCATAAATCCTTATCGAGTTACTATAATAATATTTAATCGTTAATCCTCCTTATAAAGTTAAAATCTTGTATATAATGATGAAATCTAATAGAAATCTAGGAAAATCTTCTTACCTTAAAAATCCCGAAATTGGAGACTTATGAATTTCGGCTTTTAGATCTAGTCGACTAGGCTTCCTTCAAATCCTGACTTGCCGCCTATCATAAACCATTAAACTATTAGCTTTCGGCTTTTTCCTTTTCAAAAATCGAGAATAGATTATGAGAACTAATAAAAAATCTACTCTTACCTTAACTTAAGAGATTCGACTAGTACTAGAGAGAGAATTCAACAATGTCAATGGAGGATTTAAATGCCGAAAGTATAGAACAATTTCTCAAATAGGATGAATAAAATAAAAACTATAGAGATTTCAGCTTTTTAGAGAAGGAAGAGAATAATGGAGTTTTTAGCTTTTAGAAGAAAGAAGAGAATAATGGAGTTTTTGGCTTTTAGGAGAAAGAAGAGAATAATGGAGTTTTTTACTTTTGGAAGAAAGAAGAGAATAATGGAGTTTTCGGCTTTTAGAGAAATTGGAGAAAGAAATTTGGAGAAAAGAAGCTAATAAATTTCGGCACAAAAGGGCGAGGATTTAATGTCAGAAACAAGGAGCTAGCCCCCCTATTTATAGGAAATTCGGCAACCCTTTGCCATGTAGTAGTGGTTTCTTTACTCTCTCGGTGATGGATTCTTGGCCATCACTCTCTTTGTAGATAAATTCCTAACTTTTCTCCTTTATCTTAATCTACTAGCTCATCTAAAAGAGACTTAATTATCTCTAACTCCTCCCTCCTTTATCAAGATATTATCCACATATTTTAATCATAAAATCCTAGATCTTAGCCTTTATCGCTTATTATCCACATAAAATAAATTCCTAAATAATAGCCTTTATCTCGCTTATTATCCACATATTTTAAACATTAAACCCCTAAATTTTAGCCTTGTTGCCATCCACTCCACCTAATCCTAATGCCCAAAATTTAGCTAACTTAAATTAAAAGAATTGGGCTCCATGAAACTTAAATTTGGGCCCCTTACTCCTTGTGTGTGGTGTCAGCTCCTAAGATTGGGCCACAGGCCCACTTTGGTATTTTAAACATAGATACTACCTTTTAAACCCTATAATGCCCAAACAGATAATTTTAATCAAGGCCTCTGCCTAAGCCTGAGCCCAATTTGGACCCCTAACACTTAAATTAACTTATTCCACATATTCACCCATTAAACGCATAGGCCCAAAAATTTAGGATGTTACAGTTGTAGTCGATAGACTTATAAAGTCAGCCCATTTCATACCAGTGCGTGTCTATTACTCACTAAACAAGTTGGCAAACTTGTATATCTCTGAGATTGTGAGGCTACACGGAGTGCCCTTATCAATTATATCAGATAGAGATCCGAGATTCACTTCTAGATTTTGGAAAAAGTTACAAGAGGCCCTGGGCACAAAGTTGAATTTTAGTACAGCTTTTCACCCCCAAACCGACAGCCAGTCGGAGAGGTTGATACAAGTACTTGAAGATATGCTTCGGTGCTGTGTTCTTGAGTTCCAAGGCAGCTGGGAAAAATACCTACCATTGGTGTAGTTCGCCTACAATTATAGTTTTTAGTCAAGCTTAAAGATGGCGCCTTATGAGGCTTTATATGGACGTAAATTTCTAACGCTTTTATACTGGGCTGAACTTAAGAAAAACCAGATTCACGGGGTTGATTTGGTCAGGGAAACTGAAAAAAGGTAAAGGTGATTCGAGACTGTTTAAAGGCTGCTTCTGACAGATAGAAATCTTGGACTTAAAAAGGAAAGAGATTGAATATCAAGTCGGTGATAAAGTATTCTTAAAAGTTTCTCCATGGAGGAAAGTTCTTAGATTTGGCTGGAAAGGCAAATTGAGTCCTCGTTTTATCAGACCATATGATATCACTGAGAGAATAGGGTTGGTAGCCTATCGATTGGCCTTACCATCCGAGTTAAAGAAGATTCATGATGTGTTCCATATGTCTATGTTGCAACGCTACCGATCAGACCCTTCGCATGTGATTACACCGACTGAGGATGAGATTCAATCTGACATGACATATGGTGAAGAACCAGTCAAGATTCTAGCCCGAGAAGTCAAGCAGTTAAGAAATAAAAGTATAGCCTTTGTGAAAGTGCCGTGGCAGAGACACGGGGTGGAAGAGGCTACATGGGAGCCCGAGGAGGCTATGAAGAATCGGTACCCAAACTTATTCTGGTAAGATTTTTGGGGACGAAAATCCCTAAGGGGGAGAATTTTAACAGCCCGACTTAGTGCCTAGTCGGAATAGTGGTGCGAGACCACAAATCCAAAATAAATATATGAGTTTTATGATTTTTATAAGACTTATGAAGTGATTATAGGATTTTGTGAAAATTTCATAAAGAAATTTTACTGATTAGAGATTTAATTGTCCATTAGGAGTAAATTGCAAAGAATAGAAAATGTGAGATTCTAGAAGGTTCAAGTATGAAATAGAATTATGAAAAATCCTAGAGGTCCTTATTTAGCAGTTAGACCATTATATTTGATGATGGACAAAAATGGACATTGGAAGGAAAAATCTTAAGAAATAGTCATTAAGGGCATTTTTTTCCTTTGGTAAATAAAAGAATAAAAAGGGAAAAAGAACACAAAAAACCATGTCCATCTTCAACCTTTGAGCCAAAAATTTGGGAGAAGCCATAGCTAGGGTTTTGATCATTTTCAAGCTCAAAGTAAGTGCATCCTAGCCCGTGTTTAATGTTTTTCGTATTTTTGAAACCCTCGTAGCTCGGTTTAGCTATTTTTTGCCATATGTTGAGCTAGGGTTTATGTTAAAAAATTTACCCATATATGACATGCATGTATTTTGATGTTTTATGGAAGAATATGAAAGCTTGATGTAGGATAAACATCTTTTTCTAAGTTATTTTCATGAAAGATGCATGAAAAGGACCAATTTGTAAAGTTATAGAAATGGTCATACATGAGTGAAATAGTGGGGATTTAATGTTGCTATAGTTGAGAAAATGATTCGGCTAGGGTTGAAATGAAAGAAAGTTGAATGAAAATTATTTTACGAGCCTAGGGCAAAAGTGTAATTATATAAAAGTTTAGGGGTAAAATTATAATTTTTCCAAAATATAAAATATGAGTCGATTTAGTCAATGCATGTGTTTAACAAGAGAAATTTGTTATTATAGATCAAGAGACACGAAGCCCGGATCGAAATCGAAGCAAAAACAAAATCGAGGACTAAATCGAGCATTGAGGCACTTTTTGAGAAATCGAGGTAAGTTTGTATGAAATTAGTATTTCATAAGGTTCGATTTTTAAATTGTTCATTATTATGTTAATGTATGTTATTGTGAATGAATTCGAGCTATAAAGTCTTGAAGAGTAAACGATGAGAACAGGCTAAATTGTAGTTCCGGTTATAGTTCTGGAGTAAGGATATTACCTATGTATGCATATGGGAAATGAAAAGTCCCGTATAAGACCATATCTGGGATATGACTTCGGCACCAAAGAATGATCTCGTGGAATACCATATCTGGGATATGGCATCGACATCTAAGTACGATCTCGTATAAGACCATGTCTAGGACATGGCATCGGTATCGAGTTATGAGATCCCGTATAAGACCATATCTGGGATGTGACGTCGGCACTAGAATGATCCCATGTAAGACCATATTTGAGATATGGCATTGGCATCAAGTCTTATGTATGTTAAGCTTGAATGATTCATGATGACCTGATTTATTCATAAGCAAAAGAGTCAAGTATGTGAGTTGGCCTAGATCCAAGTCTATTTATGGATTGCCTTGAGTGATGTTCATGGTATGAATGATAAAGATGTGAGTTTATGGTTATGTTAGCAAATGTGCTAAACTATATGAATCAGTGATACAAGTATCTTGAGTGAGTAAAAGTTACTAGATTATGTTGACATAAGATGGGTAAGAATAAGTGTGAACAAGTACGAGTAAGTACTTTTATTTAGTGAGACTATGTTGCCATTGCATCATGACATGAATGAACATAGTTTAAATAGATATGTTATCCTTGAGTTTCATGCAAACTTACTAAGCTATATGCTTACCCCACTCTTTTCCTTTTCCTTGCAGCTCTATCAATTTGGCTTGAGGATCATTGGACGTCGGAGTTCGAAATCACACTATCAACTACTTTTTGGTATAGTAAAGAAAAGTTTCATTATGAGTATGACATGTATAGGAAGTTGTTCATTTTGTGTCATATCTTTTTGAAAGGCCAAAGAGTTGGCTATTAATATTTTACACTCGTTTTGTAAATGGGCCATGATGAATTGGCTAATGTTAAGACATTCATGTGAAAAGTTGATTTGTTTAAAGAAATGAATATATGTGCATGATATTGTGTAGAAATGGGAATGAAATGAATGATGTTATAGAAGTTACAGAACCATTGTTATGATAAGAGTTGCTTGATCGGTATAAGCTCGAATGTGTGTAATGTAGGATGGCAAAGGGTTTGGTAGATAGCTTGCTAATTGGCCGCATGGGTAAACACATGGACTTGTATCTAGACCGTGTGGGTGGCACGGCTAGCACATCGGCGTGTGCCCAGGCCATTTAGATAAGTCAAAATGTTAAGGTTTGGCACACGGGCTAGGGTCACGGGTGTGTCTAGGTCGTGTGATTTAGTCAGTGTAGACCACGGGTGTCAAACACGGGCATGTTTCAAGGGCACACGGGTTTGTCTCTAGACCCCCACGAGCGTGTGACCCCTGTTTAGGATAAAAATTTTCAATGGGAGTGAAAGTTCCGGTTGAGTCTTGAAGACTTTCGAGTATGTGTGTAAGGCCTCGGGGGCCCATTATATGAATGACAAGATAACTAAAGAAAGGTTTTAAGTTGAAACAAAAGTTTTTGCTCGTAACTATACTATTAGACAAGTTTATGCATGGAAATGCCTCGTATCCATTTCCAACATCGAATTCGGGTAAGGGGTGTTACAGAACCTATTTTATGAGGAAGAGCTGGTACAAATCTTGGCTAGTGAGGTGAATAAACTCTAGAATAAAAGATTCCTTTTGTAAAGGTTTTTTGGCAAAATCACAAGGTCGAGGAAGCTACTTGGGAAAGGGAGAGTTCCATGAGGGAGCAATATCCTCATCTTTTTTGGTAAGAAAGAAATTTCGGGGATGAAATTCCTTAAGGGAGAGAGTTGTCACACCCAATTTATTTTTATGACCTTCAACCATAATTTTCATTGAACTTAGAGTGAAAAAAGATAAGAAAACTAAAAAAAAAAATTAAATACATATGTTATTTGTTTGTGGCCGACTAAGGAATATAGGGGGCCAAATTATTTTACATGACATTATTATTTTATTTAATGAGGAAAAAGGAAGATGAAAAAAACACTTCCTTAATTTTTCTTTCTGTTATCTCCATCTTCTTGACTGCTTGGTTTGAATGTTGTGGGAGGGGGAGAGATGTTTCGCATGTTGATGAAATTAGAGTATTTTTCTGTCAAGAGTAAATCTTCAAGTTCGATAATCATTCAAACCCCATCTACCTTTTGATTGTTAAAGAAAAAAAAAGAGTTCAAACCATAATGGTAGTGACTTATGGTGTAGTGCTTGGTCATGAGTTGTTTTGAAAGAATGACCCTTGTTGTTAGTTAAAAATCTCTCATTAATGCTGGTAAAATTCAATTGTTCCTTGTGAAAATCTTCAATCTCTTTTATGAGAAAATGATTAACTTGTTTAGCTAGCAAGGAAGGAGGAAGTCCAAACGAGTAGGGGAAGGCTATACTTCAACCTTTGGAAAATTTACTGGTGAGTTCTTAAATATTAAAATTTCAGTTCCATTTTCATTCAATTGGCTGCATGATTGTTGAATTTGAATGTAAAGGTTGTTTGAAACTATACTTTTAGTTTAACTGATTGATATTTAATTATTATTTCTGCTATCTGCATTTGATGATCACTACTGTTCAATCTATGTATAAGAATGTTGATCAATTTCGTGTTTATTTCAGTTCAATTTGTGTATAGTAAAGTTATTCGAATATGAGGTTTATTACTGTTTGTTTTTGTGCATGATAATGCTGTTCAATTTGGTGTTAAATAAAATAGTAATGTCTAATTATGTGAATTTCTATTATCATTCAACGTTATGAAATGCTATTTTAAATTGAATATGTTAAACATTATCACTTCACAATGTTGGTGGCATATCTCAATAACAGAATTCCTTTTCTTACTACTAAACGAATGCGGTGGTGGTTATATGGTGAATGGTTGAGTGGATGGGAGGACATTGTTGGGAGGATGCAAGTTATCATAATTTAAAAGATTGCTAAATGTTTTCCTTTGATAGGGCACATGTGTGCAAGCCATGAATGGTAGAAATAGAACCTTGGCTTTGCAAAGGAATGTATAGGTTTTACTTTTGAAGTTAACTTTGCTTACTTTTGAAGTTGGCTTTATGGAGGAATGTGTATGCTTTATTTTCAAAGTTGGTTTTGACGAGGGAAGTTGTTGTGAGAATTAAATTGGTTTTGTAGAGGTATGAATTTCAGTTGTACAATTGTAGAGAGGAAGGTGTGCTAGCTGTTATTACCATGCATGTGTGCGAGCTAGTATTACCATTCATGTATGCGAGCTATTATTAACATGCATGTTTGCAATTTGATATTACCATGCATGTGTGCGAGCTATTATTACCTCGCATGTATGTGAGCTGTTATTACCATGAATGCATACGAACTCTTATTACCTTGCATGTATGCGAGCTTTTATTATATGTTCGAGCTGTTAGTACCTTGCATGTGTGCAAGCTATTATTACCTTCCATGAATGTATGCTATAATTACCATGCATGTCGTGAGCTATTATTACCTTGCACGTATATGAGTTGTTATTACCTTGCATGAATGTAAGCTATTATTGCCATGCATGTGTATGAGCTGTTATTACCTTGAATGTGTACGAGCTGTTATTACCATACATCTGTGCAAGCTATTATTACCATGCATGTGCATAAATTGTTATTACCTTGCATGTATATGAGATGTTATTACAATGCATGTGTGCGAGCTGTTATTACCTTGCATGTATACGAGCTGTTATTACCTTGCATGGGTGTGAGCTATTATTACAAAGCATGTGTCTGAGCTGTTAATTGAAAGTATATGCGAGTCGATTTTGTAACACCCGTAACCCGAATCCATTGCTAAAACAGGGTTACGGAGTATTACCAGAGTTTACGGGTCAAGTAACAGACATTTCATAAATGTTTAGCATTCATATTAGATTTCAATAAAATTTAATCATATAGTCCCTTACATGAGCCCTCGAGGCCCAAATCATGCATTAGAATCAGGTAGGAACTAAACCGGGTACTCAGAAAATTTTTCGCAAAATCTCAAAATTTTTCCTAGGTGAAGAGGTCACACGCCCGTCTGGTTAAGTGTGTGGTTCACACGGCCAAGGACATGCCCGTAACTCAGGCCGTGTAACTCTCTGACTTGGGTCACACAGTCAACTCACACACCCGTGTGTAGGTGCAGGGGTCATACGGCCAAGCCATACGCTTGTGTGCTAGGCCGTGTGATCAATTTTGAGCATTCTGTTTTGACATTTTAAAGATACAGGGGACACACCGCTAGGGCACACAGCCATGTGCTAGGCCGTGTGTCACACACGGCTGAGATACACATCTGTGTCTCTTCCTGTATGGACAAAAATTGGCTATTTTCTAGACCACATTTCTCACCCAACTTGTCTTCCACCTACACCAACACTTAAACACATTCACAAATCATATCCAAGCATTTAAAACAAGTCCAAATCATGTCTTAAACATGACATAATTTCACAAACAACCAATGTACCCTTAAGTACCTTAGATGACGATTTGTTTACATGTTAATCTATCATTCATACTTTCCTATTTGTCAAATGCATATATGCATGACCACATCCATTCTTCAAACATGATAGATCCATTTATAAACATAAAAAAATATGTCAAACACAAGCTATTCCAATGGCTAGTTTCGTTTAATACATTTACATACCATTATTGATATACCATATATATATATACCGAAATAGTTCGATAGATAGTGTGAGTGATCTCTGCCAATGCTTCCAATCCAATGAGCTTTCGAATTACTATAAGGCACGGGAAAATAAAATAGAGTAAGCATGAAATGCTTAGTAAGTTCGTGTAATATGATAAATAACTTACCATATATTTATATTCAAATAAACATGCAAGGCACTATCAATTAATTTGGTCACAAGCCTTAAACACATATCCTCATCATGTTAGCCAAGTAATTACATATAAATTTCCTTAATCATGGATGAACAAAGTCATCAAACATGATCCACATCCAAGTAACAACCAAATCATGCATCATTATATCAGGTAATATCATCTCTATGTATTTCATGTACATACAGATAATAGTTCGTTTCTAAGTCATACTATCTCATATAAACATCAAGAAACATGTATGAACTCAATAATAACCAAATTCCCATATACATATACTTCCCACATCATGAATTCATATAACATATATAAATCATACCCATGCATTTCAAGTACATTTTCATAATATTTTGTCTCAAGTTCATATTAATTCATACCGGATTTTACTCATTAAATCATTCAAAATATCAATGTCACATGGATAGTACACTCAAGGTGTACAAATCTATAATCATGGATGAACATATTCATCAAACAAATTCTATGTTCATATACTATCATCTTGTATTTTCATAAATCATGTATAATCATTTTCATGTATTTTAGGCAGATAAGTGTAATAATTCATTTTGTGTCCATATTTTCTCATGTCAGAATTTTTCCCGTTAAAGTTATTTGAAATATCAATGGATACTCAGGTAGTACAATCAAAGTGTAAAAATCAGAAATTCATCAATTCATAATCAGGGGTACTCATTAGAGTACATAATTAGGAAGCACTCTCTCGAGCTATATATCAGAAATGCTCATATGAGCCTTGTAACATGAAGCTTATCCGGGCTAAATCAGGAAACTCATAAGAGTTTTAAATAGGAAGTTCACAAAGAACTTTTAATCAGGAAGCTCACGAAGAGCCTATCAGGAATGCTCACAAAGAGCCATGTAACAAGAGCTCCGGTTAGCCATATATCAGGGTGTTCAGGTGAGCCATATCAAGACACTCATAAAGAGCTACATTTGTGTCCGCAACATATGTAGGATCACAACCGATCGTATAACAGGATGCTCACAAAGAGCTGCGTTTGTGTCCGCAACATATGCAGAATCACAACCGATCGCATAACAGGACGCTCACAAAGAGCTACGGTAGTTGCAACACATGCAAGATTACTACTGATCAGGATGCTCATAGATTATACAACAGGAAACTTGAGAGTGCTAATAACAGAATGCTCGTCTGAGCTATAGTATGTCTGCAACATATGCAAGACTACAACCATTACAGGAAATCCAGTAATCCATCTAATTTCATTTATTCAAACGGGACTTGACATTTTTCGGGCATTATCAATTATCAGGCTTTGTCGAATATGTCTTCAATTTCATATATATATATATATATATAATATTTATACAATCCACATGCACAACATTCAATTCAAGTATACAATTATACATAATTTAGTTACATGAACTTACCTCGACAATTGTTCGTGTATGTAAAATCTACTAATCTGACATTTTCTCTTTTGCTCGTTCTAACTCGAAATTTGGTCTATCTGGATATATATGAGTAAATTTAAAATCAATTTAATTCAATTCATAATCAATTCAGTCCAATTCATATTTTAGGCAAAATTACCATTTTGTCCCTAAACTTTTAAATTATGACGATTTCATCCAAGGCTCGGAAAATGAAATTCATGCAATTTAATCCTTATTCCAAGCCTAACCAAATTTTACAAGTAACATTTACAGCCCATGTATTTCATAAAATTTAGAATTTTTCCATGACTTCTCCATTTTTAGAATTTAGTCCCTAAATCATAATTTCATCAAAATTCTCTTTGTAAAAGTTGTTTATCTATCAACAACCTTTCATTTTTTACCATAAATTTCAAAATTTCAGCATATTCATCCATGGAAAAATTTCTATACTTTGATAACTTTTCAAATTAATCCCCAAAATAGCTAGATTAAGTTATCCCGATCACAAAAATATAAAAATTACAAAAAAACGAGACTTGAATACTTACCTAATTTGGCTAAATAAGTTTTCTCTTTCTTCCATTCTTCATAGCTAGGGTTTCCATATTTTATTTGGGAAAGATGATGATAAAAATGATGATATTTTCTTTATTTTATTATTTATCATCTTTATTTTTCATCTTTCCAATTTTATCGTTTTCTTTAATTAATTTTCCATGGATGGATCATCATCCTTAACAATTAAGCATTTTTATGGTCTAATTACCATATAAGGACCTCAAATTTTGAATTCCATAGCTATTTAATTGCTTTAGCTATTAGAACTCTAGTTTTGCACTTTGTGCAATTTGGTCCTTTATCAAATTAGACATATAATCGCTAAAATTTCTTTACGAAATTTTCATAAAACATTATTATCATACTGTAGACCATAAAATAATATTAAAATAATTTTCCTTCTGGAATCAGATTTGTGATCCTGAAACCACTGTTCTGATTTTATCGAAATCGGGTTGTTACAACTCTCCCCCTAAAAAATTTTCGTCCTCGAAAATTTTACCAGTAAAGAAGTCTGAATATTTTTTTCACTTCACATGCCAAAATTTCAATTAGTCTCTCACTGTAATTGTCAAGCTTAGTTTCAATGTCTTTCAGCAAAATATCATATGACGGATCTAATTGATATTGTCGTAGTATATACACATAAATAGCATTGTGAATTCTATCAAGCTCTGACAATAATGCTAATCTGTACAGAACAAGTCCGATTCTTTTCAATGATCTCATAAAGCCTGGTAAACCATGGACTTGATTTGCCTTTATGGCCAAACTGGAGAACTTCCTTCTAGAACAAAATTTTCAAGGATATTTTATCGCTAACTCGAAACTCTATTTCTTTTCATTTACGATCCACATAAGATCTCTGACAATCAAAAGTTACCTTAAAACTGTTTCAGATCACCTTCACTTTTTCTTCGATTTCTCGAGCCAAATCAACTCCATGTACTCTTTCTCTCAGTAAACTTAGTCCATTACTATGGAGTTCTACATTTATGACCAAATAGAACTTCGTAAGGTGCCATTTTAATACTTAACTGGAAACTGTTATTATATGCAAATTCGAATAACGATAATTATTTCTTTTCCAATTATCTTCAAATTCTAGAATACAACACCAAAACATATATTTAAGAATTCAAATCACACTGTAACATCCTAGATTTAGGGGTTCTGCATTTTAGGCTTTTTTGTGTGCTTGGTTGTTTTGCTTGTTATTTAGATGTGTTTGGGGGTCCTAGTGAGGCTCGGGTTTAGGCTAGAGCCTTGGTAAAATTTTTAATTTTGGGCATCTAAGGGCGGAGAGCTAGTAGGAGCAGGCCTTAAGTTTATTTGTGTGTGGTAGTTGACACAAAGATGCTTGTGTCCAAGTGGAGGTAGCGTCACTTGTAGGAGAAGAAAGGGAGGAGTTAGAATCCCATAAGCCTTATTATGACGCTTTATTTTTTGGCGCCAGGATGGAGAGAAGATGGTTTCAGCAGGGACTTTTCAAGGGTGGTGGTTGAATGGGTCAATATATTCAAATGGATGGACAAGAGTGCTTGAAGGAGTTTGAAGTGGTCAAACCAATTTGAATGGGTGATGGAAAGTGAAACTAGGAGGAAATCAAGGGATTTGGTGATGGTGGAGGTGTTGGCCGAATGTGGGGAGCTTGGAGGGGGGATTTCAATTTAGTTGCTAGGATAGGTGAGTGTGCCAAAATTCCCATTGGTCTTAGGCATTTTTTTGGCATTTTCAGTCATACAGGGTGAGTGCTGATTTTTGCAAAAGTCTCTTAGAGTTCTCTTTTTCCCTCATTCGGTTTCCTACTTCTCCTTGTGCTGAAACTTTCAGCCTCTTCTCTTCATCTCTTTTTGCTTTTTTGACACTAGTCGAAACTAGTGTGACCATTCGAGCATCCCTTTTTCTTCTTCTTTTCTCTTTTATTTCATTTATTTTCTTTAGCCGAACCCTCTTCTACCTTTGAGCCAAAACTCTCTTCTGCTCTACTTCTACCTTCTTTAGCCGAAACATACTTCTCACTCCTTTCTCATGTGTGTTTTGTTTCTACACATTTTCTCCATAGCCGAATCTCCTTTGACACCACACTAATTGATTCTTATACTTTTTACTGTCAGCAGAACATCGCAAAGCAAGGTTCTAGGAATCTTTGTCTGTAGGGAGTCTCTTCAATCAGTTTTGGTTGGTTAAGGTAAGGGGAGACTCTTTCATTCCTTTCTTTATTTTCTTTCTATTCTATGTGGTCATAGTCGAATGGCTATTTTTTTCTTGGTGTTTAGATTTCGGCTAACCCCTTTTTCGTTTCTTCTTTTTCTCTCGTTTTGGAACGTTGCTTCAGGGAAATCTATTAGCCGAACATTTCTTGTCCGAAGCCTGAAGCTCTATTGATTTCTGAATCTGATCACTCCATTCGGGTTCTTAAGGTAAGGAGCCATCTTTGCGATTTCTTGGCTATTTCATCCCTTTCAATTGTAGTCTATCTTAATCAAATTCTTTTGTTAGTCAATCTACATTTCTCCTTGAGTATTGATTAAGATTTTTCTACATGGATACGAGTGCCATTCATTCTAAGGAGGGGGTGAACTCATAGTTTGTACCCCTAAATTTAAGCGGCGTGTGGTGTCGACGGTTCGAGACTTTTTGCCAGGCTGTGGTAGGGAGCCAACATCTACCTGAGATAGACAAATCGTGGTTGTTTCTTCTAGTGAGAGTGTCGACAATCAAGAGAGTCTAGTCTTACGCGTAATCAGGTGTGTAATGCTCACACTTTACTTTATTAATTTACGTTAATAACTATGTTGGCTGAAAGTCAGAATGACGGTTTAGATAGTCGAGATACCCTTGTGGGTAAGGTTGGAGACACCAGGTAAGTTCTGCTATGATGTTACTTTCGAATATGTGTATGTATGAATTAATAATTTGTTGTACATTGAAAGTATGCTGCATCCATCTCAGTATGATAATATGTTGCATGGGCTTTGGGAAATGATTGAAAGGGGAAGTGTGATTCAATGACTTCTGTCAAAATGGTCTGGGACCACAGTGGTTTGGAATCACGTATACATATATTTTTCAGTGACTCATCTCAGTGGTTTGGAACCACAGTGGGTTGGCCTCACATATACTTATCGGAGATTGTCACAGTGGTCTGGGACCACAGTGGGTTGGCCCTACGTTTATAAATTCTGTGACTCGGTCACAAGTGGTCGGGGACCATTGTAACAACCCAAACGTGGCCTAGAAGTTAGGCCCGAATTTGGCGTGTCACATGGACGTTTTTTTTTTCAAAACCATCTTTGCGATTGTTAAAAACTTGTTTGAGAATTATAGCCTCTTTGTTAAAACCCAAAACACTTAAGCAATTGTTATCTACTCGAAAACATAATTATCTAAAAAAAAGGTTTTTGGTTGCAAAAACATATTTGAAATAAACAATTTATGAAAATATGACGTTTGGAAATAGAGTTGCAGAAGCATTTTGAAAACATTGCGGAAACATAGATAAAATACAAGTATTTTTGAGAGGTTGATTGATGAGTCAAAAATCGAGGCAGTGAACTTTAACCGAAACTTTTGAAAATGTCATTGATAATTTAAGAGAACATCTCTAAGTTAAAATATTTGCAAAGGTTTGTTACGAAATCCATTTGTTAATCTATTTTGGAAAACCTTTGTTTATAATTTTAGAAAAAATCCCTGTAACAGCCCGGTTTAGGCCCTAGTCGAAATAGTGGTTCGAGACCACAAATTTGAGGTCGTAAAAATATTATAATGATATTTTCTGTGTGAATGATATGTGACATAGTCTGTGTGAAAATTCTGTGTGATGATTTGATCGTTTTAGTGTCGGATTAAGAGAAAGGACTTAATTGCGTAAATGGTAAAAGCTATGTGCTAATTTATAAGTACCTAAGTGTGATTCTCTTTTTTAAGTGTAAGTGTGATTCTCTTTTTTAAGTGAAGACCTTATGATGCAATTAGGCCATATTAAGTGATAGTGGGTGGCAATGGACTAGAATGACCTTAATGTTAAAATGTTTTATTTATTTATTTAAAGGTTAAATTAGTAAATGGAATAATTATGATATATATGTTATAATAAAACAAAGATGATGAATAAGTGGGCGTGTTCATCTTCTTCCACCATTTGCAAAAGAAAGAAAATAAAGGGTTTAAGGTGTTGAAACATTCGGCCACTTCAAGCTTCAATTAGTAAGTGCTTTATGCTTGATTTTTTGATAATTTCTACGTTTTTGTGATCGTTGCTTTGTGCTCTAGCTAACCCATGCTTAAATTTTAGAAAATGATGGTGACTTTGAGATATGCCATTGTTGAATATATGAGCTTTGTGATGATAGATGGTGGAATATAAAAGTTTAATGTTGGATTAACATAGTTTGCATTTGAAATTTTGGTGAAATCGAGTAATTTTAGCTAAATTGTGAAAATGAGAAATCAGAGGACTAAAATGTGAAATAAATGAAATGTGAGGGCTTGTATAAGCATGGGGAGAATTCAGATAAGCACATGTATATTGAAATTTTAAGTATTTGATGATTTTGTGAGGCAAGGACTAAAGTGTCGAAATGTGAGGGTTATTTTGTAAAATGCCCTAAATATGTGTGTTTGGATTAAAATGAATGAGTTGATGATTGAATGGATTGAATTTGAATGTGCATAGACCAAGAGAGGAGAGGTTCGAATCGAGGTCGAGACAAAGATAAAGTGCTCGATTAATCGACCGTATTGATAGTTCAACGTCCGACGTAAGTTCGAATATAATACTAGTTATAAACTTTATCAATGTGATATAAATTGAATGGATGTATATGTATCTATGAGATTTGAAATGCTATGTGCTGAATTGAGATAAAAGGGGCACTAAGTGTGCAAAATTTGAAACTAGAAAGAGATGATTGGCACTGTGTGTACGAAAAGATAGAAGCTTCGTCTTATCAACTTGGCACTATGTGTGCGATACCGATATAAGTTTGGTTAAATGTATTGGTTCTAAGTGTGCGGTGGTGATTATGTTTCAGTTATGAAATTGGCACTAAGTGTGCGAATAAACCAATGGAATAGCAAGGGTTGAACGAGAGGTAATATTGAACAATTGAGTAGCATAAATGGTAAGTAACTAGGTGTTGATCAAGGTACGTTTGAACCTATGTGGTTGATGATAGATTTAAGAGTTGGATGAATAGATAATTGGGCATGTGGTTGAGATTGATAATGTGCCTAGGTGTGCCTTTATCTACGTGATGGCAGATGTATATATATATTGATGTTGTAGTATCAAGTAATATGTATTATATTACGAACTTAGTAAGCTTTGGAAAGCTTACTGTGTGATTTGTTTCTCTACCTTGCAGTGTCAGTAAAGCTAGCTCGGATCCGAGATCGTCAGCTTCTCAATCACACTATCAATATTCTATTTTGGTACTTTTGGAAAGATGTATATAGCTAGAATATGGCATGTATATGCTAGTAAATTGAATCAAGTTTGAGATTTGTAAGTAGCCATGAGATGTGGCTAGATATGTGATAGGTTTGGCATGAATGAATGTGGTATATAAATGATGCATCTTTTGGCATGATTCGTAGATTGCTAAATTTGCTATTGAGTGGTAACTTTGTGTTGATAAATTCTAGTAGGAGTAGTGAGATTTGGGAATGAATTATGCTTGTGATAAAATAAGTATTGGTATTAAATTGGGTATGATTAGAGTTGATATTGATTGTATGTTTTAAATTGCTAAATTAGTATGCTTTTAGATGGCAATATCTGCATAAGATGTTTGGTTGTTTTGGCTTGTAGGTTTGAACCTAAGTGGATGGTATTTTGGCTTTGCAAAAATGGCCTATAATGTCGCACGGTTGGGGCACATGAGTGTGTCTCTGACCGTGGGTAAATTGGCAAAATGTGGCTTAAACTACACACGGCCATGGCATAGGCGTGCCTACAGGCCGTGCGAGAAATGGCAGTATATGACTTTATAGGACACGGTCTTAGCACACGGGCGTGCTTGTTAGCTGTGTTGATTTTGGTAGTATGTAACCACGGGGAGGTCACACGGGCTTGTCTCCCTTGTATTCTAGAAAAGTTTCAATTTTTCATGAAATTTTATATGTGTTTTGGTTTAGTCCCGACTCGATTTATAAGCATGTTTAGGGTCTTAATGACTCGTTTAAGGGACACTATGATTGTATATGAATGTGTTTGATGATGATTGACTTTGTGTCGTGAATGCGATGTAAATGATCCTATTGCTCGGTAATGCCTCTAAACCCTATTCTGACGATGGTATCGAGTTTAGGGTGTTACATTTTATTGGTATCAGAGCTACGGTTTAGTCAATTCTCAGACTAACGTAGCATGTGTGAGTCTAACTATACATGCCATATTGTGAAATTGCGATAGTGTGTGAAATCTGACAGTTAAATGTGTTTTAATATGGTAATGGATCTCGATCGAGCAGTTGCTGATGACGTAGAGAGTAATGAGCCTGCTCTCACTCATGGGACAGCGCCGGCCACATCTAGGCTGAATGATGGTGGTGAGGGAGGTGAGGCTAAGCAAGCCTTCTTCTATATGATGAGTGAATGGTTTTTGAAATTTGTTAGAACAAATTTGACTGCTCCACAACCTCCACCCCCACAAGTACCTGTTGTGCCACAAGTTGTAGATTCGATCAGATTGAATAAACCTCCTGTGGATAAGATTCGCAAGTATGGGAAGACAATGCTGAGCGAGCTGAGTTTTGGCTTGAAAATACAATCAGAGTATTTGATGAGATGTTGTTGAACCATAAAGAGTGCATTAAGTGTACAGTTTCCTTGTTGAGAGACATGGATTACAATTGGTGGAAAACGTTGATATCTGTAATTCTGAGAGAGAGAGAATAGCTTGGGATTTCTTTTAATCCGAGTTTAGAAAGAAGTACTTCAGTCAATGCTTTATTGATCAGAAATGTAAGCAGTTTTTAGAACTGAAACAGGGTCGTTTGTCTGTTACTGAGTACGAGCGAGAATTCATAAGATTGAGTCAATATGCAAGGGAATATGTTTCGACTGAAGCTACTATGTGTAAACATTTTATAGAGGGATTGAATGAAGACATTAAGTTGTTAGTTGGAATACTGGATATAAATGAATTTGTTGTATTAGTCGAAAGAGCATGCAAAGCTAAGGAGCTCGGTAAAGAAAAGAGAAAAGCTGATTCTAAGGCTCGTGATGAAAGAAAGAGATCGATGAATAAGTTCTCTCAATCTTCAACAAAGAGATATAAAGATGCAAGCAATCGTTCAAATGCTTCGTTTGGACACCCAAATATAGATCGTTCGAGGCAAAGTACTGGTTTACGAATTCAAATTCTGAATGAAACAAGTGTTGGCAGTGTTAAGAGTAACAAGCCTGAATGTAGACAATGTGGGAGACGACATGTGGGAGAGTGCTGGGGCAAGTATAACAATAGAACATGCTATAAGTGTGGATCCCAAGATCATTTCATTTGAGATTGCCCAAAGATAGTTGAAGAATAAAATATTCAGAATGAAAGACCGAGTAATGTGACAACAATGGGTAAACCACCCAGAAGCATCAGAAATGTGAGCGAAAGCCAGAGAGGAACAACTGATACAGCTGTGAGGTCAGAAGCGAGAGCACCTGCCTGGGCCTATGCTATACGTGCACGAGAGGAAGCATCATCTCCAGATGTGATCATTGGTACTTTCACTTTATTTGATACTGATGTCATTGCATTGATAGATCCTGGATCAACTCATTTCTGTGTGTGTATGAATTTAGTATTGAATAAGACTCTACCTTTTGAGTATACTGAATTTGTGATTAGAGTATCGAACCCCTTAGGCAAGTGTGTTTTGGTGGATAAGGTGTGCATGAATTGCCCATTGATGTTTCGTGATTTAAGTTTCCCAGTTAATTTGATATTGCTACCATTTGATGAATTTGACATAATTATGGGTATAGATTGGCTTACTTTGCATAATGCCATTGTGAATTGTAAGAGAAAGAATGTTGAATTGAAGAGTCAGAATGGTGAGATAGTTCGAATTAAGTCTAGTGATATAAAAGGACTACCAGCTATTGTGTCTGTGATGAAAGCTATGAACTATGTGAGGAAAGGTTGTGAAGCTTATTTGGCATACGTGATTGATACAAAGGTGTCAGAAAAGAAAATTGAATCTGTGCCTGTGATATGTGAGTTGTCAGATGTGTTTCCAGATGAGTTACGAGGATTACTTCCAACTAGAGAAGTTGAATTTGTTATTGAGTTAGTGCCAGGAACTACTCCTATTTCGATAGCTCCATACAGAATGGCCCCAATTGAATTGAAAGAGTTACAATCTCTATTGCAAGAATTGACTGACAGAGGATTTGCATGACCGAGTTTTTCACCCTGGGGAGCTCCTGTGTTATTTGTGAAAAAGAAGGATGGAACTATGAGAATGTGTATTGATTATCGACAATTGAACAAAGTGACGATAAAGAACAAATATCCATTACCTCGGTTCGATGATTTGTTTGATCAGTTGAGAGGAGCTACAGTATTTTCTAAAATAGATTTGAGATCGGGCTACTATCAGTTGAAAGTTAAAAAATATGATGTGCCGAAAACTGCTTTCAGGATGAGGTATGGACATTATGAATTCTTAGTGATGCCTTTTGGACTAACAAATGCCCCTGCAGTATTTATGGACTTGATGAATCAGATATTCAGATCGTATTTGGATCGCTTCGTGGTGGTGTTCATTGATGATATTTTGATCTATTCGTGTGATGAGACGCAGCATGCCGAGCATTTGAGAATCGTGCTACAAACTCTGCGTGAGAAGCAATTGTATGCAAAGTTTAGCAAGTGTGAATTTTGGTTGCCTGAGGTCAGTTTTCTGGGGCATATTGTATCTACTACTGGGATGCGAGTCGATCCGCATAAAATCTCTGCTATTTTAGATTGGAAGCCTTCGAGAAATTTGTCCGATGTCCGTAGTTTTCTGGGACTAGCGGGATATTATAGACAATTTGTGAAAGGCTTCTCGATGATTGCGAATCCATTGACAAAGTTGTTACAGAAAGATGTTAAATTCGAGTGGTCGAAAAAGTGTCATCAGAGTTTTGAGCAGTTGAAAGTGTTGTTGATAGAAGCACTGGCGTTAGTTCAACCTGGATCGGGCAAAGAGTTTATAGTCTATAGTGATGCATCGTTAAATGGTTTGGGCTGTGTGCTGATGCAAGAAGGAAAAGTCATCGCTTATGCTTCGAGACAGTTAAAACTGCATGAAAAGAATTATCCAACGCATGATCTTGAATTGGCTGCGATTGTATTCGCATTGAAGATTTGGCGTCACTATTTATTTGGTGAAAAATGTCACATATATACTGATCATAAGAGTTTAAAGTATTTGATAACTCAAAAAGATTTGAACTTGCGACAGAGAAGATGATTAGATTTGTTGAAAGACTACAAACTTGTGATAGATTACCACCCGGGTAAAGCTAATGTTGTAGCTAATGCTTTGAGTCAGAAATCATTATATGCATTGCAAGCTATGAGTTATCAGATAGATCTGTGTGATGATGATGTGATTGTAGCTGAATTTAAAGTAAAGCCGATGTTTGTACAGCAGATTTGTGATGCTCAGAAGATTGATAATGAGTTTTTAGCAAAAAGAGTTCAGCGTGATTCTGATGCCGTATTAGAATTTCAAGTTGATAATAATGATTGTTTGAGATTCAGAGATCAGATTTGCGTTCTGAGAAATTCAGAGTTGATTCAAATGATTTTGACTGAAGCTCACAATAGCCATTTGACTGAACATCCGTGGAGTACGAAAATGTATAATGATTTGAAACAGTTCTATTGGTGGCATGGTATGAAGAGAGATATTTCTAACTTTGTGTCAAAATGTTTAGTTTGTTAGCAAGTTAAGGCTGAACATCAAGTTCCGTCTGGTTTATTGCAACCGATTATGATTCTTGAATGGAAATGGGAAAGGATCAAGATGGACTTTGTGTCAGGTTTTCCCTTATCTCCGAGCAAGAAAGATGCGATCTGGGTGATAGTTGATAGATTGACGAAATCAGCTCATTTCATTTCGGTGAGAACCGATTATTCTTTAGATAAGTTGGCTAAATTGTATATCGATGGATTGTGAGATTGCACGGAGTACCGTTATCTATAGTGTCTGACAGAGATTCGAGATTTACCTCACGATTTTGGAAGAAATTACAAGATGCTTTAAGCACAAAATTGCATTTTAGTATTGCTTTTCATCAGCAAACAGATGGTCAATCCGAGTGAATCATTCAGATTCTTGAAGACATGCTGAGATGTTGCATACTTGAATTTGAAAGCACGTGGGAAAGGCATTTATCATTGATTGAGTTTGCGTATAACAACAGTTTTCAATCTAGCATTAGAATGGCACCATATGAGGCTCTTTACGGTCGAAAGTGTCGAACTCCATTGTATTGGACTGAGCTGAGTGAGAACAAGATTCACGAGGTTGATCTTATAAAGGAGACTGAGCAGAAATGACAGTTTGAAAGCAGCCTCAGATCGTTAGAAGTCTTATGCAGATTTGAAACAAAAGGATATTGAATTCGAGGTTGGTGATAAAGTGTTTTTGAAAGTGTCACCGTGGAAGAAAATACTTCGATTTGGTCGAAAGGGCAAGCTGAGTCCGAGATTCATCGGACCGTATGAGATTATTGAACGAGTTGGGCCGGTTGCTTATAGATTGAGATTACCATCAGAGTTGGAAAGGATCCATAACGTGTTTCATGTGTCGATGCTTCGATGATATCGATCAGACCCGTCTCATATAATTGCACCTACTGAGGTTCAGATTCAGTCAGATTTGTCTATAGTGAAGAACCGATCCAAATTTTGGCACGAGAGACTAGAGAGTTGAGAAATAAGAAAATTTCTCTAGTGAAAGTATTGTGGCACAAAAACGAAATTGAGGAGGCTACGTGGGAGCTGAGAACGTTATGAGAGAGCAACATCCACAACTATTCACTGGTAAGATTTTCGGGGACGAAAATCCTAAGGGGAGAGTTATATGACCGATTTAGACCCTAGTCGAGCAGTGGTTCGAGACAACAAATTCGAGGTCGTAAAAATATTATAATGATATTTTCTGTGTGAATGATATGTGACATAGTCTGTGTGAAAATTCTGTGTGATGATTTGATCGTTTTAGTGTCGGATTAAGAGAAAGGACTTAATTGCGTAAATGGTAAAAGCTATGTGCTGATTTATAAGTACCTAAGTGTGATTCTCTTTTTTAAGTGAAGACCTTATAATGCAATTAGGCCATATTAAGTGATAGTTGGTGGTAATGGACTAGAATGACCTTAATGTTAAAATGTTTTATTTATTTATTTGAACGTTAAATTAGTAAATGGAATAATTATGATATATATGTTATAATAAAACAAAGATGATGAATAAATGGGTGTGTTCATCTTCTTCCACCGTTTGCAAAAGAAAGGAAATAAAGGGTTTAAGGTGTTGAAACATTCGGCCACTTCAAGCTTCAATTAGTAAGTGCTTTATGCTTGGTTTTTGATAATTTCTACGTTTTTTTGATCGTTGCTTTGTGCACTAGCTAGCCCATGCTTAAATTTTAGAAAATGATGGTGATTTTGAGATATGCCATTGTTGAATATATGAGCTTTGTGATGATAGTTGGTGGAATATAAAAGTTTAATGTTGGGTTAATATAGTTTGTATTTGAAATTTTGGTGAAATTGAGTAATTTGAGCTAAATTGTGAAAATGAGAAATTGGAGGACTAAAATGTGAAATAAATGAAATGTGAGGGCTTGTATAAGCATGGGGAGAATTCGTCTAAGCACATGTTGAAATTTTGAGTATTTGATAATTTTGTGAGATAGGGACTAATGTGAAAGTGTGAGGGCTATTTGTAAAATGCCCTAAATATGTGTGTTTGGATTAAAATGAATGAGTTGATGATTGAATGGATTGAATTTGAATGTGTATAGACCAAGAGGGTAGAGGTTCAGATCGAGATCGAGGCAAAGATAAAGTGCTCGATTAATCGACCGTATTGATAGTTCGACGTCTGAGGTAAGTTCGGATATAATACTAGTTATAAACTTTATCTATGTGATATAAATTGAATGGATGTATATGTATCTATGAGATTTGAAATGCTATGTGCTGAATTGAGATAAAGGGGCACTAAGTGTACGAATTTTGAAACGAGAAAGAGATGATTGGCACTGTGTGCGCGAAAAGATAGAAGCTTCAGCTTATCGACTTGGCACTGTGTGTGCGATACCGATATAAGTTCGGTTAAATGTATTGGCACTAAGTGTGCGGTGATGATTATGTTTCAGTTATGAAATTGGCACTAAGTGTGCAAATAAACCAATGGAATAGCAAGGGTTAAACGAGAGATAATATCGAACAATTGAGTAGCATAAATGGTAAGTAACTAGGTGTTGATCAAGGTACGTTTGAACCTATGTGGTTGATGATAGATTTAAGAGTTAGATGAATAGATAATTGGGTATGTGGTTGAGATTGATAATGTGCCTAGGTGTGCCTTTATCTATGTGATGTTAGATTTTTCTATATATTGATGCTGTAGTATCAAGTAATATGTATTTTATTATGAACTTACTAAGCTTAGGATTGTTTATCTGCCTTGCAGTGTCAGTAAAGCTAGCTCGGATCTGGGATCGTCAGCTTCTCAATCACACTATCGGCATTCTATTTTGGTACTTTTGGAAAGATGTATATAGCTAGAATATGGCATGTATAGGCTAGTAAATTGAATTAAGTTTGAGATTTGTAAGTAGCCATGAGATGTGACTAGATATGTGATAGGTTTGGCATGAATGAATGTGGTATATAAATGATGCATCTTTTGGCATGATTTGTAGATTGATAAATTTGCTATTGAGTGGTAACTTTATGTTGATAAATGCTAGTAGGAGTAGTGAGATTTGGGAATGAATTATGCTTGTGATAGAATAAGTATTGGTATTGAATTGGGTATGATTAGAGTTGGTATCGATTGTATGTTTTAAATTGCTAAATTGGTATTCTTTTAGATGGCAATATGTGCATAAGATATTTGGTTGATTGGCTTGTAGGTTTGACCCTAAGTGGGTGGTATGTTGGCCTTGCAAAAAATGACCTATAATGTCGCACGGTAGGGGCACACGGGCGTGTCTCGGACCGTGGGTAAATTGGCAAAATGTGGCTTAAACTGTACACGGCCATGGCACGGGTGTGCCTACAGGTCGTGCGAGAAATGGCAGTATATGACCTTATAGGACACGGTCTTAGCACACGGGCGTGCTTGTTAGCCGTGTTGATTTTGGCAGTATGTAACCACAGGGAGGTCACACGGGTGTGTCATGTAGCCGTGGGAGAGGCACGGCCTACCCCCACGGGCGTGTCTCCCCTATATTCTAGAAAAGTTTCAATTTTTCATGAAATTTATATGTGTTTTGGTTTAGTCCTAACTCGGTTTATAAGCATGTTTAGGGTCTTGATGACTCGTTTAAGGGACACTATGATTGTATATGAATGTGTTTGATGGTGATTGACTTTGTGTCGTGAATGCGATGTAAAATGATCCTGTTGTTCGGTAATGCCTCTAAACCCTATTCTGGCGACAGTCTCGGGTCAGGGGTGTTACAATCCCATTTAAAGTAATTTGAGCAAAATATAAATATGTCAAACATAAAACAATATAAAATAAACCAGAGGCCTTATTACAACTTTAAAACCTGAAATAATAAGGTTAACGAAATAATATGGAAAGTAGTTTACTAATAGTTGCAATCATCATTTATGAAGTATGGCCTTCACCGAGTCATCCATGGCCCCAAGTCCTTGTCACTGGGCATTACCTACAGGGATTAAGAAAGAAAGGGGGTGAGTTACAAGAACTCAGTGTATAATCCCCTTACCGTCATCCACTAGGCCAGAACCCGTTTGGAAAAAACTTAGGTTTGAGCCCATTTAACAATAACTTGGGCCGAAGCCCATTTAGAAAAATAATGTAACAATTATATCGTGTGTATGTAATGCAGTTCCCAAACCAAACCTAGTATTCCATCCGCTACACACCACCCGTACCAACCAACACACTTGTGGGGATCAAGTCAACCCACCCCGCCAACACACCAATCGCATGCATTAAGCCATTTATAACAAATTTAATTGTGGACAAGCCACCAGGATAACAGAATATACGTGACGTGGCCACCAGACAGATTGTGACAGAGTCACCAAAATATGTGGCAGAGCCACCAGAACTTCTCTTCAACATTATCCCATCCCATGCAAATCATGTGTATAATGCATAACATATCACAATATAACCACAATAATTTATTCGGATATTTATTACAAAATTATGGCCCATTATAACAATTTATCAATTAGGCCCATTAAGCAAAATATCAGATCGGCCCATTTAGCAAAATATTAGATTGACCCATATAACAAATTATCAGATTGGCCCGTATAGCAAATTATCAGATTGGCCCATATAGCAAATTAACATATCGGCCCATATATCAAATTATCAGATCGGCCATATAGCAAATTAACAGATCGACCCATATATCAAATTATCAGATCGGCCCATATAGCAAATTAACAAATCGGTCCATTAAGGCATTTTCGTATTTCGGCCCTTCAAGGCAATCTTATCAAATCTGCCCATTAAGGCATTTTCATAATTCGGCCCATCAGGGGCATTTTCGTAATTCAGCAATTTACCCACTAAAGGTAATTCGGTAATTTTGCAATCCAGACTTAACTATTAATTTGGGTATAACAATTTAAACTATCCATCTGCGTCATACTAACTAAATTGGCTATAACTTGGGTTAGGAAATTCGAAATCTAAATCCGTAAATTTTTCTTGCAACTAGAGTCATGTATCTTCTTACTACAATTTTTCTAGAATTTTTGTTTTAGCCATTTAGTACAGTTTATTCCTTAAAATTTCCCTTGTTTCACTATCCAACGATTCTGACCTCTCTTACCTTAATTTCAAATATCTCACTGTATAGTTTTCATATATTGCTTCCACTTGTTTCTAATGAAAATAGGCTCACTAAGGAATCCATACATATAAATTATAACCCATAATTCACTTTATACAATTTTATATTATTTTTCCAAAACAGATCAGGGAACCACGAAGTTAATCAGAACCAGTCTCACTAAAATTAAGATATCTCAGAATATAAAATTCCTTTTCCTTCTCCGTTTCTTCCATATCAAAATAGAAATAGCAAGATTTAATTTGATATCTTATTAACTTTCTAATTCTATTTCTCCTATGTTTCATGATTTTTCAAAAATATGACACTGTTTCTAACCAGAACTGTTTTATTACTAAATATGGTTACTACTGCGAATATAGGCACTCCCGAGTGATCACGGATACCGGTTTTTGACTTTTTTTGGTATTTCGACGAAATAAAAAAACATATCATACAAAATTTTAGAGAGATGTGAGATTACACACCATTTCAAACATGTTTTTGGAAGGTACAAGATTACACACCTTATTCGGAATCCGTAACACGATATTCTCCGCGGCACCTAAAGATACAATCAGTCAACAATTAGTCCAAAACCCAATTTACAATTCATCCAAGTATTGCTATTGATTAACAATATATATCACTTACCAACAATCCGAGTCTCTTATTACGAGAGATAGGTGTTTGACTTTACCAATATTTCTAAAAAATCCACAAGTAGAGAGTATCGAGTGATTTCGTGCCTAACAACATAATCGATTAGCCAAAATTTCAATCCGATTAACACCATAATCGAATAGCAATATCGAATGGTCTATGAAAATACTCCTTACCTTAATCGATGATAATCTCAATTCCCACCAATTGGCTTATGACTACGAATGAATCGACAAGGATTTGGAATTAGGCCACCCACTAGAACTCTACGAAAAAGAGTTGATTAAATATGAGAGTGATGGAGAGAGTGATATTTCGATAAGAAACAAAGTGGAATAGCCGTATAGTGATGAACATACCTATTCAGCTTGAAGGAGAAGAAAATGAAAGGAGTAGAAATGAAGCCCTTACCCGATTCAACCAAGGAGAGATGTCCAACACACAAAAATGGGGAAGATAGAAGATGATAGAAATTCGACTATTGAAGAGAAAATAATAAAGAAGATTTGATCATATGGTAATGTCGATTTAGGAAAATAGAAGAAAGATTGAAGGAATGATAAAAAGAAAAGAAGAGATATGAGAAGTGTTAGGTAATTTGGCTAACATAAAGGAAAAAGGTTGGAAAAGAGTACCAAAAATGTTCAAAAGAGAAAATAGGCTTTTCAAGCACAAACTTGCAAATAGGCTAGGATAATTCAGCTCCTCCTTTTTCCCCATCAAAACCGTCCACATTCATGCTCCTAATAGTCAAAAATTTGCCAACCAACCTTTCCATAACATTTCCCTTGAAAAAGGCCACTTGTTCCCCTTACTTTTCCCTTTCTCTTGATTTCTTTCCTCACCTTCAATCTTTCCTATTCTCCTTAGCCATCTTGCCAAAAATAAAAAGTCCACATTACCTTATTTACATGCTTGGCCGACACTTAAGGAAAGGGTACAAAAATAATAGTCAAAATTTGCACTCAATGGGATTTGAACCTCTTCCCTCAAGGTACATCATATGGCGCCGTAAACTCTTTACTTTTATGCTAGCAATTTACTCATTTATTTCCATAAGCTTTAAGGTCACTTACTATCTCTCCTTAATAGGCTTAAACACAAATTTTTACTAAGGCCCAACTTGAACCCGAAACTTTATAGAAACTTGGTAACTTTCCAAAATTACTTTCTTAAAAAGTCCAACTTGAATTAATGCCATTCTCTTGTTCTCAAAATTTTAAACACTTCTACGCCCAAGGCCCAATCGACCCAATCCTACTAGGCCCAATTTCTGGATGTTACAACCATAGTGGTCTGGAACCACAGTGGCTTGATGCCACGGGTGTTTGGCCGATTCAGGTGACCTAGAGGATGAAAAACTAGGTTGGGTTGGGCTGCATTGTACACATGTTTAATATGCTATATTGTGTGGGCTAAGGGCCAATGGGCATCTGTAGGCTTGAGGCCCAGATTACGTTATAAGGGGATTTACACACTGAGTCTAGGTGACTCACCTCTCTACTTAATCTTGCAGGTAATCCCTTGTAACACCCGGGTTTTAGGGGATATGCATTTAGGGCATAACTTTAGTGATAGTAGGCTTATGGTGAAGTTGGGTGAGTTTTAGGGGGTTTGGAGAACCCTAGAAGGTAAGTGATGCCTTAGAAAGTTTTTGATTTTTAGTGCTAAGTAGGGGAGCTTGGCTATTGGAGGTCTTAAGAGAAATATTTGGGAGGTTTTAACTCAAGAATTTCTTTGGAAGAGTGGCAAGGAGGCGCTACTTTAGGCCTTGGGAAGGTGACGCCTCATGGTGCAAGGGGGGCCAGTGTTCGAGCTGCAAAAGCAGCTTTTTGCTTTTGTTTTTGCATCAAGAGAGGGGGGGAAGGAGTTGGTTTCGGTTTTGGCACCTTAAAAGGAGGATTTTGACTTGTTCAAATTAGTTTAAATGGGTGGCTAGGAGGAGAGATGAGTTGGATTTTATTTTGAATTGTTTAAAGGGTTGGTGTAGAGTGTTTCTAGGAGGGAATCAAGGGATTGGTGGGAGGAGAAGGTGTTGGACGGCTAGGGGGTTCTCTAAAGGTTATTTTCAGCCATGAAGGGTTTGGAAGAGTAGCCAAATTATATTTAAAGGGTGTGAGCTTCCTTGTTTCCGAATTTTAGCCCTTACTCTTAAGCCTTCACTTTTGTTCTTCTCAAACACTACCTACACCAAAACATAACACTACCTCTACTTGTCCTTTTGAAACCATTTCTCCTTTGAACATCTCTTGCTTTTCTCTTCTTTAACCATCAATAGCCGAACCTCTTTAAGCCATCAACATTTCTTTACTTTCCTATTTTCACCAAAGCCGAAAGTTCACTTAGCCAAAACTTTGCTTTCCTCTTGTTATCTTGCTAAGCCGATTCTTGAGGCCGTCAAGTACTCTCTCTCAGTCTCTGCAAGCGTGGTAGTAAGTAAGCTCTTCCCTAGTAATCGGTTTTGCTTCTTTCTCTTGTGGGGTGCCGAAACCAAAAGGATGGTTTTGGTATTTTGGTGATGGCCGAATGTTATTGTTAGGGCCTTGATATTGTTTCTTTCTTGTGTAGCCAAAGGAAGGGAGCACTAAGGATCTTTTAAGGTTCGATTCATCAAGGTAAGGAAGTGGTAGGTGTTCGGCCAAAGGCCACCTTTTTGATGTTAAGAGGTGAGGCCGAATTAATGTGGTGTTGTTTTTAGGATTTCGACAGTGTTGTAGGAGCAATCGGGATTCAAGTTGGACTGGTAAGCAATGTTGGTAAGATTCAGTAAGATTAAATACTTGGATTTATGGCTTGAAAGATTAACCTTTCGATCTGATTAAGCATTTTGATGGAGGTGAACACCAGTCAAGGAGGACAACGGAAAGCCCCTATCCCGAAGTTCAAGAAAAGGGCTGTCTCGGCGGTTCGAGATTGGCCACTGGGGTGTGGGCCAGCGTCAGAGCAGCAGATTAGGCAGATTGCCGTAGTCTCACTTAGCGATAGTGTTGGGATCGAGAGTTTAGAACTTCAAGTGATTAGGTGCGTAATCATCGCACTATTTCTTTGCTTACTTGCTTGCTAACGTTTATACATATGTATGATGTGAGGTAGCCGATCATAATGGCTTAAGTGGTAAATACCCATGTTTTGGTAATCGGATATCAGGTGAGGAAGTTTGTGATGTTAAGTTATTATGATGTATATGTGTATGATGTGGTAATGATATGAAATGTATACTTATTTTATATGATGATTTGACATGAGGCCCTTACATACATTCATGGGAGTTGGGTTTGATCGAGGAAGGAAGGGTGTACACATTGATGTACGTGGTCTAATGTCAGCCTCGGGCTACATTAGTGCTTGATGCGTTGCTGTGTGCATCATCAAGGGAGATGTTGGCTAGGTGCCCATCTCGGCGGTTGATCGCTATGTGCATCACCGCAGACAGATTACTGTCGGGATCACTTATGTGATCGGCGGCTCACCACTGACCTTGTCTGCGCAGTCCGCCGAGGTAAAGATATGTGGGATCACTTTCGGTTGTGATCGTGGATTATACGGCCTTGAGCAGGAGTCCGCTAAGGTTGGCGTATGGATGGATCTAGGTTAATGTGATGCATGATTGCATGAATGGTTCGTGGATTGTATGGTTATGGGCCAAGCCCATACGTGTGGAAATATGTGTTATGATTATGCATGAGTCCGTGGACTCACCCAATTATTTCTTAACCATTTCGGTGATGCATAAGGTTGGACTGGTTAGGAGAGGACACAGGTGGCCCATGCGAAGAAGATATTTTGACTATTTTAAGCTTATTTATATTAAGTATTTGGTTTAAATATTGATGGTAATAAGGGCCTTTTTATTTATTTTTGGAATCATTTTATTATCATTTTAATTATGGTTTGATTAATTTGAATTACAATGTGGAAATGGTTTTATTTTAGCAACCTATTTGTTCAATAAATATAAGTTAATAAAGTTTTTAATTTGGACATCTTATAATGTCAAGTTTACTTATACTTTTAAATAAACACTATTTTTAAAAGTTGACAAATTTTTATGTTTAATGCTAAAGTCAATAGATTTTCAACCGTTCTTCTGCAGTGACATAACCAGATCCGATCAGGGCTTGTGGGCCGTGTTTGGGGATGTTACATCCCTAGATCGCGAATTTGGAGCCGAGGCGGACTTTGAGGTTGCCATGCATTATTTTCTCGTAAACTTTCGTTTCTTATTTAAACTTACTTTTTAACTTTGGGATTTTGCAATGTAATAAGGCCTTTACAACTTTAAATTGGGATTTGCTTTAACACTGTTAGTACATATTTTCGAAGTGACAAATACAGGGTTTTTCTAAAATAAAATACAAACAAATATTTTTTTTTCTAAACAAGTGTTAACAAAAGATGACAAACGAATAAAAGTTTACGCTAAATAATCTGGATTTTTTAGTAAAACCTCAACATTGTTTTCAACTATCATGTTTCATTAAATTCCCCAATTTCGGCTTTCGTAAAACAAAATTCTTTTACTGTTTTTAGGTCAATCTAATCAGGAAATTGGTAAGAACTCTCCAATGAAATTTTAAATTATCTTCAAGATAAAAACACTAATCATAAAGTTTTTTTTTTCCAAATTACGATGTTTAGTTAAAGATTTCAAAACTTCCTTTCCTGTAACATACCAGATTTGGTCGTAGAGTATTGACTGGGTTTGGGGTGTTACACACACATTCAGATTAACCATCCATCTGAGGATGAAATGCGGTACTAAATTATAATCACTTACCCAAAACTTCTTGTAACTTGTTTCAGAATCGGAATGTGAATGTGGATCTCAATAAGAAATAATGGAAACTAGCATACCATGCAATCTGACAATCTCAAAAACATATAATTTTGACAATCTATTAAGAAAGAAATTCATTCATACCAGGATAAAATATGCAGACTTCGTCAAATGATCGATGATCACTCAAATAGCATCTTTTTTTTTTAGAGACAAGAGTAATCCCGATATAAAATTCATAGTAACTTTATCCCATTTCAATTCTGATATCGTCACTAGCTGTAATAGTCCATAGGATATTCATCCTAATGTTCAGCTTTAACTTGCGACATATCAAACATTTAAATACAAATTCAGAAATATGACATTTCATTCCGGACTATCAGTACATTTTTTTTTCAAATCGTTATGCATTTTATTATTTCTCGGATGAACAGACATAATACAACTGTGAGCACTCGTATAAAATTTTCTGTACAAGCTCTGAATCCTTTAATACACAAGCTCTACCTCTAAATGACAGAAAATTACCAAATACATTTTGAAATTCTAAATCAAAAATTAACTCACTTTGTATCCGTTTAACTTGCAACTCGTTATCACGTTTCTGAGCTTCATAGATATATCGTAGAAACATTGATTTAGCTTTAAGCTCAGCTAAAATTGAACCATTATTAGACAATGATAATCGAATATACATTACTCATAAGGCAAGCACAGACTTTCTATTTAAAGTATCCACAACTACCTTTGCTTTTTCTGGATGATAGTCAATTACTAAATCATAATCTTTCAATAGTTCAAGTCATCTACACTGTCTCAGTTTCAAATCTTTTTACGCCTTCAGATAATTTAAACTTTTATGATCAGTAAATATATGGTATTTTTCACCAAACAGATAATGTCGCCAGTTTTCTGTGCAAATACAATAGTTGCAACTTCTAATTCATGTATCGGATAATTCTTTTCATGTGGTTTTAACTGTCTGGAAACATAAGCTATTACTTTGCCTTACTACATCAAAACACAGTCTAACCATTCAATGATGCATCACTGTAAATCATAATTTCCTTACCCGAATTAGGCTAATCCAAAACGATGTTTCGATCAACAGGGCTTTCAAGTGGTCACAACTTTAATGACATTTATCGGTCCATTCAAATCTTTCATCTTTATGTAATAATCATGTCATTGCTATAACAATTTCAATTATTAACATCAAAGCTTTGAACTATTTCGAAGCCACAATCATCACATAGATTAAAAATCATAGTGCTATAATAGGGCCGACATTTCAATAGTATATATGGAACAATATCTCAACGTCAATAATATTCTCCAAATAGAAGAAAAAAAAATCAAAAGTAGTCCCAATAACAATCAGTGCCATAATACAATTTCTATAATTTGAAATTCATATCACCAAACTTCCATGATCAAATTAGGGTTTATAACAGTAATAAATGTAATTACCTCTGGCCAATGAATATCTTTCACAGTTAAACCATGTTTGATAGATAAAATCAAACCACAAGAATAGTAAGAAAATCGGAGATAATGAAATCCCAAATGTGAAGCTATATTGAATTTCCAAGAATACTACCCATATTAAATGATAATGAAATCGGTGATATCCCAGAGAAAGTCCAGAAGAATAATATTGCTCATACGCACTAGAAACAGTGTAAATTGCATATTTGGAATTCAGAACTTCAACCAGTAGAAGTAGAAAATAGTATCATATGAATCTTATCATCAAGTCTTCTCTCAAACATAATAGTTTAGAAAACCAGAGGAAGGTAGAGCAATACCGTTCATGAATCAATCATACTAACAATAATTCCGTCTAATATCACGATTAGCCAAACTTTCTATGTGATAAGAATCACATCTGAATATGAACATTTACATATATTTCTGAGCATTATAGAATGTATAGAACACCCAGAAGAAATCGTTATAATATACCCGATTACAACAGCTGCATTCAGATATTTTTGCAATTTCATCACTATTTCATTGACTAATAAAGTCATCAATAATCTCACATTATTCAGTTCACTAAAGGAACCAATTCAGAAAAAAATTTTTGGTTAATCCGTTCTATAGATACTATATCTGAATAAATCGATTACTCATAAATAAATTCTTCCTTAACAATAACATTGTATATCCCGAATAATCTTTAAAAAGATTTGATATTTGTTTTAAAATCGTCTTTACTTACCAACCCATACTCAGCTCTGACTACATTATTAATCATTCAGTCACTGAACTCTTCAGTTTCACACTTGTGAACTTAATCAATATAAATCTTGTGAATTTCATTGTATAAAACTATACTGGTGAGGGGGTGGAGGTCATAAAGCCTCAAAATTTAATTTTCATAAATATACACATATAACATAACACTTAATCATCAACATGTTCATTATAAAACATTTATTTCATACCTTTATGAGTTCCGTTTCATCATAAGTAACATTTTTACTCAGACACTTGAGTATTGCTTTCAGCATTATCGAAATTAGCTCAGTTGTAAAGCATCTCTGTCTATTAGTAAATTATTTCTCATCAGAGTCGGGAGATGTCATGCTATCACTGGTTATATAATGGCATGTATTTCAAGACGTCACATATAATATATTCATTCTAAGAACTGACTAAACTGTGGCTCTGATACTAATAAATGTAACACCTATAAGCCGAATCTATTGCTGAAATAGGGTTACATAGTATTACCGGAGTTTACGGGTCAAGTAACAGATATTTCATAAAGGTTTAGCATTCATATTAGATTTCAATAAAATTTAATCATATAGTCCCTTACATGAGCCCTCGAGGCCCAAATTGTAACACCCTTATCCCGTATTCGTTGCCAGATTAGGGTTAAAGGCGTTACCGGATAGATCGAAAACTTTTACAACATTTTACACAATCATTCATTAATCGCAACTAAAGTGTCCCTCAAGTAGGTCAACGAGACCTTAATCATGCTTAGAAACAGGGTTGGGACTAAACCAGAACATATACAGAAATTCTCAGAAATTTAACACTTTTCTAAGTTTCAGGGGTTACACGCCCGAGTGGGCAGGCCGTGTGCCTCCCACGGCTACTAGACACACCCGTGTTTCTTCCTTGTGGTCGAACCTGACTTTACTCCACGGCCACCAAGCACGCCCGTGTACCTTGGCCGTGGTCAATCCTGACTAAACCACACGGCTACGAGGCACATCCGTGTGCCAAGGCCGTGTACTCTTAACTAGTTACTGACTTAGCCCCGCGGTCACTAGGCATGCCCGTGTGCGACAACCGTGTGGCAAAATAGGCTATTTTCAAGGCTAAAATGCCACCCACCTAGGGTCATAACTACAAGCTAATTATCAATTCAACTTATGCACAAATAGCAACCAAGAACATATCAAAGTAACCATCCAATCTCTACATTCAAAACCAATTCCATTCATACCAAATTACAAGACTAAAACTCATGTAAACACAAGCATAATTCATCCATACTTACTATAAACTTGACCATTTCAAATGTCATCTATCCATACCAAAACATTCATCATATATCATCTTCATAAAGGCAAAATATCAACTTATAATTAGCCACATCAGATGGCTAAGTTCATATAACAAACTTATACCATATACTAGCCTATACATGCCATATCTAGCTATATACATTTCCAAAATGTACCAAAACAAGTTGAGTAGTGTGATGACTATCCTCGATGGTCCTTGAGCCTTCAGTAGCTTTAACGATCTATAAAATAGAGAAAACACACACAAAGAGTAAGCTTTCCAAAGCTTAGTAAGTCATATACAAATAAACTTAACTTAGAATTCACATAGCTTATACATTTAACATAGAGTTGGTTCAATTATTTAGCCATACCTTATCACATTTTTCATCTCATCACCACATATACACATAGCTCCTAAAGCATAATTTCACATATCATCTCATCATTCATAGCTCATATTCATGTTAGTAAGCTCATATAGATACTTACCTTTTGTACACACCTTGTGTACTTAATAAACGTACCTGAAACGGATTTTACAATTCACATAACATTTCATGTCACAGACTTGCCAATTGAACCGTTCAGAATCTAATAGGATACTCAGAAAGCTCGGAATAATCATACAATGCCAATGTTCTAGACGAGGTCTTACATGTACTCAGATATCGATGCCACTGTCCCAGACAGGGTCTTACATGAATAAATACGATGCCAATGTCCCAGACATGGTGTTATACGTAAATCTTATATCGTTGCCAACGTCCCAGACGCGGTCTTACATGAGAATCTCGTATCGATGCCAACGTCCCAGATGTGGTCTTACTCGAAATCTCAAATCAACACCGACGTCCCAGATGTGGTCTTACATGATATCTCAGAACAAACACCTATGTCATGACATAGCTAATACTATCTATTCCTAGGTTCACACGTGACATCTCAAACATTGTACTACTCGTTCTTATCTCGAAACTCATGTACACATCATCTCGTAAATATTCACGTTATTAATAGTCATATGAACATACACAACTCAATACAAATACATTTATTTTCATAATAACTTACCTCAGAATCGATTTAACTGAAACGAAAATGGCTACTCGGTTACTTTTGCTTTCCCGCGATCTAAGTCTGATTTCTTCGGCTCTTGATCTATACATATTCAAATTTAACTCTTTTATTCACTAACTTATTCAATTCAATCCAAAACACACATTTAGAGCTATTTGTAACTTAGCCCTCAGATTTGTACATTTTGTCAATTTAGTCTATTTTTATCAAAACATCAAATATACAAAACCATCAATTAACCATGCTTAGCCGAATATCAACCATGCTTATATTTTCTATCAATATCACAATTTAGTCCCTCAAATTTCTATTTTCTCAATTTAGCCCTAATTAACTAAATTCATCAAAATTTCAAGAACAAGACATGTTCATCAAACACATATCTCTCATTTAACACCAAAACTCATCAGAAAGCTCACCATTTCATCAGTGGTGTATTTCATAAACATCATCAATGCAAAAAATTGAGACATGGGTTTTGAAACATTCGAAACAACGATTACGAAATATAGAAATTATAAAAAATTGATCGAAAACATACCTTCAATTTAAGCCCTCAAATGGCAGAACCTTAACTTTTATATTTTCTTCTTTTTCTTAGCTAAATTTCCGCACAAAAAGATGATAACCATCATTTTCCATATGTTTGTTTTATTTAATATACATATTAATGCCATTTTACAATATTATCCTTATTACAAAACATTTATAACATATAAACATAAGGCCATTGTTGACTTTTAATCATCCACTAAGTTGTTATCGGCTTATTTGCCTCATAAGGCCTCTTCTTTTAAAAGCCACAACATATAAGTGCTTTAACATATAACATGCAAATTTCACATTTAATGCAATTTAATCCTTCTGTCAAATTAAACATACAGACGGACAAATTAACTTACAAAAATTTAACACATGCTTAATCACTCATCAATGGCACAGAAAATAATATTAAAATATTTTACTGACTCGGATTTTTGGTCCTGAAACCACTACTCCGACTAGGTTATAAATCGAAATGTTACAATTCTCCCCCTAGGGATTTTCGTCCCCAAAAATCTTACCGTTAAACAAAGTCAGCTATTGTGTCTCATTGAGTCCTCAGGCTCCCACGTAGCCTCTTCTATTCCGTGTTGATTCCACAATACTTTCACTAGTAGTATTTTCTTGTTTCTCAACTCTTTCACTTCACGAGCTAAGATACGAATCGGTTCCTCTTCTTATGTCATATCAGATCAGATTTTAACTTCAGATGGGGCATTCACATATGACGGATCGGATCAATATCTACGGAGCATCGAGACATGAAATACATTATGAATCTTTTCTAGCTCAGGGGGCAACCTTAATCTTTATGCAACAGGCCCAACACGTTCAATAATTTCATACGACTCGATGAACCTCAGACTTAACTGGCCTTTACGTCTAAATCGAAGCACTTTCTTCCACGGAGACACTTTTAGAAATACTTTGCCACTAATCTCAAATTCTATATCTTTTCGTTTCAAGTCTGCATAAGACTTCTGAGGATCAGATGTTGCTTTCAAACAATCTCGGATCAGTTTCAATCTCTATTCTGAATCTTTTATCAAATCGACCCCATGAATCTTATTTTCATTGAGCTCAGTCCAAAACAGAGGTGTACGACATTTACGTCCGTACAGAGCTTCATAAGGTGCCATTTTGATGCTTGACTGAAAACTATTATTGTATGCAAATTCAATCAATGGCAGATACTATTCCCACGCACCTTCAAATTCAATAATGCAACATCTTAACATATCCTCAAGAATTTGAATGATCTGCTAGGATTGATAATCTGTTTGCAGATGAAAAGCTGTACTGGAATGTAACTTTGTGCCTAATGCTTCTTGTAATTTCTTCCAGAATCTTGATGTAAACCTCGGATCTCTATCAGGCACAATAGATAGTGGCACCCCGTGTAATCTCACAGTATCAAAAATATAAAGCTCGGCTAATCTATCAAGTGAATAATTAGATCTTACCAGAATAAAATGGGCAGATTTCATTAATCGATCAACTACGACCCAAATTGCGTCTTTCTTTCTCGGAGTTAGGGGCAAACCAGAAACAAAGTCCATCGTTATTCTATCCCATTTCCACTCAGGAATCAAAATCGGTTGTAGCAAACCAGATGGAACTTGATGTTCAGCTTTCACTTGTTGACAGACTAAACATTTCTAGACAAAGTCAGAAATGTCTCGTGTCAGACCAAGCCACTAATAATGTTGCTTCAAATCATGATACATTTTAGTGCTTCCCGGATGAACAGATAGATGACTGTTATGTACTTCACTCAAAATCAACTGAATCAACTCTAGATTTCTCAGAACATAGATATGACCTTGGAATCTCAAGCAATCACCAACAACTCGAAATTCAAATTCAGAATTTGAATCACACTGAGCTTATTTCTATAACAATTCATTATCAACCTTCTGAGCATCACATATTTGCTATAAGAACAACGGTTTTGTTTTCAATTCAGCTATCACAGAACTATCTTCAGACAGATCTACCTGAGTATTCAAAGCACGTAGTGCAAACAATGATTTTTGGTTCAGTGCATCAGCAACAACATTTGCTTTACCCGGATGATAATCTATCACCAGCTCATAATCTTTCAATAATTCTAACCACCTTCTCTGTCATAGATTCAAATCTTTCTGGGTCTTCAGGTGTTTCAAATTTTTATGATTTGAAAACATGTGACATTTTTCACCGTACAAATAATGATGTCAGATCTTTAGTGCAAACACAATCGCAGCTAGTTCAAGGCCGTGCGTCAGATAGTTCTTTTCGTGAGGCTTTAGTTGTCTCGAAGCATAAGCTATGACTTTGCCTTCTTGTATTAAAATGCATCCCAGACCGTTTAATGAAGCATCACTTTATATAACAAATTCTTTACCCGATTCTAGTTGTACTAACACTGGTGCTTCTGTTAACAGAGTTTTCAACTGATCAAAACTTTTCTGACATTTATCAGACCATTCAAATCTAACATCTTTATGAAGTAGTCTAGTCAATAGAGTAGCTTTCACTGAAAATCCTTTTACAAATCGATGATAATAACCAGCTAGACCTAGAAATCTACGGACTTCAGACACGTTCTTCGAAGGTTTCCAATCCAGAATAGTAGAAATCTTGCTCTGATCAACTCGAATTCTAGAAGCTGACACTATATGTCCCAAAAAACTAACCTCGTGTAACCAGAATTCACATTTGCTGAATTTCGCATACAATTGCTTTTCTCTCAGAGTTTGCAACACAATTTTTAGATGTTCAGCATGCTCATTTTCGTCACGTGAATAAATAAAAATGTCATCTATGAACACCACAACAAATCGATCTAGGTACGGTCTAAAAATTCTATTCATCAAATCCATAAAAATAGCAAGAGCTTTAGTTAGTCCAAATGGCATAACTAAAAACTCATAATGTCTGTACGTCGTTCTGAAAGCAATTTTCGGTATGTCTGAATCTTTCACTCTTAACTGGTAGTATCTCGATCTCAGGTCAATCTTGGAAAATACAGTAGCTCCTTTTAACTGATCAAATAAGTCATCAATTCTGGGCAACGGATACTTATTCTTTATGGTCACTTTATTCAACTGATGATAATCGATGCACATTTTCATCATGCCATCTTTTTTTTTCACAAACAGGACAGGAGCACCCCAAGGCAAAAAACTCAGTCTAGCAAACCCTCTATCAGTCAATTCTTGCAACTGTGACTTTAACTCTTTCAAATCTGTTGGTGCTATTCTATACAGAGCTATCGAAATAGGAATAGTACCAGGAAACAAATCAATACCAAATTCAACTTCACATATCAGAGGCAAACCCGACAATTCTTGAGGGAATACATCAGAAAACTCACAAATGACTGACACTGATTCAACTTTCTTTTCAGACACTTTCGAATCAATCACATAAGCAAAGTATGAATCATAACCCTTTTTCACATATTTTCGAGCTTTTAACATAGATATCACAGCAGGAAATCCATTTAGATCTTTAGACTCAACTCTAACTATTTCATCATTCGGACATCTCAAATCAATAGTCTTTCTTTTACAATTCACAACAGCATCGTGCAAAGTCAACCAGTCCATACCCAGAATGATATCAAACTCATCGAATGGCAAAGCATCAGATTAGCAGGGAAACAGATATCTCAAAACATTAGCGGACAAATCTTGCATACTTTATCAACCAGGACACTTTTACCCAAGGGGTTCGATACTTTTATAGCAAACTCAGTAGACTCTACATGCAAAGTCTTACTAAATACTAAATTCATGCATATATATGAATGAGTAGAACCAGGGTCTATCAATGCAATCACAAAAGTATCATAAAGTGTAAAAGTACCCGTTATAACATTTGGAGATGAAGCTTCCTCACGAGCTCGGATAGCATATGCTCTGGCAGGCGCTCTAGATTCGGATCTCACAATAGTATCTCTCGTAGTTCTCTGACTACCACTAACATTTGTTACATTCTTCGAAGGTCTACCTCTCATAGGTGCATTATCAGATCTCAAATTCTGAACAGTCTCTGGCTCGACAGACTTAGGGCAATCAAGGATAAAATGATCAAGTGATCCACATCTGAAGCAAGCTTTGTCATGCAATCTACAACTTCCTGGATGCCTTTTTCCACTATGCTTACATTCAGGTTTCTCGGATAGAACATTTCCAATACTTGCCACTGAAGTTACTGAAGTTTTGGAGCTCATTTGTGATCTTGCTCAATTTCTATTTGAATGTCCCACATTATCTCTTGAACGACTTTGATCATCTCTGAGTTTCTTCGAAGCAGACTGAAATGATCTACTCTGAAATCTCTTTCTCACATCTCTAGCTTCAGACTCATCTTTTCTTTTATCATTCCTGAGTGCCTCAGCTTTGCATGCTCGATCAATGAGTACTACGAACTCTTTTATTTCTAAGATCCGGACTAACAAGCGGATATCTTCATTAAGACCATCTTTGAATCTTTTATACATTATTACTTAGGTAGATACGTATTCCTGAGCATACTGACTTAATCTTACAAATTCTCGTTCATACTCCGTAACAGTCATTCGACCCTATTTTAGTTCCAAAAATTCCTTTCATTTTTGATCGATGAATCTCTTACTGATATATTTCTTTCGAAACTCAATCTGAAAGAAGTCCCACGTGGCTCGCTCTTTCAGAACAATAGAAGTTAAGGTTTTCCACCACTGATAGGCTGCATCTCGGAGTAATGATGCAACACATGCTATGCATTCTTTCAGAGTCAAATACATTTCATCGAATACCCAGACCGTATTTTCTAACCAAAACTCGGCCTTTTCAGCATCATCATCACTAGTAGCCCGAAACTCTTCAGCCCAATATTTATGAATCTTGTTAACTGGAGGCTTATTCAATAGATCCGAATACGTAACCGGTGGCATAACTGTAGTTTGAGGGGGATTAACCTTGGGCGGGGGGTTATGAAACAGTCAGGTTATTCCTTACAAATTGAGTGAACCACTCACTCATCATCTGGAAGATAGCTTGTTTAGCTTCTCCCTCATGACCGCTCATAGTCGGTCTCGGATCAGAGGGCACTGTCCCTTGCCCAGGAGCAGGCGCGTTACTTTCTACGTCATCAGCTACGGCTCTTTTGGGATCCATTGCTATTCAAAAATCACATTTTATACGTCAGGATTCATCACACTATCACAATTCAGATATATGACATGTATAGCTAGACTCTGGCACACTACGTTAGTCTGAGAATTGACTAAACCGTAGCTCTAATACCAACCAAATGTAACACTCCTATCCAGTATCCATCACCAGATTAGGGTTAAAGGCATTACCGGACAGATCAAAAGCTTTTACAATATTTTATACAATCATTCATTAATTGCAACTAAAGTCTCCCTCAAGTAGGTCAACATTTATACAATCATTCATTAATTGCAACTAAAGTCTCCCTCAAGTAGGTCAACGAGACATTAATCATACTTAGAAACAGGGTTGGGACTAAACCAAAACACATATAGAAATTCTTAAAAATTTAAAACTTTTTTAAGTTTCAGGGGTTACACGCCCATGTGGGCAGGCCGTGTGCCTCCCACGGCTGCTAGACACACCCGTGTTTCTTCCCCGTGGTCGAACCTGACTTTACTCCACGGCCACCAAGTACGCCCGTGTACCTTGGCTGTGGTCGATCCTGACTAAACCACATGGCTACCAGGCACGTCTGTGTGCCAAGGTTGTGTTCTCTAAACTAGCTACTGACTTAGCCCCACGGTCACTAGGCACGCCCGTGTGCCACAACTGTGTGGAAAAATAGGCTATTTGCAAAGCCAAAATGCCACCCACCTAGGGTTATAACTACAAGCTAATTATCAATTCAACTTATGCACAAATAGCAACCAAGAACATATCAAAATAACCATCCAATCTCTACATTCAAAACCAATTCCATTCATACCAAATTACAAGACTAAAACTCATGTAAACACAAGCATAATTCATCCATACTTACCATAAACTTGACCATTTCAAATGTCATCCATCCATACCAAAACATACATCATATATTATCTTCATAAAGGCAAAATATCAACTTATAATTAGCCACATCAGATGGCTAAGTTTATATAACAAACTTAGACCATATACTAGCCTATACATGCCATATCTAGCTATATACATTTCCAAAATGTACAAAAATAAGTTGAGTAGTGTGATGACTATCCTCGACAGTCCTCGAGCCTTCAGTAGCTTTAACGATCTATAAAACAGAGAAAACACACGCACAGAGTAAGCTTTCCAAAGTTTAGTAAGTCATATACAAATAAACTTAACTTAGAATTCACATAGCTTATACATTTAACATATAGTTGGTTCAATTATTTAGCCATAGCTTATCACATTTTTCATCTCATCACCACATATACACATATCTCCTAAAGCATAATTTCACATATCATCTCATCATTCATAGCTCATATTCATGTTAGTAAGCTCATATAGATACTTACCTTTCATACACACCTTGTGTACTTAATAAACATACCTGAAACAGATTTTACAATTCACATAACATTTCATGTCACAGACTTGCCCGTTGAACCGTTCAAAATCTAATAGGATACTCAGAAAGCTCGGAATAATTGTACAATGCCAATATCCCAGACGAGGTCTTACATGTACTCAGATATCGATGCCACTGTCTCAGACAGGGTCTTACACGAATCAATACGATGCCAATGTCCCAAACATGGTCTTACACGTAAATCTTATATTGATGCCAACGTCCCAGACACGGTCTTACATGAGAATCTCATATCGATGCCAACGTCCCAGACGTGGTCTTACACGAAATCTCAAATCAACGCCGACGTCCCAGATGTGGTCTTACATGATATCTCAGAACAAACACCTATGTCATGACATAGCTAATACTATCTATTCCTAGGTTCACACGTGACATCTTGAACATTGTACTACTCGTTCTTATCTCGGAACTCATGTACACATCATCTTGTAAACATTCATCATTACCAATAGTCATATGAACATACACAACTCAATAAAAATACATTTATTTGCATAATGACTTACCTTGGAATCGATTTAACTGAAACGAAAACAGCTACTCGGTTACTTTCGCTTTCCATTGATCTAAGTCTGATTTTTTCGGCTCTTGATCTATACATATTCAAATTTAACTCTTTTATTCACTAACTTATTCAATTCAATCCAAAACACACATTTAGAGCTATTTGTAACTTAGTCCTCACATTTGCACATTTTATCAATTTAGTCCATTTTTCTCAAAACATCAAATATACAAAATCATCAATTAGCCATGCTTAGCCAAATATCACCCCTACTTATACAAGCCTATATTTTCTACCAATTTTACAATTTAGTCCCTCAAATTTCTATTTTCTCAATTTAGCCCTAATTAGCTAAATTCATCAAAATTTCAAGAACAACACATGATCATCAAACACATATCTCTCATTTAACACCAAAACTCATCACAAAGCTCACCATTTCATCAATGGTACATTTTATAAACATCATCAATTCACAAAATTGAGACATGAGTTTTGAAGTATTCAAAACAACGAAATCGAAAATAGAGAAATTATCAAAAATCAATCGAAAACATTCTTTAAATTTAAGCCCTGAAATGGATGAACCTTAACTTGTATATTTTCTTCTTTTTCTTAGCTAAATTTCGGTACAAAAAGATGATAACCATCATCTTTCATATGTTTGTTTTATTTAATATACATATTAATGCCATTTTACAATATTATCCTTATTACAAAACATTTATAACCTATAAATATAAGGCCATTTTTCACTTTTAATCATCCACTAAGTTGTTATCGGCTTATTTGCCTCATAAGGCCTCTTCTTTTAAAAGCCACAATATATAAGTTCTTTAACATATAACATGAAAATTTCACATCTAATGCAATTCAATCCTTCTGTCAAATTAAACACACAGACGGACAAATTAACTTATGGAAATTTAACACATGCTTAATCACTCATCAATGGCACAGAAAATAATATTAAAATATTTTATTGACTCGAATTTGTGGTCCCGAAACCACTATTCTGACTAGGGTATAAATCAGACTGTTACGCAAATCATGCATTAGAATCAGGTCGAAACTAAATCGGGTACTTAGAAAATTTTTCTCAAAATTTCAAAATTTTTCCTAGGTCAAGAGGTCACACGCCCGTGTGGTTAGGCCGTGTGGTTCACACGGCCAAGGACATGCCCGTATCTCAGGCCGTGTAACTCTTTGACTTGGGTCACACGGTCAAGTCGCACACCCGTGTGCTAGACCGTGTGTAGGTGTATGGGTCACACGGCAAAGCCACACGTCTATGTGCCAGGATGTGTGATCAATTTTGAGCATTCTGTTTTGACATTTTAAAGATGCAGGGGACGTACGGCTAGGCCACATGCCCATGTGCTAGGCCGTGCGTCACACACGGTTGAGACACACGCCCATGTTTCTGCCCGTGTGGACGAAAATAGGCTATTTTCCAAGCCACGTTTCTTACCTAACTTGTCTTCCACCTACACCAACACTTAAATGCATTCACAAATCATATCCAAGCATTTAAAAAAAGTCCAAATCATGTCTTAAACATGACATAATTTCACATACAACCAATGTACCCTTAGGTACCTCAGATGACGATTTATTTACATATTAATCTATCATTCATACTTTCCTATTTATCAAATGCATATATGCATGATCACATTCATTCTTCAAACATAAACATATCAAAATATGTCAAACACAATCCATTCAAATGGCTAGTTTCATTTAATACATTTACATACCATTATTGGTTAAATAACCTATACATGCCATTATAACTATAATTGATTTACCATATATAAATATACCGAAATGGGTCGATAGATAGTGTGAGTGATCTCCGTTGATGCTTCCAATCCAACGAGCTTCCGAATTACTATAAGGCACGGGAAAATAAAATAGAGTAAGCATGAAATGCTTAGTAAGTTCGTATAATATGGTAAATAACTTACCATATATTTATATTCAAAATAAACATGCAAGGAATTATCGACCAATTTGGTCACAAGCCCTAAACACATATCCTTGTCATGTTAGCCAAGTAATCACAAATAATTGTCCTTAATCATGGATGGACAAAGTCATCAAACATGATCCACATACAAGTAGCAACCAAATCATGCATCATTATATCAGGTAATATCATCTCCATGTATTTTATGTACATACGGATAATAGATCATTTCTAAGTCATACTATCTCATATAAACATCAAGAAACATGTATGAACCTGAATAATAACCAAATTCTCATATACATATACTTTCTACATCATGAATTCATATAACATATACAAATCATACCCATGTATTTCAAGTACATTTTCATAATATTTTGTCTCAAGTTCATATTATTTCATTTCGGATTTTACTCATTAAATCATTCAAAATATCAATGTAACAAGGGTAGTACACTCAAGGTGTACAAATCTATAATCATGGATGAAGATATTCATCAAACAAATTCCATGTTCATATATCATCATCTTGTATTTTCATAAATCATGTATCATCATTTTCATGTATTTTAGTCAGATACGTGTAATAATTCATTTCGTGTTCATATTTTCTCATGTCAAAATTTTGCCCATTGAATTTATTTGAAATATCAATGGATACTCAGGTAGTACACTCAAAGTGTACAAATAAAAAATCCATCAATTCATAATCAGGGGTACTCATTAGATTACATAATTAGGAAGCACTCTCTTGAGCCATATATCAGAAATGCTCATATGAGCCATGTAACAAGAAGCTTATCCGAGCTAAATTAGGAAACTCATAAGAGTTTTAAAAGGGAAGTTCACAAAGAACTTTTAATTAGGAAGCTCACAAAGAGCCTATTAGGAATGCTCACAAAGAGCCATGTAACAGGAGCTCCGGATAGCCATATATTAGGGAGCTCAGGCGAGCCATATCAGGATGCTCATAAAGAGCTACGTTTGTGTCTATAAAATATGCAGGATCACAACCGATCGTATAACAGGACACTCACAAAGAGCTGCGTTTTTGTCTGTAACATATGTAGAATCACAATCGATCGCATAATAGGACGCTCACAAAGAGTTGCGGTAGTCGAAACATATGCAAGATTACTATCACTCAAGATGCTCGCAGAACTATATAACAGGAAACTCGAGAGTGCTAATAACAGAATGCTCGTCTGAGCTATAGTATGTTTGCAACATATGCAAGATTACAACCATTATAGGAAATCCAGTAATCCATCGAATTTCATTTATTCAAACGGGACTTGACATTTTTTGGGCATTATCCATTATCGGGCTTTTTCAAATATGTCTTCAATTTAATATATATATATATATAATATTTATACAATTCACATGCACAACATTCAATTCAAGTATACAATTATACATAATTTAGTTACACGAACTTACCTCGACAATTGTTCATATATGTAAAATCTATTAATCCGACATTTTTCTCTTTTCCTCGTTCTAACTCAGAATTTGGTCTATCCGGATCTATACGAGTAAATTTAACATCGATTTAGTACAATTCATAATCAATTCAGTCTAGTTCACATTTTAGGCAAAATTATCATTTTGCCCCTAAACTTTTAAATTATGATGATTCATCCCTAGGCTCGGAAAATGAAATTCATGCAATTTAATCCTTATTCAAACCCTAACCTAATTTTACAAGTAACATTTACAGCCCATGTATTTCATAAAATTTAAAATTTTTCCATGACTTTTCCATTTTTACAATTTAGTCCCTAAATCATAATTTCATCAAAATTCTCTTTGTAAAAGTTGTTTATATATCAACAAGCTTTCATTTTCTACCATAAATTTTAAAATTTTAGCATATTCATCCATGGAAAAATTTCTATACTTTGATAACTTTTCAAATTAACCCCCAAAATAGCTAGATTAAGTTATCCCGATCACAAAATATAATAATTACTAAAAACGGGACTTGAATACTTACTTAATTTGGCCAAATAAGTTTTCTCTTTCTTCCATTCTCCATAGCTAGGGTTTCCATATTTTATTTGGGAAAGATGATGATAAAAATGATGATATTTTCTTTATTTTATTATTTATCATCTATCCAATTTTGTCCTTTTCTTCTATTAAGTTTCCATGGATGAATCATCATCCTTAACAATTAAGAATTTTTAATGGTCTAATTACCATATAAGGACCTTAAATTTTGAATTCCATAGCTATTTAATCAATTTAGCTATTAGAACTCCATTTTTTCACTTTGTGCAATTTGGTCCTTTATCAAATTAGACATATAATCGGTAAAATTTCTTTACGAAATTTTCATATGACATTATTATCATACTGTAGACAATAAAATAATATTAAAATAATTTTCCTTCCAGAATCAGATTTGTGGTCCCGAAACCACTGTTTCGATTTTATCGAAATCGGGTTGCTACAGATGTTGTGTATGTTAATGTATGAGCTGTGACAAGTGCGAGCTGTGCTAATGAGAGAGATATAGTGGCTGTGAATAGAGGAAACATGTGAGTTGCAGGGTTGAGTACGCTATGTTGATAGTTCCATTTAGTTCCATGCTAAGTGTGGCATCTTATTTTGTTAACTATCGCCGTGCTAAGAGTTTACAACTTGAATTGGTGTATATGTTATTAGCGCAATTGTGTGATTGGTTGTTTCTCATGATTTGAAGTTATAGATTTTTGGAACTCACTAAGTTCATTTTGAGCTTACCCAGTTTCTTTCTTTCTGATTTACAGGTATTTCAAGTTACCCACGGGCTGCAGAGGACCTAGCCAGATCACAGGCCTTAAGTTCATTTGTGAGCCCTTGTATTTTTGTTATTTTGTAATATGTACATATCGACGTAGTCTAAGTAAATTGCATTTAGTTAGTCGTATGTTTAACAAATTAGAATATTTCTAGGAGCTAAAATTATTAATGCATGGAATGTTGGACACAATTCCTGTATCCGTTTGTTATGAATCATAACTAAAATTTGAAATTTTCTTGGGAACCTGAATTACTAATACAATTAAGCTAATGCAATTGAATGAATTATTGGGAAATGTGCCCATATTGTAGTAAACATGTAATTGTTTTCTATGTATTTGAATGATGAATAAATAAATAAAGCTAATTTCACATTTCACTATTATGTCTTTTGTGTTTCTGTCTTTCATGTTTTGCATGCATATTGAATTTGTGACAAACAAATATTAGATCATTGATTGCCTAAGTTCAAAATTATGATAAGTGGCACTGTAAGAACGTTTACATTGTGAGAAAGATAACTTACTTCAGTAGATAATCTAAACGAGTCCATAATACTGTAAAAGAATCAAAGTGAGCATTTGATTCAAACACTTAGAAGGATAATTATGTCGTCTGTAATTTCAATTGGGTAGATGACTAGTCTTGGCTATGGGAGAAGTTGACTCCATGGGTAGAGACATAAATGTATTCATTGAAAGAATGATACATCAGACTAGACCCAGGCTGGATTAGTTCTAAATCCGTTTGCGAATTAATTCACTTGTGACGTTCATGGTGTGATTTAACTAAATCCTGAGTCAGTCACTGACCATGCGTATGTAACTCATGTGCTTTGATATAAGTGGAGGCTTATGCTGAAACATCCCACACCCAGCCCACGAGCCTGAACCGGATTTGGTATGTTCCTAAAGTAAACCGATTTCAAAACCCTCCGTTTCTTAGAGAAAATTTGTAAAATTTTTAGAAATTATTGTTGTGGACTGGGCTTAGATTGGAAACCCATTTAATTAAACTTGTAAAATCAATTTTATTAAGGCGACAAAATAATTTTTAAGTTTTTTTTTTTAAAAAAATTCACTTAACTTTAATCATAATAGTTCGTAACATAATAATTTAAAGTGAAGCAGAATAAGAAAATCCACTGGGCCTTATGGCCTTATTACATCAAATAAAACCCAAAAAATAAAATTAAAGGAACTAAACAGAAATAAAGTCCAAATTTAAATGGAATCTTCAAATGAGACATGGCCACCTCAAGGTCTACCGTCCCGGTCCATCACTGTTCATCACCTGAAAATATTTCCCACAACGGGGTGAGTCAACAGACTCAATGTGCACACAGTACTAACATTCAACAAATCAGGCATACATGTTCATAATTCAAATTCATATTCATATAAAATAAATGATGATGCAACCCAAACCCAAGCCTAGTGGTCCATCCGCTACACACCACCCGTACCTGCCAGTCACACCATGGGGACTACTAAGTCAACCCTCCATCCGTTACACACCATCGAAGGCAGTCGCTGCAGTCGACGTGCTCATCGCCCATATAATTTGTGTCATTAGACACCATATTCAAATAATGTAACCGAAGTTACCAAATTCAAATATTTGTGACCGTAGTCACCATATAACGTTGGTGAGACCGAAGTCAACACCTTCTAACGTTGGTGAGACCGAAGTCAACACCTTCTTCCCCTTTCACATAAATCCCGAATGCCCCAAAAATATATATCATGCATAACATACTTAATTTCATAATCATATACATATATTCACATGTTATAAAATAACATATTTCATAATCCTATCGAAGTAGGAAAGCGTGCACGAGTACTTTTGTACCACATTAGGTACTTAGCCATATTCATATTCTTACGTATAATCACATAATAAAATAATTTCCATATGAAATATCGAAAGTTAGTGTGCGTACACACCGATTTGCTTAATAGATTCCTTGAAATCTCAAGAACGATCTACCGATCTAGATTTTTACTCCTATATTCTACCAACAATTAAAATATATTAACAAACTTATTTGGCTTAAAACCAAATCCAAGTAGGATTTGTATTACTTACCTTGTTTAGAATTTGGATGTCGTAAATCAAGTCCCAAAATTGCTAGTATTCCTTTTCCTTGAAATCGGCTAACACTAGCCATGTAACCATGTCGCCGACTTTTGAAATAATGGGAAATAATCCTAAATATCAAAAAACAAGCCTTGGCGAATATCACCTACCTACAAATTCCAAATCGAAAAGGATTCCTTGCCTTATAGCCTTTGTCGACATCCCTAGCATCATATGTTAAATTTAATTTAACATATAAATCATAACCTTTAACCAAATGTATTTATCTTACCTTAGATCCTCGAATTTCCTAAAGATTCCTCCTTGTATTCAACTATTGTAAAAGAACACGAGAGATCCTTATAGATTCGGCCATAAGACAAAAATAGGATTAGACCCTTCTCTTTCGCAAATAGAAAAAGAAAGGACTTGATTAATGCTTAGCCTTACCTTTAATGCTTTGATTGATTGCTTCCTTGCCTATAGTCACAGAGTTTCAGCTATGGAGTTTTAATCAGGGATCAAAGAGTGTTTTGGCTCGACAATAGCAAAGGAGAGGAGAAGAAAATAGAAGAAGAAGAGATGGATTTTGCTTAAAGAGAAATTCAGCAAAGAGGGGGAGAGAGCAAGGAGATTCTCGGCTAGTTGGAAAGATGAGAGAAAAAGACCTTGGGTTCTCCTTTTATAGCCGAATTTGCTAGGCCAAGAGTCCTTGACTTGGCCACCACTCTCCCTTAAGATAATATTATCTCCTTTATCTAAAAATAAAAGCATTTAATCCATCAATTATCTCCTCAGATAATCCAAATTTAAAATCCCTTATTTATCACTTAATAATCAAGTTTTAATAAAAATAAAACTCCTCCTTTCTAGAAAATAGGTGCCGTCCACCCTCTTACTTAGGGAAGCAAAAATAAACCTTCATTATTTGCTTCCCAGGTGACTCGAACTCAGGGTAACTTGCCATTTTTCTTACATCTTCAAGTTTCCAAAATGTTCAGGTTTCCAAAATGTTCAGGTTTCCAAAATGTTCAGGTTTCCAAAATGTTCACTTTCCTAATTTACTTAGGTTTCCAAAATGTTCACTTTTCCTAATTTGCTTAGGTTTCCAAAAATGGTCATTTTCCTATTTCCAACAGAACAGTTCCATGCATTCTCAGGTTTCCAAAAATCATTCCAAATTTATTCCAAAACACATAAAAGATGTCTTTTTGTACAATTAGGCCAAAATGCATAGGCCCTTTTCAGGATGTTACATATGCTCTAAAGATGATCGAACCCATAGCCGATATGTTGGGTACATGACTTGTGTATGGCATGGCTTTACTAGCCACAATGGAATTCGTAGCTCAATTAAAGAGCTAACATATCCTCTTATTAATATTGTGTGAATTGATAAATATGGAACGTGGCCACGGGTTGCTTGTTCTCGAACGAGCAATTTATCACAGTCATTTGTTGACAGTGCTCATATTTATCATTAATAAGACACAATGGTGACTATAAGATAAAATAGGATTGTATTGAATGAATGGATTTAACTTAAAGGAATCAAGAATATGATATGAGGGTAACTCACACACGACGAAGTCATTAGACAAAGTAGGTGGATGAATTGATTTTGTAAATAGTATACAATAAGGAGTTTTCAATCATATTACTTCTTGTGGACTGACTCCATGATTATGTAAATTGCGAATTATCAAAATGATGCTCCTGGATATAATTGCAATTACTCGAGCCTAATTGCATATGTCCGATTGATCCCTCTACTAGCTCAACAAAAGTTCGATCGGACTGCATTTGAATTAGAAGAAAATTCTATTACTTTGGATATAATTTAATTGAGTCAATTTATTCGATATGGAATTAAATTAGGTAGTTGTGAGAATTGTTTAAATAGAAAATTTGATTAAAGAATTTTCTTAAAAAATTAATTTTGGAAAATCTTGGTGATTTTTGGGAAAATTAAATTTGATCAAGTAAAATTAAATTAATTAAATTAATTAAAATCAATATGATATTTTTGAAATTAATTTTCAAGTCAGACAATTGACCCAATGGGTAATTTGTAACACCCCACACCTGGCCTAGACGTTATGACCGGATCTAGTTTGCCACATTAGGTGTTGTTTGAAAACTTTGTGTTCGTTGGAAAATGCATCTACGAATCAAAACTTTCTACCGTTTAAAAAAAATCCTGATTTTCGTTGCTTATTAACAAAACAAGTTTTACTCGAAATCATTCCTTTTCAAAAATATTATTATGCATCCATTAATTAGCTTTTAAAACCTTTCTGCATTTAAAGTTTGGTTTAACAGATTCTATGAAACATGATATTTTAAAAACATTACAATAGTTATTTTTTTAAAACCTATGTTTAATAAGTTAGAAGTTTGTAAAGAAATACCAAATAAAAGTTGAAAACAATTCCAGTGGCCTTATTACAAAATTATTAACCCAAAAATTAAAGTAAAGTAAAATAAAATAAAGTAACTAAATTAACCCCAAGAACATATAGGACGTGTGGCCACCTCCGAGTCCCTCGCAGCTCCAAATCCTCTAAGGCTGGGGATTACCTACAGAGTTAAAAAGAAAGGGTGAGTTACGAGAACTCAGTGTGTAATCCCCTTATTACACCCACAGTTTGGGCCCAAGCCCATGTAGTATGCCATGCCATAATTAAATCATGTCAGCGGTGCATCATCATCAACATCAATCATATAGTTACTACTCATACATCAATGATCCTACCACTAAGGGTAAAATGGTCATTTGGGGTTAAAACGGTAATTTTTCCCCTCAGGGGTATTTCGATAAATTTACCCACAAAGGGTATTTTGGTAATTTACCCATCAAGAGTAATTCGATAATTTTACCCCTATAACAGCCTTTCCGTAGGCTTACTGTCGCTTCGAGCGACATAGGTTTCATTTCTGGTCAAACGATATAATTGTGCCTAAAACCCTATTTCGGCCCAAACAGGCCGACACACTCGTGTGGCCCAAACCACCCATTTTCAATCTTGGTTCTGCGGTCTTCGCAGCCGCATCAATCGTCCGACACTTACCACGGATTTTGCCCCTGTGGGCCCATTAGCCTATTGGGCCCACTTAGCCCACTTCAGCTCAACAAGGCCCATTACAGCCTCAATCCCACAAGAGAGTCTGAGACACTCCCAATAATATATCGCCAACACTATTGACTCGGTTTACCTCTACGAGCGCTTGCACGCTCGGGAGATCTCAGTTGCCGATACTCTAATTTTTCGGTATTTTTGCCTTTAGCCGATTCACAGAATGAAGCATATCAGGATAAATGGTGGTGTAAGATTACACACATGTTATGGATTGCTGTTTGAGACAACTCCCAAGGTACCTATGATTACAAAGATCATTAGTTAATCTCAACGCCCTTGAAGATTCATAATACTGAAGTACCCTACTTAACCAACATCACTTATCACGAGACGCAATCCCCTATAGTGTAACAATATTCAACCTTGTTCCTTGGCTAATGCAAACGGGTCCCTAAAAATATTTGATGCACCAAAAGAGGGTTATCCTCTGAAACTCAACAAACCGAAACCACACTTACTCCTACCTTGATTTTACCGAGTGGCTAAGTCTTTTTTGATTTCCAATAAGGATTAAGAATCCTTGAATGAACTCTGCAATATAAACCCCTTCTTAAAAAAAGATAGAGTAAACAAGTGGTTCAAGTCCACCCTTGATAAAAACAAAGCGAGTACACCTACCGAATTAAGGCTATAAGTACAAACGCCTGGTTCAAAACGCTTGTCCCTTCCTACTCCTCGAGTGAACCTACATATCACCCACATCAGACTATAGAAGATGGATAAGATTCAGTACTAGAGGCCCAAATGATAACCCCCATGAAATTGATTGAAAGAAAACTGATGTACTTACTCCTTGGATTCGACAAGATAGATTTCCTTGAGTACAGACCTAGAGATGTGACTACAAGAGGGAGATAAGAAGAGATTGATCTCGATTAAATCAACTTACAGAACAATGGCAAGACGTCAAGGATAAAGAAAAAGGTAGATTCAGCCAACTTGGGGGGTGTAGAAAAGAAGTCAAGAGGAAAAGGGAAGGTTGAATTCGACCAACAATAACAAAAACTTGTTCTTAGAAAAGAAATGGGATTTCGGCAAGGAGACAAATGAGAAAAGAAAAGAAGTTCTCTTAGAGATTTCAGTACTAAAACTTGTGCTCACTTGATCCCAAAGGCACCAAAAGACCACTTGCACAGACATTCAGGAGAAAAGAATACAAAAATGCCAAATAGAGCCAAGACCCAAAAATGCTCCCTAATGACCCCCAAGCTGAATTTGCATCACACCCACCTCGTAGCTGAAATTTTCACCCTAACAACACTCCCAATTTCAGCCAACACTCCCACTCTCCTCTATCTCTACGATTTTCTCCACCAAAGACTCCTAGAATAGCTCCCCTCCATCCATTTGAAACATTTGACCAAGTTTCCAACTCCCCTTGAAGAGTTTGATCTGAACTTTGCTTCATCCATTCTCAAGTTACAAAATAAAAGCCTCCATTTGCAACCTAAGAGATGCGAACCCCTTCCCTCCTTGCTCTCCCATTGAAGACATAGCCACCTTGCCACATGCTCAACTTGTGTCTCCTAAATACACATAATTATACTTAAGCCCTACTACCAATAGCCCTCTCCACTAAAGGGCCAAAAACTAAAATTTTTCCCAGGCTCAAACTCGAACCCAGGCCTCCTTAAGACCCCCAAATAAACTCAAATAACCAGCTGAGCAAGCACAACATAAAATTAAGCAAAAGTTACAACCCATAACTTTTGGAGCGTTACAACTCTACCCTCCTTAAATAAATTTTGACCTCAACATAGAATGTGGAATACATTATGTATACGATTTAACTCAGGCAACCGGTTCCACACGTTTTAGTATCTGGTAAGGTATGATGAATCTAGGGTTCAACTTACCTTTTTGCCCAAATCTCAAAATCTTTTTCCATGGTGAGACCTTTAAGAAAACATAATCTCCCACTGCGAACTCAATCTCTTTACGCTTTAAATCATCATACAACTTTTGCCTATCAGATGCTTCTTTTAATCGACTACAGATCAATTTCACTTTCTCCTCGATTTCAGAGACTAGTTTGGGACCCAACAGTCACCGTTCGCCCAATTCTATCCAACAAGTAGGGGTACGACACCTACGACCATATAATGCCTCGTATGGTGCCATCTGAATACTGGATTGGTTGCTGTTGTTATAAGCAAATTTCACTAAAGGTAGATAGTCTTCCTAACTGCCCTTGAAATCAATCACACAGCTTCTCAACATGTCCTCCAAAATCTGTATTACCTTCTCCTAGTAACCATCAGTCTGCTGATGAAATGCTATGCTTAAATCTAACCTTGTACCCAGAGCTTTGTGTAACACTCTCCAGAATCGTGACGTGAATCTAGGGTCCCTGTCCAAAATGATAGACACTGGCACCCCAAGTAACCTTACAATTTCCGCGACGTATAACTTGGCCAACTTTTACAATGAGTAATCAGTACGAACTGGTATGAAGTGGGTGGACTTAGTTAGCCGATCTACGATTACCCATACCGAATCTTTCTTAGTAGGCGTCAGGGGTAGCCCACTAACAAAATCCATGGTTACCCTCTCCCACTTCAAGAGTGGAATCTTAACAGGTTGCGGCAGTCCTGAAGGCAGTTAATGCTCAACCTTCACTTTCTGGCATTTTAAACACTTACTTACAAAATCGGTGACCTCACGTTTAAGTCCTGGCCACCAGTACAATTCATGTAGATCTCGGTATAACTTGCTTCCACTAGGATGCATAGCGTATGGGCTACTATGCACCTCTCGCAGAATCGACTGCCTTAACTCAGAGTCCCTCAGTACACAAACTCTTCCATGGAAGCATAATACTCCTTCACTATTCAGCCCAAAATCCACAGTCTCTCCTTTCTTCACCGGTTGGAAACGAGGAACCAACTACTTATCCAACATCTATTTCTCTTTAATTTGAACTATCCACGTCGGTTTCACCTGAAGCTCCACTAACAGACTACCGTCCTCAAATAGGCTGAGGCGAGCGAACAATGCTCTTAAATCAGATACAACCTTACGGCTCAATGCGTCCGCTTTCCCCAGATGATACTCGATCGAACAATCATAATCCTTAAGCAACTCTATCCATCTTCGTTGCCTAAGATTCAACTCCTTCTGAGTAAGGAGGTACTTGAGACTTTTATGGTCGGTATAGATGATCGACTTCTCCCCTTACAAGTAGTGTCTCCAAATTTTTAGGGCGAACACCACCGCAGCTAATTTCAAGTCATGAGTAGGATAGTTCACCTCGTATGGCATAAGCTGACGGGACGCATAAGCCACCACCTTTCCCTTTTGCATCAGCACATAACCCAAGCCCGTGTGCGACGCATCACGGTAGACAATGAATTTCTTTCCAGTCTCTGGCTGAATTAATACCGGGGCTTCAGTCAGAATCTTCTTCAGTTTCTCAAAACTTTCCTGCTGTTTATCAGCCCAAACAAACGGTACTCCTTTATGCAGTAACTTAGTTAGGGGTGCAGCAATCAGTGAAAACCCTTCAACGAACCGTCTATAATACCCAGCCAGACCCAAAAACTTCGAACCTTAGATACCGACTTTGGTGGCTTCCAATCTGATACGGCCTCAACTTTCTGAGGATTAACCCTAATCCCCTTAGTAGATACGATATGACCCAAGAATGTCACCTCTTTCAGTCAGAACTTACACTTGCTGAATTTGGCATAAAGCTGTTTCTCCCTCAATATTTACAGGACAACTTGGAGATGTGAATCATGCTCTTCCTCGATTCTTGAATACACTAGAATATCATCTATGAACACCACCATGAACAGGTCTAAGTAGGGTTGAAAGGCTCAGGTCATCTTATCCATGAAAGCAGTTGGTGCATTCGTTAACCCAAATGGCATAACCAAGAACTCCTAATGTCCATAACGAGTCTGAAATGTAGTCTTGTACACATTTTCCTTCTTAACCCTTAGCTGATGGTATCCCGATCTAAGATTTATCTTGGAGAAAACTATAGCTCCTCGCATCTGATCAAACAAATTGTCTATTCTTGGTAACGGGTACTTGTTCTTAATCGCCGTTTATTCAATTGACAATAATCAATACACATGCGCATTAAACCATCCTTCTTCTTTACGAACAGTACCGGTGCTCCCCATTGTGCACATTCGGTCGAATGAATCCTCGATCCAGTAGCTCTTGGATCTGAGCTTTAATTCTACCAGCTCCTTCGGTGCCATCCTATAAGGGGCGATAGACACCGGAGCCGTTCTCGGTAGAAGCTCAATGCCAAATTCAACCTCACAGTTTGGTGGAAACCCTAGAAGCTCTTCAGGAAATACATATGGAAATTCCTTTACTATTCTAACATCCCCAACAGACAAACCCTTAACAACAGATGTATTGACATAAGCTGGGAACGCCTCGCGCCCCTTGCGAACTAGTTTCTCTGCCCTTAATGCGGAGATCACATTGGATAAATAATACCTTCGCTCCCCTATCACAACTACCTCCTCAACCTCCAAAGACTTCAATACCATACGCTTAGCAGTGTGATCCAAATTCGCACGGTATTTCACTAACCAATCCATGCCCAAAATGAGATCGAACTCGCCAAACGGCAGTTCCATTAAATCCACTGGAAAGACAACCCCTTGGACCTCTAGAGGCACCTCTTTAAATAGTTTATTCACTCTAACCGACAGTCCTAGTGGACTAAACACTAATAGTTCCCTATCAGCAAGTTCAAACTGAATGCCCAATGTTCCCGACATAGTACATGCAACATACGAGTGCGTAGACCCAATGTCAATTAAAGTTGTAAATGGCACATCATGAATGAGGAATGTACCAGTTATGACGTCAGGTGCATCGCCATCCTCTTCACGCTGAGCAGTATATACCAACACTGGCTGTCTCACCTCTGTGTTACTAGCACCTCTACCCGGTGCTCCTTGACCTCGTCTAAACCTATTTCCCCCTCTGGCTAGACCACGGCCTCTCGGTGGCTACTGACCACCTCTCCCTGGCTGCATATAACCCTGACCTGCAGCTTGCATCTGAACGGGCCTCTGAGTACAGTCTTTAACCTGATGATCCCTGGACCCACATCTGAAGCATGCCCCAGTTCTTTTCCAGCACTCTCCCAAATGAGATCTCCCACACTCAGCACAAGGCCGCGGTCTGACTGCAACATTAGGAACCCCAGCTCGGGCTAGCCTATCAAACCTAGGCCTCTTTCTAGGCCCACTAGAAGAACTTGAAGGCCCAAAATTCCTCTTACCTCTGCCCCTATCCTATTCACGGTTCTGACGCTCTGAGCGTTTCACATCCTCGGAAATCTTAGCCTTCTCAACGAGGGCAACAAAGTCTCTTTGTCTCAAGAGGGCTATCAATATCCGCAACTCATCCCGGAGACCATCCTCAAATCGTAAGTAGCGCTCATATTCAGTCGTGACTATGCCTCGAGCATACCAGCTTAACCGCAGAAACTCTGCCTCATACTCCACTACCAACTTATTCCCCTGAACCAGATTCAGAAATTCCTTTCTCCAGGCATCCACATAACTTGCCCCGACATATTTCCCTTGGAAGGCTGCCTTAAAAAAATCCCATGTCACACGGTCGGCCTGCGTGCCTTCCCTCATTATAAGCCACCATTGGTATGCCTCATCTCGCAATAAGGACACTGCTCCTTTTAGTTTTTGCTTTACCGTGCAGTCAAGATCGTCCATTATTCACTCTACCGCCTCTAACCAGTATTCTGCTACATTCAGGGCTACATCAGAGATGCCCTTGAAGATCTCTGCCCCGTTTGATCGGAGTCGCTCAGAAATTGACCCTCAGGCCACTGACCCAGTACTTGCTCCAGCAACCCTTTGCAGAACCCATAGCATCGCTTGAGACAGGGCATCATCCCCACCTGCTCAATCATGAGACCCCGTCTCAGTTACTAGTGATGCCGGTGCTTCCCTTTCAGGCATATGTCCTTATGCTCACCTTGGTCTCTACCACGGCCACGTGTACCCCTTCCGCGACCTCTTGTGCTCATATCGATGTGGCATATTTTCTGATTAAAAAGTTTTATGAATTAGCTTATAGTTCATGTAACTATTAACAGATATCTTATGAAAAGCAGTAATTAGGGTTGTTCTCCCAAATCGCATTTACTACAGTTTCAGTCTCCTATAGTCTCAGTTTCTACAGCTAAGGAGTTTCAGTATACTACTATTGTCCTTAGTAGTTTCTTATTACAGCCATTTCAGCATATAATAAAGTATAGAGTAAGGAAACTTGCGGATTTGGTGCCGGAGACTAGGTGTGCCACACTCTCAGTAATGTCACTACTTTTCTAAACCAGAATTCAAATAGATTTGGAAAATTTCAAAACCTATTCCTCAACCGAGTTTTGCAACCTGGCTCTAATACCACTAAATGTAACACCCCACACCCGACCTAAAAGTTATGACCGAATTTAGCGTGCCACATCAGGTGTTGTTTGAAAACTATTTTCGTTGGAAAACGCATCTACGAATCAAAACTTTCTACCATTTAAAAAAATATCCCGATTTTTGTTGCTTATTAACAAGACAAGTTTTACTCAAAATCATTCCTTTTCAAAAATAATATTATGCATCCATTAATTAGCTTTTAAAACCTTGTCTGTTACGAAATTTTGGTTTAACCAGTTACGAAAACATGATATTTTAAAAACATTATAGTAGTTATTCTTTTAAAACCTGTGTTTAATAAGTTAGCAGTTTGTAAAAAAATACCAAATAAAAGTTAAAAACAATTCCAATGGCCTTATTACAAAAATTATTAACCCAAAAATTAAAGTAAAGTAAACTAAAATAAAGTAACTAAATTAACCCCAAGAACATACAGGACGTGTGGCCACCTCCGAGTCCCTCGCAGCTCCAAATCCTCTAAGGCTGGGGATTACCTACACAGTTAAAAAGAAAGGGTGAGTTACGAGAACTCAGTGTGTAATCCCCTTATTACACCTACAATCTGGGCCCAAGCCCATGCAGTATGCCATGCCATAATTAAATCATGTACGCAGTGCATCATCATCAACACCAATCATACAATTACTACTCATACATCAATGATCCTACCACTAAAGGTAAAAAGGTCATTTAAGGGTAAAACGATAATTTCACCCCTCAGGGATATTTCGATAATTTTACCCACCAAGGGTATTTTGGTAATTTTCCCATCAAGGGTAATTCGATAATTTTACCCCTATAACGGCCTTTCTGTAGGCCTACTATCGCTTCAATCGACATAGGTTCCATTTCTGGTCAAACGGTATAATTGGGCCTAAAACCCCATTTCGACCCAAATGGGCCCACAAGCTAATATGGCCCAAACCACCCATTTTCAATCTTGATTTTGCAGACTTCGCAGCCGCATCAATCGTCTGAAACTTACCACGAATTTTACCCCTGTGGGCCCATTAGCCCATTGGGCCCACTTAGCCCACTTCGGCTCAACAAGGCCTATTACAGCCTCAATCCCCCGAGAGAGTCTAAGACACTCCCAACAGTTTATCACCAACATTATTGACTCGGTTTGTAACACCCTTAACCTATGTCCGTCGCCAGATTAGGGTTGTAAGGTATTACCGAACACAGCATAGGTCACACACACACACATATATATTGTAACACCCTTAACCCGTGTCCGTTGCTGGATTAAAGTTCCAGGGCATTACTATGCTTAACACAAATCATATCATTTATTTACATTCATTAAAAGCATGGAGAAATGCATTTTGAGTTTATACTACCATAGCAAACTTAAACATTAATAACTTATCATAATCCATTTAAGTTAATTTCGTATATTTGCATATATATATTTCTGCTCAAAATATATATACTTAAACTAAATGTATATGCACATGTTCAAACCATATTGAATATGTCAATTTAAAACATAGCATAAAACTTCCTATACAAATGGTTAATATAACTTATATAGATCATATGATCTTTGGCATGTTTTATCACTCCTACCTAATCACATTATCAAACCACCCAATTACCTATTCGACCTATACCTATTATTTTAAACTTATCAACATAATAACCTTAAGCCACATACACTACTTCATGCCATTAGTTTTACATAGCCGAATGTATACATTATTACACATCTATTTACTCATTACTATTTCACCTCTGGTTAACACATGCACAAGGTACAATTTATATCATCTATACCTAGTCACATTGATACATTCAACTAAACATGCCGAAACAAATCATCATCATTCCAATGTCACATAGATATTTGAACGATATTTAATCCATTACTAAAATCTCCAATAGTAAATCCATAATTTAACCAACTCAAACCAACTCAAATAAAGAAACATATACAATCAAGTTTAAACCATAAGGGGCAAGCCATTTTCGCAAATCATCATGATCATTATCCTTTTACTTTAAAGTAAGTAAAAGACCACTTAATCTAATACATTACTTACATATGCTTAAACCATAAAATAAACCTTTGAAGTTAACATAAAGCAAAACCGATTATTCACATCACTAATACCATGACCCACATTACAAGTCACACATTCATAAAAACATAGCCATTTTCACATGGCATACATACATATACATATCATTCGAACACAACATAAGGGATTTAGTCTATACATGTCTTTGACTCAAAAAGTATGCAAAACATATATATACCAAAAAGAGTGATAGTGTGGTTGACTTCACCAACAATCCTTCGAGCACAGAGCTTGACCAAAATCTATAAAATGAGCAGTGAAAACACACAAAGTAAGCTCACCGGCTTAGTAAGTCTTAAGCACATATAATTGTAATGAACATACATGTAAACATTTTAATCTTCAAGCTTATAATATTGTACATAAATATTTCTATATATATAATACACTTAGCCAAATACTAGTGTCACATTTGTATTAATTATTTTCACTATGTCATCATGAACATATACTTTATCAACTTCACATATAAGCAATGTACATACACATTAATGATAGGTTCAACATTATAAAATAAAGTACTTGTGGAATTGTCCATTTCAGAATTAAAACGATAAGAAATTTGCTCACTTCATTCCTTACAAACATAGTAGGCTAACTCTTACCCGAGCTTTTAACACAAAGCATTATATGTAACTTACCTTGTTTGATTCTCAAATTTTCCATTTATAGCAATTCACCTAAGCATTAAGTTCGCTAGGCACGGCTTAGAATATGTCACCTAAGCACTAAGCACGCTAGGCACTAAGCTGCTTGGCACTAAGCCCTGAATATGTCACCGGCACTAAGCCTGCTAGGCACTAAGCTGAATATGTCACCGGGCACAAAGCCTGCTAGGCAATAAGCCCGAAATAATTCATAAACCAATCACATACTTCACATTTTTCCCAAATAATACATCAAAGATACATATTCATATAATATTGTCAACTTATGCATTCAAGCCAATTTAACCATATACATTCGGCTATCACAACAATTTACCTTCAAATTTATCGAACATTATCATTTAACAAATTCGTAAATAATACTTTAACACATTTCAGCTTAAGGACTTACCTCGACTGTCGACGAACAACTTAAACCGGCTATTCGAGAACTTTCGTCTTTCCCCGATCCAATTTCGTTTTTCTTTGCTCTTGATCTAGAACACATTAAATTCAGCTCATTCAAGTACATTTCAATTCAATTTAGTCCCAAAACACATAAACATGCAAATTACCATTTTGCCCCTAAGATTTCACATTTTTACTATTTAGTCCTAATTGTACAAAACACAAAATACACAAAATTTGCCAAGACTATACAAGGGCCGAATGTTCACAAGGGCATTATAAGTCCATTTCTTTCATTTATTTTGCAAATAAGCCCCTCTAAAAATTTACTTTTACAAATTAGCCCTAAATACTCAAATTCACCAAAATTTCCAATACCAAATATATTAATCTTAAACATATCTTTAATTTAAAAACATCAAACATCAAAAACCACAAGAACATGTCAATGGCCGAATATCACACATGCTTAGATTCAAAAATTTCAACATGGGTCAGCTAGTACTCTAAGCAAAGATCTCAGAAACGTAAAAATCAATAAAAACCGAGCTAAAATTCTTACCTAATTGAACCAAATAGTTGCCGAAATTTCAAAGTCGCTTCAACCCCTTTTTCTTAGCTACATTCGCCATGAACAAAGATGAATGAAAAATGGCCTTTTGTTTGTTTTACTTTAACATATATTAATTTATTATTAAATTACCTAACTAACCTTTATAATAAAATAACCAAATATTATATCTTAAGGACAAACTTGTCCATGACCGGCCACTAACTCATAAAATGGGTTATTTACCCTTTCAATACTTCATATTATAAATCCATGCTCAAATTAGCACATTTCACTTTAGTATGCCACTTTTACCTTTTACGCGATTAAGTCCTTTTTATAAATTAAACACACAAACGATAAAATTTTTCCACTAAACTTTCACACATATTAATTCACATATAATAAACACAAAATATAAATTTAAAATATTTCTCGGACTCAGATTCATGGTCCCGAAACCACCGTTCTAATTAGGGTCAAATTCGGTCTGTTACATATATATATATAGTTCATATGATAATTTTCGAATGCGTTAAGAGTAATTTCATTTTCATAGTATGCTTAAACAACTTCATACATATCTTAAACCCATTGGCTAAATTCGATCATATAAACAAATTACAACAAATAACAAAGAATACTATTCCTTTGGTCATTTAAGCCACATTAACCAAATATGCACATATACATAATTACCAAAACTAAACATACATATATGTGTTTACAAGAGCCTTATTCGACCAAGTTCAAATAAATCAAATAAAAACAACCAAACAAAATATATACATCAAATCGTTATATATGAAAGTATGAACCATTTTATGCACAAGTGATACTAAAAGAAAAGTATATCCAATACGCATATAAATTACAAACATCTAAGAAATTTTAATATTATTGACATGAACCTAATACTTAAATCAAATGTACCTATTTTCATTATTCATCAATTTTAGTCTATCACTCCAATGCAAGTATACCATTTCAAATTTGACAAATATCCATAGCAAAGTATAACCATTACCTACTAATTCAACAAAATCCATTAGTAAAATTTAACTACATGATTAAATCACCATAGCCGAACCACACATTAAATAAAATCCATTATCTATAGTCATAATTTAGGTTAATGAATAATTGAATAATCATTATAATTAACCTCACCAACAATCCACAACCAAAGCATATCCATTAACTAAGTACCAAGTTACCACATACTTATATCATGACCAAATGTTATATAAACATTTACACATAGACTTTAAAACAAGCCATTATTGCATGGCTTCTATTTATAACATCAAAACAACATCCAAATATTTAGCTAGCCTATACATGCCTTAAGTTCAAAAATCCAAACTTTAAAGGTACCAAAATAAGTAGATAGTGTGGATGCCTTCGTTAACGATCCCCCCAAGCTCGTAGCTTGAAACCAAAATCTACAGAGCAGAATAACAAAACACACGGAGTAAGCTAATTTAGCTTAATAAGTCCTAAGCAAACTTAACAAATCAATTGGACATTCAATCAAATTAAATCGAATAATTTATAACATTGATATAATAACATAATGCATATAGACTGTCATAGCTGAATGGCAATGTCCTTACATAGCAAAACATTTATCATTATCTACCTTAAATTTAAAACTTATCAAATGCACATCGATTAATAATTATATATATATACACTTCCATATACAATCGAATAAACAATTTCCATGTACATATTGTAACACCCCATACCCGGTCAACACACCACGACCGAATCTGGTATGTCACGAGGAAAAATCTGAATTTTGGGAAGTTAGGTTTCTGTTCAAAAATTTGATGAGAGCACTTCGCTAAATTGTGTATTTGAAGAAAACTTGGGTAGGCTTGATTAAAATCTGATGGTGTATTTGAAAACCCAGAAATTTTGAACACTTAATCAGATGTGAAGGTAAAACAAGTTTATCTGATTTAGAAGTTTAAGTTGTTTATTATTATTACTAACACATTTTGACTTAGTAGAAAAATCGAGTTTAAGTTAGAAAAAAATTTGAGTTCCCTTTATCCCAAATCATAGTGTGATACCCGATGGTATAGTTTAAAACATTTCGATTTGTAGTTTTCAAATTGTTGTCCTTCCAAGTTTTAGCAAATTTTAACCCAATTAACTTGTTAAGGCATATTAAAAATCTACTTTAAGCATAAACATAACAAAACATAATTTTTAAAGGCCATTTACAAACCAAAATGAAACCAAATAGTAATAAATAAGCTTAAGTACCAAATTTTATAAAAGTCTGAGCAAATCCTTATTAAGCATGGCATGAGCACCTCGAGTCCACCTCGGCTCCATGTCCGCGTCTAAGTGTCACCTAAAATGTCAAAGGAGAGAGTGAGTCGCAAGACTCAGTGTGTAAATCCCCCTCCCGATAATACAACATGCTAACACACATCATAACAAAGCAATACAACTAATGCACTGCTCCTAACCATCCATTACACCTTCTTCTACCGTGTGGTACCAAACCTTTGGTGGTGCTAAACCACCGTGACCCAAAGTCACGATATCCATAATGTGGTGCCAAACCACTAGTGACCAAGTCACGAATAATCCAAATGATGGGGCCAACCCATCGTGTGATACCAAATCACTAGTGACAATCCCGTATCTCATAAGTGGGGCCAACCCACGGTGGTGTCAAACCACAGGACGAGTCGCAATGAGGTGCCAAACCTCGGTGTCCCAAAGACACAAGTGATACTAAATCACTTGGTGACCGCGATCACAATCCGATGATGGGGCCAACCCATCGTGTGATACCAAATCACCGCATCAATCCTCAGATAATCAACGGTGGGGCCAACCCACCGTGGTGCTAAGCCACCGGGACGAGACGCCGAGGTGCCAAACCTCCGTGACCCAAAGTCACAAAATATCATTTGTGGTACCAAACCACCTGGAGGTGCCAAACCTCGGTGTCCCAAAGACACACAGTGTCCCAAAGACACGGATATCATACTCCCCTTCTCTCATATTACCCATACATGTCATAATCGACTCATGTCCAATATGCAAATCATGTAATTCATGCCAACATGTCCAATATTGCATCTTATAGCACATATATCATGGATCATAATATCGATGTATCAACAATAGAACTCGTAATACTACGGACTTACCCGAATCAGGAACATACCCTATCGGGTATCATGACAATAAATCATCTTTGTTTCACTTGTTACAACACAGGTTATTAACTTATTACTAAGAAATCAGTGTGTTAGCTTACACACCTGGTATATCGTAAGTCTTAATCTCAAAGAACCCGATCTGAAACCCTCAATCCTCCTACTCCTAAAAACAATCGGCCAACCATGGGTTAATCACTTAAACCATTCGGCCATAACCATTTAAACCAAAAGGTATATCGATTAACCCTTACCTTAAACTTGATTTGGTTTCCTACCAAATTCGGAACCAACAATGGTTCTTCCAACAATCGGCCTCACCCTAGAAAGAAAATGGTTAATCCCTTAACAGCTTGACTTAACGAAGACTAAATGAATAGTCTAAAAGAAACTACTCTTACCACCACTTACCGATTGCTTCACCGAGAAATAAGGCTCCTCTCAATTGTTCCCAACTCCGGATGTCCTATAATACAATTGGTTTACACAATAGATTAATACCCTTCAACCAATAACAAAATCAGCCCTTATCTGAACCACAATATAAGAACGAGAGAGAGGGAAAATGGCCATTCGACCAAGCTCTTACCCACTACCAGCAGATTGAAAACTAACACCCAACAACAACCAATAATCGGCCAACAAAACACCCCTAAGAGAGAAGAAAGATTCGGCCTAGATGTTAACACTCCTACTTTCGGCTTTGTGTGAAAAGAAAAGAGAGTATAGATGAGAAGAAATGGGTTGATATTCGGCTAGGAATCAGTTTTTCTTGGAATAGAAAAAGGAAATGGAGAAGAAAGCTTTGGCTTCACACCAAAGAAGGTTCGCTAAAATGGTTTTGGAAAAGAAGAAAATAGAATGATGAATGGAGGGTGCTTTGGTTCAAAGAAAAGAGATGGAGGATAAAGTTTTGGAAGGATGTGTTTGATCAAGAAGGAGAGAAAAACTAGTTTCGCTTCAACAATTGGAAAAGAGAGGAGAGAGATGAACATTCGGCTACCAAGGTTTTCAAATGAGAAAAGAAAAAAATGTGGAGAAGAAAGTGTTGTAGTTTGGCAAGTAAAGGTGCTTGAGGTTTCGGTTTACGCAAGTTACAAGTGGAAATGGGAACAATATTCGGCCACACACACACCAAGTAAAAAGATGCAAAGCAATTTTTGGCAAAACGATACTTGGACTTTCGGTTTAAGGAGAACAATTGGAAAAAAAAGAAGGCACTTGGGGTTTCGACTTGCTTTGACCAAAGAGTGAATTTTCTTCCCAAAAATGCTTTTTGACCGAAAAACCCAAAATGAAGAAGGAGTTTTCAGCACTCCCACTCTCTCACAACACTTACCAACCGGCCACTCCCCCAAAACCTCTCCAACAACCGGCCAAACTCCCCCAAACACTCCCAAGCCACCAATTCAAATTATTTTGACCAAGTCCACCTCCACAATTTACTCTCCACCCACCATTCAAATAGGAAGACTTAGTCCAAGGCAGAGTTTGAACTGCCTACAACTCCTCCCCTCCATGCCATCAAAATGGAACAAAAATGTGGGATTTTCGTAGCTTGAACCCAGGACATCCTCCTTTGCACTTGACGCCACACACAAACTCTAAGTGGCGCATGCTTTGCCACTTTGCTAGCTCAATTCTTGTGCAACAATTCACCAAATAAAATACATAAGACCCAGCTCCTTCAGCCCCTATCACATAAAGTCCAAGAACGAAAATTTTTCCTACCACTCGAGCTTACACCTAGCTTATAACACTTACACCTAGCTTATAACTAAGCCCCAACAACATCGAAATAACAACATAGCACATCAAGCACATGTAGCAAAGCCAAAATAAAATAGCCCTTAACCCGGGATATTACAGTTCTACCCCCCTTAAAAATAATTTTGGACTCAAAATTACCCGATCGTAAGAATTATGTATCATTGTCTCATCATATCCTCGGGTTCCCACGTAGCTTCTTCCACGCCATGATTCCGCCTAAAGAGCCTTAACCAAAGGTACAGACTTCCTACGCAGAACCTTCACATCCCGATCTAAAATCATGCATGTGCTCTTCCTCCATGGTCAAATCTGGGTTTACCTCAATCTCTCCTACTGCCACCACATGCGATGGATCCGAACGATAACGCCTAAGCATCAAACGTGGAACACGTCGTGAATCGACTTAGCTCTGCGGCAACTCGAGTGATATGCAATCGTCCCACTCGCCTCGAAGACCTTATACGCCCAATAAACCTCGGACTTAGCTTGCCTTTCCTCCCGAACCTTAGTACTTTCTTCCACGGTGAGACCTTCAGAAAAACTTGATCTCCCACAACAAATTCAATATCTCTCCGCTTAAGATCGACATAGGACTTCTGCCGGTCCGAAGCTTCCTTCAATCGAGCCTGAATCAACTTAACCTTGTCTTTGGTCTCAGAACCAACTCTGGCCCCAACAACTGATATTCACTTAACTCTGTCCAACAAGTAGGTGAGCGACACTTCCTACCGTACAACGTCTCATATGGTGCCATCTTGATGCTTGCTTGGTAACTATTGTTGTAGGCGAACTCAGCTAATGGTAGATACTCCTCCTAACTACCCTCAAGTCCAAAACACAACCTCGTAATATGTCCTCCAAGATCTCAGATAACCCTTTCCGATCGCCTCGTCGGTCTACTGGATGAAATGCCGTCTTTGAAATCCAACCGCGTACCCAGAGCCTAATACAAAGCTTTCCAGAACCTTGACATAAATCTGGGATCCCTATCCGAGATGATCGATACTGGCACCCCATGCCGTCTCACTATCTCTGACACATACACTTCGCCAACCTCTCAAGTGAGTAATCCACCTCACCGGAATAAAGTGAGTGATTTAGTCGGTCGATCCACAATTACCCAAATCAATCCTTCTTGCTCGGTGTAAGAGGTAATCCACCGACGAAATCCATAGTTATCCTTTCCCACTTCCATCGAGGAATCTTCACCGGTGAAGCAACCTCGACGGAGAATCGATGCTCACCTTGACTCACGACATGTCGACACTTCCCTACAAACTCCGCTACTTCCTTTTTCGCATCTTACCACGTAATCGTTCTCCGAGATCCCTATACATCTTGCTACCTCCGGGATGCATAGCGTAGGGCTGCTATGTGCATCCTCAAGAATCTTCTACCTTAACTCGGTGTCCCTCGGCATACAAGCTCTCCCAAAATACAAAGACTCCATCACCGGACAAATCAGAACCCTCCAAACCATCATTACGCACTTGTGTCCTCTGCGACTCGTAACCTCATCCATCAACTATTTTTCTCTAATCGCTTCTACCCAAGTAGGCTTAACTCAGTAGCTCGCTGAATACTCCCGTTGTCATACAAACTCAAGTGGGCAAACAACGCCTTAAATCCAAACAACCTTATACCAACGCGCTCGCCACAACGTTAGCCTTGCCCGGATGATACTCAATTGAGCAATCGTAGTCTTTCAAAGAACTCAATCCATTTGCACCGCCTCGATTCAGTCTTTCGAGTCGAAGGTACTTCAGACTCTTATGATCCGTAGACTATCGATCTCTCTCCGCACAAGTAATGCCTCCATATCTTCAAGGCAAAGACTACAGCCGCTAACTCCAGATCGTGCGTTGGATAATTAACCTCATGTGGCCTCAGATGCCGAGATGCGTAAGCCACAACCTTCCCTTCGCATCAAGACACAACCCAAACTCAGATGTGATGCATCGCAAGACACCGTGAATTCCTTACCACCTCAGTTGAATCGAACCGAGCTTCACAAAATCTTCTTCAACTTATCGAAGCTCTCCTACTGCTTCTCAGTCCAAATGAACGGAACCCCTTTTCTTAATAATTTAGTCATCGGTCTTTGCGATCAACGAAAACCCTCTACAAACCTTCTAGTATCCCCGCCAAACCCGTAAAACTCGAATCTCACCATCGACCTAGGCGACTTCCAATCCAAAACCGCCTCAATCTTTCGAGGATCCACTCTAATCCCTCACCGATACTACATGACCCAAGAACGCCACCTCCCTAAGCCGTAACTCGATTTACTAAACTTCGCAAAAAGTCGCTTTCTCCTCAAAATCTGCAATACCACCCAAATGCGCATCATGTTCCTCCTCGGCCCTTGAATATACCAAGATGTCGCCGATAAAACCACTACGAATCGATCTAAATATCATTGAACACCCTATTCATCATATCCATGAAAGGCCGTGGCGTTAGTCAATCCAAACGGCATAACTAAGAACTCAAAGTGCCCATACCGAGTACGAAATGTCGTCTTGCAGATATTCGCCTCCTTCACCCTTAACTGATGATACCCAAACCTTAAATCAATCTTCGAGAAAATCGACGCACCCTTCAGCTGATCAAACAAGTCATCTATCCGAGGCAATGGATACTTGTTTTTGATCGTCGACTTATTCAATTGGCGAGTCTATACACATCCGCATAGTACCGCCCTTCTTCTTGACAAAAGTACCAAGGCTCCCCAAGGCAAAACACTTGGCCCGATAAAGCCTCGGTCCAGCAACTCCTGAATTTGGGCCTTAAGCTCCACTAACTCTTTAGGCACCATCCACATGCGGAGTTATAGATATGGCGCGATTCGGGTAATGATCTATCCCGAACTCTACCTCACGATCGGTGGCAAACCCTAAGCTCCTCAGAAATACATCAACAAATTCCTAACTGTCCAACCGCCTCCACAAGAGACTCTTTAGCCTCCACGGCATACACATGAACCACATATGCTTCACGACCTTTCTCGACCATCTTCTGGCTTTCAGAGCAGATACCACATTGGATGATAATTTCTCCTATTACCGATCGTAACTACCTCTTCACCCTTAGCTATTTTCGTAACCATGCGCTTAGGCGCAAGAATCCAACTTCGCCGATACTTAATCACCGGTCCATCCCGAGAATCGATCGAACTCCCCAAACTAGCTCCATCGATCGCCCACGAACACTACCCCTTGGAGTTCTAGAGGTGCGCCTCTATACAAACTTATCTACAACTACAGAGTGACCTAGAGGGCTTATTACGGTCATCTGCCTAGAAGATATCTCAGAGTCTAAATCCATGGTCTTCACTATGCTACTTGCAACATATGAATGCGTCGAACCCACATCAATCAAAGTAGTAAATAGAGAACCAAAGATTAAAAACGTACCGATTATGACGTCTGGTGCATCGCCCTCCTCTCGGTGCCTCGCCGATACACTAGCCCCACCGTGTCTGCCTCAAGACTACTCGCACCTCCGCCCGGTGCTCCACTACCCGACTAGAACCATTACCTCCTCTCGCCATTACCTCGCCCCTCTGCGGTGGTGGTCCGTTATTCTGATCGAGTACGGCCCGACTCTCGGTGAATCCTAGCCAACTTATGACGGAGTCCCTCACACGGTGGTCCAATGAGCCACACTCAAAACAAATTTTTCCACCCGCTCAACATCCTCCCCAATGAGCTTTCCCACAATGGTTACATGCGGTGGTCCCCGCCTAGCAAAGAACAAACCTACCAGACCGATTCGCCCACTCGGTCTAGCCCTTTTCTCATGGATTACCCGGCGACCCGTAAGATCTAAAACTCCTCTTGTGTCGGTTCCTATCCATGCCTTGCCTCACGACTCTTTAATACCCTCGGCTACCTTCGCCTTTTCAACTAGAACAAAGAATTCACGCTTCTGCCGAGGCGCAATCAACAATCTTAATTCATCTCGCAGCCATCCTCAAACGAACACACCTCTCGTGTTCAAGAGCCACCATACCACGCATACCGACTCGATTTAGAAACTCGCCTCGTGACTCGACACATTTACTCCCGCACTAACCTCAAAAATGCTTTCCGCTGCTCATTAATGTAGTTAGCTCAATGTACTTTTTCCGATAAGCGACTCGAAATAGTCCCAAGTCGATCTTCCATCAGAAGGCTTTGTCTCGAACCGTGAGCCACCATCGGTATGACTCATCTCGAGAAGTGATACTATCCCTTTAACTTTTCTTCATGATCAGTGTCTAGATCATCCATGATCCGCTCTGTCGCTTCCAGCCAATATTCAGCAGTGCTAGGAGCAACACCCGAGACACCCCGAAAGAACTCGGCCCAGTTTGCTCGAAGCCGCTTCGGAACAGATTTTCTAGCTCCTGCGCCTCCACCTACTCCAACTACCCTCTCTAAAACCCGCAGCATTGCCTATGACACTGCGTCATCCCCAGTCTGTTCCTAAAACTCACTACCTCCAGTTGGTGGTGGAACCGGTATCTCATTTTCTGACCCTTGACCAGAACCTACGGGTTCAGAAACTGTCATCCTACCGCGTCCTCGTCCACGACCACGTCCACCTCGGGTACTCATGACTAAATCTCGTCTGATTTAAAGAATTTTATGCATCAATAATTATTCCACTGTTTAAAAGCAAAGTCTTATGAATATTAAAGAAGCTTTGTTTTCGCGAGTCCACTGAGTCCTATCAGTTTCAATTTCTAAAGTAGTCTTATTATCACTAGCCATCCAATCACATCTCATCAATATCATTATCACAAACAATAGTAAAGGGTACTTACCTGGGCAGATTGGTGCCGAAGACTCGGTGCCATGCCATTCACACCATATATATTTCTTAAAACATAACACTTAAAACAGACTTTTGAAAACATTTTGGGCCTCAAGCCCACAGCCGAGCCTTTGAACCTGGCTCTGATACCATAATTGTAACACCCCATACCCGGTCAACACACCACGACCGAATCTGGTATGTCACGAGGAAAAATCTAAATTTTGGGAAGTTAGGTTTCTGTTCAAAAATTTGATGAGAGCACTTCGCTAAATTGTGTATTTGAAGAAAACTTGGGTAGGCTTGATTAAAATCTGATGGTGTATTTGAAATCCTATAAATTTTGAACACTTAATCAGATGTGAAGGTAAAACAAGTTTATCTCATTTAGAAGTTTAAGTTGTTTATTATTGTTACTAACACATTTTGACTTAGTAGAAAAATCGAGTTTAAGTTAGAAAAACATTTGAGTTCTCTTTATCCCAAATCATAGTGTGATACCCGATGGTATAGTTTAAAACATTTCAATTTGTAGTTTTGAAATTGTTGTCCTTCCAAGTTTTAGCAAATATTAACCCAATTAACTTGTTAAGGCATATTAAAAATCTACTTTAAGCATAAACATAACAAAACATAATTTTAAAGGCCATTTACAAACCAAAATGAAACCAAATAGTAATAAATAAGCTTAAGTACCAAATTTTATAAAAGTCCGAGCAAATCCTTATTAAGCATGGCATGAGCACCTCGAGTCCACCCGGCTCCATGTCGCGTCTAAGTGTCACCGAAATGTCAAAGGAGAGAGTGAGTTGCAAGACTCAAGTGTAAATCCCTCCGATAATACAACATGCTAACACACATCATAGCAAAGCAATACAATTAATGCACCTGCTCCTAACCATCCATTACACCTTCTCTACCCCTGTGGTACCAAACCACCGGTGGTGCTAAACCACCGTGACCCAAAGTCACGATATCCATAATGTGGTGCCAAACCACTGGTGACCAAGTCACGAATAATCCAATGATGGGGCCAACCCATCGTGTGATACCAAATCACTAGCGACAATCCCGTATCTCATAAGTGGGGCCAACCCACGGTGGTGTCAAACCACGTGGACGAGTCGAAATGAGGTGCCAAACCTCGGTGTCCCAAAGACACAAGCAGATACTAAATCACCGGTGACCGCAATACAAATCCGATGATGGGGCCAACCCATCGTGTGATACCAAATCATCGGCGCCAATCCAGATAATCAGCGGTGGGGCCAACCCACCGTGGTGCTAAGCCAACTGGGGACGAGACGCGAGGTGCCAAACCTCTGGTAACCCAAAGTCACAAAATATCATTTGTGGTACCAAACCACCGGAGGTGCCAAACCCGGTGTCCCAAAGACACAGTGTCCCAAAGACACGGATATCAAACTCCCCTCCTCTCATATTACCCATACATGTCATCTCGACTCATGTACAATATGCAAATCATGTAATTCATGCCAACATGTCCAATATTGCATCTTATAGCACATATATCATGGGTCATAATATCGATGTATCAACAATAGAACTTGTAATACTACGGACTTACAGAATCCGTGAACATACCCTATCGGGTATCATGACAATAAATCATTGTTTCACTTGTTACAACACAAAGTTATTAACTTATTACTAAGAAATCAGTGTGTTAGCTTACACACCTGGTATATCGTAAGTCTTAATCTCAAAGAACCCGATCTGAAACCCTCAATCCTCCTGCTCCTAAAAACAATAGGCCAACCATGGGTTAATCACTTAAACCATTCGGCCATAACCATTTAAACCAAAAGGTATATCGATTAACCCTTACCTTAAACTTGATTTGGTTTCCTACCAAATTCGGAACCAATAATGGTTCTTCCAACAATCGGCCTCACCCTAGAAAGAAAATGGTTAATCTCTTAACAGCTTGACTTAACGAAGACTAAATGAATAGTCTAAAAGAAACTACTCTTACCACCACTTACCGATTGCTTCACCGAGAAACAAGGCTCCTCTCAATTGTTCCCAACTCCGGATGTCCTATAATACAATTGGTTTACACAATAGATTAATACCCTTCAACCAATAACAAAATCAGCCCTTATCTAAACCACAATATAAGAATGAGAGAGAGGGAAAATGGCCATTCGACCAAGCTCTTACCCACTACCAGCCGATTGAAAACAAACACCCAACAACAACCAATAATCAGCCAACAAAACACCCCTAGGAGAGAAGAAAGATTCGGCCTAGATGTTAACACTCCTACTTTCGGCTTTGTGTGAAAAGAAAAGAGAGTATAGATGAGAAGAAATGGGTTGATATTCAGCTAGGAATCGGTTTTTCTTGGAAAAGAAAAAGGAAATGGAGAAGAAAGCTTTGGCTTCACACCAAGGAAGGTTCGGCTAAAATGGTTTTGGAAAAGAAGAAAATAGATGATGAATGGAGGGGTGCTTTCGGTTCAAAGAAAAAGAGATGGAGGATAAAGTTTTTGGAAGGATGTGTTTCGGTCAAGAAGGGAGAGAAAAACTAGTTTCGGCTTCAACAATTGGAAAAGAGAGGGAGAGAGATGAACATTCGGCTACCAAGGTTTTCAAATGAGAAAAGAAAAAAATGTGGAGAAGAAAGTGTTGTAGTTTTGCAAGTAAAAGTGCTTGAGGTTTCGCCACGCAAGTTGCAAGTGGAAATGGGAACAATATTCACCACACACACACCAAGTAAAAAGATGCAAAGCAATTTTTGGCAAAACGATACTTGGACTTTCGGTTTAAGAAGAATAATTGGAAAAAAAATGCACTTGGGGTTTCGGCTTGCTTTGACCAAAGAGTGAATTTGCCTCCCAAAAATGCTTTTTGACCGAAAAACACAAAATGAAGAAGGAGTTTTCGGCACTCCCACTCTCTCACAACACTTACCAACCGGCCACTCCCCCAAAACCTCTCCAACAACCGGCCAAACTCCCCCAAACACTCCCAAGCCACCAATTCAAATTATTTTGACCAAGTCCACCTCCACAATTTACTCTCCACCCACCATTCAAATAGGAAGACTTAGTCCAAGGCAGAGTTTGAACTGCCTACAACTCCTCCCCTCCATGCCGTCAAAATGGAACAAAAATGTGGGATTTTCGCAGCTTGAACCTGTGACATCCTCCTTGCACTTGACACCACACACAAGCTCTAAGTGGCGCATGCTTTGCCACTTTGCTAGCTCAATTCTTGTGCAACAATTCACCAAATAAAATACATAAGACCCAGCTCCTTCAAATTTCTATCACATAAAGTCCAAAACAAAAATTTTTCCTACCACTGAGCTTACACCTAGCTTATAACTAAGCCCCAACAACATCAAAATAACAACATAGCACATCAAGCACATGCAGCAAAGCCAAAATAAAATAGCCCTTAACCCGGGATATTACACATATAAAATAATCCTACATAACCTAATGTATGTATGAATATAATCTCACATAACCAAATGTATACACATAAAATTACACATAACCGAATGCATATATATGTATATAAACATATACATCTATTAAACAATCTCATGTTTGCAAGTAAACAATATCCACTCAATATCACTTTATCAACATATCCAAGAAACCGAAAATACAAGCACATTTATCTATCAACTTACTTGCTCAATAACATCACATATAACATATACATATATAAATACATACCTTATGGCCGAATATAATCAAATTCATTTCAATAAGCTTTAACTTGCTCAATTTCCACCATAACTTAATCATTTCATAAGTATAAGCTTGGAATATAGATCATTGGTATAAAACCTGCTAGGCATAAGCCTGAATCATACACCGACACTAAGCCTGCTAGACCCGAGGTCTGATATTCAATCACCGGCATTAAGCCTGCTAGGCATAAAGCCCGATATATTTCTCCAGCACAAGGCTTGCTAGGCTCAAAGCCTGAATATCAATATTATTGAGCTGTCTCATACACATTTCATATATATCGAATGTTACCGATATTCCACATAATTCATACGAACTTCCAAATGTTATAACTCAATTAAGTTAAGCTCAAATAAATTATTATGTTGCTTTACCACATTCGACTTTCTCTATTACAAATCCGTGAATTCTAATTCAGCATATTAAACTAAGTTACATTCAATATTAACAATGTTTAATTGCTTAAAGACTTATCTCGGATATCGTTGGACGACAAAAATCGGCTATTCGAATATTTTCGCTTTTCTCCGATCCAAGTCTGTTTTCTTTTTTTCTTGATCTAAACATATTTAAAATAAGCTCATTCAAACACATTTCTATTCAAATTAGCGCAAAAACGCATAAATGGGCAAATTACCATTTTGCCCCTCATATTTCACATTTTTACAATTTAGTCCTATTTGCACAAAACACAAAATAAACAAAATTTGAATTAACTCCTTAAGGGCCGAATGTACCTAGTACTTATACAAGTCCATACAATTCATTTATTTCACATTTTAGTCCCTCTAAAATTATTTTTGCAATTTAGTCCAACATTCTCAATTTCATCAAAAATTCAAAGACAAAACTTATTAATCTAACACATATCTATCATAATTCATCCTTAAACAACATAAACAACAAGGCATCAACAATGGATCAACTCAAAATATTCATCAAACTCAAAAATTAAAGCATGGGTCTTGAAGATTTCTAAGCAACGATCTCAAAAACGTAAAAATTATCAAAAATTGAACGATTAACATACCTCAATCAAGCTTCAAAGTTGCCGAAATATTGAAGAAATCTTAAGTTTTCTTCTTTTAAGCATTCAGTCACTAGAAGAAAAAGATGACAATGGCTTTTTGTTTTGTTTTATTATTAACATATATTATGTTATTACTAAATTACATTTTTAACCTTTAATAAACTAATATCATATAACAAAATTTTTTGTTTTATTTGTCATTATGCCATCCAATATCCTTCAAATGGGCTATTTGCCCTTTAAGGGCCTCACATTAAGAAGCCACTATCAAATAAGCACTTTATACTATAGTTTGTAATTTTTACATTTTATGTGATTAAGTCCTTTTATTTAATTAAACACACAAATAATCAAATTTTTATACGAAACTTTCACACATACTAATTCACATATAATTAACACAAAAAATAATATTAAAGTATTTTTTTGATGCAAATTCGTGGTCCCGAAACCACCATTTTGATTAAGGTCAAAATCAGACTGTTACATGGTTTATCTCTACGAGCGCTCGCACGCTCAGGAGATCTCAGTTGTCAATACTCTGACTTTTCGGTATTTCAGCTTTTAGCCGATTTACAGAACAAAGCATATAATGATAAACAGTGGTGTGAGATTACACACCTGTTATGGATTGCTGTTTAAGGCCACTCCCCAAGGTACCTATGATTACAAAGATCATTAGTTAATCTCAATGCCCTTGAAGATTCATAATATTGAAGTACCCTACTTAAACAACATCACTTACCACGAGACACAATCCCCTACAGAGTAACAGTATTCGGCCTTGTTCCTTGGCTAATGTAAATGGATCCCTAGAAATTTTTGACGCACCAAAAGAGGGTTATCCTCTCAAACCCAACAAACTGAAATAACACTTACTCCTACCTTGATTTTACCGAGTGGCTAAGTCTTTTCCGATTTCCAGTGAGGATTAAGAATCCTTGAATGAACTCTGCAATATAAAACCCTTTGTAAAAAGAGATAGAGTAAACATGTGGTTCAAGTCCACCCTTGATAAAAATAAAGTGAGTACACCTACCGGATTAAGGCTATGAGTACGAAACGCCTGCTTCAAAATGTTTGTCCCTTCCTACTCCTTGAGTGAACCTACATATCACCCACGTCAGACTACAGACGATGGATAAGATTCGGCACTAGAGGCACAAATGATAACCCCCACGAAACTGATTGAAAGAAATCCTATGTAATCACCCCTTGGATTTGGCAAGACAGATTTCCTTGAGTACAGCCATAGAGATGTGACTACAAGAGGGAGATAAAAAGAGATTGATCTCAATTAAATCAACTTATAGAACAATGGCTAGACGTCAAGGGTAAAGAAAAAGAGAGATTGAATTCGGCCAACAATAACAAAAACTTATTCTTAGAAAAGAAATGGGATTTTGGCAAGGAGATAAATGAGAAAAGAAAAGAAGTTCTCTTAGAGATTTCAGTACTAAAAATTGCTCTCACTTGATCCCGAAGGCACCAAAAGACCACTTGCATAGACACTCAAGAGAAAAGAATACGAAAATGCCAAATAGAGCCAAGACCCGAAAATGCTCCCTAATGACCCCCAAGCTGAATTTGCATCACACCCACCTCTTAGCCAAAATTCTCACCCCAACAACACTCCCAATTTCAGCCAACACTCCCACTCTCCTCTATCTCCACTATTTTCTCCACCAAAGACTCCTAGAATAGCTCCCCTCCATCTATTTGAAACATTTGACCAAGTCTCCAACTCCTCTTGAAGAGTTTGATCTGAACTTTGCTTTTTCCACTCTCAAGTCACAAAATAAAAGCCTCTATTTGCAACCTGAGGGATTCAAACCCCTTCTGTAATGCCCTAAATTTTGGCCTAGTAGAATTGGGCCTATTGGGCCTTGGGTATGGGAACGTTTAAAATTTTTTGAGAATAAGAGAACGGCACTAATACAAGTTGGATCTATTAGGTGAGTGATTTTAGAAGGCTAGGGGGCTTCCATGAAGTCTCGGGATCAAACCTGGGCTTTAGGAAAAATTTTGGTTTTAGGTGAATAAAACCTTGGGAGGTAGTAAGTAGGCTTTAAGAATAAAATATGGAGAAAAATGAAAAAAAATGAGTTGTGTGCCGAATCCGTAAGCTTTCTGAATACTTTTGTCTGTTTAGAAATTTAAATATAGTGAGTTAAAAATATGATGATTTCTTTAGGTATTAGACTGTATTTTTGGTATTTATTCTGTGTGTGTTTGGTTTGGATGTGATCTTTGGATATAGAAATTGGTTGCGTATGAGATATCTGTCTGCTTTGATGGTTAGGTGTTTTGAGTTGGTATAGGGAGTTCCAAGTTCTAGTTAAGATATGATACGGATATTAGAATCAGAGTGCGTAGCGAGAGCGTATGTGCTAGGTTAGGATGTGCGACTGTTCCTATAGTTGGAAATTTTGAGGACGAAATTTCTTTAAGGGGGCAGATTTGTAACACCTCGAATTTGGGCCTAGCAGAATTGGGCCTATTGGGCCTTGGGCACGAGAGCGTTTAAAAATTTTTGAGAATAAGGGAACGGCACTAATGCAAGTTGGATCTATTAGGAGAGTGATTTTGGAAGGCTAGGGGGCTTCCATGAAGGTCCAGGATCAAACTTGTGCTTTAGGAAAAAATTTGGTTTTAGGTGAATAAAATCATGGGAGTTAGTAAGTAGGCTTTAAGAATAAAAGGTGGAGAAAAATGAAAAAAAAAGAGTTGTGATCTAGTGGTAATGACACCACATGGGAGACAAGGAAGTGACGCCATAGAGGAAGCAAAGGGTCCAAGGTTCAAGTCTTGGCGCTTGCAATTCATTTTGATTTCTTTTTAAATGAACTTAAACTTTGGCCCATAGACTTATATTTAGTTGCACATGTTTTAAGTCACAAAAGGAGCTTGTGTTGTGGTGGCATGTAGCGTCTGGAGCATAAGAGAGGATAAGGGTTCGAATCCCATTGCAAGAAAAATTGCTAAGTTGGGGCGACAGGTGGTTGTGATGGAATTAAACTCTGCTGAAGGAGGGATCCTACATCGGGAAGCTAGCATGAGGGAAGGTGAGAAGTTGGCTTTAAATAGAGCAACCTATGAGGAGAGTAAGCATACCTTGGTTGGTGTTTGGGTAGAGGAGTGTTTGGAGCACGGATTAACTCCAGATTCCTATAAGGTGTGTATTTCGCACTAATCTAACTATAGAGCGGTAAATGCCGAAATGCCGGTCACACAGCGATGGTAGCCACACGAGCGTATGAGTGCACGTGTGGGAGCTTCGACACGATAGTTAAGGCCATCATGAGTGTTCTTGTGGGTTTAGGTTGTTTGGGCCATGATGGGCCTAAAGGGGCCAATGGGCCCGTGAGCCCATATGAATAAATTGTATGATTGTGTAGTAGATATTGGACTGGTCAATGTGAATCTCATATCTGTGGCTAAATTTGGGCTAAATGGGCCACACGAGCGTGTGGGCCCATTTGGGCAGAAAATGGGCCCTAGGCCCATTCGTATCGTTATCTCTATTTAGAATACCTCAATTTATGAAATTATCGAAATGCCCCTAGTTTACAAAATTACTAAAATACCCCCGATTTAGAAATTACTAAAATACCCTTAATTTATGAAATTATCGAAATACCCCCAGTTTACGAAATTACCAAACTACCTCTGATTTATAAAATTATCGAAATACCCCTAGTTTATGAAATTATTAAAATAACCTCGATTTACAAAATTACCAAAATACCCCTGATTTACGAAATTACTAAAATACCCCCAATTTGTGAAATTACCAAAATACCCTTAGGGTGCGAAATTACCGAAATACTCTTAATGAGTAAATTACCAAAATACCCTTAGTGGGTAAATTATCGAAATGCCCTTGATGGGTAAATTACTAAAATACCCCCAGTTTATGAAATTACCGAAATACCCCTGAAGGGTAGGACTACCGAAATACCCTTACAGGGTAAATGTCTATTTTGTTCTTATGGGTAACCGACTGATTGGGACTGTAACTGTTCTAACTGTGAATGTATGACCGTGTTTTAACTGATTTGACTTTGGTCATGTGACTATTATGTTTTTAATGTGTGTGTAAATGATTATTACTGAGCATGGCCATTTTGTATACACATGTAATGATTAAGCATGACATACATAACATATTGCATTGGGTTGGGTTTGCTGATTGCAGGAAGTACCATTTTAGTGGCATCACTACATACCGTTCTAGTGGCATCGCCACATACCGTTATAGTGGCATCGCTACGTAATCTGGTTATGGCTCTGTGCCAACCTAAACATGGCTCTGTGCCATCTTAATTATGGTTTTGTGCCTATTGTATTTACCCGTGGCTATGTGCCTAACATATATATCAATGAATCTATGTCGAACATATTTACCCATGGCTGTGTGCCAAATATATTACCGTCGCTGATGGCTATGTGCCAAACATAATACAGTTACTGATGGCTTTGTGCCAATTATAATACCGCTACTGAAGGCTGAGAGCCGTATATATATATTAGCAACTTTTCTGCGTTGTTATTTGCAGCTTGGCTGTATTATTGGAGAGTTTTGGCTGGGTGGGTCAACTTGGTCCCTACGGAGAGATTGGTTGGTACGGGTGGAGAGTTTGGTCGAATTGGGGTGGGTACATATCCATTGCATTGTTATGAATTGGGGCTTCGGTCTAGATTGTTATCAAAGGGCTTAGGCCCAGATTGTTACCGAGTAGGGCTTAAGCCCAGACTGATACCGTATGGGCTAAGGCCCATACTGTGACCGTATTAGGGGATTACACACTGAGTTCTCGTAACTCACCCCTTTCGTTTAACCATGCAGATAATCCCCAGCCTTAGAGGATTTGGAGCTACGGAGGACTCGGAGGTGGCCACACGTCGGATATAGTTTAAAGATAAAGCTTAGTGATTTTAGTTTAATTTAGATATTTTAAATTATTGGGTTAATAATTTATGTAATAAGGCCATTTGGTTTTTCTTTTTAACTTTTATTTGGTATTTCTTTAAATTTTAAACTGCTGGTCTGTTAAACACGTGTTTTTAAATCTATTACTACTATTTTCAAAATATCACGTATTTGCAAATGTTTGAATCAAACTTCTGCAACAAATAAGGTTTTAAAAGTAATAATGTTTTTTTGCAAGAGAATGAATTTTAATAAACTACGTTTTGAAGATAAGCAAACGAAATCTGAGGTTTTATATGGCAGAAAGTTTTAAATTCCTTAAGAAGGGTTTCTAATGAAAGCATGGTTTTCAAAAAACTCTTTAGTGTGACACGCCAGATTCGGGCCTAACTTCTAGGCCAGGTTTGGGGTGTTTCACCTTCCTTCCTTGCTCTCTGATTGACGCCATAGCCACCTTGCCACATGCTCAACTTGTGTCTCCTAAATACATATAATTATACTTAAGCCCTACTGCCAACAGCCCTCTCCACCAAAGGGCCAAAAATTAAAATTTTTCCCAGGCTCAAACTCAAACCTAGGCCTCCTTAGGACCCCTAAATACACTCAAATAACTAGATGAGCAAGCACAACATAAAATTAAGCAAAAGTTACAACCCCTAACTTTTGGGGCGTTAAATAATTGAAATTGAAAATTTGACTTCAGATAAAAAATTGGGCTTGTGAACCAAAAACCAAGACCGAGACCCAAAAATTGGTCGAATCAAGCCTGAAATGTGAAATCGAGCTGACGGTCCAACCGGTGGCTAAACTAGACCGGATCGGTCAGACCATCACTGGCCCAAATCGAACCAACAACTGCTGAATCGGCTTGGGGTGCCATGAGGGTCTTGCACCTATGATGGTGCCGTTGGGCAATGGAGGAATCACAGTCCTACTGGGACTCTACCAGATAATTTGATTTCAAATTAACTATTCCACTAATAATATTATTTTAATAGATTTAATATTCAATTAAATTTAATATTTATCTTATAGATAAATATTCTATTAATTTAATATATTTAATATTTAATATAATCTAATATTTATCTTTATAAGTATTATATTAATATAATATTAAAGTGATTAAGTTTAATCATAGTTGATCTCTCTAAACTCTCCCTATATAAAAAGAGCCATGGCTCATTATTTTGCACACACTTGAAATTAAGAGAAAGCTGTAGAGAGAAAATTAACTGAAGAAATTATTTAGAAGATTTTTAGAGGTGTTTTTCTTATTTACAACTTGGCTCAAAAGTTTAGAGAAATTATGAAATTATCCCATGGTAATTTTTTAGAAAATTTTTTGATTCGAAATGAGCCCATACTCGGTAGACATGAGCTTGAGGATAGTAGTGAAGACTCCTTGGTTTAAGCGTTCATCCTAAATGAATCGAAAATGTACAATTTTGATTAAGTGTTTATTACTTTAGATATCACAACTAAGTTCTTGTTTTTGGAAAATTTTTAAAACTCTGGTTTTCCCTTAAACTTATTTTCTGCTAGATCTTCCAAACTTGATTTTTCAAAACTTGGTAGACGTGAGCTAGATTATGCTCTACCTATAAGTATAAACAGATAATTAAAATAGATTTTTCTTCTTCTTGAATGATTTAATTCCATAGAAAGTGACATTCTTTAGATCTTGTGCATGTTTTGAGTTATATATGGGAATGGATATGATATTATATATTTGTTACATAATTTTTATTTTTTGCTAATGTTATGGTTCTTAGGAAATAGACCGTGGACTATCATCTCCATGTAAGACTACTTTTTAAATTCATAGAATTCTTGCGAGCTGGAAACAAACATACGAGTTAAATGTAATTTTTCCAAAAGGAGTCCATGACGAGGAAAAGATGGAGCGATGGCGGTTGAAGACCCAAGGAATTCCTTGTGGTGAAAAATTATGTAATTTTTTTCATTTATTTTCTAGAAATAAAATCATGGAAACCTTGGCTGACAAATTTATTTCAATTACCCATCTCCTTATATATCTATTGTATATATTTTTAATATTTATATTATGTTATGTTATAAGTTTGACATATATGTATGAGATGATCCATAGTTGATTGATTAAAAAAATAAAAAGTGTGATGATGAGAAAATAAATGTGTTGTATTGTTCCATTCACTTCTTTAGGTTATTCGATTGCTATGAGATGTGTGGTACTGAAAAGGTGTATGTCTAGGATTGGCATTGACAAGGAAAGACTTGGTTTTTAAGTGGTCAAATAAGACTCACCTCCCTTTCTTGGGACCTTACCTAGTGCACAGTTCACATTCACTTCAGTTTTTCCCTTAAAGAAAAGCTATGGAGAATCAAACTTGTTTGTTTTTATGATTGATTGATTCTTTTGAATAAATGATTGTGAATATTATAAAATTTTCATAGCATGCCATGCATATATTGGAAACATGTCGTATAGATTAGGTAAGAATTCCACTAGGACTATTGTATGATCATTCTTGAAACCTAGGATAAAAATGTTTCATGTTTTTAAAATATTGAGTGGGTAAAGGTTCTTAAACAAGACTTACGACCTCCATTGTTGGTCCCTAAGTGATAACATGATAAAGTTTTGAGTCAGTTACTACCCTGGCCGCACCCCAAGGTAAACTATATCATGTGGGTTCATTGGATGAGATTTCCTTTTAAGGACAACTAGTCATGCATGACTCTCAGTGAGATTGTCTCAAGATGACTCACAAATGAAAGCATGTTCGTGATGGGTGTTGAGCCAATGGTTACACACTCAAGATCGTCTCTTATTAAATAATTTCCCAAGAAATGACCAAATGTTAAATGGTTGTTGGTTTCTGTGGAGTCTCGAGAATAAAGATTCACAAACTGATTGGATGTAATCAATGTTCTTACTAGTTAATCATGAGACCCAAGGCGGCATGATTGATGAGTGTGAAAATGATCATAGAAATAGAGAAATTTTTTTAAGGTTTTAATAAAAGACGCATGCATCATATTGCATTCTTGATATGTTGCTTAACTAAATATATTTGCTTAATACAAAGATAGTAATTACTAAAACTTTATTATTTTTCAATTCAAATATACCTCTTACTCCTCTTATTAGCATTCTTATTGAGAATAAAATGAATGGGGATAACTTTGCAAATGGAAACGAAACTTGCTAATAGTTCTCAATTGTGAGAAACACAAAATCGTCCTTGACAAACCTTGCCCAGCTAAAGTTTAGCCTAAAGCGAGAAATCGCTGGAGAGATTCTAACTTGGTTTCTTGATTTTATATGTTAGCGAGCATGAGTAGTGTGCTGGAAAAAAACATGAGAATTTCCGTACTACTAAGGAGATCATGAAAAATTTGGAGGATCTACTTGAAGCCCAAGTTACATTAGCTCAACACTCCGCTATTATAAATTTCATGAACTCTTAGCAAAAACTTTACACTCCGGTCTAAGAATATATGCTTTAGCTTACGAGATTCTTTGCAGAAGCGAAGGATAACGAGATTGAACTAGAAATGAACACTCAGATTGAAATAGTGTTCAAATCCTTGATTAAGGAGGTTGCCGGCTTTAGTGCCGTTTACAACTTTGGGAGCAAGGCGCTTACCTTAACTCAACTCATGAAGGAATTACACTCCTCTGAGTTGGTGTTGAATGGTGGTAAGCTGGTTTAGGAGAAACCTAAGGCAAACTTAGTCATAGGCTCTTTGTCTTCTTAGGGGAAGCAGAAAGCTAAAGAAAAGAAGAAATTGACTAAGTCTTCGGCTCCACCTCGTGTGGATAGGTAGAAGACTAATGCATCGAAAGATTCTAAAAAGATCAAATGTGTAACACCCCTCACCCGTATTCAACTCCGAAATAGGGTTACAGAGCATTAATGGACTTATAAAACAATTTAACAACTACTTGGCATACATTTTCACAATTCAAGAATTCATTATTCAATCTCAATCAATTTGTCCCTAATATGAGCCTACGAGGCCCTAAACATACATTAGGAGTGGTTCGAAACTAAACCGATAACTTTAGAAACATTTGAAACACTAATAAATTTTTTTTCAAAACAGGGGACACACACCCGTATGGCTAGGCCGTATGTCTCACACGGTCACCAGACACGGTCGTGTCACAAGCCATGTGGAAATTCAAAATGGGAGCACATGGTCTTGTCCCAGCCCATGTCCGACCCCTGTAACTCTCTGAATTTGGTCACACGGCTAACACACACGCCCGTGTGCCCTAAAAATGGCCATACACGCCCGTGTGCTAGGTCGTGTGCTATGTCATGCCCAACCTGTAGGGTATAATGACTTATGCCACATGGACAAGTCACACGCCCGTGTGTGAGGCCGTGTGGAGCATATTGACTTGATTTCTAAAACCTCACCAGGGGACACACTGCCGTACAACATAACCGTGTGTCACTCACGGCTGAGACACACGCCCATATCTCTGTCCGTGTGGACAAAAATGGGCTATTTACCAAGCCAATTTGCCACCCAAAATAGATGTACCTACACCACAATTCAAAAGCACCAACACAAGGCATAATAGGCATTAATTCAACCTCATATCAAGCATATTTCATATCATTTCATTACCCATCAATATAAATCACAAACTACCACAATATGTCATCTAATTTTATACCTAATTCACATATACAATTCAATTAACTATACACTCCCAAATATGCATTTTTTAGCCTTGTTTCACAAACAAACCAATGTCCATTAATCCTCCACAACCATCAACTAACTCATCACAGTAGACATAAACATATATATATGATTCAAACATACCAAAATAGACCGAAGTAAGCGATCATTCATTGCTATATATATACAAACCAAAACATAAACATTTACAATGCCAATTCATATAGCCAAAATCTTTATTAAGTCATAACCATAATAACCAAAGTCCTTATACATGCCATATACTTAAAATACGAAAGTTCATAGGTACCAAAAGATAGGTGAATAGTGTGAAGCGATCTCCGACGATCCTCGAATCCGAGCTAGCTTGATAACACCATAAAACACAGGAAAAATAAATAAAGTAAGCTATAATGCTTAGTAAGGTCGTATACAATAAATTAAATTCAATCTCAAGATTATAATCCAAAAATTTGAAAATATCAACATTTAGCATATATTAGCTAACAAACCTTTCATATACAAAAATACAATATCAATCACATTCTTCACAAGTTTCTCCAAACCAAAACTTCTACATGTCACGTATGTACCTGTACAGTCTCATATCATCCTCATACTTAGTCACATCTTTCGTTTACTCGTTGAACCATTCGTAATAGAATTGGATACTCAAGGGTCTCACACAATAAGTACCTATACCATGGCTCGAAGCCAAATCAAGGTAGCTTATCTGAAATACTGATATCATGGCCTGAAGCCAATTCAGCCGATATTCATGGCCTGAAGCCAGTATAACTCACACCCGAAGTGCCAATATTATAGCTCAAAGTGAACTCCATGTATCCCCTAATGACATGTCACTAGTATCCTAAACTATTCCTAAGGTTCAACCCGGATTTTAAATGTCGAATCATCGTCGAATCACTATCGATCATAACCATAGTCTTGTATTCATAATGTATACAATATCAAAGCATATGAAATATAATTGAATTAAAACTTATAATATATGAGCTCACCTCGGATGTGAAAACGACAAAATGGCTCAATAGTCGATAACTTTAGTTTTTCCCCGATCTAGATCCGAATTTTGCTTTTCTTGATCTAAATATATTCAAAATTAACTTATTTAATAATCTCTCTATTCAATTTAATCCAAAACACACATTTAAGCACAGTTAAACTTTTACCCCTAAAATTTCACAACTTTTACAATTTAGTGCTTATTACACAAAATCACAAATTCATGAAATTTCTTTAATACCCATGATAGTTGAATTACTATAGTTCCCCTAGAAGCCCACATTTATCAACATTTCACACATTTAACCACACATTTTCACATTTTCACAAGTAAATCTCTATTTTGCATTTTTACTCAAAATCACTTTACAAAATATGTAAATATAGCAACAAGATTTCATATTTCATCATCAAACAACAAAGAACACATATTTTCATCAATGGAAACTTTCAAAATCTTTAACAGATTTGCAAAATAGTCCCTAGGCTAGCTAGAACTAGTTGCAACGATCACAAAAACATAGAAATCATTAAAAACGGAATAAAAATAGACTTACATGTTCAATAAACCATAGCCGAAAATTCCAAGCTTTGAAATGGATTTTTCAATCCCTAATTCCAATGGTTTCTCACATTAAGGAAGATGACACCTTAATTTCTTTTTTTGTTTTATTATACTTATTAATTTAATTACTAATTTAACCTTAAGTTTTAACCTTTATAATTTCATTTATAGTGTCCATAAATGTTCACTTAAACAAAAAATGGTATATTTACTTCATAAGGACCTCCATTATTTAATTTCATAGCTATTAGATACCTTTAACTAATAGAACACAACTTTTACACTTGACACGATTTAGTCCATTTTATCAAATTGACAATTCAAACGATAAAATTTCTTAATGAAATTTTCACTCAATCATGCTGTAAACATTAATATAATAATAAAATAAATATTTTGACCTTATATTTGTGGTCTCAAAACCACTGTTCTGATTTGACTAAAAACAGTCTATTACAACTCTCCCCCTTAGGGATTTTCGTCCCCGAAAATCTTACTAGTGTTTAACATCCCAAAATTGGGCCTAGAAGAATTGGGCCCATTGGGCCTTGGGCACGAGAGCATTTAAAATCTTTAAGAATAAGAGAACGACATTAGTGCAAGTTGGACCTATTAGGTGAGTGATTTTGGAAGGTTAGGGGGCTTCTATGAAGTCCCGGGTTCAAACTTTAGCTTTAGGAAAATTTTGATCTTAGGTGAATAAAACCCTGAGAGTTAGTAGTAGGCTTTAAGAATAAAATGTGGAGAAAAATGACAAGTGGAGTGTGTGGTGCAGTGGCAAAGTGATGCCATACAGGAGACAATGGGGTGACGCCACAAGGAAAGAAGGAGGTCCAAGGTTCAAGTCTTGGCTCTTGCATTTTGGATTTCTTTTTAAATGGACTCTAGAATTTTGCCATAGGGTTATATTTAGTTGCGCATGATTTTAGACACAAGAAAGTGAGTGGTCTAGTGGCAAGGCGTCATTAAGGGTGCAAAGGAGATTGGGTTCGAATCTCATGACAAGCAAGGGAGTATTTATTTTGCGGATTGGACGAGAAGAGTTTAAGTTGGATTTAAACTCTGTCAACGGAGGGATCCCACATCGGAAAGATGCAAAGAAGGAACGTGAGAAGCTAGCTATATATAGAGCATTCTATGAGGAGACTTAATATACCTTGGTGGGCGTTTGGGTGCAAACCTAGAGGATAATCACCAATAGTAGCGAAGGAAGGGCTATTAGAACGTGTGGTACACGGTAAGGTTACAGTGAGGTTTCAGTTTCCGATAAGTGTATATTAAGTTATGATTAATCATTAGGTGATGTCGATTATAGGTTCGTGACTAAGGGGTTTGTAGCGCGCGTGGTTACCAGGTGTGTACAAACACTACACACATGAAATCGGTAATGCCGAAAAGTCGAAAAGCCAAAAGTGGCTAAATGGGCCCGGTGGGCCCTGAGGCTAAGTTTGATGAAATAGTCTGGTTGGTTATACGAATTGAATTAGTCATGCATGATACATGAATTGGATTTGTTTTGGGCCTAATAGGCCATATGATGAGATTTGGGCCTAATGGGTTGTAAGGGAGTGATTTGGGCTTGATGGGCTTATGGGGACGTAGACATGTATGTTAGGGTTTATGGACCTTAGGTCTAGTTTGAACAACTCTTAAATTCCATAAGACTTAATTTTTATAATTAAATATGTCTGTGAATAAGTTGTTGGGTTAGGGTGTGGCAACAGGCATACGCATGTCTAGGATTGGATCTAGGAGAGCTTGGTGTTTAAGCGGCCCTAGTGGCCCACCTCCTCTTTTCTGGAATCCTACCTGGTGCGTAGTGTCTATTCACTTTAGCCGCGAAGACTTGTTGATGGGCAAAACTTCATAGCTAAAACCCGAAAGGGGCCGAAACACCCCAGTTTGCGAAATACCAAAATACTCTCGATTTGTGAAATTTTTGAAATACCCTCGATTTGTGAAATTACTGAAATACCCTCAATTTGTAAAATTACCAAAATACCCCCGATTTATGAAATTACTGAAATACCCCCAGTTTACAAAATTATCAAAATACCCCCGATTTGTAAAATTACCAAAATACCTCCGATTTGTGAAATTATCAAAATACCCCTAATTTGCAAAATTACCAAAATACCCATAGTTTGCAAAATTATCGAAATACCCTCGACTTGTGAAATTACCAAAATACCCTCAATTTATAAAATTACCAAAATACCCTCAGTTTGTAAAATTACCAAAGTACCCTCGATTTATGAAATTATCGAAATACCCCTAATTTGTAAAATTACCAAAATACCCCAGTTTGTGAAATTATTGAAATACCCCTGATTTGTGAAATTACCAAAATACCCGTATAGAGTAGAATTACGAAAATACCCCTGGATAGTGAAATGACGAAAATAACCCTATGTGACGAATATGAGTTTGTGGATAATACTTTTGTGTTTGATGCATTCATATGATATTCTGCTTAGGATGCATATGGGTGGGAATTATGGTACGGAGGAAGATTTGAGGATCACATGGCCGTATGGTGTGGATCCAGGATCGCATGGCTGTATGGTATGGATCCACCGCAGGCTTTTAGCCACGGAGCAGCCATGCTGCACCGATAATGTTACCAATGGCTGTGTGCCATTAATATGGGCTTCGTGCCGTAATTATGGGCTTTGTTCCAATATCGAAGGCTTTGTGCTGTTATTATGGCTTTGTGCCAATCATATTTACCGTGGCTATGTGCCTAACATATATATATATATATATTGATGACTCTGTGTCAATATTTGAGGATCGCATGGCTGTATGGTATGGATCCAGGATCGCATGGCCGTATGGTATGGATTCAAAGGAGGCTTTAAGCCCAATATTTGATTAGCAGCTTTTTTACAACATTCGGTAGTACCGCAACCGGGCTACCCTTGGTGTGTAGCGGAGGGGTGGGTAGAGCTAAAATTCCCCACAGGAGTCATAAGGTTGGAAGGGAAATGGTGTGTGTAACGGATGAATTTTTGGGTGGGTTTTGCATTATCTTGTGTGTATATGATGCGTTATGATATGATATGAGGTTATTGTGGGCTAAGGCCCAAGACCACCGATTTTGATAGGGCTTAGGCCCAATGTGGATATTTGTAAGTGCTTTGTTTTCCAAGGGTTGTGCACACTGAGTTTCGAAACTCACACCCCTTTAATTTAATGTTTCAGGTAATCTTGAATAGACGACTTGACGTGGGAGAGGACTCGGAGATGGCCACACTACAAGAGGATTGAATTTCCATTTATTTGTTTCAAAATACATATTTTATTTACTTAATTTTTAGTGGACGTAATAAGACCTTGTACTCTGTTTTGACTTCGGATTTAATTTGGGTTTTGAGATTAAATGTTTATTTAATTACTAAACCTAAGTAAGCTTTTATGTTCAAACTTGGTTTACTAAATGCTTAAAATAATAAAATGGTTTTTTTTATCTTTAACTAATAAGTCTATTAGGTTTTGGGCTTTTTGGCCTTAATTTCTTAATTAGCAAAATCGTTTTGAATTGTGCCTTTAATGTGACATTCTAGATTCAGGCCTAACTTCTAGGCTGAGTTTGGGGTGTTACACAGTGAATAGGTTAGGGTGCTATTTTCTCATAGCTTTCTCAGGTTCCCAGCTACAAAACCTTTACCAAACCTATTTATTTATTTCTCAACTCTTTAATCTTTCGAGTTAGAATTCTGATCAGTTCTTCATTATATGTCATATTAGGTAGAATTTCGATCTTTGACGGAGAAAACACATGTGATGGATCCGATATATATTGATGCAACATCGACACATGAAACACATTGTGGATCTTTTCTAACTCAGTCGGTAAAGCTAGCCAATATTCCACTGGCCCTATTCGTTCAATAATCTCATACAGCCCGATTAATCGCAGACTCAACTTGCCTTTGCGACCACATCTAAGGATTTTCTTCCACGGAGATACTTTCAGAAACACTTTATCATCGATATGAAATTTAATATCTTTTCGTTTCAAATCCGCATACAATTTCTGTCAATCTGAAGCTTCTTTCAAGCTATTGCAAATTACTTTTACTTTTTCTTCAGTCTCTCAAATTAAATCAACCCCGTGAATCTATTTCTCACTAAGCTCAGTCCAGTATAATGGAGTTCGGCATTTGCGACCATACAGTGCTTCATACGATGCCATCTTTATCCTCGATTAAAAACTGTTATTGTATGCAAATTCAACCAACGACAAATATTTCTCCCAGTTGCCTTCGAACTCTAAAACGCAACATCAGAGCATATCTTCAAGGATCTGAATTACTCATTCAGTCTGTCCATCAGTTTGAGAATAAAAAGCTGTACTAAATTTTAACTTCGTACCCAGAGCTTCTTGCAATTTCTTCAAAAATCACAATGTAAACCTCGGATCTCTATCTGAAATAATCAAAACTGGTACTCCGTTCAATCTAACAATCTCAGAAATGTGCAACTCAGCCAATTTATCAAGCGAATAGTCAGTACGTATTGGGATGAAATGTGCTAATTTTGTTAATCGATCAATGACAACCCAAATAGCATCTTTCTTTTTCAGAGACAAAGGCAACCCCAATACGAAATCCATCGTAACTCTGTCCCATTTCCACTCTGGTATCATCACAGGCTGAAGTAAACCCGAAGGTACTTGACGTTCAGCTTTAACTTGCTGACACATTAAACATCTCACTACAAATTCAGAAATGTCTCGTAATATACCCGACCACCAATATAATTGTTTCAAATCTTTATACATTTTAGTACTCCCCAAATGAACTAATAAGCAACCACTATGTGCCTCGTGTAAAAATTTCTGAATAAGCTCAAAATTTTTTGGTACACATAATCTGTTTCTGAACATTAAACAATCATCGATTACAATCTGATAATTTGAATCACTATTTGACTTACATTGCATTCTTTTAGCTTGTAACTCAGTATCACACTTTTGAGCTTCACATATTTATTGAAGGAAAACTAGTTTAGCTTTCAACTCAGCTAATATCGAACCATCATTGGACATAATCAATCTTGTATTCATTGCTCTCAATGCAAACAGAGATTTTCTACTCAAAGCATCTGCGACTACATTAGCTTTCCCCAGATGATAATCGATTACTAATTCATAGTCTTTTAGTAACTCGAGCCATCTCCGTTTTCACAAATTCAAATCTTTCTGAGTCATTAAATACTTCAAACTCTTGTGATCTGTAAAGATATGACATTTCTCACCGTATAAATGATGTCACCAAATTTTCAATGCAAAAACTATAGTGGCCAACTCTAAATCGTGCGTCGGATAGTTCTTTTCATGCGACTTCAACTGTCTCGGGGCATAAGCTATAACTTTTCCTTCTTGCATCAAAACAAAACCCAAACCATTCAATGACGCGTCACTATAAATCAAAAACTCTTTACCCGACTCAGGTTGAACCAACACTGGTGCCTCCGTTAGTAATGCTTTCAACTGATCGAAACTCTATTGACATTTTTTAGAACACTCAAACTTCACATCTTTCTGTAACAATCTGGTCATAGGTGTATCAATCGTCGAGAATCCTTTGAAAAATATTCGATAATAACCAACTAATCCTAGAAAATTTCTAACTTCAGATACATTTCTCGGTGGTTTCCAGTGAACAACTGCGAAAATCTTACTCAAATCAACTTTTATACCTTTCGCTGAAATAATGTGCCCCAAAAATCTGACTTCTCTGAGCCAAAACCCGCATTTGTTGAATTTAGCCAATAGTTTCTTGTCTCTCAAAGTTTGTAACACAATCCTCCAATGCTCGGCATGCTCAGACTCATCTCGAGAATAGATCAGAATGTCGTCAATGAACACAACAACAAATCTGTCTAAATAAGGTCTAAATATCTGGTTCATCAGATCCATAAAGACTGCAGGAGTATTAGTTAAACCAAAAGGCATAACAAGGAATTCATAATGTCCATACCTCATTCTGAAGGTAGTTTTTGGCACATTCAAATCTTTAACTCGCAACTGATAATAACCAGACCGCAAATCAATCTTTGAAAACATTATTGCACCGTTCAACTAATCAAATAAATCATCTATTCTTGGCAAAGGATACTTGTTCTTTATCGTAACTTTATTGAGCTGTCGATAGTCAAGACACATTCTCATTGGCTTGTCTTTCTTCTTTACAAACAATACTGGCGCACCCCAAGGCAAAAAACTCGATCGGCAAAACCTCTATCTGTTAACTCTTGTAACTGAGATTTCATGTAACAGTCCGATTTAGACCCTAGTCGAAATAATGATGTCGGGACCACAAATCTGAGTCAAAAAAATATGTTTAATATTATTTTTTGTGTTTGCAATATGTGATTAATCATGTGTGAAAGTTTCGTGAATTAATTTATTCGTTTGAGTGCTTAATTTAAGAAAAAGACTAAATTGCATAAAAGATAAAAGTGACATTCTACATGTTAATGTGTTAAATTGAATTCAGTTTTTGAATGTGAAGGCCTTAAAAATGAATTTATGTCATTTATTTATGGTATGTACGGTAGTGGACTTTTAATTTAAAGATTATGTAATGTTTTATTAAGGGCAAAAATAGAAATGAGTAATTAATATGATTATTAATAAAACAAAACATAAATAAGCCATTGCATTTGTGTTCATCCATTAAATAAAGAAAAGAAAGAAGGGTTTAAACTCTTTTTGCATTCGGCACATATTTTGGCTAGATTAAGGTATGTTTTGCTTCGGTTTTTGATAATTTCTACATTTTTGTAATCGTTGCTTCGAATATTAGAAAACCCATGTCTTAATTTTGGAATTTGATAATGATTTTGAAATATGCCATTGATGAATGCTTGAGTTTTGTGATTTTAGTTGATGAAATATGAAATATATGTGTTAGATTAACATGTTTCGTCATTGGATTTTTGGTGAATTTGAGTAATTTGGACAAAATTGTGAAAATAATATTTTGAGGGAATAAAATGTGAAATAAATGAAATGTATGGACTTGTGTAATCATGTTTAAAAATTCGCTAAGCATGGGTACAAGGAAATTTTGTGTATTTTTTGATTTTGTGAAATAGGGACTTAAATGTCAAAATGTGAAAATGTGAGGGCTAATTTTTAAATTACCCTAAATGTGTGTTATTGGATTGAATTGAATGATTTGGTGAATAAAAGAGTTAAGTTTGAATATGTATAGATCAAGAACCAAAGAAAACAGATCTAGATCGAGGAAAGTCAAAAGTGAGCGAATAGTCAAATCCGTCCATCTATATCTATACGAGGTAAGTCTATATACAAATAAATATATTTAAGTTGAATTATTCATGTACATTTAATATTGAATTGTGACGAATGGTTATGGATGATATATGTGTGAAATTCGAGAAAGTATCGACAATGAGTCAAGATCTAAAAAGTCCCGTACGAACCTTAGGAATAGATAGGATTCATATGTCATGACATAGGGATTTTGATATGTGATATCATGTAAGACCACATCTGGGACATTGGCATTGATTTGAGATTTCGTGTAAGACCATGTCTGGGACGTTGGCATCTATTTGAGATTTTCTTGTAAGACCTTGTCTGGGATAGTGGCATCGATATTTGATTATATGTAAGACCACGTCTGGGACGTTGGCATTGTATAAGTATTCTGAGTTATTTGAGTATCCTATTTGATTTCAAATGGTTCAACGGGAAATTATGAGAAATGAAAGACTATGTGATATATGTAATCGATTCAGGTACGTTTGAAATGTATACTATGATTGAGTATGAAAGGAAAGTATATGTGATTGTGCACAAGTGAGAAATGAGCATAGATTTAATGAGATAAATTGCGGTATGTGTATGAATGTAATATGTTCAAAAGAGATACTTGGAGATATGATGTGTTGGTAAATAATGGCTAAACAAATGAGCCAAAGAAGAATTTCGAATTTGAAATTGAGATATTAATGATCTTGTATTCGATATGATTATGAATGTTTATATGTTAAGTTTATTTGTATATGGCTTACTAAGCTTTTTAAAGCTTACTTTGTGTGTGTTTGCATTGTTTTATAGATCGTTAAAGCTACGGAAGGCTCGGGGATCATCGAAGATCATCACCATATTATCAAACTCTATTTTGGTCCCTTTTGAATATGTATATATTAAATATGGCATGTATAGTCTAGTTAAAACGATTAATGTTTTGAATTGTATATAAAACCTATGTGATATGGCTTGCAAATGGATGTGTATATGGTAATATTTGATCTATATTTTATGATGCAAAGTTGGTATATTATAGATGAAAAGATGTCATAATGGATTGGTAAGTTTGTGGATGGATTATGCTGAGAAATACTTGTGATTAGATTGAGCTAAATGGCACATAAGTTGGTGTGTTTGAAATGTTCTTGAATGATTAGAAAAGATGGTCATTTTGTTATGTTTTGTTTGCATTGGAGATGTGATTTGAATTGGTATAATGCTTGTAGGTATAACCCAAAATGTGGGTGGAAAATTGGCCTTGAAAATGGCCTATATCTACCCACACGGTTGAGCACACGGGCGTGTGGCTCGACTGTGTCCTTCATGGTTGCATTTCAAAACAAGTCAGTTTTGACCACGGGCTTGACACACGGGCGTGTGATTGGCCGTGTGGTGCAAGTCAGTTTTGACCATGGCTGGGCACACGGGCGTGTCTCAGGCCGTGTGGACAAGTCAGTATGTATGCCCTGTTTTTCTACGGTTTAGACACACGAGTGTGTCTGAGGCCGTGTGAGGCACACGGCTTGCCCAGACGAGCGTGTGACCTCTGTAGCTTTGAAAAAATTTGAAATTTCAAAAAAATTTTGTAAGTGTTTGGTTTAGTCCCGACCCTTTTCTATTTCATGATTAAGTCACGTAGACCTCATTGAGGGACTATATATTTGTGTTTTGCTATGATATGACGATGGTCGTAACGACCCAAATTTGGGCCTAGTAGGATCGAGCCCATTAGGCCTTGGGTGTGGGAGCGTTTAAAAATTTTTGAGAACAAGAGAACCGCCCTAATGCAAGTTGCACCTATTAGGTGACTAATTTTGGAAGGTTAGGGGGCTACTATGAAGTCTCGGGATCAAACTTGGGCTTTAGGAAAATTTTGGTTTTAGGTGAATAAAACCCTGGGAGTTAGTCAGTAGGCTTTAAGAATAAAATATGGAGAAAAATGAGACAAAAGGAGTTATGGTCTAGTGGCAAATGGCGCCACATGGGAGATAAGGGAATGACGTCACATAAGGAAGCAAGGGGATCCAAGGTTCAAGTCTTGGCGCTTGCATTTAATTTTGATTTCTTTTTTTAAAGGAACTTAGACTTTGGCCATAGGTTTATATTTAGTTGAGCATGAAGTTAAACACAAGGAAGTGAGAGGTCTAGAGGCAAGGCGTCATTCAGGGTGCAAGGAAGACTGGGTTCGAATCTCATGACAAGCAGGGGAGTATTTATTTTGCGGATTGCACGGCTAGAGTTTGTGTTGGATTTAAACTCTATGAAGAAGGGATCCCACATCGGAAAGCTAGCAAAAGGGAAGGTGAGAAGTTGGCTATATATGGAGCTGTCTATGAGAAGAGTAAACATACATTGGTTGGCGTTTGGGCATAAGATCAATTGGAGTGCGGATGAGCCTCAAACTCCTATCAGGTGTGTATTTCGCCCTACTCTAGCTATAGAGCGGCAAATGACAAAATGCCGGTCACACGGCGATGGTAGCCACACGAGCGTGCGGGCGCACGTGTAGGAGCTTTGACGCGATAGTCGACGCCACCATAAGTAATCTTGTGGGTTGACGTTGTTTGGGCCATGATAGGTCGAAAGGGGCCAAGTGGGCCCAATGGGCCCTAGCCCTAGGGCCCATATGAATAAATTGTATGATTGTGTAGTAGATAGTGAACAAATCTCTGTGAATCTCATATCTGTGGCTAGATTTGGGCTAAATGGCTCAGACGAACGTGTGGGTCTATTTGGGCCGAGAATGTGCCCTAGGCCCATTCGCATCATTATCTCTGTTTAGAATATCTCAATTTATGAAATTACTGAAATACCCTCAATTTATGAAATTATCGAAATACCCTTGGTTTACGAAATTATCGAAATACCCCTAATTTTTGAAATTACCGAAATACACCTAGTTTGTGAAATTACCAAAAAACCCCTACTTTGCAAAATTATTTAAATACCCCTGGTTTGCCAAATTACCAAAATACCTCTAGTTTGTGAAATTACCGAAATACCGCTGGTTTGCAAAATTATCGAAATACCCCTAGTATGTGAAATTACTGAAATACTCTTGGAGGGTAAATCACCAAAATACCCCTGGGTTACAAGATTACCGAACTACGCTCGAGGGGTTAAAATGACAGTTATACCCTTAATTGTGAATGAATATCGTGTGCATGTTTTAATTACACTTTTATACGTCAATACATGACATTTCATCATATTGCATGGGGCGGGTTAATGACTGAAGAGAAGTGTAGCCTGGTGGCTCTGCCACATACTATTTTAGTGGCTACGCCACATATATATACTATGACTCTGGTGGCTAAGCCACAAATATTGTGATTAGCAGCTCGTCTGCATTATTGGTGTGATTGGCGGGGTGGGTTGACTTGATCCCCACAGGTGACGATTGGTTGGTACGGGGGTGTGACTGGTTGGATTGGGTTGGGTTACATTACATTACACTACATTACATTACATTATCTGTATTTTCATGATTAAAAGCTTAGGCCCAGTTTGATGTCTTATGGGCTCGGGGCCAATTAGTAACCGTTTAGGGGATTACATACTGAGTTCTCGTAACTCACCCCTTTTCCCTTAACCTCATAGATAATTCCCAGCGGTAGAGGATTTGGAGCCGTGGAGGACTCGGGGGTGGCCATACAACGGAGATACTTCTTGTGAACTTTAGTAAATTCAGTTTTTACTTTATTTCTAAGATTATTTATTTTGGGTTTACATTTTGTATCAAGGCCATTGGTTTATTTTTCTTTTAAGTTTTCATTAATAACTGTTAAACTTATAAATACAGGGTTTTCTTAAAACATTAATAATCGTATTCCAAAATATCACATTTCCGCAATGATTCAAGTTTAATTTTCATAACAAATACAATTTTTTTTCAAAATAACAACAACTTTAAAAAAAAGGGACATTAAGTAAACCGGGGTTTTTACAAACAATCATCGAAACACGGATATTAAAAGAGACGCGAGCTTTTTAATGAATGCTTAGGTTTTTAACTATCTTTTGATGTGACATGCTAGATCTGGTCGTAACGTCTAGGCCGGGTTTGGGGTGTTACATTTTATGGTATCAGAGGCCGGGTTGTAAAACTCAGCTGTAGAATGGGTTCAAAAGTGTTTTTCAAAATTTGTTTGAAATTTGGTTTAGAAAATATATATCGTTATTGGAAGTATGACAGACTGAGTCTTCGGCACCAAATTCGTAAGTTCCTGATACTATGCTTTGTTGTATGCTGTATTGATTATAGTTATTCTATGTATATTTTGTGGATATGATGCTTAAAATTAGAGATTGTATTTATTCTGTGAATATTGTGGAAATTATTTGTGTGTGATGTCCGTCCGCTCTGATGGATAAATAGTGTGGTGCGTGCTTGTGTTATTAAGATCAGAGTGCACAGAACGTTCCGTTAGTTTGAAATTCGAGGATGAAATTTCTTTAGGGGGTAGATTTGTAACGACCTGAATTTGGAACTAGTAGGATTGGGCCTATTGGGCCTTAGGTGTGGAAGCATTTAAAAATTTTTGAGAATAAGAGAACGGCCCCAATGCAAGTTGGACCTATGAGGTGAGTGATTTTGGAAGGTTAAGGGGCTTCTATGAAGTCCCGGGATCAAACTCAGGCTATAGGAAAGTTTTGGTTTTAGGTTAATAAAACCCTAGGAGTTAGTAAGTCGGCTTTAAGAATAAAATATGGAGAAAAATGAGACAAAAGGAGTTGTGGTCTAGTGGCGAATGGTGCCGTATAGGGGACAAGGGAATGACACCACACAAGGAAGCAAGGGGATCATAGGTTCAAGTCTTGGTGCTTGCATTTCATTTTGATTTATTTTTTTAAAGGAACTTAGACTTTGGCCATAGGTTTATATTTAGTTACGCATGATGTTAGACACAAGGAAGTGAGTGGTCTAGTGGCAAGGCATCATTAAGGGTGTAAGGGAGCTTGGGTTCAAATCTCATGACAAACAGGGGAGTATTTATTTTCTGGATTGGACGACCAGAGTTTGTGTTGGATTTAAACTCTACCGAAGAATGGATCCCACATCAAAAAGCTAGCAAGAGGGAAGGTGAGAAGCTAGCTATATATGGAGCTGTCTATGAGGAAAGTAAACATACGTTGGTTGGCGTTTTGGCATAAGAGCATTTGGAGCGTGGATGAGCCTCAGACTCCTATTAGGTGTGTATTTCGCCCTACTCTAGCTGTAGAGCGGCAAATGCCGAAATGCTGGTCACACAGTGACGGTAGCCACATGAGCGTGCGGGCGCATGTGTGGGAGCTTTGATGTGATAGTCAAGGTCACCATGAGTATTTTTGTGGGTTGACGTTGTTTGGGCCACGATGGGCCGAAAGGGGCCAAGTGTGCCCAAAGGGCCTGAGGCCATTATGAATAAATTGTGTGATTGTGTAGTAGATCGTAAACTGGTCTCTGTGAATCTCATACCTATGGCTAGATTTGGGTTAAATGGGCCACACGAACGAATGGGTCCATTTGGGCCGAGAATGGGCCCTAGGCCCATTTGCATCATTATCTCTATTTAGAATATCTCAATTTGTAAAATTACCAAAATACCCTCAGTTTATGAAATTACCGAAATACCATTGGTTTACAAAATTACCGAAATATCCCTAGTTTACGAAATTACCGAAATACCCCTAGTTTACAAAATTATCGAAATACCCCCTGGTTTGCAAAATTATTGAAATACCCCTAGTTTGAAAAATTACCGAAATACTCTTGGAAGGTAAATCACCAAAAGACCCTTGGGTTGCGAGATTACCGAACTACCCCCTAGGGGTTAAAATGACCGTTATACCCTTAATTGTGAATGAATATCGTGTGTATGTTTTAATTACACTTTTATACGTGGATACATGACATTTTATCATATTGCATGAGGCGGGTTAATGACTGAAGAGAAATTTAGCCTGGTGGCTCTGCCACATACTGTTTTAGTGGCTACGCCACATATATAAATACTATGACTCTGGTGGCTCAGCCACGAATATTGTGATTAATAGCTCGTCTGCATTATTGGTGTGATTGGTGGGGTGGGTTGACTTGATCCCCACAGGTGACGATTGGTTGGTACAGGGGTGTGATTGGTTGGATTGGGTTGGGTTACATTACATTACATTACATTACATTACATTACATTACATTATCCGTATTTTCTTGATTAAAGGGCTTAGGCCTAGTTTGATGTCTTATGGGCTCGGGGCCAGTTAGTAATCGTTTAGGGGATTACACACTGAGCTCTCGTAACTCACCCTTTTCTCTTAACCTTGCAGGTAATTCCCAGCGGTAGAGGATTTGGAGCCGTGGAGGATCGAGGGTGGCCATACAATGGAGATACTTCTCGTGAACTTTAGTAAATTTGGTTTTTACTTTATTTCTAAGATTATTTATTGTGGGTTTACATTTTGTAACAAGGCCATTGGTTTATTTTTCTTTTAAGTTTTCATTAATAATCGTTAAACTTATAAATACGAGGTTTTCTTAAAACTTTAATAATTATTTTCCAGAAAATCACATTTTCGTAATGATTCAAGTTTAATTTTCATAACAAAAACAAATTTTTTTCAAAATAACAATAACTTTAAAAAAGGGGACATTAAGTAAACCGGGTTTTTACAAACAAGCATCGAAATAAGAATTTTAAAAGAGACACGACATTTTCAATGAACGCTTAGCTTTTCAACTATCTTTCGATGTGACATGCTAGATCTGATCATAACGTCTAAGCCGGGTTTGGGGCGTTACATTTTAAGGTATCAGAGCCTGAGTTGTAAAACTCGACTGTGGAATGGGTTCAAAAATGTTTTTCAAAATTTGTTTGAAATTTGGTTTAGAAAATATATATCGTTATTGGAAGTATGGAAGACCGAGTCTTCGGCACCAAATTCGTAAGTTCCTGATACTATGCATTATTGTATGATGTATTGACTATAGTTATTCTGTGTATATTTTCTGGATATGATGCTTAAACTTAGAGATTGTATTTATTCCGCGTATATTGTGGAAATTATTTGCATGTGATGTCTGTCTACTCTGATGGATAAATAGTGTGGTGTGTGCATGTGTTATTGAGATCGGAGTGCATAGTGAGAGCGTAGTGTGCTAGGTTAGGATGTGCAACGTTACTGTTAGTTGGAAATTTGAGGACTAAATTTCTTTAAGGGGCTAGGTTTGTAACGACCCAAATTTGGAACTAGTAGGATTGGGCCCATTAAGCCTTAGGTGTGGGAGGGTTTAAAAATTTTTTAGAATAAGAGAACGACCCTAATGCAAGTTGGACCTATGAGGTGAGTGATTTTGGAAGGTTAGGGGGCTTCTATGAAGTCCCGGGATCAAACTCGGGCTTTAGGAAAATTTTGGTTTTAGGTGAATAAAACCCTGGGAGTTAGTTAGTAGGCTTTAAGAATAAAATGTGGAGAAAAATGAGACAAAAAGAGTTATGGTCTAGTGGCAAATGGCGCCACATGGAGGACAAGTGAATGACGCCACACAAGGAATCAAAGGGATCCAAGGTTCAAGTCTTGGCGCTTGCATTTCATTTTGATTTCTTTTTTAAAGGAACTTAGACTTTGGCCATAGGTTTACATTTAGTTGCGCATGATGTTAGAGACAAGGAAGTGAGTGGTCTAGTGGCAACGCGTCATTAAAGGTGTATGAGAGCCTGGGTTCAAATCTCATGACAAGCAAGGGAGTATTTATTTTACAGATTGGACGGCCAGAATTTGTGTTGGATTTAAACTCTACTGAGGAATGGATCCCATATCGAAAAGCTAACAAGAGGGAAGGTGAGAAACAAGCTATATATGGAGCTTTCTATGAGGAGAGTAAGCATACCTTGGTTGGCATTTGGGCATAGGAGCATTTGGAGCCTGGATGAGTCTTAGACTCCTATCAGGTGTGTATTTCGCCCTACTCTAGCTGTAGAGTGGCAAATGCCAAAATGCTAGTCACACGGCGATGGTAGCCACACGAGCGTGTGGGCGCACGTGTGGGAGCTTCGATGCGATAGTTGAGATCACCATGATTATTCTTGTGGGTTGACATTGTTTGGGCCACGATGGGCCGAAAGGGGCCAAGTGGACCCAATGAGCCCGGGGCCCATATGAATAAATTGTATGATTGTGTAGTAGATCGTAAACTGGTTTATGTGAATCTTAATCTATGGTTAGATTTGGGGTAAATGGGCCACATGAATGAGTGGGTCCATTTGGGCCGAAAATAGGCCTTAGGCCCATTCGCATCATTATCTCTGTTTAAAATATCTCAATTTGTGAAATTACCAAATTACCCACAGTTTATGAAATTATCGAAATACCCCTAGTTTGCAAAATTATCAAAATACCCCTGGTTTGCAAAATTACCGAAATACCCCTATTTTACAAAATTATCAAAATACCCCCTGGTTTGAAAAATTACCAAAATACCCCTGGTTTAAAAAATTATCGAAATACTCTTAGAAGGTAAATCATCAAAAGACCCCTGGGTTGCGAGATTACCGAACTACCCCTGAGGGTTTAAATGACCGGTATACCCTTAATTGTGAATCAATATCATCTGTATGTTTTAATTCCACTTTTATATGTAGATACATGACATTTTATCATATTGCATGGGGTGGGTTAATGACTGAAGAGAAGTGTAGCCTGGTGGCTCTGCCACATACTATTTTAGTGGCTACGCCACATATATATATATATATATATATATACTATGATTCTGGTGCATCAGCCACAAATATTGTGATTAGCAGCTCGTCTGCATTATTGGTGTGATTGGCGGGATGGGTTAACTTGATCCCCACAGGAGACGATTGGTTGGTACGGGGGTGTGATTGGTTGGTCTAGGTTGGGTTACATTACATTACATTACATTATTCGTATTTTCATGATTAAAGGGCTTAGGCACAGTTTGATGTCTTATGGGCCCGGGGCTAGTTAGTAATCGTTTAGGGGATTACATACTGAGTTCTCGTAACTCACCCCTTTTCCCTTAACCTCACAGGTAGTTCCCAGCGGTAGAGGATTTGGAGCCGTGGAGGACTCGGGGGTGGCCATACAACGGAGATACTTCTCGTGAACTTTAGTAAATCCAGTTTTTACTTTATTTCTAAGATTATTTATTTTGGGTTTACATTTTGTAATTTTTCTTTTATGTTTTCATTATTAACCGTTAAACTTAAAAATACGGGGTTTTCTTAAAACATTAATAATCATTTTCCAAAATATCACATTTTCGCAACGATTCAAGTTCAATTTTCATAATAAAACAAATTTTTTCAACGTAACAACTTTTAAAAAAGGGAAATTAAGTAAACGGGATTTTTACAAACAAACATCAAAACACGAATTTTAAAAATGACGCGAGCTTTTTAATGAGCGCTTAACTTTTCAACTATCTTTCGATGTGACATGCTAGATCCGATCGTAACGTCTAGGCCAGGTTTAGGGTGTTACATTTTATGGCATCAGAGCCCGGGTGGTAAAACTCGACTGTGGAATGGGTTCAAAAATGTTTTTCAAAATTTGTTTGAAATTTGGTTTAGAAAATATATATCGTTATTGGAAGTATGGCACACCGAGTCTCCGGCACCAAATTCTTAAGTTCCTGATACTATGCTTTGTTGTATGTTGTATTGACTATAGTTATTCTGTGTATATTTTGTGGCTATGATGCTTAAAATTAGAGATTGTATTTATTCCGTGCATATTGTGGAAATTATTTGCGTGTGATGTCCGTCCCATCTGATGGATAAACAGTGTGAAGCGTGCTTGTGTTATTAAGATCAGAGTGCGCAGCGAGAGCGTAGTGTGCTAGCTTAGGATGTGCAACGTTTCCATTAGTTGTAAATTCTAGGATGAAATTTCTTTAAGGGGCTAGATTTGTAACAACCCGAATTTGGAACTAGTGGATTAGGCCAATTGGGCCCTAGGTGTGGGAGCGTTTAGAAATTTTTTAGAACAATAGAACGACCCTAATGCAAGTTTGACCTATGATGTGAGTGTTTTTTGAAGGTTATGGGGCTTCTATGAAGTCCCGGGATCAAACTTCGGGCTTTAGGAAAATTTTACCTTTAGGTGAATAAAACCCGGGGAGTTAGTAAGTAGGCTTTAAGAATAAAATGTGGAGAAAAATGAGACAAAAGGAGTTGTGGTCTAGTGGCAAATGGTGCTACATGGGGGACAAGGGAATGACGTCAAGTCTTGGCACTTGCATTTCATTTTGATTTCTTTTTTTAAAGAAACTTAGACTTTGGCCATAGGTTTAAATTTAGTTGCGCATGATGTTAGAAACAAGGAAGTGAGTGGTCTAGTGGCAAGGCGTCATTAAGGGTGCAAGGGAGCCTGGGTTCGAATCTCATGACAAGCAGGGGAGTATTTATTTTGCGGATTGGACAACCAGAGTTTGTGTTGGATTTAAACTCTACTTAAGAATGGATCCCACATCGAAAAGCTAGCAAGAGGGAAGGTGAGAAGCTAGCTATATATGGAGCCGTCTATGAGGAGAGTAAACATACCTTGGTTGGCATTTGGGCATAGGAGCATTGGGAGCGTGGATTAGCCTCAGACTCTTATCTGGTGTGTATTTCGCCCTACTCTAGCTGTAGAGCGGTAAATGCCGAAATGCTGGACACACGATGATGGTAGCCACACGAGCGTGCGGGCGCACATGTGGGAGTTTCGATGCGATAGTCAAGGTCACCATGTGTATTCTTGTGGGTTGACGTTGTTTGGGCCAAGATGGGCCGAAAGGGGCCAAGTAGGCCCAATGGGCCCTGGGACCATATGAATAAATTGTATGATTGTGTAGTTGATTGTAAACTGGTTTATGCGAATCTCATATCTATGGCTAAATTCGGGCTAAATTGGCCACACGAACGTGTGGGTCCATTTGGGCCAAGAATGGGCCCTAGGCCCATTCGCATCAATATCTTTGTTTAAAATATCTCAGTTTGTGAAATTACCAAAATACCCTCAGTTTACGAAATTACTGAAATACCCCTGGTTTGTGAAATTACCAAAATACCATTGGTTTACAAAATTACCGAAATAACCCTAGTTTACAAAATTATCGAAATACCCCCTGGTTTGTAAAATTATCGAAATACCCCTGGTTTACAAATTTATCGAAATACTCTTAGAAGGTAAATCACCAAAATACCCCTGGTTTGCGAGATTACCGAACTACCCCTCAAGGGTTAAAATGATTGTTATACCCTTAATTGTGAATGAATATCGTGTGTATGTTTTAATTACACTTTTATACGTGGATACTTGACATTTTATCATATTGCATGGGGAGGGTTAATGACTGAAGAGAAGTGTATCCTGGTGGCTATGCCACACATATATATATACTATGACTCTGGTGGCTCAGCTACAGATATTGTCATTAACAGCTCGTCTGCATTATTGGTGTGATTGGCAGGTTGGGTTGACTTGATCCCCACAGGTGACGGTTGGTTGGTACGGGGGTGCGATTGGTTGGATTGGGTTGGGTTACATTACATTACATTACATTACATTACATTATCCGCATTTTCATGATTAAAGGGCTTAGGCCCAGTTTGATGTCTTATGGGCTCGGGCCCAGTTAGTGACTGTTTAGGGGATTACACACTGAGTTCTCGTACTCACCTCTTTTCCCTTAACCTCACAGGTAATTCCCAGCGATAGAGGATTTGGAGCCGTGGAGGACTCGGGGGTGGCCATACAACGGAGATACTTCTCGTGAACTTTAGTAAATCTGATTTTTACTTTATTTCTAAGATTATTTATTTGGGATTTACATTTTGTAACAAGGCCATTGGTTTATTTTTCTTTTATGTTTTCATTAATAACTGTTAAACTTATAAATACAGGGTTTTCTTAAAACATTAATAATCGTCTTCCAAAATATCACATTTTCGCAACGATTCAAGTTCAATTTTCATAACAAAAACAATTTGTTTTTCAAAATAACAACTTTAAAAAAAGGGACATTAAGTAAACCGAGGTTTTTACAAACAAATATCGAAACTTGGATTTTAAAATAGACGCGAGCTTTTTAATGAACGTTTAGCTTTTCAACTATCTTTCGATGTGAGATGCTAGATCTGGTCGTAACGTCTATGCCGAGTTTGGGGTGCTACATTTTCTGGTATCACAGCCCAGGTTGTAAAACTCGGCTGTGGAATGGGTTCGAAAATGTTTTTCAAACTTTATTTGATATTTGGATTAGAAAATATATATCGTTATTGGAAGTATGCAACACCGAGTCTCCGGCACCAAATTCGTATGTTCCTGATACTATGCTTTGTTGTATGCTGTATTGACTATAGTTATTCTGTGTATATTTTGTGGATATGATGCTTAAAATTAGAGATTGTATTTATCCCGTGTATAATGTGGAAATTATTTACGTGTGATGTCCGTCCACTCTGATGGATAAATAGTGTGGTGCGTGCTTGTGTTATTAAGATCAGAGTGCGCAGTGAGAGCGTAGTGTGCTAGGTTAGGATGTGCAACGTTTTCGTTAGTTGGAAATGTGAGGACGAAATTTCTTTAAGAGGGTAGATTTGTAATGATCCGAATTTGGAACTAGTAGGTTTGGGCCCATTGGGCCTTAGGTGTGGGAGCGTTTAAAAATTTTTGAGAACAAGGGAACCACCCTAATGCTAGTTGGACCTATGAGGTGAGTGATTTTGGAAGGGTAAGGGGCTTCTATGAAGTCTTGGGATCAAACTCGGGCTTTAGGAAAATTTTAGTTTTAGGTGAATAAAACTGTGGGAGTTAGTAAGTAGGCTTTAAGAATAAAATGTGGAGAAAAATGAGACAAAAAGAGTTTTGGTCTAGTGGCAAATGGTGCCACATGGGGGATAAGGGAATGACGCCCACACAAGGAAGCAAGGGGATCCAAGGTTCAAGTCTTGGCGCTTGCATTTCATTTTGATTTCTTTTTTTTTTAAAGGAACTTAGACTTTGGCCATTGGTTTATATTTAATTGCGCATGATGTCAGACACAAGGAAGTGGGTGGTCTAGTGGCAAGGCGTCATTAAGGGTGCAAGGGAGCCTGGGTTTGAATCTCATGACAAGTAGGGGAGTATTTATTTTGCGGATTGGACGACCAGAGTTTGTGTTGGATTTAAACTCTACTGAAGAATAGATCCCGCATCGAAAAGCTAGCAAGGGGAAAGGTGAGAAGCTAGCTATATATGGAGCTGTATATGAGGAGAGTAAACTTGCATTGGTTGGCGTTCGGTCACAGGATCATTTGGAGTGTGGATGAGCCTCAAACTCCTATCAGGTGTGTATTTCACCCTACTCTAGCTGTAGAGTGGCAAATCTTTGAAATCTTTGGTCACCTGGCGATGGTAGCCATCTGACGCGCTTGGCAAGCGTGTGGGAGCTTCGATACGATAGTCGAGGTCACCATCAGTATTCTTGTGGGTTGACGTTGTTTGGGCCACGATGGGCCAAAAGGGGCCAGGTGGGCCCAATGGGCCTGGGGCCTATATGAATAAATTGTATGATTGTGTAGTAGATCGTAAACTGGTTTATGTGAATCTCATATTTGTGGCTAGATTTGGGCTAAATGGGCCACACGACTGTGTGGGTCCTTTTTGGCCGAGAATGGGCCCTATTCGCATCATTATCTCTATTTAGAATATCTCAGTTTGCAAAATTACCAAAATATCCTCAATTAATGAAATTACTATAATACCCTAGTTTGCGAAAATACCGAAATACCCCTGGTTTACAAAATTATCAAAATACCCCTTGGTTTGTAAAATTATCGAAATACCCCTGGTTTGCGAAAGTACCGAAATACTCTTGGAAGGTAAATCACCAAATACCCCTGGGTTGCGAGATTACCGAACTACCCCCGAGGGGTTAAAATGACTGTTATACCCTTAATTGTGAATAAATATCGTGTGTGTGTTTTAATTACACTTTTATATGTGGATACATGACATTTTATCATATTGCATGGGGCGGGTTAATGACTATAGAGAAGTGTATCCTGGTGGCTCTGCCACATACTGTTTTAGTGGCTATGCCACATATATATATATATATACTATGACTTTGGTGGCTCAGCCACAAATATTGTGATTAGCAGCTCGTCTGCATTATTGGTGTGATTGGCGGGGTGGGTTGACTTGATCCTTACAGGTGATAGTTGGTTGGTACGGGGGTGTGATTGGTTGGATTGGGTTGGGTTACATTACATTACATTATCCGCATTTTCATGATTAAAGGGCTTAGGCCCAGTTTGATGTCTTATGGGCTCGGGGCCAGTTAGTGATCGTTTAGGGGATTACATACTGAGTTCTCGTAACTCACCTCTTTTCCCTAACCTTGCAAGTAATTCCCAGCGGTGGAGGTTTTGGAGCCGTGGAGGACTTGGGGGTGGCCATACAACAGAGATACTTTTCGTGAACTTCAGTAAATTTGATTTTTACTTTATTTCTAAGATTAGTTATTTTGGGTTTACATTTTGTAACAAGGCCATTGGTTTATTTTTCTTTTAAGTTTTCATTAATAACTGTTAAACTTATAAATACGGGGTTTTCTTTAAACATTAGCAATCGTTTTCCAAATATCACATTTTCGCAAGGATTCAAGTTCAATTTTCATAACAAAAATAATTTTTTTTTTCAAAATAACAGCAACTTTAAAAAAAGGGACATTAAGTAAACCAGGGTTTTTAAAAACAAACATCGAAACACGAATTTTAAAAGAGACGCGACATTTTGAATGAACGCTTAGCTTTTCAACTATCTTTTGATGTGACATGCTAGATCCGATCGTAACGTCTAGGCTAGGTTTGGGGTGTTATATTTTATGGTGTCAGAGCCCGGGTTGTAAAACTCAGTTGTGGAATGGGTTCGAAAATGTTTCTCAAAATTTGTTTGAAATTTGGTTTAGAAAATATATATCGTTATTGGAAGTATGGCACACGAGTCTCCGGCACCAAATTCGTAAGTTCCTGATACTATGCTTTATTGTATGTTGTATTAACTATAGTTATTCTGTGTATATTTTGTAGATATGATGCTTAAACTTAGAGATTGTATTTATTCCGTGTATATTGTGGAAATTACTTGCGTGTGATATCCGTTTGCTCTGATGGATAAGTAGTGTGGTGCGTGCTTGTGTTATTAAGATCAGAGTATGTAGCGAGAGCGTAGTGTGCTAGGTTAGGATGTGCAATGTTTTCGTTAGTTGGAAATTCAAGGACAAAATTTCTTTAAGGGGCTAGATTTGTAACGACCTAAATTTGGAACAAGTAGGATTGGGCCCATTAGGCCTTAGGTGCGAGAGAGTTTAAAAATTTTTGAGAACAATAGAACGGCCCTAATGCAAGTTGGACCTGTGAGGTGAGTGATTTTGGAAGGTTAGGAGGCTTCTATGAAGTCCCGGGATCAAACTTGGGCTTTAGGAAAATTTTGGTTTTAGGTAAGTAAAACCCTAGGAGTTAGTAAGTAGGCTTTAAGGATAAAATGTGGAGAAAAATAAGACAAAATGAGTTGTGGTCTAGTGGCAAATGGCGCCACATGGGAGACAAGGGAATGACGCCACACAAGGAAGCAAGGGGATCAAAGGTTCAAGTCTTGGCGTTCATTTTGATTTCTTTTTTTAAAGGAACTTAGACTTTGGCCATAGGTTTATATTTAGTTGCGCAGGATGTTAGACACAAGGAAGTGAGTGGTCTAGTGGCAAGGTGTCATTAAGGGTGCAAGGGAGCCTAGGTTCAAATCTCATGGCAAGTAGGGGAGTAATTATTTTGCGGATTGGACGGCCATAGTTTGTGTTGGATTTAAACTCTACTGAAGAAGGGATCCCATATCGGAAAGCTAGCAAGAGGGAATGTGAGAAACTGGATATATATGGAGCTATCTATGAGGAGAGTAAATATACCTTGGTTGGCGTTTGGGCATAGGAGAATTTGGAGTACAGATGAGCCTCAGACTCCTATTAGGTGTGTATTTCGCCCTACTCTAGCTGTAGAGCAGGAAATACCAAAATGCCGAAATGACGGTTACGCGACGATGGTAGCCACACAAGCGTATGGGCGCACGTGTGGGAGGTTTGATACGATAGTCGAGGCCACCATGAGTATTCTTGTGGGTTGATGTTGTTTGTGCCAGGACGGGCAGAAAGGGCCCAAGTGGGCCCAATGGGCCTGGGGCCATATGAATAAATTGTATGATTGTGTTGTAGATCGTAAACTGGTCTATGTGAATCTCATATCTGTGGCTAGATTTCGGTTAAATGGGCCACACGAACGTGTGGGTCCATTTGGGCCGAGAATGGGCCTAAGCCCATTCACATCATTATCCCAGTTTGCAAAATTACTGAGATACCCTTAGTTTATGAAATTATCGAATACCCATGGTTTGTAAAATTATTGAAATACCCCTGGTTTTTGAAATTACGAAAAATTGCTAATTTGCAAAATTACCAAATTACCCCTGGTGTACAAAATTATTGAAATACCCCTAGTTTGTGAAATTACCAAAACACCCCTGGTTTGCAAAATTATCGAAATACCCCTGGTTTGCGAAATTATCGAAATACCCCTTATTTGTGAAATTATCAAAATACTCTTAGAGTGTAAATCATCAAAATACCCCTGGGTTGCGAGATTACCGAACTACCCCCGAAGGGTTAAAATGACTATTATACCCTTAATTTCGAATGAATATCGTGTGTATGTTTTAATTATACTTTTATACGTCGATACATGACATTTTATCATATTGCATGGGGCGGGATAATGATTGAAGAGAAGTGTAGCCTGGTGGCTCTGCCACATACTGTTTTAGTGGCTACGCCATATATATATACTATGACCCTGGTGGCTAAGCCACAAATATTATGATTAGCAGCTCGTCTGCATTATTGGTGAGATTGGCGGGGTGGGTTGACTAGATCTCCACAGGTGACGATTGGTTGGTACGGGGGTGTGACTGGTTGGATTGGGTTGGGTTACATTACATTACATTACATTATCCGTATTTTCATGATTAAAGGGCTTAGGCACAGTTTGATGTCTTATGGGCTCGGGGCCAGTTAGTAACCGTTTAGGGGATTACATACTGAGTTCTCGTAACTCACCCATTTTCCCTTAACCTCACAGGTAATTCCCAGCGGTAGAGGATTTGGAGCCGTGGAGGACTCGGGGGTGGCCATACAACGGAGATACTTCTCGTGAACTTTAGTAAATTCAGTTTTTACTTTATTTCTAAGATTATTTATTTGGGGTTTACATTTTGTAACAAGGGCATTGGTTTATTTTTCTTTTAAGTTTTCATTAACAATTGTTAAACTTATAAATACGGGGTTTTCTTAAAACATTAATAATCGTTTTCCAAAATATCACATTTCCACAATGATTCAAGTTTAATTTTCATAACAAATACAATTTTTTTTTCAAAATAACAACTTTAAAAAAAGGGACATTAAGTAAACCGGGGTTTTTACAAACAAACATCGAAACACGGATATTAAAAGAGACGCGAGCTTTTTAATGAATGCTTAGGTTTTTAACTATATTTTGATGTGACATGCTAGATCCGATCGTAACGTCTAGGCCGGGTTTGGGGTGTTACATTTTATGGTATCAGAGGCAGGGTTGTAAAACTCGGCTGTAGAATGGGTTCAAAAGTGTTTTTCAAAATTTGTTTGAAATTTAGTTTAGAAAATATATATCATTATTGGAAGTATGACAGACTGAGTCTCCGGCACCAAATTCGTAAGTTCCTGATACTATGCTTTGTTGTATGCTGTATTGACTATAGTTATTCTATGTATATTTTGTGGATATGATGCTTAAAATTAGAGATTGTATTTATTCCGTGAATATTGTGGAAATTATTTACGTGTGATGTCCGTCCGCTCTGATGGATAAATAGTGTGGTACGTGCTTGTGTTATTAAGATTAGAGTGCGCAGAATGTTCCGTTAGTTTGAAATTCGAGGACGAAATTTCTTTAAGGGGGTAGATTTGTAACGACCTGAATTTGGAACTAGTAGGATTGGCCTTATTGGGCCTTAGGTGTGGGAGCATTTAAAAATTTTTGAGAACAAGAGAACGGCCCTAATGCAAGTTGGATCTATGAGGGGAGTGATTTTGGAAGGTTAGGGGGCTTCTATGAAGTCTCGGGATCAATCTCGGGCTGTAGGAAAATTTTGGTTTTAGGTTAATAAAACCCTGGGAGTTAGTAAGTAGGCTTTAAGAATAAAATATGGAGAAAAATGAGACAAAAGGAGTTGTGGTCTAGTGGCGAATGGCGCCGCTTTGGGGACAAGGGAATGACACCACACAAGGAAGCAAGGGGATCATAGGTTCAAGTCTTGGTGCTTGCATTTCATTTTGATTTATTTTTTTAAAGGAACTTAGACTTTGGCCATAGGTTTACATTTAGTTGCGCATGATGTTAGACACAAGGAAGTGAGTGGTCTAGTGGCAAGGCGTCATTAAGGGTGGAAGGGAGCTTGGGTTCGAATATCATGACAAGCAGGGGAGTATTTATTTTGCGGATTGGACGACCAGAGTTTGTGTTGGATTTAAACTCTACTGAAGAATGGATCCCACATCGAAAAGCTAGTAAGAGGGAAGGTGAGAAGCTAGCTATATATGGAGCTGTCTATGAGGAAAGTAAACATACCTTGGTTGGCGTTTTGCCAAAAGAGCATTTGGAGCGTGGATGAGCCTCAGACTCCTATTAGGTGTGTATTTCGCCCTAATCTAGCTGTAGAGTGGCAAATGCCGAAATGCTGGTCACACAGCGATGGTAGCCATACGAGCGTTCGGGCGCACGTGTGGGAGCTTCGATGTGATAGTCAAGGTCACCATGAGTATTCTTGTGGGTTGACGTTGTTTGGGCCACGATGGGCAGAAAGGGGCCAAGTAAGCCCAAAGGGCCCGAGGCCATTATGAATAAATTGTATGATTGTGTAGTAGATCGTAAACTGGTCTCTGTGAATCTCATATCTATGGCTAGATTTGGGCTAAATGGGCCACACGAACGAATGGGTCCATTTGGGCCGAGAATGGGCCCTAGCCCATTTGCATCATTATCTCTGTTTAGAATATCTCAATTTACGAAATTACCAAAATACCCTCAGTTTATGAAATTACCAAAATACCCTTGGTTTACAAAATTACCAAAATATCCCTGGTTTACGAAATTATCGAAATACCCCTACTTTAAAAAATTATCGAAATACCCCCTGGTTTGCAAAATTATTAAAATATCCCTGGTTTGAAAAATTACCAAAATACTCTTAGAAGGTAAATCACCAAAAGACCCTTGGGTTGCGAGATTACCGAACTACCCCCAGGGGTTAAACTGACCGTTATACCCTTAATTGTGAATGAATATCATGTGTATGTTTTAATTACACTTTTATACGTGGATACATGACATTTTATCATATTGCATGGGGTGGGTTAATGACTGAAGAGAAATGTAGCATGGTGGCTCTGCCACATACTATTTTAGTGGCTACGCCACATATATAAATACTATGACTATGGTGACTCAGCCACGAATATTGTGATTAGCATCTCGTCTGCATTATTGGTGTGATTGGCGGGGTGGGTTGACTTGATCCCCACAGGTGACGATTGGTTGGTACGGGGGTGTGATTGGTTGGATTGGGTTGGGTTACATTACATTACATTACATTACATTATCCGTATTTTCTTGATTAAAGGGCTTAGGCCTAGTTTGATGTCTTATGGGCTCGGGTCCAGTTAGTAACCGTTTAGGGGATTACACACTGAGTTCTCATAACTCACCCCTTTTCCCTTAACCTTGCAGGTAATTCTCAACGGTAGAGGATTTGGAGCCGTGGAGGACTCGGGGGTGGCCATACAACGGAGATACTTCTCGTGAACTTTAGTAATTTTGGTTTTTACTTTATTTCTAAGATTATTTATTGTGGGTTTACATTTTGTAACAAGGCCATTGGTTTATTTTTCTTTTAAGTTTTCATTAATAATCGTTAAACTTATAAATACGGGGTTTTCTTAAAACATTAATAATCGTTTTCTAGAATATCACATTTTCGTAATGATTCAAGTTTAATTTTCATAACAAAAACAAATATTTTTTTCAAAATAACAATAACTTTAAAAAAAGGGACATTAAGTAAACTGGGGTTTTTACAAACAAACATCGAAACACGAATTTTAAAAGAGACGCAACATTTTCAATGAACGCTTAGCTTTTCAACTATCTTTCGATGTGACATGCTAGATCCAATTGTAACGTCTACGCCAGGTTTGTGGCGTTACATTTTATGGTATCACAGCCCGAGTTGTAAAACTCGACTGTGGAATGGGTTCAAAAATGTTTTTCAAAATTTGTTTGAAATTTGGTTTAGAAAATATATATCTTTATTGGAAGTATGGTAGACCGAGTCTCCGGCACCAAATTCGTCAGTTCCTGATAGTATGCATTATTGTATGATGTATTGACTATAGTTATTCTGTGCACATTTTGTGGATATGATGCTTAAACTTAGAGATTTATTTATTCCGCGTATATTGTGGAAATTATATGCGTGTGATGTCCGTCTGCTCTGATGGATAAACCGTGTGGTGTGTGCTTGTGTTATTGAGATTGGAGTGCGCAGCGAGAGTGTAGTGTGCTAGGTTAGGATGTGCAACGTTTCTGTTAGTTGGAAATTCGAGGACTAAATTTCTTTAAGGGGCTAGGTTTGTAACGACCCAAATTTGGAACTAGTAGGATTGGGCCCATTAGGCCTTAGGTGTGGAAGGGTTTAAAAATTTTTTAGAATAAGAGAACGACCCTAATGCAAGTTGGACCTATGAGGTGAGTGATTTTGGAAGGTTAGAGGGCTTCTATGAAGTCCCGGGATCAAACTCGGGCTTTAGGAAAATTTTGGTTTCAGGTGAATAAAACCCTGGGAGTTAGTAAGTAGGCTTTAAGAATAAAATGTGGAGAAAAATGAGACAAAAGGAGTTATGGTCTAGTGGCAAATGGCCCCACATGGGGGATAAGGGAATGACGCCACACAAGAAAGCAAGGGGATCCAAGGTTCAAGTCTTGGCGCTTGCATTTCATTTTGATTTCTTTTTTAAAGGAACTTAGACTTTGGCCATAGGTTTACATTTAGTTGCGCATGATGTTAGAGACAAAGAAGTGAGTGGTCTAGTGGCAAGGCATCATTAATGGTGTAAGAGAACCTGGGTTCGAATCTCATGACAAGCAAGGGAGTATTTATTTTACGGATTGGACGACCAGAGTTTGTGTTGGATTTAAACTCTACTGAAGAATGGATCCCACATCGAAAAGCTAAAAAGAGGGAAGGTGAGAAGCAAGCTATATATGGAGCTTTCTACGAGAAGAGTAAACATACCTTGGTTGGCATTTGGGCATAGGAGCATTTGGAGCGTGGATGAGTCTTAGACTCCTATCAGGTGTGTATTTCGCCCTACTCTAGCTGTAGAGCGGCAAATGCCGAAATGCTGGTCACACGGTGATGGTAGCCACACGAGCGTGTGGGCACACATCTGGGAGCTTCGATGCGATAGTCGAGATCACCATGAGTATTCTTGTGGGTTGACATTGTTTGGGTCACGATGGGCCGAAAGGGGCCAAGTGGGCCCAATGGGCCCGGGGCCCATATGAATAAATTGTATGATTGTGTAGTAGATCGTAAACTAGTTTATGTGAATCTCATATTTGTGGCTAGATTTGGGCTAAGTGGGCCACATGAACGAGTGGGTCCATTTTGGCCAAGAATGGGCCTTAGGCCCATTCGTATCATTATCTATGTTTAAAATATCTCAGTTTGTGAAATTACCAAATTCCCCACAGTTTACAAAATCCCCTAGTTTACAAAATTATCGAAATACCCCTAGTTTGTGAAATTACCGAAATACCCCTATTTTACAAATTTATCGAAATACCCCCTGGTTTGAAAAATTACTGAAATACCCCTGGTTTAAAAAATTACCGAAATACTCTTGGAAGGTAAATCACCAAAAGACCCCTGGGTTACGAGATTACCGAACTACCCCTGAGGGTTTAAATGATCGGTATACCCTTAATTGTGAATGAATATCATCTGTATGTTTTAATTACACTTTTATATGTGGATACATGACATTTTATCATATTGCATGGGGCGGGTTACTGACTGAAGAGAAGTGTCGCCTGGTGGCTCTTCCACATACTATTTTATTGGCTACGCCATATATATATATATATATATATATATGTATACTATTACTCTGGTGCATCAGCCACAAATATTGTGATTAGCAGCTCGTCTGCATTATTGGTGTGATTGGCGGGATGGGTTGACTTGATCCCCACAGGTGACGAATGGTTGGTACGGAGGTGTGATTGGTTGGTTTTGGTTGGGTTACATTACATTACATTACATTACATTATTCGTATTTTCATGATTAAAGGGTTTAGGCACAGTTTGATGTCTTATGGGCTCGGGGTCAGTTAGTAACCGTTTAGGGGATTACATACTGAGTTCTCGTAACTCACCCCTTTTCCCTTAACCTTACAGGTAATTCCCAGCGGTAGAGGATTTGGAGCCGTGGAGGATTCGGGGGTGGCCATACAACGGAGATGCTTCTCATGAACTTTAGTAAATCCAGTTTTTACTTTATTTCTAAGATTATTTATTTTGGGTTTACATTTTGTAACAAGGCCATTGGTTTATTTTTCTTTTATGTTTTCATTAATAACCGTTAAACTTATAAATATGGGGTTTTCTTAAAACATTAATTATCGTTTTCCAAAATATCACATTTTCGCAATGATTCAAGTTCAATTTTGATAACAAAAACAATTTTTTTTAAATAACAACTTTAAAAAAGGGACATTAAGTAAACTGGGATTTTTACAAACAAACATCGAAACACGAATTTTAAAAACGACGCGAGCTTTTTAATGAGCACTTAACTTTTCAACTATCTGTCGATGTGACATGCTAGATCCGATCGTAACGTCTAGGCCAGGTTTAGGGTTTTACATTTTATGGTATCAGAGCCCGGGTTGTAAAACTCGACTGTGGAATGGGTTCAAAAATGTTTTTCAAAATTTGTTTGAAATTTGGTTTAGAAAATATATATCGTTATTTGAAGTATGGCACACTGGGTCTCTGGCACCAAATTCGTAAGTTCCTGATACTATGCTTTGTTGTATGTTGTATTGACTATAGTTATTCTGTGTATATTTTGTGGATATGATGCTTAAAATTAGAGATTGTATTTATTCCGTGTATATTGTGGAAATTATTTGCGTGTGATGTCCGTCCCATCTGATGGATAAACAGTGTGGTGCGTGCTTGTACTATTAAGATCAGAGTGCACAGCGAGAGCGTAGTGTGCTAGGTTAGGATGTGCAACGTTTCCATTAGTTGTAAATTCTAGGACGAAATTTCTTTAAGGGGCTAGATTTGTAACGACCCGAATTTGGAACTAGTTGATTGGGCCCATTGGGCCCTAGGTGTGGGAGCGTTTAAAAATTTTTGAAAACAAAAGAATGGCCCTAATGCAAGTCTGACCTATGAGGTGAGTGTTTTTTGAAGGTTATGGGGCTTCTATGAAGTCCCAAGATCAAACTCGAGCTTTAGGAAAATTTTACTTTTAGGTGAATAAAACCCTAGGAGTTAGTAAGTAGGCTTTAAGAATAAAATATGGAGAAAAATGAGACAAAAGGAGTTGTGGTCTAGTGGAAAATAGTGCTACATGGGGGACACGGGAATGACGTCAAGTCTTGGCGCTTGCATTTCGTTTTGATTTCTGTTGTTAAAGGAACTTAGACTTTGGCCATAGGTTTAAATTTAGTTGCGCATGATGTTAGACACAAGGAAGTGAGTGGTCTAGTGGCAAGACGTCATTAAGGGTGTAAGGGAGCCTGGGTTCGAATCTCATGACAAGCAGGGGAGTATTTATTTTGCGGATTGGACGACCAGAGTTTGTGTTGGATTTAAACTCTACTGAATAATGGATCCCACATCGAAAAGCTAGCAAGAGGGAAGGTGAGAAGCTAGCTATATATGGAGCCGTCTATGAGTAGAGTAAACATACCTTGGTTGGCATTTGGGTATAGGAGCATTGGGAGCGTGGATTAGCCTCAGACTCTTATCTGGTGTGTATTTCGCCCTACTCTAGCTGTAGAGCGACAAATGCCGAAATGCTGGTCACACGACGATGGTAGCCACACGAGCGTGCAGGTGCACATGTGGGAGTTTCGATGCGATAGTCGAGGTCACCATGAGTATTCTTGTGGGTTGACGTTGTTTGGGCCAAGATGGGCTGAACGGGGCCAAGGAGGCCCAATGGGCCCGGGGACCATATGAATAAATTGTATGATTGTGTAGTTGATCGTAAATTGGGTTATGTGAATCTCATATCTATGGCTAGATTTGGGCTAAATTGGCCACACGAACGTGTGGGTCCATTCGGGCCGAGAATGGGCCCTAGGCCCATTCGCATCATTATCTCTGTTTAGAATATCTCAGTTTGTGAATTTACCAAAATACCCTCAGTTTACGAAATTACTGAAATACCCTTGGTTTGTGAAATATCGAAATACCACTGGTTTACGAAATTATCGAAGTAACCCTAGTTTACAAAATTATCGAAATATCCCCTAGTTTGCAAAATTATCGAAATACCCCTAGTTTACAAATTTATCGAAATACTCTTGGAAGGTAAATCACCGAAATACCCCTGGGTTACGAGATTACCGAACTACCCCTGAGGGGTTAAAATGACTGTTATACCCTTAATTGTGAATGAATATCGTGTGTATGTTTTAATTACACTTTTATACGTGGATACATGACATTTTATCATATTGCATGGGGCGGGTTAGTGACTGAAGAGAAGTGTATCCTGGTGGCTTTGCTACATACTATTTTTGTGGCTATGCCACATATATATATATACTATGACTCTGGTGGCTCAGCTACAAATATTGTCATTAGCAGCTCGTCTGCATTATTGGTGTGATTGGCAGGTTGGGTTGACTTGATCCCCACAGGTGATGGTTGGTTGGTACGGGGGTGTGATTGGTTAGATTGGGTTGGGTTACATTACATTACATTACATTACATTACATTACATTATCCGCATTTTCATGATTAAAGGGCTTAGGCCCAGTTTGATGTCTTATGGGCTCGAGCCCAGTTAGTGACCGTTTAGGGGATTACACACTGGGTTCTCGTAACTCACCTCTTTTCCCTTAACCTCACAGGTAGTTCCCAGCGGTAGAGGATTTGGAGCCGTGGAGGACTCAGGGGTGGCCATACAACGGAGATACTTCTCGTGAACTTTAGTAAATCTAATTTTTACTATATTTCTAAGATTATTTATTTGGGGTTTACATTTTGTAACAAGGCCATTGGTTTATTTTTCTTTTATGTTTTCATTAATAACTATTAAACTTATAAATACAGGGTTTTCTTAAAACATTAATAATCGTCTTCCAAAATATCACATTTTCGCAACTATTCAAGTTCAATTTTCATAACAAAAATAATTTGTTTTTCAAAATAACAACAACTTTAAAAAAAAGGACATTAAGTAAACCGGGGTTTTTACAAACAAATATCGAAACATGGATTTTAAAAGAGACGCGAGCTTTTTAATGAACGTTTAGCTTTTCAACTATCTTTCGATGTGACATGCTAGATCTGGTCATAACGTCTATGTCGGGTTTGGGGTGTTACATTTTATGGCATCAGAGCCCAGGTTGTAAAACTCGGCTGTGGAATGGGTTTGAAAATGTTTTTCAAAATTTATTTGAAATTTGGTTAGAAAATATATATCGTTATTGGAAGTATGCAACACCGAGTCTCCGGCACCAAATTCGTATGTTCCTGATACTAAGCTTTGTTGTATGCTGTATTGACTATAGTTATTCTGTGTATATTTGTAGATATCATGCTTAAAATTAGTGATTGTATTTATCCCGTGTATAAAGTGGAAATTTTTTGCGTGTGATGTCCGTCCGCTCTGATGGATAAATAGTGTGGTGCGTGCTTGTGTTATTAAAATCAAAGTACGCAGTGAGAGCGTAGTGTGCTAGGTTAGGATGTGCAAAATTTTCGTTAGTTGGAAATTCGAGGACGAAATTTCTTTAAGAGGGTAGATTTGTAATGACCCGAATTTGGAACTAGTAGGTTTGGGCCCATTGGGCCTTAGGTGTGGGAGCGTTTAAAAATTTTTGAGAACAAGAGAACTGCCCTAATGCAAGTTGGACTTATGAGGAGAGTGATTTTGGAAGGGTAAGGGGCTTCTATGAAGTCTTGGGATCAAACTCGGGCTTTAGGAAAATATTAGTTTTGGTGAATAAAATCGTGGGAGTTAGTAGGTAGGCTTTAAGAATAAAATGTGGAGAAAAATGAGACAAAAGGAGTTTTGGTCTAGTGGCAAATGGCGCCACATGGGGGACAAGGGAATGACGCCCACACAAGGAAGCAAGGGGATCTAAGGTTCAAGTCTTGGCGCTTGCATTTCATTTTGATTTCTTTTTTTAAAGGAACTTAGACTTTGGCCATTGGTTTATATTTAATTACGCATAATGTCAGACACAAGGAAGTGAGTGGTCTAGTGGCAAGTCGTCATTAAGGGTGCAAGGGAGCCTGGGTTCGAATCTCATGACAAGTAGGGGAGTATTTATTTTGCGGATTGGACGACCAGAGTTTGTGTTGGATTTAAACTCTACTGAAGAATAGATCCCACATCGAAAAGCTAGCAAGGAGGAAGGTGAGAAGCTAGCTATATATGGAATTGTCTATGAGGAGAGTAAACTTACATTGGTTGGCGTTTGGTCATAGGACCATTTGGAGCGTGGATGAGCCTCAGACTCCTATCAGGTGTGTATTTCACCCTACTCTAGGTAGAAGCGGCAAATCTTTGAAATCTTTGGTCACACAAACAATGGTAGCCATCTGACGTCTGGTATGCGTGTGGGAGCTTCGATGCGATAGTCGAGGTCACCATCAGTATTCTTGTGGGTTGACATTGTTTGGGCCATGATGGGCCAAAAGGGCCACGATGGGCCCAATGGGCTTGGGGCCCATATGAATAAATTGTATGATTGTGTAGTAGATCGTAAACTGGTTTATGTGAATCTCGTATTTGTGGCTAGATTTGGGCTAAATGGGCCACATGACCGTGTGGGTCCTTTTTGGCCGAGAATGGGCCCTATTCGCATCATTATCTCTATTTAGAATATCTCAATTTGTAAAATTACCCAAATACCCTTAGTTTATGAAATTACTATAATACCCTAGTTTGTAAAAATACCGAAATACCCCTAGTTTACAAAATTATCAAAATACGCCTTGGTTTGTAAAATTATCGAAATACCCCTGGTTTGCAAAATTACTGAAATACTCTTGAAAGGTAAATCACCGAAATACCCCTGGGTTGCGAGATTACCGGACTACCCCCGAGGGGATAAAATGATTGTTATACCCTTAATTGTGAATGAATATCGTGTGTATGTTTTATTTACACTTTTATACGTGGATACATGACATTTTATCATATCGCATGGGGCATGTTAATGACTGTAGAGAAGTGTATCCTGGTGGCTTTGCCACATACTGTTTTAGTGGCTATGCCACACATATATATATACTATGACTCTGGTGGCTCAGCCACAAATATTGTGATTACCAGCTCGTCTGCATTATTGGTGTGATTGGCGGGGTGGGTTGACTTGATCCCCACAGGTGACAGTTGGTTGGTACGGAGGTGTGATTGGTTGGATTGGGTTGGGTTACATTTCATTACATTACATTACATTATCCGCATTTTCATGATTAAAGGGCTTAGGCCCAGTTTGATGTCTTATGAGCTCGGGGCCAGTTAGTGACCGTTTAGGGGATTACATACTGAGTTCTCGTAACTCACCTCTTTTCCCTAACCTTGCAAGTAATTCCCAGCGGTAGAGGTTTTGGAGCCGTGGAGGACTCGGGGGTGGCCATACAACGGAGATACTTCTCGTGAACTTTAGTAAATTTGATTTTTACTTTATTTCTAAGATTAGTTATTTTGGGTTTACATTTTGTAACAAGGCCATTGGTTTATTTTTCTTTTAAGTTTTCATTAATAACTGTTAAACTTATAAATATGGGGTTTTCTTTAGACATTAATAATCGTTTTCCAAATATCACATTTTCACAAGGATTCAAGTTCAATTTTCATAACAAAAATAATTTTTTTTCAAAATAACAGCAACTTTAAAAAAAGGGACATTAAGTAAACCAGGTTTTTAAAAACAAACATCGAAACATGAATTTTAAAAGAGGCATGACATTTTCAACTATCTTTTGATGTGACATGCTAGATCCGATCGTAACGTCTAAGCTGGGTTTGGGGTGTTATATTTTATGGTATCAGAGCCTGGGTTGCAAAACTCAGTTGTGGAATGGGTTCGAAAATGTTTTTCAAAATTTGTTTGAAATTTGGTTTAGAAAATATATATCGTTATTGGAAGTATGGCACACCGAGTCTTCGGCACCAAATTCGTAAGTTCCTGATACTATGCTTTATTGTATGCTGTATTGACTATACTTATTTTGTGTATATTTTGTAGATATGATGCTTAAACTTAGAGATTGTATTTATTCCGTATATTGTGGAAATTATTTGCGTGTGATGTTCGTCCGCTCTGATAGATAAATAGTGTGGTGCGTGCTTGTGTTATTAAGATCAGAGTACGCACAGCGAGAGTGTAGTGTGCTAGGTTAGGATGTGCAATGTTTTCGTTAGTTGGAAATTCGAGGATAAAATTTCTTTAAGGGGCTAGATTTGTAACGACCTAAATTTGGAACAAGTAGGATTGGGCCCATTAGGCCTTAGGTGTGGGAGCGTTTAAAAATTTTTGAGAACAAGAGAACGGCCCTAATGCAAGTTGGACCTATGAGATGAGTGGTTTTGGAAGGTTAAGAGGCTTCTATGAAGTCCCAGGATCAAACTTGGGCTTTAGGAAAATTTTGGTATAGGTGAGTAAAACCCTAGGAGTTAGTAAGTAGGCTTTAAGAATAAAATGTGGAGAAAAATGAGAAAAAATGAGTTGTGGTCTAGTGGCAAATGGCGCCACATGGGAGACAAGGGAATGACGCCACACAAGGAAGCAAGGGGATCCAAGGTTCAAGTCTTGGCGTTCATTTTTATTTCTTTTTTTAAAGGAACTTAGACTTTGGCCATAGGTTTATATTTAGTTGCGCATGATGTTAGACACAAGGAAGTGAGTGGTCTAGTGGCAAGGTGTCATTAAGGGTGCAAGGGAGCCTAGGTTCGAATCTCATGACAAGTAGGGGAGTATTTATTTTGCGAATTGGACGGCCATAGTTTGTGTTGGATTTAAATTCTACTGAAGAAGGGGTCCCATATCGGAAAGCTAGCAAGAGGGAATGTGAGAAGCTGGCTATATATGGAGTTATCTATGAGGAGAGTAAATATACCTTGGTTGGCATTTGGGCATAGGAGAATTTGGAGCGCAGATGAGCCTTAGACTCCTATTAGGTGTGTATTTCGCCCTGCTCTAGCTGTAGAGCAGGAAATACCGAAATGTCAAAATGCCAGTTACGCGACGCTGGTAGCCACACGAGCGTATGGGCGCATGTGTGGGAGGTTTGATACGATAGTCGAGGCCACCATGAGTATTCTTGTGGGTTGATGTTGTTTGGGCCACGACGGGCAGAAAAGGGCGAAGTGGGCCCAATGGGCCTGGGGCTACATGAATAAATTGTATGATTGTGTTGTAAATCGTAAATTGGTCTATGTGAATCTCATATCTATGGCTAGATTTGGGTTAAATGGGCCACACGAACGTCTGGGTCCATTTGGGCCGAGAATGGGCCCTAGGCCCATTCACATCATTATCCTAGTTTACAAAATTACTGAGATACCCTCAGTTTATGAAATTATCGAATACCTTTGGTTTGTAAAATTACTGAAATATCCCTGGTTTTTAAAATTACCGAAATATCGTTGGTTTGCAAAATTATCGAAATACCCCTAGTGTACGAAATTACCGAAATACCCCTAGTTTGTGAAATTACCAAAACACCCCTGGTTTGCAAAATTATGGAAATACCCATGGTTTGCGAAATTATCGAAATACCCCTTATTTGTGAAATTATCAAAATACTCTTGGAGGGTAAATCACCAAAATACTCCTGGGTTGCGAGATTACCGAACCACCCCCGAGGGGTTAAAATGACTGTTATACCTTAAATTTTGAATGAATATCGTGTGTATGTTTTAATTACACTTTTATACGTCGATACATGACATTTTATCACATTGCATGGGCGGGTTAATGACTGAAGAGAAGTGTAGCCTGGTGGCTCTGCCACATACTATTTTAGTGGCTACGCCACATATATATACTATGACTCTGGTGGCTAAGCCACAAATATTGTGATTAGCAGCTCGTCTGCATTATTGGTATGATTGGCGGGGTGGGTTGACTTGATCCCCACAGGTGACGATTGGTTGGTACGGGGGTGTGACTGGTTGGATTGGGTTGGGTTACATTACATTACATACATTACATTACATTACATTACATTACATTACATTACAGTATCCGCATTTTCATGATTAAAGGGCTCAGGCCCAATTTGATGTCTTATGGGCTCGGGGCCAGTTAGTGACCGTTTAGGGGATTACACACTGAGCTCTCGTAACTCACCCCTTTTTCCTGAACCTCGCAGGTAATTCCCAGCGGTAGAGGATTTGGAGCCGTGGAGGACTCGGGGGTGGCCATACAACGGAGATACTTCTCGTGAACTTTAGTAAATTCAGTTTTTACTTTATTTATAAGATTATTTATTTTGGGTTTAGATTTTGTAACAAGGGCATTGGTTTATTTTTCTTTTAAGTTTTCATTAATAACTGTTAAACTTATAAATACGGGGTTTTCTTAAAACATTAATAATCGTTTTCCAAAATATCACATTTCCGCAATGATTCAAGTTTAATTTTCATAACAAATACAAATTTTTTCTAAAATAACAACAACTTTAAAAAAAGGGACATTAAGTAAACCGGGGTTTTTACAAACAAACATCGAAACACGGATATTAAAAGAGATGCGGGCTTTTTAATGAATGCTTAGCTTTTCAACTATCTTTTGATGTGACACGCTAGATCCGATCGTAACGTCTAGGCTGGGTTTGGGGTGTTACATTTTATGGTATCAGAGGCCGGGTTGTAAAACTCGGTTGTAGAATGGGTTCAAAAATGTTTTTCAAAATTTGTTTGAAATTTGGTTTAGAAAATATATATCGTTATTGGAAGTATGACAGACAGAGTCTCCGGCACCAAATTCGTAAGTTCCTGATACTATGCTTTATTGTATGCTGTATTGACTATAGTTATTCTATGTATATTTTGTGGATATGATGCTTAAAATTAGAGATTGTATTTATTCCGTGAATATTGTGGAAATTATTTGCGGTGATGTCCATCCGCTCTGATGGATAAATAGTGTGGTGCGTGCTTGTGTTATTAAGGTCAGAGTGCACAGCGAGAGCGTAGTGTGCTAGGTTAGGATGTGCAACATTTTCGTTAGTTGGAAATTTCGAGGACGAAATTTCAGTAAGGGGGTAGATTTATAACGACCCAAATTTGGGTCTAATCCTATTGGGCCTTGGGTGTGGGAGCATTTAAAAATTTTTGAGAATAAGAGAACGAACCTAATGCAAGTTGGACCTATTAGGTGAGAGATTTTGGAAGGTTAGGAGGCTTCTATGAAGTCCCAGGATTAAACTTGGGCTTTAGGAAAATTTTGGTTTTAGGTGAATAAAATCCTGGGAGTTAGTAAGTAGGCTTTAAGAATAAAATGTGGAGAAAAATGATACAAAAGGAGTTGTGGTCTAGTGGCAAATGGCGCCACATGGGAGATAAGGGAATGACGCCACACAATGAAGAAAGGGGATCCAAGGTTCAAGTCCTGGCGCTTGCATTTCATTTTGATTTCTTTTTTTAAATAAACTTAAACTTTGGCCAGAGGTTTATATTTAGTTGCGCATGATGTTAGACACAAGGAAGTGAGTGGTCTAGTGGCAAGGCATCATGAAGGGTGCAAAGGAGCCTGGGTTCGATCTCATGACAAGTAGGGAAGTATTTATTTTGCGGATTGGACGGCCATAGTTTGTGTTGGATTTAAACTCTACTGAAGAAGGGATCCCGCATCGAAAAGCTAGCATGAGGGAAGGTGAGAAGCTAGCTATATATGGAGCTGTTTATAAGGAGAGTAAAAATACCTTGGTTGGCATTTGGGCATAGGAGCATTTGGAGTGTGGATGAGCCTCAGACTCCTATCAGGTGTGTATTTCACCCTACTCTAGCTATAGAGCGGTGAATGCCGAAATGCTGGTCACAAGGTGATGGTAGACACACGAGTGTGCGTGCGCATGTGTGGGAGCTTCAACGCGATAGTCGAGGCCACCATGAGTATTCTTGTGGGTTGACGTTGTTTGGGCCATGATGGGCCAAAAAGGGCCAATTGGGCCCAATAGGCTCGAGGACCCATATGAATAAATTATATGATTGCGTAGTAGATAGTAAACTAGTCTATGTGAATCTCATATCTGTGGCTAGATTTGGGCCAAATGGGCCACACGAATGTGTGGGTTTATTTAGGCCGAGAATGGGCCCTAGGACCATTCGCATCATTATCTCTGTTTAGAACATCTCGTTCTACAAAATTACCGAAATACCCTCAATTTACAAAATTACCGAAATACCCCTAATTTGTAAAATTACCGAAATACCCCTGGTTTACATAATTACCGAAATACCCCTGGTTTGTAAAATTACCAAAATACTCTTGGTTTGCAAAATTACTGAAATACCCTTAGTTTGCAAAATTATCGAAATACCTCTAGTTTGCAAAATTACCAAAATACTATTGGAGGGTAAATCACCAAAATACCCCTGGGTTGCGAGATTAGCGAACTACCTCGAGGGGTAAAAATGACTGTTATACCCTTAATTGTGAATGAATATCATGTGTATATTTTAATTACACTTTTATACGTCGATACATGACATTTTATCATATTGCATGGGGCGAGTTAATGACTGAAGAGAAGTGTAGCCTAGTGCCTCTACCACATACTGTTTTAGTGGCTATGCCACACATATATACTATATCTCTGGTAGCTCAGCCATAAATATTGTGATTTGCAGCTCGTCTGCATTATTGGTGTGATTGGCGGCGTGGGTTGACTTGATCCCTATAGGTGACGATTGGTTGGTACCGGGGTGTGATTGGTTGGATTGGGTTGGGTTACATTACATTGCATACATTACATTACATTACATTACATTACATTACATTACATTACATTACATTACATTACATTACATTATCTGCATTTTCATGATTAAAGGGCTCAGGCCCAGTTTGATGTCTTATGGGCTCGGGGCCAGTTAGTGACCGTTTAGGGGATTACACACTGAGTTCTCGTAACTCACCCCTTTTCCCTAAACCTCGCAGGTAATTCCCAGCGGTAGAGGATTTGGAGCCGTGGAGGACTCGGGGGTGGCCATACAATGGAGATACTTCTCGCGAACTTTAGTATATCCGGTTTTTACTTTATTTCTAAGATTATTTATTTTGGGTTTACATTTTGTAACAAGGCCATTGGTTTATTTCTCTTTTAAGTTTTCATTAATAACTGTTAAACTTATAAATACGGGGTTTTCTTAGAACATTAATAATCGTTTTCCAAAATATCACATTTCCCAACGATTCAAGTTCAATTTTCATAACAAAAACAATTTTTTTTCAAAATAACAACTTTAAAAAAAGGGACATTAAGTAAATCGGGGTTTTTACAAACAAACATCGAAACACGAATTTTAAAAGAGATACGACTTTTTCAATGAACGCTTAGCTTTTCAACTATCTTTCGATGTGGCATGCTAGATCTGGTCGTAACGTCTAGGTCGGGTTTGGGGTGTTACAATGGTAAAATTTATGATGTGAAATGTTTGTAAGAGTTTTCGATTTGTCCGGTTGTGCCTCTTAACCCTAGGCCGGCGATGGTTACGGGTTATGGGTGTTACATTTCAACTCTTTTAACTCTGTCGAAGCCATTCTAAATGGAGGTATAGATATTGGTGAAGTTCCCGGTACTAACGCAATAGAAAACTCAACCTCTCTGACTAGTGGCAACCCATGCAATTCTTCTGGAAGTACATCCGAGTATTCACAAACTACAGGCACCGATTCAATCTTCTTTTTAGATACCTTGATATCTCAAACATATGCTAGGTACGCATTGCAACCTTTTCTCATATATCTCTGAGCCGACATCAACGAAATCACTATAGGCAATCCACCCGACTCATCAGGTTCAGTCTGAAGAATTTCATTATTCTGACATTTCAATTCTATAATCTTTTGTCTACAGTTCACAACGACATCATGCAGACTCAACCAATCCATACCCAGAATCACATCAAATTCATTAAATGGTAAAAGCATCAAATCAGCTGGAAAATAGTAACCCTGATTCATTCAAGGACAATTCTTGGATAGTTTGTCGACTAGAATATACTTGCCTAAGGGGTTCGATACTTTAATTACAAATTCTGTAGACTCAACAGGCAATTTCTTACTAGACACTAAATTCTCACAAACATACGAATGTGTCAATCCAGGATCAATTAAAGCAATCATATTAGTATTGTAAAGAGAGAATGTACCGCTAATAACATATGGGGATGACGCCTCTTTTCGAGCGTGAATAGCGTTGGCCCTAGCAGGTGCTCTGGCCTAAGATCTCACAGCTGAGTCCTTTGCCGCTCCTTTTCCAATAGACACATTTCCACCATTCCTTGGTGGTCTTCCTTTTGCAGTCGTGTTGCTTGGTCTTGCGTTCTGAAATTTATCTTTATCAAATAACTCTAGGCAATCTCGAATAAAGTGATATGGCGAACCACATTTAAAACAAGCTTTACTACTCTTATTCCAGAAGTCTCCAAAATGTTTCCTCCTACACTATTCGCACTCAGGTTTGTTATTTCTCACAATGCCAACGCTTGAGATAGAAGTTGCTTGAGCTTTAGGACTCAAATATTGATTTCCACAGTGTCGTTTCTGGTATCCCACTGATGCATTTGATTGACTATGCAAATCTCAGAATTTCTTTGATGAAGAATGATAAGGTTTATTCATCGGTCTTTTTCTTGAATCTCTAGCCTCTGAATCAGCTTTCCTCTCTTCTTAGCTAAAGTCTTCGACTTTACAAGCCCAATCAACTAACACAACAAATTCTTTCAAATCTGAAATCCCAACTAGAATTTTAATGTCTTCATTCAAACCGTTAACAAACTACTTGCACATGATCTCTTCAGTAGAAACATACTCTCGAGCATACTTGCTCAACCGTACAAATTCTCTTTCATACTCTGTTATAGTCATACGACCCTGTTTCAATTCTAAAAACTCTTTGTGCTTTTGATCCAAAAACTGTTGGCTTATATATTTCTTCCTGAACTTGGTCTGAAAGAATTCCCAGGTGACTCTCTCTCAGCACCACTAATACTAACATATACCATCACTGGTATGCGGTGTCCCTCAGAAGTGATACAACACATTTTAAACACTATGCTGGTGTTTAAGAAAGCTCATCAAACACTCAAATTGTATTTTCAAGCTGAAATTTGGCTTTCTCAGGATTATCGTCAACATTATCTATGAACTTTTCAGCCCGTGTTTACGGATCTTATCAACTGGATGCTTATTCAATCTTAAAAGTTCTATACCTTAAGGAGCTACGAGAACCAATTGGGGATTAGGAGGGGGTGGAGGTTGTTGAGCAACCAGATTTGTACGAATATACTAGGTGAACCATTCGTTCATCATTTGGAAAAATGCCTCTTTAGATCTCCCCTGGGACTACTCGACATAGGTCTAGAATCAAAAGGCGTTGTCCCTTGAGTGGGAGCTGGCGCATTACTTTCAACCTCATCATCTGTAACTCGATTGGGATCCATTTACTATATGAAAACACATATTAAAATGTCAAGAGTCATCACACTATCACAATTTATATATGGCATGTATAGCTAGACACACACACGCACTAAGTTAGTCTTAGAATCGACTAAACTGTAACTTTGTCACTAATAAATGTAACACCCCTCACCGTATTCAACGCCGAAATAGGGTTACAAAGCATTAACGGACTTAGAAAATAATTTAGCAACTACTTGGCATACATTTTCACAATTCAAGCATTCATTATTAAATCTCAATCAATTTGTCCCTAATACTAGCCTACGAGGCCCTAAACATACATTAGGAGTGGTTCGGGACTAAACTGATAACTTTGGAAACATTTGAAATAATTATAATTTTTTCTCAAAACAGGGGACACACGCCCATGTGGCCAGGCTGTATGTCTCATAAGGTCCCCAGACACGTCCGTGTCATAGGCCATGTGGACATTCGAAATAGGGGCACATTGCCGTGTCCCAGCCCGTCCCTGACCCTGTGTAACTCTTTGACTTTGGTCACACGGCCAACACACATGCTCGTGTGCCCTAAAAATGGCACTACACCCCGTGTGCCAGGCCGTGTGCTAGGATACGCCTAACCTGTAAGGTATACTGTCTTATGCCACATGGCCAAGTCACACACCCGTGTGTGAGGCCATGTAGAGCATACTGACTTGATTTCTAAAACCACTCCAGAGGACACACAGTTGTGCAACATAACTGTGTGTCACACACGACTGAGACACACACCCATGTCTCTGTCCGTGTGGAAAAAATGGGCTATTTACCAAGCTAATTTGCCACCCAAAATACATGAACCTACACCACAATTCAAAGGCACCAACACAAGGCATAATAGGTATTAATTCAACCTCATATCAAGCATATTCCATATCATTTCATTACCCATAAATACAAATCACAAACTACCACAATATGCCATCTAATTTTATACCTAATTCACATAAACAATTTAATTAACTATGCACTCCCAAATATGCATCTTTTAGCCTAGTTTCACAAACAAACCAATGTCCATAAATCCTCCACAACCCTCAACTAACTCATCACACAAGGCATAAACATATATATATGATTCAAACATACCAAAATAAACCAAAGTAAGCCATCACTCATGGCTATATATATACCAACCAAAACATAAACATTTACAATGCCAATTCATATGGCCAAAATCTTTATCAAGTCATAACCATAATGACCAAAGTCCCTATACATGCCATATACTTAAAATACCAAATTTCATAGGTACTAAAAGATAGGAGAATAGTGTGAAGCGATCTCCGACGATCCCTAAATTCGAGCTAGCTTAATAACACTATAAAACACAAAAAAAATAAACAAAGTAACCTATAAAGCTTAGTAAGTTCGTATACAATAAATTAAATTCAATCTCAAGATTATAATCCAACAATTTGAATATATCAACATTAAGCATATATTAACTAACAAACCTTTCATATACACAAATACGATATCAATCACATTCTTCACAAGTTTCTCCGAACCAAAACTTATACATGTGATGTACGTACCTATACCATCTCATATCATTCTCATACTTAGTCACATCTTTCGTTTACCTGTTGAACCATTCAGAATATAAATCAGATACTCAAGGGTCTCGCACAATAAGTACCTATGACATGGCCCAAAGCCAAATCAAGGTAGCTTATCCGAAATACTGATATCATGGCCTGAAGCCAAATCAGTTGATATTCATGGCTCAAAGCCAAATTGATATAACTCACAATTGAAGCGCCAATATCATGGCCTGAAGCCAACTCCATGTATCCCCTAATGACTTGTCACTAGTATCCTAAACCATTCCTAATGTTCAACCGGGATTTCAAATATCGAATCATCATCAAATCACTATCGATCATAACCATAGTCTCGTATTCACAATGTATACAATATCAAAGTATATGAAATATATTTGTAGTAAAGCTTATAATATAAGAACTTACCTTGGATGTGAAAACGACGAAATAAGTCAATTAGTCGATAACTTTTGTTTTTCCCCAATCTAGATCCGAATTCTGCTTTTTTTGATCTAAATATATTCAAAATTAACTTATTTAATAATCTCTCTATTCAATTTAATCCAAAACACACATTTAAGCACATTTACACTTTTACCCCTAAAATTTCATAACTTTTACAATTTAGTCCTTATTACACAAAATAAAAAATTCATGAAATTTATTTAATATCCATGATAGCTAAATTACTATAGTGCCCCTAGTAGCCCGTATTTATCAACATTTGACACATCTAACCACACACTTTTAATATTTTCACAAATAAATCCCTATTTTGCATTTTTACTCAAAATCACTTTACAAAATATGTAAATATAGCAACAAGATTTCATATTTCATCATCAAACATCAAGGAAAACATATTTTCATCAATGGAAACTTTCAAAATCTTTAACAATTTTACAAAATAGTCCCTGAGTTAGCTAGAACTAGTTGCAATGATCACAAAAATATAGAAATCATTAAAAACGGGATCAAAAATGGACTTACACGCTCAATATACCATAGTCAAAAGTTCCAAGCTTTGAAATAGTGTTTTCAATCCCTAATTTTGGTGGTTTCTCACATTAAGGAAGATGACACCTTATTTTCTTTTTTTGTTTTATTATACTTATTAACTTAATTACTAATTTAACCTTTATAATTTCATTTATAATGTCCATAAATTTCCACTTAAACAACTAATGGTATATTTACTGCATAAGGATCTCCATTATTTAATTTCATAGCTATTAGATACCTTTAACTAATAGAAAAAACTTTTACACTTTACGCGATTTAGTCTTTTTTTATCAAATTGACCGTTCAAACGATAAAATTTCTTAATGAAATTTTCACACAATCACTCAATCATGTTGTAAACATTAAAATAATAATAAAATAAATATTTTGACCTCAAATTTGTGGTCTCAAAACCACTGTTTTGATTTGACTAAAAATGGGCTGCTACAAAATGTTTCTTTTGCAATAGGAAATGACACTTTAGATCAAACTACAAGGAGTCTAAGGATTACCTAGCTGAAAGGGGAAAATATGTGGAACTTTTTCTGGTTGAAGCTTGCTTAGTGGAAGAATCGATTGACAACTGGGTTATTAATTTTGGAGACACTAATTATGTGTGTGTTTTTTTACAAGGGTTAAGCAAAACGAGAATTCTACGTGGCAGAAGCCTCTTGTTACAAACCATAGATGGGAGTTATGTTTCATCTGAAGTAGTGGGAGAAGTTATTTTACATTTTGATAATTTTAAGAATATCTTTTTAAGGACGTATTTTATGTACCTTATTTTAAAAGGAACTTAATTTTTGTAGCATGTTTATTTTATGATAGTTATTCTGTGACATTCAATAAAGGGACTGTTATTCACTGAAATCATTCTTTAATAAGATAGGCCCTTAAGTATGCTTAAGGAAGTCAGTCTTCCACAATGTGTGCCTTTCTTGGAAAAAAAATGACTAAAATGTCTTTTAGTGCGAAAGGTACAAAGGCCAACCTATCCTTAGAACTTGTGCACACTAATGTATGAGGTCCCATAAGCATTAGTACCTGAGGAGGTTATGAATATTATGTGACTTTCATCAATGATTATTCTCAATATGAATATGTGTATCTAATGAATTGAAAAAGTGAAACCTTTGATAAATTTCTGGAGTTTCATGTAGAAGTGGATTAAACAATTAGATTTATCTATAATGAATCTTCAATCTGACTAAGGTGGGGAATATTTGTCCAATGAGTTCTTAGGGTACCTCTTAGAGAATGATATTTTATCTCAATTGGCTGTGCCAGGCACTCTACAGCATAATGGCGTTGCTGAGAGAAGGAATAGAACCTTACTTGACATTGTTCATTCAATGTTAAGCTATTCACAACTCCCTGCTTTCTTCTAGGGATATGTGATACAAACAACTTGCTATATTCTGAATGATGTGTCAACCAAGTATGCTTGTAAGATACCTTATGAATTGTGGCATGGAAAGAAACTTGCTCTAAATCACTTTAGAATATGGGGTTTTCTAGCACTTGTTCTAGATAAGGATGAAAAGAAGTTGGATGCATGAATAAAATTATGCATGTCTGTAGGATATCTAAAAGGAAAAAAGGGTGGATTGTTCTATAATTTGAAAGATAACACAATTAAATTTTCTAATCGTTCTACTTTCTATGAGGAATGCTACATGGATAACTTTAAACCTTGAAGTAAAATGATACTCAAGAAATTGGGGGCGAGTAGGGAACGATATCGTATGCTTCACTATTTCAAGTGCTTGAAATAATTTTGAGCTACCTTTTATTTGAAATCCAAATTGTCTTAAGCCTCGAAATGGTACAAGCCTAGAAGACCCAAGTAACCCGAACATTTCACATGCATGATTATCTTGACTTTCTTATGTTTATTTTTATGAAGCCCTTCAATTCGCTTTATGTGCCTATAAGGTATTGCCTCTAGATTTGTTAACCCTTTAATTTGTTGAACTGAATTTGTTTACTTTAAGAATAACCGAGCTAACTAAACATCATTCTTAGTTAGCATATGACATGTTGCCTTTCTGCTCGATTTAGTCTGGGGGTTGTCTTTTGCATGTTTTATGCATTTTCTTGAGGACAAGAAAAGACTTAAGTGTGGGAGAGTTTGATCTACCATAATTTGACATGTCAAATTAAGCTTTCCATTACACTGTACAAGCATGTTTTCAAGGAATATATATGTTTTTGTCATTTTTATTTAGTTTTTATTTTTGCCTTTAATAAATGAAATATTGTGTTTTTACTACTTTTGAGACCTGAAATGGTCAAGTACGCCATCAAGGACTTAACGATTTGATTGAATATTAGAGGGACTCAAACATGGAGCTAAGTAGTAGTGGTAAATGACACTGCTTAGTGGTACCGCTATGTGACATCGCTAAGTGATACTGCAAGGTGGTATTGTGAGGTAAGATCACGAGGTGGTAGCGAGAGGTCTGTTGTGAGGTGGTACTATGAGGTGTGTTGCGTGGTGGTACAACGAGGTGAGATTGCGAGGTGATATCGTGAGGTGATTTTGCAATACCCATAACAATTTCAAAATGAAGAGAATGGAGACCACCAAAATGGTATAGCGATATCCAAGCATGAGTATCGTGATACCTAAGCTCTTAAAGACCCTATTCCAAGACTGCTATAGGTATCAAGATACTATTGCCTGAGGTGGAGAAAAATGATGGTAGGGGTAGTTTTTGTCCAATACCAACACCGATCAAAATACAACATGTAGAGGAATTTTATTCCAAAATTATGGGTTGTAATAAGTTATTAAAAGCCTATTTTGTTGATAAAAAGGGAGAGCTTTTAGTTTAGCTTTTCTTTCATATTATAGGTTAGGTTTAGGGTAGTTTTCTTCTCCATAGCTTAGCGTTTACTTTTCCTGCACATTTTCTTGTGTTTCTTAGTGTTAATGATAGTTAATTAGTTATTACTGTAGCTAGATTTATTTTTTGGTTTAGTACCTTGAACTTATTGTATTTTTAGTTTAATTATTAGTATTAATATAACTTAGTATCCTTTTAGTTTCATCAATAAAAGTCTGACCTTTAAGTGTTCTTGCTCATTTCCTTTGCTGGCATCTTCTTTACTTTCAAGCTTTTTCAAGAATGTCTTTTCTCAGTTTTCTTACATTTACCATTTATGCATATTTTATGTTATTACTGTGTTCTTGTTTGTTTAAGTATGAGTATGGGTAGCTAAATCTAAATTGGTTGGTTGATGAAATTGTTGTCTAGTTAATTTTTGGTATAGGGACTAAATAGTAAAACCTAGAATAAATTGAATAGACTTCAAAACTTAGGATTGATGACCCTAAGGGAAAATTTAGGTAAGTGTGTAATACCCCAAAATAGGGCATAGCAGTTTAGGGACATTTTAGGAATTTTGGCTTAGTCAAGCTCGAATATTCTTAAGGTTGGTACTTGATAATGTTTTCAACTATTGAATCTTAACTATCAAATCAATTTATGAAAAAATGTTCTAGAAACCCTTAATTTTAGAGAAAGGATTGATTTGTAACAAAGTCAAAATAGTAAGTGTTTATGGGGTAATTGAACTAGTTTTTTTTAAATTGAACCTAAAATCCCCCACTTTCAGCCTAAACTAACGATAATTGTTTTTCGAACTTGTAGTTGCCATCCCTTGCTATTCCCGTTGTCTTCTTAATTGATTTTGAAGAACATAAATTACCAAAACTTACCCCATAAAACTTGGTTTGAGTTAAAACTTGGTTTCAAAAGTGTTTTTCAAATTTTTTTATCATGATTAGAAGGTTTTTAAACTCCTCTTGAAGTTTCGTTAATGATTTCTTATATTTTAATTAATTTTGTAAAAATTTCCTAAAAAATGTCAAAAATGTTGATACCATGAATTAAGTAGATTTGTCTAGTTTGAAGGTTGCGAATTAGGAATAGATGATTAAGTAGATGAACAGAACTAATTTTAAGCAAAAAGTTTTGGTATAGATGGAGATATTAGTATATAAAGTTTGTTTTGTTAATAGGTTAAGTTACATGGGAACCTAGCTTGAGCTTGTGTTTTAGTTGGTTGGAGTGGATTCTTGGTTGATATTTGACAATGGTTATTGTATGATTTATATGTGTAAAGCCTTGGATATGTTAGAGCTAGCAACGAGCAAAGGAAGCATTAGTTGAGCTGATAAACCGTAAAAGTAACATATTTTAGGCCCACATTTAGCATACTTTAGGATGATTTAAGCCTTGAATTATGTAATTTGGTGCTCTTAATCCTTTGTTTTCATGTTTTATACTCAAGAGAGCACCGGAGGATGAAAAGAATGAGAAACGGGCCTAAAATGGGCCAAATTGGGTCAAAATGGAAATCGACACAGCCTAGGCCCAAGACCACACGACCGCGCCTCCCTAATTTACTCTAACACGGCCTAGACCCCGAAACACACAGGCGTGTCTCTTCAGCAGACTCGACCACGGCCTGAAATCAATTCACATGAGCATGTGCCATGGGCATGTCCCTATCGTGACAACAAGAAGTTTCACTCAGATTAGGATATTTTAGGGTGAAGAAACATATTTCGAAGCCTATATAAACACCCTAAGTATAACCTAAAAGGGGGGAACCTAAGGCTTTAGTCAAGGGGCATCCAGTTAGGCCAAAAAGGGCAGATTTGTGGAGATTTACTCAAAGATAGCCAGTTGATTCATCTCAAGGAGCCAAAATTATACTCAAGATGGAGGATCTCTCCTTCAATTCCTTCAGGAGGCTTTAATGATTTCTTATGTTTTGTTTTATCCTTTCTTTTGAGATGTTTTCTTTTATTGTTATGAACTAAAACCTCAGATACTTGAGGGGGATGAAGCCTAAGATGAATCTTGTTATTGTTTTCTGAACTATATGATAAATATTTGACTTGTTCTTAATTATGTGTTCTTAATTCTTGTGTTGATATTTTCGGGATATTAATTCAAGTATGATGTGCTTAGGTGGAGGAGAAAAAGTCCCTGCCTAAGAGTACATCTAGTATAAATTATGCGGATTTGATCGCGCGCCTAAAGATAGGTGGCAAGATTTTTTTGGATTAGGGTGAAACCTAATATGGGAGTCCATAGATCGAGTTAATGCAATTCTAGGGGTTTTAATTAGAAAGAGATTTCAATTAATCAACCTAAGGTTAGACGTTAGTCTCCTCAGGAGAGGGATTAATATATGTTAGGGAATCTTACGGATCAAGTCAAGTGAATAAATCGTCTGGTTCAGTGTTAGATAACAAGTGAAGTCTAGGTGGATTCTTCTTTGGGTTTCGTCTTAATCAATTGGTTTTTCCTCAAGTTATTTTCCAAATTTCATTCTTACTTGTCTTAGAAGTCTTTAGTTTAGTAGTTTGTTAATTTAGATTAAACAACAAATTCCCTTAATTCTTAGGCTAGATAATAAAAAGAGAGTTAGTATTAGTACTTTTGGTTCCTTTGGGATTCGACATTCCGGTCTTGCCTAAACTATACTACTATCGATAGGTGCACTTGCCTTCATCATTGTCTTAGTTATTTTCTAGGTTCGATAATTATTTATATAAATTTTAAGACTCGAAAAAATAACGATCAAGTTTTTGGCACCGTTGCCGGGAAACTGAAATATTAAGAATGCTTAATTTTTATTACTTTAGCCATATTTTATTAAATTTTATTTTTGCCTTTCTAAATTTTCTTCTTTCACTCCTTTCAGGTACCTCTAGTTTATGACTAGAAGGAACCCGATAGAACCTCTACTTTACGATAGTGACATTGAAGGTACCGTTCGTAGAAATCATAGAGAGATAAGGCGAAGCTTAAACTATATAGAAGAAGAGCAAGAAGGCGAAACTAACCCTACTGAAAGGATGGCTGAGAATAATCCGCTACCTCCAGAGGTAGCCGAACATCACACTCCACGTACTATGTATGATTATGCTAAACCTAGTTTAACAAGAACTGAGTCAAGTACTGTTAGGCCTACTATTGCTGCAAATAATTTTGAACTGAAACCTAACACTATACAGATGATACAATAGTTTGCTCAGTTTGATGGTTTGCAGGATGAGGATCCTAACACACACTTAGCGAATTTTCTAGAATTTTGTAATACCTTCAAAATAAATGACATTTCTAATTATGCCATCCGTCTTCGGTTATTTCCCTTTTCTTTGAGGAATAAAGCCAAGTAGTGGTTGCATTCTCCTCCACGAGGATCAATCACTACATGGGATCAGATGATCGAAGAATTTTTATTAAAACATTTTCCGCCAGCCAAAACAGCCAAGTTAAGGAATGATATCTCTTCTTTTGTGCAGATGGATTTAGAAACTCCTAAAGCAACCTAAGAGTTTATCAAGGAGATGTCACTGAATAACTATCAGTGGCAAGTTACAAGGACAAGGCCAGCCAAAGCAGCAAGAGTTTTCAACCTCGACGTAATAACCGCATTATCAAATCAGGTAGAGTTGCTACATAAAAAAATTAATGGTTTATATGGTTCTTCGCAGGCACATCCAGTAATGCAGTGCGACACAAGAGAAGGTGTGGTGAATCCTGAGTACCCACCCTACGGACAGGGAGTGGAGAGCGAACAAATGAACTATATGGGTAATAATTTCTGATCTAACAATAACCCTTATAGTAATACTTATAATCCAAGTTGGAAAAATCACCCCAATTTCTCATGGGGTGGCCAAGGAAATCAAAGGCAACAACCATCTCAAAACTTCCAACAACAGCCCTACCCACAGGAAAAGAAGCCAAACCTTAAAGAGATACTGACAAAATTCATAGCAGCTTCAGAAACACGTTTCCAAAAGGTAGAAACAAAATTGAAGTATTGTCACAGGAGATCACGGATCAAATAGGGCAACTTGCTAAGTAGATCTCTAAGAGACCATAGGAAAGACTACCGAGCCACACCGAGACAACCCAAGGGAGAAAATTCAAGCCATAATAGCTCAAGATAGTGAAGGGTTAGACGAGCCAAATTTAAGAGAAAAGAGTGCGCTAGAAGAAGGTAAGGTTGAGCTAAAACCAAAATCGGTAATCAGAGAATACAAATAGCGCATACCATATCCCAAATTAATAACGAAAGATGACACAAAAGAACAGTTCGGTAAGTTTCTTAAACTTTTAAAGAAATTACATATTAACTTACTGTTTCTTGAATTTCTTTCGCAGACGCCAGATTCGAGAAAATTTTTAAAGAAGCTGTTGACAAATAAGCGAAAGATAGAAGAGGAATCACATGTGGAACTGAACGCAGTATGCTCAGCAATATTGTAAAATAAACTACCACAAAAATTAAAAGATCCAGAGAGTTTTACAATTCCATGCCTAATGGGTAGTTTATTTATTGATAATGCGTTAGCTGATTTAGGGGCAACCATAAATGTCACGCCTTGTAAATTGTTTAAACAACTAGGTCTAGGGAAGCCCAAACAAACTAGGATGAGCATCCAATTAGCTGATAAAACTATCAGAGTTCCTAAGGGTATAATTGAAGATGTACTTGTGAAGATTGATAAATTCGTATTCCCGATGGACTTTGTCGTTTTAGACATGGATGAGGACAACACGATACCCCTAATTTTAGGAACCATTCTTAGCAACTACTAGGGCTAAAATTGATGTCGACGCAGGTGAACTCATACTCTGTGTAAGTGACAAGACAGTTACTCTTCAAGCCCTCGATTCAGCTAGAACATCGAATAACCAAGGTGAGAAAGTAAATTCTATTGATAACCATTCGGTTAACCTTTCTTTTCAGGAAGCACCACAAAAGAACACAACTGAGTCCCATCCTAAAACCTGTGCCAACAAGGAAATAACTCATAAGGAACAAGGGATTCAGATCGATGAACTAGAAAAGGAGAAGACGCATCTTAAGAAGAACTAGGGGTACACGAAGCAGAACCGAAGCCACTTCATGAGGTAGACAAGTTCAAAATCAGAGATCAGGTACTATTAGATAAAGTAGACCCACGAATATCTCCACCTGATCCTAGCACAAGTAAGGAAATCCCTTTTAAGGTAATCAATGTCTTCCCATACGGAATAGTCGAGGTAAGTAATCCTATGTTTGGCACTTTGAAAATAAATGCCACTCGTCTTAAACTCTATCATTATAATGGAACTGCTAACACGAGGAAGGACTTTCAACTCTTCAAACCACCATGAATATTCAAAGGAGAGGAAAGTCTAACTTAAGACTATAAACGAGTGCTTCTCGGGAGGCAGCCCGAGTTCTAACCCCATTAACTTCTACATTTTTCATTTTATTTATTTTATCTTTTCTTTATAACACATAACTATAAACTAACCAAAAGTACTGGATTTCAAGCCACATGGCCTTTCACACGGCCGTGGCTGTGGCTGTGTGGATACACCGAATCTCTGTACTGACATAGCAGAGATGGTACGAGTCAGAACGAATCAACTTTCAAGTCACAGACTCAACTACCATGCTACAGCCGTGTGATGCGACCGTGGCCGACACTGTTAGATCATACAGGCATAGAGACCAGAACACGGGCGTGGGAGAAGTGAACAAAACACAACACGGCCGTGTGACATACCACGCCCATGGTACACGGGCGTGGGAAAGTGCCAAGCCTCAAAATCCTATTTAAACCCCCTCCCTCCTCCAACCTACTCCCCATCTCCCTTCTTCCATATCATTTTCTTTTTTTTTTTTTTTTTTCAGACCTTTAATCTCCAATATCATTCTTCTCACTCTTTACCTCTACAATGGCTATGTTGAAGAAATGAAAGGATCAAAGCACAGTCTCCCCGTGGGAGATCGACCTACATAAGTTCATGTCGGCCGCTTCATATACTCGACAAGCCAAGGGTCTTTGAGACCTTTTCGAGCTTATTTTTCTTTAACCTTTTCCATTATTTTCCTTATCTATACTTTTCTTCTGCTTAATTCATTTCATTTTCTTTTAGTTACTTGGTTTTAGGTTCTTAAGGCTGCTAGGGAATGATGCACCACGGCATTAAAAATCACACCCACATCACGAACCATCTTATAGTAAGGACTTTTCAGTCCATTTACCTTTTCTTATAAGTTTATTTTACTTTTTATTTTCCTTCACTTTAGCTTGCTTTTCTTTAAATATTTATTTCGTATATTTTGAATCTTTATTATTAATCCCTAGCTAATTCTTCACAAGCTCCCCAATTTCTTCATCTAGCGCAAAGCTCGTTAGTAACCACCATACCACCTCCAACGTATTTTTCACATCCTCCAAGGAATTCATCCATAATTCAGGAAGTTTCACTTCTCCCCATAACTTTTGATTTTCTTATTATATAAATATTATCTGTATTTGTACATTGAGGGCAATGTACATCTTAAGTGTGGGGGGTGAAAGTTTATTTAGAAAAATGCCTAACTTTTTGCACTATTCCCAAATCCCTGAATGATATCTTGTCTTAAGTAATTTTCTCATATTACTAACTAGGATAAAATTTCTGTTGATTTATGATTTTTATTGATATGTCTTAAGATTAAGTCATAGTTAATTGTGCATTAATGATTTAAACTTTAAGGTACTAGAGAATCAAGCACAATAAGTCCATTTTTCAAGAATCAAAAAAATTTTCTAGGTTGTTGAACTGAATTTGAATATTACCTTAAAGTTTGAAATTTATAGGGATTGATGTCAAAAACCCATAATTTTTGTGAGATTTTGAGCCATATAGAGCATATATTACTTTTCATGCTCACTTTATTGATTATGAGCGTGTCAACACTGAATTGTTATTCTAGAACTTGCCTCGATTATACATGTTAATACCACACCTTTGATTTGATATACAGAGATGATAAAGGCACCTAGGTTTTAACCCACTTAATCCACAAAAAGCCTACCTCCACAATTAACCCCTAGTGAACCCCGTTGATCCTAACAATCTTTTTCATTTATTTACCCACTAATATTCCCCCCAAAACCCTTTGTATTTGTTATCACCACTCTTTTTGACTACCCTTATATCGAGATTTGATTTGATCGGTTGCCTAATTATTTTATTAGTAAACTCATCTTTTGACTTGTTCTTAAAAAAACACGAAGTATATTCATTATTAGTTCTATGTTCTAAGAGCTTATACGTTTAAATTCAACATCTTGAAGAAGAAGCTCATATTATTAATATTTTAAATTTTCATGTGATATAATTATTTAGGTTATTAGTTCATTTTTCTAGTTAGGTAATTTATAAATTCAATCTCGATTCTAACCCTTCTAATTTAGCCTTTATCCACACCATTAACCCAAGCCATATTACAACCCTATTAAAGACCTTTTGATTTGTGTATCATCTCATATTACAGTGGTGGAGATTTGATTTTCAGGCAAGCCTATGGGATTAAATTTTTAGGTTCGACTTATGAGTGCTTATTCTTGAACCTTAAACACTTCGAGTGCTTTGAGTGAATCTTTAGCAAGGATGTAAATCCTTGCCAATTTTGAATTAAAGGTAATTATTTAGATAAGGGGAGGCACCTATGTTTTCATGCTACAAATATATGACTTAGAATTGTTTGAATCTTTGGGAGTCTTTGAGTTAAATTATCCATGTATGAATTGTCTATGAATTATGATGAGACATTGTTGATAAAAGTTATGATTTGTGGAAAGGTCGTTTTAATTGTAAGTTGAGAATTTTGCTTGAGGACAAGCAAAAACTTAAGTGTGAGGGTATTTGATAAACCGTAAAAGTAACATATTTTAAGCCCTCATTTAGCATACTTTTGGATGATTTAATCCTTGAATTATGTAATTTGGTGCTCTTAATCCTTTGTTTTCATGTTTTATATTCAGGAGAGCACCGGAGGATGAAAATAACGAGAAACGGGCCTAAAACGGACCAAATTGGGCTAAAATGGAAATTAACACGGCCTGGGCCCAAGACCACACGACCGTGCCTCCCTAATTTAATTTAACACGGCCTGGACCCTGAAACACACTGGCGTGTCTCTTCAGCAGACTCGACCACGGCCTGAAATCGATTCACATGGGCGTGTGCCATGGGCATGTCCCTGTCGTGAAAAAGAGAAGTTTCACTCGGATTAGGATATTTAGGGGGCGAAGAAACATATTTTGAAGCCTATATAAACACCCTAAGTATAACCTAAACGGGGGGGAACCCAAGGCTTTAGTCAGGGGGCGTCCAACTAGGCCAAAGAGGGCAGATTTGTGGAGATTTACTCGAAGATATCTAGTTGATTCATCTCAAGGAGCTGAAATTATACTCAAGACGGATGATCTCTCCTTCAATTCCTTCAGGGGGTTTTAGGGATTTCTTATGTTTTATTTTATCTTTTCTTTTGAGATGTTTTCTTTTATTGTTAAGAAATAAACCCTCAGATACCTGAGGGGGATGAAGCCTAAGATGAATCTTCTTATTGTTTTCTGAACTATATGATAAATATTTGACTTGTTCTTAATTATGTGTTCTTAATTCTTGTGTTGATATTTTCGAGATATTAATTGAAGTATGATGTGCTTATGTGGAGGAGCCAAAGTCCCTTCCTAAGAGTAAATCTAGCATAATTAAGCGGATTTGATCGCGCGCCTAGAGATAGGGTGACAAGATTTTTTCAGATTAGGGTGAAACCTAATAAGGGAGTCCATAGATCGAGTTAATGTGATTCTAGGGGTTTTAATTAGAAAGAGATTTCAATTAATCAACCTAGGGTTAGACTTTAGTCACCTCGAGAGAGGGATTAATATATGTTAGGGAATCTTACGGATTAAGTCAAGTGAATAAATAAATGCAGTTCGGTGTTAGATAACAAGTGAAGTCTAGGTGGATTCTTCCTTGGGTGTCGTCTTAATCAATTGGTTTTTCCTCAAGTTATTTTCCAAATTTCATTCTTCTTTGTCTTAGAAGTCTTTAGTTTTGTAGTTAGTTAATTTAGATTAAACAATAAATTCCCTTAATTCTTAGGCTAGATAATAAAAAGAGAGTTAGTATTAGTATTTTTGGTTCCTTTGGGATTCGACATTCCGGTCTTGCCTAGTTCGATAGGTGTGCTTGCCTCCATCATTGTCTTAGTTAGTTTCTAGGTTCAATCAGTATTTATATAAATTTTAAGACTCGACAAAACAACGATCATGAGCTTTCAATTTTTTTAGCAAAAACATAAAGTGGTGAGTGTTTGGGATTGCTGCTCGTAAACACAAGTCACGTGTTGCTTGGGAATTTAGATGTAGCCTAAACTCCTACTCTAAATTCCAAGTGTAAGTTTTCTTGAACTTTACTTGTCTTATGGTTATGTGGTGATATAATATGAATGGTATGTGATATGTGGATATGGTGGCTATTATGTAAAGCACAATTGTATACATGTAATAAATATGTAATATATAAGTTATATGACTATGCTAGTGTTTTGCAAAAGATGCTTATATGAAGTGTTGGTGCACAATTAATCGATATGTAATATGTGATGCTTTTTGAATATTTTGGCATTGTGATTTGGAACCATAGAATATAGTTGGCATGCCATAGGATTATGAGTACTCACTTATATGTATAGTGGTTTTGGGCGTTGAGGCCTTGGGACATGTTTGGAGGGATAAGAGAATGAAAGCTAAGCTCCATTCAACGGGACATATGAGGGGAAATAAAGAGACTGTTAGTTATATGCTTCACTTTTGGGACATGTTTAACGTTATGTATCTATGTGGTATAAGGAGATCCGTGTATCTGATGTGTGATGATAGAGCTCATTACATGTTTCACAATCCAAGTTCCATCTTATCGTATTTTATATAATTGTGTGGAATATGTTTTATGCTTGAATGAATATGTATATGTATTATGAGAATGACATTGTAGACGATGCATGATTTCATACTACATGACACTAGACTTAAGAATGTGGCACTAGTGAGTAAATGTTTTGTTGTGTTGCATGATGATATGTTTATGCTGTGGAAATTCTAGCATTCACTAAGCTTGTAAAAGCTCATCCCCTTATTTAAACATTTACAGATTAGTGACGTCACGGTGTGAGCGACGTGGTTTCCTAGGGAGTGATCCAAGGAAGTCTGGTTATTCTTCGTAGGTGCTTTACTATTTTTATTTGTCTTGGGGAAATAGGCAATGTCGTAGAACCTTTTGAGTTGTTGATCTTTGGACATTTTGAATTGGCTTATATGAATTTCATGTTATTTTGATGTTAGAATACTTAAGCATTGACAATGGCATAATGATATTGGCTTGGATTTGTTTTGGTATTTAGAATTATTGATTAAGCCATATGAATGATTATTTAACTTTGTACTTGATGCATGTTATTTAGGAACCACTTGAGATGAAACATTTTCTTTTCTATGTTGTATTTTTATTGATATTAGGCTTGAAAAATCGACACCTCTGTGAATTAAAATGTACATGAAACATAATAGAAATTTGGTATCGATATCATTGCTCGAGTATCAATACTCGGGGAAAAAATATTGATACCCTATTCGATGGTACTGATAATTTTCGACAGAGGGGATTTTAATTAAGAAACAGAATGGTCATTTGGTATCATTTTTCCAAGTGGTATCGATACCACTTCAGGAAATTATCGATACCTACAAACGTTTTTATGGAATTTTGCTAAATAGCCTGTAGCAGTCCGAATTTGACCCTAATCGGAACGGTGGTTTTGGGACCATGAATCCGAGTCAAAATATTTTTAAATATTATATTACGTGCTTATTATAAGTGAATTAATGTCGTGAAAGTTTCAGAGAAAAATTCAATCGTTTGTGTGTTCAATTTAACAAAAGGACTAAATCGCGTAAAGCGTAAAAGTTGCATGTTTGTAGTGAAAAGTATCTATTTGATGATGGCTTTTTAAAGTGGGGCATTAAAAGGGCAATTAGCCCATTTTAAGTTAGTGGGTGGCATTTGTCATAACTAACCTTGGGATATATGTTAAGAAATTATATGTTAAAGGTTAAATAGGTAATTAGTTAAATAAATTATTATATGTTAAAATAACATAAAACAAGCCATCATCTTTTTCACTTTTCATAGCGAATGTTGAAGGAAGAAATAAGCTTTGGAGTTCTTTGATTTTTGGCACTTCTAGGCTAAAATTCAAGGTTAGTTTGATTTCGGTTTTGTTAATTTTACGTTTTTGAGATCGTTGCTTGATCGAGAGTGACCCATGTTAGAATTTTTAGATTTGAGCATGTTTAATATTCGCTATGGTTAAATGTTGGTGTTTTATGATGTTGGATGGAAAAATATTAAAGCTATGTTAGAAATCTACAAGTTTTGAAATGAAAATTTTAGTAATTTTGAATGAATTGGGCTAAATTACAAAAATAAAAATTTAGAGGACTTATTTGCAAAATAAATGAAATAAATGGACTTGTATAGTCCCTAGGAGTATTCGCCCTTAGGTGTTATTGTGAAATTTGATATATTTTGTGTTTTATGTAAATAGGACTAAATAGTAAAATGTGAAATATTGGGGTAAAATGGTAAATTGTCCATTGATGTGTTTTGGGATTAAACTGTAATGAAATGTACTTGAATGAGGTTATTTTGATATGTCTAGATCAAGAACAAAGAAAATCGGATTTGAATCGGGGAAAGACAAAGGTTTCGGAATAGCCAGTTTAAGTCGTCCGTTGTCAACCGAGGTAAGTCCTTAAGCAAGTATATGCCAAAGAATTATTTACGAACATAGTATATGATGATGTTTGAATATTTAAAGCATAATTATACATGTTGGCGAATGTGGAGTATGAAATTGTAGTGAAATTAATTTGGTAAAAACAAGGTGAATATGTATGTGTGGATTAATAGGTGAAAGAAAAGGAAGAATATGAGATGGATAATAGTTTAGTTAAGTACATGTATAAAAAGTTAAATGTGATGATATTCGGGCTTCGAGCCTAGCAGGCTTAGTGCCGGTGATATATTCGGGCTTCGTGCCTAGCAGGCTTAGTGCCGGTGACATATTCGGGCTTCGAGCCTAGCAGGCTTAGTGCCGGTGATATATTCGGGCTTCGAGCCTAGCAGGCTTAGTGCCGGTGATATATTCGGGCTTCGAGCCTAGCAGGCTTAGTGCCGGTGACATATTCGGGCTTATTGCAGCTTAGTGCGGTGACATATTCGGGCTTATTGCCTAGCGAGGCTTAGTCTGGGTGATATATTCGGCTTCGAGCCTAGCAGGCCATGTCTTGGTGAAATAGTTCGGGCTTATTGCTAGCGAGCTTAAATGTCGGTGTGTAACTTTGGACCTTGAGTCTAGCAGGCCTAGTGCCAGTGTTTGTGATTTGGGTAAATGCTTAGTAGGTTCTAAACCGATGAATTGAAATTTCAAGCTTGGGGTATGTAACAACAAAGTTATGAAACAAATTGAGAAAATCTAAGTTTTGATAATGAATCATATTAATTCGACCTTGAGGTATGTATCTTCTTACTTATATCTGCATATGAAGTCGGTGAGTAAGTATATTATTGAGGAAGCAAATGAATTATACATTGAGTGTTTGATGTTATATGTATATTATACCATATGGAGATTAAATACTGTAAGTGTGAAAGTGGTTGAAATTGTTAGCATATGTATATTATATTTGTATACATATATTATTGTGTATTGGATCATAAGTTTGGTTGTGCTATTGGGATTCGGCATAAGTGAAATTGTTAAGTATGAAAGTGGTTGAAATTGTTAGCATGTGTATATTATACTTATATACATATATTATTGTGTATTGGATCATAAGTTTGGTTGTGTTATTGGGATTGGCATAAGTGAAATTGTTAAGTATGAAAGTGGTTGAAATTGTTAGCATGTGTATATTATACTTATATACATATATTATTGTGTATTGGATCATAAGTTTGGTTGTGTTATTGGGATTCGCATAAATGAAATTGTTAAGTATGAAATCAAATGGACGTTGTATGTATTTATATGAATAGCTAGTCGTATGTGAATAGAATGCATATTACGAGTTAATAGTCTTTGATTATGCAAATATTTTTGCCACTAAAATGTTCGGGAGATGGTACGTTTTAAGTATATGGCTAGTGAAAGTTAAAGGGAGATAACGACATACGGCAATAGTGAAGTTTATTAGTTAAATCATTGTATTTGATACTAGGTCCAAATTGTCAATTAAATTTGCATAATAATGCTCGAATGTTTATTTGAATATTGAAATTGGCTTGAGACTTACTAGGCTAGCAAGCTTATCATGTGAAATGTTTCCTCTGTTTTATAGTTTAGGTGCAAGCTACAAGCTCTTCGGGATCGTTCGGAAAGTCACTCACATTATCAATCTACATTTTGGGTACTCTTTCATTTTGATTTTTTTTAAACGAAGGCATGTATAGGAAAGACTTGGTCTTTGTTTGATGAAATCTTAAGGTTCATGTATATAATAGCCATGCGAATATGGCTAAATTTTTAGTTAAATCTGTTGTTGTGTCTTGATATGTATGTTGGTTTACGATGGCAATGTTTATGCATTCTTAATCAAAGTTTAATCTTTTTTATTAAGGAAATGTTTGTATATGAAATGAATCCTTGAATTAGGGATGTAGGTAGGTTCGGTTAGAAGCTAGTCTTTCATAAAATGCAACAAAACAGCAGTGATGTGAGTTAGAAAAATCACCAAAAATAGGGTATATTGAATTAGAAGGTGAATGAGATATGAAATTAAACCTTATTGTGTCTATTTTTAATAAAAGAAACAGAGTAGGCAAAAGATTTATATATTATGAGATAATTAAGTTTTAGTGAGACCTGCTCTGAATGAATTCATGAGTCACTGTTCTGTTTTGGAAAAAATGTCAAAAATTGTAAAAAAATCATTAAGAAGTATGGTTTATATGTGTAGAACCCTTAATGAGTCTATTTTTCATTGGTATAAACAAGAACATTATAGGAAATTTGTACAATGAGATAACTGTATTTTTGTAGAGACAGGTCAGAATTGTCAAGCAGTGTAATAAGGGTATTTTTGATGAATAAAATGTACTAATTGACCGCATGAAAAATTCTGGAAAAATTATGGTGAAAAGTTATATGAGTCTAGTTTCAAGGAAAATTTATAGATATAAATTTTGAGTTTTGAAACTCGAGTTATGGTCGATTTGGTCAGCATGATGCAGTTGGACAGCTTTAAAATCTCACACCCCGAGTTAATAGTCAAGTCTAGTAATGGTTAATTCAAAATAGTTTAGAAAGCATAAAATTTTGTGACTGATGTAAGGTGATTAACTGTAATATGGATTTGACATTTACAGTGGTTGCTTGTGATTATTAAGTCATACGTTAGTATATACAATTTTTAAAGCAAAGTGTTTAAATTTTGTTAAGTAATGCCTTGTAACCCTAATCCGGCGACGGTTACGGGTTAGGGGTGTTACATTTGATTGGTATCAGAGCTTACGATTTAGTCAATTCTAGGACTACCGTAGCGCTTGTGAGTCTAGCTATACATGCCTTAATTATATATATTTGATAGTGTGGTGACTTCGACAATTGAATGTGTTTTATATTGTAAATGGATCTTGATCTGATAGAGCCGTAGCGGATGATGTAGAGAGTGTGGCTTTGATCGCGACGTAAATCAGCACTGATAGACTCTCAATCTATTTCGAGTAGCCATGAGGGGGAGGCTAAGTAAGCCTTCTACTAGATGATGAACGAATGATTTACTCCATATATCTGGACTAACCCGACTGGCAACAACCTTCACCCCCGAATAGTCTAACTCCGATACCTATGGTACCTCCGATAGTAAATTCGATTAGATTGGACAGACATCCTGTAGATAAAATCAGAAAACAATGAGTGAAGAGTTTAAAACTAATGACGATGATGATGCAAAACGAATCGGGCCGTGGTTTGATAATACTATTCGAGTGTCCGATGAGTTATCATGTACTCAGAGGAAGGTTTAAGAAGTGTAATATCACTATTGAGGGACACCACACTGGTGGAATACACTAGTATTGGTGGACTCGAAAGAGAAAGTGATTTGGGAATTCTTCTAGCAGACTGAGTTCCATAAGAAAGATATTAGTTAAAGATTCTTGAATTAAAACAGGGTCGAATGAGTATTTCTGAGTATGAACTGGAGTTTGTGAGATTGAGTTAGTATGCATGAGAATGTATACCCTCCGAAGCTATAATGTGCAAAAGATTTGAAGATGGCTTAAATATATATATATATATATATATATTCGGTTGCTAGTTGAGATTTTAAAATAGAAGAGTTCGTTGTACTCGTGGACCGAGCTTACATGTCGAGGCATCCGAGAAGATGTAGATTTAATGACGAGCTTGCTTGGATGTGGATCGCTTGATCATTTTATTTGAGAATGTCCCGAGTCTCAAGCCGTAGATGCTCGAATTTGAGATCGATAGCGTGCTTGTGAGAGGTAGACCTTGAAAGAATGTAAGAAACATCGGTGGTAGTCGAGAACTATGAGAGAGTGATTGTCGATCTGAAGCGAGTGCTGTCGAGTGTATGCTATCCAAGCTTGAGAGAAGCTTCATCATTTGATATAATAACTGGTATTTTTACTCTTTTTGGTACTTCTATAATTGCTTTGATAGACCTTGGTTCTACACATTCATACTTGTGCATGAACTTAGTATTCATTAAGACTTTGCCTGTAGAATCTACTGAGTTGCCATAAAAGTACTGAACCCCTAGATAAAAGTGTCATGGTTGATTATATATGCAAGAACTGTCCATTAATGTTTGAGATATCCGTTTCCGTGATCGATGCTCTTGCCATCTAATAAATTCTATATTATTCTGGGTATGGATTGGTTATTTGTGTATGATGCTTGTGTTAATTACAAAAGATAGGTGATAAATTTGAGATGTCTGAATTATGAGATTATAAAAATTGAGTCGGATGATTTGAATGGATTGCCTGCTGTAATATCAATATTGAAAGCTAAGAATTATGTGAAAAAGAGTTGTGAAACATATTTTACTTATGTGATTGACTCAGGAATATCTGAGAAGAAAATTTATTCAATGCCTATTGTTTGTGAGTTTTCTAATATGTTTCCTGAAGAGTTACTGGGTTTGCCTTTGATTGTGAAGTTAAATCTATTATTGAGTTGTTGTGGAAGCTGTGGATGATCCCTTTATTTATTCACTTGATAAAAGAAGCATCTTGAACTTTGAGAATTTTCTTACAAACTTTGGGAAAAGAACAAATATATATATGATATTCAGAGAATGTGAATTCTGATTGTACGAAGTTAGTTTTCTGGGACATATTGTGTCACTTTTGGAATCAGATTAGATCGATGATAGTTACTCTGTTGATGAGACGCTTTGGAAAGATGTCGGGTTTGGATGATCGGAAAAGTGTTAGAAAAGTTTCGATCAGTTGAAAGCCCTTTTGATTTAAGCTCTAGTGTTAGTTTAGCCTGAATCGGGTAAAGAATTTGTTGTATTTAGTGATGTTTCTTTGTGGATTGTGTTTTGATGCTAGAAGGCAAAGTCGTAGCCTACGATTCGAGACAATTGAAGTCACATGAAAGAAATTATCTGACATGTGAGTTGGAACTAGCAGCTATTATGTTCGCGATGAAGATTTAACGTTATTACTTGTTCGGGGAGAAATGTCATGTTTATTCAGATCATAAAGTTTAAAATAATTGATGACTCAAAAAGATTTGAACCTGCATCAGAGAAGATGGCTTGAGATATAAAAAAAAAAATTATTATTATGAGCTATTGTTAGATTATCATTTGGGCAAAACAAATGTTGTGGCTAATGGTCTGAATAGAAAGTCATCGTTGCATTACAGGCTTTGAATACTCAGTTGGACTTGTCTTATGATAGTTCTGTAATAGAGGAATTGAGAGCAAAACCGATGTTTTTAAAACATATATATATAAAGCTCAGAAATTTGATAATAAATTGTTGGTGAATCGAGCTCAATGTGAAGTGAATTCCGAGTCCGAATTTCAAAAGTTTTGATGATTGTGCGAGATTCGGGATCATGATTGTATTATGAGAAATTGAGTTAATTCCATCGATTGAATAAAGCATATAATAGTCGTTTAACTGTTCATCTGGGAAGTACTAAAATGTATCATAATTTGTAGCAACACTACGGGTGGTTTGGTATGAAATGAGACATTTTTTATTTGGTTTTAAAATGTTTAGTCATCAACAAACGAAAGCCGAACATCAAGTTTCATCCGGATTATTACACCAATTTTGATTTTTGAGTGGAAATGGGATAAAGTAACAATAGACTTTGTCTCGATTGGCCCCGACTCAGAAAGAAAGATGTGATATGGGTTAAAAAAATCGTATACCTCAGTATTAGATGAACTCGGTGAGAATAGGTTACAGGGTTGGTTTGATAAAGGATATTAAAGCAGAAGTGAAATTGATCGAGATTGTTTGAAAGCGATTTGATCGTCAAAAGTCCTTTATAGACTTGGAACAAAAAGATATAGAATTTGAGATCGACGACAAAGTATTTCATGTTTCAATATTTCGTAAATATCGGCCTGATCCATCACGTGGGATTGCCCCATCTGAAATAGAGATCCGAACTAATATGACATATGAAGAGAGCTGATCCATATCTTAGCCGTGTGATATAGGAGTTGAGAAATAAGAAATGGAAGCCTGAAGATTCAATGAGGCAACAATATCCGACTTTGTTTAACACTAAGATTTTCGGGGACGAAAATCCCTAAGGGGGGAGAGTTGTAACAGTCCGAATTTGACCCTAATCGGAACGGTGGTTTCGGGACCATGAATCCGAGTCAGAAATATTTTTAAATATTATATTCTGTGCTTATTATAAGTGAATTAATGTCGTGAAAGTTTCAGAGAAAAATTCAATCGTTTGTGTGTTCAATTTAACAAAAGGACTAAATCGTAAAGCGTAAAAGTTGCATGCTATAGTGAAAAGTATCTATTTGATGATGGCTTTTTAAAGTGGGGCATTAAAAGGGCAATTAGCCCATTTTAAGTTAGTGGGTGGCATTTTCATAACTAACCTTAGGATATATGTTAAGAAATTATATGTTAAAGGTTAAATAGGTAATTAGTTAAATAAATTATTATATGTTAAAATAACATAAAACAAGCCATCATCTTTTTCACTTTTCATAGCCGAATGTTGAAGGAAGAAATAAGCTTTGGAGTTCTTTGATTTTGGCACTTCTAGGCTAAAATTCAAGGTTAGTTTGATTTCGGTTTTGTTAATTTTACGTTTTGAGATCGTTGCTTGATCGATGAGTGACCCATGTTAGAATTTTTAGATTTGAGCATGTTTAATATTCGCTATGGTTAAATGTTGGTGTTTTATGATGTTGGATGGAAAAATATTAAAGCTATGTTAGAAATCTACAAGTTTTGAAATGAAAATTTTAGTAATTTTGAATGAATTGGGCTAAATTGCAAAAATAAAAATTTAGAGGACTTATTTGCAAAATAAATGAAATAAATGGACTTGTATAGTCCCTAGGAGTATTCGGCCCTTAGGTGTTATTGTGAAATTTGATATATTTTGTGTTTTATGTAAATAGGACTAAATAGTAAAATGTGAAATATTGGGGTAAAATGGTAAATTGTCCATTGATGTGTTTTGGAATTAAATTGTAATGAAATGTACTTGAATGAGGTTATTTTGATATGTCTAGATCAAGAACAAAGAAAATCGATTTGAATCGGGGAAAGACAAAGGTTTGAATAGCCAGTTTAAGTCGTCCGTTGTCAACCGAGGTAAGTCCTTAAGCAAGTATCGTAAAGAATTATTCTGAACATAGTATATGATGATGTTTGAACATTTAAAGCATAATTATACATGTTGGCGAATGTGGAGTATGAAATTGTAGTGAAATTAATTTGGTAAAAACAAGGTGAATATGTATGTGTGGATTAATAGGTGAAAGAAAAGGAAGAATATGAGATGGATAATAGTTTAGTACTAAGTCGTGTATAAAAAGTTAAATGTGATGATATTCGGGCTTGAGCCTAGCGGGCTTAGTGCTTGGGTGATATATTCGGGCTTCGTGCCTAGCGTGCTTAGTGCCTGTGACATATTCAGACTTGAGCCTAGCGGGCTTAGTGCCGGTGATATATTCGAGCTTCGAGCCTAGCAGGCTTAGTGCCGGTGATATATTCGGGCTTCGAGCCTAGCAGGCTTAGTGCCGGTGACATATTCGGGCTTATTGCCTAGCGGTGCTTAGTGCGGTGATATATTAGGCTTCGAGCATAGCGGGGCATGTCTTGGTGAAATAGTTCAGCTTATTGCCTAGCAGGCTTAAATCTTGGTGTGTAACCGGACCTTGAGTCTAGCGGGCCTAGTGCCGTGTTTGTGATTTGGGTAAATGCTTAGTAGGTTCTAAACCGATGAATTGAAATTTCAAGCTTGGGGTATGTAACAACAAAGTTATGAAACAAATTGAGAAAATCTAAGTTTTCGATAATGAATCATATTAATTCGACCTTGAGGTATGTATCTTCTTACTTATATCTGCATATGAAGTCGGTGAGTAAGTATATTATTGAGGAAGCAAATGTATTATACATTGAGTGTTTGATGTTATATGTATATTATACCATATGGAGATTAAATACTGTAAATGTGAAAGTGGTTGAAATTGTTAGCATATGTATATTATATTTATATACATATATTATTGTGTATTGGATCATAAGTTTGGTTGTGCTATTGGGATTGGCATAAGTGAAATTGTTAAGTATGAAAGTGGTTGAAATTGTTAGCATGTGTATATTATACTTATATACATATATTATTGTGTATTGGATCATAAGTTTGGTTGTGTTATTGGGATTCGCATAAGTGAAATTGTTAAGTATGAAAGTGGTTGAAATTGTTAGCATGTGTATACTATACTTATATACATATATTATTGTGTATTGGATCATAAGTTTGGTTGTGTTATTGGGATTCGCATAAATGAAATTGTTAAGTATGAAATCAAATGGACGTTGTATATATTTATATGAATAGCTAGTCGTATGTGAATAGAATGCATATTACGTTAATAGTCTTTGATTATGCAAATATTTTTGCCACTAAAATGTTCGGGAGATGGTACGTTTTAAGTATATGGCTAGTGAAAGTTAAAGGAGATAACGACATACGGCAATAGTGAAGTTTATTAGTTAAATCATTGTATTTGATACTAGGTCCAAATTGTCAATTAAATTTGCATAATAATGCTCGAATGTTTAGTTGAATATTGAAATTGGCTTGAGACTTACAAAGCTAGCAAGCTTATCATGTGAAATGTTTCCTCTGTTTTATAGTTTAGGTACAAGCTACAAGCTCTTCGGGATCATTCGGAAAGTCACTCACACTATCAATCTACATTTTGGGTACTCTTTCATTTTGATTTTTTGAAACGAAGGCATGTATAGGAAAGACTTGGTCTTTGTTTGATGAAATCTTAAGGTTCATGTATATAATAGCCATGCGAATATGGCTAAATTTTTAGTTAAATACTGTTGTGTCTTGATATGTATGTTGGTTTATGATGGCAATGTTTATGCATTCTTAATCAAAGTTTAATCGTTTTTATTAAGGAAATGTTTGTATATGAAATGAATCCTTGAATTAGGGATGTAGATAGGTTCGGTTAGAAGCTAGTCTTTCATAAAATGCAACAAAACAGCAGTGATGTGAGTTAGAAAAATCACCAAAAATAGGGTATATTGAATTAGAAGGTGAATGAGATATTAAATTAAACCATATTGCGTATATTTTTACATAAAAGAAACAGAGTAGGCAAAAGATTTATATATTATGAGATAATTAAGTTTTAGTGAGACCTGCTCTGAATGAATTCATGAGTCACTGTTCTGTTTTGGAAAAATTGTCAAAAATTGTACAAAAATCATTAAGAAGCATGGTTTATATGTGTAGAACCCTTAATGAGTATATTTTTCATTGGTATAAACAAGAACATTATAGGAAATTTGTGTAATGAGATAACTGTATTTTTGTAGAGACAGGTCAGAATTGTCAAGCAGTGTAATAAGGGTATCTTTGATGAATAAACTGTACTAATTGACCCCATGAAAAATTCTGGAAAAATTATGGTGAAAAGTTATATGAGTCTAGTTTCAAGGAAAATTTACGGATATAAATTTTGAGTTTTGAAACTGGAGTTATGGTCGATTTAGTCAGCATGACGCAGTTGGACAGCTTTAAAATCTCACACCCCGAGTTAGTAGTCAAGTCTAGTAATGGTTAATTCAAAATAGTTTAGAAAGCATAAAATTTTGTGACTGCTGTAAGGTGATTAACTGTAATATGGATTTGAAATTTACAGTGGTTGCTTGTGATTATTAAGTCATACGTTAGTATATACAATTTTTAAAGCAAAGTGTTTAAATTTTGTTAAGTAATGCCTTGTAACCCTAATCCGGCGACGGTTACGGGTTAGGGGTGTTACATAGCCTTTATACATAATTTTGATTTAATGTACGATCGAATAATAAATGATTTGAATGTAACATTGTTAAAGTAACTATTGGGACATATTAAAACTTCTTCAACTTAACCAAAGATGATCGATTTGCTTGAATCTTGCTTCCATTTTTATGAAAATGAGATGAGACGGTGGTGTGGCATCCCGTATTTGGGCTTGGCGACTAGGCTGGGTATAGGGTGTTATAAAGTGAGACTGAGAGGAGATCTTATCGGGCACCAATTCGATAGTCCTGAATTACTTGGTTAGTTCGAGAGATAAAATGAACTAATTTGTCTAAGTTGGAAAATTAAAGTCGAGCAGGAAAATTGAGCCAATTTAGGAGTAATAGCGATTTAGATCCCTAAATCAAATGTTAACCAACAAAATGGAAATCAACTAGTCGCTTTCTATCATCGTATTTGTTAGTTTTACACTTTGCATTATTTACAATTTAGTCTTTTTCTATTTTATGTAATTAATTAGTTTTAATTAACTTCATTTGTGGATTGTTGCAATATAGAAATTAGTGAGTAGCAAGCTAGACTTTTTCTTGTATGTTGTCGCATGTGAAATGATATACGAATTGTGCAAGTCTACATGTCGAATCATGTACAAATATGTAACAGAAAAACAAAACTATAGATATGTACAAAAAATGTCATGGAAAAAGAAAGAAAATGCACGAGGTAGGAAAAGAAAGTCCCTGGCGTGGACTGGAGTGTAGTTACTTTATCCGGCCCTCCAAGTGGATTTACGGGCACTGACTTTATACCACACATTCCTCTTTATGGGATTTATTTCGTCCCCCTCCTTAACAGTTTCCATGAGCTCATTAATAATATGATCGATGTCACAGTTTTGTGTAGTCGTAAAAGTTGGTGGGGTGGTTGGAACAAGGTCCTTACCTTTCATGGTGGAAATAGTGGTAGTTTCACCTTTCTCTTCTTTTTCTTCACTCTTAAGATTTAATGATGTCATCTTTTTAGGCTACTTAGCAATAGTTTCCCCTTCATTAGCAATGGTACTCAAATTCGCAGATTCAGTTCTGGCAGCAAGAGTTTGAGTTGGTTTCACATCTGACTTGAGAATCAGGAGCAAAGTGGTGGGGAAGGCAAGGAATTCTGGCATCGACTTTGTAAAGTTCTTCTGCTGTGATCTTTTAAGAGCCAAATCTCTGCTCCTCACATAAGTCCAATATTAAGCCTCCTGCTCCTAGTCTTTGACCATCTCTTCAGCTAGTTGAAACTGGCAAATCTCAAAGAGGGAAATCCATTGCTCCAATTGCTTTAAGAAATGTAACACTTGCTATTCGACGCAATGTGAGATCTTTGAGGTCTTCTTAGTGGGAAAATGTGCAGTAGTAGAACTGGCAGCCTGACTATGCTAAGTTGCTTTTGCAGCATCAATGCCTTAGACTTTGGCAAAAATGGCTCGAGATAGTTTACCCTTATTGGGGGTGACATCCTCATTAGCATTGAGAGGGACTCTAGCAGTGTGACTCAAAGCAATAATGAGGGGAAGTTTAGGCAGGCTATTAGCATTTTCTCAGCATATCTGTACACCTCCTAAAAACTGATTCGACCAATATTTATTCTTCTCCCCCTGTGATGGAGTGTAATAAGAGTGTAACAGCCCGTTTTTAATCAAATCAAAATAGTGGTTTCAGGACCATAAGTTCAAGGTCAAAATAATTATTTTATTATTATTTTAATGTTTACAGCATGATAGTATAATTGTGTGAAAATTTCGTTAAGAAATTTTATTGTTTGAGTGCTTAATTTGACAAAAAAGGACTAAATTGCGTAAAGTGTAAAACTTGAGATCTATATAACCTTAAAGTGAAAGTCCTTATGTTGTTATTAGACCATTGTTAATATGAGTGGACAAAACTGGACATCTTTTTAATTGTTTTAAAGGTTAATGTATAAGGTTAATTAAGTAATTAGATAATTAAATGATAAATTAATAAAAAAGGCCATTTATTTCATTCATCATCTTCCTAGTCGAAATTAGGGTTGAAAAAGCCATTAAAATAGCTTGAAGCATTCGGCACCTTCCCTAGGTAGCATGTAAGTGATTTTGACTCGATTTTTGATGATTTATATGTTTTCGAAGTCGTTGTAACTTAATCTAGCTAGCCAAGGACTAATTTGCAAAATTGCTAAAGGTTTAGGGTTTTCCATTGTTGAATTTGTGTGTGTTTTAATGATTGACTATAGAAATTGTATGGTTGCCGTTAGTAAACAACATTTTTAAGCCCTCATTTAGCATACTTTTGGATGATTTAATCCTTGAATTATGTAATTTGGTGCTCTTAATCCTTTGTTTTCATGTTTTATACTCAGGAGAGCACCGGAGGATGAAAATAACGAGAAACGAGCCTAAAACGGACCAAATTGGGTTAAAATGGAAATTGACACGGCCTGGGCCCAAGACCACACGGCCGTGCCTCCCTAATTTAATTTAACACGGCCTGGACCCTGAAACACACGGGCGTGTCTCTTCAGCAGACTCGACCACGGCCTGAAATCGATTCACATGGGCGTGTGCCATGGGCATGTCCCTGTCGTGACAAAGAGAAGTTTCACTCGGATTAGGATATTTAGGGGCGAAGAAACATATTTTGAAGCCTATATAAACACCCTAAGTATAACCTAAGCGGGGAACCAAGGCTTTAGTCAGGGGGCGTCCAACTAGGCCAAAGAGGGCAGATTTGTGGAGATTTACTCGAGGATATCTAGTTGATTCATCTCAAGGAGCCGAAATTATACTCAAGACGGATGATCTCTCCTTCAATTCCTTCAGGGGGTTTTAGGGATTTCTTATGTTTTATTTTATCTTTTCTTTTGAGATGTTTTCTTTTATTGTTAAGAAATAAACCCTCAGATACCTGAGGGGGATGAAGCCTAAGATGAATCTTGTTATTGTTTTCTGAACTATATGATAAATATTTGACTTGTTCTTAATTATGTGTTCTTAATTCTTGTGTTGATATTTTCGAGATATTAATTGAAGTATGATGTGCTTATGTGGAGGAGCCAAAGTCCCTTCCTAAGAGTAAATCTAGCATAATTAAGCGGATTTGATCGCACGCCTAGAGATAGGGTGACGAGATTTTTTCGGATTAGGGTGAAACCTAATAAGGGAGTCCATAGATCGAGTTAATGTGATTCTAGGGGTTTTAATTAGAAAGAGATTTCAATTAATCAACCTAGGGTTAGACTTTAATCACCTCGAGAGAGGGATTAATATATGTTAGGGAATCTTACGGATCAAGTCAAGTGAATAAATCGTTTGGTTCAGTGTTAGATAACAAGTGAAGTCTAGGTGGATTCTTCCTTGGGTGTCGTCTTAATCAATTGGTTTTTCCTCAAGTTATTTTCCAAATTTCATTCTTCTTTGTCTTAGAAGTCTTTAGTTTAGTAGTTAGTTAATTTAGATTAAACAATAAATTCCCTTAATTCTTAGGCTAGATAATAAAAAGAGAGTTAGTATTAGTATTTTTGGTTCCTTTGGGATTCGACATTCCGGTCTTGCCTAAACTATACTATTGTTCGATAGGTGTGCTTGCCTCCATCATTGTCTTAGTTAGTTTCTAGGTTCAATCAGTATTTATATAAATTTTAAGACTCGACAAAACAACGATCATGAGCTTTCAATTTTTTTAGCAAAAACATAAAGTGGTGAGTGTTTGGGATTGCTGCTCGTAAACACAAGTCACGTGTTGCTTGGGAATTTAGATGTAGCCTAAACTCCTACTCTAAATTCCAAGTGTAAGTTTTCTTGAACTTTACTTGTCTTATGGTTATGTGGTGATATAATATGAATGGTACGTGATATGTGGATATGGTGGCTATTATGTAAAGCACAATTGTATACATGTAATAAATATGTAATATATAAGTTATATGACTATGCTAGTGTTTTGCAAAAGATGCTTATATGAAGTGTTGGTGCACAATTAATCGATATGTAATATGTGATGCTTTTTGAATATTTTGGCCTTGTGAGTTGGAACCATCGAATATAGTTGGCATGCCATAGGATTATGAGTACTCACTTATATGTATAGTGGTTTTGGGCGTTGAGGCCTTGGGACATGTTTGGAGGGATAAGAGAATGAAAGCTAAGCTCCATTCAACGGGACATATGAGGGGAAATAAAGAGACTGTTAGTTATATGCTTCACTTTTGGAACATGTTTAACTTTATGTATCTATGTGGTATAAGGAGATCCGTGTATCTGATGTGTGATGATAGAGCTCATTACATGTTTCACAATCCAAGTTCCATCTTATCGTATTTTATATAATTGTGTGGAATATGTTTTATGCTTGAATGAATATGTATATGTATTATGAGAATGACATTGTAGACGATGCATGATTTCATACTACATGACACTAGACTTAAGAATGTGGCACTAGTGAGTAAATGTTTTGTTGTGTTGCATGATGATATGTTTGTGCTGTGGAAATTCTAGCATTCACTAAGCATGTAAAAGCTCATCCCCTTATTTCAACATTTACAGATTAGTGACGTCACGGTGTGAGCGATGTGGTTTCCTAGGGAGTGATCCAAGGAAGTCTGGTTATTCTTCGTAGGTGCTTTACTATTTTTATTTGTTTTGGGGAAATAGGCAATGTCATAGAACCTTTTGAGTTGTTGATCTTTGGACATTTTGAATTGGCTTATATGAATTTCATGTTATTTTGATGTTAGAATACTTAAGCATTGACAATGGCATAATGATATTGGCTTGGATTTGTTTTGGTATTTAGTATTATTGATTAAGCCATATGAATGATTATTTAACTTTGTACTTGATGCATGTTATTTAGGAACCACTTGAGATGAAACATTTTCTTTTCTATGTTGTATTTTTATTGATATTAGGCTTGAAAAATCGATACCTCTGTGAATTAAAATGTACAGGAAACATAATAGAAATTTGGTATCGATACCATTGCTCGAGTATCAATACTTGGGGAAAAAATATTGATACCCTATTCGATGGTACTGATAATTTTCGACAGAGGGGATTTTAATTAAGAAACAGAATGGTCATTTGGTATCATTTTTCCAAGTGGTATCGATACAACTTCAGGAAATTATCGATACCTACAAACATTTTTATGGAATTTTGCTAAATAGCCTTTATACATAATTTTGATTTAATATATGATCGAATAATAAATGATTTGAATGTAACATTGTGAAAGTAACTATTGGGACATATTAAAACTTCTTCAACTTAACCAAAGATGATCGATTTGCTTGAATCTTGCTTCCAGTTTTATGAAAATGAGATGAGACGGTGGTGTGGCATCCCGTATTTGGGCTTGGCTACTAGGTTGGGTATAGGGTGTTATAAAGTGAGACTGAGAGGAGATCTTATCGGGCACCAATTCGATAGTCCTGAATTACTTGGTTAGTTCGGGAGATAAAATGAACTAATTTGTCTAAGTTGGAAAATTAAAGTCGAGCAGGAAAATTGAGCCAATTTAGGAGTAATAGCGATTTAGATCCCTAAATCAAATGTTAACCAACAAAATGGAAATCAACTAATCGCTTTCTATCATCGTATTTGTTAGTTTTACACTTTGCATTATTTACAATTTAGTCTTTTTCTGTTTTATGTAATTAATTAGTTTTAATTAACTTCATTTGTGGATTGTTGCAATATAGAAATTAGTGAGTAGCAAGCTAGACTTTTTCTTGCATGTTGTCGCATGTGAAATGATATACGAATTGTGCAAGTCTACATGTCAAATCATGTACAAATATGTAACAGAAAAACAAAACTATAGATATGTACAAAAAATGTCATGGAAAAAGAAAGAAAATGCACGAGGTAGGAAAAGAAAGTCCCTAGCGTGGACTGGAGTGTAGTTACTTTATCCGGCACTCCAAGTGGATTTACGGGCACTGACTTTATACCACACATTCCTCTTCATGGGATTTATTTCGTCCCCCTCCTTAACAGTTTCCATGAGCTCATTAATAATATGATTGACGTCACAGTTTTGTGTAGTCGTAAAAGTTGGTGGGGTGGTTGGAACAAGGTCCTTACCTTTCATGGTGGAAATAGTGGTAGTTTCACCTTTCGCTTCTTTTTCTTCACTCTTAAGATTTAATGATGTCATCTTTTTAGGCTCCTTAGCAATAGTTTCCCCTTCATTAGCAATGGTACTCAAATTCGCGGATTCAGTTCTGGTAGCAAGAGTTTGAGTTGGTTTCGTTACAGCTTCAGGAATCAGGAGCAAAGTGGTAGGGAAGGCAGGGAATTCTGGCATCGGCTTTGTAAAGTTCTTCTGCTATGATCTTTTAAGAGCCAAATCTCTGTTCCTCACATAAGTCCAATATTAAGCCTCCTGCTCCTAGTCTTTGACCATCTCTTTTGCTAGTTGAAACTAGCAAATCTCAAAGAGGGAAATCCATTGCTCCAATTGCTTTAAGAAATGTATCACTTGCTATTCGAACGAGCTGTGAGATGCTGAGGGTGCTGCCGTGGGAAAATGTGCAGTAGTAGAACTGGCAGCCTGACTATGCTAAGTTGCTTTTGCAGCATCAATGCCTTAGACTTTGGCAAAAACGGCTCAAGATAGTTTACCCTTATTGGGGGTGACATCCTCATTAGCATTGAGAGGGACTCTAGCAGTGCGACTCAAAGCAATAATGAGGGGAAGTTTAGGCAGGCTATTAGCATTTTCTCAGCATACCTATACACCTCCTAAAAACTGATTCGACCAATATTTATTCTTCTCCCCTTGTGATGGAGTGTAATAAGAGTGTAACAGCCCGTTTTTAATCAAATCAAAACAGTGGTTTCAGGACCATAAGTTCAAGGTCAAAATAATTATTTTATTATTATTTTAATGTTTACAGCATGATAGTATAATTGTGTGAAAATTTCGTTAAGAAATTTTATTGTTTGAGTGCTTAATTTGACAAAAAGGACTAAATTAAGTAAAGTGTAAAACTTGAGATCTATATAACCTTAAAGTGAAAGTCCTTATGTTGTTATTAGACCATCGTTAATATGAGTGGACAAAACTGGACATCTTTTTAATTGTTTTAAAGGTTAATGTATAAGGTTAATTAAGTAATTAGATAATTAAATGATAAATTAATAAAAAAGGCCATTTATTTCATTCATCATCTTCCTAGTCGAAATTAGAAAAAGCCATTGAAATAGCTTGAAGCATTCGGCACCTTCCCTAGGTAGCATGTAAGTGATTTTGACTCGATTTTTGATGATTTATATGTTTTCGAAGTCGTTGTAACTTAATCTAGCTAGCCAAGGACTAATTTGCAAAATTGTTAAAGGTTTAGGGTTTTCCATTGATGAATTTGTGTGTGTTTTAATGATTGATTATAGAAATTGTATGGTTGCCGTTAGCTAAACAACATTTGTAAAGTGATTTTTGATAAAATTGTCAATTAGGGATTAAATTGAGAAATGTTAAAATTTTGTGGTAAAATTGTGAAATAAATGAAAAATATGGGCTGCTTTGGGTTTATAGGAAATTTGGCTCGCGTGGGTAGGGACCTAATTGGATGAATTTGTATTTTTATGAGTAAGGACTAAATTGTAAAGAAACTAAAATATTAGGGGTAGAAGTGTAAAGTTACTATAATGTGATTTTTGGGCTAAATTGAATAGATTGATGATTAAATGAGTTAAGTTTGATATTATATAGATCAAGAAAAATGAAGTTCAGATTTAGATCGGGGGAAAAACAAAGTGTTAGATTAATCGAACAATTTCGTCGTTTTTGCATTTGAGGTAAGTTCGTATATTAATAAGCATTAGTATAATTGTGTTTTAAATGCTTTAATATTGAATAAATTGTGAAGACAACCTTGCAGATATATTCGACGATAATTCGGCAAATGTGAAATCCCGGTTGAACCTTAGGAATAGATTAGGTTACGGATGACATGTCATTAGGGGTTATGTGATTTGGATGCTGGTCCGTACGTCCTGCCGGTGGCTGAGTTATCCGGCATGTGTTGTAGATTCTCATTAGCTTGTGTGAGCAGCACCGTGTAGTTTTGTCATGACCATCTACTTGTGTGAGTAAACCTATTGATAGCTCGAGAGTGAGCATTATATGTGATATGAGATTGAGATAGCTTCGACTATGTATGTGGCACTTAGGGTGCGAGATTCCTGAGTATCTGGTATTATTCCAAATGGTTCAACGGGTATATCGAAGATATGAAATGGTGAGAAATAGATGTGTGTTAGTACAGGTATGTACAGAAACTATATGAGCATTGAATCTATGGAAGTTGTGAGTTCATGATTAATTATGTGATTGAATTTATGTTAACCTCATGATTAAATGTTTTGTAGTATATTATGTTCATATTATTTGAATGGTGAATAAATGGTGAGTTTTGCTTATTAATTCATATGAGCTTACTAGGCTTTATAGCTTACTTTGTTTATTTTCCATGTTTTATAGTGATCGTTGTTTTGTCGAGTTTTAAAATTTATAAAGAGAAAGATCAAACCTGGAAACTAACTCTGACAACGATAAAAGGCAAGTGTACCTATCGAACAGTAGTATAGCTTAGGCAAGACCAGATTGTCGAACCCAAAGGAACTAAAAGTACTAATACTCACCTTCTTTTTATTATTTAGCCTAAAATATGGAGTGATTGGTTGATTTAATCTAAATTAACGACTACTAAGCTAAAGACACAAAGACAAAAAGAATGACTTGGAGAATAACTTGAAGAAAACTCAATTGACCACGATGATACCCGCATGAAGAATCCACCTAGACTTCACTTGTTACTTAACACTGAACCATATGATTTATTCACTTAGTTTGATCCGTAAGACTCCCTGACGTATATTAAACCCTCTCTCGAGGCGAATAACATCTAACCCTAGGTTAATTAGTGGAACTCTCGTTCTCTTATAATAACCCCTAGAATAGCAGTAAATCGATCTATGGACTCCCATATTAGGTTTCACCCAAATCTGACAAAATCTCGTCACCCTATCTCTAGGCATGCGATCAACTTTGCTTAATTATGCTAGATCTACTCTTAAGCAGGGTCTATTTCTCCTCCACCTAAGCACATCAGATTTGGATTAAACATGCATAATTAAGAACAAACTAAGTATTTATCATATAATTCAAAATTCAATAACAAGATTCATCTAGGTTTCATCCCTTTCAGGTCTCTGAAGGGTTTAGTTCATAATGAATAAAGAAAACATCTCAAGAGAAAAGGTAAAACAAAACATAAGAAATCCCTAAAACCCCCTGGAGGAATCGAAGGAGAAATCCGTCGTCTTGAATAGAATTATGGCTCCTTGAGATGGATCCACTGGCTATCTTCGAGTAATTCCCACAAATCTGGCCTTTCTGGCTCGGCTCCTTGGCCTAGCTAACCGCCCCCTTTCAGGTTACACTTAGAGTGTTTATATAGACCTTTATAATGCTTTACTTGGCCTCTAATGTCCCAATTCAAGTATACCTTCTACTCGGTGTTTGAATAAGCTTTGGAATGTGTTTCTTTTCCTCAAAGTATCCAAATCCGAGTGAAATTGCTCTCTCCCATAGTAGAGGCATGGCCATGGTACACGCCCGTGTAAATCGTCTACAGGCCATGTCTCGATTCTATCGATTGGGGCACAGCCGTGAAAATCATGGCATGGCAGTGTCTTAGTTAATTTTCAAGGCACGACTGTGTGGCTTGAAGTCTAGGCCGTGTCGATTTCCTCTTTGGCCCAAATTGGCCCATTTTAAGCCCGTTTCTCATTCTTTTCATCCTCAGGTGCTTTCTTGAGTATAAACATGAAAAGAAGCGATTAAGAGCACCTTTTTACATAAATCAATGACTAAATCATCCAAAAGCATACTAAATGTGGGCCTAAAATATGTTACTTTTACGGTTTATCATATAATGATATCAAAGCTAGCTCAGATTAAGGAATCGTCGGAGATCTCATCACACTATCAAGCTATCACTTTGGTACTTTTCAATCTATGTTTTTGGTTATATGGCATGTATAAGAGTTATGGTCATTTTGATGTATATGTTAGTAATGAATTTAGACATTTGGGTTGGCTTGTACATGATGAATGTTTAACTATGTGTATAGCCATGTGACTTGGCTTATTTTGGCATATTTAATGATGTATATATATGTGCTAATGGTCTTTTTCGTGTGATTTGTAATTGCTATATAAATTCTTGTGGTGAATGATTCTTGTGAATTGGTATTGGAAGTATCAAATGGTCTATAATTGAGAATTGGTATGCTTGTGATGTTAGGTAAAATGATGCTTAATTGAAGTGACCATTTAGGTGATTTGAGAATGTGAGTTTTGGTATGATATTGAATGGCATATTGTGGTATTTGTGTACCCTGTATTGTTGTTGTTGTTATAGAATGAATTGGACTTTGTTTAGATGAGTTCTAATGCCATTTGAAGTTGTGGTCATATGCATATTTGGTTGGTGTATGTAAATGAAATTGGGTGAGCAAAATGGCTTGGTAAATTGCCATGGGTAAAGACACAGGCGTGTGTCTCAGTCGTGTGTGACACATGGTTAGGTGACATGGCCGTGTGTCCCCTGGTGTTAAATTAGAAACCAAGTCAGTATGCTCTACACGGCCCAGCACACAGGCGTGTGACTTGGCCGTGTGGCATAAGTCAGTATACCTTACAGGTTTGGCACGACCTAGCACACGACCTGGCACACGGGCGTGTGTAACCATTTTGAAGGGCACACGGGCTAGACACACGGGTGTATGCTTGGCCGTATGACCCAAGTCAGGGAGTTACATGGGGTTGGACATGGGCTAGGACACTGCCATGTGATCCCATTTCGAATGGCCACATGGCCTGTGACACGGGCGTGTCTTTGGTCGTGTGAGACATATGGCCAGGCCATACTAGCTTGTGTCCCCTATACTTTGAAAAATTTTCTAAGTGTTCCAAAAATTTCTAGAGTTAACGGTTTAGTCCCAAACCACTTATAATGCATGATTTGGGCCTCGTAGGCTCGTATTAGGGACAATATGAATGATTCATATGTGGAATGGAAAAATTTATGATAAATGTGTGTTTAATTGTGTAATAAGTCGGGTAATGCTCCGTAACCCTATTTTGACAATGAATACGGGTGAGGGGTGTTACAAAGAGCATTCTTTCCTTTGAAATAGTTGTATTGTGAGTTGATGGCATAAGATGACTCTTTAGAAAATGGTACCACACTTTCCCAATAGATTTTAAGGAAGCCTTGTCAACGGTATATCAATCTTGACTGGAAATAGTCCAACGCGTACCTTCGACACATAAATGATTTAAGACTTGAGTCAATCCATTAGTAGTGACATTGTCAGTGAAGGGTGTGTGTTCGTCTTTCACATTAGAGATCCCAAATTGGGTATTAATATGAGCTTCATCGAATGAAACTGAAGTGCTCCAAACATAGATAAAAGGAGTATCAGGTGAATTAACATATGCATAAAACTTACGAAAAACCTTTCCGAAAATATCGTCAGGGTGCAAATAGAAAATACTCCACCAGTGCTTCTCTACGATGGAGGACACGGACTTGTCATAGCCCATGTGTGGTTCGTCCTTGGACAAGAACCCTTGTTCAAAACAAAAAGGGCACTTTGAGAGGTTAGTGTTGTATTTTGTGACTATGGCACTGTTAAAGAAGGTTTTAGGGTGGGTAGCACTGGCCTGTGACGATTTAGCAGCCTTCGAAGCAGTCTTTACTTGTACCATGGGAGAAGGATAGAAAGAAATCTTAGAAAATATGGTTAGAGGAAGTGTAGGAGAAGTTGAAGAGAAAGAAATGGTAAAGATGGAACTTTGTGGGAAATGTAAGAGACGTAAGTAGTTGAAAAGAGGTGAATAGAGGAGATAGTGTTGACAGTTCAGAAAAATGAAACATGCAAAATAATATTTGTGGCGTGGAAGGGGAAAATAAGGGGAATTTTGGGAGGGGGAATGTGAGGTGACCTAACTCTAAAATAAAAGTTTTGGCTTTTTTCACTTGGGCTACCCAAGTAACGGAATGAGTGCAGCTATCCAAAAATCTCTCCGTTAGACTTTTCTGTCTGTTCAACCCATGTTACCTCGTACCTTGACATTCATTCACCCAGGTTCTCATAGCATAATTTCCTTTTGAAATCCTGCGGCAAAGTCCTTTTAGTATCACAACTGATAAACCCACACTTTTATTTTGTCTCCAAAAATCTAGAAAAATTATTTATTAACAGAAACAAAAAAAATATTAGTGATACAGATAATGTAACACCCCTTACTCGGGTTTTACGTCGAAATCGGGTCTAAGGCGTTACCGTAAAAACTCATAATCGCCATATAGGCTCATCTTGACTACTCTCATTAGTCAATTCAGTAACCCTGTTCTCGACTCATGAAGCCTCGTTCATTCACACGAATGCTCTCGAGACTATATCAAAACTTTTTCCAATCTTAAAAATTTTCTCTTTTGAGCAGGGCTCAAACGCCCGTGCAAGATACAACACGCCCGTGTGAAGTTACGCACGCCCATGTTTCCAAACCGTGTGTAAAACCCAAGCGTACTGCCAATGCCCCACGGTCAAGCCACACGCCCGTGCTTCCCAACCGTGGTAAACACTGACTTCCCTCACACAGCCTGGAGTCTAGACACACGCCCGTGTGGCTAGCTCGTAATAAACGACTTAAAATGTCAACCTCTGAGGAGGACGCACGGCCAAAACACTGCAGTAGTGGGCTGATCGTGTGTCACACATGGCCTAGACACACGTCCGTGTGTCTATCCACATGGACAAGAACAAAGCTATTTGCTAAGCTCTTCTCACCCCTATAACATTCACAACATGCACTTATACAACACATCCTTAATCAACTCAAACTAAAGTGCAATCTCACATAGAAAACTACCCATGGCCTCTTGCAACTTCTTCCAAAAACCTTGAAGTAAACCTAGGATCTCTATCTGATATGATGGACATAGGAACACCATATAATCTCACTATCTCTGACACATACAACTCAGCTAACTTATCCAGTGAATAATCAACACGTACTGGAATAAGATGAGCTGACTTTGTAAGTCTATCCACAACAACCCACACAGCATCTCTCTTTTTCGTAGTCATCGGCAATCCCGACACAAAGTCCATGGTAATCTGATCCCACTTCCATTTGGGAACCATCACTGGCTGAAACAATCCCGAAGGCATTTGATGCTTAGCTTTCACTTGTTTACAAATCAGACACTTTGCTACAAACTCTGATATATCTCTTTTCATACCCGGCCACCAATAAAACTTCCTCAAATCATTGTACATTTTTGTACTGCTCGGATGCACTGACAAACATCCACTGTGTGCTTCATGCAAAATCTTTCGGATTAACTCTTCATCTCTAAGTACACAAATTCTTTCACGGTACATCAAACAACATTCAAATCCACTCGAAAATCAGAATCACTTTCTGATCCGCACTTACCTCCCTTAACTTGCACCTCACTATCATTTCTCTGAGCCTCACATATCTATTGAACAAATAGTGGTTTAGCTTTCAACTCTGCCAAAATAGCACCCTCATCAGGCAATGTTAAACTTGTGCTTATCACTCTTAGAGCATACAAGGATTTCCTACTCAGGGCATCCACAACCATATTCGCTTTTCCCGGATGGTAATTAATGACTAACTCATAGTCTTTCAACTACTTAAGCCATCGCCTCTGTCTCAAATTTAGATCCTTTTGATCCATCAAATATCTCAAACTCTTGTGGTCCGTAAAGATTCGACACTTCTCACCATACAAGTAATGTTGCCAAATCTTTAATGCGAAAAGAATCGCAGCCAACTCCAAATCGTGAGTAGGATAATTCTTTTCGTGCGGTTTTAACTGTCTCGAGGCATAAGCGACTACCTTACCCTCTTGCATCAATACGCAACCGAGACCATTTAACGACGCATCACTGTAAACCACAAACTCTTTCCCTAATTCTAGGGGAATCAGAACCAGTGCCTCTATCAACATTGTTTTTAGTCTCTCGAAACTCTATTGACATGTCTCAGTCCATTGAAACTTGACATCTTTATGCAATAGTTTCGTCATTGGAGTAGCAATCACAGAGAACCCCTTCACGAAACGTCTGTAATATCCCACTAATCCCAAGAAACTTCTAATTTCTGACACATTCCTCGACTGTTTCCAATCCATAATAGCCGATATCTTACTTGGGTCAACTCTGACACCATCTCCCGACACAACGTGTCCCAAAAATCCAACCTATCTAAGCCAGGACTCACTCTTGCTAAACTTAGCATATAACTGCTTATCTCTTAAAGTGTGCAAGATAATTCTCAAATGCTCCTCATGGTCATTCTCATCCCGAGAATAGATCAATATGTCGTCAATGAAGAAAACCATAAATTTGTCCACATATGGTCTGAAAACACAGTTTATCAGATCCATAAAAATTGCAGGCGCATTCGTCAAACCGAACGGCATAACCAAAAATTCATAACAGCCATACCTCGTTCAAAATGCAGTCTTCAACACATCTTGCTCTTTTACTCTAAGCTGCTAATAACCCGACCTTAGGTCTATCTTGGAAAACACTGTAGCTCCTTTCAATTAATCAAAAAGATCATCAATCCTTGGTAAAGGATACTTATTCTTCACTTTCACCTTGTTGAGTTGTCTATAGTCTATACCCAACCTCATAGACACATCCTTCTTCTTCACAAAGAGCACCGGAGCACCCCACGATGAGTAACTCGGTCTTACGAAACCCTTATCTGTCAACTCTTGCAACTGTACCTTCAGTTCTTTCAACTCTACTGGTGCCATTATATACGAAGCAATTGAAATTGGTGCCATTCCCGGAATCAATTCAATTCAAAACTTGACCTCTCTCACTAAAGGTAATCCGGGTAACTCTTCGAGGAATACATCCGAATACTCGCGTACTACTAGCACTATTTCAAACTCTACTCCAACCTCTCGAGTATTCAGCATAAAGGCGAGATAGGACTCACACCCTTTTCTCAAATAATTTTCAGCCACTATGGAAGAAATCATCACTAGTAGACTATCCGATCCACCTGATTCAACCCGGACCACATCTCCACTCTCACATTTCAATTCAATAAACTTACTACCACAGTTCACTAAGACGCTATGTGTAGTCAGCCAATCCATACCTAGGATCAAGTCAAACTCATCAAATGGCAACAACATAAGGTTTGCCGAAAAATAATAATTCTCAATCAATAAAGGGCAATTCTTACACACTTTTTCCACTAACACATGCTTTCCTAATGGGTTTGGCACCTTAACCACAATATCTGTAGGCTCAACAGTCATACTCAAACTAGATGTTAATCTCATGCAAATATAAGAGTGAGTGGACCATGGATCTATTAAAGCAATGACAAAGGCATCAAAGAGAGAAAAAGTACCCGTTATCACATATGGGGAGGATGCCTCTTCGCGAGCGTGAATAGCATACGTTTTCACAGGTGCCCGACCCTCTGGTCTCACAGTAGAATCTCTGAACACACCTCTACCACTAGCCCCACCTCTTGGGTTTCTTGATGGTCTACCCCTTGTAGACACATAATTAGGTCTCATCTCTTGCTTCTCTTCCTTATCATCCCTTTCAGGGCAGTTTCGGATAAAATGGTCGGGGGAGTCACACTTATAACATTTTTGAATATTTCCCCAACACTCTTTGGTGTGATATCTACCACAACATGGACACTCCGATTTACTCTTCGTATTGCCCACACTTTCCATCGAGGTAGCTTGGACTCTCAAACTCGAATGAGTATTGCCCAAGTCTCGATGCGAATAAACCACTGGTGCTATCGTCCGAAGATTCCCCTCCTTGGATCTCTTTGACTGGGCTTGGTACGACTTGCCCATCGGCCTCTTTCTAGCATCTTGGGCTTCACTCACAGCCTTTCTATTCTCTTTACTCAACACTTTGGCCTTACTTGCCCTTTCCACCAACACAAAAAATTCTTTCAACTCCAAAATACCCACTAGGAGTTTGATGTCTTCATTCAGTCCATCCTCAAACCTCTTATACAAGATGGTCTCTTTCGACACACATTCTTTAACGTATTTGCTAAGCCTAACAAACTCATGCTCATATTCCGCTACTGTCATTCTTCCTTGCTTCAACTCAAAGTATTTTTTCCTTTTTCGATCAGTAACTCATTGGCTTATATACTTCTTTCGGAACTCTTCCAAAAAGAAGTCCCACGTCACCCGCTCTTTCGAAACCACTGGCGTCAATGTTTTCCACCAATGGTACGACGAATCTCTCAGCAAAGATACAACACACTTCAAGAGCTCTTCAGGTGTGCATGAGAGTTAATCAAACACCCTCATCGAGTTCTCTTGTAACATCCTGATAATTAGGGGCTATGCATTTTACATAATTGAATGATGTTGCATGCTTAATCTTTATTAAGTGCAATTTTGGAAGTTATTTGAGCTTCATTTATTAAGTGAATGCTTTGCTAAGCTTTTAATTTCTATTAATTAGAGAGAACTAAGCTATTAAGGCCTTAAGAATTGATGATGAGAAGTTCTAGTATAAGTTAAGTAATTGGCAAAGTGGTTAAGATACATGGGTGTGTTCTTGAGGTACAAGGTTGAATCTCTAGCTAACATTAGGGAGATTTTAATATTTTTTGTTTTCTTCCTTGTAAGTGTCGGCCAAGAATATTCTAGAGTGGATGAGCTTTCATCCATTTTGGCTTGTTGACCATGAGAAAAGGAAGTTAAAGAACATAAGGCATGGAATCACAAATTCATGATAAGATGAGGGGACAAAGGCATGAAATAGGGCTATGTTTTGGGGATGTGTTCATGGTCATTTGACCATGAACCTAGACAACATGAAGGCTAAGGGAGAGGCTTAGTTGTGTAGTAAATTCTTTGGATATGATGGGGAAGAAACAAGGAGGAAAAGGGGATATGTTGGCATTGATGTGGCGAATTTATGCTTTGCCATTAGGGGAAAAGTTAGCCAAAAGCCTAGGTTGTCCATCTTTCTCATTTTTCTCCAAAATTCTCTCTAGCAAGAATGTGCCATAGAGTTTAGGTAAAAACTCTCTTTTGTTTTAGCTTTCATCCTTTTGACCAAATCTTCTTCTTTTGGCCGAATGTACCATAGTCATTTTGGTACATTTTCATTTTGATTTAGCCTCAATTGCTTGAACCAAATACAACCTTCTTTCTCTCATTTAGTTTTCATTTTGAAACCAAAAACCACAAAGTTTAAGCACCATTATTCTTCTTCATTTTCTCTTCTCTTGCGAATGCAACTAAGTTCCATAGTCCATCTCTTTTCTCTTTGATCCTATTCTTGTTTTTCTTTTCTTTTCACCTTATTTTCTTATCTTTCTCTCATTGTCAAAATCACCATTATCATTTTCTTCTTCTCTTTCGCTTTACTTCTTTCTCCTTTCATTCTCTTTCTTCTTTCTCTTCAAAACCGAATCCATTATTTTGAAGCCACCATTTTTATTCTTTTATTTTGTGAAGGTAGAATCATCATTCTCTTTTCTTCTTTTCAAGCCGAACCTCCAAGTGATCAAAGTAAGATGCTATCATTTATTTTCATCACTTCCTTTCACTTGAATAAGATTGGAAATCATAATCTTTTATTTCTCTCTTAGGTAGAATCTCTTGAAAAGATTTTGAAAGGAACTTTGTTGAAGACAACCTTAAGTGACCATTCGAATCATCAAGGTAAGACTACTATTTTGGATAATATCAAATTCTTTAGATAGATTACTAATCTAAGTTATTTTAGGAGCAATCTAAGATCATCAAGATAGGTAAGAAAAGAGCCGTTCAAGTGTTTGGAAGAGAGGAGGTATTCCTTTACCATCGAACTACAAGCGAAGAAGCGATGATCGGGAGTTAGAGATTTTCCACGGTTGTGGACCCTCCGCAAGCGAGGATCGATTATTCAGTAGTCGTACGATAACCGAACCACTCTCGTTGGTGGAATCTGGCGGGTTTTGATCCATCTAGTGGAAAAACCGCAAATAATATCATTCGTGAATCGAGGGTAAGGATTTAGATCCATCGTTTATAAGTAGAGTTTTGCTAACAATAGTATATACTAACCAAGTGTGTTAATCATCTAGGTGTGGACGAGCTAGAGAGTATTGTGCTCTTTGTTACTAGGTGTGTAACCATGCATTAAAATTTCCATAGATTTATATTATTAAAAAGTGATTATATGATAATATGATTGTTTGTCGATACCAATCATTGGTATACAAAATTCGGTATGTTACCCAATATTCCGTTTATTTTGATATATGCATCGATATGAAATAAGCATGACTATATTATGATTTGTGGGTACATAGCATGAAAATCGATTTGATATGTATGTGCATGGGCATATGGGTATGTTTTGTAAAGGAGGAAGTATTCGGTGGTTTTACCACAATTACGGTGACTTCGGTCACATATGTGAAATTGGTGACTTGGTCCCATATTTGACTCGGTGGTTTTGGTCACATATTTGACTCTGGTGGCCGGTCACATATTTGATTCTGGTGGCCGGTCCCATATTTGACTCCGGTGGCCGGTCACATATTTGACTCTGGTGGCCCGGTCACATATTTGATTCTGGTGGCCGGTCACATATTTGACTCGGTGGCCGGTCACATATTTGACTCTGGTGGCCGGTCACATATTTGGACTTGATCGGTGACTTGGTCACATCTGTTTTGGTGGCTTTGCCACAATAAGGCGATGTGCATGTTGACTGCAAAGAAGCGCCTTCGATGGTGTGTAGCGGATGGAGGGTCGATTTAGTAATCCCCGGTGTCTTTGGTTGATGCGGGGTGTGTAGCGGATGGATATTTAGGTTGGTAGGGCTTGCATTTCATTTCATATACATATCCTTGTAACATTATATGACTATTACTTGATCTCGCTATAAAATGGGCCTTTGGGCTAAATTTGAGTAAAATGGGCCTTTGGGCTAGATTTGAGCTAAAATGGGCCTTAGGGCCAAATATTTGATTAAATGGGCCTATGGCCATATGTGAAAAATTTTGGGTTTGAAAGCATTTCATAAAATGGGCTTTTTAGTGTATGTGTTATACATTGAGTTTATGACTCACCCATTTTATGGGATAACTTTTGAGATAACTCATAGTGCGATGGATCGGACAAGAAGGATTTCGAGGTGGCGGTGCTCGTAATAAGTATTATGGAGATTTTCCAACTTAAACTCTTTAGTTTAAATTTTATTACTTAGACTTTAATTTGGGTTGCCAATATTATGTAATAAGGCCATTATAAATTATCTTTAATTTTGTGTTTGGATTTATTTTAAATTACGCTATGAATAATTATCAAATATCTAAATGGTTTTCGATAAATTATTTAAAATGTGTTTGATAATCTTATATAAATGTTTTCAAAGAAATGTTCTTAAGTTTGGTTTCCTTTTTATTTTATTAATTCCTTTTAAAAAATAATGTTTAGCTAAAGTTTTACTTGAGGAACATACCAAATCCGGTTGGGCTTTTTGGGTAGGGTTTGGGGTGTTTCACTTAGTATCGAGCCAGATTTAAACCCTCGGCCTTGGGTTTTGAAGCCCTAGCGTTTTCAAAATTTGGCCCAAAAGATTTTTGAAAGTTTTTCTTAAGTTAAATGGTTTTATAAGAGCATGGCTTTTCGAATTCTCGGCCCAGATCCATCGGTATGTACCTTCATTTGATAAATGATATGAATGTTTGATAAGCCTAAGGAAAGCTGTAGAGACATGGACCCTAGGCGTATGTGTGCTACTACGAAAACCAATCGAAAAATCATTTCATAAGACTTTCTTTTAATAAGAAGTGAAAAGATTCTAATACATAAGACTTTTCGTAAAAGCAGATAAGATACGTAGTAGACATGAGCTCTAGGGACGAGGTCGTCGTGGACATGGAAGAGGAAGGATGATTTGTTTGAACCGATTCGATTCAGTCAAGGTTTGAGAATGAAGCTCCACCACCGGCTGTTAGAGGCGGACTTTCAAGAACAAAATGAAGGAGGTGACGCATATCACAAGTTGTCTTTGCGAGTTTTGGAAGCGAGTGGCGAAGCTAGTTTCGAAGTGGATCTCGGAAGTCATGGTGAGAGACTTAGATCGAATGGAGCCGAGGTTTTCGGAGGAGTATCTGGAGTAGCTCAAGCGTAGTGAATATTGGTTGGAAGCGGTCGAGAGGATCATGGATGATATAGACTTGCGATGAAGAGAAATTGAAAGGAGCTATTTCACTTCTTCGTGATGAAGCCTACCGGTGGTGGCTTACTATCAAGGAAAGTACCCACATGGATGGATCGTCGGATTGGGGGTATTTTAAAGTGAAATTTGAGGAAAATATGTTGGAGCTAGCTACATCGACTCTCGGAGAAGTCATTTACGAACTGGTACAAGGAAACAAGTCGATAGGTGAATATGAAGCGAATTTTTTGCGACTTAGCCGTTATGCGGAGGATAGTGGCTACGGAATATGAACGTTCGTCGATTTGAAGATGGACTTAGAGATGAGCTAAGAGTGATGATTGCTCCACATCGTGAAAGGGATTTTGCAATCTTAGTGGAAAGGGCAAGAATTGTGAAGAGGCTAAACAATTTGAGAGGCGAAGCGGGACGGAGGTCGAGCAAGAATAAGAGAAGTTTTGGGTCTTGAGGTCGTCAGGAAACTTTCGAGAAAAAGTCAAGAAATGATGGACCGCGAGGTCAACAGACTACTACTGGGAGTGCAAAGTCGTACTTGTTCTCGGTGTGGGAAAATGCACTCGGAGAATCTTTGGAAGAAAACGGCGGATGTTTCAAGTGCGGTTCAAAGGATCACATGATCAAGGATTGTCCGATGAACTCGGAGAAGAACCGTCCAACGAATCGGTGTTAATCAAGTGATAGAAGTGGTCAACATGACCGATAAGAGGCCGTGGTCCCAATGGAAGGGCAATGGTTACGGTAGAGGTCGCGGAACTTGGCGGGGCGTGGAAACTACGAGGCGAGACAACCAAGTTTGGTGTATCTTTGTTCGTCAGAGAAGAAGGCGATGACGCCTTTTGATGTCATCAGCATGCGTTTCGATTTACGGGTTTCCTTTATTGCTTTGATAGATATAGGGTCAACTCATTCCTATATCGCTAGTGAAGTATCTGGGACTTTGCATGTGACTTCACGGCGTACCTAGGAAGATGGTATACTTAGTCCTCTAGGGCATGATGAGTTGTAGACAAACTCTTTAAGGAAGTGCCTCTAGAAGTTCAAGGGATACGGTTTCGGTGATTTAATGGAGTTGCCATTGGAGAATTTGACCTAATTTTAGGCATGGGTGGCTTGTAAAGTACCGTGCAAATGTGGATTCTTGTTGCTAAGAGAATGTCCTTAAGAACTCTTGATGATAAGGAAGTTGTAGTGATGGGCGAAAGACGGAACTACTTATCTAATGTAGTATCCGCTCTTAAAGGCGGAAAGGATGGTTAAGAAAGGATCTGAAGCTTTTCGATGTTGGTGAATGCTTTGGAAGCTAAGGAAGCAATCGTTAATGAAGTCGGAGACGGTGAAGGAATTTGTAGATGTTTTTAGGAAGAACTTCGGGGTTGCCTCCGGATCGTGAGGTAGAATTCGGGATAGACTTATTGCACGGGCGGCGCCATTTCTATTGCTCCATATAGAATGGCAGAAGGAATTGGTTGAGCTTAAGGCTCGATTCGGGAGTTGCTTGATCGTGGATTCATCCGACCTAGTGTGTCTCCATGGGGAGCACCAGGTCCTATTCGTGAAGAAGAAGGACGGATCGATGAGGATGTGTATAGACTACCGGCGGTTGAATAAGTCGACTATCAAACGGTATCCTTTGCCCGGGATCGACGACTTGTTCGATCACTTAAAGGAGCTGCGGTATTCTCTAAAATTGATCTAAGGTCGGGTATCATCGAACTAAAGTGAAAAAGCGGATATCCATAAGGCGGCTTTCAGAACCGAGATATGGCCATTATGAATTTCGGTAATGCCATTCGGATTGATGAACGCCCAATTGCGTTTATGGATATGATGAATCGGATTTTCAGCCCTACTTGGATCGGTTCGTCGTGGTATTCATAGGCGACATCCGGTGTATTCTAAGTCCGAAGTGGAACATGATGAGCATCTCCGGATTGTGCTACGAGTTTTAAGGAGAAGAGTCAGACGCCAAATTGATAAGTGTGAATTTTGGTGAAAGAAGTTGCATTTTTAGGACATGTGGTATCTGCGGAAGGGATTAGGGTGGATCCTCGGAAGATCGAGTACATGTTAGATTGAAACCACCTAAGTCCGTGGCGAGGTTAAGTAGTTTCTTGGGTTTAGCCGGATATTATCAAGATTCGTGAAGGTTTTCATCAATATTTGCACCTTTAACGAAATTGCTTGAGGAAGGAAGTACCTTTTGTGTGGGTGATAAGCGACAAGAGAGTTTTGAGAAGCTCAAGAAAGTTTTGTGGAAGCTCTGTTTTGATTGACTGAAGCGGGAAAAGATTTTGTCGTGTATTGCGATGCTTCTCACACGGGATTAGGATGTGTTTTAATGCAAGGCGGAAAGGTAGTTGCGTGTCGTCTCGGCGATTGAGACCGCATGAAGTTAATTACCGACACATGACTTGGAGTTGGCGGTGTAATCTTTGCTCTTAAGGTTTGGAGACATTACTTATACGGGAAAAGTCGGTGATATATACGGACCACAAAAGTCTCAAATATCTACTGACTCAGAAAGAACTGAATTTGAGGCAGAGAAGGTGGATAGAGTTGTTAAAAGACTACGATTGTTCTATCGAGTACCATCCGGGCAAGGCGAATGTGGTGGCAGATGCTCTAAGTCGAAAAGTGGTGTCAGATTTGAGAGCGATGTTTGCACATCTTAGTCTCTACGATGATGGAAGCTTGTTGGCAGAACTTCAGGTTAAGCCGACATGGTTAAGTCAAGTGAAAGAGAGGCAATTAATAGATGAAGATCTGAGTGAAAAGCTTAGACAGGTGCAGAGTGGGAAATTGGAAGATTTTGGTATTAACAGTGAAGGGGTATTGTGCTTTAAAGGTAAAGTCTGTATGCCGAGGGATCAGGAGTTGAGGCAAAAGATACTTCAGGAATCGCATGGTAGCCCCTATGCTATGCATCCTGGAGGAAGTAAGTTATATCGAGACTTGCGAGATCAGTTTTAGTGGCTTTGGTCTTAAGCGGGAAGTTACGGAGTTTGTAGGAAGTGCTTGGCGTGTCGACAAGTTAAGGCTGAACATCAAGTACCTTACGGATTGCTTCAGTAGATAAAGATTCCAGTGGAAGTGGGAGAGAATCACCATGGACTTTGTTAGTGGGCTTCCTCTTCGCCGACTAAGAAAGACTCCATTTGGGTGATAGTGGACCGATTGATGAAATCGCACATTTTATTCCGATTCGGTTGATTACTCTTTGCGAGAAATTGGCAAAATTATATGTGGTGAAATTGTGAGATTGCATGGAGTGCCGTTGTCGATAATTTCGGACAGAGATCCGAGATTTACGTCGCAATTTTGGAAAGCATTGCATCAGGCTTTGGGCACCAAATTGGACTTGATCGGCATTTCATCCTCGGTCAGACGGTCGGTCAGAAAGAGTAATCCAGATCTTAGAAGATATGTTAAGGGTTGTGTGATAGATTTCAAGGGAAGTTGGGAGGAATTTCACTGTTGGCGAATTTATGTACAACAACAGGTTTCAATCCGATATCTGGATGGCACCGTATGAAGCACTATATGGACGGAAGTGTCGCACTCCTACGTGTTGGATGTAATTAGGGAACGGCAGATTTTGGGCCCGAGAGATAGTGTCCGAATCCAGAAGAAAAGGTTAAGGTAATCCTGCTCGGTTAAAGGAAGCATCGACGAGACAAAAATAAATGCATGATTTAAAACGGAAAGAAATAGAGTATGCGTTGGGAGACCAAGTTTTCTAAAGGTTTCACCTTGGAAAAAGGTGATGAGATTTGGACGTAAAGGGAAACTAAGTCCCAGGTTCATTGGACCTTATCGGATTGTGAAGCGGGTCGGATCTGTGGCATATCAGTTAGATTTGCCTTCGGAATTGAAGCAAATGCACGATGTGTTTCATGTTTCAATGTTACGCCGTTACCGATCGGATCCATCTCATATAGTACCAGTTGAGGAGGTGGAATTAAGATCGATTTGTCATATGAAGAGGAGCCAATTCAAATTCGAGGCGAGATATAAAGGTTTTACGGAGAAAATCAGTTCCTCTCGTTAAGGTATTATGGCGAAATCATGGATCGGAAGAAGCTTGGGAGCAGGAGGAAGCGATCGACAACAATACCCTCACTTATTCGAGACGTGTAATTTGGGACGAAATTATTTTAAGGGGTAGAAGCGTAACATCGATAATTAGGGCTATGCATTTTACATAATTGAATGATGTTGCATGCTTAATCTTTATTAAGTGCAATTTTGGAAGTTATTTGAGCTTCATTTATTAAGTGAATGCTTTGCTAAGCTTTTAATTTCTATTAATTAGAGAGAGAACTAAGCTATTAAGGCCTTAAGAATTGATGATGAGAAGTTCTAGTATAAGTTAAGTAATTGGCAAAGTGGTTAAGATACATGGGTGTGTTCTTGAGGTACAAGGTTGAATCTCTAGCTAACATTAGGGAGATTTTTAATATTTTTTGTTTTCTTCCTTGTAAGTGTCGGCCAAGAATATTCTAGAGTGGATGAGCTTTCATCCATTTTGGCTTGTTGACCATGAGAAAAAGGAAGTTAAAGAACATAAGGCATGGAATCACAAATTCATGATAAGATGAGGGGACAAAGGCATGAAATAGGGCTATGTTTTGGGGATGTGTTCATGGTCATTTGACCATGAACCTAGACAACATGAAGGCTAAGGGAGAGGCTTAGTTGTGTAGTAAATTCTTTGGATATGATGGGGAAGAAACAAGGAGGAAAAAGGGGATATGTTGGCATTGATGTGGCGAATTTATGCTTTGCCATTAGGGGGAAAAGTTAGCCAAAAGCCTAGGTTGTCCATCTTTTCTCATTTTCTCCAAAAATTCTCTCCTAGCCGAATGTGCCATAGAGTTTAGGTAAAACTCTCTTTTGTTTTAGCTTTCATCCTTTTGACCAAATCTTCTTCTTTTGGCCGAATGTACCATAGTCATTTTGGTACATTTTCATTTTGATTTAGCCTCAATTGCTTGAACCAAATACAACCTTCTTTCTCTCATTTAGTTTTCATTTTGAAACCAAAAACCACAAAGTTTAAGCACCATTATTCTTCTTCATTTTCTCTTCTCTTCGAATGCAACTAAGTTCCATAGTCCATCTCTTTTCTCTTTGATCCTATTCTTGTTTTTTCTTTTCTTTTCACCTTATTTTCTTATCTTTCTCTCATTGTCAAATCACCATTATCATTTTCTTCTTCTCTTCGCTTTACTTCTTTCTCCTTTCATTCTCTTTCTTCTTTCTCTTCAAAACCGAATCCATTATTTTGAAGCCACCATTTTATTCTTTTATTTTGTGAAGGCCGAATCATCATTCTCTTTTCTTCTTTTCAAGTCGAACCTCCAAGTGATCAAAGTAAGATGCTATCATTTATTTTCATCACTTCCTTTCACTTGAATAAGATTGGAAATCATAATCTTTTATTTCTCTCTTAGTCAATCTCTTGAAAAGATTTTGAAAGGAACTTTGTTGAAGACAACCTTAAGTGACCATTGAATCATCAAGGTAAGACTACTATTTTGGATAATATCAAATTCTTTAGATAGATTACTAATCTAAGTTATTTTTAGGAGCAATCTAAGATCATCAAGATAGGTAAGAAAAGAGCCGTTCAAGTGTTTGGAAGAGAGGAGGTATTCCTTTACCATCGAACTACAAGCGAAGAGCGATGTCGGGAGTTAGAGATTTTCCACCGGTTGTGGACCCTCGCAAGCGAGGATCGATTATTCAAGTAGTGCGTACAACCGAACCACTCTACGTTGGTGGAATACTGCGGGTTTTGATCCATCTAGTGGAGAAAACCGCAAATAACTGTCATTCGTGAATGAGGGTAAGGATTTAGATCCATCGTTTATAAGTAGAGTTTTGCTAACAATAGTATATACTAACCAAGTGTGTTAATCATCTAGGTGTGGACGAGCTAGAGAGTATTGTGCTCTTTGTTACTAGGTGTGTAACCATGCATTAAAATTTCCATAGATTTATATTATTAAAAAGTGATTATATGATAATATGATTGTTTCTTGATACCAATCATTGGTATACAAAATTCGTATGTTACCCAATATTCCGTTTATTTTGATATATGCATCGATATGAAATAAGCATGACTATATTATGATTTGTGGGTACATAGCATGAAAATCGATTTGATATGTATGTGCATGGGCATATGGGTATGTTTTGTAAAGGAGGAAGTATTCGGTGGTTTTACCACAATTACGGTGACTTCGGTCACATATGTGAAATTGGTGACTTGGTCCCATATTTGACTCGGTGGTTTTGGTCACATATTTGACTCTGGTGGCTTCGGTCACATATTTGATTCTGGTGGCTTCGGTCCCATATTTGACTCGGTGGCCGGCCACATATTTGACTCGTGGTGGCCGGTCACATATTTGATTCGGTGGCGGTCACATATTTGACTCGGTGGCCGGTCACATATTTGACTCTGGTGGCCGGTCACATATTTGGACTTGGTCGGTGACTTGGTCACATCTGTTTTGGTGGCTTTGCCACAATAAGGGCGATGTGCATGTTGACTGCAAAGAATCGCCTTCGATGGTGTGTAGCGGATGGAGGGTCGATTTAGTAATCCCACGGTGTCTTTGGTTGGTACGAGGGTGTGTAGCGGATGGATATTTAGGTTGGGTAGGGCTTGCATTTCATTTCATATACATATCCTTGTAACATTATATGACTATTACTTGATCTCGCTATAAAATGGGCCTTTGGGCTAAATTTGAGTAAAATGGGCCTTTGGGCTAGATTTGAGCTAAAATGGGCCTTAGGGCCAAATATTTGATTAAATGGGCCTATGGCCATATGTGAAAAATTTTGGGTTTGAAAGCATTTCATAAAATGGGCTTTTTAGTGTATGTGTTATACATTGAGTTTATGACTCACCCATTTTTATGGGATAACTTTTCAGATAACTCATAGTGCGATGGATCGGGACAGCAAGGATTTCGAGGTGGCAAATGTTTCGTAATAAGTATTATGGAGATTTTCCAACTTAAACTCTTTAGTTTAAATTTTATTACTTAGACTTTAATTTGGGTTGCCAATATTATGTAATAAGGCCATTATAAATTATCTTTAATTTTGTGTTTGGATTTATTTTAAATTACGCTATGAATAATTATCAAATATCTAAATGGTTTTCGATAAATTATTTAAAATGTGTTTGATAATCTTATATAAATGTTTTCAAAGAAATGTTCTTAAGTTTGGTTTCTTTTTATTTTATTAATTCCTTTTAAAAAATAATGTTTCCGCTAAAGTTTTACTTGAGGAACATACCAAATCCGGTTGGGCTTTTTGGGCCGGGTTTGGGGTGTTTCATCTCTAACCAGAACTCCGCCCTCTCAGGGTCATCATCTACCTTAGCTCTAAATTCCTCAGCCCCGTGCTTCCTAATCTTATCCACTGGGGGTTTCGATATCTTCACTACATCAATACCTTGCGGAGCCACTGGGTTTGGCTGAGGTATAGGAGGAGGTGGAGGAGGTTGAGCATTAGGGTTAGCTCAGACATACTCCGAGTACCAATTACTCATCATCTAGAGAAAGGCTTCACATGCCTCTTCCCCTTGACCCCTACTTTGGGTCCATTCTAAGCAGGCACGGTTCCTTGCGCAAGAGCCGGTGCATTACTAGTTGCTTCATCAGCAGTTAATGGATCAGAATCCATATTCTATATAAAACAAGATTACACCACGCTATAATTTTACACTTATGGCAGTATAACTAGACTCTTACACTCGCTACGGTAGTCCTAGAACCGGCTAAACCATAGCTTTGATACCACTAAATGTAACACCCTTTACCCGGGTTCTACGCCAGAATTGGGTCTGAGGCGTTACCGTAAAAACTCATAATCGCCATATAGGCTCATCTTGACTACTCTTATTAGTCAATTCAGTAACCCCATTCTCGACTCACGAAGCCTCGTTCATTAACACGAATGCTCTTGAGACTATATCAAAACTTTTCGAATCTTAAAAATTTTCTCTTTTGAACAGGGCTCACACGGCCGTGCAAGATACAACATGCCCGTGTGAAGTTACACATGCCCATGTTTCCAAACCGTGCTTCAAAACCCAAGCGTACTGCCAATAACCCACGGTCATGCCACACGCCCGTGCTTTCAAACCATGGTAAACACTGACTTCCCTCACACGGCCTGGACTCTAGACACATGCCCGTGTGGCTAGCTCGTGGCCAAATCTGAATTAAAATTTCAACCTATAGAGGACACACGGCCAAAGCACATGCCCGTGGGCTGACAGTGTTTCACACATAGCCTAGACACATGTCCGTGTGTCTATCCACATGGACAAGAACAAAGATATTTGCTAAGCTCTTCTCACCCCTATAGCATTCACAACATGCACTCATACAACACATCCTTAATCAACTCAAATTAAAGTGCAATCTCACATAGAAAACTACATCTTTTCATATAATGTAATAGCCAACAACCATGACATTATACAAAATGTATCCTCCATCTAAAGACCAACATATCTTAACAATTTACAATAAAAATCACTAACTTGTCTAGCCCCTATACATGCCATATACAAAACATTGAGTCTCATTACCAGAGTGTGCTGATAGTGTGGGCAATCTTCCAATTGATCCTCGTATCTCGATTCAACACTTTTGCTCTATAAAACAAGGGATAAGAAAGGGAGTAAGGTTTGAGCTTAGTAAGGTTACACATAAACAATTAAGCATCATAGGATAAGCTTAACAACAATTAGCATATACTAACATATAATGTACAACTATGCTTACCCTTTCTATTCCTTACCACATTTCCAACACATCATGAGTCACATACTCATAACCATTGAAATGCTCCCCTGCATTCAATATCACATTTATACAATATACAACACATCATTATTTATCAATAATACATCCACACAGCTACCTTACTCAATATAACAACCACACAACTAGTTCACATAACTAATCCACTCACCTGATATCTCAGTGGTTGCGCACTTAGCACACCACAATCAATTAATAAGATGGTAACGCACTTAGCCTACCACAAAAGTATTCATAGTGGCTTCGCACATAGCCCATTAGACGATATACCTAACGATAGCACTGCACATAGCCAGCTCATCGTCAATATGCATTAGGATGGTATCGCAGTTAGCCCACCATCTAGCATTATCACCACACATTCACATGTCAACTTATTTAATCGTACATCCATTCATAATTTCTAACACATTAATTCCACATAGGTTCTCAATCATTCTCAATTATTCTCAATCATGCTGCACACTAGCTAGCATTAACAAATTGTAAGTATGGATGCATTGTTTATGCATAAACTTACCTCGATACTCAAAAGTATAGAAATAGGCAATTTTGTCCACCACCTTACTTTTGCCTCGGTTTCGATCCGAGCTTCGTCTTTCTTGATCTATAATGTATAAATCAGCTTATTCATTATACACATTAACTAAATTGACACTTATCTCATACTTTAGCAAAATTACTCTTTTACCCCTAATCTTTCTTATAATTACACTTTTGCCCCAAGGCTCGTAAAGTGATTTTTATTCAACTTTTAGCCCTTCATGCTTAGCCGAGTCACTTACTCAACTAAAGTATTCATAAATTCTCATTAAAACACACATGTATGACCAAACTTAAAACTTTTACAAACTAGTCCCTACATGCATTTTCGTGGAAAGTCACTTAACAAAAGATGTTTCTACTACATCAAGCTTTCATAATCTTTCATAAAACATCAATTCATATGCATGTAATACATGCCCACCTATTTTTGAACATCCATTATAGCTTAACAAATAGATAAAAATAACTTTCTCATGCAACTAAGACTTCAAAAATACGAAGAATATCAAAAGAGGGACTTAAATGCACTTACTAGCAAGCTTGAAAAATTTGAAGAACCCTAACAATGGCTCTTGTAAATTTTCGGCAGCCCTTGGAGAAGAAGATGAATGAATTTTGTCATCTTTTCTCCTATTTTAATCATTTAATAACCAAATGGCCAAAATGCCCTTTTTGATAAACTTCCTATTTTAACTCATCCATGCCCAATTTTGTCCAAAAACAAAAAAATTGGGAAAATTGCTCATTAAGGACCTCTAATATATATTCTGAAGTAATTCCACACAAATAGCTTCTAGAATCTCCCATTTTACAACTTTTACAATTTAGTTCTTTTGGACAATTGAACTGTAATTTCTCAAAATTGCTTCATGAAACTTTCACACTAGCATGCATACATAGCATAGGCCTCAAAAACTCATTCATAACCCTCAGATTTGTGGTCTCGCTCCACTATTCTGACTAGACCCTAAATTGGGATGTTACAGATAATAAAAACGAAATAATAGTAAAGAAATTAAAGAAAGGAAAAATAAAAACAACACTGCTAACTCAAACATCTCGGAGGTCAATAGATTGCTTGTCACAATCCACATGAGCACCCCAGCAGTGCTTCAAGAATTGTCTATTAACTTTGAATATGACCCCCGTTTTCAGGTCATTGATACTAACAGATCCATACGGGTATACTTGAGCTACTTTAAAAGGACCTGACTAACGAGATTTTAATTTACCAGGGAACAATTTGAGCCTAGAGTTGAACAAGAACACTTGTTCCCCTTATTCAAATTGCCTTGGTGTAATTCCGTTATCATGTCAGCGCTTGGCTTTCTCCTTTTATAGTTTAGAATTTTCATATGCTTGTGCCCTAAACTCTTCTATTTCATTTAGCTCTAACAACCTTTTATGGCCAGTAGCGACCCAATCCATGTTCAACTTTTTAATAGCCTAAAATGCTTCGTGCTCGAGCTTAACATGTAGATGACATGACTGTCCATAAAAAACTTTAAAAGGTGACATCCCCAACGGTGTTTTAAATACAATACAATAGGCCCACAAAGCTTCATCTAGTCCAGAGGAACAATCCTTATGAGTTAGGTTCACCACATTTTTTAGAATCTTTTTAATTTCCATGTTAGAAGTCTTGGCTTATCCATTTGTTTAGGGATGATATACCGTGGCAGTCTTATGTTTCACCTTATACCAATGCAAGGCATTGGCCAGTAGCTTGCAATCAAAATGAGATCCTTCATCACTAATAATGGCTCTAGGCATACTGAATCTTGTGAAATGTTCTTGTGCAAGAACTTCATTACTGACTTTACATCATTAGTAGGAAGCACAACAGCTTCGACCTATTTAGAGACATAGTCCACTGCCAATAATATGTACAGGTTGCCCACTAATGTGGAAATGGACCCATAATGATAAACCAAAATAGTAACATATTTTAAACCCACATTTAACATGTTTTTGGATGATTTTTCCCTTTAATTATGAAAATATGTACTCCTAATCCTTTGTTTTCATGTTTTATACTCAGTAGAGCACTGAAGGATGAAAAGAATGAATAACGGGACAAAAATGGAGAAAATGGACCAAAGCATGAAATCCACACGGCCTGGGCCCAAGAACACACGGTCGTGCCTCGTGAGAAAAGTCAACCACGGCCTAGACCCCAAAAAACACAACTGTGCCTCATCAACAGGATTGACCACGGCCTGGCCATGACTTACACGAGCGTGTGCCATGGGCGTGCCTCTGCTGTAGAAAATATGAATTCTATTCAGATTAGGGTATTTAGAGGTAAAGAAACATATTCTAAAAGCCTATATAAAGACCCTAGAGGCCAACATTTAGGGCGGCGTTCAGCTAAGCCAAAGAGCCGAGCCAGAGCTGTTAATTTTAAGGATTTACTCGAAGAAAGCCAGTTGATTCATCTCAAGAAGCCAGAATTATACTCAAGACGGAGGATCTCTCCTTCAATTCTTTCAGGGGGTTTTAGGTATTTCTTATGTTTTGTTTTATCTTTTCTTCTGAGATGTTTTCTTTTACAATTATTAACTAAACCCTCAAATACTTGAGGGGGATGAAACCTAAGACGAATCTTGTTATTGTTATCTGAACTGAATGATAAATATTTAATTTGTTCTTAGCTATGTGTTCTTAATTCTTGTTTTGGTATTTCTAGGATACTGATTCAAATGTGATGTGCTTAGGCAGAGGAGGAAGAGACCCTGTCTAAGAGTAGATCTAGCATAGTTAAGCAGAGTTGCGCGCGTGCCTAGAAATAGGGTGACAAAAATCTATCGATTTAGGGTCAAACCTAATATGGGAGTCCATAGATCGAATTAATGCAATTCTAGGGGTGTTAATTAGAAAGATATTTCAATTAATAAACCTAGGATTAGATGTTAATAGCCTTGAAGAGAGGGATTAATATAACTTAGGGAATCCTACGGATCAACTCAAATGAATAAATCGTCTGGTTCAGAGTTAGATAACAAATGAAGTCTAGGTGGATTCTTCCTCAGGTATTGTCCAAGTCAATAGGTTTTCTCTAAAGTCTTTTCCCCAATTTCTTCTTTGTCTTCGTATCTTTAGTTTAGTTGAATAGTTAATTTTAGATTAGATAAAAATCCACATAATTCGCAGGCTAAATAATAGAAAGAGAGTTAATATTAGTACTTTTGGTTCCATTGGGTTCGACAATCTGATCTTGCCGCTAGCTATACTACTGTTTGATAGGTGCTGTAACATCCTGAATTAATGGGCCTATGTGTTTAATGTGTGTGGTTGTGCTTGCTATGCTTGATAGAATGTTTTAGAGGTCTAGAATGGGCTTGAAGTTGGGCCGAGGCCTTAGTCCAATTTTCTGTTTGGACACTCTAGTGGAAAGTAAGTTAGGACAGGGCTTAAAAGACATTACCTGTGAATTAAGACACAAAAATAGGCTTGTGGCTCAATGGTTAGTGGCGATATGCAGGGACTAGGACTGGCGTGTCAAACTGTTAAGGAGGTCCAAGGTTCGAGTCGCATAAAGCCCAATTCTTTTTAATTAAATTTAGCTAATTTTGGCATTTAAGGGGGTAGAGTGGGATGGAAATAAGGCTTGGAAATAGGAGGATTTATTTGAGTGGATAATGCATATAATATGGCAGATAAATGGAGGAAGAGGTAGTGTTATCTAGGATTATTTTGGAGGTGTGATCAGATAAAGATAAGGGAGGAAATTTAGGATTTATCTGCTTTGGTCACATGGTGGCCAAAATTCCAACAACGAGGGAAGGAGAAATCGGTTACGATATGATCAAGGGGTGCCAAAATTTCCCTTGATTAATAGCTTAGTTTTAGTTTTAAAAAGGGGCACTTTCGATTTTAGGTAGTAGGTGCCGAAATTTTGCTTAAGAAGGGGGGATATCTCTTCAATTCTGACATTTGACCCTATTCTCTTTTTCTTTCCTCTCATCCCACTTCTATGCAAAAGCCAAAAATTTCATTGTTCTCTTCTCTCATCTTTTCCTCCAAAAGTCGAAACTCATAACTCTTCTCATCTCTATTCTTTTCCTATAGCCAATGATCATTTTTCTTTCCCTTATTCTCCCTTTTTGCCGATTTATTCATAGCCAAATCTTTATAGATCCTGTTACACTATCTTTCTTTTAATCTTCTCAAAAGCTGAAATCTTTCAGGAGAAGCCAAACCTGTTGGTAAGTGCCGATTTCTTTTGATCTTTTCTCTTTCAGTTTTGGGGGCCATAGCCGATTGGCTAATGGGTTGTAAGGCCATCATTAATTCGATCTTTTCTCTTTCAGTTTTGGCGGCATTCTGGGATTTAAAGGATATCTAACCGCCTAGGTTCCTAGGACAAAAATTGGCAACTTCCCAATCCTATTATCTTCTTTCGAGATTTCAAGGTAAGGATTTCAATTCTCCCTAAGTTGATCCATCAGTTTCCTTTCTTTATTGTGCCTTAAACTAATGCCTCGTTAAGAAATCATTATAGTATCCTCTGACTAAGGTCATTCATGGACTCGAATGTCAGCAAATTAAAGGAAGGGATTGGATATGTAGTCCCAGCCCCAAAGTTCAAGAAACGCGCAGTGTCAACAGTATGGGATTAGACGCCGAGTTATGGACCGGCTTCAGAACAAAACCTTAGAAAGTTAGCAGTTGTATCGACTTCTGATAGTGTCGACATAGAAAGTACTTTCCTGTCAGTAATCAGGTGTGTAGATCTCTATCACACTAGTTAATCTGTATTATATGTATGTTATGGGCTAAAACCCAGAAAATGAGGCTATATGAACAGTCGTATTACCCAGAAAGGGTAGGCAAGGGATGTCAGGTACGTAATCATAGAGACTTCTCTATGTGTATCAAAGTATGTGAAAGTCTGTGATCTGTTTAGATAGTATAATGTTCTGATTCTTGCATGTATGTATCCATGGGATGGAATTGATATGATGAAGAGGAAGAAGGTCGCATGGCGATCGGTGGCTTTGCCACATAGGTCACATAGTGATCGATCTTTATGACAGGCAGCACAGCTGTCGAAATACTACAATGTATTATTAAGGTCGCATGGCGATCAGTGGCTTTGCCACATAGGTCACGTAGTGATCGGTCTTTATGACAGACAGCACAGCTATCGATATGGTGTGTAGCGGATGGAGGGTTAATTGTAGAAATCCCCATGGTGTGATGGTTGGTACGGGGGTGTGTAGAGGATGGACTCTTAGGTTTGGGATGGGCCATGTTGCATGTAAATATATATTCTGTTGCCATTGTGTATGGGCCCAGGGCCTAGGGCCCATAATGTGTTTGTGGGCCTCAAGGCTTTTATGTGTTTTCGGGATTTGCACACTGAGTCTTAGTGACTCACCCTTTCAATTCTCCCAACTTTTCAGATGAGAAGTAGATCGTGGACATGGGAGCCGAGGCGGACACGAGGGGCCATCAAGTCTTTTATCTTCATAGACTATTTTCGGTTTTTCTTTAAGTTTCAATTTTGGGATTATTTTTGTAATAAGGCCTCCATAACTTAGGTTATCAAACTATATATTTTTTTATGTTACATCTTATAAACTTATGTTTTCAAAGTCTTAATTATAAAGTGAAAGGAAAATGGGTTTTTTTCAGTATGTTCAACGCAAATGTTAAAGTTTCTTCAAAAATGTCACAATTAATGATTAATCGGTTAAAATAAACTGAGATTTTCAAAACCCGTCAAAGTAAAGTTTTCAACATTCAACCCGTAGCATACCAGATCTGATCATGACGTATGGGCCGGGTTTGGGGTGTTACTTTTTTTGTATGAGAGACCAGTTCAAAACTTGGGCTGTGAAATGGGTCTAATAGTATTTGTAAAAGTGATGTAAGTTTGAGAAAAGTTCGGTTGAGATGTGGCCTTCGAGTCTACCAGCACCCAATCCATGCAGGTAAGTATTTTAAACTCATTATGTGATATGCATGTCCCGCTTGATGGGCTCTATAGGGACGTAGGCTAGTATGCTAGAGTTTATGGACTTTAAGTTTAGTATAAACAATTCTTCAAATCTCACAAGACTTAATTTCTAATTAAACATGTCTGTGAACAAGTCACAGGGTTAGGGTGTGGTAATAGGCATACGTATGACTAGGATTGGATCCAGGAAGAGCTTGGTATTTAAGCAGCCCTAGCGGCTCACCTCCTCTTCACTGGAATCCTACTTGGTGCTTAGTGACTGTTCACCGTAGCCACGGGGACTTGTTGATGGGCCAAAATTTATAGCTAAAACCCGAAAGGGACCAGCCACCCTATTTCACAAAATTACTAAAATACCCTAGTTATGTAAAATTTCTGAAATACCCTTGATTTGTGAAAATCTCCCAAAATACCCTTGGTTTGCAAAATTATTGAAATACCCATGGATTGCAAAATTACCAAAATACTCCTATTTTTTAAAATCACCAAGATACCCTATTTTGGAAAATTACAAGAATACCCCTGGGTAGTGAAATGACAAAAATACCCTTAGGTGATGAATGTGAGCTCATGGATGCTACTTGTTTGTTGATGTGTGATGGTTGAATGTATATGGATTCTAGAGCTAGGAAATACAGACCTGAGAACTGAACCTTCTAGATAGAATTCGAATTCGAAAGAACTACTGTTAAAACTACTTTCCATAAGATTGTTCGTTATTAATCAGTGGAAGAAATGAATAATTCATAAAATTCCTAATCAGATAAATGTGAATCGGTAGAATGAGCACTAGAGGACGTGGTGTGCATGGCCGAGGTAGAGGCAGGATTGTTGTGTCGAAATCAGTAGGGTCTGGTCACGAGTCAGGGAATGAGGTACCAGTGCCACCAGCTGTGGAGGCAAAATTTTCGGATCAGACGGTCAAAGATGATGCTGTATCTCAGGCGATGTTGAGGGTTTTAGAGAGGGTTACTAGGGCAGGCATGGGCATAGGAGCCCGAAAATCTGTGTCAGAGTGACTTAGAGCTAATGGGGCAGAAGTGTTTAGGGGAATTTCTGGGATAGCCCTGAGTACAGCTGAGTATTGTTTAGAGGCGGTCGAACGCATAATGGTTGATCTAGATTTCACGGAAGAAGAGAAGCTGAAAGGAGTAGTGTCCCTTCTCTAGGATGAAGCTTATCAATGGTGGCTTACGGTTAAGGATGGTATAGTGGCTAACTGTATCACCTTGGATTACTTCAGAACGGCGTTCCAGAGTAAGTACATTAGAACGAGTTATGTGGATGCGCAGCGTAGAGCATTTCTGAATCTGGTTCAGGGAAGTAGGTCGGTAGCGGCATATAAAGCGAAATTCTTACGCTTAAGCCGTTATGCTCAAGGGATAGTGGCCACAGAACATGAACGGTGTGTTCGATTTGAAGATGGCCTGAAGGATGATTTATGTGTTTTGATAGCTCCACAGCGGGAGAGGGAATTTGCTATGCTTGTAGAAAAGGCTAAGATAGCTGAGGAGGTAAAGCGAATGGAAAAGCTGAATCGAGATAAAGATAGAAGTGGAAGTAGGAGGAATTTTGGATTGTTAGGAGCAGCTGGGCATACTCAGAAAAGACCTAGGTCGGATGGGCCGAACCAGGTGGAGAGACCTGCTGCTAACCAGACACGGAGGTGTGTTCGTTGTGGTAAATTCCATGTAGGTGAGTGTTGGGCAGGCGGTGGAAAGTACTTCAGGTGTGGATCTTTGGACCATCAGTTAGAGGCATCCACGACCACGGAGCGATGTAGGACCCACAGGGTAGGGAAATGCTCAGCCAGGTAGAGGAGGTCAGCAGTCGCAGAGGGGTCATGGTCTAACTAGAGGTGGTAACGATTTCGATCGGGGACGTAGAGCACCAGGCCGAGGGGCAGGAAACACTGAGGCGAGACAGTCGGGGTTAGTCTATGCTGCCAGACGTCGAGAGGAGGTTGACGCACCAGATGTTATAACCGGTACGTTTTTAAAATTTGGTTTGCCTTGCACTGCATTTATTGACATTGGGTCGACACATTCATATGTTGCTAGTAGTGTGTCTGGAACTTTAAGTTTAGATTTCGAGATTACCTCTAGGGTGGTGACTGTAATTAGCCCATTAGGACAATCTGCGGTAGTAGATAAACTCTATCGGGAGGTACCCTTAGAAGTTTAAGGAATAGTTTTTCGGACGGATCTGATAGAATTATCGTTCGGGGAGTTTGACTTAATATTAGGCATGGACTAGCTAGTGAAGTATCAAGCTAATTTAGATTGTGTAGCCAAGTGAATGGTGTTGAAAACCACCGAGGGTGGTGAAGTGTTGGTGATAGGAGAAAGGGGAAACTGTCTGTCGAATGTAGTGACTGCCCTAAGAGCAGAAAGGATGGTGAGAAAAGGATGCGAGGCAGTTTTAATGTTTGTTTGGGCTCTGGAAGCCAAGGACCTAACTGTTGAAGACGTTAGGACGGTGAAGGAGTTTCCTGATGTTTTTCTAGGAAAGCTTTCAGGACTATCCCCAGATCATGAAGTGGAGTTTAGTATTGATCTTTTTCGGGAACAGCATCAGTATCTATTACTCCATATAGGATAGCGCCAAAGGAGTTGGTGAAACTGAAAGCGTAGATTCAGGAGTTGCTAGATAGAGGGTTTATTCAACCAAGTGTGTCGCTGTGGAGAGCGCCGGTGTTATTTATCAAGAAGAAAGATGGATCAATGCGTATGTGTATTGACTATCATTTGAATAAGCTAACAATTAAGAACAAATACCCGTTGCCGAGGATCGATGACTTGTTCGATCAGTTGAAGGGAGCCTCAGTCTTTTCAAAGATAGATCTAAGGTCAGGATACCATCAACTTAAGGTCAAAGAGGCAGATATTCATAAGACGGATTTTAGGACTCGCTATGGTCATTACGAGTTCATGGTAATGCCATTCGGATTGACCAATACTCCAGCAGCATTTATGGACATGATGAACCGAATATTCCAACCCTTCTTGGATCGGTTTGCCGTGGTATTCATAGATGATATCCTAGTTTATTCAAGATCGGAGGAGGAACATGATTCACACCTTCGAGTAGTTTTGTAGATCTTGAGGGAGAAGCAGTTGTATGCCAAATTCAGTAAGTGTGAATTTTGGCTAAGGGAAGTTATGTTTTTAGGCCATGTTGTGTCGGTAGAGGGGATTAGGGTTGACCCTCAAAAAATTGAAGCGGGGTTGGATTGGAAGCCGTCTAAGTCCGTGGCAAAAATTCAGAGTTTTCTTGGACTGGCCGGGTACTATCGAAGGTTTGTTGAAGGATTTTCTTCAATAACGGCACCATTGACTAAGTTATTATGGAAAGGAGTTCTATTTGTTTGGTCTAATAAGTAGCAAGAGAGTTTTGAGAAGTTAAAAATGATTTTGACGGAGGCTCCGGTATTGATTTAGCCGGAGGCTAGAAAGGAATTCGTAATTTACTGTGATGCATCACACACGGGACTGGGATACATGTTGATGCAAGATGGAAAGGTTGTTGCGTATGCATCTCGGTAGTTAAGACCGCACGAAGCAAATTATCCCACCCATAATTTGGAGTTGGCGGCGGTGGTTTTCGCTTTAAATATTTGGAGACATTATCTATACAGGGAGAAATCTGTTATTTACACCGATCATAAGAGTCTAAAATACCTTTTGACCCAGAAGGAGTTGAATCTAAGGAAGAGGAGGTGGAGCGATTTGTTAAAGGATTATGATTGCTCGATCGAGTACCATCCGGGTAAAGCTAATGTGGTGGTGGATGCTTTAAGTCATAGAGTAATCTCTGACTTGAGAGCAATGTTTGCTTACCTTAGTTTATATGATGATGGGAGCTTATTGGCTGAACTTCAAGTGAGACCCTCTTGGGTCAGTCAGGTAAAAGAGAAGCAGCAGACCGATGAGTTGCTAAAGGAGAAGTTTCATGTAGGATCAAGTGATGGATCGACAGACTTCAGTATGAATGAGGAAGGACTGTTATGTTTTTAAGGGAGAGTTTGCATGCCAAAAGATCCGGAATTGAGGCATGGGATTTTGCAAGAAGCGCATAGAAGTTCATATGCTATGCACCGGAGGGAGTAAGATGTATCAAGATTTGTGGGATCAGTTCTAGTGGCCGGGCTTGAAGCGAGAGGTAACTTAACTGGTGAGTAAGTGTTTGACCTGTTAGCAGGTAAAGGCGGAGCATCAGTTACCATCAGGGTTATTGTAGCCAGTGAAGATTCCACAATGGAAGTGGGAAAGGATCACAATGGACTTTGTTAGTGGGCTACCGCTCACGCCTACTAAGGAAGATTCAGTCTGGGTGATTTGTTGATTGCCTGACAAAATCTACTCATTTCATACCAGTACGGGTTGATTACTCTCTACAGAAGCTGGCTAGGTTATATATAGCAGAGGTAGTGAGGTTGCATGGGGTATTAGTATCAATCATATCAGACAGGGACCCGAGGTTCACGTCTCGATTCTGGAAGGCTTTGCATCAAGCGTTGGGCACGAAGTTGGATTTCAATCTGAGATTTCATTCTCGCATGGATGGACACCGAGTGGGTAATTCAGATCTTGGAGGACATGTTGAGGGGATGTGTCATTGATTTCGGAGGTAGTTGGGAAGAGTTTTTACTGTTGGCGGAGTTTGCTTACAACAACAGCTATCAGTCTAGTATTCAGATGGCGCTCTATGAAGCATTGTACGAGTGGAAGTGTCGTACTCCTACCTGTTGGACAGAATTAAGAGAACGTCGAATTTTGGGTTCAGAGTTGGTTACTGAGACAGAGGAGAAGGTTGAGTTAATTCGAGTTCGACTAAAGGAAATGTCGGACCGACAGAAGTTCTATGTAGACTTGAAGCGTAAGGACATAGAGTTTGCAGTGGGTGACAAGGTGTTCTTCAAGGTGTCGCCATGGAAGAAAGTGCTGAGGTTTGGACGGAAGGGTAAATTAAGTCCCAGATTTATCAGACCTTATCGGGTGTTGAAACGAGTGGGGCCGGTAGCCTATCAGCTAGAGCTACCTTCTGAGCTAAGCCAGATTCACAATTTATTCCACGTTTCTATGTTAAGACGTTGCCGTTTGGATCCATCCCATATGGTGTCTGTGGAAGAAATCGAAGTGAGACCTGACCTATAATTTGAAGAAGAACCGGTAGAAATCTTAGATCATGATGTCAAGGTATTGTGAAGGAAAACGGTTCCACTAGTTAAGGTTCTATGGCAGAATCACGATTCTGAAGAGGCTACTTGGGAACCAGAGAAAGCAATACGGCAGCAATACCCGCATCTATTTTGATCAGGTAATTTCGAGGCAGAAATTTCTTTAAGAGGGTAGAGCTGTAACATTCTAAATTAATGGGCCTATGCGTTTAATGTGTGTGGTTGTGCTTGTTATGCTTGATAGAATGTTTTAAGGGTCCAGAATTGGCTCGAAGTTGGGCTGAGGCCTTAGTCGAATTTTCTGTTTGGACACTCTAGTGGAAAGTAAGTTAGGACAAGGCTTTAAAGACATTACCTGTGAATTAAGACACAAAAATAAGCTTGTGGCCCAGTGGTCAGTGGCGATATGCAAGGACTAGGAGTCGCGTGTCAAGCTGTTAAGGAGGTCCAAGGTTTGAGTCGCATAAAGCCTAATTCTTTTTAATTAAATTCAGCTAATTTTAGCATTTAAGTGTGTAACACCCCAAACCCGGTCAACACACCATGATCGAATCTGGCATGCCACGGAGTGATAACCTTTTAAAAGCGAAATTTTGTCGGATAATTTTCTTAGAAAACCCATTTTGTAGTACGAAAAATTTAGAAATCCTTGCTTGAAATCTACGTGTTGTTGCAAGGTTTTAGAAAACATTTGAGTTATCTTTGTTATCATAATTTAAGTGGTGTTACCCGATGGCAACGCTTTCAAGAAAACGAAGGAGTTATAGTTTTGAAAACATTGCTTTTTACCGGTTAACTTAACAAAACCATATATTCAACATAGTAAAAATAATAGCAAATAATAAAGAAAAACCCAAAATAAAACTTAGCGCCTTATTACAAAATCCAAAACCAAAATTTAAAGAAAATTAATAAAATTGAAATAGTAACTAAAAGAAATCGTAATCCAATGAACATGCATGGCCGCCTCGAGTCCTCTTGGCTCCATCTCCGCAATCTATTCATCTGCAAAATATAAGGGAAGGGGTGAGTCACCAAGACTCAGTGTATAAATCCCCAACCCAATAGTGCATTCACTTACACAAGCTATCAGTAAAAACATGCAAATCATGCAAATCATGCAACCCACAACCTAACCATCCAAACTCCTTTAGCTACCCGTGTGGTCAAAACCATCGGTGGTCAAAACCACCGTGACCGTAGTCACAAATATATCGGTGTGGTCAAAACCACCGATGACCGAAGTCACAAATCAAGTGATGGGGCTAACCCATCGTGTGGTCAAAACCATCGATGACAATCCGTAACTAATCTCGTGGGGCCAACCCAACGTGGTACGAAACCACGGGACGAAGTCACAAATCGATATGTGGTCAAAACCATGGTGGTCAAAACCATTGGGACTTAGTCACAACTTATAATATCAAGACGGGGCCAACCCGTCGTGTGGTCAAAACCACTAGTGATAGTCCAAAATAAATCATCCCCCTCCTCTCATCAAACCCATCATCATGTTCATAACATACATGCCATAGTATCGAATGATTATGCAAATAACATATAACATAGCATCAATAGATCATGACGATGTATACTAAAAGTCACATAACAGGGGACTTACCCGGTTTCTAAGCTCATGTCCACAATGCATACTCACTGATTCAATAGTTATAACGGTAATACAATAAGCATATTATACTAAATAGGAGTGTGTAAGCGTTACACACCTGGTTGCTAATGTAATCACTAAATCCCGAAGATCCGGTCTACTGCACTAGATCCCTTTTGCCCCTACATTCGGCCAACACTTAGGTTATTACCAAAAGCCATTCGGCTATACCAATAATTCCCGAAGGACAAATCGCACAAGGATAACTTCTTATCTTAGTGCCGATTTGGTTTCCAACCAAATCCCGGAACTAACAATGAAGCCCCTTGTAATTGACCACACACTTAATCGGGAAACAAATCTTCCAACTCCACTATATTCGGCTACTTCCCCTTCCCCCTACAATCGACTTAACACATCATTAGAGAACTATAGGCCATTCGGCCATACCATGAATCCGAAACCAAAAGAGTTTGACACCTTCTTACCTCGGCCGACAGATTCGGCTTCTATACACCAAAGGTCGGCATCCTAAATTGGTGTTAGGGGTTTCGGCTACCACATAGAACAAGAAAAATGTTTAGTGTACAGATCCTTAATAAAAGGGAGGATAGAGAGGAAATCACTTACCAAGGAATTCGGCTTGCCTCAAAAGAAAAAGACAGATTCGGTCAAGGAGGAGAAAACACAAGAGATCTCTCCGACTTTTGCCAAGATTCGGCCAACCAAAATGGAAGAGATCGGTTTCGAAACTCGACCAAAATAAGAGATCCCACCCTTCAAACATTGAAGAAACAAAAGAGAATATGGCCAGTGAGATTTTGGCTTACCCGAACCAATTGAGAGAAAAGAAAAAAAACTATACTTACCAGGAAGGTTCGGCTATGAATCCAAAAGAAACAAAAGGAGAAATCGCAAGAGAGAGAGAGTGATGGGTTCGATTAGAAGAAGAAGAGAAAAGATTTGATTCAGCTATTGAGGGTTTTCAAGAAAAAGATGAAACAAAAATTAAAGAGAAATAGGTATGGTGTTTTCAGCTTAAGGAAAATAGGAGAGAATAGGTGAAAAAAGATGGTTTTCGGCAAGAGAGAATAAAAGAGATTTCGGCACAATGAAAGGGGTTTTGAGAGAATGAAAAGAAAAGTGTCGAATGTCGGGTGAGGTTGTTGGTTTCGGATAAGAGGAAAAAAAAAGAAGAGAAAAGCACCTAAGGTTCAGGTTTTAGCACAAAACGCAAGAAGGGGAAACCATCTAGGCTAGCCGAAAATACACTCCCCCTTGGCTAAGGAGATTCGGCCTACCCTAGCTTCCCAAACTGATTACACCTCCTCCCCCAAAGTCCAAATTCAACCAACTCCTCAAGACTCTCACTCCTAGCTATCCCCCTCATCTTGCCTTGAATTCCTCCCATCCACTCATTCAAACAGATTTGAATGAGTCCTACACCTATCACTTGAATTTAGTCTAATCCCTATCCCTCAAACAGAGTCCTACCTGAGCACACCTCTGCTTACCTGTGGCGTCAAAAATAAATAAGCGAAAGGATTTGCAGCTCAACCAAGGTCCCCTTGCTCCCTGTGGCTTCACCTCCCTTGTGACTTAAGTGGCGCCTCCTTGCCACTTTACCAAGACACTTCTTGTGTCTAAAACTCCCAATAATATTCTTTTAACCCCTAATTCTTCTAGCTCCTTCTTCTTAAGTGCTAAAACAAAATTTTTAGCCATGACCCAGAACTAACCCAAGGTCATGCCTAGACCCCAAAACATATCAAACCACATAACATACTTACCAACACATGCAACCATAGGCAAAATACAGAGACCCCGTTTTAAGGATGTTACAGTTCTACCCCCTTTAAAAATAATTTCGGCCTCGAAATTACCTGATCAGAAGAGTTGAGGGCATTGCTGCCTCATCACATCCTCTGGTTCCCACGTAGCTTCTTCCACGCCATGGTTCCGCCATAACACCTTCACTAATGGAACCGACTTCCTACGCAGAACTTTGACATCTCGATCTAAGATCTGTACTGGCTCCTCCTCGAAAGACAAGTCCGAGCTTACCTCAATCTCTGCAACCGGCACAACGTGTGATGGATCTAATCGATAGTGCCTAAGCATCAAAACATGGAAGACGTCGTGAATCTAACTTAACTCTGCTGGCAGCTCGAGCTGATAAGCTACCGGTCCTACTCGCTTCAACACCGTGTACGACCCGATAAACCTAGGGCTTAGCTTCCCTTTCCATCCAAACTCAACACTTTCTTCCATGGCGATACTTTCAGAAAAAACTTATCACCTACTGCATACTCTATATCTCTGCATTTTAGATCGACGTAAGACTTCTGCCTGTCCGACGCTTCCTTGAGACGAGCCTGAATCACCTTAACCTTATCCTCAGTTTCTGCCACCAACTCTGGACCCAAAACATGCCGTTCACCCAACTCTGTCCAACACGTAGGAGTACGACACTTCCGTCCATACAGTGCCTCATATGGTGCCATCTGGATACTCACTTGATAACTATTGTTATAAGCAAATTCCGCCAATGGTAGATATTCCTCCCAACTACCACTGAAATCCAGAACACAGCCCCTTAGCATATCCTCTAGAATCTGAATTACCCTTTCAGATTGTCTATCAGACTGCGGGTGAAAAGCTGTGCTAAAATCCAACCTCATACCCATAGCCTGATGTAAAGCTCTCCAGAACCTTGACGTGAACCTAGGATCCCTATCTGGGATGATTGACACTGGCACTCCATGCAACCTTATAATCTCGGCCACATACAACTTGGCTAACTTCTGGAGCGAATAATCAACCCTCACCGGTATGAAGTAAGCTGATTTGGTCAGGCGGTCCACAATTACCCAGACTGAGTCTTTCTTGCTGGGCGTAAGGGTAGCCCACTGACAAAGTCCATGGTAATCCTTTCCCACTTCCATTGAGGAATCTTTATCAGCTGGAGTAAACCTGACGGCAACTGATGCTCAGCTTTGACCTGCTGACACGTCAGACACTTACCCACAAACTCAGTCACTTCTCGCTTCAGTCCTGGCCACCAAAAATGCTTTCACAAATCCTGGTACATCTTGCTACCTCCAGGATGCATAGCGTATGGGCTGCTATGTGCATTCTAAAGAATCCTTTGCCTCAACTCCACGTCCTTCGGCATACAAGCTCTCCCTTGAAAACACAACACTCCATCGTGAGTCAAGCTATAACCTTCCAGCCCATTACTCTGTACTTGCAACCTCCGAGCACTCAAACCTTCATCCACTAACTGTTTCTCCTTAATCTGCTCCACCCAAGTCTGCTTTACTTGCAATTCTACCAACAAACTCCCATCGTCATACAGACTAAGGTGAGTAAACATCGCTCGCAAGTCTACTACCACTTTACGGCTCAACGCATCAGCTACTATGTTAGCCTTACCCGGATGGTACTCAACGAACAGTCATAGTCCTTCAATAACTCGATACACCTTCGCTGTCTCAAATTTAAATCCTTCTGCGTCAAAAGATACTTTAGACTCTTATGGTCCGTGTAGACTATCGAATTTTCTCCATACAAATAATGCCTCTAAATCTTCAAGGCAAAAACCACCGTAGCCAATTCCAAGTCATGCATCGGGTAGTTACCCTCATGCAGTCTCAGCTGGCGAGACGCATACGCCACTACCTTCCCTTCCTGCATCAGACACATCCCAAGCCAGTATGTGATGCATCATAATAGACCGTGAATACCTTTCCTGCCTCAGTCATGCAGGCGGAGCTTAGTCAAAATCTTCCTCAACTTGTCGAAACTTTCCTACTGTTTCTCCGTCCACACAAATGGGACTCCTTTCCTCAACAGTTTAGTCAACGGTGCCGCGATCAGAGAAAATCCTTCCACAAATCTCCGGTAATACCCTGCCAGAACTAGAAAACTCTAAATTTTTGCAACCGACCTTGACGGTTTCCAATCCAACACCGCCTCAATCTTACGAGGGTCCACTATAATCCCTTCAGCGGACACTACGTGACCCAATAAAGTTACTTCCCTAAGCTAGAATTCGCACTTACTGAATTTGGCAAATAACTGCTTCTCCCTCAAAATTTGCAATACCACCCGCAAATGTGTATCATGATCCTCCTCAGTCCTTGAGTACACCAATATGTCATCTATGAATACTACGACAAACTGGTCCAAGTAGTGCTGGAACACCCGATTCATCAAGTCCATGAATGCTGTCGGTGCATTGGTTAATCCGAACGGTATTACTAAAAACTCATAATGCCTATACCGAGTACGGAATACCGTTTTATGGACATCAGCCTCCTTCACTTTGAATTGATGGGACCCCAACCTAAGATCTATCTTCGAGAAAACTGATGCACCCTTAAGTTGATCAAACAAGTCATCAATCCTGGGCAACGGATACTTGTTTTTGATCATCAACTTGTTCAGCTGGCGGTAATCTATACACATCCGCATCGTACCATCCTTCTTCTTGACAAAGAGCACTGGCGCTCCCCAAGGAGATATCCTCGGTCAGATGAAACCTCGATCCAACAAATCCTAAATTTGGGCCTTCAACTCCACCAATTCCTTTGGCGCCATCCTATACAGGGCTATAGACACTGGCGCAGTTCTCGGTAACAGGCCTATCCCGAATTCCACTTCTCGATCCGGAGGTAGACCTGAAAGTTCTTCAGGGAATACGTTAGCGAATTCCTTCACTATTCGGACATTCTCCACTGCTGACTCCTTGGCCTCTAGGGCACACACCAGAACCAGAAACGCCTCACAGCCCTTCCTGACCATTTTTTCCGCCTTCAGTGCAGAGACTACATTCGATAAGTACTCCCCCTATTACCTATCATCACCACCTCATCACCTTCCATTGTCCTCAACACCATGCGGTTAGCGCGCAATCCAAACTGGCCTGGTACTTCACCAGCCAATCTATCCTGAGAATCAGATCGAACTCCCCAAACGGCAGTTCCATCAAATCAACCAAGAACACGACCCCTTGAAGTTCTAGGGGTACATCCCTATATAGTTTACTTACTTCTATAAAGTGACCTAAAGGGCTTATCACAGTCATCTTCCTAGAAGTAATCTCAGAATCTAAGTTCATAGTTTCCACTATGCTACTGGCTACATATGAGTACGTCGAGCCCACATCTATTAAAGTATTGTAAGGTAGTCCAAAGATTAAGAACATACAGATTATGACGTCTGGTGCGTCACCCTCCTCTCGACGCCTCGCTGCGTAGACTAGTCCAGGCTGTCTCGCCTCTGTACCCTGCACCTCTGCCTGGTGCTCCACGGCCTCTACCAGAGCCATTACCTCCCTAGCAAAGACCACGGCCCTTACGTGGTGCCGACCATCCCTCCTATTTTGAGTACGGTTCTGATCCCCAGACTGCAATCTAGCTGATCGCTATGGACAATCCCTCACTCGGTGCTCCATCTACCTACACTCAAAACATCCTCTATTTCCAATCCAGCATTCTCCCGTGTGAGACTTCCCAACCGAGCATATCGTGGCGGCCACTGAGTATTATCAGCAATAGGCCTAGCAGCTTGATTCAGCCCACTATATCTACCCCATTTTTGCTAATTCCCGCTAGACCCAGATGATCCAGCATTGCTTTTATTCCATCATCTGCCCTAATTTCGTCTAACCGACTGTTTCACTTCCTCAGCAGCTTTGGCCTTTTCTACTAAGACCGTAAATTCTCTCTCCTACTGTAGAGTAATTAGTAGCCTTAAATCATCCCTTAATCTATCCTCGAATCTGACACACCGCTCATGCTCCGTTGCTATGATGCCCCACGCATATCGGCTCAACCTTAAGAATTTCACCTCATACTTCGATACGGACTTATTTTCCGAACACCGCCTCGAAATGCCTTTTCTGCAAGATCAATATAGCTAGACCCAACATATTTCTTCCGATAAGTCGCCTTGAAATAATCCCAAGTGAGATCATCCATCGCAAAGACCATCCCGAACCGTGAGCCACCATCGGTATGACTCATCTCGGAGAAGCGACACTACTCCTTTTAGCTTCTCCTCCGCTGTCAGCTCCAAATCATCCATGATTCGTTCCGTCGCTTCCAACCAATACTCAGACGTATTGGACGCCACACCAGATACTCCTCAGAATACTTCAGCTCCATTGGTGCGGAGTTGCTCAGATACGGATTTTTGAACTCCCGTACCCCCTCCTGCTCCAGCCACTCTTTCCAGCACTCATAGCATCACCTGCGACATTGCATCTTCTCCCGTTTGATCTTGATACCCGACACCAGCAGCTGGTGGTGGTGGTATCTCATTCTCGGACCCTTGACCAGAGCTAACGGGTTTCGATACGGTCATTCCACCTCTACCGCATCCTCGCACATTCCAACCACGTCCCCTAGTACTCATGTCTATAGTCGCAGTTTATCTGTTTAAGAGATTTTTTTTATGAATTAGCTTTTGTTTCACTGATTACCCACGAATAAGTTTTATGTAGAGAAATTTGGTAGTGGTTCTTTCGATCATCACATAGTTTTTAGTTCAATTTCCTACCCTCATTCCACGTGTAGAGGTATTCTCGTCATTTCACTACCTGGGGGTATTTTCGTAATTAGCCTATAGGGGTATTTTAGTGATAAAATAGGGTTAATTCAAAAACCTTTACCAATCGTAGATATTTCAAAAATTCCAGAGATCGGGGGTATTTTGGTAATTTTATAAACCAGGGGTATTTTCGTAATTTTCATAATCCAGGGGTATTTTCGTAAAATTTTTTTAAAAAAAATATGGTTCCAGGTGATTTTACAAAATAAGGGTATTTTGAAAATTTTCAATTCAAGGGTACTTTAGCAATTTTCCATACTGAGGGTATTTTGGTAAATTTTTTTACAAGTCAGGGGTAATTTGGTCATTTTTTTCAAATCAGGGGTATTTTGGTCATTTCTTAAATCAAGGCTACTGGGATAATTTTGAAACCAAGGTTTAATTTTTTTTAGAGGGTTACAAAACAAGATGGCTGGTCCCTTTCGGGGTTTAGTTATTAAGTTTAGCCTGTGAATAAGTCGTCTTAGCTAGGGTGAACCGTCACTACGCACCAGGTAAGATTCGGGTGAAGAGGAGGTGAGTCACTAGGACTGCTTAAATACCAGGCTCCCCCCTGAATCCACTCCTAGACGTACGCACAACGGTTGCCACACCGTTAGCTCGATGACGATACTCATGTGTTTGTTTAGTGGATCATTAAGTCTTATGCAATTTGTGTTGGAGTAAGCTATTCCTAGGGTTCAATAATTCCTAATCTACTAATCTACGATCCCGAAATACCCCTTTCCCCTCACATATAATTCACACAATAGTTAGAAATACTTACTTGGGCGGATTGGTGCCGGAAACTTGGTGCCATGCTGTTCAACCCATGTACCTTTTCCACAAAACTTTTCAAAGTCAAATTGAAAACATTTTGGGCCTCGGGCTCACAGTCGAGCTTTTGAACTTGGCTCTGATACCAAAATTGTAACACCCCAAACCCGGTCAACACACCATGATCAAATCTGGCATGCCACGGAGTGATAACCTTTTAAAAGCGAAATTTTGTCGGATAATTTTCTTAGAAAACCCGTTTTGTAGTACGAAAAATTTAGAAATCCTTGCTTGAAATCTACGTGTTGTTGCAAGTTTTAGAAAATATTTGAGTTATCTTTGTTTTCATAATTTAAGTGGTGTTACCGGATGGCAATGCTTTTAAGAAAACGAAGGAGTTATAGTTTTGAAAACATTTCTTTTTACCGGTTAACTTAACAAAACCATATATTCAACATAGTCAAAATAATAGCAAATAATAAAGAAAAACCCAAAATAAAACTTAGCGGCCTTATTACAAAACCCAAAACCAAAATTTAAATAAAATTAATAAAATTGAAATAGTAACTAAAAGAAATCGTAATCCAACGAACATGCATGGCCGCCTCGAGTCCTCCCGGCTCTATCTCTACAATCTATTCATCAGCAAAGTATAAGGGAAGGGGTGAGTCACCAAGACTCAGTGTATAAATTCCCAACCCGATAGTGCATTCACTTACACAAGCTATCAGTAAAGACATGCAAATCATGCAACCCACAACCTAACCATCCAAACTCATTTAACTACCCCGTGTGGTCAAAACCACTGGTGGTCAAAACCACTGGTGATCGTAGTCACAAATATATCGGTGTGGTCAAAACCACTGATGATCGAAGTCACAAATCAAGTGATGGGACCAACCCATCTTGTGGTCAAAACCACTGATGACAATCCCGTAATTAATCTCGTGGGGCCAACCCACTGTGGTACCAAACTATTGGGACGAGTCACAAATCGATATGTGGTCAAAACCACTAGTGGTCAAAACCACTAGTGACAGTCCAAAATAAATCATCCCCCTCCTCTCATCAAATCCATCATCATGTTCATAACATATATGCCATAGTATCGAATGATTATGCAAATAACATATAACATAGCATCAACAGATCATCACGATGTATACTAAAAGTCACATAACAGGGGGCTTACTCTGTTTCTAAGCTCATGTCCACAATGCATACTCACTGATTCAATAGTTATAACGGTAATACAATAAGCATATTGTACTAAATAGGAGTGTGTAAGTGTTACACACCTAGTTGCTAACGTAATCACTAAATCCCGAAGATCCAGTCTACTGCACTAGATCCCCTTTGCCCCTACATTCGGCAAACACTTAGGTTATTACCAAAAGCCATTCGGCTATACCAATAAATCCCGAAGGACAAATCGCCCAAGGATAACTTCTTACCTTAGTGCCGATTTGGTTTCCAACCAAATCCTGGAACTAACAATGAACCCCCTTGTAATCAACCACACACTTAATCGGCAAACAAATCTTCCAGCTCCACTGTATTCGGCTACTTCCCCTTCCCCCCTACAATTGGCTTAACACATCATTAGAGAACTATAGGCCATTCAGCCTTACCATGAATCTGAAACCAAAAGAGTTTGACACCTTCTTACCTCAGTCAATAGATTCGGCTTCTATACACCAAAGGTCGGCACCCTAAATTGGTGTTAGGGGCTTCGGCTACCACATAGAACAAGAAAAATGTTTAGTGTACAGATCCTTAATAAAAGGAAGGATAGAGAGGAAATCACTTACCAAGGAATTCGGCTTGCCTCAAAAGAAAAAGACAGATACGGTCAAGGAAGAGAAAACGTAAGAGATCTCTCCGGCTTTTGCCAAGATTCGACCAACCAAAATGGAAGAGATCGGTTTCGAAACTCGACCAAAATAAGAGATCTCACCCTTCAAACATTAAAAAAACAAAAGAGAATATGGCCAGAGAGATTTTGGCTTACCCGAACCAATTGAGAGAAAAGAAAAAAACTATACTTACCAGGAAGATTCGGCTATGAATCCAAAAGAAACAAAAGGAGAAATCGCAATAGAGAGAGAGTGATGGTTTCGATTAGAAGAAAAAGAGAAAAGATTTGATTCGGCTATTGAGGGTTTTTAAGAAAAAAATGAAACAAAAATAAAAGAGAAATAGGTATGGTGTTTTCGGCTTAAGGAAAATAGGAGAGAATAGGTGAACAAAGATGGTTTTCGGTAAGAGAGAATAAAAGAGATTTTGGCACAATGAAAGAGGTTTTGAGGGAATGAAAAGAAAAGTGCCGAATGGGGGGTGAGGCTGTTGGTTTTGGCTAAGAGGAAAAAAAAGAAGAGAAAAGCACCTAAGGTTCGGGTTTTAGCACAAAACGTAAGAAGGGGAAACTATCTAGGCTAGCCGAAAATACACTCCCCCTTGGCTAAGGAGATTCGGCCTACCCTAGCTTCCCAAACCGATTACACCTCCTCCCTCAAAGTCTAAAATTCAACCAAGTCCTCAAGACTCTCACTCCTAACCGTCCCCCTCATCTTGCCTTGAATTCCTCCCATCCACTCATTCAAACAGATTTGAATGAGTCTTACACCTATCACTTGAATTTAGTCTAATCCCTATCCCTCAAATAGAGTCCTACCTGAGCACACCTTTGCTTGCCTGTGGCATCAAAAATAAATAAGCAGAAAGGGATTTTTGTAGCTCGAACCAAGGTCCCCCTTGCTCCCTGTGGCGTCACCTCCCTTGTGACTTAAGTGGCGCCTCCTTGCCACTTTACCAAGACACTTCTTGTGTCTAAAACTCCCAATAATATTCCTTTAACCCCTAATTCTTCTAGCTCCTTCTTCTTAAGTGCTAAAACAAAATTTTTAGCCATGACCCGGAACTAAACCAAGGTCATGCCTAGACCCCAAAACATATCAAACCACACAACATACTTACCAACACATGCAACCATATGCAAAATGCAGAGACCCCATTTTAAGGATGTTACAAAGTGGGTAGAGTGGGACGGTAATAAGGCTTGGAAATAGGAGGATTTATTTGAGTGGATAATGCAGATAATATGGCAGATAAAGGGAGGAAGAGGTAGTGTTATCTAGGATTCTTTTGGAGGTGTGATCAGATAAAGATAAGGGATGAAATTTAGGATTTATCTACTGGTCACAGTGGTGGCCGAATTTCCAGCACTGAGGGGGAGGAGAAATCGGTTCTGATATGATCAAGGGGTGCTGAAATTTTCGTTGATTAATAGCTTAGTTTTAGTTTTAAAAAGGGGCATTTTCGATTTTAGGCAGTAGGTGCCAAAATTTTACTTAACTAAGGGGTATCTCTTCAATTCTGACATTTGACCCTATTCTCTTTTTCTTTCCTCTCATCCCACTTCTATTCAAAAGCCAAAAATTTTATTGTTCTCTTCTCTCATCTTTTCCTCCAAAAGTCGAAACTCATAACTCTTCTCATCTCCATTCTTTTCCTATAACTGAATGATCATTGTTCTTTCTTTTATTCTCTCTTTTGCTGACTTCTTCTTAGCTGAATCTTCATAGATCCCGTTACACTGTCTTTCTTTTGATCTTCTCAGAAGCTGAAATCTGTCAGAAGAAGCCAAACCTGTTGGTAAGTGCCGATTTCTTTTGATCTTTTCTTTTTCGATTTTGGGGGCCATAGTCGATTGGCTAATGGGTTGTAAGGCCATCATTAATTTGATATTCTATTCACTGATCTTGTATCCTGTTTGGGTGGCATTCCGGGATTTAAAGGAGATCTAACCGTCTAGGTTCCTAGGGCAAAAATTGATAACTTCCCAACCCTATTGTCTTCTTTCGAGATTTCAAGGTAAGGATTTCAATTCTCCCTAAGTTGATCCATCGATTTCCTTTCTTTAATGTGCCTTAACCTAATGCCTCGTTAAGAAATCATTATAGTATCCTCTGACTAAGGTCATTCATGGACTCGAATGTCATCAAATCAAAAGAAGGGGTTGGATCTATAGTCGATGCCCCAAAGTTTAAGAAATACGCGGTGTCAACAATACGGGATTGGCCGCCGGGTTGTGGACCGACTTCAGAACAAAACCTTAGAAAGTTAGTAGTCGCATCGACTTCTGATAATGTCAACATAGAAAGTACTGTCCTGTCAGTAATCAGGTGTGTAGATCTCTATCACACTAGTTAATTTGTATTATATGTATGTGATGGGCTAAAAATAAAAAAATGAGGCTGTATGAACAGTCGTATTACCCAGAAAGGGTAGACAAGGGATGCTAGGTACGTAATCATAGAAACTTCTCTATGTGTATCGAAGTATGTGAAAGTCTGTGATCTATTTAGATAGTATAATGTTCTGATTCTTGCATGTATGTATGTATGGGATGGGATTGATATGATGAAGGGGAAGAAGGTCGCATGGCGATCGGTGGCTTTGCCATATAGGTCACATAGTGATCGGTCTTTATGACAGGCAGCACAACTGTCAAAATACTACAATGTATTATTAAGGTCGCATGGCGATCAGTGGCTTTGCCACATAAGTCACATAGTGATCGGTCTTTATAACAGATAGCACAGCTGTCGATATGGTGTGTAGCGGATGAAGGGTTGATTGTAGAAATCCCTACGGTGTGATAGTTGGTACGGGGGTGTGTAGAGGATGGACTCTTAGGTTTGGGATGGGCCATGTTGCATGTAAATATATATTCTGTTGCCATTGTGTATGGGCCCAGGGCCCATAATGTGTTTGTGGGCCTCAAGGCTTTTATGTGTTTTCAGGATTTGCACACTGAGTCTTGGTGACTCACCCTTTCATTTCTCCCAACTTTTCAGATGAGCAGTAGATCGTGGACATGGGAGCCGAGGTGGACTCTAGGGGCCATCAAGTCTTTTATCTTCATAAACTATTTTCGGTTTTTCTTTAAGTTTCAATTTTGGGATTATTTTTGTAATAAGGCCTCCATAACTTAGGTTATCGAACTATATTTTTTTTTTTATGTTACATCTTATAAACTTATGTTTTCAAAGTCTTAATTATAAAGTGAAAGGAAAATGGGTTTTTCCAGCATGTTCAACGGAAATGATAAAGTTTCTTTAGAAATGTCACAATTAATGATTAATCGGTTAAAATAAACTGAGATTTTTAAAACTCGTCAAAGCAAAGTTTTCAAAATTCAACCCGTAGCATACCAGATCCGGTCATGACGTATGGGCCAGGTTTGGGGTGTTACAGGTGCACTTGCCTCCATCATTGTCTTAGTTGGTTTCCAGGTTCAATCATTCTTTTTATAAGTTTTTAAGACTCGAGAGACACGATCACATAATGTCTATTCCCCATAAATTAAATAACTCAATCTCTAGAAAATTTTGCAGTGTATTTTGTGTCTCCTAGATAGATTTCCTGTCCTCTGGCAATGACCACACAACTGATAAAATTCATGAGCATCCTTGAATAGACTCGGCCAATAAAATTTTGACTGAAGTACTTTGGTAGCAGTTCTCATTCCTCCAAAGTGTCTTTGTAAGGACCTGAAAGACAATGTTGCAGAATGCTATGTATTTCGTCATCAGGGACACACTTCCTATTTATCTGATCAGCACAATGCTTAAATAGGAAGGGCTCATCCCAATAATAATGCTTGGCATCTTGGAGGAATTTTCATCTTATTTGACTATTGAGATCAAGTGGCATCACACCACTTACTAAAAAGTTCACTATATCAGCATACCAAGGTAATGTCATGGCAACTAACAGCTGCTCATTTGGAAAGTCTTCTTTAATAAGTTTGTCATTACCGTCTTCATTTCTAGGTTCTAACCTCAACAAGTGATCAGCCACATGGTTTTCAGTCCCCTTCCGATCTCTAATTTCCATGTTGAACTCCTACAACAAGAGTATCCACCTAATCAATCTTGGCTTGGAATCTTTCTTGCTCACCAAATACTTAATAGCAGAGTGATCCATGTAAATTGTGACATTCATACCAACTAGATAAGAGTGGAAATTATCGAATGCGAACACCACGACCAATAACTCCTTTTCTGTGGTGGTATAGTTAAGTTGTGCATCCGTTAGGGTTCTACTCGCATAATATATTTCACATGGTACTTTGTCTTTCCTTTGCCCCAACACTGCTCCCACAACATAATCGTTGGTGTTAAACATGAGTTTGAAAGTCAATGTCAACTACGGAGCATTTACAATTGGTGTTGCCACCAGTTGTTTCTTCAATTCTTCGAAAGCTACCAAGCAATGTTCATCAAAATTGGAAGTTTTATTTTGCTCTAGCAAAGTGCACAAGGGTTTAGATATCTTCGAGAAATCCTTAATGAATCTTCTATAAAATCCCACATGACCTAAAATGTAACGACCCGTTTTCAGTGGAATCGGAATAGTGGTTTCGAAACCACAAATTTGATGTTGTAAAGTTTATTTTAATATTATTTTGTGGTCTACAACATGTTATAATTATGGTATAAAAATTTTGTTAAGAAATTTCATCGTTTGTATGCTCAATTTGTAATAAAAGACTAAATCGCATAAAGTGCAAAAGTTGTGTTCTATTAGCTAAAGGTGTTAAATAGCTATAGAACTTTAAAGTGGAGCTCCTTATGTGGTAATTAGACCACTAATTGAGTTAGTGGATGTGCATGGCTTGGTATTTGTGAAAAATTTAAAGTTAGGTAAGGGTAAAATGGTAAAAAGGAAATTAAATGTTAAAATAAATAAAACAAAACAAATGGTCATCTTTCTCATGGAATTCTCAACCCCAAAAAAAATTATAGCAAAGAGGAGAGCTTGGAGAGTTTGAAACTTTTGGCTAAGAAACCTATAACAGCCCGATTTAGGGGCTAGTCGGAACAGTGGTCTCAAGATCACTAATTTGGGTTCAGATAAAATTATTTTAATGTTATTTTATAACTTATAAAATCATTATAAAGGTGCATGAAATTTTGGGTGCTTTAATTTGAGCGATTTCATGCTTAATCGCGAAAAAGGACTAAATCGCATAAAGTGTGAAAGTTCTATTTTATAAGCTAGAGGTACCAATTAGCCATGGAATTTTAATTGGAGGCCTTTAATGTGCAATTATAACTTTCTAAAGGTCATGGCCGGCCATAAGGGGACAAAGAAAGGACTTTGTCAATTCGTTAGGTGGAAATTTGTTGATAAAAATTAATTTTTATTATAAAATAAAGAAAAGAAAAATACAATCATTTCTCTCCATCTTCTCCACCGAACAGCAAAATGGGGGTTTAGAACTCAAAAATTAGAGCCAAACTTTCCTCCTTATAAGTAAGTGATTTTGGTAGCCTTTCTTGAAAATTTTTGTACTTTTGGAACCCCTAAAGCTTATGCTAGCTAATGAGGGGACTATTTTGCCAAATGGTTAAGAGTCTACGGTTTTTCCATGAGAGCAATTATGATGCTTGCTAAAATTTTATGGAAGAAAATAAGACCTAGTGGTTAAATATACAACTTTTGTGAAAGGTGTTTCCATGAAAGCACCTAAAAGGACCTTTTTATAAAGGTTGTGAAATAGGTGGTAAATGTGTGTAAAAGTTGAAACTTGGGTTGCTATAAGAGGGAATATGAATTGGCTAGGCTTGATTAATAAGGAAATTTGATGAAAATTAATATACCTAGGGGCAAAATGATAATTTTGGCAAAGTAGAAATTTTAAGATGTATTGATTAGTGTGGTGATTAAATGAGTACATTTTATTGTTATAGATCAAAGAAAATGAGATTCGGACCTAGAGCGGGGAAAATGAGAGAAACTGATGAATAGGTCCCTTTTTACCCTCTCGGTATCAAGGTAAGTTCATGTGCAAAGAATGCAACCTTAAGTGAAGTATTTGATATTTCGATGTTGTATGAATTGTATATTGTCTTTATGACATTTATTAAATACATTTTTGACGAGATGTCAAGAAATGATAATCTTCAATTGAACTTTAAAAGTGGATAGAACTACTCATTGTTTTGTCGAGTCTTAAAATTTATATAAAGAATGATCGAACCTGGAAACTAACTAAGACAACGATGGAGGCAAACGCACCTATCGAACAGTAGTATAGTTTAGGCAAGACCGGAATGTCGAATCCCAAAGGAACTAAAATTACTAATACTAACTCTCTTTTTATTATCTAGCCTAAGATAAAGGGAATTTGTTGTTTAATCTAAATTAACTAACTACTAAACTAAAGACTCTAAGACAAAGAATAATGAAAGTTGGAAAATAACTTGAGGAAAAACCAATTGATTAAGACGACCCCAAGGAAGAATCCACCTAAACTTCACTTGTTATCTAACACTGAACTAGACGATTTATTCACTTGACTTGATCCGTAAGATTCCCTAACATATATTAATCTCTCTCTCGAGGCGACTAACGTCTAACCTTAGGTTGATTAATTGAAATCTCTTTCTAATTAAAACCCCTAGAATCGCATTAACTCAATCTATGGAATCCCATATTAGGTTTCACCCTAATCTGAAAAAATCTTGTCACCCTATCTCTAGGCGCGCGATCAACTCCGCTTAATTATGCTTGATCTACTCTTAGGTAGGGACTTTTTGTAACATCCCGAAATAGGGCCTAAACGGAATAGTGGTTGCGAAACCACGAATTTGAGATAGAAAACTTTATTTTGATTAATTTTTATGATTTATTAATTGATTGGATGCATGTGTTAGAGTATTGATAGAAAATTTTATGAAATTCTTGTCTAATTTGCTTATTAGGGTTAAATTGTAAAAGTTAATAAATGAGAGTTCTAGATACTAAAGGATTTAATTGAAGAGCATAATTGAAGTAGAGGTCTTTAAATGGAATTATACCATTAGGATTTCATGGACAAAAATGGACAAATATAGGTAGAAAGAACCAAAGTTTTAAATCAAGGGTAATTTAGTCATTTGGTAATAAAAACAAAATTAAAAGGGAAAAAGATGGCAAAATATGCTCATCTTCTTCCTTAGGACGAAACTTTAGGGGGGGACTCCATAGCTAGGGTTTCCAAGCTTCCAAGCTCCATAATCGAGAAGAACGTGGAATCAATCTTGAACGAGGGAAAGGAAAAGTTAAGGACTAAATTGTAAATTTTGCCATATTTTGCATCGAGGTAAGTAGTATGTAAATAATTCATTATTTTTAATGATGTTTTATATTTCAGCATGTTTAATGTATTGTATCTAATTTTTGGATCATAATTGACTATTGAAAGAATGAAATAAAGTATTAAAAAGTGAGTTATTTCCCGTTTGAACCTTCGGAATCAAAAGATGTAATTGGCATGTAGCTAGGTCACATGAGTGGTACTAAGTGTAGGCCACTATGTGCACAAGAGAGCTACAAGAGATTTTGTATACGTAGTTAGGTCACATGTGTAGTACCGAGAGTACGCCATGTGTACAAGAAAGCTATATGTAGCTAGGTCACATGTGTGGTATATGGAGTGAGCCACTATGTGTACAAGAGAGCTACGAGAAGGCTAGGTCATATGAGTGGTGCTAAGTGAAGGCCACCATATGTACAAGAGAGCTAGAATTATAAGTAAAATTGAGCTAGGTCACATGAGTGGTACTGAGTGTATGCCACTATGTGTACAAGAGAGCTTCGATTTCAAAAGTGGGCTGTGTGCGAAACCACTGCATATTCATTATTATTCGGAAGCGTTCAACGGGAAAACTGACTAAATGAAATTATGTGAGATGTTGTAGTGATAAGTATATGTATATGTATGTATAATGTATAAGAAATATGCTCAATATGTGATTGTAAATTTGAATGGCTGTTATAGGTAAGTAATGAATACAACTAAAGTGAGAGAAAGCAAAATTTTACAATAAAACTATTTTGGACAGCAGCAGTGATGTGAATTTGAAAAATCACCAAAAATGGTAGAAATTGAATTATAAGTTTTATGTGACATTTATTTAAATCTTATTGAGTCTATTTTCATATAAAAGAAACATAGAAAGCAAAGGATTAGTATAGTTTGAGATATTTAGATTTTTGTGAGACTAGTACAGAGTGATTTCGAGATCCCTTGTTCTGACTTGGAAATATCATTGAAAACAGTACAAAAATAATATTGGGACATAATTTATATGATTAGATTCCGTATTGAGTCTATTTTTAGAATAAGCAAACTATAACATCATTTGAATTCTGTACAAAATATAATTAAATTTTAGCAAACAATGGTCGGAATTGTTAGACAGCAGAACATGGGAGACTTTGAAGAATAAAATGTACTAATTGGCTAAACTAAAAACTCTGAAACTTTTATGGTAAAACGATATGTGAATCTAATTTCAGGAAAAATTTACAGATATTAATTTTGAGTTTCGTAGCTCCAGATAAAAATAATTTAGTGACTGTGACTTGAATAAACAGCTTGCTCCGAATTTGAATTAATAGTGACTTTGAAGTAGATATGATTGTGTTATCTTGTAAACATATTAAATCCATTATTTATTATTTATATTCTTACTTACTAAGCTATATGCTTACTCTCTTTTCTTTTCTTTGTTCTATGGTGTCATCAAGCTAGCTCGGGATTCGGTAATCGTCGGAGATCCATCTATACTATCAGCCTTCTTTTGGTATTTTGAAAACAATATTTTGGGAATTATGGCATGTATAGAAGGCTTAATTGTTTTGTTATTTCTAATAACGAATGATTATTTTGCTTATGGGTATTGACGACTATCTATGGAAAAAGTTTTAAATTTATATGGATTTTACATTTTAAATTTTGTACAGTAGTATGAATCATGTCCGGTAATGCATCATACCCTGTTCCAGCAATGGACTTGGGTGAGGGATGTTACATTTAGTGGTATCAGAGCTATGGTTTAGCCGGTTCTTAGACTAACATAGCGTGTGTAAAAGTCTAGCTATACATGCCATAAATATATTGTGATAGTGTGATGACTCCTGACAATTTAAAATGTTTTTTATAGTAAATGGATCCCGACCGAAGCTACTCACGACGATCTTTGAAAGTAATGCTACTGCTCTCCGCAAGGACCCCCAATAAAAATAGATCTAAAACACGTGGACAAGGAGAGGGGCTCGGGAAGCCTTCCTCTAAATGATGAGTAATTGGTATACTAAGTTTATTCAAGTGAATCCGAATGCTCAACCTCCTCCACCCCCTCCCATACCTCAGACGATTCCGGTAGCTCCCCAGGGCATGGATTTGGTAAGAATGAACAAGCCTCCAGTCGATAAAATTAGAAAGCAAGGAGCAGAAGAGTTTAGAGAAAATATTGATGATGATCCTGAGAAAGCGGAGTTTTGGCTTGAAAACTCTATCCGTGTATTTGATGAGCTCTCGTGTACACCAGAGGAGTGTTTAAAATGTGATGTATCACTTCTAAGAGATTCAGCCAATCATTGGTGGAAAAATTTAGTAGCAGTGGTGCCAAAAGAAAGGATCACTTAGGATTTCTTCTAGGAAGAGTTTAGAAAGAAGTATATAAGTCAGTGATTTATTGATCAGAAACGAAAGGAGTTCCTTGATTGAAGCAGGGCAAGATGTCGGTGGTAGAGTACGAGTGCGAATTTGTTAGACTTAGTAAGTATGCCCAGAAGTGTGTATCCACCAAGGCTATTATGTGTAAGAGATTCGAAGATGGGCTTAATGAGGACATTAAAATGTTTGTGGGAATTCTTGAGCTGAAAGAATTTGTGGTATTGGTCGACCGAGCCCTTAAAGACGAGGAATTAAACAAAGAAAGAAGGAAAGCTACTATCGAGGCCTGGGATACAAGAAATAGACTGATGAGCAAGTCATCCCAATCTCAATCAAAGAAGTTCAAAGAGATGAATCCTTGATTTACTATTTCAGCTGGACATTCGCACCGAGACCGGGGGAGATCATATTTGAGTCCTAAAAATCAAGCTACTTCAGTGGCAAGTATGGGCAATATGAAGTCTAATAAACCCGAGTGTCAACATTGTGGAAGGCAACATTTTGGTGAGTGTTGGGGAACTGGTCGAGCTTGCTTCAGGTGTGGTTCTGGCAATCATTTTATTAAAGATTGTCTGGAGCGAGTTAAGGAAGAGAAATTTCACAGTACTAGACAGACTAAAACTGCTAATAGAGGTAGACCTTCGAGAAATACTGGAAGTGGAGCTAGTAGTAAAAGTGTGATGAAAGACCCAGCCACGAGATTAGAAGCTAGAACCCTTCTAGGACATATGCCATCCGAGCTCGTGAAGAGGCATCCTCCCCCGATGTAATTACGGGTACATTTTCTCTACATAATATTAATGTTGTTGCTTTGATTGATCCGGGTTTGACCCATTCCTATGTTTGCTTGAAATTGATGCCTAGTATAAGTATGCCTATAGAATCTATAGAATTTGTGATTAAAGTATCAAATCCATTAGGCAAGCATGTGTTAGTAGATAAAGTATGTAGAAATTGCCCTTTAATGATTAGAGGTCATTGTTTCCCGGCCAACCTCATGCTATTGCCATTTGACGAGTTTGATGTGATCCTTGGTATGGATTGGCTGACTGCACATATAGTGAATTGAGGGAAGAAATTCATCAAGCTGAAATGTGAAACTGGTGAAATCCTTCGGGTTAACTCAGATGAGCCAGATAGTTCATTTGATATGATTTCTATTATGTCTGCTCAGAAATGTTTGAGAAAAAGGTATGAATCTTATCTTACTTTTGTGTTAAACACTAACATTCAGAGCTGAAAATTGAGTCAGTGCAAGTAGTATGCGAGTATACAGATGTGTTTCCGGAAGAATTACCAAGTTTGCCTCCTATTAGAGAAGTGGAGTTTGGTATTGAGTTGATTCCAGGTACCACACCCATCTCTATTGCTCCATATAGAATGGCCCCATTAGAATTGAAAGAATTGAAAGCTCAGCTGTAGGAATTAACTGATAAAGGCTTTGCAAGACCTAGTTATTCACCCTGGGGTGCTCTAGTCCTATTTGTGAAAAAGAAAGACGGTTCGATGAGATTGTGCATAGACTATCGAAAACTTAACAAGGTAACAATAAAGAACATATATCCACTTCCTAGAATTGATGATTTATTTGATCAATTGAAGGGAGTCACTGTGTTCTCTAAGATAGATTTGAGATCCGGATACTACTAGTTGCGAGTTAAAGAGTCAGATGTTCCGAAGACTACTTTCCAGACTAGGTACGGTCATTATGAGTTCCTTATGATGCCATTTGGCTTGACTAATGCTCCTACCATTTTCATGGACTTAATGAACCGAATATTCAGACCTTACTTGGATAAGTTTGTAGTCGTGTTTATTGATGATATCTTAATGTATTCTCATGATGAGACTGAGCATGCAGAGCATTTGAGAACTATCTTACAAACTTTGAGAGATAACTAGTTGTACGCTAAATTTAGTAAAAGTGAGTTCTGGCTTCGAGAAGTTGGATTCCTGGGACACATCGTCTCAGGTGAAGGCATTAGAGTTGACCCGAGCAATATCTCAGCCATTGTTGAGTGGAAGCCTCCGAGGAATGTATCTGAGGTTAGAAGTTTTCTGGGATTAGCTGGTTATTATAGACGATTTGTAGAGGGATTTTCCATAATAGCTACCCCATTGCCGAGATTGCTACAAAAAGATGTCAATTTGAATGGACTGAGAAGTGTCAGCAGAGTTTTGACAAGTTAAAGGCATTGTTGATCAAGCTCTGCCTTAGTACAACCGTAACCTGTAAAGAGTTTGTGGTCTACAGTGATGCATCCTTGAATGGATTAGGTTGTGTACTTATGCAGGAAGGTAAAGTAATTGCTTATGCCTCTAGACAGCTAAAACCACATGAGAAAAATTATCCGACGCATGATTTAGAGCTAGCTGCTATTGTATTTGCTCTGAAAATTTGGAGACATCACTTGTATGGCGAGAAGTTTCAAATATTCACTGATCATAAAAGCTTGAAATACTTGATGACTCAGAAAGACTTGAACTTGAGGAAAAGATGATGGTTAGAGTTGGTTAAAGATTATGAGTTAGTGATCGATTACCATCCGGGTAAAGCAAATGTTGTTGCTGATGCCTTGAGTAGAAAAATTTTATTTGCATTGAGAGCTTTGAATACTAACTTGGCTTTATCAGATGACGGTTTCATTATAGCTAAGTTGAGAGCAAAACCGATGTTTCTTGAAGAAATCCATGAAGCTCAGAAAAATGATAGTGAGTTACAAGCTAAAAGAGCTCAGTGCGAGTCAAGTGTAGAGTCTGATTTTCAGATCGGTTCTAATGGTTGTTTTTGTTCAGAGACAGAGTATGTGTACCAAAAAATGATGAGCTTATTCAGAAGATCCTACAGAAAGCACATAATAGTTCTTTTTCTATTCACCCAGGTAGTACAAAGATGTATAATGATTTGAAGAAAATGTATTGGTGGGTAGGAATGAAAAGAGATATTTTAGAGTTTGTTTCTAGATGCTTGATCTATAGCAAGTAAAAGCCGAACATCAGGTTCCTTCAGGTTTATTACAGCATGTGTTAGTCCCTAAGTGGAAATGGGACCGAGTTACTATGGATTTTGTTATAGGACTACCGTTGACACCGAGAAAGAAAGATGCAATATGGGTTGTAATTGATAAGCTAACGAAGTCGGCTCATTTTATCCCAGTTCATATGGATTTTTCACTAGATAAGTTGGCTGAATTATATATCTCAGAGATAGTTAGACTAGATGGGGTACCATTATCGATCATTTCGCATGAGATTCGAGATTTACTTCACGGTTTTGGAAGAAGTTACAGAAGCTTTGGGCACAAAGTTGAGTTTTAGTACGTTTTTCATCCTCGTAATCGATGGTCACCGAGAGAGTAATTCAAGTGCTTGATGATATGCTTAGATGTCGTGTATTAGAATTTCAAGGCGCTTGGGAAAAGTATTTACCATTAGTAGAGTTTGCTTACAATAATAGTTATCAATGAGTTTGAAGATGGCACCTTATGAGGCTTTGTATGGACGCAAATGTCGTACACCTTTATATTGGAAAGAGCTGAAGGAAAATCACATTCATGGGGTCGATTTAGTTAAAAAACTGAAGAAAAAGTAAAAGTCATCAGAGATTGCTTGAAAGCAGCTTTAGATAGACAGAAGTCATATGCAGACTTGAAGAGAAAAGAGATTGAGTATCAAGTTGGAGACAAAGTGATTTTAAAAGTATCCCTGTGGAAGAAAGTCCTCAGATTTGGCAAGAAAGGCAAACTAAGTCCACGATTTATTTGGCCATTTGAGGTTACAGAGAGAGTTGGGCCATTAGCATATCGGTTAGCTTTGCCAACTGAGTTAGAGAAGATTCATAATGTGTTCCATGTATCCATGTTACGTCGTTACCGTTCTAATCCATCACATGTGATTCCTTAAATGGAGGTTGAGATTCAGCCAGATATGACTTACGAAGAGGAACCAGTTAAGATTTTAGCTCGAGGGATCAAGCAACAAAGGAACAAAAGTGCCACACTTGTGAAAGTATTATGGAATAGACATGGGGTAGACAAGGCTACATGGGAGCCCGAAGAGGCTATGCGAAAATAGTACCCAAACCTCTTTACAGGTAAGATTTTCGGGGACGAAAATCCCTAAAGGGGGAGAAATGTAACATCCCGAAATAGGGCCTAAACGGAACAGTGGTTGCGAAACCACGAATCCGAGATAGAAAACTTTATTTTGATTAATTTTTATGATTTATTAATTGATTGGATGCATGTGTTAGAGTATTGATAGAAAATTTTATGAAATTCTTGTCTAATTTGTTTATTAGGGTTAAATTGTAAAAGTTGATAAATGAGAGTTCTAGATACTAAAAGATTTAATTGAAGAGCATAATTGAAGTAGAGGTCCTTAAATGGTAATTATACCATTAGGCTTTCATGGACAAAAATGGACAAATATAGGTATAAAGAACCAAAGTTTTTAATCAAGGGTAATTTAGTCATTTGGTAATAAAAAGAAATTAAAAGGGAAAAAGACGGCAAAATATGCTCATCTTCTTCCTTAGGACGAAACTTCAAGGGGGGGACTCCATAGCTAGGGTTTCCAAGCTTCCAAACTCCATAATCGAGAAAAACGTGGAATCGATCTTGAACGAGGGAAAGGAAAAGTTAAGTACTAAATTGCAAATTTTGCCATATTTTGCACCGAGGTAAGTAGTATGTAAATAATTCATTATTTTTATTGATGTTTTATATTTCAGCATGTTTAATGTATTGTATCTGATTTTTGGATCATAATTGACTATTGAAAAAATGAAATAAAGTGTTAAAAAGTGAGTTATTTCCCATTTGAACCTTCGGAATCGAAAGATGTAATTGGCATGTAGCTAGGTCACATGAGTGGTACTAAGTGTAGGCCACTATGTGCACAAGAGAGCTACAGGAGATTTTGTATACGTAGCTAGGTCACATGTGTAGTACCGAGAGTACGCCATGTGTACAAGAAAGCTATATGTAGCTAGGTCACATATGTGGTATATGGAGTGAGCCACTATGTGTACAAGAGAGCTACGAGAAGACTAGATCATATGAGTGGTGCTAAGTGAAGGCCACCATATGTACAAGAGAGCCAGAATTATAAGTACAATCGAGCTAGGTCACATGAGTGGTACTGAGTGTAGGCCACTATGTGTACAAGAGAGCTTCGATTTCAAAGGTGGGGTAAAGAAACCATCGCATATTCGTTATTATTCTGAGGCGTTCAACGGGAAAACTACCTAAATGAAATTATGTGAGATGTTGTAGTGATAAGTATATGTATATGTATGTATAATGTATGATCAATACACTCAATATATGATTGGAAATTTGAATGGTTGTTATAGGTAAGTAATGAATACAACTAAAGTGAGAGAAAGCAAAATTTTACAATAAAACTGTTTTGGATAGTAGCAGTGATGTGAATTTGAAAAATCACAAAAATGGTATAAATTAAATTATAAGTTGTATGAGACATTTATTTAAATATTATTGAGTCTATTTTCATATAAAAGAAACAGAGAAAGCAAAGGATTGGTATAGTTTGAGATATTTTGATTTTTGTGAGACTAGTTCAGAGTGATTTTGAGATCCCCTATTCTGACTTGGAAATATCATTGAAAATTTTACAAAAATAATATTGGGGTATAATTTATATGATTAGCTTACTTATTGAGTCTATTTTTAGAATAAGAAAACTAGAACATCATTTGAATTCTGTACATAAAGATAATTAAATTTTAACAAAGAATGGTCGGAATTGTCAGACAGTAGAACAGGGGAGACTTTGAAGAATAAACTGTACTAATTTACTAAACCAAAAACTCTGAAAATTTTATGGTAAAAATATATTTGAATTTAGTTTCAGAGAAAATTTACGTATCTTAATTTGGAGTTTCATAGCTCCAGATAAAAATAATTTAGTGACTGTGACTCAAATAGACAGCTTGCTCTGAATTTGAATTAATAGTGACTTTGAATGTAGATATGATTGTGTTATCTTGTAAACATATTGAATCCATTATTTATTATTTATATACTTACTTACTAAGCTATATGCTTACTCTCTTTTCTTTTCCTTGTTCTATAGTGTCATCAAGCTAGCTCGGGATTCGGTGATCGTTGGGAGATCCATCCACACTATCACCTTCTTTTGGTATTTTGAAAACAATATTTTGGGAATTATGGCATGTATAGAAGGCTTAATTGTTTTGTTATTTGTAATAATGAATGATTATTTTGCTTATGGGTATTGACGTCTATCTATGGAAAAAGTTTTAAATTTATATGGATTTTACATTTTAAATTTTGTACAGTAGTATGAATCATGTCCGGTAATGCCTCGTACCCTATTCCGGAGACGGACCTGGGTGAGGGGTGTTACACTTTTTCTCCACCACCTAAGCACATCATACTTGAATTAATATCCCGAAAATATCAACATAAGAATTAAGAACACATAATTAAGAACAAGCCAAATATTTATCATTTAGTTTAGCAAACAATAACAAGATTCATCTTAGGTTTCATCCCCCTCAGGGATCTGAAGGTTTAGTTCATAATTGTAAAAGAAAACATCTCAATAAAAAAGATAAAACAAAACATAAGAAATCCCTAAAACCCCCTGAAGGAATTGAAGGAGATATCCTCCTTCTTGAGTATAATTCTGGCTTCTTGAGATGAATCAACTGGCTATCTTTGAGTAAATCTCCACAAATCTGCCTTCTTCGGCCTAGCCAGATGCCTATCCGAACATCGCCCGACAAAAGCCCTGGTAGAAGGCTTCTGCCAAACTCCCCTTTAAGTTGCCCGCTAGGGTGTTTATATAGACTTTGAGATGGCTTACTTAGCCCTTACATATTCTAATTTAAGTAGAATTCCTACTAAGGTGTTTGAATAGGCTTTGGAATGTGTTTCTTTGCCTCCAAGTATCCTATTCTGAGTAAAACTCCTCTTTTCCGTGGCAGGGACACGCCCATGGCACACACCCATGTGGATCGTGGCCAGGCCGTGTTCGAGTCTGCTGAAGAGAAATGCCCGTGTGTTTCGGGGTCTAGGCCGTGTTAGGGAGGCATGGCCGTGTGGTCTTGGGCCCAAGCCGTGTCAATTTCCATTTTGACCCAATTTGGTCCGTTTTAGGACCGTTTCTCGTTCTTTTCATCCTCTGGTGCTCTCCTGAGTATAAAACATGAAAATAACGGATTAAGAGCACCAAATTACATAATTCAATGGATCAATCATCCAAAAGTATGATAAATGTGAGCCTAAAATATGTTATTTTTACGATTTATCAAATACCCCCACACTTAAGCTTTTGCTTATCCTTAAGCAAAATTCTCAACTTACAATTAAGATAAACTTTCCACAATTCATAATTCTCATTAACAATGCCTCATCAAAATTCATAGACAATTCATACATGGATAGTTTAACTCAAAGTCTCCTAAAGATTCAAACAATTCTAAGTCATATATTTGTAGCACGAAAAAATAGGTGTCTCCCCTTATCTAAATAATTACATTTTATTCAAAACCGACAAGGATTGACATCCTCACTAAAGATTCACTCAAAGCACTCGAAGTGTTTAAGGTTCAAGAATAAGAACTCATAAGTCAAACCTAAAAGTTAATTCCATAGGCTTGCCTGAAAATCAAATCTTTACCACTGGAATATGAGATGATACACAAATCAAAAAGTCTTTAACAGGGTTGTAACGAGGCTTGGGTTAAAGGTGTGGATAATGGCTAAATTAGAAGGGTTAGAATCGAGATTGAATTGACAAATTACCTAGCTAGAAAAATGAATTTATAATAAAATTACATCAATTGAAAATTTGTAATACTAATACTAACAATACGAGCTCCTTCTTCAATATGTTGAATTTAAACGTATAAGCTCTTAGAACATAGAACTAATAATGAATATACTTCATGTTTTTTTTAAGAACGAGTCAATAAATACATAATATAAGAAAGAACTTTATCAATGGAAATAAAGTAATTAGGCAACTGATCAAATCAATTCTCGATAGAAGGGTAGTCAAAGGAATGGTGATATCAAATACGAGCGAGGTTTTGGGTTAATATTAGTGGGTGAAAAAATAAAAAGGGTTGTTAGGATCAAAGAGGTTCATTAGGGGTTAATTATGTAGGTAGGCTTTTTAGTGAAGTGAGTGGGTTAAAACCTAGGTGCCTTTATCATCTCAGTATATCAAAACAATAATGTGGTCTTGACATGTATAATAGGGGCAAGTTCTAGAATAATAATTCAGTGTTGACACACTCGTAATCAATAAAGTGAGCATGAAAAAGAATATATGCTCTAAAAGGCTCAAAATCTCACAAAAATTATGGGTTTTTGATATCAACCTTGTAAATTTCAAACTTCAAGGTAACAATTAGATTCAAGTAGACAACCTAACAAAATTTTAAATTTTGAAAATAGACTCATCATGCTCGATTCTCTAGTATCTTTAAAATTTAATTATCAATGCATAATTATCAATGACTTAATCCAAAACATATCAATAAAAATCATAAATCAATGAAATTTCATTCTAATCATAATAGGAGAAACTTACTATAGAACAAGGCATAATTCAGGGATTTTCAAATAATACTATAGTTAACCCCCCACACTTAAGATGTACATTGCCCTCAATGTACAAAGATAGATATTATCAAAATAATCATAAAATCATAAGATGGGGAGAGAAGTGAAACTTCTTGAATTTTGGATGAAGTCAATGAAAAGAAACCGGATAAGATTGGAGGTGAACGTGGGGAAGCGTCTCGAACCGTTTGAAATTGAATCCTCGAAGCAGCCATTCTGATTTTATTGTATCCTAAGCTAAATCTAAATGGCATGAAGAATAAGAAGAAAATAATAAAGAAAATAAAAATAAAAGTAAATAATGGAAAATGAAAGAAGAAAGACAACTGGAAAAGAGAAGGAAAGAAGGGAGTTTAAATAGAGATGCATCCCACACCCATGTTCCTTCCTATGGTGCCCACACGGACACGGTCACTGTCATGTGGGTATGGAAACCCATGGCTAAATACGAAAAGAAATAACACGAAACTAATTAGTAGAGTTAGTGCTCGGGTTGCCCCCCGAGAAGCGCTCATTTAAAGTCTTAAGCTCGACTTTCCTCTCATTTGCATATTCAAGGGGGTTTGAGGAGTTGAAAATCCTTTCTCGTGTTAGCAATTTCATTATCATGATAGAGTTTAAGATGAGTAGCGTTTATTCTCAAACTACCAAAAATAGGATTACTTACCTCGACTATTCCGTACGAGAAGACATTAATTACCTTAAAATGGATTTCCTTGCTTGTGTTAGGATCAGGTGGAGATATTCGTGGGTCTGCTTTGTCTAATAGTACCTGATCTCCAATTTTGAACTTGTCTGCCTCTTGAAGTGGCTTCTATTCTGCTTCGTGTATCCCTAGTTTTTCTTTAAGATGCGTCTTCTCCTCTTCTAGTTCATCGATCTGAATCCCTTGTTCCTTGTGAGTTATTTCCTTGTTGGCACAGGGTTTAAGATTGGACTTAGTTGTGTTTTTTTGTGGTGCTTCCTAAAAAGAAGGGTTAACCGATGGTTATCAATAGAATTTACTTTCTCACCTTGGTTATTCGATGTTCTAGCTGAATCGAGGGCTTGAAGAGTAAATGTCTCGTCACCTACATAAAGTATGAGTTCACCTACATTGACATCAATTTTAGCCCTGGCAGTTGCTAAGAATGGTCTTGCTAAAATTAGGGGGATCGTGTTGTCCTCATCCATTTCTAACACAACAAAATCTACTGGGAATACGAATTTATCAATCTGCACGAGTACATCTTCAATTATACCCCTAGGAATTCTAATAGTTTTATCAGCTAATTGAATGCTCATCCTAGTTTGTTTGGGTTTCCCTAGACCTAGTTGTTTAAACAATTTATAAGGCATGACATTTATGCTTGCCCCTAAATCAGCTAATGCATTATCAATAGATAAACTACCAATTAAGCATGGAATTGTAAAACTCCCTAGATCTTTTAGTTTCTATGGTAGTTTATTTTGCAACATTGCTGAGCAGACTGCATTCAGTTCCACATGTGGTTCCTCGTCTATCTTTTGCTTATTTGTTAATAGCTTCTTTAAAAATTTCCTAGAATTTGGCATCTGCGAAAGAGCTTCAAGGAACGGTAAGTTAATATGTAATTTCTTTAAAAGTTTAAGAAACTTACCGAACTGTTCCTCTGTGTCGTCTTTCGTTATTGCTTGGGAATATGGTATGCAAGGTTTGTACTATTTATTTGCTGGTTTCGGCTTATTGTTGACCTCAACCATATCTTCTTCTACCACCTTCTTTTGGTTTGAATTAGGCACTTCTAACCCTTCACTATCTTGAGCTGTTATGGCTTGAACTTGCTCCCTAAGGTTAGTCTTGGTGTTGCTTGGTAGTCTCCCCTGTGGTCTCTCAGAAAGTTGCTTAGCAGGTTGCCCAAATTGTTCCTTAACTTCCTGTGACAATACTTCAAGTTTTGTTTCTATCCTTTGGAAACATGTGTCTGAGGCTGTTATGAAATTTGTTAGCACCTTTTTAAGGTTAGGCTTCTTTTCCTATGGGCAGGGCTGTTGTTGGAAGTTTTGGGATGGTTGTTGTCATTGATTTCTTTGACCGCCCCATGAAAAATTGGGGTGGTTCTTCCAACCTGGATTATAAGTATTACTATAAGGGCTATTGTTAGATCGGAAATTGTCACCCATATAGTTCATTTGTTCACTCTCCATGCCCTGTCCGTAGGGTGGGTACTCAGGATTCACTACGCCTTCACTTGCGTCGCACTGCATAACTGGATGTGCCTACGAAGAACCATATAAACCATCAAATTTTTATGTAGCAACTCTACCTGATTTGATAACATGGTTACTGCATCGAGGTTGAAAACTCCGGCTGCTTTGGCTGGCTTGGTCCTTATAACTTGCCACTGATAGTTATTCAGTGACATCTCCTTGATAAACTCGTAGGCTACTTCAGGGGTTTTGTTATTCAGAGTTCTGCCGGCGGCTGAATTGATTAGTTGCCTTGTTGAGGGGTTCACACCGTTGTAGAAAGTTTGGACCTGTAACCATAAGGGTAATCCGTGGTGTGGGCATTTCCTCAACAAATCTTTGTATCTCTCCCATGCCCCGTAAAGTGTCTCTAAATCCATCTGCACAAAAGAAGAGATGTCATTCCTTAACTTCACAGTTTTGGCCGGCGAAAAATATTTTAAGAAAATTTTTTCGGTCATTTGGTCTCATGTAGTGATTGATCCTCGCGGAAGAGAATATAACCACTGTTTGGCTTTATTCTTCAAAGAAAAAGGAAATAACTGAAGACGAATGGCATCATAAGAAACGCCATTTATTTTGAAGGTATCATGGAATTCTAGAAAATTTGCTAAGTGTGTGTTAGGATCCTTATCCTACAAACCATCAAACTGAACAAACTGTTGTATCATCTGTATAGTGTTAGGTTTTAGTTCAAAATTATTTGCAGTAATAGTAAGCCTAACAATACTTGACTCAGTTCATGTTAAACTAGGTTTAGCATAATCATACATAGTATGTGGAGCATGATGTTCTACCGCCTCTGGAGGTAGCAGATTATTTTCAGCCATCCTTTCAGTAGGATTGGTTTCGTCCTCTTTCTCTTCTTCTATGTAGTTTAAGCTTCGCCTTGTTTCGCTGTGATTTTTGCGAACGGTACCTTCGATGTCACTATCGTAAAGTAAAGGTCCTATCGGGTTCCTTCTAGTCATAAACTAGAGGTACCTGAAAGGAGCGAAAGAAGAAAATTTAGAAAAGCAAAAATAAAATTTAATTGCAAAAATGAAATATGGCTGAAGTAATAAAAATTAAGCGTTCTTAATATTTCAGTTCCCCGGAAACGGTGCCAAAAACTTGATCATTGTTTTGTTGAGTCTTAAAATTTATATAAATAATGATCAAACCTGGAAACTAACTAAGACAATGATGGAGGCAAGCGCACCTATCAAACAGTAGTATAGTTTAGGCAAGACCGGAATGTCGAATCCCAAAGGAACCAAAAGTACTAATACTAACTCTCTTTTTTATTATCTAGCCTAAGATAAAGGGAATTTGTTGTTTAATCTAAATTAACTAACTACTAAACTAAAGACTCTAAGACAAAGAAGAATGAAATTTGGAAAATAACTTGAGGAAAAACCAATTGATTAAGACGACACCCAAGGAAGAATCCACCTAAACTTCACTTGTTATCTAACACTGAACTAGATGATTTATTCACTTGACTTGATTCGTAAGATTCCCTAACATATATTAATCCCTTTCTCGAGGCGACTAACGTCTAACCCTAGGTTGATTAATTGAAATCTCTTTCTAATTAAAACCCCTAGAATCACATTAACTCGATCTATGGAATCCCATATTAGGTTTCACCCTAATCTGACAAAATTTCGTCACCCTATCTCTAGACTTGTGATCAACTTCGCTTAATTATGCTAGATCTACTCTTAGGCATGGACTTTTGCTCCTCCACCTAAGCACATCATACTTGAACTAATATCCCAAAAATATCAACACAAGAATTAAGAACACATAATTAAGAACAAGCCAAATATTTATCATATAGTTCAGGAAATGATAACATGATTCATCTTAGGTTTCATCCCCCTCAAGTATCTGAGGGTCTAATTCATAATTGTAAAAGAAAACATCTAAAATAAAAAGATAAAACAAAACATAAAAAATCCCTAAAACCCCCTAAAGGAATTGAAGGAAAGATCCTCCGTTTTGAGTATAATTTCGGCTTCTTGAGATGAATCAACTGGCTATCTTCGAGTAAATCTCCACAAATCTGCCTTATTCAGCCTAGCCAGATGCCTATCCGAATGTCCCCCGATAAAAGCCCTGGTAGATGGCTTCTGTTGAACTCCCCTTTAAGTTGACCCCTACGATGTTTATATAGACTTTGAGATTCCTTACTTAGCCCCTACATATCCTAATTCAAGTAGAATTCCTACTAGGGTGTTTGAATAGGCTTTGGAATGTGTTTCTTTGCCTCCAAGTATCCTATTCCGAGTAAAACTTCTCTTGGCTGTGGCAGGGACACGCACATGGCACACGCCCGTATGGATCGTTGCCAGGCTGTGTTCAAGTTTGCTGAAGAGACACGTCCATGTGTTTTGGGATCCAGCCGTGTTAGGGAGGCACAGTCGTGTGGTCTTGAGCCCAGGCAGTGTCGATTTCCATTTTGACCCAATTTGGTCTGTTTTAGGCCCGTTTCTCATTTTTTTCATCCTCCGGTGCTCTCCTGAGTATAAAACATGAAAACAACGGATTAAGAGCACCAAATTACATAATTCAAGGGATAAATCATCCAAAAGTATGCTAAATGTGGGCCTAAAATATGTTACTTTTACGGTTTATCAAGAATGAAAATACTATGACACTAAGGTTATTAAGGTTCCGTGCAAGACCATATTTGGAATATGGCCTCGGTATGAGATTTCATATAAGACCATGTCAAGGACATGGCATCGATATGATATTTCATGTAAGACTATATTGGGGATATGGCGTTGATGCGATACCGTATGTATGAGACTCAAGAGTATCTTGTAGCATTTTGAGCGATTCAACATGTATGTTGAAAATAAGAAAGTATGTGGATATGTCATGAGTGGTACGGGTATGTACCCAGAACTCATATGAAGTGAACTCGTTATGTGGTGAATCCATAATAAGTTATGTGTAAATGATGCATTAATTATTGCATATGTTTTACTTATTAATGCATTGCATGAATGAGAATGAATATCGTAAAGGCCTATTGCACATGATAGAGAGTATGGAAATCCTCGGATGAACATTCAAAATAGGAAAATGGGTGCGGATAAATATCCATAAATGTGTGATATAAGGGTGGGCTATGTGCGATACCACCTTATTGTTTGTTAACGATGGGCTGTGTGCGATACCATCTTGCTTATTATCAATGGTGGGTTGTGTACAATACCACCTTAGTAATTGTTAATGATGGGCTATGTATGATACCATCATGTTTATTATCAATGGTGGGTTGTGTACGATACCACCTTATTATTTGTTAACGATGGGCTGTGTGAAATACCATTGTGTTTATTATCAATGGTGGGCTGTGTGCGATATCATTGAGTATTTATTATTAATCCGAGGTTTTCTCCTGAAACTTGACTAAGTGAAATTACATAACATGTGGCTTTGTGGTGATAATGCAGGGCATAAGTGCAAGTAAAGGTGAACAATGTGTTATGATATGTGTTTGTGATGTGTGAAGGTTTGGAATGAGTAAGCATTATGAATGATTGAGTAGGCAATCATGAGCTTAAATGCAGATCTTATTATAATACCTTTGTGGATGAGTAAAATAAATGAATGTCAATAGTTGATTATTATTTGCATATAAACTTACTAAGCGTTATCACTTACTCCTTTTCCTTTCCTATATCTTATAGGTTAATTTAACTAGCTAGGGTTGGAGATCGCCGAAGATGTTTTCACACTATTAAGCAGTCATTTGGGTAAAGGTTTTCAATTTTTCTTGAGATATGGAATGTATAGGAACCTTATCTTTTGATTAATTAATTCATAGTTAATGTAGCCAAATATGTTAGCCTAAAACGGTTGATGGATTGATTGTGTATAGCCAAGGATGATGGCTTATGTCTGTTATAGTTATGCTAGTGATAGCGCTCTCTGGTGCATGTGAAGCTAGTATGGTTATCATGGATTAAATGTGAAATTTAGTATTATAAATGATGATATGATAATGATATGTGTTGTTGCATGAATGTGTGGATGTAAGGGTAGAAAGATGGCTTGGAAAATAGCCTAGAATTTGTCCACACGGGTAGACACACGGGCATGTGTCTAGGCCGTGTGTGATACACGGTTAGTCCCATGGGTGTGTGGCTGGGCCGTGTGTCCCCTACATATTAGTGATGCATGTCAGTGTTGACCACGGGCCAAGCACACAAGCATGTGACAAGCCATGTGATGCAAGTCAATGTCGACCACGGGTGGAGTACACGGGCGTGTCGAGGCCGTGTGAGGGACACGGGCCAGGGACACAGGCATGTCTGGTCGTGAGAAAACCCCTGTAGGTTTGAATTGAGAAATAATTCCACACAGGTGTTGTAACACCCCTAACCCGTAACCTTCGCTGGTATAGGGTTAAAAAAGCATTACTGGATAATCAGAACATTTACGGACAATTCATAATTTAATCTAACAAATCACATCAAAGTGTCCCTAGAGTAGGTCAATGAGACCTTAAACATACTTTAGAATAGGTTCGGGACTAAACTGGATACATTCGAAAGTTCTCGAAAATTTAAAATTTTTTCTAAGTTATAGAGGTCACACGCCTATGTGGGCAAGCCGTGTGCCTCCCACGGCCTCAGACACGCCCGTGTGTCTAAGCCATGTCAAAATAGGGCATACATACTAACTTGTCCCCACGGCCTGAGACATGCCCGTGTGTCTCACCCGTGGTCGAGCCTAATTTGCACCACACAGCCTGTCACACGCCCCTTGTGTCCAGCCCATGGTCAGCTTGATTTGTTTTGAAATAAAACCACGAGGGACACGGTCGAGCACATGCCCGTGTGCTCAACCGTGTGGGAAAATATAGGCCATTTGCAAGGCCAAAATGCCACCCAGACTTAGGTCATTCATTTAAGCACATACAAGCATCATCACATACACAGTTGGCTACCCAAAACACATAAAATTATGCTTCATTTCTACTCAATTGTGAACCTAACAACTATACCCATTTATAAGGCATTTGATTCAATCCAATCGCATACATTTCAAGGTATAATCTATCACAAACTTTCCATTAGTAATATGCTAAAAAGCATCAATAAGCTTACCATTACCAACTCCATTTCACTAGCCATCAACCAATATCAAAACCAATTATTATAAAGCTTGATCACACATACACTACACCAACATTTAACTAGCCATATCACATGGCTATTTCATATCTCAAACATATTCCAAAATAACTAGCCTATACATGCCATACTTAACATATACATGATCATAAGGTACCAAAATATGATTTGAGTAGTGTGATGGCGATCCTCGACGATTCTCGAGCCCTCAGTAGCTTTGACGATCTATAAAACAGAACAAACATACACAAAGTAAGCTTTCAAAAGCTTAGTAAGCCATATACAAATAAACTTAGCATAAAATGCACATGGCCACATTGAAATAATGACATTAATGTTTCTCATTAGCAAATTCATCACATATCCTTTGGCTCATTTGTTTATCCATAACTTACCCACATTCCATAGCTCAAAGTATCACTTTACTCATAGCTCATTCAAGCGTGTATCACATATTATCTCATGAAATCTATACACATATTCACTTTAGTAAGCTCATTTGAACACTTACCTTTCCAACGTACCTGGATCATTTATACATTTCACATAGACATTCTTTTTTCAGACTTGCCCGTTGAACTGTTCAGAATCTAATAGGATACTCAGAGTGCTCGGAATAATCGTACAATGCCAACATCCCAGACGTGGTCTTACAAGTACTTAGATATCGATGACACTATCCCAAATAGGGTCTTACACAAATTAATACGATGCCAATGTCCCAGATAAGGTCTTACACGTAAATCTCATATCGACACCAACATCCCAGACGTGGTCTTGCACGAAATCTCAAATCAATGCCAACGTCCCAAACGTGGTCTTACAAGATCTCACTTATCGGAAAACCTATGTCATTCCTAGGTTCGTACGAGACTTCTCAGACATAGATACATTGTTGAAACTATCTCGAATTCCATATACATAACATCTTGAGCATATTCAACACAAGATAAATTTCATATATGCACAATTAACTTAATTTAAATGCATTTATTTGTATATCACTTACCTCGGATTCGGGTATACGGAAACGAACTTGGCTACTCAATTACTTTTGATTTCCAGCGAACTAAGTTCGTTTTCTTCGCTTCTTGATCTATACATATTCAAATTTAACTCATTTATTCACTAATTCATTCAATTCAATCCAAAAACACATATTTAAAGCAATTTACAAATTAGCCCTCATATTTTTACATTTTGACATTTTAGTAATACACAAAATCTTTGTATACCCATGCTTAGTCGAATACTCACTATGATCATACAAGTCCTTACATTTCATTTATTTCACAATTTAGTCCCTTAAAATATTATTTTCTCAATTAAGTCCAAATTACTCAAATTCATCAAAAATTCAAAAATAAACTATGTTAATCTATCACATATCTTTCATATTTCATCCTCAAACATCATAAAGCTTGAAAACTCATAAATGGCATATTTCACATCATCATTTCACAAAATTGAAGCATTGGTTTTGAAGTATACAAATCAACGATTATAAAAATGTAGAAATTATCAAAAACTGAAACCGAAGCATACCTCAATTTGCTTGAACAAGGGCTGAATACCTAAACTTTCTTATTTCTTTTTCTTTTCTTTGTTTCGGTCATAAGATGAACACTAAGATGATTGATTTTAATGTTTTGTTTTATTATAACATTTATTATTTATTCTTTTACTAATTTAACCTTTCATTAAACATATAAAACATATATATATATTAAGGTTATTTTGTTATTTACCACCCACTAAACATAATAATGGCCAAATTATCTATTAAGGACTTCATACTATAAAGACATTAACAAATTAACACTTACACATTAATTAGCCATTTTTTTTTTCATTTTATGCGATTTAATCCTTTTCTCAAAGTAAGCATACAAACGGATAAATTAATTCACTAAACTTTCACACATGCTAAATCACATATAATAAACACAAAAAATAATATTAAAATATTTTTCTAACTCAAATTTGTGGTCCCGAAACCACTATTCCGACTAGGGTCTTAACCGGACTATTACAGGTGTGGAACACGGACGTGTCATATGTCATACGGGCGTGTGGACTGATCAATGAAAATTTTTCTAAGACTTTTAGAGACCTCTTAAAGAGTTTGATTTGGTCCCGAACTATTCTTAAAGCGTGATTTAAGCCTCGTAGACTTGTGTAAGAGGTGATATAAAAAGTTTTTAACTTGGAGTGGAAAAATCAGGTTTCATTATTGAATGCTTGTATGTATATAAGTCTAGTAATGCCTCATACCCTTAACTGGCAATGAATACGGGTAAAGGGTGTTACATTTAGTGGTATCAGAGCTATGGTTTAGTCGATTCTCAGACTAACCTAGCGTATGAGACTTTAGCTATACATGTCATATTACTACTCATGATAGTGTGATATCTCTCGGCTCTAACAAAACTATTTTGACAAGATAGAGATGATTCCCAACCAAGCTATTTTCGATAATGCTAAAAATGATAATAAGATAATTGAAATGCGCTTATAATGTGACAAAATTCAGAAAGGTATGAATAGAAGTTCATGACATGTGTGTAATAAGGTATGAAATGAGATAATCATAAGTTGAGAAATGTGAAAACGTGGAATGAAATTAAAGTTATACAGTGATAAGCTCATCTATGTCGGTCCGAAATGCATACGGTGTTATATGTTCAACGTATTTGATTAAGTGAATATGATGAGTAAACTTACCCAATGAACGAGATATGTGTGTATGTACATTTGTTTGAAAAATATATAATGTTTTGTTTTATGACTCTGTTATAATGCCATGAATATTATAATAGCATGTGAGTTGAATTGGAAGATCAAATTTAGTGGAACGAAGGAGATGAGTACAATCGTCTAGTAATGAATTTACAGATAAGACCATGGTTGGACCGTGGCAGTACTTGTGATCCCATTTAAGGCCATGTCTGGGACATGGCATTGGCATCGATACATGATCTCTTGTAAGACATATATATGGGATATGGCATCGGCATCAAATAGTGATTCTGTGTAAGACTGTGTCTAGGACCTGGCTTCAGTAGGTAATTGTGTAAGATCATGTCTGAGGCATGGCATCGATGTACGATCTCGTGTAAGACCATAGTGGGACTATGGTATTGTGATGGCATGTAAGATTATAGCTAAGCTATGATATTGTGATACGAGTAATGTAACGCCCCAAAATTTGGGCCTAGAAGTATTGGGACTTGAGTAAAGGAATAGTTAAGAAACTGTGCATAAAATTTTATGTGAGCTAGGAAATGAAACAATTAAATGTTTGCTCAAGTGGTTAAGGGTCCTGAGAGGAGTTGGAAAAGTCTTGGGTTCAAACCTAGGCTTTAGCAAAAACTTTGGTTTTAAGTGGATAAAACCCTGGATGCTTGGATGTAGGCCTTTTAAATTATTATGTTTAAAAAATGACACAAGGAAGCATGTGGGCTAGTGGCAAGGTGGCATTACGAGTATGTATGTGGTCAGGGGTTCGAATGTTGGCATAGTATTATGATGGGTATTTATTTTACATCTATGACGCATAGTGTTTGTGTTGTAGTGGAATTCTGCTGAGGTGGTTGTGGAATTGGTCTTGGGGGAGAGATTCAAGGGATATGGATGAAGGTTGGTGTTGGAGGAGTTTGAAAGTGATGCAAATTGGTAAGTTGAGAGATTGTAGGAGTGGATTATGAGAGGTTGAGGGGAGTGATAGTAGTTGGCCGAAAAAGGGTGATCGTGTGTCAGAGTCTTAAAAATTTATAATATGAATGATCGAGCCTAGAAACTAACTATGACAACGATTGAGGCAAGCCTACCAAACATTAGTATAGTTTAGTGGCAAGACCGAATTGTCGAACCCAAAGGAACTAAAAGTACTAATACCAACTTTCTTTTTATTATTTAGCCTAAGAATTAAAAGAATTGTTGTTTAATCTAAAATTAACTAACTACTAATCTAAAGATGCTAAGACATAGAGAAGGAATTGTGGAAAATACTTGAGGGAAAAACCAATTGATTGAGACAATACCCGAGGAAGAATCCACCTAGACTTCAGTTGTTATCTAACTCTGAACCAGATGATTTATTCACTTGACTTGATCCGTGAGATCTCTTAATCTATATTAATACCTCTCTCGAGGCTACTAACATCTAACCCTAGGTTGATTAATTGAAATCTCTTTCTAATTAAAACCCCTAGAATTGCATTAATTTGATCTATGGACTCCAATATTAGGTTTGACCTTAATCTGACAGATTTTTGTCATCCTATCTCTAGGGTTACGATCAACTCTGCTTAACTATGCTAGATCTAATCTTAGTCAGGGTCTATTCCTCCTCTGCCTAAGAGCTTAAGTGCTCGAATCAATATCCTGAAATATCAAAACAAGAATTAAGAACACATAGTTAAGAACAAATTAAGTATTTATCACACAGCTCAGAAAACAATAACAAGATTCGTCTCAGGTTTCATCCCCCTCAGGTATTTGAGGGCTTTAGTTCATAATCATAAAAGAATACATCTCAGAAGAAAATATAAAACAAAAAATAGAGAAAACCCTAAAACCCCCGGAAGAAATTGAAGGAGAGATCCTCAGTCTTGAGTATAATTCCAGCTTCTTGAGATGAATCAACTGGCTTTCTTCGAGTGAATCCCATAATTCGGCTCCTCTGGCTTGGCTCTTTGGCCTAGCTGAATGCCCCCTTGAAGGTTGGCCTCTAGGGTGTTTATAGAGGCTTTTGGATTGGCTTTCTTTGCCTCTAAGTACCCTATTCTGAATAGAATTCAAAGAGGTCATGTTAGGGACACGCCCATGGCACACGCCCATGTAAATCAAGGCCAGGCCATGGTCGGGTCTGTTAATGAGGCACGGCCATGTGGTCTTGGGCCCAAGCCATGTCGATTTCGTAATTTGGCCCATTTACTCCATTTTTGACCCTTTTCTCGTTCTTTTCATCATCCGGTGGTCGCCTGAGGAAAAAAATGAAAACAAATGATTAGGAGCATCTATTTGCATAATTAAAGGGATAAATCATCCAAAAGTATTCTAAATGTAGGATTAAAATATGTTCATATTATGGTTTATCAAATACCCCCACACTTAAGCTTTTGCTCATCCTCAACCAAAATTCTCAACTCACAATTAAAACAAACTTCCTAAATTCATAATATTCATTGATAATGTTCCATCATAATTCATAGATAATTTATACATGCGTAATTTAACTCAAAAAGTCCAAAAGATTCAATCAATCAAAGTCATAAGTTTGTAGCACGAAAACATAGGTGTTTCCCCTTATCTGAATAATTACTTTTGATTCAAAACTGACAAGGATTGACCTCCTCACTAAAGATTCACTCAAATCACTCAAGGTGTTTAAGGTTCAAAATAAAGCACTCAACAGTCAAACATGAAAAGTTAATCCCGTAGGCTTGCCTGAAAATCAAATCTCCACTACTATAAAATGCGATTATACACAAATCAAAAGGTCCTTCAAGGGTTGTAACGGGGTTTAGGTTAAAGGTGTGGATAAAGGCAAAATTAAAGGGTTAAAATTGAAATTGAATTGACAATTTACCTAACTAGAGAAATGAACTAATCCTAAATAATTACATTGAAAATTTGTAATACTACTAATCGAGCTTCTTTCTCAAGATGTTTAGTTTAAACGTGTAAGCTCTCTTTAATCACAGAACTAGTAATGAATATACTTCGATTTTCTTAAGAATAAATCAATAAATACATAATAAAAGAAAAATCAACTACTGAAATAAAATAATTAGGTAACTGAGCATATCAAGTCTCGATAGAAGGGTAGTCAAAAGGAATGGTGATAACAAATACAACATGGGTTTTGGGTTACATATTAGTGGGGGAGACAATAAAAGGGTTGTTAGGATAAAAGGGGTTCACTAGGGATTAATTGTGAAGGTAGGCTTTTAGTGGAGTAATGTAACACCTCAAACCTGGCCCAAACACCACGGATGAATCTGGTATGTCACTTGGGAAGAATTTATAGAACTTCGTGTACTTTAGAAAAAATTTTCAAGACCCTTTTTGAAAACTCCAAGTTTAGTAGTTGTTTGAAAACTCAATAATCACTTAATTAGCCTATTCATTGTGTTTAGATGACGTTGAAAAAACATGTTTGTTACATTAGATTAAACTAGATGTTCTTCGTAAAAATCCATTTATAAAATCGTTATTAAGTTATGAGAAAACTTTCTTTTGCATTTTGTAAAACATCTTGTTGATTATTGTGTAATCAAAATGCCTAAAGTTTAAACCGAATTTAAACCAAAATATTAGTGGCCTTATTACATAGCAAAATCCAGAAAAAAATTAAAGAAAAGAAATGTTCTAGTTAATAAAACCGTGCATGGCCACCTCGTAGTCCCCTCCGGCCCAAATCCACTACACTATGTATCACCTGCAAAGATGTTAAGCAGAAAAGGTGAGTCAAATGACCCAGTGTGCAATTACTCCTCAATAACCATAATTGGCCCTGGCCCTTACAAATCACTTCGGACGAAGCCCATACAGAATCAGGCTGGGCCTTGGCCCATTTTGCAGAGAATAGCAGAGAATCAGAAATCAATGCATTATGATGCAAATCCCAACCCAACCTAGTTATCGATCCGCTACACACCACCCATACTTATTAAACACACCAGTGGGGATTTCTACAATCGACCCTCGCCACTACATACCATCAATGGCAGTCACCCTGCAGCTAGCTGCTCATCATCAAATCGTTACAGAGTCACCAGATTGTGTGGCATGGCCACCAAAACAGAGTGTGGCAGAGCCACGAGATTAGATTGTGGCAAAAGCCACCATATTAATGTGACATAGTTACTAAATACACTTCCCCTTCCATTCATAACATATGCCCATCCCCAATGCAAACATGGAATCATGGTGTATGAATGCAACAAATTTTTAACATATATCAGATGCTCAGAGTGTACATATAATAATGTCAGTAGAATCGTATATATAGCAAAGTTTGAAGTCACTAACCTGATGTCTTGATTTTACCTTCCGTAGTTAAAACAACAGTCAATGCCGAAGTTCCGGCATTCAAATAAAGTATTTGTACATTTAAAACAGAAAAAAAGGTGTGGGAAGTTACACACCTGTAAACGTAAAGAATTAGGCTTTCAATCTCGTTGACACCCTCACTCGCAGGGATAATAGCGATCTGCCTATCCTGATCCAAAGTCGACCCATAACCCGGTGGAAAGTCTCGTACTGCCAATATCGCACGTTTTTTGAACTTAGGGGTAGGGACTACAAGTCCAACCCCCTCATTTACTTGGCTGATATTCGAGTCCATGAAAAAGATATTGGTCAGACGGTCGGGTTAAGGCATTGAAGACGATGAAAGTGAAGAATAGATGTTCCAAACGAAAAAGTTCTTACCTAGATCGACAGAAATAGGAAGCTAATAGACTTGGATTAAGGAATCGATGAAGTCCCTACACAATCACCAAATTAGAACCAGTTCTCCTATTGTAAATAACAAGAAGTGACTTTTTGGCCTAACAAAACAGCATGAATCCTTACTACCCATTCGGCCATCAATCACTTACCAATAATCTTCCAACTGTTGGCCAGATGCAGAAAAGAATGTGAAAATGAAGCCCCCCTTACATTCGGCCAAAGCACCCAAAGTACCAAGTTAACACCTTTGGTTTAACAACCAGTAAGGGAAAAGAAAGAAATGAAAGAGAAGAAAAATGCTTACCACCAAACAAGAAGAAATCGATTTGAGGGAGTTAGGAGAATGAGTGACGGCAATCTACTGAAACAAGAATGAATAAAAAGAAGCTATCGCATAAGGGAGATTCTGCTAAAGTGATAACTAAAAGCAAAACTCAAAGAGAAGAAATGAGGAATAGGTTTCGGCTATGAAGAAACAAATAGAGGAAATATGGAGCAAGAAAGAGAGAAGGGAAGTGAAGGGGTGCTACGGCTTTGGTAGTGACTTAAGTTAACAAAAGTGCAGAAGAGAGGGGAGATGGATTTGACTTTGAGTAGATGAGAAATGAAACAAAAGTTCACCAAAGCAAGAGAGAAAAGAAAGAGCTCCTAAGGTTGATTCGGCAACATCGATGAAGATAGAAGAAAGAATGGAACCGAATGCTGTTTCATTTATGCAAAAGAGGCAAGTAGCAAATGGTTAAAGACTTGAGGGTACTAGGTTCGGTTGAAGAGAAAAAATGAGAGGAGAAGGGAATGGAGTAGGAGTGTTACGGTTTTGGTAGCAGGGAGATGAATCAATGCTTGGAGAAAGAAACAAAATGAAACAAAAAGCCAAAAGGAGAGAAAATGCTTCCAAAAGTTTTGTGATTGAGAAATACATACCAAGCTACCTACGAACCAAGAAGATTTGGCCCCCGTCTACCTAACCAAGCTAGTTCAAAACACACACACCCCCAAACCTTCCTAAAATCGGCCAGCCACTCCACCAACCTCAAATCCCAAATTTTCCTCCTACATTCACTCTTGTCCATCATTTGAATCGGTTTGAATGATTCAAACTCCACCTTTCTCTCATGGCCACCCATTCAAAAATATTTGACTTATTCAACTCCCGCTTTTCAAAGTCCAAACTGAATCCACCACCTCTCCATCCCAATGCCAAAATAATCTTCCAAAAAGGCAGACTATGAGACTCAAACCTGCTCCCTCACTACTCCCCTGTGGCGTCACTTACCTGCATCTTAAGTGGCGTCTCTTTGCCACTTTACCACTCCTTTCCTTGTGTCAACAAACACAAGCCATAATCCTTAAAGCCTATCCCAGCTAGCTCTCCCCTAAAGATGCCCAAAAATGAAATTTTCACCAAGGCTCCAACTCAACCCTGAGCCTTCTCGGGGACCCCAAACACACCCAAACAACAGGCAAAGCATACCAAACACACAGAAACATAACAAATGCACAACCCCTAATTCCTGGATGTTACAATTCTACCCCCTTAAAGAAATTTTGGCCTCGAAATTACCTGATCAAAAGAGATGAGGGTATTGCTGACGGATAACTTCCCCGGCTCTCACGTGGCCTCCTCTGAACCGTGGTTCCAGCACAAAACTTTGACCAAAGGGACTGATTTTCTTCTTAGCACGTTAACGTCTCGATCTATGATCTACACTGGTTCCTCTTCGAATGACAGGTCTGGTCTTATCTCAATTTCCTCCACCGGCACTATGTGAGACAGATCAGAACTGTAGCGCCTCAACATCGAGACATGGAACACATCATGTATTTGTTTCAATTCTTAAGGCAACTCAAGTTGATACACCACTAGCCTCACATATTTTAATACCCGATAAGGCTCGATAAACCTTGGACATAGCTTGCCTTTCACCAAAACCTCAAAACTTTCTTCTAAGGTGAAACTTTCAGAACACCTGCTCACCCACTGCAAAATCTATATCCTTACGCTTCAAATCAGCATAAGATTTCTGCTGGTTGGAAGTCTCCTTCAACTGAGTTCTAATCGACTTAACTTTCTTTTCTATCTCCGAAACCAATTTCAGACCCAACACCCGACGCTCACCCAACTCTGTCTAGCAGGTAGGGGTACAACACCTTCGTCCATACAACGCTTCATAGGGCGCCATCTGAATACTAGATTGGTAGCTTTTGTTATACGCGAATTCTGCCAATGGTAGGAACTCCTCCCAACTACCCCTGAAGTCAATGACACAGCCTCTCAAAATATCTTTCAAGATCTGAATTACCTTCTCAGACTGTGGATGAAATACTATGCTGAAGTCTAGCCTTGTACCCAATACTTGATGCAGCGCCTTCCAAAAACGTGACGTAAACCTAGGGTCTCTATCTGATATGATCAACACTAGTACCCCATGCAACCTCACAATCTCTGCCACATACAGCTTAGCCAGCTTCTACAGAGAATAGTTGACACAAACAGGTATGAAATGGGTGGACTTCACCAACCGATCAAAAATCACCCATACCAAATCTTTCTTAGTAGGCATAAGAGGTAGCCCACTAACAAAGTCCATCATGATCCTCTCCCATTCCCACTGTGGAATCTTTATCGGCTGTAATAACCCCGAAGGCAACTGATGTTCCGCTTTCACCTACTGACACATTAAGCACTTTTCCACAAACTCAGTAATCTCTCGCTTCAAACTAGGCCACCAAAACTGTTCACACAGATCCCGATACATCTTACTCTTACCAGGATGCATAATGTATGGACTGCTATGCGCCTCTTAAAGAATCATATGTCTTAACCCAACATCTTTCGGCATGCAAACCCTCTCACCGTAACATAAAACCCCATCACTGCTCAAACTATAATCCTCTACCCCACCATTCTATACTTGCAGAAGTTGAGCACTCAAGACATCATCCGCTAACTACTTCTCTTTAATCTGACTTATCCACGTCGGCTTCACTTGGAGTTTAGCTAACAAACTTCCATCATCATACAGACTGAGATGGGCAAACAACGCCCTCCAATATGAGATTACCTTCCAACTTAATGCATTTGTCACCATGTTAGCTTTACCCGGATCGAGTAGTCGTAATCCTTTAACAGTTCAACCTATCTCCGCTGCCTTAAATTCAACTTCTTCTGGGTAAGGAGATATTTCAAACTCTTCTGATCCTTGTAGATAATGGACTTGTCCCTATACATGTAATGTCTCCAGATCTTTAGAGCGAATACTACCACAGCTAACTCTAGATCATGCGTGGGATAGTTCACCTCATGCAGTCTTAACTGTCGAGACACATGCGCAACTACCTCCTATCTTGCATTAACACAGACCCTAACCCCGTGTGTGAAGCATCATAATAGACAACGAACTTTTTCCCCAGCCTCAAGCTGAATCAAAAATCGGAGCTTCCGTCAAGATCCTTTTCAGCTTCACAAAACTTTCCTGCTGCTTAGCAGTCCAAACAAATGATATCCCTTTCCGCAACAACTTAGTTAAGGGTGCCAAAACTAAAGAGAATCCCTCAACAAACCTTCTATAGTACCCAGCCAATCCCAAGAAACTTCGAATCTCTGCCACATACTTAGGTGGTTTCCAATCCAACACAGCTTCAATTTTCTGGGGATCAACCCTAATCCCCTCTGCAGATACAACATGACCCAAAAAGGTAACTTCTTTCAACCAAAATTCACACTTACTGAATTTGGCGTATAGCTGCTTCTCCTTCAGAATTTTTAGAACCACCTGAAGATGCGAATCATGCTCTTTTTCCGTATTAGAATATACCAGGATATTGTCTATGAACAACACCACAAACCGGTCCAGATAGGGTTGCAATACCCGGTTCATCATATCCATAAGGTGCATTCGTCAACCCAAATGGCATCACTAAAAACTCATAGTGACCATAGTGAGTTCGAAACGTTGTCTTGTGAATATCCGCTCCTTTGACCTTAAGCTGATGATATCCTGACCTCAAATCTATCTTCGAAAAGACTGAAGCCCCCTTCAGTTGATCAAATAGATCATCGATCCTCGACAGCGGGTACTTGTTCTTAATCGTCAACTTATTCAACTGGTGGTAGTCAATGCACATGCACATCGTCTCGTCATTTTTCTTCACGAACAATACCGGCGCTCTCCATAGAGATACACTAGGTTGAATAAAACCATGATCTAACAAATCTTGAATCTACGCTTTTAGTTCCACTAACTCCTTCGGCTCTATTCTATATAGGGCGATAGACACTGGAGCTGTTCCTGGAAGAAGATCAATACCAAATTCCACCTCACGATTCAGAGGTAACCTTGGATTGAAAAACTCCTTCACTATTCTGACATCCTCCACAGTCAACTCATTGGCCTTCAGAGCACGAACAAAAGTTAAAAAAGCCTCGCATCCTTTTCTCACCATTCTTTTCGCCTTTAAAGCGGACACTGCATTAGACAAGTAGTTCCTTCTTTCGCCTATCACTAAGACTTCATTATCCTTAGGAGTCATTAACACCATATGATTAGCAGCACAATCCAGATTTTCTCGATATTTCACCAACCAATCCATACCTAAGATCAAATCGAACTCCCCGAACGACAGCTCCATCAAGTCAACTGGGAAAACCATCCTTTGTACTTCTAGAGGCACACTCCTAAAGAGTTTGTTAACCACTACAGATTGTCCTAAAAGGCTAAGTACAGTCATTTCCCTAGAAGCAATCTCAGAGTTCATGTTTAAAGTTCCAAACACCATATTAGCAACATAGGAATGCATCGACCCAATATCAACCAATGTAGTAAAGGGCAAACCAAAAATGAGGAACGTACCCGTTATGACGTCCGTGCATTACCCTCCTCTCGACGTCTAGCTGCATAGACCAACCCAGGCTGCCATGCCTCTGTATTCCCAGTACCTCTGCCTGGTGCTCCACGCCCCCGTTTGAAACCATTTTTTCCTCTAGCCGGGCCTCGACCTCTCGGTGGTTACAGACCACCCCTCCTAAACTTATCAAAACCCTGTCCAACTGGCCACCCCTGATCTACTTGTGGACAATCTTTAACCATATGATCCATAGATCCACACCTGAAACATCCACCGATTCTCCTCCTACACTCACTAGAATGCATTTTCCCACATAGAGCACATGATTGAGGCTGGCCCATCACTGTAGGCCTCACAACTCAAGCTGGCCCATCAAACTTAGGCCTCTTTTGGAAGCCTCCAGACAATCCCGACGACCCAAAACTTCTCTTATTTTTACCTTTATCATTCTTTTTATTTCGGTCTCAGTCCGCTTAACCTCTTCAGCCATTTTAACTTTCTCAACCAACACAGAAAAGTCCCTCTCCCACTGCAGAGCTATCAATACCCTCAACTCATCCCGCAGCCCATCTTCAAACTGCACGCAACGCTCATAGTTAGTCGCTACTATTCCTCAAGCGTAACGGCTCAAGCGTAGAAATTCTGTCTCATACTCAGCTACGGATTTGCCCCCTTGTACCAAATTTAGGAATGCTTTCCTCTGAGTATCCACATAACTTGCCCCAACATATTTCCCTTAAAATGCCATTTTAAAGAAATCCCGGTCAACTAGATCCGTTGGAGTACCCTCTCTCATGGTGAGCCACCCCTGATATGCCTTATCTCGAAGAAGAGACACCGCTCCTTTCAGTTTCTCTTCCACCGTGCAGTCTAGATCATCCATAATCCGCTCGATTGCCTCTAGCCAATACTCAACTACATTTGGGGCCACACCAGAAATACCCCTAAATATTTTGGCTCCATTTGCTCGAAGCCACTCAGGAATAGACTTTTGAGATATTGCCCCAGTGCTTGCCCCAGCAACTCGCTCAATACACACAGCATTGCTTGAGATAGGGCATCATCCCCACCAGTTCTATCTTGAGATCCCGCCTTTTTTACAGGTGATGCTGGCGCTTCACCTTCAGGCTCATGCCTTGCTTTCGAGAACTCAGCCTCAACACCCCGGCCTCTACCACGGCTGCGTGCAACACGTCCATGTCCTCTAGCACTCATGCCTACTATTTCGTCTTAATTTGGTTTACAAAATTTATGCATTAGCCTTTCTTTTCACTGTTTATTAATGAGTAGTTTTATAAGAATAGAGTTTTAAGTAGTTTTCCACAAAACACACATATACCTGAAGGTTTCCATTTCTAAAGTAGAGTTTCTTAATTCTACATTTCATAGAACAATATATCGAATTCATGCAATTCACCCAACTTAGTCAGAAGAACTTACCGTACAGACTTGGTAACAGAGACTCGGGTGCCATGCTTCTAGAAAACTTGCATATATGTATATATTTTTCTAAATCACTTTTAGACCAACTGCAGAAAATGTCTTGAACCCAAAACCCATTTGCTGAGCTTTTAAAACATGGCTCTGATACCAAAATTGTAACACCCCAAACCCAACCCACACACCACGATCGAATCTAGTATGTCACTTGGGAAGAATTTATAGAACTTTGCGTACTTTAAATTTTTTTTTTCAAAACCCTTTTGAAAACTCCAAGTTTAGTAGCTCGTTTGAAAACTCAATAATCACTTAATTAGCCCATTCTTTGTGTTTAGATGGCGTTGAAAACACATGTTTGTTACATTAGATTAAACTAGATGTTCGTCGTAAAAGTCTATTTATAAAATCGTTATTAAGTTATGAGAAAACTTTCTTTTGCATTTTATAAAACATCTTGTTGATTATTGTGTAATCAAAACGCCTAAAGTTTAAACCGAATTTAAACCAAAATATTAGTGGCCTTATTACATAGCAAAATCCTAAAAAAAATTAAAGAAAAGAAATATTCTAGTTAATAAAACCGTGCATAGCCACCTCGTAGTCCCCTCTGGCCCAAATCCACTGCACTATGTATCATTTGCAAAGATATTAAGTAGAAAGGGTGAGTCAAATGACCCAGTGTGCAATTACTTCTCATTAACCATAATTGGCCCTGGCCCTTACAAATCACTTTGGGTGAAGCCCATATAAAATCAGACTGGGCTTTGGCCCATTTAGTAGAGAATAGCAGATAATCAGAAATCAATGCATTAATGATGCAAACCCAACCCAACCTAGTTATCCATCTGCTACACACCACCTATACCTGCCAAACACACAAGTGGGGATTTCTACAATCGACCCTCGCTGCTACACACCATTGATGGCAATCACCCTACAGTTAGCTGCTCATCGTCAAACCGTGATAGAGTTACCAAACTGTATGGCATGGCCACATGAGCAGAGTGTGGTAGAGCCACCAGATCAGATTATGGCAAAAGCCACCAGATTAATGTGACATAGTTACTAAATACACTTCCCCTTCCATTCATATCATATGCCCATCCCCAATGCGAACATGGAATCATGGTGTATGAATGCAACAAATTTTTAACATATATCAGATGCTCAGAGTGTACATATAATCATGTCAGTAGAATCGTATATATAGCAAAGTTAGAAGTCACTAACCTGATGTCTTGATTTTACCTTCCGTGGGTAAAACAACAGTCAATGCTGAAAGTTGGCATTCAAATAAAGCATTTGCACATTTAAAACAATAGAAAAAAGTGTGAGAAATTACACACCTATAACACAAAGAACTAGACTTTCAATCTCGTTGACACCCTCACTCGCAGGGATAACAGCAATCTGCCTATCATGATCCGAAGTCGGCCCACAACCCAATGGAAAGTCTCGTACTGCCGATACTGTACATTTTTTAAACTTAAGGGTAGGGACTACGAGTCCAACCCCCTCCTTTACTTGGCTGATGATAGCTGCAAAATAGTCTAGTTTTAATATTTATAAAAGAGTGATCAAACCTGTAGACTGACTGCGACAACGATAGACGCAAGCGAACCGATCGAACAATAGTATAGCTCAAGCAAGAATATCTTATTGAACTGAAGGAACCTAAAAGTACTACTACTCACTTTCTTCTTATTATTTAGCCTTAAATACGGAGTGATTAATTAACTTATCTAAGACTAATGAAATACTTAAACTAAATGCAGAGACAAAATAATAAACTGAGAAAAGACTGTGGAAAACTCAGTTGATAAAGACGATACCCTCGGGAAGAATCCACCTATGACTTCACTTATTATCTAACTTTCAATTCATATGATTTCTTTTACTTAGCTTGATCTGTGAGACTCCCTAACTTATATTAAACCTTCTCTCGAAGCGAATAACATCTAACCTTAGGTTAATTAGTGGAACTCTCGTTCTCTTATAATAACCCCCTAAGGAAGCAGTCAATCGATCAATGAACTCCCATAGTAGGTTTCACCCTAATTCGGTAAAATCTCGAAACCTTATCTCTAGGCGCCCGATCAACTCCGCTTAATTATGGTAGATCTACTCTTAGGCAAGGTCTATTCCTCCTCCACTTAAGCACATCAGATTAAATTAAGCCACATAATTAAGAACAAACTAAGTATTTATCATATAAACCAATAAATCAAATAACAAAATCCATCATAGGTTTTATCCCCTTCAGGTATCTGAGGGGTTTAGTTCATAATAAAATAAGAAAACATCTCAAGAGAAAAGATAAAACAAAACATAAGAAATCCCTAAAATCCCTTGAAGGAATTGAAGGAGAGATCCTCCATCTTGAGTAGAATTCTGGCTCTTCGAGATGGATCAACTGGCTATCTTCGAGTAATTCCCTAGACGAGTAAAGCTCTGGCAGAAAACTCTGCTAAAACCTCATGATCTTGAATTGCTACATTAGATTGTTTATATAGACATTTGGGATGCTTAACTTGGCCCCTAAGTACTCGTAATTCAAGTGAAATTCGTCCTAAGAGTTTGAGTGGACTTAGGATTCATTTCTTGGCTCCAAGCATCCAATTTCGAGTGAAATTGCTCTTTTTCATGGCAGGGGCACGGCTAAGGCATGCCCGTGTAAATCGTGGTCTAGCCCGTGTCTCCATTCTGTTGGTTTAGGCATGACTATGACACGCCCATGCAATATCTGGGTAGAGGCCGTGCTTCGGGTCTGTCAATTGGAGCACAGCCATGTAGATCGAGGATAAGCCGTGTTGGGCTTTTTATCGACGAGACACGACCATGTGAATTGGTGACAGGCCGTGTTCTCGGTGGATAACAAGGCATGGCCGTGTGGAATAAAGCCCAGGCCGTGTCGACTTCTTGGGTTGGCCCAATTTAGTCCGTATTAGGCCTCGTTTTACGTTCTTTTTATCCATAGGTGTTATCCTGGGTATAAGACATGAAAAGAAAGGATTAAGAGCACCTTTTTACATAAATTGAGGGCTAAATCATCCAAAAGCATACTAAATATGGGGTTAAAATATGTTACGTTTACGGTTTATCAAATACCCCCACACTTAAGCTTTTGCTTTTCCTCAAGCAAAATTCTCAACTTACAATTAAAGCAAACTTTCCATAATTCATAATTCCTATCGACAATGTCTCACCATAATTCATAGATAATTTATACATGGATAATTCAACTCAAAGAACCCTAAAGATTCAATTACGATAAGTCATACCTTTATAGCATAAAACCGTAGGTGTCTCTCCTTATCTAAGTAATTACCTTTGATTCAAAATCGACAAGGATTGACATCCTCACTAAAGATTCACTCAAAGCACTTAAAGTGTTTAAGGATCAAGAAAAAGTGCTCAAAAGTCAAATCTGAAAAGCTAATCCCATAGGCTTTCCTGAAAATCAAATCTCCACCATTGTATATGAGATGATAAACAGATCAAAAGATCTTTATTAGGGTTGTAACGAGGCTTGGGTTAAAAGGTGTGGATAAAGGCTGAATTAGAGAGTTAAAATCGAGATTGAATTGACTAATTACCTAATCAAAAAAAAATAATGAACTAAATATGAATATTTACATCGAATGAAAAGTAATAATACCACTATTGATAATTACTCTATAATAAAGAGTATTTTCTTCACTTTAAAATTTGATAATACTTTAATACAAGCTTTTTCTTCAATAATTGGAGTTTAATTGCTCTAAGCTCTTTTATTCAATAAACTTGGATTTTTTTAAGAACAAACTAAAATATTACATCCTAAATGATAAATGTAACTGCTGAACTACTATAATTTGGTAATTTAATCAAATCAAACCTCGATTAAAGGGTAGTCAAAAGAATGGTGATAATAAATACAAAGGGATTTTGGGTTAATATTAATGGGTGAGTCAATAAAAATGTTATTAGGATTCAACGGGGTTCACTAGGGGTTAATTTGTGTAAGTAGGCTTTTTAGTGGAGTGAACGGGTTAAAACCTAGGTGCCTTTATCATCTCAGTATATCAAATCATTATTGTGGTCTCGACATGCATAAACGAGGCAAGTTCTAGAATAACAGTTCAAAGTTGACACACTCAATATCAATAAAAGTGAGCATGAAAAATAATATATGCTCTATAAGGCTCAATATCTCACAGAAATTATGGATGTTTTTGACATCAATCCCTATAGGTTTCAAATTTCAAAGTAATACTCAGATTTAGTTCAACAACCTATCAATTTTTATTTTTGAAAAATAGACTTATCATGCTTGATTCTCTAGTATTCTTCAAATTTAATCATCAATGCATAATTAACTATGATTTGTTCTAAAACATATCAATAAAAATCATAAATCATTAGAAATTTCATCCTAATTAATATTATGAGAATAATACTTAAGATCAAGATTAATTTCAGGGTTTTGAGAATTATGCAAAAAGTTAGACACTATTACCCCCACACTTAAGATGTACATTGTCCTCAATGTACAAAGATAGATAATGAAATTAATGTGCCAGATCAAGAAGATAAATAGGGAAAGTAATATTCCCTAAAATCTGGATGATCCCGGGCGTCTTTGGTGGAGGTGATGGTGTTTTCTATGGGCCCGGTAGAGTGGCTACTAAGAAGCAATTTGCTAGATGAAGAAATTGGGTAGCCTGTGAAGATATAGCCAAGAGATCTAGAGAAATAATAATATACTAATAATAAATTTAAAGATTAAGGAAATAAAAAGAAGGAGACTAAGAAGAAAACTGAAATTGAAAGAAAAGACTAATGGACTAAGAAGTCTTTATTGTTGGATGGTTTGCGAAGTGGGTGTAACCTCGAAGGCTGTGGTGTGTGATTCCCTAGCAGCCTTTAGAACCTAAAACCAAGAAACTAATATGAAATAAATTAAATTAAGCAGAAAAGAAGTATATATAAGGAAAATAAAGGAGACGAGAAAAGAAAAATAGAACCAAAAAGGTTTCCGAGACCCTTGGCGTGTCAATTAAGTGAAGCTGCCAGCATGAACTCATGTTGAGATCTCCTCTAAGGAGATAATGCTTACGTTTCTTCGGCATGATCTTTGTGTTGCTCAAGTGTCTTGGATCTTTTCTATGAATAGGGAGAAAATTTTGAAAGAAAATAGAAAGAAGGAATAAGAAAGAAGATGGGACAAAGAGGACGGGCTGTGGGGATTTAAATAGGATTTTAAATCTGGCACGTTCCCACGCCCGTGTACCGAGGGTGTGTCAATTCACACGGCCATGTCGCACGGTCGTGTTGTGGGGTGTGTTGTCCTTCCACACCCGTTTTGTTGGTTTGCACGCCCGTTTTTAAAAAGCCAGTATAGGAGTACGGTTGGAATGCACGGCATGGTCCGCCTGCTAAATAAGTCGAGATCTTAGCACTACCGTGAGGCACTACCGTGTTATTTTGTTCGATGCCGTGCTGTGGGTGGTTGGATTCGTGACGTTGGGGGTGGTTGGGTGACTTGCACGGCTCTGCTCTGTCAGTGTGGTAGTTCTGGTGGTCCACACGGCCACGGGCACAACCGTGTGTAAGGCCGTGTGGCCTGGAAATCTGCACTTTTATGTTAGTTTTCAATGAAATAATTCAGACAGAAAGATGGAAAGAAAAGAAACTGAAAATAAAAATTGTTAGTGTTCAGGTTGCCTCCCGAAAAGCGCTCATTTATAGTCTTGAGCTAGACTATTCTTGTGTTGAAGATTTCAAGGAGGTTTAAAGGTTTGAATATCTTCCCTCATGTCTGTAGTTCTTCTTTCATGAAAAAATTGGGGTCAAGAAGTGTTTACCTTGGAATTTATGAATATTGGATTGCTTACATTGACCGTTTTGTGGGTGAAGATTTCGTGTACCTCATGTTTTATTTTAAAGTGATTCGATGTCCCTATGAGCTATTCTGGCGGTCCCTCTGACTTTACTTCGTGTGGATTCGTCTTTGCTTGTGTCTTCTGCTCTTCTAATTTGTCGACCTTAAGTGTACATGATTCTTCTGTGTCGACTAAGATGCTATGGTTTGACTCAGATTTGATGTTGTGTGGTGTTTCCTGCAATAAAAGTTGAATAATTTGATTATCGACTAGAGTAATTTCCGTACCTTCATCATTCACGGCGCTGAGTTGAGAGCTTGAAGATTTATTGATTCATCTCCCATTCGAAGTATGAGTTCTCCTGTGGCAACATCAATCTTAGTTCTAGCAGTTGCTAAAAAAGGCCTTCCTAAAATCAAGGGGATTGAATTATCCTCATCCATGTCTAAAACAACGAAGTCTGCTGGGAAAACAAATTCATTGATTTTGACTAAAACATCTTCAATAATGCCCATAGGGATTCTAACAGTTTTATCAGCTATGAAACACCCCAAACCCGGCCCATGAGCCTCGACCGGATCTGGTATGTTCCCTGAGAAAAAACATTTCAAAACTTGTTTGTTACTTTGGAAAATTTGGGTGGTGTTGAAGAAAGATTTGTTTGTGTTGAGTTCAAATTGAAAACGGTGTTATTCTTGAAGTCTGATATCTATTAAATTGAAAATCATTTGTGTTTAGGTGTCAAACATATAAAATTTATTTTCAAGAGAAGTTGTTAAACCTTGATTTAATAATAATCGTATCATAATAAAATCAAATAAAATGCATGCATAAAACAGTTAATAGTAATGGAATTATTACAACAAAGCATATCCCGAAATAAATCCAAATCTTAAATATAAAATTCAAAATTAAATAAATGCTGAGCTGAGCATGGCCACCACTAAGTTCCCGCCGACCGGTCCATTTATCGAGTGTCACCGCAAAATGTTAGCTCACTAGGGTGAGTCAAGCAGACTCAAGTGTGTAACAACCAACACAAACTCCCAAACGACTTAGGCATATCAGATCATACACAACAAATATAGGCAATGATGCAATCCCAACCCCACCTAAATATCCATCCTCTCCACATCACCTGTACCTACCATCACACCATGGGGATTACTAAATCGACCCTCCATCCGCTACACACCATCGATGGCAGTCGCTGCAATCAACTACACATCGCCCTTATAATTATGGCATAGCCACCAGATAATGTGAAAAAGGCACCAGATAGTAATACGTGACATTAGTCACCACATTCAGATTATGTGACATGAGTCACCAGATATTGTGGTAAAAACCACCTGATCACTTCCCCTTTTCAATATCACCCATATGCCCCATGCGTCATACAAACCATGTAGAAATCATGCAATATACCTTATTTCATATTCATAACAAATTCACATATGTGTCATATTCAATGTTCATAACACTATTGACAGAGCTTTAGAGGATAACGTACCTGGATACACTGTACCATTGAATGGTACCTTAAGCCACATCTTTCATATTTTCATTAACACATGTTTTAAATTAATACCATAAATCATATTAGGAATCAATGTAGGGCTACACACCTGGTTTACTAACGTGTTCACTGAATCCCAAAAGTCTACCGAACAGATTGTACTCCTCCCTAACAATTAATGTCAGAATGGACTAGACACTAACACTTAGTATGGCCTTGGCCGAATATTAACACTCCCTTACCTTGTGGATCTAAATCCCGAAAATCGTCACTTGGCTATGGAGATGTCGAAATCCTATATAGTACATGTTAGATCCAATTTTAACATTTAAACACAATAAATGGCCTTCGGCCTGAAACCTCACTTGCTTACCTTAGACCTTGAAATCCCAAATGATCTCCTCATTGTAGTCGACAATAACCAAATCCCGAAACCTCCTTCATAGTTTCGGCCAAAGATTAGTAAAAGAGATTAGAGTCTTAATTTCGACTAACCCAAAAGAAAAGAAAGAAGAAAAACAACAGTTGATCCTTACCCCTTACTACAGAAATCGACTGCACCCTTGCTTGTACCCACAGAGATATTCGACTAGTAGGCTAGATGTTGATCAATTGGTTTCGGCTTTTGGAGTTTAATGAACAATTGGCTATGGTCTAGGAAGAACTTACTTTTGACTTTTGAAAAATTGTGAAAAGAAGAAGAGAAAGGTTGAGCAATTCGGCAATGGTGATAAATGAAGATTCGGCTAGCCCAAGGGATATTTCGGCTTTTAGTGCTATGATCAAATCGGCTCTATGGAAGAGTGATCAACTTGAAGAAGAAAAAGATGAAGAAATCGGCTAGGCTTACTTATGTTTTTGGCTTTGACAAACTAAAAGGAGAAGAGAAGATTCACTTTCGATTTTCAACAGAGAAAGAATTTTGGTAGAGGCACAATTAAAAAGAAAAGAAAGCAAATGGCCATACTCCTCCCTTTTGCCGAAAATACCACACCTAGACCCCTCCATTCGGCCAACTCTCTTTCCCCCTATCTAATCCCTTCCTTTTCTCCTAAAACTTCTCTTTATCACTCATTCAAGATAATTGAAATAAATCAACATTTATCTTCCTACCTTAGCCGAATTTTAAAAAGAAATTGACCACATCTAAAGCTCATCCCCTTAGTGTCCCATTGCCGTCCACCTCTGTTTCTCCTTGCTGCAAAATAAAACTCCCTTTTTGCTTCCCTTGCTGCTCGAACCTGAGCCCTTCTCCACTGCTTGAGGCGCCACTTACCAAGGCCCTACTTTTATGCCCAATTTCCCCTACAACTTCTCTTAGGGCCTTATTTGCCTAGCTCCCCCTTTAAGACTTAAAATCTTATATTTTCTAAGGCACTTACCTACACCCTAAAGTTCTCAAAATCCACAAGACACATTCAAAATACACACAGGCATGCTTCCACATATATTTAAGCAAAAATGCACAACCCCTAAATCTCGGATATTACAGTTCTACCCCCTTTAAAATAATTTCGACCTCGAAATTACCTGGCTAAAATAAGTGAGGGTATTGCTGTCACATTGCTTCTTCCGGCTCCCATAAAGCTTCTTTCGGCCCATGATTATGCCACAACACTTTGACTAGAGGAACAGATTTCCTCTGTAGTACCTTCACATCTCGTTCCAAAATCTAAATTGGCTCCTCCTCGTAGGACAACCGTCTCACTCCACCTCCTCAACGGCACTATATGAGATGGATCCGATCAGAACGACGTAGTATAGAAACATGGAATACATCGCATCCGCCTCAACTCCGGAGGCAACTCCAACTGGTATGCCACTGGTCCAACTCACTTCAATACCCGATAAGGTCCTATAAACCTGGGACTTAACTTCCCTTTGCAACCAAATCTCATTACCTTTTTCCAAGGCGAAACTTTGAGAAACATGTAATCTCCCACAGCAAACTCAATCTTCTTTCGCTTAAGATCTGCGTATGACTTTTGCCTGTCAGATGCCTCCTTCAACCGTGTCTGCATTACTTTAACCTTTTCTTCTAATTCTGTCACGATTTCTGGACCAAAAATCTGACGTTCTCCCAACTCCGTCCAACATGTAGAAGTGCGACACTTCCATCCATACAGCGCTTCGTATGGTGCCATCCGAATACTTGCCTGATAGCTGTTGTTGTACGCAAATTTTGCTAAAGGCAAGAACTCCTCCCAACTCCCTCTGAAGTCTATCACGCAACCTCTCAACATATCCTCCGACACTTATATTACCCGCTTAGATTGACTGTTCGACTGCGGATGGAATGACGTACTGAAATCCAACCTGGTGCCCAAAGCTTGATGTAACGCCTTCTAAAACCGAGACGTAAACCTCGGATCCCTATCCGAGATAATCGACACTGGCACTTCGTGCAGCCTCACGATCTCTGCTATATACAACTTTGCCAATTTCTGCAGAGAATAGTCCACCCGCACTGGTATAAAATATGCAGATTTCGTCAACCGGTCTACTATCACCCATACCGAGTCCTTCTTAGTAGGTGTAAGGGGAAGCCCACTAACGAAGTCCATGGTAATTCTCTCCCACTTCAATTGTGGAATCTTTATTGGTCAAGCAATCTCGACGGTGCTTGGTGTTCAAATTTTGACTTGTCGACACGTTAGGCACTTCCCTACAAACTCAGAATTCTCGCTAAGACTAGGCCACCAAAACTGCTCTCAGAATCCTTGTACAACTTACTTCCTCCAAGATGCATAGCATAAGGGCTACTATGCGATTCTCAAGAATCCTCCGCCTTAACTCCTCATTCTTAGGCATACAGACCTTGCCTTGAAAACACAGACTCGTCATTGTTTACACCAAAATTTTCTAATACCCTATTTTGTACTTGTAGCAGCTTAGTACTTAAATCTTTATCTGCCAACTGTCCTTCTTTCACCTCATTCAACCATGACGGCTTGACCTGCAACTCTGCCAGCAAACTTCCATCGTCATACAAGCTAAGATGTACAAACATCGCCCTCAGCTCTGATACTACTTTCTAACTTATGGCATCTGCCACTACGTTCGCCTTGTCCGGGTGATACTCTATAGAACAATTGTAGTCTTTCAATAACTCCACCCACCTTCGCTGTCTCAGGTTCAGTTCTTTCTGAGTTAGCAGATACTTAAGGCTCTTGTGGTCCGTATAGATCACCGACCTTTCTCCATATAGATAGTGCCTCCACACTTTAAGAGTGAATACAACCGCCGCCAACTCCAGATCATGCGTCAGATAGTTTTCCTTATGTGGCCTCAATTGTCGAGACGCATATGCGACTACTTTTCCATCTTGCATAAGGACACATCCCAATCCTGTATGGGAAGCATCACAATACACCATGAAATCTTTTCCTGCCTCAGGCTGAATTAAAACCAGAGCTTCAGTCAAAACCCTCTTAAGCTTCTCAAAGCTCTCCTGTTGCTTATCTGTCCATCGAAAGGTACCTCCTTCCTTAGTAACCGTCAAAGGTGCAAATTATTGATGAAAACCCTTTACTTAATCTTCTATAATAGCCTGCCAATCCCAAGAAATTACGAACTTTCACCACAGACTTAGGTGGTTTCCAATCTAATACTACCTCAATCTTCCGAGGATCCACCGTTATCCCTTCAGCAGACACCATATGCCCTAAAAACGTAACTTCCTTCAGCCAAAATTCATACTTGCTGAACTTGGCATTTAGCTTTTTCTCCCTTAACACTTGTAACACGATTCAGAGGTGCTCATCATGTTCTTCCTCAGACTTAGAATACACCAAGATATCGTCTATGAACACAACAATGAATCGGTCCAAATAGGGTTGGAAAACCTGGTTCATCATATCCATGAACGTGGCTAGGCGTTTTTCAATCCAAACAGCATTACCAAGAACTCATAATGCCCGTACCTTGTCTGAAAAGCTGTCTTATGGATATCAGCCTCCTTCACCTTAAGCTGATGATATCCTGACCTTAGATCTATCTTTGAAAATACTGCGGCCCCCTTAAACTGATCGAACAAGTCGTCTATCCTTGGCAATGGATACTTGTTCTTGATGGTCAGCTTATTCAGTTACCGGTAATCTATGCACATGCGCATAGCTCCATCATTCTTCTTCACAAATAGGACCGGTGCTCCCCATGGAGACACAGTAGGTCGAATAAATCCACGATCGAATAACTCTTGGATCTGAGTCTTGAGCTCTACTAGCTCCTTTGGTGCCATTCGGTACGGAGTAACTGACACAGGAGCCGTACCTGGCAATAAGTCAATCCCAAACTCCACCTCTCTATCCGGGGGTAACCCAGTGCTCCTCCGTAAAGACGCCCACAAATTCCCTTCATCGTTTAACTCCTCCTACAAATGCCCGTTAGCCTCCAAGGCACTAATCAACATCAGAAAAGCTACACACCCTTTTCTCACCATCTTCTCTGCCTTAAGGGAAGATACCACATTTGACAGGTAATTCTGTCTCTCGCCCATCACCACAACCTCTATGCCATCAGGAGTTCTTAACGACATGCGCTTAGCCGTACAATCCATATTTGCATGGTACTTCACTAACCAATCCATGCCTAAGATTAGTCAAACTCCTCAAACGGCAACTCCATTAAGTCTGCTAGAAATTACGCCCCCTGAACTTCTAAGGGTGCGCCTAAAGATTTTATCTAACACTCATCGATTGCCTTAAAGGACTAAGCATACCATCTTCCTAGGTACAGTTCGAGTTCGCATGCGAGTTCCGCATACACCTTACTAGCAATATATGAATGAGTTGACCTAATATCTATCAATGCAATAAAGGGTAATCCAGAGATAAGGAACACACCCGTTATGACATCAGGTGCGTCACCATCCTTCCTCCGACGAACTGTATATACTAGACCTGACTGTCTCGCCTCTATGTTACCAACACCTCTGTCCGGTGTTTCCCGTCCTCTTCCGAAACCATTACCTCTGCTAGTCGAACCACGACTTCGCGGTGGTTGCTGTCCACCTCTTCCAGGCTGATTAGGACCCTGACTTACTGGTCGGCTCCCTTCTGCTTTCATGGGACAGTCCCTAATCATGTGATCCTTGGACCCACACTTGAAACATCCTCCTGTCTTTTTCCAACACTCTCCCAAGTGCATCTTTCCACACCGAGCACAAGTGTGGTACTGTCCTCCCATAGCAGCTTGTTGACCTCGCGACCCATCCATTCTAGGTCTCTTCTGAACATTCCCAGATGACCTTGATGATCCAAAACCTCTCTTTTGCTTATTTGTATCTGTGTTCTGTCTTACAGACTCCTTAACTCATTCAGCAACCTTTGCCTTTTCCACCAACACAGCAAACTCCCGCTACTGCTTTGGGCCAATCAATAATCTCAGGTCATCCCTTAGTCTGTCCTCAAATCGGACACATCGTTCGTGCTCCGTAGCTACTACACCTTGAGCGTATCGGCTCAACCTTAGAATTTCGCCTCATACTCATTCATGCACTTATTCCCTTAACCAAATTTCGTAAACGCCTTCCTCTACGCATCAATATAACTAGTCCTAATGTACTTCTTCTGATATGCCACCTTAAAGTACTCCTAACACTCCCAAGTAAGATCATCTGCGACAGCACCATCCCGAGCAGTGAGCCACCATTGATATGACTCATTACGGAGGAGCGATACTACCCCTTTTAGTTTCTCCTCGGCAGACAGGTCCAAGTCATCCATAATTCACTCCGTCGCCTCTAACCAATACTCAACCGTATTGGGTACCACACCAGATATACCACGAAAAGACTCAGCTTCATAAGCTCGGAGTCGCTCAGGTATAAACTTCCGAGCTCCCATGCCTCCACCTACTTCAGCCACCCTTTCCAGAACTCGCAAGATCGCTCGGATATCTGATCATCCCCGTCGATCCTCGATATTCCACACCGCGATGGCGGTGGTGGCATTTCATTCTCGGACCCTTGACCAGACCTAACGGGTTCCGACACAATCATCCGGCCTCTACCACGGCTACGCACATTACGACCACGTCCCCTAGAACTCATGCTTCTGAATTGCATTTATCTGATTAAAGAATTTTATGAATTAGTTTTTGTTCCATCGATTTATCGCGAATGTCTTATGTTCAATAGTTCTAAAGAGTAGTTCTTTCAATTCATACACACACACAAATCAAATTCATTCATTCAATCATCACATTCATGAACTTATGCTCATTACGTAAAAGTGTTGTAGTTGTCATTGTTGTTGTTTTCCACTACCTAGGGGTATTTTCGTACTTTTATCCTATAGGGATATTTTGGTAATTTTTCAAATTAGGGTATTTGAAAATTTTGCAAAATAGAGATTTTTGGTCTTTTTGTAAAATAGGAATACTTGGTAAGAAGATTCAAGGGTAATATGGGAATTTCATAAACTGAGGGTATTTTTGTAATTTTTCAAACCAGGGGCATTTCGACAATTTTTCTTTTTTGCAAAATATGGTTCCGGGTGATTTAACGAAATAAGGGTATTTTGGAAATTTTTAATTCGAGGGTATTTCGGCAACTTCCCATACTAAGGGTATTTTGGTAATTTGCACATGTTAGGGGTAATTTGGTCAAACTGCAAATCAGAGGTATTTTGGTCATTTTTAAATCAAGGGTACTTTGGAATTTTATAATCACGGTTTGACTTTAGAATTTTACAAAACAAGGTGACTAGTCCCTTTCGGGTTTTAGTTATTGAATTTAGCCTGTGATTGAGTCCTCTTGGTTAGGGTGAACCGTCACTACGCACCAGGTAGGATTCGAGCAGAGAGGAGGTGAGTCACTAGGACTGCTTAAATACCAAGCTCCCTCTGAATCCAATCCTAGACATGCACACAACGGTTGCCACACCTTTAACTCGACGACTCACTCGCAGGTTTGTTTGGTTAGACTTTAGATTTTATGTAATTCGGTGTTGGAGTAGACTAATCCTAGGGTTCAATAATTCCTAATTTACTATTCTATGTCCCTATAATTCCCAAATTACCTGGTGGACTTCGGGCCAGAGACTCAGGTGCCATGCCAGAAAACCTGCTCATTCTTTTGTAAAGCTCAATTTCAAAATAGAAAAATGTTTTGGGCCAAAAAGCCCTCAAGGTCGAGTTTTGAACAGGGCTCTGATACTAAACTGAAACACCCTAAACCCGGCCCACGAGCCTCGACCGGATCTAGTATGTTCCCTGAGAAAAAACATTTCAAAAACTTGTTTGTTACTTTGGAAAATTTAGGTGGTGTTGGAGAAAGATTTGTTTGTGTTGAGTTCAAATTGAAAACAGTGTTATTCTTGAAGTCTGATATCTATTAAATTGAAAATCATTTGTGTTTAGGTGTCAAACATATAAAATTTATTTTCAAGAGAAGTTGTTAAACCTTGATTTAATAATAATCGATCATAATAAAATCAAATAAAATGCATGCATAAAACAGTTAATAGTAATGGCCTTATTACAACAAAGCATATCCCGAAATAAATCCAAATCTTAAATATAAAAATTCAAAATTAAATAAATGCTGAGCTGAGCATGGCCACCACTAAGTTCCCGCCGGCCGGTCCATTTATCGAGTGTCACCGCAAAATGTTAGCTCACGAGGTGAGTCAAACAGACTCAGTGTGTAACAACCAACACAAACTCCCAAGCGACTTAGGCATATCAGATCATACACAATAAATATAGGCAATGATGCAATCCCAACCCCACCTAAATATCCATCCTTTACACAGCACTTGTACCTGCCATCATACCGTGGGGATTACTAAATCGACCCTCCATCCGCTACACACCATCGAAGGCAGTCGCTGCAGTCAACTGCACATCGCCCTTATAATTGTGGCATAGCCACCAGATAATGTGACAAAGTCACCAGATAGTAATACATGACATTAGTCTTCACATTCATATTATGTGACATGAGTCACCAGATATTGTGGTAAAAACCACCAGATCACTTCCCCTTTTCAATATCACCCATATGCCCCATGCGTCATACAAACCATGCAAAAATCATGCAATATACCTTATTTCATATTCATAACAAATTCACATATGTGTCATATTCAATGTTCATAACACTATTAACTGAGCTTTAGAGGATAACGACTGGATACACTTTGTACCATTGAATGGTACCTTAAGCCACATCTTTCATATTTTCATTAACACATGTTTTAAATTAATACCATAAATCATATTAGGAATCAATGTAGGCTACACACGGTTTACTAACGTGTTCATCGAACCCGAAAGTCAGAATAGATTGTACTCTCTCTAACAATCAATGTCGAATCGACTAGACACTAACACTTAATATGGCCTTGGTCAATATTAACACTCCCTTACCTTGTGGATCTAAATCTCAAAATCGCCACTTGGCTATGGAGATGTCGAAATCCTATATAGTACATGTTAGATCCAATTCTAACATTTAAACACAATAAATGGCCTTGCCTAAAACCTCACTTGCTTACCTTAGACCTTGAAATCCGAATGATCTCCTCCTTGTAGTCGATAATAACTAAATCTCAAACCTCCTTCATAGTTTCGCCAAAGATCAAGAAAAGAGATTAGAGTCTTAATTTTGCTAACCCAAAAGAAAAGAAAGAAGAAAAATAACAGTTGATCCGTACCCCTTACTACAAAAATCGACTGTACCCTTGCTTGAACCCACAGAGATATTCGGCTATATAGGCTAGATGTTGATCAATTGGTTTCGGCTTTTGAAGTTTAATGAACAATCGACTATGGTCTAGGAAGAACTTACTTTCAGCTTTTGGAAAATTGTGAAAAGAAGAAGATAAAGGTTGAGCAATTCGGCAATGGTGATAAATGAAGATTCGGCTAGCACAAGGGATATTTCGGCTTTTATTGCTATGATCAAATCGGCTCTATAGAAGAGTGATCAACTTGAAGAAGAAAAAGATGAAGAAATCTACTAGGCTTACTTGTGTTTTCGGCTTTGACAAACTAAAAGGAGAAGAGAAGATTCACTTTCGGTTTTCAACAGAGAAAGAATTTTGGCAGAGGCACAATTGAAAAGAAAAGAAAGCAAATGGCCATACTCCTCCCTTTTGCCGAAAATACCACACCTAGACCCCTCCATTCGGCCAACTCTCTTTCCCCCTATCTAATCCCTTCTTTTTCTCCTAAAATTCTTTTTATCACTCATTCAAAATAATTGAAATAAATCAACATTTATCTTCCTACCTTAGCCAAATTTTAAAAAAGAAATTGACCACGTCTAAAGCTCATCCCCTTAGTGTCCCATTACCGTCCACCTCTGTTTCTCCTTGCTGCAAAATAAAACTCCCCTTTTGCTTCCCTTACTGCTCGAACCTGAGCCCTTCTCCACTACTTGAGGCGTCACTTACCAAGGCCCTAAGTGGCGCCTCCTTGCCACTTTAACAAGCCCACTTTTATGTCTAATTTCCCCTACAAATTCTCTTAAGGCCTTATTTCCCTAGCTCCCCCTTTAAGACTTAAAATCTTATATTTTCTAAGGCACTTACCTACACTCTAAAGTTCTCAAAATCCACAAGACACATTCAAAATACACACAGGCATGCTTCCACATATATTTAAGCAAAAATTAACAACCCCTAAATCCTGGATACTACAAACTAGTTGAATACTCATCCTAGTTTGTTTGGGCTTCCCTCGACCTAGCCGTTTAAACAGTGCATAAGGCATAACATTTATACTCGCCCCTAAATCAGCTAACGCATTATCAATAGTCAAACTACCAATTAAGCATGGAATCGTAAAACTTCCTGGATCTGTTAGTTTTTGTGGTAGCTTATTTTGTAGCATTGCTGAGCATGTTGCGTTTAATTCCACATGGTGCTCTTCATCTATTTTGCGTTTGTTCGTCAAGAGCTTGCTTAAGAATTTCCTTGCATCAGGCATCTGAAAAAGAGTTTCAAGAAGAGGTAAGTTAATATGTAATTTCTTCAAGAGTTTTAGAAACTTACCGAGTTGTTCCTCTGAATCATCTTTTTTCAATGCTTCGGGATAATGTATGCGAGGTTGGTATTCTTTGATTACCAATTTTGGCTTTTCTTGAGCTACCTAGGTCTTATCCTTGCTTTCTTGCGCTGATGTGGGTCTATCTACTTCTATACCCTCTTGAGTTGTAATGGCTTGGATTTGCTCTTTTGGATTTATTTTGGTGTTGCTTGGTAGACGTCCTTGTTGGCGTTCAAAAATTAGCTTTGTGAGGTGTCCCACTGACATAGTAGGTTCTCCAACTTGACTCTCGAGTCCTTTCATCGACTTCTGCTGTTCATCAAGGTTTGTATCAATCTTTTGAAGATGAGATTCTATGGCTGCCATCAATTTTGTCAACATCTCTTCAAGGCTTGATTTTCTTTCCTGTGAGTAGGCTGATTTTGATAATTTGGAGGAGGTTGCTGCCTTTGAATTCCTTGATTTCCTTGTCCTCCCTATGAAAAATTTGGGTGGTTCCTCCAACCTGGGTTATAAGTATTACTATAAGGATTATTATTGGATCTGAAATTGTTACCTATATAGTTTATCTGCTCGTTTTCCATGCTATATCCGTAGGTGGGAACTCAGGATTCACCACGCCTCTCAAATTCGAGTTATACTGCATTACTGGGTGTACCTGCGAAAGATTAGTCAAACCATCAATCTTTTTATTCATTATTTTGAACTGATTTGATAACCTGGTGACCACGTCGAGGTTGAAAATACTGGTTGCTTCAGTAGGAATTGTCCCCATGCCTTGCCACTGATAATTATTTAGTGCCATTCCTTTGAAAAACTAGAATTATCTGTCAAAATTTAAATAAAAGAAATGTTAGTAAAGTAAAAATAATAATAATGGCTAAAGTAAAAAAAATAGAGCTTTCGTAATATTTTAGAATTTCCCGGCAACAGCGCCAAAAACTTGATCGCTGCAAAATAGTCTAGTTTTAATATTTATAAAAGAGTGATCGTACCTGTAGATTGACTATGACAACGATAAAGGCAAGCGCACCTATCGAACAGTAGTATAGCTCAGGCAAGAATATCTTATCGAACCCAAGGAACCTAAAAGTACTATTACTCACTTTCTTCCTATTATTTAGCCTTAAATATGGAGTGATTAATTAACTTATCTAAGACTAATGAAATACTTAAACTAAATCCAAAGACAAAAGAATAAACTAGGAAAAGACTTTGGAAAACTCAGTTGATAAAGACGATACCCTTGGGAAGAATCCACCTATGACTTCACTTATTATCTAACTTTCAATTCATATGATTTCTTTTACTTAGCTTGATCCGTGGGACTCCCTAACCTATATTAAACCTTCTCTCGAAGTGAATAACATCTAACCTTAGGTTAATTAGTGGAACTCTCGTTCTTTTATAATAACCCCCTAAGGAAGTAGTAAATCGATTAATGAACTCCCATATTAAGTTTCACCCTAATCTGGCAAAATCTCGTAACCCTATCTCTAGGTGCCCGATCAACTCCGCTTAATTATGATAGATCTACTCTTAGGCAGGGTCTATTCCTCCTCCACCTAAGCACATCAGATTAAATTAAGCCACATAATTAAGAACAAGCTAAGTATTTATCATATAAACCAATAAATCAAATAACAAAATCCATCATAGGTTTCATCCCCTTCAGGTATCTGAGAGGTTTAGTTCATAATAAAATAAGAAGAAAACATCTCAAGAGAAAAGATAAAACAAAACATAAGAAATCCCTAAAACCCCCTGGCAGAATTGAAGGAGAGATCCTCCGTCTTGAGTAGAACTCTGACACTTCAAGATGGATCAACTGGCTATCTTCGAGTAATTCCCTAAACGAGTAAAGCTCTGGCAGAAAACTCTGCTAAAACCTCATGATCTTGAATTGCTGAATTGGATTGTTTATATAGACGTTTGGGATGCTTTACTTGGCTCCTAAGTACTCGTAATTCAAGAGAAATTCGTCCTAAGAGTTTGAGTGGACTTAGGATTGCGTTTCTTGGGCTCCAAGCATCCAATTCCAAGTGAAATTGCTCTTTTTCGCGGCAGGGACACTGCTAAGGCACGCCCGTGTAAATCATGGTCCAACCCATGTCTCCATTCTGTTTGTTTAGGCACGGCTATGACACGTCCATGCAATATCTGGGTAGAGGCCGTGCTTTGGGTCTGTGAATTGGGGCACAGCCATGCAGATCGGGGATAGGCCGTGTTGGGCTTTTTGTCGACGAGACACGGTCGTGTGAATTGGTGACAGGCCGTGTTCTAGGTTGATAACAACGCACGACAGTGTGGAATAAAGCCCAGGCCATGTCGACTTCTTGGGTTGGCCCAATTTGGCCCGTATTAAGCCCGTTTTACGTTCTTTTTATGCTTAGGTGTTCTCCTGAGTATAAGACATGAAAAGAAAGGATTAAGAGCACCTTTTGACATAAATTGAGGGCTAAATCATCCAAAAGCATACTAAATATGGGGTTAAAATATGTTACTTTTACGGTTTATCAGCTGATATTCGAGTCCATGAAAAAGATATTGGTCAGAACACCGGGTTAAGGCATTGAAGACGATGAAAGTGAAAAATAGATGCTCCAAATGAAGAAGTTCTTACCTGGATCGATAGAAATTGGAAGCTAATAGACTTTGACTAATGAATCGATGAAGTCCTTACACAATCACCAAATTAGAATCGGTTCTCCGATTGTAAATAACTAGAAGTGACCTTTCGGCCTAACAAAACCGTAAGAATCCTTACTACCCATTCGGCCATCAATCACTTAGCAATAATCTTCCAACCCTTGGCCAGATGCAGAAAAGAATACGAAAACGGAGCCCCTTACATTCGGCCAAAGCACCCAAAATACAAAGTTAACACTTTTGGTTTAACAACCAGCAAGGGAAAACAAAGAAACAAAAGAGAAGAAGAACGGTTACCACCAAACAAGAAGAAACCAATTTAAGGGAGTTAGGAGAATGAGTGACGACAATCTACTGAAACAAGAACGAATGAAAAGAAGCTGTTGCACAAGGGAGATTCGGCTAAAGTGATAACTAAAAGTAAAACTCAAAGAGAAGAAATGAGGAATAGGTTTCGGCTATGAAGAAACAAATTGAGCAAATATGGAGCAAAAAGAGAGAAGTGAAGCGAAGGGGTGCTACAGCTTTAGTAGTTACTCAAGTTAACAAAAGTGTAGAAGATAGGGGAGATGGATTCGGCTTTAAGGGATGAGAAAAGAAACAAAAGTTCACCAAAGCAAGAGAGAAAAGAAAGAGCTCCTAAGGTTGATTTGACAACAACTATGAAGGTAGAATAATGAATGGACTCGAATGGTGTTTCATTTATACAAAAGAGGTAAATAGCCAATGGTAAAAGACTTGAGGATACTAGGTTCAGTTGAAGAGCAAAAATGAGAGGAAAAGGGAATGGAGTATGAGTGTTGCGGTTTTTGGTAGCAAGGAGATGAATCAATGCTTGGAGAAAAAAACAAAATGAAATAAAAAGCCAAAAGGAAAGAAAATGCTTCCAAAAGCTTTGTGACCGAGAAATGCATGCCAAGCTACCTAAGAACCAAAAAGATTTGGCCCCCCTCTACCTAACCAAGCTAGACCGAAACACACACCCCCAAACCTTCCCAAAATCAGCCAACCACTCCACCAACCTCAAATCCAAAATTTTCCTCCTACATTCACTCTTGTCCCATCATTTGAATCGGTTTGAATGATTCAAACTCCACCTGTCTCTCATGACCACCCATTCAAAAATATTTGACTTATTTAACTCCCACTTTTCAAGGTCCAAACTGAATCCACCACCTCTCCATCCCAACGCCAAAATAATCTTCCAAAAAGGCAGACTATGAGACTCGAACCTGCTCCCTCACTGCTCCCCTGTGGCGTCACTTACTGCATCCTAAGTGGTGTCTCCTTGCCACTTTACCACTCCTTTCCTTATGTCAACAAACACAAGCCATAATCCTTAAAGCCTGTCCCAGCTAGCTCTCCCCTAAAGATGCCCAAAAATGAAATTTTCACCAAGGCTCCAACTCAACCCTGAGCCTTCCCAGGGACCCCAAACACACCCAAACAACAGGCAAAGCATACCAAACACACAAAAACATAACAAATGCACAACCTCTAATTCCTGAATGTTACAAGTAAGTGGGTTAAATCCTAAATGCCTTTATCATCTCAGTATATCCAATCAAAGATGTGGTCTTGACATGTATAATCGAAGCAAGTTCTAGAATAACAAATCAATGTTGACACACCCATAATCAATAAACTGAGCACGAAAAGAATGTATGCTCTAAAAGGTTCAAAATCTCAGAAAAAATTATGGGTTTTTGATGACAACCTTGCAAATTCCAAACTTCAAGGTAACAATTGGATTTAGGTAGACAACCTAACAAAATTTTAATTTTTGAAAATAGACTCATCATGCTTGATTCTCTAGTATCTTAAAGTTTAAATATCATTGTACAATTATCAATGATTTAGTCTGAAACATATCAATAAAAATCATAAATCAACATGAATTTCATTCTAATTAGTAATATGAGATAATTACTTAAAACAAGATATCATTCAGGGATATGAGAATAATGCAAAAAGTTAGGCACCTTTTCTATGTAATTTTCACCCCCACACTTAAGATGTACATTGCCCTCAATGTACAAAGATATATGTTTATAATATAGTAAGAAAATTAAAAGGAGGGAGAGAAGTGAAACTTCCTAAATTTTTTGATGGATTCCTTAAGTTGGAAGTGTGAAAACTTGATTCGGAGGTGAAAGATAATTTGGAGGGGGCGCCTCGAATTCCTGCGCTAGATGAATAAATTGGGGACTTCATGAAGAGTTAGCCAGGAAATAATAAGAATAATTCTAAATATACTAATTATATATTTAAAAAAAAAGAAATCTAAAAAGAAAGAGTGTAAAAAGTAAAATGACTAAAAGAATCGATTAATGGATCGAAAGGTCCTTATTGTTAGATGGTTCGCGAGGTAGGTGTGATTTCTAAGGCCGTAGTGTGTGATTCCCAAGTAGCCTTTAGAACCTAAATAAACAAAATCAAAATATAGTAATATAGATTTAGCACAAGAGATATAAAGAAAATGAAATTAAAATAGATGAGAAAAAAAAAGAGAGATTAAATGGACTCAAAGGTCCTTTTCTTGTCAAGTTAATAAAGTAGTCGGCATGAACTTATGTAGATTGGTCTCGTACAGAGAGACTGTGTTAGGATCCTTCCATTCTTCGACATGGATGAAGTGTAGATCAAGAGTTTGGAAGATGAAGGAGGAGGAAATGGAAAGGGAGAAGAGTGTAAGGGTTGTGTAAGAAGGGAATGGAGAGTAGATCGGAAGGGGAGTAGGTGGTTCAAATAAAGTTTTTAGCTCTGGTACATCCCCACGCCCGTGTGCGTGTCGAGTCACACAGTCGTATCGCATGGCCGTGCGATGATTATGTCGCTTCTCCCATTCCTATGTGCAGGTCGTCATGCCTGTGTTAATAAAATAGTGTCGGCCACGACTGTGTCGCACGGCCGTGGTGCTTAGTCAGAGCTGTGGCTTAAAGATATTTCTTGTCCTATTTCGTACTATCTCTGTCATGCCAGTATAGAAATTTATAACATCCACACAGCCACGGCCACGGCTATGTGCAAGGCCATGTGGTGCAAAAATCTGCGCTTCATTAACTTGGTCAGTTTGTAGTTAGGTGCTAAAAGAAAGAAAATAAAAATAAATGGGCTTAGTGCGCGGGTTGCCTCCCGAGAAGCGCTTGTTTAAAGTCTTAAGCTAGACTTACCTCTAATTCGTACATTCATGGTGGTTTAAGGAGTGAAAAATCCTTTCTCATGCTATCATAATATAGGTTGAGTCGAGTGGCATTTACTTTAAAAGTACCGAATGTAGAATTACTTACCTCGACTGTTTCGTAAGGGAAAACATTGATTACTTTAAAAGGGATTTCATCGTTTGTATTGATAAACCGTAAAAGTAACATATTTTAATCCCATATTTAGTATGCTTTTGGATGATTTATCCCTGATTTATGTAAAAAGGTGCTCTTAATCCTTTCTTTTCATGTCTTATACTCAGGAAAGCACCTAAGGATAAAAAAATGAAAAACGTAAAACGAGCTTAAAATGGACCAAATTGGGCCAACCCAAGAAATTGACACGGCCTAGACTTCAAACCACACAGCCGTGCCTCGTCAAATTACTTCACACGGCCATGCCACGATTAACACAGTCGTGCCCCAATCAACAGAATCGAGACAAGGACTGAAGACGATTTACACGGGCGTGTGCCATGGCCGTGCCCCTGCCGCGGGAATGAGCAATTTCACTCTGATTTGGATGCTTGAAGGCAAAGAAACATACTCCTAAGTCTACTTAAACACTCTAATAGTAATTCTACTTGAAATAGGTACTTTGGAGCCAAGTAAAGCATCTCAAAAGCTTATATGAACACCCAATAGGGCAACTTGAAAGGGGAGTTCGGTAGAAGATGAATAGGAATCAAGTTTTGGGCAGAGTTTTCTGCCAGAGCTTTTATTCAGGGGATTACTCGAAGATAGCCAGTTGATCCATCTCAAGAAGCCAGTGTTCTACTCAAGACAGAGCATATCCTCTTCAATTCTTTTAGGGGGTTTTAGGGATTTCTTATGTTTTGTTTTATCTTTTCTCTTGAGATGTTTTCTTGTTTTGTTATGAACTAAACCCTTCAGATACCTGAAGGGGATGAAACCCATGATGGATTTTGTTACTTGATTTCTAAATTATATGATAAGTACTTAGTTTGTTCTTAATTATGTTGCTTAATTTAATCTGATGTGCTTAGGTGGAGGAGGAATAGACCCTGCCTAAGAGTAGATCTAGCATAATTAAGCAGAGTTGATAGCACGCCTAGAGATAGGGTGACAAGATTTTACCGGATTAGGGTGAAACCTAAAATGGGAGTCCATTGATCGATTTACTGCTTCCTTAGGGGGTTATTATAAGAGAACGAGAGTTCCACTAATTAACCTAAGGTTAGATGTTATTCACCTCAAGAGAGGGTTTAATATAGGTTAGGGAGTCTCACAGATCAAACTATGTAAAGAAGTCATATGAATTAAAAGTTAGATAACAAGAGAAGTCATAGGTGGATTCTTCCTGAGGGTATCGTCGTAATCAACTGAGTTTTTCCACAGTCTTTTCCCAAAGTTTCATTCTTTTGTCTTTGCATCTAGTTTTGTTTTTTTTATTAGTTTTAGATTCATAAACCAATCACTCCATATTTTAGGCAAAATAATAGAAAGAAAGTGAGTAGTAGTTCGATAAAATAATCTTGCCTAAACTATACTATTGTTCGATAGGTGCACTTGCCTCAATCATTGTCATAGTTAGTCTACAGGTTCGATCATTCTATATAAATATTAAAACTCGACTGTTTGACATGATCAAGTTTTTGGCGCCATTGCCGGGGAACTAAAATACTAAGAAAGCTCTATTTTTATTACTTTAGCCATTATTTTTTATTTTTCGCAATTTACTTTTATTTTTTTAGTTATTTAAAAAAATTACTTTGTTAATTTTTCCTCTATTTTGCTTTTGGCAGAAAATTTTAGTCTATGGAAAAGATGGCACTGAATAATTATCAGTGGCAAGGCATGGGGACAATTCCTACTAAAGCAACCAGTGTTTTCAACCTCGACGTGGTCACCAGGTTATCTAATCGGTTAGAGATGATGAATAAAAAGATGGATGGTTTGAATAGTCTCTCGCAGGTACACCTAGAAATACAATATGATCTAGGAGGCATGGCGAATCCTGAGTACCCACCCTACGGATATGGCATGGAGAACGAACAAGTCCACTATATGGGTAACTATTCTAGACCTCAAAATATTTTTTATAGTGACACATATGATGCAGGTTGGAGGTACCATCCCAACTTCTCATGGGATGATCAAAGTAGCCAAAGACAGGAACTTCCTCTAGATGTGCAACAACCTCTTCAAAACTTCCAAAATCAGCCCTATCTACAAGAGGAGAAACCAACCCTTGAAGAGATCTGAAAAAATTCTCAGCAGACACAGAAAAACGTATCCAAGAAAATGAAAGAACAATCAAAAGCAATGAAAGTCAAAACGAGGAAATTACTAATTCAGTCAAGGAAGTCACTAATGCAGTCGGACAACTCACAAAGCTGATGACAGAACGACCGCAAGGACGTCTACCAAGCAGCACCAAGATTAACCCTAAGAAGCAAATTCAAGCCATCATAGATCACAATAATAAAGGGTTAGATGAAAAAATCGAAGAAGTAGACGAAGGTAAGATAGAGGTAGTACAGGAAAAGTCAAAACCGGTAATAAAAGAGTACTAACCTCGCATTCCTTATCCCGAAGCAATGAAAAGAGATGACTCAGAAGAACAATTCAGTAAGTTTCTTAAACTTTTAAAGAAATTACATATTAACTTACCTCTTCTTGAAGCTCTTTTTCAGATGCCAGACTCGAGGAAATTTTTAAGATAGCGTTTGACAAACAAACGCAAATTAGATGAGGAGCACCACGTGGAATTAAATGCAACATGCTCAGCAATGTTACAGACTAGACTACCGCAGAAGCAAAAAGACCCAGGGAGTTTTACAATTCGATGTTTAATTGGTAGTTTAACTATTGATAATGCGTTAGCCAATTTAGAGGCAGGCATAAATGTCATGTCTTATACATTATTTAAACAACTAGGTCTAGGGAAACCCAAACAAACTAGGATGAGCATTCAGTTAGCTGATAAAACTATCAGAATTCCTAGGGGTATAATAGACAATGTTCTAATCAAAATTGATAAATCCATATTCCTAGTAGATTTTGTTATCTTAGACATGAATGACGACAATTCGATTCCTTTAATTTTAGGAAGACCCTTTCTAGCAACTGCCAAGACTAAGATTGATGTTGGTACAGGAGAACTCATTCTTCATGTAGGTGACGAATCAATTAGTCTACAAGCTCTTGACTCGTCCAGGACATCAAGTGATGAAGGTGAGAAAGTAAATTCAGTTGATAATCAAATTGTTCAACTTGCACTACAGGAAACACCACAAGGCTAAAAACCTGAGCCGAATCATGGGCCCCAAGCCGTACAAACTCATAACACTGAAGTGTTAGTGGAATCTGACCCAAGGCAAATGTGGTGAGTGAAGGTAAGGTTGAGGTATGCTATGATATACCAAAACCAGCAATTACAAAGTACCAACCTTGTGTGCCATATCCTGATGCAATAAAGAAAGACCACATAGAGGAAGAATTCGGTGAACCTAAACTTCGTGTAGACAACGAAACAATCACTCTTCACACTCTTGACTCGGCTAGGACATCGAGTAATAAAGGTATGAACGTTAATTTTATTATAACCATTTGGTTCAACCTTTTTTACAGGAATCATCACGAAATCACCTAGCTGAGCTAGATCTTAAACCTCGCACCAAAAAAGAAGAATTATACGAGGAACAAAGCCTTAAGGTTGACAAATCAGAAGAGCAAGAAACACAATTTAAAGAAGAATCGAAACCACACAAAGTGAAACGAAAGGAGACCCCAAACGAGTTGATAGGAATAACAAATCACATCAAAATAGAGGATCATGTATTGTTGGATAAGGAAGACACTCGAATCACCAATGCAGACCTCAAGACAAACGAAGAAATCACTTGTGAGGTGCTTAATGTCTTTCTATACGGCACAGTCGAGGTAAGCAATCCTAAATTCGACACTTTTGAGGTAAACATTACTCGACTTAAACTATATATCCATAACCGAAGTGATCGCATGAGAAAAGATTTTCACCTCCTCAAACCACCATGACCATACGAATGAGAGGAAAAGTCTAGCTTAAGACTATAAACGAGCGCTTCTCGGGAGGCAACCTGAGCACTAACCCCATTTTTACTTTTTCTATTTTTTTAATTTTTATTTTATTTTTTTCTCTCTTGTATTTTTCTTTTAGCACTTAACCATAAACTAACCAAAAAAAGAAAGAAAGTAGATTTCTAGGCAACACGTCCCTACACACGGGCGTGGCCGTGGCCGTGTGGAAGCTAGGGGATGAACCATGGGTGTGCCGTTAGCCGTGCACAAATAGGGAATAAACTTCTTTCTCTAACACGGGCTGCGATACCAGCACACGACCGTGCCTGCGACCTTGTGAAGTTACTGATTTGCCAAGCACGGGCTGAACACACCCATGTTACCTCACCGTGCCAACATACTGACTTGTCGAACATGGGCGTGCCCATGTAACCACGGCCGTGCCAAAAACCCTGAACGTGCCCAAAACCTAAAAATCGCGAAAAGCACAGGCTATTTAAGCCTTCACATGGGCATGTCGATTGACCGTGCCCGAGCACCCTAAACACGCCCAAAAATTCAAAATCCCAAAATACGATCTACATCTTTATTTAAACCTCATTCTCCCATTTTTTTCTAGTTGTCTTTCATTTTCCATTATTTATTTTTATTTTTATTTTTATTTTATTTTAATTTCATTACTTTTTTCCTTTTTACTTTATTTTATTTTATTTATTTCTTCTTCTTCTTTATGATATTTAGATTTAGCTTAGGATACAATAAAATCAGACCAGCTACTTCAAGGATTCAATTTCAAACGGTTCGAGACGCTTCCCGACGTTCACCTCCAATTCTATCTGGTTTCTTTTCATTGACTTCATCCAAAATTCAGGAAGTGTCACTTTCTCCCTCTCTTTTGATTATATATTAACCGTTATTATCTATTTTTGTACATTGAGGGCAATGTACATCATAAGTGTGGGGGGTAAAAGTGTCAAACTTTTTGCATTATTCTCAAAATCCTGAATTTAGTCTTGATTCGAAAGTATTTTTCTCATATTACTAATTAGGATGAAATTTCTAATGATTTATGATTTTTATTGATATGTTTTAGATTAAGTCATAGTTAATTGTGCAGTGATGATTAAATTTGAAGAATACTAGAGAATCAGGCATGGTAAGTCTACTTTCTAAAAATTAAAATTAATAGGTCGTTGAACTGAATTTGAGTATTACTTTGAAGTTTGAAATTCATAGGGATTGATGTCAAAAACACCCATAATTTTTGTGAGATTTTGAGCCTTATAGAGCATATATTCTTTTTCATGATCACTTTATTGATTATGAGTGTGTCAACTTTGAACTGTTATTCTAGAACTTGCTTCGTTTATACATGTCGAGACCACAGTTTTGATTTGATATACAGAGGTGATAAAGGCACTTAGGATTTAACCCACTTACTCCATAAAAAGCCTACCTTCACAAATTTACCCCTAGTGAACCCCGTTGAATCCTAACAACCTTTTTATTGACTCACCCACTAATATTAACCCAGAACCCCTTTGTAATTGTTATCACCCTTTCTTTTGACTACCTTTTAATCGAGGTTTGATTTGATTAAGTTATCAAATTATATTAGTTCAGTAGTTACATTTATCATTTATGATGTAATATTTTAGTTTGTTCCTAAAAAAAACAAAAAACCCCCCAAGTATATTCAATATTAGTAGTATATATATATAAGCTTAGAGCATTTAAATTCCAATTGTTGAAGAAAAATCTCGTTTTAAAGTATTATCAAATTTTAAGTGGTGAAAATACTCTTTATTATAGAGTAATTATTAATAGTGGTATTATTAGTTTTCATTCGATGTAAATATTCATATTTAGTTCATTGTTTATAGTTAGGCAATTTGTCAAGTCAGTCTCGATTCTAACCCTCTAATTTAGCCTGTATCCACACTCTTAACCTTAGCCCTGTTAAAACCCTAATAAAGACCTTTTGATCTATGTATCATCTTATATACAGTGGTGGAGATTTGATTTTCAGGCAAGCCTATGGGATTAACTTTTTAGGTTTGACTTATGAGTGCTCATTATTGAACCTTAAACACTTTGAGTGATTTGAGTGAACCTTTAGTGAGGATGTCAATCCTTGTCGGTTTTGAATTAAAGGTAATTATTCAGATAAGGGGAGACACCTATGTTTTCGTAGTACAAAGGTATGACTTATCATGATTGAATCTTTAGGACTCTTTGAGTTGAATTATCCATGCATAAATTATCTATTAATTATGATGAGTCATTGTCGATAGGAATTATGAATTATGGAAAGTTCGTATTAATTGTAAGTTGAGAATTTTGCTTGAGGACAAGCAAAAGCTTAAGTGTGGGAGTATTTGATAAACCGTAAAAGTAACATATTTTAATCCCACATTTAGTATGTTTTTGGATGATTTATCCCTGATTTATGTAAAAAGGTGCTCTTAATCCTTTCTTTTCATGTCTTATACTCAGGAAAGCACCTAAGGATAAAAAGAACGTAAAACGGGCTTAAACCAGACCAAATTGGGCCAACCCAAGAAATCGACGCGGCCTGGACTTCAAGCCACACGGTCGTGCCTCACCAAATTACTTCACACGGCCATGCCATGATTTACACGACTGTGCCTCAAACAATAGAATCGAGACACGGCCTGAAGACGATTTACAGGGCGTGTGCCATGGCCGTGCCCCTACCGCGGGAATGAGCAATTTCACTCGGATTTGGATGCTTGAAGGCAAAGAAGCATAATCCTAAGTCTACTTAAACACCCTAATAGTAATTCTAATTGAAGGAGGTAGTTAGGAGCCAGGTAAAGCATCTCAAAAGCTTATATAAACATCCAATGCGGCAACTTGAAAGGGGAGTTCGGTAGAAGCCTAATAGGAATCAAGTTTTGGGCAGAGTTTTCTGCCAGAGCTTTTATTCAGGGAATTACTCGAAGATAGCCAGTTGATCCATTTTAAGAAGCCGAAGTTCTACTCAAGACAGAGGATCTCCTCTTTAATTCCTTTAGGGGGTTTTAGAGATTTCTTATGTTTTGTTTTATCTTTTCTCTTGAGATGTTTTCTTATTTTGTTATGAACTAAACCCTTCAAATACCTGAAGGGAATGAAACCCATGATGGATTTTGTTATTTGATTTCTAAATTATATGATAAGTACTTAGTTTGTTCTTAATTATGTTGCTTAATTTAATCTGATGTGCTTAGGTGGAGGAGGAATAGACCCTGCCTAAGAGTAGATCTAGCATAATTAAGCGGAGTTGATCGTACGCCTAGAGATAGGGTGACTAGATTTTGCCGGATTAGGGTGAAACCTAATATGGGAGTCCATTGATCGATTTAATGCTTCCTTAGAGGGTTATTATAAGATAATGAGAGTTCCACTAATTAACCTAAGGTTAGATGTTATTCATCTCGAGAGAGGGTTTAATATAGGTTAGGGAGTCTCACGGATCAAGCTAAGTAAAGAAGTCATATGAATTAAAAGTTAGATAACAAGAGAAGTCATAGGTGGATTCTTCCTGAGGGTATCATCATAATCAACTGAGTTTTTCCACAGTCTTTTCCCAAAGTTTCATTCTTTTGTCTTTGCATCTAGTTTAGTTTTTTTCATTAGTTTTAGATTAATAAACCAATCACTCCATATTTTAGGCTAAATAATAGAAAGAAAGTGAGTAGTAGTACTTTTAGGTTCCTTTGGGTTCGATAAAATAATCTTGCCTAAACTATACTATTGTTCGATAGGTGCACTTGCCTCAATTGTTGTCATAGTTAGTATACAGATTCGATTAGTCTATAGGTTCGATCATTCTTTATAAATATTAAAACTCGACTGTTTGACACGATCATGTATTCAGGTTTGCTATGGCGATTCGAGGGTGTATTTTATCTAACAGTACGTGATCTCCTATTTTGAAGTGATTTGATGTTCCTATAAGCTTGTCTAGGGGTTTCTTCAGTTTCACTTCGTGTGGTTTTGATTCCTCCTTGAGATGTGCCTTCCACTCGTCTAGTTCATCAATCTGAAGCCTTCGTTCCTCATAAATTTCTTCTTTATTGGCACAAGGTTTATGAACTGGCTCAGATATGTAGCGTCGTGGTGCTTCCTATAAAGAAGGTTGAATCAAATGATTATCAATAGAATTTACGTTCTCACCATTGTCACTCGATGTCCTAGCTGAGTCGAGAGCTTGAAGACTGATTGAGTCATCACTTACACGAAGTGTGAGTTCACCTGTACTAACATCAAATTTAGATCTGGCAGTTGGTAAAAAGGGCCTTCTTAAAATTAAAGGAACCGTATTATCCTCATCCATATCTAAAATAACAAAGTCTACGTGGAATATAAATTTGTCAATTTTAACGAGTACGTCTTCAATTATGCCCTTAGGAATTTGAATAGTCTTATCAGCTAATTGAATACTCATCCTAGTTTGTTTGGGTTTCCTTGAACCTAGTTGTTTAAACATTTTATAAGGCATAACATTAATGCTTGCCCCTAAATTAGCTAACGCGTTATTAATAGTTAAACTACCAATTAAACATGGAATTGTAAAACTCCCTAGTTGTTTTAATTTTCGTGGTAGTTTGTTTTGTAAGATTGCTGATCACACTGCATTTAATTCCACATGCAACTCCTCGTCTAACTTCTGCTTATTTGTCAAAAGCTCTTTTAAAAATTTCCTTGAATATGGCATCTGCGAAAGAGCTTCAAGAAACGGTAAGTTAATATGTAATTTCTTTAAAAGTTTAAGAAACTTACCAAACTATTCATCTGAATTGTCTTTCTTCATCGCATTGGGATATGGTATACAAGGTTGTTATTCTTTAATTACCAGTTTTGGCTTTTCTTGGCTTACCTCAACCTTACCTTCGGTTACCACAGGTTCTTGCCTTGGCTCAGGTTCAAAATCTACTAACCTTTCATTATTCTGATATGGCTTGAAGTTACTCTTTTGAGTTAATCTCAGTGTTACTTGGTAAGCTATCTTGTGGTCATTCGGAGATTAGCTTAGCGAGTTGCCCTAACTGGTTCTCGATTCCTTTAATTGATGCATGTTGATTTTTAAGTGTTGTTTCGGTGTTTTGAAAACGAGTTTCTGACACCGCTATGAATTTTGTCAGCATCTCCTCAAGGTTCGGCTTCTTTTCCTATGGGTAGGGCTGTTGTTAGAAGTTTGGAGGAGGTTGTTGTCTCTGATTTCCTTGACCACCCCATGAAAAATTGGGGTGGTTACTCCAACCTGGATTATAAGTATTACTATAATGGTTATTTTTAGATCTGAAATTGTTACCCGTATAGTTTATCTATTCGCTTTCCATGCCATGATTGTAGGGTGTGAAACACCCCACACCCGGCCCACGAGCCTAGACTGGATCTGGTATGTTCCTCAATATAAACCGGTTCAAATTTCTTTTGTTACTTTGAAAACTGTGGGTTTTGAAGATAGTTTGTAGTGGGTTGGGCTTGAGTTGAAAACAAGTTTATATCGTTTTTAAAAATCCTTTTGAGTTAGGTGACAAAACGTTTGGGCTTTGTATTAAATTACTTAATCTTTTAATAAATATAAGGATTGTAGGCTTAATAATAAATAAAAAAAATAAAGTAAACGCTACTACGGCCTTATTACATCAAATAATTTCCCAAAATTAAAACCAAAATAAACTTTAAAATACTTAAATTAAAATAAAAGTCCAAGTCATAAAATTCTTGTTGTGCATGGCCATCCCTAAGCTTCTGCCGAACCCGGTCCATCACTGCTCGTCACCTGAAACATGTTCCCACAACAGGGTGAGTCAACAGACTCAATGTGTACACAAGCACTAAAATTAATAATTCGGGCACACCATACATATCATGTTCAAATAATAACTCAAGATAATGATGCTACCCATACCCAAACCTAGATGCCATCCGCTACACATCCACGTACCAACCTGCACACCGTAGGGGACTACTAAGTCAACCCTCCAACCGCTACACACCATCGAAGGCAGTCGCTGCAGTCGACGTGCTCATCGCCCATATAAAAATTCGTGGCATAGCCACCAGATTTAATAATCGTGTCATGTGACACCATATTCAAATAATGTAATCGAAGTTACCACATTCAGATAATGTGACCGAAGTCACCACATTCAGATAGTGGGACCGAAGTCACCACATACACTTCCCCTTTCTCATATAACCCGAATGCCCCGAATTATTCATATTATGCATATCATACTTAATTTCACATTCATGTTCACTTTTCACATGTTAAATATAACATATTTCGTAATCCTAGTAGGAGTAGGGAACGTACCTGAGTACTTTGTACCATAACATGGTACTTTAGCCACATTCTTACACTTTCATATTAACACATATATCGATTTTAAGCCATAAATTAATTAAGATTAGTGTGGGGTACACACCTGATTAACTTAGTAACTTTACTAGAAATCTGAAATTCGATCTACTGCTTTAGGTTTTTAATGCCTACATTCGGCCAACATAGTATTATTTAGCAAAGGCCTATTCGGCCATAAAACCAAATCCTAGTAGGATTTTGTGTACTTACCTTAATGCTGATTGAATGAAAATCAAATCTCAGAAACTTGTATTCTTTCCCTTTGAAATTGACAAATCATTAGATCCCGTGAATCAGTTAGTTTTCGATTAAAACAAATAGATTTAAATACTTAAGATAGGGCCTTGGCTGAATATGTGAATACACTTACCTTGGAGTTCTAAAATCCCGAAACTTTGCTTATGCTCCTTCCTTGTATTCAGCTAACTCTAGATCCCTTTAACAATTTAGTTTTCGGCTTTTAAGATAATAAAAGATAGATCCAAACACTAGGTTAAGCCTTGGCCGAAAGCTATAGAGACTTACCTTCCATATCTTAAATCCCGAAATTGATCTTTTATCTTAGGTGCCTGTCGAAATCACATGTTAGATTTGATCTAATATTTAAGTATGGAAGAGACCTTTGGCCGAATGTACATATATGTACTTACCTTGTTTTCAAATCCCGAATGATCCTTAGTAATAATCGGCTGTGGCTCTTATATGGAACGTAAAGTTTTGACTTTTGCAACTATGAAGAAATCGGCTAGGGCTTTGCTTCTTTTCGGCTTTTGACTGTGTTTGTAATAGAAGAAGAAAAGAAAAGAGAAGAAGGAAATGGTTGAGCAATTTGGGTAGTAAAGTTTTAGCTACACAAGGTGTGTTTTTCAAAAAACAAATGAAGTAGAGAGGGTGTTGTTTGGGGGATTCAGCAGAGAATAGGAGAAAAAGGAAGATGAAAATAGGTAGAATGGCCTCATACTCCCCTTTTTGGCCGAAAATACTAGCCTTAGAATCCCCCAATCGTCCAACTCTTCCTATGTGATAAATTTTATCTTTTTAATTATCACTTAATCAAAAGAATTAATCCAACAATTATCTCCTAATTAGCTGAAATTCTAAAGGAAATAAAACTCCTCTTTTAAGATCCCTTATGCCGTCCACCTCTCTGCTCTTTGTAGCAAAAAAAAAACTTTTTTTATTTGCTTTCTAAGTGACTCGATCCCTGGCCCAAATACACTTGCATGTGGAGCCATTTCCGGAGGCCCTAAGTGGCATCTTTAGGCCACTTTTCCAAGCCTTTTTTGTGTGTCAAATTTCACATACTCTTTATCTTAAGGCCACCTTGCCTTAATTTCCTCTTTTAAACTTTAAAACTCGACATTTCTGGGTTATTTCTAAGTTTCCAAAAATTTTCGTTTGGCTCTTTAACTTAGGTTTCCAAAATGTTTACTTTTCTATTTTGCTTAGGTTTCCAAAATGTTCACTTTCCTCTTTTACTTAGGTTTCCAAAATGTTCACTTTCCTATTTTGCTTAGGTTTCCAAAATGTTCACTTTCCTCTTTTACTTAGGTTTCCAAAATGTTCACTTTCCTATTTTTAACATAACATTTCCATACATTCTCAGATTTCCAAAAATATTCAAAATTTATTCATAACACAAAAGACATGTCACTTCGTACAATTAAACCAAAATGCATAGGCCCTTTTCAGGATGTTACAGTTCCACCCCCTTAAAAAATTTCGTCCTAGAAATTTCCTAGCTAAAACAATTGAGGGTATTGCTGTCGCATTGCCTCCTCTGGTTCCCACAAAGCTTCCTCTGATCCATGATTTCGCCATAACACTTTGACTAGAGGAACTGACTTCCTTCGTAACACTTTCACATCACGTTCCAAAATTTGAATCGGCTCTTCCTCGTAGGATAAGTTTGGCCTTAGCTCCACTTCTTCGACTGGTACCACGTGAGATGGATCCGATTGGTAGCGACGTAGCATGGACACATGGAATACGTCGTGTATCTGCTGCAACTCAGGTGGTAACTCTAGCTGGTATGCCACTGGCCTAACTTGCTTTAGTACTCGATAGGGCCCTATAAACCTTGGGCTTAACTTTCCTTTCCGACCAAACCTCATCACCTTCTTCCAAGGTGAGACTTTCAGAAACACTTGGTCTCCCACTTCAAACTCTATTTCCTTCCGTTTGAGGTCTGCGTACGACTTCTGCCTATCAGCAGCTTCCTTTAGCCGTGCTTGAATTATCTCAACCTTCTCTTTAGTTTTTGCCACTAACTCTGGTCCCAAAACTCGACGTTCTTCTAATTCAGTCCAACAAGTAGGAGTTCAACACTTCCACCCGTACAATGCTTCATATGGTGCCATTCGAATGCTAGCCTAATAACTGTTATTGTAGGCGAACTCTGCTAAAGGCAAGTAATCCTCCCAACTACCTCGAAAATCCATCACACAGCCTCTCAACATATCCTCCAATACTTGGATTACCCGTTCAGACTGTCTGTCCGACTGTGGGTGAAAGGCCGTAGTGAAGTCCAATTTAGTGCCTAAAGCTTGATGAAGTGCCCTCCAAAATCGAGACGTGAACCTTGGGTCTCTATCCGAAATAATTGACACCGGCACTCCGTGTAGTCTCATGATTTCTGCCACATATAGCTTGGCTAACTTCTGAAGGGAATAATCCACTCTTACCGGGATGAAATGTGCAGACTTAGTCAAACAGTCCACTATTACCCATACCGAGTCTTTCTTAGTAGGCGTAAGGGGAAGCCCACTAACGAAGTCCATGGTAATTCTTTCCCACTGCCACTGCGGAATCTCAATTGGCTGAAGCAATCCCGATGGAACTTGGTGTTCAGCCTTAACTTGCTGACACGTTAGGCATTTCCCCACAAATTCAGTAACTTCCCACTTAAGATCAGGCCACCAAAATTGTTCTCTTAGATCTCTATACAACTTAGTACCTCCGGGATGCACAGCATAAGGGCTACTATGCGCTTCCCGAAGAATCCTCTGTCTTAACTCCTCGTCCTTGACATCTATGACTTTTCCTTTGTAGCACATTACTCCTTCATCATTAACACCATAATCCTCTAACTCTCTATTCTGTACTTGCTGTAACTTAGCACTTAGGTCCTTATCAGTTAACTGTCCCCTTTTCACCTCATTCAGCCATGTGGGTTTGACTTGCAACTCAGCCAATAGGCTTCCATCCTTATACAAACTTAAATGGGCGAACATTGCCCTTAGATCTGACACCACCTTCCGACTTAGGGCATCAGCTACCATATTCGCCTTACCTGGGTGGTACTCTATCGAGCAATCATAATCCTTCAATAACTCCACCCACCTTCGCTGCCTCAAATTCAACTCCTTCTGAGTCAACAGATGCTTAAGGCTCTTGTGGTCTGTGTAGATCACTGACCTTTCTCCATAGAGATAGTGCCTCCACACCTTAAGGGAATAAGCCACTACTGCCAATTCCAAGTCATGGGTTGGGTAGTTAACCTCATGTGGCCTCAACTGTCGGGACGCGTAAGCTACTACCTTTCCGTCTTGCATCAACACACAACCCAAACCTGTATGGGAAGCATCATAATACACCGTAAATTCCTTTCCTGCCTCTGGCTGAATCAATACTGGAGCTTCCATTAAAACCTTCTTAAGCTTCTCAAATCTCTCCTGCTGCTTATCCGACCACACAAAGGGTACTTCCTTCCTCAACAACTTTGTCAAAGGCGTGGCTATAGATGAGAACCCTTCCACAAACCTTCTGTAATAACCTGCCAAACCTAAGAAACTTCAGATCCCAGCCACGGACCTAGGTGGGTTCCAATTCAACACCACTTCGATCTTCCTAGGATCCACTCTTATTCCCTCCGCGGATACCACATGCCCTAAGAACGCAACTTCCCTAAGCCAAAAGTCACACTTACTGAATTTGGCATAGAGCTTCTTCTCCCTTAACACTTGCAGCACAACTCGGAGATGCTCATTATGCTCCTCTTCAGACTTGGAGTACACCAAAATATCATCGATGAACACAATGACGAACCTATCCAAGTAAGGTTGGAAAACTCGGTTCATCATGTCCATGAACGCGGCTGGGGCATTCATCAACCCAAACGGCATTACTACAAACTCAAAATGGCCGTATCTTGTCCTAAAAGCTGTCTTATGGATATCTGCCTCCTTCACCTTCAACTGATGATATCCCGACCTTAAGTCGATCTTTGAAAACACTGCCGCCCTCTTAAACTGATCAAACAAGTCATCAATCCTAGGCAAAGGATACTTGTTCTTGATGGTCAGCTTATTTAACTGACGGTAATCTATGCACATACGCATAGTTCCATCTTTCTTCTTCACAAATAGGACCGGTGCTTCCCACGGAGACACACTGGGCCGGATAAACCCATGGTCAAGCAATTCCTGGATTTGAGCCTTGAGCTCAACCAACTCCTTTGGCGCCATTCAGTAAGGAGCGATTGACACAGGTGCTGTTCCTGGTAGCAAATCTATTCCATATTCCACCTCCCTATCTGGGGGTATTCCTGGTAATTCCTCTGGAAACATATCCTCAAAGTCCCTTACCGTTCTAATTCCATTGACACCTTTCTCCTTTCCATCCAACGCACTTACAAAGGCTAAAAGTGCCTCGCACCCTTTTCGAACCATCTTTTCAGCCTTAAGTGCCGAAACTATATTAGACAAGTAGTTTTTTTTCTCTCCTATCATAATGACCACCTCATCCTCAGGGGTCCTTAGTTCCATTCATTTAGCCGCACAATCCAACACGGCTTGGTGTTCTACCAACCAATCCATACCAAGTATGAGGTCAAATTCTTCGAAGGGTAACTCCATTAGGTCAGCCCAAAAACTCACTCCCTAAATTTCTAAGGGTACGTTCCGAAAGATCTTATCCACCACTACAGTTTGGCCTAATGGGCTTACTACCGTTATCTCCCTATCAAAAAATTTAGAGTCTAGGCCTAATGTTTCAACTACACTACAGGCAACATAAGAATGGGTTGAGCCTACATCAATTAAGGCATAGTAAGGCTTGTCATAGATAAAGAACGTACCGGTTATGACGTCCGGTGCGTCTCCATCTTCCCTCCGGCGAACTACGTAAACCAAACCTGGCTACCTTGCCTCAGTATTAGCAGCACCTCTGCCTTATGGTCCACGTCCTCTGCCGGCACCATTACCTCTGTTATTCAAACCATGACCTCGTTGAGGTTGTTGTCCTCCTCTACCAGCCTGATTAACATTCAGAGCTACTGATCAACTATTATTTGGTTTCTTAAGATAATCTTTGAGCATATGGTCCTTGGACCCACACCTGAAACATCCTCCCATCTTTTTCTATACTCCCCTAAGTGCTTCTTTCCACAATGCTCACAAGGACGATACTGCCCTCCGGTACCAACTTGCTGACCCCTCAGCCCATCAGCTCTGGGCCTTTTCTGCACATTTCTCAATGATCCTGACGACCCATAACCCCTCTTGGGTCTATTCCTATCTAAGCTCTGCTTAACCGAGTCCTTGATTCCCTCAGCTACCTCTGCCTTTTCAACCAACACGAAAAACTCCCGTTCCTGATGTGGAGCTATCAATAACCTGAGGTCATCCCTTAAACCGTCTTCAAAATAGACACAACGCTCATGCTCAGTTGCTGCTACTCCTCTAGTATATCGGCTCAACCTCAGAAATTCAGCTTCATATGCTGCTACCGACTTGTTCCCTTGAACCAGCCCCAGAAAAGCTTTCCTCTGCTCATCAATATATCGTGTGCCGACATACTTTTTCTGATATGCCTCCTTAGCATACTCCCAGGTCAGATCTTTAGTTGTGGCACCATCCCGGACAGTTAACCACCATTGGTATGTTTCATCACGTAACAGTGCCACCATTCCTTTCAACTTTTCCTCCGGGGTCAGATCGAGCTCATCCATAATATGCTCGATTGCTTCCAACCAATACTCAGCTGTACTGGGTGCCACACCGGATACTCTACAGAACACCTCAGCCCCGTTGGCGCGAAGTCGCTCGGGTACAGATTTTCGAGCTCCCGCATTTCCACCCACACTAGCCACCATTTTCAGAACTCGTAGCACAGCCTGCGATACAGCATCATCCCCCGTCTGAGCCTGCTACTCGACACCGATAGCTGGGTGTGGCGGTGGCGGTGGTAACTCATAGTCAGACCCTTGACCTGATCTAATGTGTTCGACACGACCATTCTTCCTCTCTCAGTGTCCATGACGACCGCGTCCTCTAGAATTCATATCTAATCGGCGCTTTAATCTAATTTGAGAAAGTTTTATGAATTAGTACTTTTGTTTCACTTGATTACCCGCGAAGAAATTTTATGAAAAGGAATTTAGGAGTGGTTCTTTCGTATTCACACATGCACACAGTCTTTTCATTCATTCATACATCCATCAAACAATTATGAACCTTCGTTCATTCAGAGATATGTTGTAGTTTTCATTGTTGTTGTTTTTCTACTACCTAGGGGTATTTGCGTAATTTATCCTACAAGGGTATTTTCGTAATTTGTCAAATGTGGTTCCTTGGTAATTTTGTCAAAAATTATTTCAGAAATTTTAAAATCCCGGGCTTTCGATAAATTTGGAAATTCCAAGGTATTTCAGAAATTTTGGACCTTGGGGTATTTTAGTAATTTTTTTCACAATCCGGGGTAAACTGTAAAATTTTAATAAATCAAGGATATTTCAGAAGTTGCAAAACTTTGAGGGTTCTTTTGAGAATTGTACTTTCCAAAACGGTGGTGTTGCATAAATTTTGGAAATCAAGGTCATTTTGGTAATTTTGTAAGTTAGGGGCAATTTTGTAGTTTTTCCAAAATCAAGGTATTTTTGATAATTTGCAAATAAGGGTTTTTGGACTTGTTATAAAATAATGAAAATGTTGATTAGAACTGTAGGTATTTTAGACATTTTTATAAACCAAGGGCATTTTTTTAATTTTACCACTAGGGGTATTTTTTGTAATTTTATAAATCAGAAATTTTTTAAAAAATTGTGTAGAAAAGATAGTTTCCACAAATTAAAGAAAAAAATGATTTTAAAAGTTTTAAAATTAGGGTTCTTATTAAAAAAAATGGCTAGTTCCCTTCGGGTTTTAGTTACTAGGTTTAGCCTATGACCGAGTCCTCTTGGTCAGGGTGAACCAAAGCTACGCACCAGGCAGGATTCGAGTGGGGAGGAGGTGAGTCACACGGACTGCTTAAATACCAAGCTCCCACTGAAACCATTCCTAGACATGCGCACAGAGGTTGCCACACCCACTAAGTCTTCTTGGTTAGGGTGAACCAAAGCTACGCACCAGGTAGGATTCCTGTGAAGAGGAGGTGAGTCACTAGGACTGCTTAAATACCAGGCTCTTCCGGATCCAATCCTAGACATGCGTACCATGGTTGCCACACCCTAACTCGATTGACTTAGCCATAGGTTTGTTTAGTGCATTAAGTCTTATGTGTTTGTGTTTGAGTAGACTAATTCTAGGGCTCAAGTTCCTATCATGCTATACTACGTTCTATTCCTGTTCTGCCCGTCCATAATTCACACAGTACTTACCTGGTGGACTGTGGATCGGAGACTTAGGTGCCATGCCAGAAAACCTGCTTATTTCATAAGATACTTTATAAAACTTATTTGGGCTCGATTTGAAAACATTTTGGGCCTTAGCCCATAGGCCGAGAGTTTAAAACTGGGCTCTGATACCAAATTGAAACACCCCACACTCGGCCCACGAGCCTGGACCGGATCTGGTATGTTCCTCAATGTAAACTGGTTCAAATTTCTTTTGTTACTTTGAAAACTGTGGGTTTTGAAGATAGTTTGTAGTGGGTTGGGCTTGAGTTGAAAACAAGTTTATATCGTTATTAAAAATCCTTTTGAGTTAGGTGACAAAACGTTTGGGCTTTGTATTAAATTACTTAATCTTTTAATAAATATAAGTATTGTAGGCTTAATAATAAATAAAAAAATAAAGTAGACGCTACTACGGCCTTATTACATCAAATAATTTCCCAAAATTAAAACCAAAATAAACTTTAAAATACTTAAATTAAAATAAAAGTCCAAGTCATAAACTTCTTGCTGTGCATGGCCATCCCTAAGCTTCTGCCGAACCCGGTCCATTACTGCTCGTCACCTGAAATATGTTCCCACAACGGGGTGAGTCAACAGACTCAATGTGTACACAAGCACTAAAATTAATAATTCAGGCACACCATACATATCATGTTCAAATAATAACTCAAGATAATGATGCTACCCATACCCAAACCTAGATGCCATCCGCTACACATCCTCGTACCAACCTGCACACCGTAGGGGACTACTAAGTCAACCCTCCAACCGCTACACACCATCGAAGGCAGTCGCTACAGTCGACGTGCTCATCGCCCATATAAAAATTCGCGGCATAGCCACCAGATTTAATAATCGTGTCATGTGACACCACATTCAGATAATGTAACCGAAGTTACCACATTCAGATAATGTGACCGAAGTCACCACATTCAGATAGTGGGACCGAAGTCACCACATACACTTCCCCTTTCTCATATAACCCGAATGCCCCGAATTATTCATACCATGCATATCATACTTAATTTCACATTCATGTTCACTTTTCGCATGTTAAATATAACATATTTCGTAATCCTAGTAGGAGTAGGGAACGTACCTGAGTACTTTGTACCATAACATGGTACTTTAGCCACATTCTTACACTTTCATATTAACATATATATCGATTTTAAGCCATAAATTAATTAAGATTAGTGTGGGGTACACACCTGATTAACTTAGCAACTTTACTGGAAATCCGAAATTTGATCTACTGCTTTAGGTTTTTAATGCATACATTCGGCCAACATAGTACTATTTAGCAAAGGCCTATTCGGCCATAAAACCAAATCCTAGTAGGATTTTGTGTACTTACCTTAATGCCGATTGAATGAAAATCAAATCTCAAAAACTTGTATTCTTCCCCTTTGAAATCGGCAAATCATTAGATCCCGTGAATCAGTTAGTTTTCGATTAAAACAAATAGATCTAAATACTTAAGATAGGGCCTTGGCCGAATATGTGAATACACTTACCTTGGAGTTCTAAAATCCCAAACTTTGCTTATGCTCCTTCCTTGTATTTGGCCAACTCTAGATCCCTTTAACAATATAGTTTTCGACTTTTAAGATAATAAAAGATAGATCCAAACACCAGGTTAAGCCTTGGCCGAAAGCTATAGAGACTTACCTTCCAAATCTTAAATCCCGAAATTGATCTTTTATCTTAGGTGCCTATCGAAATCACATGTTAGATTTGATCTAATATTTAAGTATGGAAGAGACCTTTGGCCGAATGTACATATATGTACTTATCTTGTTTTCAAATCCCGAATGATCCTTAGTAATAATTGGCTATGGCTCTTATATGGAACACAAAGTTTTGGCTTTTGCAACTATGAAGAAATCGGCTAGGGCTTTGCTTCTTTTCATCTTTTGACTGTGTTTGTAATAGAAGAAGAAAAGAAAAGAGAAGAAGGAAATGGTTGAGCAATTTGGGTAGTAAAGTTTCGACTACACAAGGTGTGTTTTTCAAAAAACAAATGAAGTAGAGAGGGTGTTGTTCAGGGGATTCGCCAGAGAATAGGAGAAAAAGGAAGATGAAAATAGGTAGAATGGCCTCATACTCCCCTTTTTGGCCGAAAATACTAGCCTTAGAATCCCCCAATCGGCCAACTCTTCCTATGTGATAAATTTTATCTTTTTAATTATCACTTAATCAAAAGAATTAATCCAACAATTATCTCCTAATTAGCTGAAATTCTAAAGGAAATAAAACTCCTCTTTTAAGATCCCTTATGCCATCCACCTCTCTGCTCTTTGTAGCAAAAAAAAAAACTTCTTTTATTTGCTATCTAAGTGACTCGATCCCTGGCCCAAATACACTTGCATGTGGCACCATTTCCAGAGGCCCTAAGTGGCATCTTTAGGCCACTTTTCCAAGCCTTTTTATGTGTCAAATTTCACATACTTTTTCTCTTAAGGCCATCTTGCCTTAATTTCCTCTTTTAAACTTTAAAACTCGACATTTCTGGGTTATTTCTAAGTTTCCAAAAATTTTCGTTTGGCTCTTTAACTTAGGTTTCCAAAATGTTTACTTTCCTATTTTGCTTAGGCTTCCAAAATGTTCACTTTCCTCTTTTACTTAGGTCTCTAAAATGTTCACTTTCCTATTTTGCTTAGGTTTCCAAAATGTTCACTTTCCTCTTTTACTTAGGTTTCCAAAATGTTCACTTTCCTATTTTTAACATAACATTTCCATACATTCTCAGGTTTCCAAAAATATTCAAAATTTATTCATAACACAAAAGACATTTCACTTCGTACAATTAAACCAAAATGCATAGGCCCTTTTCAGGATGTTGCAGGGTGGGTACTCAAGATTCGCCACACCTCCAAGATTTGAATCACATTGCATTACTGGGTGTACCTGCAAGGAACCACACAAACCATCAATCTTTTTATTTAACATCTCTGCCTGATTTGATAGCATGGTGACTGCGTCGAGGTTGAAAACTCCGGTTGTTCTTGTTGGCCTTGTCCTTATAACTTGCCACTGATAGTTGTTCAGTGACATCTCTGCTATAAACTTATAGACCGCCTCAGGAGTTTTGTTATTTAGGGTTTCGTTGGCTGCTGAATCAATTAGTTGTCTCATTGAAGGGTTCACATTATTGTAAAAGGTTTGGACCTGTAGCCACAAGGGTAATCCATGGTGTGGACACCTTCTCAATAGATCTTTGTATCTCCCCATGCATCGTATAGTGTTTCTGAATCCATCTGCACAAAAGAAGAGATATCATTCCTTAATTTGGCTGTTTTGATCGGCGAAAAATATTTTAATAAAAATTTTTTGATCATTTGTTCCCATGTAGTGATTGATCCTTGTGGAAGAGAATTCAGCCACTGTTTAGCTTTATTCCTAAAAGAGAATGGAAATAACCGAAGATGGATGGCATCATCAGAAACGCCATTAATTTTGAAAGTATAGCAAAATTTGAGGAAATTTGCCAAGTGATTATTTGGGTCTTCATCCTGCAAACCATCAAACTAAACAGATTACTGTATCATTTGTATAGTGTTAGGTTTCAGTTCAAAATTATTAGCAGCATAGCAAGTCTAACAATACTTGACTCAGTTTCTGTTAAATTAGGTTTAGCATAATCATACATAGTTCGAGGAGCATGATTTTCGGCCACCTCTTGAGGTAGCAAATTATTCTCAACCATCTCATCAGTATTATTATTTTCGTTCTCTAGTGTTTCTTGTATGTAATTTAAGCTTCACCTTATTTCTCTACGATTTCTACGAACTGTACCTTCAATATCACTATCGTAAACTAAGGGTCCTATCGGGTTCCTTCTAGTCATAAACTAGGTACCTACTAGAAAAAGATAAAAGAAAAATAAAATTAGAAAAGAAAAAATAAAATTTCATTGCAAAAAGAAAATAAAATAAAATATGGCTAAAGTAATAAAAATTGAGCTTTCATAATATTTCAGTTCCCCGGCAACGGCGCCGAAAACTTGATCGTGTGTCAGAGTCTTAAAAATTTATAATATGAATGATCGAGCCTGGAAACTAACTATGACAATGATTGAGGCAAGCACACCTATCGAACAGTAGTATAGTTTAGTGGCAAGACCGGATTGTCGAACCTAAAGGAACCAAAAGTACTAATACTAACTTTATTTTTATTATTTAGCCTAAGAATTAAAGGAATTGTTTTTTAATCTAAAATTACTAACTACTAAGCTAAAGATGCTTAGACACAGAGAAGGAATTTGGAAAAATACTTGAGGGAAAAACCAATTGATTGAGACAATACCCGAGGAATAATCCACCTAAACTTCACTTGTTATCTAACTCAGTACCAGACAATTTATTCACTTGACTTAATCTGTAGAATTCCCCAATTTATATTAATACCTCTCTCGAGGCTACTAACGTCTAACCTTAGGTTGATTAATTGAAATCTCTTTCTAATTAAAACCCCTAGAATTGCATTAATTCGATCTATGGACTCCCATATTAGGTTTGACCCTAATCGGGTAGATTTTTGTCATCCTATCTCTAGGGTTGCGATCAACTCCGCTTAACTATGCTAGATCTACTCTTAGACAGGGTCTATTCCTCCTCTGCCTAAGAGCATAAGTGCTCGAATCAACATCCTGAAATATCCAAACAAGAATTAAGAACACATAGTTAAGAACAAATCAAGTATTTATCATACAGCTCAGAAAACAATAACAAGACCCGTCTCAGGTTTCATCCCCCTCGGGTATTTGAAGAGTTTAGTTTATAATCATAAAAGAATACATCTCAGAAGAAAATATAAAACAAAACATAAAGAAAACCCTAAAACCCGATAAAGGAATTGAAAGAAAGATCCTCAGTCTTGAGTATGATTCTAGCTTCTTGAGATGAATCAACTGGCTTTCTTCGAGTGAATCCCACAATTCGGCCCCTCTGGCTTGGCTCTTTGGCCTAGCTGAACGCCCCCTTGAAGGTTGGCCTCTAGGGTGTCTATATAGGCTTTTGGATTGGCTTCCTTTGCCCCTAAGTACCGTATTCTAAATAGAATTCAAATAGGTCATGTCAGGGACATGCCCATGGCACACGCCTGTATAAATCGAGGCCAAGCCGTGGTCGAGTCTATTAATGAAGCACGGCCATGTGGTGTTGGGCCCAGGCCTTGTCAATTTTGAAATTTGGCCCATTTACTTTGTTTTCAGCCCGTTTCTCATTCTTTTCATCCTTCAGTGCTCTCTTGAGTAAAAAACATGAAATAAAGGATTAGGAGCACCTATTTTCATAATTAAAGGGATAAATCATCCAAATATATGCTAAATGCAGGATTAAAATCTTTCATATTATGGTTTATCAAAGGGATTTCCCTATTATGAAAATTCGGTCATAGGCTTTTAGGTGCTGAATAGGTAAGTGAAGACACTTTTTGCATTCGGCTAGGGGATTGGTTTTCCGAGAAACTAGTCTTTGATGTTCTTATTGATCACGTATTGGTAACTTTTCTTTGGGAGCTGAAATTATCTTACTTCTCTTTTTCATCCATTTGGGTTTTGGCTTTTGTATTTTGGTTTGCTTATTGCTCTTCCTACCTCCCTTTTCTCACTGGCTTTTGTGAACTGATTCTTTTCGTTATCCTCTTTGGTTGCTTTTGCACTCTCTTCCTCTCTTCATCCTTTAGCCATTGTGACTGAATTCATTCTTCTTCCCTTCTTTATTCATTCTATTCAATTACTCTATAACCATCTTCCTTTTTAATACCTTGGACTAATACCTTGTTCCTTGGTAAGTGATTATACTCTTTACTTCTGGTTAAATCTACTTTTTTGTTCCCCTCTCAAACCCTTGACGGTTTAGTCTTGGTTTAAGGGATACTCTTCTCCTACATTCTGTACTCTCTCCATTCCTGTTTTTGATTTGGAAAGTAATCTATGTTAATCGATAAGTCTTTCGGTGTAACGCCCCGAATTTGGGCCTAGTAGATTTAGGCCTATTGCGTTGTAACGCTTTAAAATCTTGAAACCCTAATTTCTATACGCTAAAGTTGGTTTGTATAAGTAGCACTTAGGGTAATAATTTTAAGGTATTATCGGGATTATTTGAAGTCTTAGAGATAGGGAAGACCATAGGGAAAAATTTATTTTTCTTGCTTTAGTGGACCCTAGCCTCAGGAATTAGGCCTCTTAAGTAGATTAAAGGGAAAATAGGACACATCTGGGCTTGTGGTCCAGTGGCAATGTGGCGTCACTTGGGGAGCTACAAGGTGGCGTGAAGAGGTCCAAGGTTCGAGTAATGGTAAGGTGTTTTTGGAGTGTTTATTTTGCATAGTAGACGGCCAGAGTTGTGTAGAATTTGGACTCTTTTTGTTGAAGTGTTTGAATTGGTCTTGTGAGCTGATAAATAAGGGAATTTTAGATGGGATAAGGGAGATATCATGGAGAAAAATTAGGAGATGAGAAGATGGAAGAGTTGGTGCCGAATTGGACTGTGAGGGAAGGTAGGATTTGGCTATTGGCTATAAAAGGAGGTGCCGAATTCCTTTGAGAGGTTCCTTGGGTTCCATTACATTTCTTTTTCTCCCCCTTAGCCAAATTCTTCCATTTGCCAAAAAAACCCATCATTCCTTTGTCAAAATTTTGGTTTTCTCTCTAGCTGAATTCCCCATACCTTCTCTTCTTAAATTCTTTCTCTTGTTCACCTTTAGTTCTAGCCGATCAATTCTCCTCTTCTTCTCCCTATTGGTGCCGAATTGTCTCTATCACCATACTAATCTCAAAAGCCAAATTTAGGCCGCAAGATCGAAAGTGGATTTGGTAAGTATTCGGTTAACCTCTCTTCTACGTTTTGCTAAAAGCCAAAAGGCTATCTAACTATCCTATCATTAACTCTGTGATAACAAGAACAAGGTTACAAGATCGCAAGCGTGGTAGGTAAGGATCGTTAACAAAGGGGTAAGTGTTCTCGACTCAGTTATGGTTTAGTGGATGGTCGAATGTAAGTATGGACTATAGGAGTGACTTATGTGGAATATGAGTCACTTTTTTTGGTGATATATGTTTGAGTGTAGATCTAGGGGATATTCGTAAATAGTAGCTAAGGAAGGGCTATTAGAACGTGTGGCACGTGGTAAGGTTAAGGTAAGGCTTCAACTTTTGGAAAATATTTTGATTAAGTATGGGTGGTTGATTGAAGGTTGGTTGGTTGTAGGTTCAAGACCAAGGATAGAATAGCATATCGCAGTAACCAGGTGTGTACAAACACTACATACACATAATATCGACAATGTCAGAAAGCCGAAAAGCCAAAAGTATCTAAATGGGCCTGGTGGGCCCTGAGGCTAAGTTTGATGAAATCAATTGATTTGGTTATATGAATTGAGTTAGTCATGCATGTTACATGATCTGGAATTGTTTTGGGCCTAATAGGCCATAAGAATGAGATTTGGGCCTAATGGGCCATAAGGATGTGATTTGGGCGTAATGGGCTATATGAACGTGAAATTTTATGCATGTAGGTAGCAAGGCCAATTCTCTTTATATCAGCAAGGGTCTACCCTAATGCCTTCTTAGATCGCCAAAGGACTTCTAACAACTTGACCTCTTGATCGGGCGTTAACTCCGCAGAAATTACTATTGGCAAAGTGCTGTTGTCTCCCAAATATGCATATTTTAAATACTGCGGCAAATGTTTTAACTCTATTGTGGGATGTTCCTCTATAGAATGTTTATGAGAATTAAAAGAGTGATCTAATAAATCCAAGGATTTAAACTTCTTCCCTATGTCACTCCGCTTAAGTGAGTCTTTATCATTATTAGAATTGCTGTGGCAAAATTTTGCAAACTCTTCATTTAGTGCTATTCTATCAACCCAATGGCATGGAATACTTCATTCTCATCAACACATTTTAAGGGATCAAATACATTGAAAGTAATCTACTGGTCATTTACCCTTATGGTTAGTTCACCTTTCTGCACATCAATTAATGTCCTACTAGCAGCAAGAAAAGGTCTTCCAAGAATAATTGACACATCCTGGTTAGTTTCGCATTCTAAAATAAAGGAATCTATAGGAAAATAAATTTATCTACTCTTACCTGCAAGTTTTCAATTTTACCTTCCAGATGTGCATAGGATTTATTAGCCAGTTACAACATAGCCGTAGTAGGTCTTGCTTTCCCAAGTCTTAGCTTCCTTGAAATAGACATAGGTATTAGATTTATACTCGCTCTTAAATCACATAATGTCTTACTAACATAATGATTTACAATTGAACATAGAATAGTGAAACTCTCTGGGTCCTTCAACTTTGGAGGTAATTTATTCATCAACATTTCGGTGCAGCCTTTAGTGAGAGCAACAGTCTCAAATTCTCCCAATCTGTGCTTCTTTGACAATATATCTTTCATGAATTTCACATAATTGAGAATTTGCTAAAAAGATTCTACTAGTGGTATGTTGATATGGAGTTGCTTCAAAACATCCAAAAATCTTTTGAACTAAACATCCTATTCAGAATTTTGGATTCACTAAGGAAAAGGTAGAAGTGGTCATCTTTCAAGTTGCTGATATTGTTTTGCTGTGGCATTTTTATTGGTAACATGATCTAGTTCTGTTGCAACATTCTTCTCTTTACCCTTTTCAGGTGCAATATGCTTTTCAGTTGATTTTAAATTCTTTCCATGGTTGAGTCTAGAGTTGTCTTATTCTAAAGTGGTGTCTTGAACAACATCATCCAATTGTGTCCCACTTCTGAGAGTGATTGCCTTGCACTGTTCCTTCCTTTGTGTTCTTGAATTCTCGGTATCATTTGGAAATGCTCCTTATGGCCTTGAATTTAAAGCACTCGCTATCTATACCACTTGATTCTTAAGAGCTCTGTAGGACGTAGCCTGGCTCTAAATTACGTCATTCTTGGCCATATATTCCTTCAACAAGGTTTTAATGGAGGTAGAAGATGATGCTTGACCCTTTTGAACATTTTGCCTCGGTATAGGATGAGTATAACTAGGCAATGCACTATTAGTATTCTATCTCACAACATTATTTAAATTCCTCGCTCCTTGATTATTCCATCTAAAGTTCAGATATTGTTTCCACCCTGGATAGTAGGTGTTGGAATAGGGGTTATTATTCTGGTTAAAATTATCCATTTAGTATACATATGTTGGGTTTGATGGGCATTCGTCAAACACATGATCTTCACCACAATAAACACACAATAGTTTGGCTGATTTCATCTCTTAGACTGCATTGTGCCTCTTCATTGTTTTGACCATATTAGCTAGAGAAAATACATGCGTTGTCAACGAAGTAATTGCATCAAGCTCCATGGTACTAGCATCTTTCTTACCCTCTCGTGGTAGGATATTGATAATCATTGTTGGCAATCATTTCCAAAATCTCATATGTTTTATTATAAGATTTATCCAACAAGGTACCATTGGTAGAAGCATCAACTACCATCCTCGTATGCATATTCAACCCATTATAAAATATCTCTATCTGTATCCAATGTTGGAATCCATGCATTTGACATTTCCGAAGTAATTCTTTAAATCGCTCCCAAGCTTCATATAGCGTTTTATCCTCCGATTGCTGAAGAGATGTGATGCCATTTCTAAGCTTGACATTCATATTTGGTGGATTATACTGAGCAAAATTCTTCGGCAAAGAACATACCATGATGCCATTATTCTTGACAACAAAGCATTCAGTCACACTCTTGCACGATCTCTCAAAGAATATGGGAACAATTTAAGCCGCAAGGGGTCTTCAGGAACACCTTTTTGACTAAACGAGTCATAGACTTCTAGAAAAAGTCTTAAATGCAGTCTTGGATCTTTAGTGGGTAATCCACCAAACTATCCTACTGTTTGCAACATCTAAAACATTACTGGTTTCAACATGAATTGTTGAGCTTGTATGTGTGGTCTAACTATACTTGGATTCAAATCATCCAAAATTGGAACAATATGTTCTTGAATTGGTCTATCTCGATCATGTATCACATGATGAACAGGAGGATCAACATCCTGACCAATTGGATTATCATTGAGACCAGGACCATTTAGACCAAGATCATTCCCTTCCCTAGCCATATTACGCAATTCTTTTTGCCTCCTCTGTAAAGTTCTTTCAATCTCTAGGTCAAAAGGATACTCTTTGTTAACAAGAATGTATCTTCTCATAAACGGATGACAAACCTGTAGAAATAAAATACAAGTAAGCTAAAATTAAGAAAACAAAAGAAAAAAAAACAAAACCAAATTTCACCAAATTGTTGATCCTCGGCAATGGTGCCAAAAACTTGTCGCGTGTGAAATGATATGCGAATTGTGTAAGTATACATGTCGAATCAAGTAATAAAGTGATAAGTGAGATCGTCTCTACAAGGATCGATTAGGTATGAAATGGTTGTGTTATTATAATGAATATGATTAATGTTATGACAAAAATAATGATAAGAATGTAGTGGTAATTTCAAGTAATAATGATGTGTGCAATAATGGAAAGTGCTATGAAAAGACAAGAGTAAGAATGCAATGGCAAATTCGAGAACAATGATGTGAATAATATGCAAATGAACAAGTAAACAACTAAAAATTCTATGGAAAAGACATTACGGCAAAGGATAAAAGGTCTACAATGTTGATTTGGAAGGTTGAGATTACTAAGAATATGCCCTTACTGACAGTAATGCTTTGGCAAAACCATACTCAACCTACTGCTTAGAATAGTTCTAAAATGGCTTGCTTCTTTTAAGAACAAGATCTCAAGCTACTTTTCCTTAAGCGATATGTCTATAGGCCTTTAGCACGGTACCTTGCACTATTTTTTTCTTTTCGTATGAACGTTGCTCTATGTCTAGAGGCTGCTACTAGTATTCGATCGAACGCTTCCTTATATCATTCAATTTCAATCTCATTAACCTAACCTTGTTAGAAGTAGATTAATTTAATGAACATGTTGTACATCCATCTATTTCTAGAGTTTGAAAACATGCAATTTCATAAAAAACCATTGAATGAAATAGTGTATTAAAGCAAATCTACGCTTTGATCATTAAAGAAAATAAGAGTTTCATCAAGTAATCTTAACCCTATGAAGAGTAATAAAAAAATAATAGAAAAACTTCTAGAAGTGCCTTCGTCTTCCTCTTCCCATCTCTACTTAGCCACTACCCTTTATGTTTTTCGCCACCTCTAGGGTTTCCTTGTTTGGATTTTATAATTGTTTCCCTAGTATAAATCTAACAGCCCATGATTTTCTTCCCTCATTTTTAGGTAGATATATTGGTATGTGTTCTACTGGGCCTAAGACCAATGCGCTTTGAGTGCTGACTGGACATCGTCTTGGCATTGCCACAGCATCCGTGGTTACAAACTGTCCAACCCTTCTCCCCCAGGAAACCTTTACTCCTTTACCTCTTGCTCCTTATCTTGCACATGTCAATCCACCACCACACACAACTCGTCCACAAGCAATTAAAAATAACTATCATTTAAGTACAGTCCAAGCAGCTAATGTAATGCTAAAACAAGAAAAAAATACTAATGTAATGTCCGAAAATGTACCTAAGTACATGTAATTAGCTATATCTAAAGGCATGAAATTTAACTCTTTTCAAGAGTTATCACATGTTTGCTAAATAGAAATTGTTAAATCAGTAGTTCTTTTAGGTTCGATCCTTGGAAATGTTCTGTTGTTCCATTGTAACACTATAAATATTAAAACTAACCTATCACACTTGCAGACATCGTATGTAATTAGTTTAAATTTATTGTTGTTATTAGTGATGATTCTCGCTCAATCACGATGCTCGCGTACTGAGGGTTGGCGAGGCAATCACCCAACATCGTCTTTAGCTACGGTCGGTAATTCAATAATAGAAACAATATTAGTTTACATTCAGCTAATAGTCAAATACAGATCTAAACATATTTTTAAATTTATTCAATTTAGTCCATATACTCGGGATATGCATACTTCTCGATATTTTCTATTTATAGCATAATCTTATGACATGCTTTCAATTTATTCAATTTAGTCCCTAATGTTACAAAGTTATCTACAAGCTTAATTAGTTTTACAATTTAGTCCTTATCATGATTTAAGCTCATTAACTTTCAAATTCAAACCTAACCCATTAGTTTCTATACAATGGAAACTTGATAAAACTTAACAATTGAACCAATTGATACATGGTCTAGCTAAATAAAGCTCCCATGATAATAAATCTATAAAAAATACAAGGAAAGGGCTTGGTTACCTTAGTTAATTTTTGGCCAAATGCTTAGATGTAACCTTCTTCCTTTTGTTTTTCTCTAACTTGGATGGTTGGAGACAATGAGCACTCATCTGTCCTTCCACTAATTTGTTAAATATAAAATAATTAAGGATTTAATTAGTTTAATTAAGAATAATTAGTTAATTACTAATACATACTTAAGTTTAATTTAGTCATAATTTAATCTATGTGGGATATATCATTACCATACACTAACTCATGCAAAAAATTGGTTTATTAAACTTTTTGGTCCTTTGAATAATTTCTATATAGGTCCCTAAGCCTTTTCTAAATTAAAACCCAATAGCTATTAAAAATTTACAATTTAGTCCTTCAGCTTTAATTAACCACTTTCTCGGCTAAATTAAAACTATCTTCATTAACCTCTATATTTCATCCTTATAGAGTTCGTTTACAAAAATGGGTTTTCGAATCCATGTTTTTTGACACTATTGGAAACTGAGTCGTTACACCTCAGACTCTTTAAGGGTGATGGACCTGAACTTCCTTGGCCTAAGGTTTCGGAGATGGGGGAAGGAAATTATTGGTAGTGAACTAAAGGTATTGCGACTACAATTTCTAGGTTACTTTAATGTAAGATCTTGGAGTAATGCAAAGCTTAACCTGTGGTTTATATGTAGCTACAAGAGCTTACGGATTCCTCGAACTCATTTGGACTTGTAAGAGGGGAACTGAGGTTAGTGTGCACCAAAGGTTTTACCTTGAAGGCACACTTTGACATTCAAAACAAACATGTGACAAAATTGAAAAAAAAAAATTGAGAGAGAAAGAAAGAGTAGAGAGAGAAATCTTGTGATTGAGTGACTTATAAAATGTCTAAAAATGGCAAGAGAGCTTGCAATATAACACCCAACCGATAGGTCGGACAACTGACCCTTTGAGATTTCGATTACTAGCATATGCAAAATAATTGAATAACCATTTAGCAGTTCCATAGTACATTACCGTGAAATCATAATGTATATTAAACAAACTTCTAATAATATTAATCTTTTTATAAAAATCTATCAATTTAACCTCATGTGTATAATTACAATTTGAACTAAGTTTAAAGAGTTCTTATTCATATACAAAACAAAATTGTAAGACTACAAGTTGCCTCGATATCTACACATGTTACAAAACGAAAGGTGACATGCTCACTCTAGACTTTGAAGACTCTGGCTTAGTTCCCTTTCCTATGAACAACAGTTCATAATCCCTAAAAAAAAGGAGAGAACATCGTAAGTTCATAAGGAACTTAGTGAGTTCTATAATAAAGTTACTTCCCTTTTTATTTCAAAATTTAGAATTTGTCATTCAGTTTTCTTGGAAAAAACTTGTGCATTAATATTTCATAGCTTATGGTTGGGCTTAAGCAACATAGAGGAGCAATACATAATGCATGAGAATTTTCTCTTGTGAAAGATCATGAAGCATATAGTTTCTTCGTATAGACTTGTTGCATATAATCTTAGAAGATAACCCAATAAGTGGAGAGATTCATTTCGGATTAACTTACCGAACAATCCTGCGAACTCTTACGTGCGGATTTCTTGATGCAGATTCTTATCTGCAAACTCATAAATACAAACTTGTAGAAGAAAATTCATAGTTGTGACGAACTCATACAAGTGGATTCATAGTAGAAAATTCATAGATATTGTGGAATCACACATACGAATTCATAGAAGAAGGTTCATAGATATGGTAGACTCATACATGCAGATTGTTCCGTGGACTTCGTATGGTGAAATCCCACATATAACTTTGACATAAAGCTTAGAAAACAAGTCCCACAAACTTTCATAACCTTTATATATCATGGCCATAGACTTGCTTATGAACATGAGGCTTTAAACCTTAGACTCCGCAGAGTTTCATACTTGAAAGAGCCTACGTAGGGTTATCATAAACATGTGCACATATATCTTTATACAATCCAACCGAACCTATGCAAAAGAAATTATTATGCGTATACATTCTCCATAAAACCAATTCATATGCATGTAGAGGAGTTTTAAATGCTAACAACGACTTAAATCTTCATAGTTCAAAATAAATTATGTTGAAAACCATTTATTTTTCTTTCTCTTATTTAATCAAAAGGTAAAAAAAAAAGAGTTAGAAAGATTACTAGATTGCTAAATTCTCAATTATGTAGGCTAAGACCCTAGTTTCTTCCCTTTATGCGAACTACTCCTTAATTTCATTTTTTACAGAATAAACCAGAGAAGAAGATAGAAGAAAGAGGATGAATAAAGAAATGAGAGAGTGCTCCCAGAAGAATGGCGTCTATCTCCTAAATAACCATATCGCACTCGTTCACCAAAACCAATTCATGAACATCAAAATTAATGTTGCTTTTCATAATGTTTCCCACTAAAGAAAATACCCAATTCTAAGGTAACGAGACTAATAGTTAAAATCTAAACTATTACCAAATCAGTTAGCAAGATTCACAAAATTATACTAAAACCCTCATAAATAGAATTTTTTATAATTAGATAACTAGAATTTCTATTGTACTTATCCCTTAACATTTTCAGGTGTAGCATGCAAGTTATAGGAAGTTTGATAGCAACTTGAGTGCAAAGTGTCCTTTTCCCATTGGGGGATTTAGGAGGTGCACTATTGGGTGTATAAAATGCTTCTTTAGTCTTGAACCTAAGAATTCCCACCCCTTGCCTAAGGCTCTTCTTTGCTTTATGGGATTTCGATATTTGTATTCCACAAAATCAATATTATAACATTCTAAAGGAGTCTACACTTGCATGTCATTTGTTTCTTAATCAAAAAGTAAAAGTTAATGGTTTTTTTAGATTCAATTTGTAACACCCGATTCTCAATTAACCCAAAAATTGGGAATAATTGGAGCAAAAAAAAAAATGACCGCAAGTCGGTGGCCTTCTTTGAAAGAAATAAGAAAGTTGGAAACTAAATTAGACATAGTTGAGAACCAAACCCGAGTCGGTTAGGATGAAACTAGTTGATTCCTTAGTGGGAGACATAATAATTAACTATGGATGGTTCTCACAAGGATGGTAATAGCGAGGGCGGGGCTATAAATGGTTGGGAGATGATTCCTAGAGATGATTTTTCTTCTTGATTTTGTTTCTTTTTCTTTTTCTTTGTCTTCTTGGATGGCTTGAAGAAGGAATGGCCAATGGAAAGTTTTGCATGGAGTAGACTTCATGAGGATGGAAATGGAAAAGTAGGGAAACCAACAAGCTGGTAAGGTTCTTAACCCTTCCATGTACGTAAAAGTTAAGAAATGAGGTTATGGATCTTCAAAATTATTTTTCGAAAACCATGTTTTCATTGAAAACCCTTCTTAATATTCAAAAACTTCTTACCATTTAAAACTTGTGTAAAGCCTCAGCTTGTGTTCGTTTAATTTTAAAGTGGGGTTCATTGAAAAAGGTTGCTCACTTTTAAAACGTTATTGATTTCCTTCAAAATCCCTTTCAATTGCGGAAGCTTTTTAAAAATGTTGCGGAAACATGATAACCGAAAATAGTTGTTGTGACGTAGTGTTTTGAAAATAATAATCATTTTGGAAAAACCACGATTTACTTCTAACAGATATAAATTAAAATAAAACAAAACCTAAAATTTAAAATCTAAAAACTTTAAGAGGCCTTATTACAAACCAAACCAAAATAAAGTACTTATGAATAACTTAATACAAAAATAGAAGCAGTTGTGTGGCCATCTCCGAGTCCCTCACAGCTCCGATCTATCTAAGGCATGGGATTGTCTGTACAGTTAAAAAAAATGGGGTGAGTTTACGAAAACTCAATGTGTAGTCCCCTAATATAAAAACAGTCAATTAGATAAACAGAATGCAGAAATAGACTGAGCTTGAGCCCTATTCAATCACAGTACAGTTTCAGTGGGCCTAAGCCCATTGCCATATCATTTGGGTCTCGACCCATAACAGAATCATTTGGGCCTAGCCCATATCAGTATTGGATCTCATAAACACAAATACAATAGTGTAAGAATGCACCCCACCCTAATCCAGCTAGCACACCACCTGTACCAACCAACACACCATGTGGGGATAAAATCGACCCACCCACCCAGCACACCAATGTTAGCACCAGTTGCGACACTAACTGATATCGTAGCAGAGCTGCTAGAATATAAGCGGCTTAAAGCCGTCGGTAGGTCCACATTCATCTCGAGTGACCCGTACGACCCTAACAATCAAATCAGTGGGTCCACAATCGTCTCGGGCGACCCGTGTAACCTTAACAATCAAATCAGTGGGTCCACAGTCGTGTCGGGCGACCAGTGCGACCCTAACAGATCAATCACTTCCTCCAATTCCAAAATCCCAATCCCATGCAGTATGTCATGTATGCAAAGCACATATATATAAATCACATGGCATACTCTAGAAAGACAGACAAATCATAGCTCAGGTCAGTCAACATAGTATAAAACGATCATATACCCATGAGGCAAAATAGTTATTTTACCCTTTAGGGGTATTTTGGTCATTTTACTAACTTTGGGTTCTTAGTACAGGTTGCGACCTCGTAGATGGTCTGTCGTTCCCTCGAGCGACTCAGGTAGCCTTCATGGCCAAAACGGTGTAATTGGGCCTAAAGCCCATTACTCGGCCCAAGTGGGCTCACTTGCTCGTATGGTCCATTTAGCCCAAATCAGTTATGGCTATGCGAATGCCATACCCCAGTTCATTATTAGTCACTTATCGTAGATTTTATCTGTGTGGGGCCGACGAGCCCATTAGGACCACGTGACCCATCGAGGCCCATTGAGGCCCAGAACAGCCTATGCCCACGAGAACACTCGCGGTGGCCTCAATAGTCTAATGCCCATGTTTGTGGGCTCGATCCACCATATGGGCGTTCACACACCCCTGTAGCCGCAATAGCCATATTTCTGGTTTTTCGGCATTTCGGCTACCATTCTACAACTTGAGTAGTGTGTGTAACATCCTCAAAGTGGGCCTACTCATTTATATGATAGTCCAATATGATAAGTTGGGATTGTAAAGGTTGGGCTGACTTTTTGATTAAATATATGGATTAGAGTTTAAATTAAGTGATATTTTAGGCTTTTAAAAAAAATTGGGTTAGGTGGCTAATAAATGGTGCTAGCTTACAATTTAAGAAGATGGTTAATTAAGTGACAAGCTCGGCTTGTGGCTCAAAGAATTAAAGTGCATTAAGTGGGCATAAGGTGGCGCCATAAGAGGGAGGAATTTGGGCCCTTGTGTGGCCATTTGGGCCCTAAAAGATGTGTCAATTTCGACACTTAAATGGGAAGGGGGTGGACGACAATTAGGCTACCTTTTAAGAGTTATTTCTTTTATTTTAACTGTTAAAAGGCTGATAATTAATAAGGAGGAGTTGGATTTAAGGTGGGCTCTCTTAAAGGTAAGATAAGGATTGAGTTATCAGATGAGATGAAGGCTATCAGGAGAGGGGAGAGTTGGCCGAAATTCCAACTCTGTGTGTGTGGGTATGCCAAAATTTCTCTATAAATAGGGAGTAGTATTCTTCAATTTTGGTATTCTGAAACCCTATAGTTCTCTTATTCTCTGCCAAAATTTCCAAGCCTTCTCTACAGTTTCTCTTTTTCTTTTTCTAAAAGCCGAATTCCTTTGTTCATACCCTCATCTCCCATAGCCGAATCTACAAGTGAAATCTCTGTTTTCCCGAAGGTGCACCATAAGCCACATACTCCTTAGTAATTTGGTAAGTTTCGGGAATTTATTCTATGCTATTTCATTCTTTCTTTTCATTCAAATATAACCCGAAACACTTATTTAAGGCCTGTCGATTTTCCCTCTCTACTTTTAGTAGCTGAATCTATCTCATTAAAAGTCTCCTGTGCCAATTTGGTGGAAAAGCCGAAGGTAGGAAGGTGATGTTTTCTTAGGGATTTTCGGGATTCGACAAATAAGGCTCTATGTTAGGGATAATAGATTTTCGCAGTAACCAGGTGTGTAATACCTCCCCACCATCTAGATCTACCTAATATTGTATGTTCATGTGTTTTATACGTTTTGATAAATGCCGAAATCTCAGTTTATTGATGCAACCCCAATGAGGGTAAAAGCGGATCCCCAGGTTAGTAAATAATCTGTTTAAATGTTATAAGTAAAATGCTTGTATGTGATTGCATGGGTTGGGTTGATGAAAGGGGGAAGTTATACATTATATGTGTAGCGGCTAATGCCGTGAACTGTTATACGGGCTTCGACCATTAAATGTTATACGGACTTCGGCCATTATATGTTATAAGGGCTTCGGCCATCATATGTGGATGAGCAGCATGACTGCCATCATGGTGTGTAGCGGTGTGGGTCAATTGTAGAAATCCCCAATGGTGTGAACGGTTGGTACGGGGGTGTGTAGCGGATGGAAACCTAGGCAAACGGGTTGGGCCTTGCATATTAATTGCTATTAATTTTATTATGATTATTACCTTTGTTTATTTTGTTTAATGGGCTTAAGGCCCAAAGTCTAGTGGTGCATGAGGGTTGCACATCGAGTCTCATGACTCACCCTTTAATTAACATTTCGGTGATACCTAGTGATTCGGACCGGCCGAGAGGAACGCAAGGTGGCCATCTGAAGAATATGTAGATTTGGAAAAAGAGACTCAAGTTTTATTTTATCTTTTTAATTAATGGACTTCAAATCTCGTTGTAATAAGGCCATGGGCTATTATGTTTATTATGGGCTTCTATTACTTTAAGTCGTTTAAGTTTTTATTTTAACTAAAAATGCATGTATTTAAGTTTGGATTTTTACTCTACTTAAGCATATTCTATATAAAACATATTTGGGATTTTCTAAAAATATGACATGTTTCGATAGAATTTTTCTTGGAGACATACCAGATCCGATTGTACTGTATAGGCTAGGTTTGGGGTGTTACAAATTGGTATCAGAGCCCGATTCAAAACTCGGCTTTGGGTTTTGGGCTCAAAACTTTTTCTAAAAATGGTTTTTTTTTTTTGAAACATGCATGTTTAAAAATGGTACAGGGTTTTTTTTCTCGGCATGGCACCTACGTCTCCGGCCCAAGTCCGCCAGGTAAGTACTCTGAACCATTGTGTGATATTTATATATGTGGGCTTAGTGGGCCTAGTGGGACGTAGACTAAGCTAGAATTAGAATTTGATGGACTCTAGGCTTAGCTTAAACCACTTCTTAAAATTTATAAAACTTAATTTCACTTGAACAAACTTGTTAACGAGCATGAAGGCTAGGGTGTAATGTAAATCACACGCATGTCTAGGAAGGATCCGGAAGAGCATGGTATTTAAGCAGTCCTAGTGACTCACCTCCTCTTCGCGGGAATCCTACCTGGTGCATAGTGACTATTCACCCTAGTTACGAGGGCTGGTTGATGGGCTAAACCCTATGATTAAAACCCGAAAGGGACCAGCCACCTCTTTCTTAAAAAAAAACCCCAAGTTTTGAAAAATTTTCAAAATACCTTTGTTTTACGAAAAAAAAATTCCAATCAACCCTGTTTCAAAAAAAAAAAAACCACCAACGTTTGAAAAATTACCCTTATTTTGCAAAATGACTGAAATACCCTCGAATTTCCAAAATTACCGAAATACCCTCAGATTTCCAAATTTACCAAAATACCCCCAGATATCCAAAATTATCGAAATACCCATAAATTTCAAAATTATCGAAATACCCTCATATTTCAAAATTTTTGAAATGCCCCAGATTCCAAAATTACCAAAATACCCTCAATTTTCAAAATTACCAAAATACCCCCAGGAATGCAAAATTACCAAAATACCCTTATTTTATAAAATCATCAAGGAACCTCATTTCAAAAAAAATTTACGAAAATGCCCCTGTAGGATAAAATTACCAAAATACCCATGGGTAGTGAAAACAACAACCACAACAACAACAACAACACTTTTCTGTAATGAACATGAGTTCATGATTGAATGTATTGGTTTCTTAGAGGATATGAACTTGAGACTGTATGGTGAATGCGAATTCAAAATAATTACTCTTAAAGGTTAAAAAAAAAAGTGGAAGAAAACTAATAGTTCATAAAATTTCTAATCAAATAAACGCGAATCGGTAAAATGAGTACAAGGGGACGAAGACGCTTCAGATGCGAATAATGGTGCGTACCCTACTATAATATACTAAGTGTTTATTTTGGCTTCAGAATTAGAGTGCGCAGCAATAGTCTAGTGGTGAGACTTAAATAGTATGATTTCTAGTTAGTTGGAAATTTCGAGGACGAAATTTCTTTAAGGGGGTAGAACTGTAACATCCTCAAAGTGGGCCTACTCATTTATATGATAGTCCAATATGATAAGTTTGGGATTGTAAAGGTTGGGCTGACTTTTTGATTAAATATATGGATTAGAGTTTAAATTAAGTGATATTTTAGGCTTTTAAAAAAAATTGGGTTAGGTGGCTAATAAATGGTGTTAGCTTATAATTTAAGAAGATGGTTAATTAAGTGACAAGCTGGGCTTGTGGCTTAAAGAATTAAAGTGCATTAAGTGGGCATAAGGTGGCGCAATGAGGGGGGAGGAATTTGGGCCCTTGTATGGCCGTTTGGGCCCTAAAAGATGGGTCAAATTCGGCACTTAAATGGGAAGGGGTGGATGGAAATTAGGCTACCTTTTAGGAGTTATTTCTTTTATTTTATCTGTTAAAAAGATGATAATTAATAAGGAGGAGTTGGATTTAAGGTGGGCTCTCTTAAAGGTAAGATAAGGATTGAGTTATCAGATGAGATGAAGGCTATCAAGAGAGGGGAGAGTTGGCCGAAATTCCAACTCTGTGTGTGTGGGTATGCCAAAATTTCTCTATAAATAGGGAGTAGTATTCTTCAATTTTGGTATTCTGAAACCCTATTCTTCTCTCATTCTCTGCCAAAATTTCCAAGCCTTCTCTACAGTTTCTCTTTTTCTTTTTCTAAAAGCCGAATTCCTTTGTTCATACCCTCATCTCCCATAGCCGAATCTACAAGTGAGATCTCTGTTTTCCTGAAGGTGCACCATAAGCCACATACTCCTTAGCAATTTGGTAAGTTTCGAGATTTTATTCTATGCGATTTCACTCTTTCTTTTCATTCAAATCATACCCGAAACACTTATTTAAGGCCTGTCGATTTTCCCTCTCTGCTTTTAGTAGCCGAATCTGTCTCATTAAAAGTACCCTTGCCAATTTGGTGGAAAAGCCGAAGGTAGGAAGGTGACGTTTTCTTAGGGACTTTCAGGATTCGACAAATAAGGCTCTACGTTAGGGATAATAGATTTTCGCGGTAACCAGGTGTGTAATACCTCCCCACCATCTAGATTTGCCTAATATTGTATGTTCATGTGTTTTATATGTTTTGATAAATGCCAAAATCTCGGTTTATTGATGCAACCCTAAGGAGGGTAAAAGCGGATCCCCAGGTTAGTAAATAATCTATTTAAATGTTATAAGTAAAATGCTTATATGTGATTGCATGGGTTGGGTTGATGAAAGGAGGAAGTTATACGTTATATGTGTAGCGGCTAATGCCGTGAACTATAACATCCCAAAATTGGGCCTAGTAGGATTGGACCGATTGGGCCTTGGGCTTTAGGAAGAAAATTTGAGTATTATTTGTGTTGGCTCGGGTATGAATCTTGTGTGTTAGCATAGTCTTGTGAAGGCTTGATTTTATTTAGGAAGCTAGAATAATTTTTAGTATGGTTTATTTAATGAAGTGGATTAAGTGAACTTGACACTTAAGTTAATTTAAGTGTTAGATTCTAGCACATGAGGAGTTAGTGGCAAGGTGGTTATGATGCTTGAAGGGTTGCTTGAGGAAGAGGTTCAAGTTGCATGGATTGCATTTAGAAGACTTTATTTTATGTAGCTTTGCATTAAATGTCGGTCAAACCTTATTTATGATAGGTTGGACTCTTAACTTTTGGTAAGTTGAATATTGGTTTATAGAAAGCTTGAAATTGGGGATAAGAATCTTAAGGTTATGGTATGATGAGGGGACAAAGGCATGGAATATGGAGGATGTTTTGGAAAGTAATCCTAGGCCTTTAGTGCATGTATGTGGACGGTATGGGTGTCTAGGGGGATGGCCGAATGTTGTTAGGTGGATTGGGGGGGAATAGTTGGTCAACCTTTACTTTTTGTGCATCTTTTGTATTGTTTTTTTTTCTCTCCAAAAACTCCCTCCTTGACCGAATGTGTGCTATGCTTTTAGTGCAAAATTCCTTTTGATTTTAGCCTTATTTTGTTGGAACCAAATCCTACTTTTTCTTTCTTTCATTTTATTCTTTTGAAACCGAAACAACATTGGTACTTTTGTGCACTTTTCTTTTTGGCAAACAAGGAGTTGGCCGAATCTCTTAACCCCATTTTCTCTCTTATTCTTTTTCTTCCTTTTTGGCCGAAACTCTCCTCTCCAAACTCCCTTTTCTTTTCTTCATTGTTGCTAAAATCGAACTCTCTCTCTCTCTCTCTCTCTCTCTCTCTTTCATTCTTTTTTCTATTCACATATTTTCTTCTCTCATAACCAAATTGCCGAAACTCCCTACTTCCTTTTAGTACTATTTTGGCCGAATATTCAAGGGTAGACTCTCCTTGGGTTTCTTCTATCGATTTTGGATAAAAAGGGGTAAGAGTTCATGGACGTTTTTCTTCTTTTTCTTTCTCGTTTCTATGATGTTTCTTGTGGACAAAGGCCGAACCTTTGGGCATTGTTTTGCAAGGTTCTAACCATTTTTAGGATTCGATTATTCTCTTAGGCTCATTGGGATTTCGAAAACAATCGATCTAAGCCCATTCCATTAGCAATCGAAGTTGGTAAGTCAAGTGGTAAGGATTCAATATTCTTTAAGTTGGTTGAGAAAGCCTAAGGCTATTGGGATTAAGATTTGATGTTGGCCGAATGGTCTTGATTAAAGTGTTGTGGTTTGGCCGAATGTAGGACAAGGTGATCTAGTGTGGTAGATCGGGTCTTCGGGATTTAGCCGACTGTGCCAAAAAGGTGCGTAGTTATCGCACTGTCTCTTGATTGTGTGTATGTGTTATATTTATGTATATGTGATGTTAATGGTAGCCGAATTAAGGGCTAAGATTATGAATACCCGTGGTGGGTGATCGAATACTCAGATCAGTGATTTATGATATTAAATGATCATTGATGAATATATGAAATGTGATGGCATGTGATGCATTATTGTTCAAGTGATATGTTGCCATGATATACATATTTGCATGGGACTTGGGATGTGACTATCGAAGGAAAGGGTGTACATTATGTACGTGGTCTGATGTTAGCCTTGTGCTACATTGGCGCTTGATGGTGGCTATGTGCTCCATCAAAGGAGGTGTTGGCTAGGTGCCCATCTCGGTGGATGATAGCTGTGTGCATCACCGTAGATTGAGGATGACCTCGAGTCACCTCGTGGATACAGATATGTGGATCACTATGTGATCGGTGGCTTAGCCACGGCCTTGGGCAGCAAGTCTGCCAAGGTAAGATATGTGGATCACTATGTGATCAGTGGATTAGCCACGGCCTTGGGAAGAGAGTCTGCTAAGGTAGGAGTAACGGATGGACTCTAGGTTGGGTTGGGCTTCATGTTACATATTTATGCATTTTGCATGACTATTTATGTGGATCAATGTGGATATGGGCCAAGCCCAACATGTGGAATTATGTGGATATAATGCCTTATCATTTGATATGTGATTGATGTGTGGATATGGGCCAAGCCCATACGTGGAGGCATGTGTAATAACTATGCACTGAGTCTAATTGACTCACCCAATTTTTCTCAAACCTTTCAGGTGATGCATAAAGCTTGGACCGGGTTGGAGTAGATACGAGGTGGCCCATGCAGAAATGGATTCTCTTTATACAATTTATGTTTCAGTATTTTAAGTATTTAATTTTTGTAATAAGGGCCATTTTAAGTATTTAAGGACTTTTATTATGTTTTAAGTTGGTTTGTCGATTATATTATTATTTGAAAATGTTTTATTTTAAACAACTTAGTTTTACTTGAAATTTTAATTACACAATGTTTTAGTAAGGACAACAAAATTTTATGTTTTTAATTCTAAGTCAAAAGTTTTTCAAACGTTTTTCGCAGTGGCATTTCAAATTCGGTCATAGCGAATGGGCCGGGTTTGAGGTGTTACATGAACTGTTATACGGGCTTCGGCCATTAAATGTTATACGGGCTTCGGCCATTATATGTTATAAGGGCTTCTGCCATCATATGTGGATGAGCAGTATGACTGCCATCATGGTGTGTAGTGGTGTGGGTCGATTGTAGAAATCCCCAATGGTGTGAACGGTTGGTACGGGGGTGTGTAGCGGATGGAAACCTAGGCAAACGGGCTGGGCCTTGCATATTAATTGCTATTAATTTTTATTATGATTATTACAGTGTTTATTTTGTTTAATGGGCTTAAGGCCCAAAGTCTAGTGGTGCATGAGGGTTGCACACTGAGTCTCGCGACTCACCCTTTAATTAACATTTCAGGTGATACCTAGTGATTCGGACCAGGCTGGAGAGGAACACAAGGTGGCCATACAGAAGAATATGTAGATTTGGCCAAAAGAGACTCAAGTTTTATTTTATCTTTTTAATTAATGGACTTCAAATCTCATTGCAATAAGGACATGGGCTATTATGTTTTATTATGGGCTTCTATTACTTTAAGTCGTTTAAGTTTTTATTTTAACTAAAAATGCATGTATTTAAGTTTGGATTTTTACTCTACTTAAGCATATTCTATATAAAACATATTTGGGCTTTTCTGAAAATACGACATGTTTCAATAGAATTTTTTTTTGGTGACATACCAGATCCGATTGTAGTGTATGGGCCGGGTTTGGGTTGTTACAGTGTGTGTACACATGCTTTTTGGCTCTTTTACCGATTATCGGTCATAGTGTATTGCTACACACCTGTTACGAGATCACACGAACAATCCAAGAACACCGTAACCTATATTCAATCAAGGCTTCCAATTAATCACTGACAAAAGATTAACAACCCCTTATACACTTATCACGAAATAAAGACAAACTATTTACCTTGATTAAATGAGAAGAGATCTCCTACTTGAACCCTTATTCAAGACTAATAATGATTTCTCCTAAAGGGAATTCCTACATTTCCAAATGCCACTCATGATACATAGCATACACACGAAGTTGAAATAAGGGCACTAGGATTTACTGAAATAGAAGAGAAACGATCGGCCTACAGCCCCACTAGAAAGAATACCCCACACGATAGAAGTAAGGCCCCCTAGCCATTTAATCAAAAATAACAACCAAGGATAGACATAAGATTCCCAACCCGTGAAGGAGAGAATAGAGAAAGATCGAGTATTCACCGATTAATCAAAGAATATTTGTATACGACGAAAACCAGAATAGAGGGGAAGAGCACTAAGATTCGGTCAATCAATCTATAAAGGAGAAGAGAAGGGAGAAGAAAAATAAACGATGAGGGAGGAAAAGGGGATGTATTCGGCTAGAGTAGGAACAAAGTGCCAGAAAGAAATAATATTGAGAACAAGAAGGGAAAGAAAATCGGTTCAAAAGATGGCACTTGAGAAGGAGCCAAAAAAGCAAAGAACCAAAACGAACTGCCCAAATGGTCATAAAAGCAAAGCACCAACTTGCAAAAGAAGAGAGGGAAACCCGAAACATAAAAAGAAAAACCCAAAATATCAGAAATAGAATTCAGCACCTACTCTTACACAATTGCCAAAAATTCACACTCCAAAGCCCCCCTTTAGCCGAATTTGCCCAAAGAAGTTGCACAATTTAGCTATAACACTCCAAGCCTTCAAATCCCTTGAAAATCTCCACATTTTCCTCCTTCAAATCCCCAATAACCATCATCCATATCACATGATACTCTCCCCCTTTTACCAAGTCCACAACCACTCCAAAGAGTTTGAATCCACCACAACCTCTTGCCTTCCATGCTGCAAAATAAAACCTCTTTTGCTCCTCAAAAGACTTGAACCTCAGACCACAAGCTTCACTCCATACGCCACATGCCACTAAACCACAAGCTCCTCTTGTGTCACAATTTATTCTTAATTGTTCTTAAGGCCTACATGCCAACATCCAGGGTTTAATTCACCTAAAACTAAAACTTTTGCTAAAGCCCGGGTTTGAACCCAAGACTTCTCCAAGACCCCAAACACTCCAATAATGATAACCCAGCAGTACTAACATGTATTCATGCCGTTTTCCTACTCTCAATAATTTTAGGCGCTCCCAAGCTCGAGGCCCAATTCTTCTAGGCCCAAAATTTAGGGCATTACACGGCAAGTTTGGGAAACCATGCGGGTGGAAGAAGAGTTAAAGGAAAATGTATATGATGGTAAGGGAATCTGAAAGCATCCACCAAAGGTGATGAAAGTAGAAAAGGTAGATATGAAAGTCGATAAGGCATGGGCGAAGACCAAATAAGAATTATAGGAAGATAAGTCGTACGATAGTTTGCCTACTTAAGAAGATATAAGAAGGGAATTTATCTGATGATCATAAGAAAGGATTTGAAATTAAGAGCCAGCAAGAAGTGCTCAATGCAGTTGTAATCACAAAGTGAACCACATGGTAGAGATGGGGATTCCAAGCTAGGATAAGGATTCTGTCAAAGGGACAATATGTCTGTCAAGACTATTTGTCCTTGAGGAAAGTCTTTTGCAGGTATACTGTCGAAAGGATAGCTTTGTAGGGAGGAAATGAGCAAGTAAGATGGCAAACTCTCATAGTTGCATGGATGATAATCTATGGATTCACTAGAGGGGTGAGGCCTGTTGAAGGTCAGCATAAAATGGTAACGTCAATAAGTCTTTTGGGACTTGTGTATATGAAGAGGGAGTCTGCCAAGGATTTGTTTCACCATAGAAGTCCACCAAGGAGGGTAAGCCCTAAGAATCCTTGGGCAAATAGTTGAAAAAGCCACCATATGGGTTTATGATGGGAAGACAATGAAGAATCAGGTCCGTTTAAGTTCAACGAACACCCTGTGTAAGGTGAAAAGTGTAAGGAAGGAAAAATAAGAGGTAAGGATAGGTTTCACTGGTATGACGAAGTATCTAGGATATATTCAGGTACAGAGTCCGACCAGAAGGTCTTACAGAGAGAGCCATGTAGCTTAGAGGATTGGGTAGAGTCTGCTACCTTAATAAAGAACACCTGCCTTGAGCAAGCAGGGAGTAAATTTATGTTTATTTTATTCTACACTTGTTACCCTCATGTGAAAGGGTATATTTATGTGTGACCTAGTGAAGGAACTCACTAAGTTCATTTGAACTTACAACAGTGTGGTTAATGTTTGTCAGATCTGTGAGGTTGATTGACGACTTGGAGGAAGGACCAAGCCAGATGAAGTAGAGATTAGGGATCATTGTTGGGTCAGGTAATGCATATAGGAAGATGGTACTATTTGAGGTTTTACCTTAAGATCAATAACAAAGAAGCCAGATATCATACCTAGAATATGGATTTTTAGGACAAATAGTCTTTAGCTAAATTTTAAGAATTACATTGTAAATAAATAGTCTAGTTAGAAACTAAATTTTAGAGACTAAACATTCAGTGGCTAAGGCCTTTTGTTGTAAGATTTATTATTATTTTTATCTTTAGTCTACTTTATAATAATTTAGGAAAATAAGAAATAAGTATAGGTGAACCTCTTCCATTTGTGACACTTTATACGAAGATCCAGTGGTGTAATGGTATGATTTAATTGGTAACATAACATAGATTTAGTCGGTCCTCTGTCCTAGAAGATTGGAAAGAAGTACGCCTTATGTGCATGGCAGTCGAATTGGCTGTAGCCCACAAATCCTTAGTATTGCTAATAGAATACATGTGATACGTAGATGCATGCATCTAGGTTGGCAAAAAGAGGTAAGTACAAAATAATTGAATATATATAGAAAATATATGTTAGACAATGTGGTAATAGAAATTCTTGTAAATCCATGTTAAAAGGATAGACAGAAACTATAAGTAAAGAAATGCAAATAGATGAATGTGGACACGAAATGTAAGTACATAGATTTTAAGTACAAGTATTAGTGAAAGGAAGCTTCCTTAAATAGAAAATACAAAGGGGAATAAAGCTTTTTAATGCGTCAATTGGCCTTCTACGTCAATGGCGGCTATGTTTCTTCCTAACTAGTGTTTAGGAAGAAGTAGGTATGAACTCACTCGATCATTGCAGGTGGAACTCGAGGATATCATGGGCGAGTTTGCTCACATAAGAGGAGCGGCTAGAACAACTAGCTCCTCGAAATCAACCTATTAGGTTTCACTTCCTCACTAAAGGGTGGGTGAAGATATATCCCACTCTTTCAACAGAATAGGGAAGTGGGTAGTGCTGGCATGGTTTCCCCACCATGTTACAGAAGGAGTCACAATGAACTGGGTGCATGGGACAAACCTCTCCATTCTTGAAAAGGGCTTTCTCCACATTCTAGGCTGACTGGAAGTAAAGCTATGAAGGGAAAATGGTTTCCAGGGATGACGAATACACCATCATGTCAAATTTGGTTGGTGTGCCTCCATAAAATAGGAAGCTTCCCCTTCTCTAAGTCTCTTTTTAAGGATGTAGTTTGTAGATAGGCTAAAAGGGGGTGGAATCCCTTAGATATGGAGTCAGGGGAGCTACACTCTAGTATTGTATTTAAGTGAGAAAATAAATATAGGAAAAGAGAACTGAAAGATAGTGGGAAGATCGATCAAGCCAAGGGCTTGTAGACTTGTGCATTTCCTTTTAACGTTTAAGGTTATTTATATCCATGAGAGAGCATAGGAAGTTATGGGAATTTCATAAGTGATAAGAAGCCATTCAATTCCACCAATGATAATAGGACACTTGCTAGCATCGGGAGAAAGAAGAATTTTTTGGTAGTCCCAAGACAGGAATAGTTGTTTACTGTTACTGTAACACTCCTAACCCATCTCCGTTGTAGGATTACGGTTATGGAGCATTACAACGCATAAAAAAATAATTACTAACATTTAACCATTCAAATATCAAATTAAGTAACATATAATCAAATTCAAATGTCATTCATAGCATAAATATATTTATTGACCTTAAATCTGGCTTACAAGGCCGTAAAAATAACTTAGGAATAATCAGGGACTAATTTGAAACAAAATAGAAATTTTTAGAAATATTTAAAAATTTTGAAAAGAGGGGCTCATGTGAGTATTCAAAATAGGGCCACACGACTGTGTTGTAGGCCGTGTCTCAGATCGTGTGAAACCTGCATCTAAAAATAATATTGACAGACAGCCATGTGGGGAGACTGTGTGTGGCACACGGTTGTGTGACTGTCCATGTCTATTGTCTTGTGCTTCACAATTTACCCTTAAAACAAACCATTTCAAATCCAATTGCCTAAAAAACAATCCAACCTATGCCTACATGCATTCATATGGTGAAAACACAATAAAAGACACTCCAAAACTTAACAATTGGACCTTCCTATAAAATGTAACCAATATACCAACAAAAGGCACTACAATCACAAATTAACCTTGATCCCATCCAACATTACAAGTTCAATCATTTAGCATATTTTAAAGATACCGAATGACCATATCAAAAACATATTAATCAACCATTTTCTTCCAACTTTCAAAAGGCATGCTCAGTTACTAAACACTCCATATTTACTCTTCATTTACAAGCCATCAACAAAGGAATAAAACACAAATAAACTTTGCACAAATTCAAAACAACAAATTTGCTAAGACAACCATAATTAGGCCATGTGCTAGGTTGTGAAACTCATTAACTTGCATACAAAGGAACCCTCAAATGACACATGGTCGTGTCGCTTGGCCGTGTGCCACACATAGCTGAGTCACACGCCCGTGTCTCAGGCCTTGTGGACATAAATTTGCCTAAAATCAAGCCATTTCCTATACCATTTCATGCATAACCGTTTGAACAAATTGTGCACACTTACAAGGCATCAAACCATAACTAAACATGCATATATTTTGCATTCCAAAGGTTCTAATTTAACTAACCAATATGCCATTCAAAGCCACCTCAAACACATTCATCAAAGTTTACCTAAAAATATCAACTTACCTCATTTTCAAGCATCAATATTTAGTTCAATACTTTCCAAAACATGCCATAACTTGACCATAATCAAACCATTTCAACACATACCATTTGAGCCATTCAAATCATGCAACGTAATATAGCCACAATGACACAAACTAGCAAGGCATCAAATGTACCATCAAAGTTAACTTACATAACTTATACATACCAAATCATCAACTAAACATTCAACTAAACACCATTATAAGTACACCGATACATGCCATTATAATCTTGGCAAATACATTCAAAAACTACCAATATCTATGCTGGATAGTGTGATAAATCTCCAACAAGCTTCCAAACCAATTGAGCTTCCGATAATCTATAAAACATAGGAAAGAAACTATGTAAGCAAATAATGCTTAGTAAGTTTGTAGAAAATAAAACATAACTTACCATTTCATTTACATAACAATAAGTATAAGCATAATGTAACCCAAACCAGAAGCCTGGCACAAGCCTATGCATCATCATCAATACACAAGTTAGTGCATTTATACATAACTCATTTGAATTAACCACAAGATAAGTCATTTCCATATGAAAAACATCATTTGATTCGTTCATCCATTTTCCATCTGGAAACTTACCATTTCAATCCCTTTTCTTGCCTGTTGAACCATCTAGAATATCATTGGATACTCAGGAAAGCTCACATGAATTTTGCTTAAACATATAACCGTAACCTTTCCTTTACATCATTGCTCACACAACCTATGAAATGGGTCCTTACACGAGCTGTGGGTCAGAATGTAAGCTACACGATGCTGCTCACACGAGCTATGGAGTATCCGCAACAAATGCAGAACCTCAACCATCAGCAGGACATTCAAGACTAGCACTCGAAACATGAAATCCCTAATGACATGTCATTTGTATCCTACGAATTCCTAAGGTTCAACTGGGACTCAACAATCATCATAACTTTTGTATGATTATACATTGATCCATTTACATTAAAATAACATAATAAACATTCAAATTAACAATATTAGTTTAATAATTGTTCATATGAACTTACCTTAACAACTAGAGCATAGAAGGTTAAATTGAGCTATTCCGAAGCTTTAGTTTTGCCACAATCTAAGTCCTTGATCTAAATAGACAATTTCAATCCATATAATACTTCTAGTATTCAATTCAACCAATGCTTCATATTTATGCAAAATTATTATTTTGCCCTTAATATTTTAACTTTTCACAATTTAGTCCTTAAGCTTATATATTGAAATCTAAGCATGTTAATCCCCCATTCAAGATAACTGAATTTATTAGGGACTTATATCAACCCATATAAACCATCATTTCATAAATTTGACATGAACTTTTACTATTTTTACAAATCAATCCTTAAATGCAAATTTCTTCAAAAATCACTTTACAAAACTTGTTTATTTATTAACAAGGATTCATAATCTATCATTAAATATAAAAAAACCATTCAAGAACATCCATGGAAAACCCCTCAATTTAATAGTTTTACAAATTAGTCCCTAGGCTAGCTAGATTAAGCAACAACGATCTCAAAAACATAAAAATCATTAAAAACGAAGCTTAAAAACATACCATGCATGAAAAATGTGTGAAACCGAAGCTTCCCTTACCAAAAATGTCTATTTTCAGTTTTGATTTTGAAAATTAAGAAAGATTATAGCCTTTTTCCTTTTTCTTTGTTTAACATTTACTTTAATTATCTAATTACTAAATTAAATAACTTTAAAAATCACTTAAACTATGTCCATATAAGTCCACTAACTTTATAAATGGTACAATTTCCATTTAAGTCCATTTACTTCCATTTCAATTTTCATTTAGCCCTTTTAACTTTTAGAACATCACCTTTACACTTTTTACGATTTAGTCATTTTCACTTAATTAACCATGTAAACATCAAAATTTCTTAACGAAATTTTAATACAACCTTACTAATATCCCATTGACATTAAAATAATAATAAAACTTGTTGGTTTTGTGGTCCTAAAACCACTGTTCCGGTTTCACTGAAATTGGGTTGTTAGATTATTGCTGATGATAGGGATAGAGCTCTAAGACAGTATGCTGTGCCAGTGTTTCATGAGCTTAATATGGGTATTAGGAGACCCAAAATTGAGGCACAACTTTTTGAGTTTAAGCCAATCATGTTCCAGATGCTTCAAACAGTGGGTCAATTAAGTGAAATTCCTGCCGAAGATTCTCACATTCACTTAAGATTGTTTATGGAGGTGAGTGATTCTTTCAAATTAGCCGAAGTACCCGAACATGCACTACGATTAAAGTTGTTCCCGTATTCACTAAAGGATAAAGCTCGAGCCTGGTTGAACTTATTGCCACCAAATTCTATTACCACATGGCAAGAGTTAGCAAAACGATTCCTTATGAAGTACTTTCCACCTAACAAGAATGCTAAGTTGAGGAATGCGATTATTACCTTCCAACAGATGGATAACGAGTCCTTTTATGAGGCATGGGAAAGGTTTAAAAAACTATTACGAAGATGCCCTCATCACGAAATCCCTCATTGCATCCAATTAGAGTTTTTCTATAATGGTCTCAATACTCAAACTAGGATGGTAATGAACACTTCTACTAATGGTGCTCTTGTTTCTATGTCTTATAATGAGGCTTATGAAATCATCGAGAGGATTTCCAGTAAAAATTATCAAAGGACAACCAATCGAGTAGTGTTAAGAAAACGAGTCACTGGAGTACATGAAGTGCACGCTCTCACTTCACTTGCATCTCAAGTATCCTCAATATCCTTAATGCTTGAAAACTTTACTACTACTGGGTTTAATAATTTTGTAGCTCAACCACTGAATCAATGCGAAAATATAGCATGTGTTTATCGTGGGGAAGAGCACTTGTTCAAAGAATGCCTATCAAACCCAAAATCTGTGTATTACATGGGTAACCAGAACTAGAAACGAGAAAGGCAAGGACTGCAATCTAATTTTTATAACCCATCTTGGCGAAACCACCCTAATTTCTATTGGAGTAACCAAGGGGCTGGACCCAGTAACACTTATGCATAACTTACATTGACCTAGCCACCTGTATTTGCCCAACAAGTTCAAAAGCAACCTCAAGATGAACCTTCCAATGGCTTAGAAAACTTGTTGAAGGATTACATAGCAAAAAAAGATACCTTAATACAAAGCTAAGCAGCCACATTGAAAAACCTGGAAAACCAAATGGGTCAACTTGCAACTAAACTTAGGAACTGACCACAAGGTACTTTTCCTAGTGATACGGAGAACCCAAGAAATCTGAGGAAAGAGCATTGTAAAATATTAACATTAAGGAGCGAAAAGACAATAGAGCCCAACATTGTTAAAGTTGAAGAAGAGTAAGTTGATGCTCGAGATAAAGTGGAAGTTCAACCAAGTGTTGAAATCCCAGCTTCACCAAAACTAGAATCTACAAAACCCAATAAGGTAACTTCTGAGCCAGTCAATTTTTATAAACTAACAACTTTGTTAGATACAAAATTTCCACAAAAGACGAAACAGCCAGTTCAAGTTAAGAATCCTCCACCACCCTACCTTCAATTACTTTAGAAGCACAAGCAGAAGCAGGAGGTCTAATTCAAGGAATTCCTAGACGTACTCAAGCAACTTTATCAACATTCGTTGGTAGAAGCTCTTGAGCAAATGCCAAACTACGTTAAATTTATGAAGGATATCCTATCCAAGAAGTGAAAACTTGGAGAATTTGATATGGTATCTCTAAAGAAGGAATGCAGTGCATATCTACAAAATAAACTACCCCTAAAGATAAAGAACCTTGTATGTTTTACCATACCTTGCAACATTGGAGCAATTTATTCTGGTAAGGCATTATGTGAATTGTGTGCAAGCATCAACTTGATGCCCATGTTTATATTTAGAAAGTTGGGGATAGGTGAAGTTAGACCTACTACGGTTACTCTTCAATTAGAAGATTGCTCCTTAGCACAACTGGAAGGAAAAATCGATAATGTATTGGTACATGTAGACAAATTTATTTTTCCTGCTGACTTTGTTATTTTATACTTTGAAGCAGATAAAGAGATACCAATCATCCTAGGAAGGCCTTTCCTAGCAACTAGAAAGGCCCTTATTGATGTGCAGAAGGGCGAGCTTACTATGCATGTTCAAGACGATCAGGTAACGTTTAATGTTTTTAAGTCTATGCAATTCCCTGACACAGTTGATGATTGTTCTACAGTATCTGAGTTAGAGGGTTTAGCTATAGAATGGGAACTCAACTCTATTGAGGACCCATTAGAATAAGTTTTGATGCCAGACCCTCCAAGTGATGAAGAGGGGGAGGAAAACTTAGCTTGTTAGAACCTAACAAGAAGGGATTTAATCCATAATCCCGTTTTGAATCTTTGGAATTAGAAAACAGAGATTATGTTCAACCAAAAGCGTCAATCAAAGAGCCACCTAAATTAAAACTTAAAGTACTTCCCTTGCACTTAATGAAACACCCCAAACTCGGCCCACAAGCCCTGACCGGATCTGGCATGCTTCTTGAGTAAAACCATTCAAAACTTATTTGAACTTTGGAAAAATATTTGTGTGTTTTTGAAGAACAGTTGATTTGTGTTGGGTTCAAGTTAATAACGGTGTTGTTTAGGTGTCAAAACATTGAAATATTTTTTGATGTTTTTAAGAAAAGTTACTTAAACTTTAAATTGATAAAAATAGTATCACACTAAAATAATTAAAATGCATGCATAAACAGTTTCATACTAGTGGCCTTATTACATCAAAGAAAACCCGAAATAAATCCAAAATACTTCAAAATAAATAGAAAGTCCTAAAATAAAATAAATTCTGAGCTGAGCATGGCCACCACTAAGTTCCTACCGACCCGGTCCATCACTGAGCGTCACCTGAAAAAAATATCCCACAACGGGGTGAGTCAAACGGACTCAGTGAATAAACACCAACACATAGTCCCAACGATTTAGGCATATCAGTTCATACATATATATATATATAGCAATTATGGATAATGATGCAATCTCGAACCCGAACCTAGATAACCATCCGCTACACATCACCCGTACCAACCATCACACTGTCGGGACTACTAAGTCGACCCTCCATCCGCTACACATCATCGAAGGCAGTCGCTGCAGATGACTGGCACATCGCCCTTATAAATTGTGGCATAGCCACCAGATAATATTTTGTGACATAAGTCACGACATTCAGATTACGTGACATGAGTCACCAAATTTCATGGAAAAAACCACCAGATCACTTCCCCTTAAAATAACACCCATATGCCCCATGTCATACAAATCATACAAATATCATACTTTATGCCTTATCTCACATTCTTACCAATATTCACTTATGTGCAATATTTCACATGTTCATAACATTTATTGACGTAATATTAAAGATTACGTACCTGAATGTTCTGTACCATTGTATGGTACCTTTAGCCACGTTCACATACTTTCATTAACACATATATTAAAACATTACCATAAATCTATTAAGATTTAGTATGGGGCTACACACCTGATTTACTGAACGAGTTCACTGAAATCCCGAAAATCCTTGTACACCACTGTCGACTGCCCCTAAATAACCATAGTTAGATTCGGCTAACATAATGACCAATATGGCCGAATATTCACATTCACTTACCTTGCGATTCCAAATCCCGAAAATAGTCACTTGACTATGAAGATGTCGAAATACCTACAAGTAGATCCGACTCTAACACTTTATGAACATCATAAATGGCCTATGGTCGAATATCACCCATAGATTACCTTAGATCTTAAAAGTCCCAAAAGCTTCCTTCTTGAAATCGGCTACAATAGAAATCCCAAAACTTCCTTCATAGTTTCGGCCAAGAACATTAATGGGGTTAGATTCCATCTTTGACTAAAGAAAAGAAAGAAAAGAATCGATAGTTGACCCTTACCGTCATTACAAAAATCGACTGCTCCTTGTTGAACCCACAGAGGTGCTCGGCCTTAGCAATTGGGAAAGAAAAGAGATGAGATTTACAAGGGTTCGACAATGGTGGTATTTTGATTTAGGAATTTCGGCAATGATGAACCTTTGGGAGGAAGAGGTTCGGCCTAAGTAGGATAGGAAGAAAAGGTGAGAAGAGAAAGATGAAAAGATCGGCTATGCTTGCTTGTTTTTTTGGCTTTGACAAAATAAAAGAGAAAAGAGAAGATTTGCTAGAGAATTCGGCAGAGGCACAAAAGAGAAAAGAATGAAGAATGGTCTCACTTCTCCCATCTTACCGAAAATACTACACCTAGACCCCTCCAGTCGGCCAACTCTCCTTCCCCCTATCTCATCCCTTCCCTTTCTCCTATTTTCTCTCCTTTTTGCACACTCAAAATAATTTAAAAATAAATCAACATTTATCTTCTATCTTAGCCGAATTTTAAAAGGGGTTAACCAAGTCCAATCCTCATCTAAATAAAGTCCCTATGCCGTCCACTACTGCTACCTATTACCGCAAAATAAAAGCTCCATTTTTTTTGCTTCCCTTGTGGCTCAAACCCAAACCCTTCTCCATTGCTTGTGGTGTCACTTACCAAGGCCCTAAGTCGCGCCTCCTTGCCACTTTGCCAAGCTGATTTTTATGTGCAATTCCCTCTACATATTTTCTTAAGGCCTATCAAGCTTAGCTCCCCCTTTAATACTTAAAATCTATTATTTTCTAAGGCATTTACCTACACTTTGAAGTTCTCAAAAGTTCATATAACATATTCAAACACACATAGGCATGTTACTTCATACAATTAAGAAAAAATGCACAAGCCCTAATTCCTGGATATTACAGTTCTATCCCCTTAAAATAATTTTGACCCCAAAATTACCTGGCTAGAATAGGTGGGGGCATTGCTGTCGCATTGCTTCTTCCGGCTCTCAAGAAGCTTCCTCCGATCCATGATTATGCCACAGCACCTTGACCAGAGGGACCGATTTCCTCCGTAACACTTTCACATCTCGATCCAAAATCTGAATCGGCTCTTTCTCATAGGACAAATCTGGCCTTAGCTCCACCTCTTCAACTGAAACTACATGAGATGGATCCGATCGGTAACGGCGTAGCATAGAAACATGGAATACATCGTGCATCTGCTGTAATTCTGAAGGCAACTCCAACTAGTAGGCCACTGGTCCAACTCGCTTTAATACCCGATAAGGTCCTATAAATCTGGGACTTAACTCCTCTTTACGACCAAATCGCATTACCTTCTTCCACGGTGAAACTTTAAGAAACACAAAATCTCCCACAGTAAACTCAATCTCCTTCCGCTTAAGATCTGGGTATGACTTCTGCCTGTCAGATGCCTCCTTCAACCATGTCTGAATTACCTTAACCTTTTCCTCCGATTCTGCCACAATTTTTGGACCCAAAATCTGACGTTCTCCCAATTCCGTCCAACACGTGGGAGTGCGACACTTCCGTCCATATAGTGCTTCGTATGGTGCCATCCGAATACTTGCTTGATAGCTGTTGTTATACGCAAATTCCACTAAAGGCAAATATTCTTCCCAACTTCCTCTGAAGTCTATCACACAGCTCCTCAGCATATCCTCTAACACTTGGATCACTCGTTCAGATTGGCCGTCCGACTGTGGATGAAATGTCGTACTGAAGTCTAACTAGTGCCCAAAGCTTGATGTAGCGCCTTCCAAAACTGAGACGTAAACCTCGGATCCCTATCCGAGATAATCGATACCAGCACTCCGTGCAACCTCACAATCTCCGCCACATACAACTTTGCTAACCTTTGCAGAGAGTAGTCAACCTGTACTAGAATGAAATGTGCGGACTTTGTCAATCGATCCACTGTCACCCATACCGAGTCCTTCTTAGTAGGCGTAAGGGGAAGCCCACTAACGAAGTCCATGGTAATTCTCTTCCACTTCCACTGCGGAATCTTAATTGGCTAAAGCAATCCTGATGGAACCTGGTGTTCAACCTTGACTTGCTGGCACGTTAGGCACTTTCCTAGAAATCTGTAACTTCCCGCTTAAGACCAGGCCACCAAAACTGTTCCTTAGATCTTTGTACAACTTACTACCTCCAGGATGCATAGCATAAGGGCTACTATGCGATTCCCAAAGAATTCTCCGCCTTAACTCCTCGTTCTTTGGCATACAGATCTTACCCTTGAAACACAATACTCCATCGCTATTAATACCATAATCCTTCAACCCCCCATTTTGCACTTGCCGTAGCTTAGGACTCAGATCCTCATCTACCAACTGTCCCTCTTTCACCTCATCCAGCTATGTCGGCCTAACTTGTAACTCTGCCAGCAAACTTTCATCATCATAGAGGCTCAAATGTGCGAACATTGCCCTTAACTCCGTCACTACTTTCTGACTTAGGGCATCCACCACCACATTCGCCTTGCCCAGGTGATACTCTATAGAATAATCATATTCCTTCAATAATTCCACCCACCTTCGCTGTCTCAGGTTCAGCTCTTTCTGAGCCAGCAAATACTTCATACTCTTGTGGTCCGTGTAGATCACTGACTTTTCTCTATATAAGTAGTGCCTTCACACTTTAAGAGCAAAGACCACTACTGCCAATTCCAAATCATGCGTCGGGTAGTTAACCTCATGTGGCCTTAATTGTCGAGACGCATAAGCCACTACCTTCCCGTCTTGCATAAGGACGCCTCCCAATCTTGTATGAGAAGCATCACAATATACCACATATTCCTTCCCTGCCTCAGGCTGAATAAAAATTAGAGCTTCTGTCAATACCTTCTTAAGCTTCTTGAAACTTTTTTGCTGCTTATCAGACCATATGAAAGGTACCTCCTTTCTTAACAACTTCGTCAATGGGGCGGCTATTGATGAGAACCCTTCTAGGAACCTTCTGTAATAGCCTACTAAACACAAGAAACTCCAAACTTCCACTACGGACTTAGGTGGTTTCCAATCCAACACTGCCTCAATCTTTCGAGGATCCACCCTTATTCCTTCGGCAGACACCACATGTCCTAAAAATATAACTTCCTTCAGCCAAAATTCGCACTTGCTGAACTTGGAATATAGCTTTTTCTCCCTTAACACTTGCAACACGTCGGAGGTGCTCATCATGTTCTTCCTCAGACTTCGAATACACGAAAATATCATCTATGAACACAACAATGAATCGGTCCAGATAGGGTTGGAAAACCCGGTTCATCATGTTCATGAACGCGACTGGGGCGTTTGTCAATTTGAACGTCATTACCAAGAACTCATAATGCCCGTTCCTTGTCCGGAAAGCTATTTTATAGATATCAGCCTCCTACACCTTAAGCTGATGATATCTAGACCTTAGATCTATCTTCGAAAATACTATGGCTCCCTTAAGTTGATTGAACAAGTCATCTATTCTTGGCAATGGATACTTGTTCTTGATGGTCAGCTTATTCAACTGATGATAATATATGCACATGCGCATAGTTCCGTCTTTCTTCTTCACAAACAAGACCGATGCTCCCCATGGAGACACACTGGGTCGGATAAACCCATGATCAAGCAACTCTTGAATCTGAGCCTTGAGCTCAACCAACTCCTTTGGTGCTATTTTGTACGGGGCAATTGACACAGGAGCTATACCCGACAGTAAGTCAATTCTGAACTCCACTTCCCTGTCCGGGGGTATTCCAGGTAACTCCTCCAGAAAAATATCCACAAATTCTCCTACTGTTCTAACTCCACCAACTCCCCCTTCCTTTGCATCCAACGCACTAACAAAGGTCAAAAATACCTTGCACCCTTTCCGAATCATCTTATCAGCCTTTAAAGTAGAAACTACATTAGACAAGTAGTTCCTTCTTTCTCCTATCATAATTATCGCCTTATCCTCCGGCGTCCTTAACTCTATTCGCTTAGCTGCACAATCCAATAGAGCCCGATGTTCCACTAGCCAGTCCATACCAAGGATGAGATTAAATTCTTCGAAGGGTAATTCTATCAAGTCGGCAAGAAATACCCCTCCCTAAAGCTCTAGAGGTACACTCCGAAATATCTTATTCACCACTACAGTTTGACCTAATGGGCTCACTACAGTCATCTCCCTATTAGACAGTTCAGAGGCTATGTCTAGTGTTTCAACTTCTCTACATGCAATATAAGAGTGGGTAGAGCCAACATCAATTACAGCAAAGTAAGGCTTGTCAGCTATAAGGAACGTACCGGTTATGACGTCCGATGCGTCTCCATCCCCCCTCCGGCGAACTGCATACACCAGACCCTGCTCTCTTGCCTCTATATTACCAACACCTCTGCCCGGTGTTCCCCATCCTCTACCAAAACCGTTACTTGTGCCAGCCGAACCACGACCTCACGGTGGCTACTGTCCTCCTCTTCCAGCCTGATTAAAACCCTGACCTACTGGTCGGCCCCCTTCTGTTCCCATAAGACAGTCCTTAATCAGGTGGTCCTTGGACCCACACTTAAAACATCCCACTGTCTTTTTCCAACACTCTCCTAGATGCATCCTATCTTTTTCCAACACTCTCCTAGATGCATCCTTCCACAATGAGCACAAGTACGCTATTGCCCTCTAGTAGCAGCCTGCTGACCTCGTGGCCCATCAACTCTAGGCCTCTTTTGCACATTCCCAGATGACCTTGCTGATCCAAAACCTCTCTTTGGCTTGTTCCTATCTGTATTCTGTCTCACAGAGTCCTTAATCCCTTCGGCTACCTTAGCCTTCTCCACCAACACAGCAAACTCTCGCTTCTACTGTGGAGCTATTAACAACCTCAAGTTATCCCTCAGTCCGTCCTCAAACCGGACATATCGCTCATGTTCTGTAACCACTATACCTCGAGCATATCGGCTCAACCTTAGTAATTTTGCCTCGTATTTCGCTACGGACTTATTTCCCTGAACCAGCCTCAAAAATGCCTTCCTCTGCACATCAACATAACTAGTTCCAATGTATTTCTTCTGATATGCCACCTTAAAATATTCCCAAGTAAGATCGTCTGCGGCAGCACCATCCCGAACCGTGAGCCACTATTGGTATGACTCATCACGGAGTGGTGACACTACCTTTTTCAATTTCTCCTCGACAGTCAGGTCCAAATCGTCCATAATCTGCTCCGTCGCCTCTAATAAATTCTTAGTCGTATTGGGTGCCACACCAGGTATTCCACGAAAAACTTCAGCTCTATTAGCTCGAAGTCGCTCAGGTACTAACTTTCGAGCTCCCATGCCTCCACCTGCTCCAGCCACCCTTTCCAGAACTCGCAGCATCGCCTGTGATACTGCATCTTCCCCCGTCTGGTCCTGATATTCCGCATTAGCGACTGGTGGTGGTGGCATTTCATTTGCGAACCCTTGTCCTAACCTAACGGGCTCCGACAAGGTCATTCGACCTCTACCACGGCCACGCACGTTACGACCACATCCCCTAGAGTTCATACTTCTGAATCGCGTTTATCTGATTAAAGAATTTTATGAATTAGCTTTATTCCACTGATTTATCACGAACAGTCTTATGTTTAATAGTTCTAAGGAGTTGTTCTTTCGAATTTATACACACACAGTCTCAAATTCATTCATTCAATCAACACATTCATGAACTTACGTTCATCACAGAAAAATGTTGTAGTTGTTATTGTTGTTGTTTTCCCACTACCTAGGGGTATTTCCGTAATTTCATCCTACAGGGGTATTTTGGTAATTTTTCAAATTAGGGTATTTGGAAATGTTGTAAAATAGAGATTTTTGGTATTTTTACAAAATTGAAATACTTGGTAAGAAAATTTCAAGGGTAAAATAGTAATTTTATAAATTAAGGGTATTTTTGTAATTTTTCAAACCAGGGGCATTTCGGTAAATTTTTTTTCCTAAAAATACGATTCCTGGTGACTTTTCAAAACAAGGGTATTTTTAGAATTTTTTTCTTTTAATTTGAGGGTACTTCAGTAACTTTCTACATTGAGGGTATTTTGGTCATTGGTACAGGTTAGGGGTAATTTGGTCAATTTTACAAATCAGGGTATCTTGGGTCATTTTTAAATTAAGGGTACCTAGAAATTTTAAGATCATGTTTTGACTTTAGTATTCCACAAAACCAGGTGACGGGTCCCTTTCGGGTTTTAATTATTGAGTTTAGCCTATGACTGAGTCCTCTTAGTTAGGGTGAACCGTCACTACGCACCAGGTAGGATTCGAGCGGTGAGGAGGTGAGTCACTAGGACAGCTTAAATACCAAGCTCCCCGTGAATCCAATCCTAGACATGCGTACAACGGTTGCCACACCTTTAACTCGGCGACTCAAGCACAGGTTTGTTTGGTTAGACTTTAAGTTTTATGTATCTTGGTATTGAAGTAGGCTAATCCTAGGGTTTAATTCCTAATTTACTAATCTACGTCCCTATAATTTCTCACATACAAATCACAAAAGAGTTAGGAGTACTTACCTGGTGGACTTCGGGCCGGAGACTCAGGTGCCATGCGAGGAAACCTGCTCATTTCTTAGTAAAATTCAATTTTAAAAGAGAGAAAATGTTTTGGGCCCAAAATGCCCTTAAGGCCGAGTTTTGAACCGGGCTCTGATACCAAACTAAAACACCCCAAACCTGGCCCACAAGCCCTGACTGGATCTGGCATGCTTCTTGAGTAAAACCATTCAAAACTTATTTGAACTTTGGAAAAATATTTGTGTGTTTTTTGAAGAACAGCTGAATTGTTTGGTTCAAGTTAATAACGGTGTTGTTTAGGTGTCAAAACATTGAAATATTTGTTGACGTTTTTAAGAAAAGTTACTTAAACTTTAAATTGATAAAAATCGTATCACACTAAAATAATTAAAATGCATGCATAAGCAGTTTCATACTAGTGGCCTTATTACATCAAAGAAAACCTGAAATAAATCCAAAATACTTCAAAATAAATAGAAAGTCCTAAAATAAAATAAATTCTGAGCTGAGCATGGCCACCACTAAGTTCCTGCCGACTCGGTCCATCACTGAGCGTCACCTGAAAAAAATATCCCACAACGGGGTGAGACAAACGGACTCAGTGAATAACCACCAACACATAGTCCCAACGATTTAGGCATATCAGTTCATACATATATATATATATAGCAATTATGGAAAATGATGCAATCCCGAACCCAAACCTAGATAACCATCCGCTACACATCACCCGTACCAACCATCACACCGTGGGGACTACTAAGTCGACCCTCCATCCGCTACACATCATCGAAGGCAATCGCTGCAGATGATTGGCACATCGCCCTTATAAATTGTGGCATAGCCACCAGATAATATTTTGTGACATAAGTCACCTCATTCAGATTACATGACATGAGTCACCAAATTTCGTGGAAAAAACCACCAGATCACTTCCCCTTAAAATAACACCCATATGCCCTATGTCATACATATCATACAAATATCATACTTTATGCCTTATCTCACATTCTTACCAATATTCACTTATGTGCAATATCTCACATGTTCATAACATTTATTGACGTAATATTAAAGATTACGTACCTGAATGTTCTGTACCATTGTATGGTACCTTTAGCCACGTTCACATACTTTCATTAACACATATTAAAACATTACCATAAATCTATTAAGATTTAGTGTGGGGCTACACACACGATTCTCGAACGAGTTCACCAAATCTCGAAAATCCTTGTACACCACTGTCGACTGCCCCTAAATAACCATAGTTAGATTCGGCTAACATAATGACCAATATGGCTGAATATTCACATTCACTTGCCTTGCAATTCAAAATCCCAAAAATAGTCACTTGACTATGAAGATGTCGAAATACCTAGAAGCCTTATGTTAAATCCGATTCTAACACTTTATGAACATCATAAATGGCCTATGGCCGAATATCACCCATAGCTTACCTTAGATCTTAAAAGTCCCGAAAGCTTCCTTCTTGGAATCGGCTACAATAGAAATCCCGAATCTTCCTTCATAGTTTCGGCCAAGAACATTAATGGGGTTAGATTCCATCTTTTGACTAAAGAAAAGAAAGAAAAGAATCGATAGTTGACCCTTACCCTTATTACAGAAATCGACTGCTCCTTGTTGAACCCACAGAGGTGTTGGCCTAAGCAATTGGGAAAGAAAAGAGATGAGATTTACAAGGGTTTGGCAATGGTGGTATTTTGATCTAGGAATTTCGGCAATGATGAACCTTTGGGAGGAAGAGGTTCGGCCTAAGTAGGATGTGAAGAAAAGGTGAGAAGAGAAAGATGAAGAGATCGGCTATGTTTGCTTGTGTTTTCAGCTTTGACAAAATAAAAGAGGAAAGAGAAGATTTGCTAGAGAATTCGGCAGAGGCGCAAAAGAGAAAAGAATGAAGAATAGCCTCACTTCTCCCATCTTACCGAAAATACTACACCTAGACCCCTCCAATCAGCCAACTCTCCTTCCCCTATCTCATCCCTTCCTTTTCTCCTTTTTTCTCTCCTTTTTGCACATTCAAAATAATTTAAAAATAAATCAACATTTATCTTCTATCTTAGCCGAATTTTAAAAGGGGTTGACCAAGTCCAATCCTCATCTAAATAAAGTCCCTATGCCGTCCACTAGTGCTCCCCATTACCGCAAAATAAAAGCTCCCTTTTTTTTTTTGCTTCCCTTGTGGCTCGAACCCAAACCCTTCTCCATTGCTTGTGGCGTCACTTACCATGGCCCTAAGTGGCGCCTCCTTGCCACTTTGCCAAGCTGATTTTTATGTCGAATACCCTCTACATATTTTCTTAAGGCCTATTAAGCTTAGCTCCCCCTTTAATACTTAAAATCTATTATTTTCTAAGGCATTTACCTACACTTTGAAGTTCTCAAAAGTTCATATAACACATTCAAACACACATAGGCATGTTACTTCATACAATTAAGCAAAAATGCACAAGCCCTAATTCCCAGATATTACAATTAAAATATGTTTTTTTAGGTAACACGTTGACTTTTCCTGTGATTGTTTCAGCAGAGTTAACTTAAGAGCAAGAAGAGAAACTTATTTCAATATTGAAACAATTCAAAAAGGCTGTTAGATAGAACACAGCCGATATATGTGGTATTAGTCCATTTGTGTCTATGCACAAAATCATCCTAAAAGATGGAGAGAATGGAAAGATAAATGGAAAATAGAAACTAAACCCCATTATAAAGGATGTGGTAAAGAAAGAGATCATAAAATAGTTAGATGCATGTATAATTTATCCCATCTCAAACAGTTCATAGGCAAGTCTGGTCCAATGCATGCCAAATAAAGAAGGTATTATGATCGTTGAGAATAAAAATAATGAATTAATACCAACCAGAACGATTACAAGATGGAGAATTTGCATAGATTACTGAAAGTTGAATAAGGTGACTAGGAAAGATCATTTTCCTTTGTTGTTCTTAGACCAGGTTCATGATAGACTCACGGGAAAAACTATTACTCTTTTCTCAATGGTTACTCAGGGTACAATTAGATCACAGTAGCACCGGAGGATAAACACAAAACAAAATTTACATGTCCGTACATCACATTTGCATCTAGGTGCATCCCATTTGGTTTATGTAATGCACCTGCTACATTTCAAAGATGTATGATTGTTGTTTTCGCTGACATGGTTGAAAAGTATTTGGAAGATTTCATGGATGATTTTTCAGTGTTTGGAGACACTTATGATGATTGCTTAGTCAATCTAGCCAAGATACTAAGGTGGTGTGAAGAAACAAACCTTGTACTCAATTGGGAAAAGTGTAATTTCATGGTATAATAAGGTATTATTTTGGGGCCCCGAATAACAAGACATGGAATCAAGGTAGATAAAAAAAAGGTAGATGTTATTGAGAAACTCCCACCTCTAACATCTATAAAGGGTGTTAGGAGATTTTTGGGACATGCTGGTTTCTATCGAAGATTCATCAAGGACTTCTCCAAAATTGCTAAACCTTTATGCAAATTATTAGAGAAGCACACGATATTCAACTTTGATTAAGAATGCTTAAAAGCATTTAATGTTCTAAAGAACCAGTTAGTTTAGGCACATATTATCATTATACCAGATTAGGATTTTCCATTTAAGTTAATGTGTGACACAAGTGACTTCGAGATAGGAGCTGTGATGGGCCAGCGAAGGAACAATGTTTTTCATCCCATCTACTACACAAGTTGGACTCTAACAAGAGCTCAATTGAATTATATGGTAACAGAAAAAGATTTACTTGCTATTATTTTTGCTTTTGAGAAGTTTTGATCGTATCTTGTAGGTACCAAAGTGACTGTCTATACAAATCATTCAAAAATTAAATATTTACTTACCAAGAAATATGTCAAGTCAAGATTAATTCGATGGGTACTTCTACTTCAAGAATTCAATCTAGAAATTCAAGATCGAAAAACGGTAGAAAACCAGGTAGTAGATCCCTTATCCAGATTGAAGTCACGAGAATGAACTTCATCTTTTGTACCCATCCAGGAGACATTTTCGGACGAGCACATACTTAAGATAAATCATGTCCATAACACCCCTTGGTTTGCTGATTTTGCTAACTATTTAGCTTGTGGTTTGATGCCGATTGATAAGACGTGTCGACAAAAGAAAAAGTTTCTTCACCATGTGAAGTACTAGGAAGAGTCATATTTGTTCAAAAAGTGCATAGATCAAATGATCAGGAGATGCGTGGCAGAAAATGAGGTACAAAGATTTTATATCATTGTCACACAACTCCGAGTGGGGGACACATTGGAGGTACACATACTATGGCCAAAGTACTGCAAGCCAAATTCTTTTGGCCAATGCTATTCAAAGATGCGTATGCCTACGTAAAGAGTTATGATCAATGCTAGAGAGTTGGGAACATCACCAACAGAAATGTGATGCCTCAAACAAACATCATTAAGGTACAATTATTCGATGTTTGCAGTATTGACTTTCTTGGTCCATTACCTTCTTCTTTTGGTCACAAGTATATATTAGTTACAGTAGACTATGTATCTAAGTGGGTTGAGGTTAGGGTATATCCGACGAACGATGCCAAGGTTGTGATGAAGTTTTTGCAGAAACATGTGTTCACAAGGTTTGGAACTCCTAGGGAAATCATCAATGATGAGGGGTCCCATTTTGTGAACAAATGGTTGAAATGTTTGCTCGATAGACATGGAGTAAAGTGCAAGGTTGCCACAGCTTACCATCCACAGATGAATGGACAAGCTAAATTGGAAAATAAAGATATAAAAGGTATACTAGATAAAGTAGTTTGTTCAAACCGACAAGATTGGTCCAAAAGACTGGATGACGCTTTATGGGCCTACAAGACAGCATACAAGACACCTTTAGGGATGTCTCCCTATCGGTTAGTCTTTGGGAAAGCTAGTCATTTGCCGTTGGAGTTATAACATAAAGCTTAGTGGGCTCTCCAACAGCTCAACTTAGATCTCAAGCTTGCTAAAGGGAACTAGATGCTTCAACTTAACGAGTTAGAAGAGTTCCGAATGTTCTCATATGAAAATGTCAAACTATTCAAGGAGAGACTAAAAGGATTGCATGACAAGCACATTTGAGTTTGGGAATTTGAAGCAGGTCATCAAGTCTTGTTGTTCAATTCAAGATTAAAGCTCTTTCCAGGTAAGTTAAAATGACGTTGGTCTAGTCCATTCATTGTTCATTAAGTCTTCCTATACGGATTTGTTAAACTTCATGGTAAGGGAGGTAATTTCCGAGTTAATGCTTAGGGCTTAAAATATTATTAGGGAGATGAAATTGAGCGGGATAAAAGCTCATTCATTTTACCAGATACTTATTTTTTTTATTTCTCTTTTAAATAAATGACTTAGGCTACTTTTTTGGATTAGTATGTTAAAATAAATTATGTCTAGGAGATTGGAACTTAAACATGACCGCTTGTGACACCTCCAATCTTTCCAAGGAATTGATTTTAACATAATCTTTTGAGAAAATATTTTCTAAGTGAAAAATTAAATTTTTACTTTTTCAAATAAAAGGGTCAATTTTGATTCAATTTTTAGCTTGCAGCTCAATTTTCAAATTATCTTCAAGGCCAAGGGCTTAAATTGAATTATTTGTAAAAATTGACTGTTCTTTTTGTAAATATTAAAATTAGTTGTCTTTCTCTGTAAATATTTTACAAACAGCTAAAATAAAGGTTTTTAATTTTTTAAATAAATAAGATGACAATAACTAATATATAATTATATTTTATAAAATGTATATTAATTTTTATCAATTTTGTATAATATTAAAATTATGTAATATTTTATTTAAAAATTTATTTTTTTAATAAATAATATAATACCAAATAATATATTAAGAGTTATTGTCTTTAAATAAGATTAGGAGTTATAGTATTTTAATATTATTTCTTCTAAGAGTTTGAGTTGAATTCCCCCATACTCACACTTTAAATACCACCTTCCCATTCACTTCCTCTACCATCATCCTCAACACCATCAACCCTCCAAGTCATCTAATGTCGTAGCCCCAATCTACCTTCATCGGCAACTGTCGATTGCACCACCACCAGCAACACCGACCAGCAGCCACCATCGCTCGCACCTGCCCACACACACAGCCCGCATGTTGAGCAGCTCACTCTTACCTCTACTAGTGCACCAACCCCGTATCGGGCCTTGCTTTGTTGCTGCTCCATTGTCCAAAGTCATTGCTGCCCTAGCCCTCACTCACCCGAACTCACAAGCCGCTCGTACGCTTGTTTCCTTTGCACCACACCACCACCTTGCCGCAACCATAAAAAACATCAATCAGTTACCCTCCAACACACCCTAAATCGACATCTTTAGCTTCGTATTCTATTATTGAGTTCTTAATTTTTATAAAAAGGTGGTATGAAAACTTTCTCTTAAATTTTAAATTTGATTTAATGATTTGAATTTACAATTTATTGAATTATTTTATGCAAATTGATTTTTTGAAAAAATATTCGTTTCCATCTTATGTTTAGGTTAATCATGCTTTGCAAAAGAACTTGTGCCTCTATCCAAGTTGAAGATTCACAAAACAAATTCCACTATGAAGAAGCCAAAGCGAGATACAATAGCATTTTCAAAAATCAACAAATGCTCCCAAAAAAAGGCTTTACATTGAAAGAAACCATTTACACTAATTTCATGGTGAGCATTCGACAAGTTGCTGAAGCTTTAAATTGGGAAGTGTTTTGTGAGAAAAGACCAAGTGTAGATGAAAAGTTAATTTGTGAATTTTATACGAATTTGACCTCAAGCGAATTAATAAAAGTCTTTATCCGAGGAATCAAGGTACCAATAAATTCAAGCACTATTAATGAATTCTTTGATTTACCCAATTTTGAAGACAACAAATATTCTTCCTAATGGAAAATATTGAGGCTGAAAAATTACAAGAAATTCTCGAGGAACTTATAGTTTCGGGATCTGAATATACTGTGTCAAAACACGGAACTCACACTTATCGCAGAGAATATTTGACATCATTAGCGAATGTATGGTTTTCTTTTGTTTGATTCAGCCTTATGCCTATTTCACATGGGACTACAATTTCAGTAGCATGAATGGTCTTTGTAACACCCCTAACCCGTATCTGTCGTCGGAACAAGGTTACAGAGCATTACTGGAGTTTACGGATCAAACAGACAAAAATTTCAACATTTCAAAACATATCAATATTCATATAAAAAACCAATCAAAATCATTCATATTGTCCCATAAATGAGCCCTCGAGGCCCAAAATATGCATTAGAAACAAGTCGAGACTAAATCAAAAACTCAGAAAATTTTTCAGAAAAAATTAAAGATTTTCAAAGCTGCAGGGGTCACACGGGCATGTGGCTCGGCGCAGGGACACGTGGCCGTGTCCCAGCCCTATCCGTCCGTGGAACTCACTGACTTGGGCCACACAGCCAGGCCACACTGTAACACCCCTAACCCGTATTCGTAGCCAGAACAGGGTTACAGAGCATTACTGGAGTTTTTAGAACATTTACAGATAATTCATATAAATTACTATTCACTTTTCGAGATCATTCTTAACATCCCTTAAATAGACCTTCGAGGCCCAATATGAGTAGTAGAATCAAAACGGGACTAAATTGGGATCTCAAAAATTTTTTTACAAAATTTCAAAATTTTTCCTAAATAAAGGGCTCACATGCCTATTTGGTCAAGGGACACACCGGTGCGACCTTAGGACACGCCCGTGCTGCAGGTCATGTTTGACCTCATGCAGCTCTCTAACTTGTGCCACACGGCCAGCCACATATCCGTGTGCTAGGCCGTGTGGTTGATAAACCATAAAAGTAGCATATTTTAATCCCACATTTAGTATGCTTTTTGATGATTTAGCCCTTGATTTTATATAAAAGGTGCTTCTAATCCTTTCTTTTCATGTCATATACTCAGGAAAGCACCTGAGAATAAAAAGAATGTAAAACAGGCTTAAAACGGACTAAATTGTGCCAACCCAAGAATTCGACACGGCCTGGCCCAAAGCCCACACGACCGTCCCTCATCGATTACCTAGAGTACGACCTCAACTCCGTCACACACGGCCTTGCATCATCCATTTACCACACACGGACCTGCCTGGTGATCTACATGGCCGTGTCCAAATCGACAGACCTGAAGCACGGCCTGAATCCTGAATTACACGGCCGTGCCAAAAATGATAGAATCAAGGCACGGCCCAACCCCGATTGACAAGGGCGTGTGCCATGGGCGTGCCCCTGCCGCGGTAAAGAGCAATTTCACTCGGAATTGGATGCTTGAAGCCAAAGAAACATACTCCTAAGTCTACTTAAACACCCTAATAGTAATTCTACCTGAAAGAGGTACTTAGGAGCCAAATAAAGCATCTCAAAAGCCTATATAAACAACCCAAGGCAGACATTGAAGGGGATGATTTTTTGGGCAGAGGCTTTTGCCGAAGCTTTCATCTTTTAGAGAATCACTTGAAGATAGCCAGTTGATCCATCTCAAGAAGTCGGAGTTCTACTCAAGACGGAAGATCTCTCCTTCAATTCCTTCAGGGAGTTTTAAGGATTTCTTATGTTTTGTTTTATCTCTTCTCTTGAGATGTTTTCTTATTTAGTTATGAACTAAACCCCTCAGATACCTGAAGGGGATGAAACCTATGAAGGATTTTGTTATTTGATTTCTAAATTATATGAGAAGTACTTAGTTTGTTCTTAATTATGTTGCTTAATTTAATCTGATGTGCTTAGGTGGAGGAGGAATAGACCCTGTCTTAGAGTAGATCTAGCATAATTGAGCGGAGTTGATCGGGTGCCTAGAGATAGGGTTACGATATTTTGTCAAATTAGGGTGAAACTTAATATGGGAGTCCATTGATGGATTTACTGCTTCCTTAGGGGGTTATTATAAGAGAACCAGAGTTCCACTAATTAACTTAAGGTTAGATATTATTCGCCTCGAGAGAGGGTTTAATATAGGTTAGGGAGTCTCACGGATCAAGCTAAGTAAAGAAATCATATGGTTTATGGATAAATAATAAGTGAAGTCATAGGTGGATTCTTCCTGAGGGTATCGTCTTCATCAACTAAGTTTTCCTAAAGTCTTTCTCCAATTTATTCTTTTGTCTTTGCATCTAGTTTAGTTTTTTTTCATTAGTTTCATAAACCAATCACTCTATATTTTAGGCTAAATAATAGAAAGAAAGTGAGTAGTAATACTTTTAGGTTCCCTTGTGTTCGATAAGATATTCTTGCCTAAACTATACTACTGTTTGATAGGTGCACTTGTCTCTGTCGTTGTCATAGTTAGTCTACATGTTCGATCATTCTTTTTATAAATTTTAAAACTCAATTGTTTGACACGGTCAAGTTTTTGGCGCCGTTGCCGGGGAACTCTAAAATATTAAAAAAGCTCTATTTCTATTACTTTAGCCATTATTTTTATTTTTAATTTTTTTTTCTTATTTTTCTACATATATCTTTGTTTTTCTAAGTTTCTTTATTTCTTCTCCTAGCAGGTACCTCTAGTTTATGACTAGAAGAAACCTGAGAGGACCATTAGAATACAAAAGTGACATTGATGCTACTGCTCATAGGAATCGCAGAGAAACTAGACGAGCTCTAGACTACCAAAGAGAAGAACAACAAGAAAGATCCAATCCTACTGAAGGGATGGACGAAAACAATCCACCGCCAAATGAACAAGAATAGAATGCTTCGCGTACTATGTATAATTATGCTAAACCTAATTTGACAGGAGCAGGATCTAGTATTGTTAGGCCTGCTATAGCTGCTAATAATTTTGAATTAAAGCCTAACACAATACAAATGATTCAACAGTTTGTTCAATTTGATGGTTTGCAGGATGAAGATCCAAATACTCATATATCTAATTTTTTAGAATTTTATGATACTTTCAAAATAAATGGCGTTTCTGATGATGCCATATGTCTTCGGTTATTCCCTTTTGCATTAAGGAATAAAGCAAAACAATGGTTGAACTCGTTATCACGAGGGTCAATCACCACATGGGATCAAATGACCGAAAAATTTCTTTTAAAATATTTTCCACCAGCCAAAACGGCCAAATTTAGGAATGACATATCTTCTTTTGTGCAGAATGGCGATGATGCATGGGAGAGATACAAGGACCTCCTGAGAAGATGTCCACACCATGGATTACCTTTGTGGCTTCAAGTCCAAACTTTTTACAACGGTGTGAATTCTTCAACGCGGCAAATGATTGATTCATCAGCCGGTGGAACTTTGAACAACAAAACTCTTGAAGCAGCTTATGATTTTATTGAACAGATGTCGTTGAACACCTATCAATGGAAAATTACAAGAGCCAAGCTGACAAAATCAGCCGGAGTTTTTAACATAGACGCAGTGACAATGCTGTCAACGCAGGTGGAGTTAATGAATAAAGAGCTTGATAATTTATGTTTTTCGCAGGTACACCCAGTCATGCAATGCGAAGCGAGCGAAAATGTGGCAAATTCTGAGTACCCACCCTACCAACCGGGCACAGACAACGAGTAGACAAACTATATAGGTAACAATTTCAGATCTAATAATCCTTATAGTAACACTTATAACGCAGGTTGGAGGAACCACCCAAATTTTTCATGGGGAGGACAAGGAAATCAAGGAAATCAAAGGCAGCAACCTCCTCCACATTACCAAAATCAGCCCTATCCACAGGAAAAGATATCAAACCTTGAAGAGATACTGACAAAATTCATGGCAGCTACAGATTCTCGTCTTCAAAAGACTGAAGCAACACTTGATGATCAACAAAATCGATCAAGAATTAAGAATCAAGTTTGAGAACTTACTAGGTTAGTGGGACATCTCACAAAGTTGATTTCTGAACGTCAACAAGGACATCTACCAAGCAACACAGAAATAAACCCAAAAGAGCAGATCGAAGCCATCACAGCTCAAGAGGGTACAAAGGTAGAATAGCCCACCTCAGTACAAGAAACCAAGGAAGAAAAAGGTAAAATAGAGGTAGCACAAGAGAGGCCAGAATCGGTAATCAAAGAATACCAACCTCGTATACCTTATCCCGAAGCATTGAAAAAAGAAGAATTGAAAAAAGATGATTCTGAGGAATAATTCGGTAAGTTACTAAAACTTTTAAAGAAATTACATATTAACTTGCCTCTTCTTGAAGCTCTTTTTCAGATGCCCGACTCAAGGAGATTTTTAAGACAGCTCTTGACGAACAAACACAAAATAGATGAAGAGCACCATGTGGGACTCAACGCAACATGCTTAGTAATGCTACAGAACAGACTACCACAGAAACTAAAAGATCAATGGAGTTTTACGATTCCATGTTTAATTGGTAGTTTAACTATTGGTAATGCGTTAGCTGATTTAGGGGCAAGTATAAATGTCATGCCTTATGCACTATTTAAACGACTAGGTCTAGGGAAGCCCAAACAAACTAGGATGAGTATTCAAATAGCTGATAAAACTGTTAGAATTCCTAGGGGCATTATTGAAGACGTTTTAGTAAAAATCGATAAATTTGTTTTCCCAGTAGATTTTGTTGTTTTAGACATGGATGAGGAAAATTCAATCCCTTTAATTTTAGGAAGACCTTTTCTTGCAACTGCCAAGACTAAAATTGATGTTGCCACAGGAGAACTCATACTTCGTGTAAGAGATGAATTGATCAATCTTCAAGCTCTTGACTCAGCCAAAACAAAAGAAGATGAAGGTAAGAAAGTCATTTCAATAGATAATCAAATTGTTCAACCTTCATCGCAGGAAACATCACAATGCATCAAACCTGAGCCAACTCGTAGCCCCCAAGTCCTCACAGAAGAATTACACCAGAAACAAAACCGTAAGATTGACAGTTTAGAAGAGCAGAAGATACACACCAAAGAAAAGCCAGATCCACACGAAGTAAAACTAAAGGAACCACTAGAAGAGCTCATAGGGACATCAAATCACTTTAAAATAGGAGACCAGGTGCTGTTAGATGGATCCGATCCTCACATCACTTCAACAGACCTGAAGAAAAAAGAAGAAATACTCCTTCAGGTACACGATATTTTCCCTCACAAAACAGTCGAGGTAAGCAATCCAATATTCGGCAATTTCAAGGTAAACGCTTCTCGACCTAAACTTTGTCATGAAAATAAAACTGTCAGCAAGAGGGAAAATATTCAAACCTTTAAACCTCCCTAAAATTTTCAAAGTCAAGGACAGTCTAGCTTAAGACTATAAATAAGCGCTTCTCGGGAGGCAACCCGAGCACTAACACTGTTTACTTTCAAATTTATTTTCTTTCCTTCCTTCTCTCTTCTCTCAACATTTAAACTAACACAAAAATATAGATTTCCAGGCCACACGGCCTTACACACAGCTGTGCCCATGGCCGTGTGGACCACTGGAACCACCATACTGATAGAGCAGAGCCGTGCAAGTAAATCCACCCATCCCCCAACGTCACGGAGCCAACCACTCACACTACGGGCACTGACAAAATAGCACGGTCGTGCTTCACGACCGTGCTAAAAAATTGACTTATTGAGCACGGGCAGACCACGCCCATGCATTCCATCTGTGCTCACATACTGGCCTTTTAGGAACGGTCGTGCCAATCGACAAACGGGTGTGTAAGAACAACACACTCCACAAACACGGCCGTGAGATGCAGCTGTGTGAATCAACACACCCTCGGTACATGGGCGTGGGAACGTGCCAGATTTTAAATCTTATTTAAATCCCCACAGCCCTTCCCCTTTCTTCCCATCTTCTTTCTTCCTTCTCTTTCTTTCAAATTTTTCTCTCTATTCATAGAAAAGGTCCAAGACTCTTGAGCAACACAAAAATCATGTCAAGAAATGTAAGAAGGTAAGCATCGGCTCCTCAGAGGAGACCTCAACGTGAGTTCATGCCGGCAGCTTCAGCTAATTGACACGCCAAGGGTCTCTGAAACCTTTTCGATTCTATTTTTCTTTTCTCTTCTCCTTTATTTTCCTTATCTATACTTCTCTTCTGCTTAATTTAATTTATTTCATATTAGTTTCTTAGTTTTAGGTTCTAAAGGCCGCTTGGGAATCACGCCACTTCCACCATCACCAACACTCTGCAGCCTTAGAAATCATACCCACCTCACGAACCATCTGCTAATAAGGACTCCTTAGTCTATTAGTCTTTTCATTAAATTTTAGTTTTCTTCTTAGTCTCCTTCTCTTTATTTTCTTAATCTTTAATTATATTATTAGTATATTATTATTTCTCTAGATCTCTTGGCTATATCTTCGCAGGCTACCCAATTTCTTCATCTAGCAAATTGCTTTTCAATAGCCACACCACCAGGCCCATAGAAAACACCATCACCGCCACCAAAGACGCCAAGAATCATCCAAAATTCAGGAAGTGTCACCCTACCCCTTCTTTTCTGATTTCTCCCATAATTATCATTATCTATTTTTGTACATTGAGGGCAATGTACATCTTAAGTGTGGAGGGATAAAAGTGCATAACTTTTTTTGCATAATTCTCAAATTAATTCTAATTTTTCATTATTCTCAAAATCCCGAATTTTAAACTTGTTCAAAAGTATTTTTTCTCATATTACTAATTAGGATGAAATTTCTAATGATTTATGATTACTATTGATATGTTTTAGAATAAGTCATAGTTAACTATGCATTGATGATTAAATTTGAAGAATACTAGAGAATCGAGCATGATAAGTCTACTTTCTAAAAATTAAATTTGATAGGTTGTTGAACTGAATTTGAGTATCACCTTGAAATTTGAAATTTATAAGGATTGATGTCAAAACACCCATAATTTTTGTGAGATTTTGAGCCTTATAGAGCATATATTCTTTGTCATGCTCACTTTGTTAATTATGAGTGTGTCAACTTTGAACTGTTATTCTAGAACTTGCCTCATTTATACATGTCGAGACCACTTTATGATTTGATATACTGAGATGATAAAGGCACCTAGGTTTTAACCCGTTCACTCCACTAAAAAGCCTATCCATACAAATTAACCCCTAGTGAACCCCGTTGAATCCTAATAACCTTTTTGTTAACTCACCCACTAATATTAACCCAAAAATCCCTTTGAATTTGTTATCACCAATCTTTTGACTACCCTTTAATCGAGGTTTGATTTGATTAAATTACCAATTATATTAGTTCAAGAGTTACATTTATTATTTATGATGTAATATTTTAGTTTGTTCTTAAAAAATCCAAGTTTATTCAATATTAGTAGTATATAAAAGAGCTTAGAGCATTTAAACTCCAATTGTTGAAGAAAAAGCTCGTATTAAATTATTATCAAATTTTAATTGAGGGAAATCCTCGTTATTATAGAGTAATTATTAATAGTAGGTATTATTGGCTTTCAATTGATGTAAGTACTTATATTAGTTCATTTTTTCTAGTGAGGTAATTTGTCAAGTCAATCTCGATTCTAACCTTCTAATTCAGCCTGTATCTATACCTTTAACCCTAACCCCGTTACAACCCTAATAAAGACCTTTTGATTTCTGTATCATCTCATATACAGTGGTAGAGATTTGATTTTCAGGCAAGCCTATGGGATTAACTTTTCAGGTTCAACTCTTGAGTGCCTTATTGTGAACCTTAAACACCTTTGAGTGATTTGAGTGAATCTTTAGTGAGGATGTCAGTCCTTGTCGATTTTGAATCAAGGGTAATTATTTAGATAAGGGGAGACATCTATGTTTTCATGCTACAAAATCATGACTTATCTCGTTTGAATCTTTAGGGCTCTTTGAGTTGAATTATCCATGTATAAATCATCTATGAATTATGATAAGGCATGATTGATGAATATTGTAAGTTATGGAAAGTTCGTTCTAATTGTAAGTTGAGAATTTTGCTTGAGGACAAGCAAAAGCTTAAATGTGGAGGTATTTGATAAACCATAAAAGTAACATATTTTAATCCCACATTTAGTATGCTTTTTGATGATTTAGCCCTTGATTTTATATAAAAGGTGCCTGTAATCCTTTCTTTTCATGTCATATACTCAGGAAAGCACCCGAGGATAAAAAGAACGTAAAATGGGCTTAAAATGGACTAAATTGGGCCAACCCAAGAATTTGACACGGCCTGGCCTAAAGCCCACACGACCGTGCCTCGTCGATTACCTAGAGCATGTCCTCAACTTTGTCATACACGGACGTGCATCATCCATTTACCATATACAGATGTGCCTTGTGATCTACATGACCGTGTCCCAATCGACAAATCTGAAGCACGACCTGAATCCCAAATTATACGACCGTGCCACGGCCGTGCCCAAAATGATAGAATTAAGGCACGACCCAAACCCGATTGACACGAGCGTCTGCCATGGCGTGCCCCTGCCACACGAAAGAGAAATTTCACTCAAAATTGGATGCTTGAAGCTAAAGAAACATACTCCTAAGTCTACTTAAACACCCTAATAGTAATTCTACCTGAAAGAGGTACTTACGAGCCAAATAAAGCATCTCAAAAGCCTATATAAACAACCTAAGGCAGACATTGAAGGGGACAGTTTTTTGGGCAGAGGCTTTTGCTGAAGCTTTCATCTTTTAGGGAATCACTTGAAGATAGCCAGTTGATCCATCTCAAGAAGCCGGAGTTCTATTCAAGACGGAGGATCTCTCCTTCAATTCCTTTAGGGAGTTTTAGGGATTTCTTATGTTTTGTTTTATCTTTTCTCCTAAGATGTTTTCTTATTTAGTTATGAACTAAACCCCTCATATACCTGAAGGGGATGAAACCTATGATGGATTTTTTTATTTGATTTCTAAATTATATAAGAAGTACTTAGTTTGTTCTTAATTATGTTGCTTAATTTAATCTGATGTGCCTAGGTAGAGGAGGAATAGACCCTGCCTAAGAGTAGACCTAGCATAATTGAGCGGAGTTGATCGGGTGCCTAGAGATAGGGTTACGAGATTTTGTAGGATTAGGGTGAAACCTAATATAGGAGTCCATTGATCAATTTACTGCTTCTTTAGGGGGTTATTATAAGAGAACGAGAGTTCCACTAATTAACCTAGGGTTAGACATTATTCGCCTCGAGAGAGGGTTTAATATAGGTTAGGGAGTCTCACGGATCAAGCTAAGTAAAGAAATCATATGGTTTAGGGATAAATAATAAGTGAAGTCATAGGTGGATTCTTCCTGAGGGCATCGTCTTCATCAACTGAGTTTTCCTAAAGTCTTTCTCCAATTCATTCTTTTGTCTTTGCATCCAGTTTAGTTTTTTTTCATTAGTTTCATAAACCAATCACTCCATATTTTAGGCTAAATAATAGAAAGAAAGTGAGCAGTAGTACTTTTAGGTTCCATTGGGTTCGATAAGATATTCTTTCCTAAACTATACTACTATTCGATAGGTGCACTTGTCTCTATCGTTGTCATAGTTAGTCTATAGGTTTGATCATTCTTTTTATAAATTTTAAAACTCGACTGTTTGACACGATCCGTGGTTAATTTTATTTTTCAAAATTAGATGTAGGTTTCACATGGCCAAGATGCACGCCTGTGTTCTGGGTCGTGTATCACACACGGCTGAGACACACGCCCATGTCTCTGCCAATGTGCTCAATTTTGAGCATTCTGTTTCTCAAATTTGAGATGCAGAGGACACATGGCCTAACCACATGCCCATGTACAAAGCTGTGTGTCTACCCCTATAGACAAAATAAAGTCATTTTCTAGCTTTATTTCTCACCCAAGACTTTGCCAATAACCTACACCAAAACTTACATTAATATACCAACCTATTCAAGCATCATAACCATGTTAATTCTAACATCTAACATGGTACATCATTACATGCATTCATGTTTATAATCTTACCCTTTTGTGAACATACATGTTAACATAATTTAATCAACCACACTAAACACAAGTATGTTCATCATGGTATAACCTTATAATTTTACCAAAACAAATCTTTACTAACCATTCCAATGGCTAGATTACAATCAACCATTTACATGCCAATATGATCTATTAACCTATACATGCCATTATAACCATAACTAATTTACCATATGTACCGATATAGGCTAATGGATAGTGTGAGCGATCTCCGCCAAGCTTCCAATCCAATGAGCTTCTGATTTACTACAAAACAAGGAAATAAAACTAAGTAAGCATATAATGCTTAGTAAGTTCGTATAACATGGTACTTAACTTACCATTCATTCTATTTCAAGATAAACATGTAAGTGTAAGGCACGTTCAATCAATTTGATCTCAAGCCCTACACATATCCTCATTCCCCTTGTTAGTCATATATTCCATAATAACATTAAGAAACAATATGGGCTCAACAACAATAAGATTTCCATATATATATATATATATATATACTTTCTATATTACATATTCATATAACATGTATAAATCATATATTTGTATTTCAAGTATATATTCATAATAATTTATCTGAAGTTCAGATTATTTTATGTCAGAAATTTACCCATTCAAAATGTCAGACGAGCAGTACACTCAAGGTGTACAAATATATAATCATGAGTGAACATATTCATCAAATAAATTCCATGTACATTTATCATCGTCTCATATTTCCATATATCATGTGTCATCATTTTCATGTATTTCAAGTAGATACATGTAATAATTCATTTCTTATTTATGTCTTTTCATGTCAGGATTTCTTCCATTGAATTTATCTGAAATATCAATGGATACATAGGTAGTACACTCGAGGTGTACAAATTAGGATCTGTTAACTCATATTCAGGGGTACTCGTTACGGCACACAACCAGATAGCACACTCTTGAGCCACATATCAAGATGCTCGGATGAGCCATGTAACAGGAAGCTTATTCGGGCTAAATCAGTAGTGCTCACAAGGGCCACAAAGAACTTTTAATCAGGAAACTCACGAAGAGCTTATCAAGATTGCTCATGAAGAGCCATATAATAGGAGCACAGGAGAGCCATATCATAGGAAGTTCAAGCAAGCCATGTCAGGACGCTCACAAAGAGCTACGTTTGTGTCACAACCAATCAATAAGCAGGACGCTCACAAAGAGCTATGGTAGTGTGCAACGCATACCAAATCACTATCAATCAAGATGCTCGCAAGAACTATATATATTACGATGCTCGAGAGGACTTTTATCAGGATTACTCATCCGAGCTAAATCACGTATCCATTGACTTTCATTTATTTAAAGGGGATTTAACATTTTTCAAGAATTATCAGGCATGTGATTATTTCATACATTTACAATATCCATATAATTCAAATAAACACATTCCACATTCATTACAAACATAAAAGTAACATTTTTATCATTTATCTTTTATCGGGCATTATCATTTATTTTATGCATACCATTTATCAGGCTTGGTCGGATATGTTTTCAATGTCATATATATATGATATTTATACAATTCACAAATACAAAATTTAATTCAAGCATATAAATATACACATTTTAGTTACACGAACTTACCTCGACAAATGTTCGTGTACGTAAAATCTCCTAATCTGACATTTTTCTCTTTTCCTCGTCCTAACTCCAAAGTTGGTCTATCCGAATCTTTACAAGTAAATTTAACATCAATTTAATACAATTTAAACTCAATTTAGTCCAATTCACATCTTAGGCAAAATTACCATTTTGCCCTTAAACTTTTAATTAATGATGATTTCGACCCTAGGCTCAGAAAATGAAATTTATGCAACTTAATCCTTTTCCCAAGCCTAGCTGATTTTTACATGTAACATTTACAGCACATGTATTTCAAAAAATTCAAAATTTTTCCATGAATCTGTGGTCTCGAAACCACTGTTCCAATTTTATCAGAAAAGGGTTGTTACACACATGCCCGTGTGCTAGGCCGTGTACCTGTCGAAGTAACCTCACACGACTGTGTGACAGGCCGTGTGCTAGGCCGTGTAACTACTTGACTTGCAAACCTTTTTAAAAGCTACAGGGGACACACGGCTGTGTCACCTGGCTGTGTGTCATACACGACTAAGACACACGCTCGTGTGGACAAAATTAGGCCATTTTATAAGTCATATTTCTTACCTAATTTTACATGTACCTATACCCAAGATTGTTGATCGCTGCAAAACAATCTAGTTTTAATATTTATAAAAGAGTGATCAAACCTGTAGACTGACTGCGACAATGATAGAGGCAAGCGCATCTATCGAACAATAGTATAGCTCAGGCAAGAATATCTTATCGAACCCAAGGAACCTAAAAGTACTATTACTAACTTTCTTTCTATTATTTAGCCTTAAATATGGAGTGATTGGTTTACTAATCTAAAAAAAGATGAAATACTTTAACTTAAATGTAAAGACAAAAGAACAAAACTTCGGGAAAAGACTTTAAAGAAAACTCAATTGATAAAGAAGATACCCTCTGGAAGAATCCACCTATGACTTCACTCATTATCTAACTTTTCAATTCATAAGATTTCTTTTACTTAGCTTGATCCATGAGACTCCCTAACCTATATTAAACCTTCTCTCGAAGTGGATAACATCTAACCTTAGGTTAATTAGTGGAACTCTCTTTCTCTTATAATAACCCCCTAAGGAAGCAGTAAATCGATCAATGGACTCCCATATTAGGTTTCACCCTAATCCAGCAAAATCTCGTAACCCTATCTCTAGGCGCCCATCAACTCCGCTTAATTATGCTAGATCTACTCTTAGAAAGGGTCTATTCTTCCTCCACCTAAGCACATCAGATAAATTTAAGCAACATAATTAAGAACAAACCAAGTATTTATCAAATAAACAGAAAGAATTAAATAACAAAATCCGTCATAGGTTTCATCTCCCTCAGGTATCTGAGGGGTTTAGTTCATAACTAGATAAGAAAACATATTAAGAGAAAAGATAAAACAAAACTTAAGAAATTCCTAAAACTCCCTAAAGGAATAGAAGGAGAGTTCCTCCGTCTTGAGTAGAATTTCGTCTTCTTGAGATGGATCAATTGGCTATCTTCAAGTAATTCCTTAACGAGTAAAGCTCTAGCAGAAAAACTCTGCTAAAAACTTCCCCCTTTAAATTGCTACCTTGGGTTGTTTATATAGATGTTTGGGATGCTTTACTTTGCTCCTAAATACTCATAATTCAAGTGAAATTAGTCCTAAGTGTTTGAGTGGACTTAGGATTGCTTTTCTTGGGCTCCAAGCATCCTATTCCGAGTGAAATTACTCTTTCCCGCAGTAGGGGTACAGCCTTGACACGCCCGATAAATCATGGTCCAGCCCATGTCTCCATTCTGTTGGTTTAAGCACGGCCATGACACGTCCGTGTAGTATATGGGTAGAGGCCGTGCTTCGGGTCTGCCAATTGGGGCACGGTCGTGTGCAATGGGGTTCAGGCAATGTTGGGCTTTTTGTTGACGAGACATGGTCGTGTAAACCAGGGTGTGACCGTGTTTTAGGTGGAACACAAGGCACGGTCGTGTGGAATAAAGCCCCAGTCGTGTTGACTTCTTGGGTTGGCCCAATTTGGTCCGTTTTAAGCTCGTTTTATGTTCTTTTTATCCTTGGTTGCTTTCCTAAGTATAAGACATGAAAAGAAAGGATTAAGAGCACCTTTTTTACATGAATTAAGGATAAATTCATCCAAAAGCATACTAAATGTGGGATTAAAATATGTTACTTTCATGGTTTATCAAATACCCCCACACTTAAGCTTTTGCTTGTCCTCAAGCAAAATTCTCAACTTACAATTAAAACAAACTTTCCATAATTCATAATTCCTATCGACAATGCCTCATCATAATTCATAGATAATTCATACATGGATGATTTAACTTGAAGTGCTCTAAAGATTCAAACGAGATAAATCATGATTTTGTAGCATGAAAACATAGGTGTCTCCCTTTATCTAAATAATTACCTTTGATTCAAAATCGACAAGGATCGACATCCTCACTAAAGATTCACTCAAATCACTCAAGGTGTTTTAAGGTTCAGAATAAAGTAATCAAAGTTGAACCTGAAGAGTTAATCCCATAGGCTTGCCTGAAAATCAAATCTCCACCAATGTATATGAGATGACACAGAAATCAAAAGGTCTTTATTAGGTTTGTAACGGGGCTAGGGTTAAAGGTGTAGATAAAGGCTAAATTAGAGGTTATAATTGAGATTGAATTGACTAATTACCTAATCTAAAAACAATGAACTAAATATGAATATTTACATCGAATGAACAAGTAATAATACCACTATTGATAATTAAAGAGTATTTTCTTCACTTTAAAATTTGATAATACTTTGATACGAGCTTTTCCTTTAACAATTGGAGTTTAATTGCTCTAAGCTCTTTTATACTCCTAATATTGAATAAACTTGGATTTTTTTTTATCTAAGAACAAACCATATAAACATAGTAAAAGAGACTTTGAAATAACCTAATTCGGTAATTGATCAAATCAATTCTCAATCAAGGAGTAGTCAAAAGAATGTTGATAACAAATACAAAGGGATTTTTGGGTTAATAATAGTAGGTGAGTCAATAAAAGGGTTTTTAGGATTCAATGGGGTTCACTAGGGGTTATTTATGTGGGTAAGCTATTTAGTTGAGTAAACGGGTTAAGACCTAGGTGCCTTTATCATCTCTGTATATCAAATCGAAAGTGTGGTCTCGACATGTATAAACGAGGCAAGTTCTAGAATAATAGTTCATAGTTGACACACTCATAGTAAGTGAGCATGAAAAAATGTATGCTCTAAAAGGCTCAAAATCTCACAAAAATTATGGGTATTTTGATGTCAACCTTGTAAATTTCAAACTTCAAGGTAATATTCAAATTCAGATCAACAGATTTTGATTTTTTAGAAATTTGATTTTTTTAGAAAGTAGACTTATCATGCTTGATTCTCTAGTATCCTTCAAATTTAATCATCAATGCACAATTAACTATAACTTAATCCAAAACATATCAATAAAAATCAAGAATTAACAAAAATTTCATCCTAATTAGTAGTATGAGAAAAATATTTAAAAACAAGACTAAATTCAAGGATTTTGAGAATTATGCAAAAAGTTAGGTACTATTACCCCCACACTTAAGATGTACATTACCCTCAATGTACAAAGATAGATAATGAAATTTATGTGCCAAATCAAAAAGAGAAGAGGGAAAGTAATACTCCCTGAAATCTGGATGATCTTTGGCATCTTTGGTGGCGGTGATGGTGTTTTCTATGGGCCTGGTGGAGTGGCTACCGGGAAGTAACTTGCTAGATGAAGAAATTTGGTAGCTTGTGAAGATATAGCCAAAAGATCTAGGTAAATAGTAATAGTATATTAATACTATTCTTAAAGATTAAGGAAATAAAAAGAAGGAGACTAAGAAGAAAACTAAATTTGAAAGAAAAGACTAATGGACTAAGGAGTCCTTATTGTTAGATCGTTTGCGAAGTGGGTGTGAACTTGAAGGCTATGGTGTGTGATTCCCTAGCAGCCTTTAAAACCCTTGGTGTGTCAATTAAGTGAAGCTGCCGGCATGAACTCATGTGGAGGTCTCCACTGAGGAGGCGTTGCCTACGTTTCTTCGGCATGATCTTTGTGTCGCTCAAGAGTCTTGGACCTCTTCTATGAGTATGAAGAAAAATTTGAGAGAAAAGATAAAGAGAGGATAAAGAAAGAAGATGGGAAAAAGAGGAAGGCCTATAACGGTTTTAAATAGGATTTTAAGTCTTGCCACGTTCCCACGCCTGTGTACCAAGGAAGTGTCGGTTCACACGGTCGTAGTGCACGATCGTGTTGTGGGGTGTGTTGTTCTTCTATGGCCGTTTTGTTGGTTTGCACGCCCATTCGTAAAAGGCCAGGATGTGAGCACGGATGGACTATATGGGCATGGGTTACCCGTGCTCCATAAGTCAGTGTCTAGGCACGGTCGTGAGGTACGGCCGTGCTATTTTTTTGTTGGTGTCCGTGCTGTGGGTGGTTGGATCTGTGACGAGGGGTGGTTGGACTGACTTGCACAGCTTTGCTCTGTTAGAGTGGTGGTTCTGGTGGTCCACACGGCCACGAGCACGGCCGTGTGTAAGGCTGTGTGGCCTGGAAACCTGCATCTTTGTTTTAAATTTCAACTAAATACTGAGGAAAGGAAGATAGAAGAAAAGAAACTGAAAACAGAATTGAAAATAATTAGTGTTAATGTTCGGGTTGCCTCTCGAGAAGTGCTCGTTTATAGTCTTAAGCTAGACTATCCTTATGTTTGAAAATTTTAGAGAGGTTTAAAGATTTGAATATCTTCCCTCATGCTCGTGATTTTATTTTCATGACAAAGTTGGAGTCGAGAAGCATTTACCTTGGTTTTATCGAATTTTGGTTTACTTACCTCGACTGTTCTATGAGGGAAGATTTTGTGTACCTCACTTTTATTTTAAAGTTATTTGATGTCCCTTTGAGTTGTTCTGGTGGTCCCTCTGACTTTACTTTGTGTGGATCCATCCTTACTTGTGTCTTCTGCTCTTCTAATTTGTCGACCTTAAGTGTATGTGATTCTTCTATGTCGACTTCATCTTTTATGGCTCTAGCTGAGTTGAGAGCTTGAAGATTTATTGATTCATCTCCCACGTGAAATATGAGTCCTCTTATACCAACATCAATCTTAGTTCTGGTAGTTGCTAGAAAAGGCCTTCCTAAAATCAAGGGGATTGAATTATCCTCATCCATGTCTAAAACAACAAAATCTACTGGGAAAACAAATTTATTGATTTTGACTAAAACATCTTCAATATTGCCCCTAGGGATTCTAACAGTTTTATCAGCTAGTTGAATACTCATCCTAGTTTGTTTGGGCTTCCCTAGACCTAGTTGTTTAAACAGTGCATAAGGCATAACATATATACTTGCCCCTAAATCAGCTAACGCATTATCAATAGTCAAACTACCAATTAAGCATGGAATCGTAAAACTCCCTGGATCTTTTAGTTTTTGTGGTAGCTTGTTTTGTAGCATTGCTGAGCATGTTGCGTTTAATTCCACATGGTGCTCTTCATCTATTTTGCGTTTGTTCGTTAAGAGCTTGCTTAAGAACTTCCTTGCATCGGGCATCTGAAAAAGAGCTTCTAGAAGAGGTAAGTTAATATGTAATTCTTCAAGAGTTTTAGAAACTTATCGAATTGTTCTTCTGAATTATCTTTTTTCAATGCTTCGGGATAAGGTATGCGAGGTTGATATTCTTTGATTACCGGTTTTGGCTTTTATTAGGCTACCTCGGTCTTATCCTTCTTTCCTTGCACTGATGTGGGTCTATCTACTTCTGTACCCTCTTGAGTTATAATGGATTGGATTTGCTCTTTTGGGTTTATTTCTGTGTTGCTTAGTAGATGTCCTTGTTGGCGTTCAGAAATTAGCTTTGTGAGGTGTCCCACTGACCTAGTAAGTTCTCCAACTTGTTCCTTGATTTCTTTGATCGATATTCCTTGGTTATCAAGTGTTGTATCAGTTCTTTGGAGACGGGCATCTGTGTCTGCCATAAACTTTTTCAGCATCTCTTCAAGGCTCGGCTTCTTTTTCGGTGGATAAGGTTGATTTTGGTAATTTGGAAGAGGTTGCTGTCTTTGATTTCCTTGTCCTCCCCGCGAAAAATTTGGGTGGTTTCTCCAACCTGGATTGTAAGTATTACTATAAGGATTATTAGATCAAAAATTGTTACCTATATAGTTTGTCTGCTCGTTTTCTACTTCTGGTTGGTACTCAGAATTCGCCACATTCCCGCTTGCTTCACATTTCATGACTGGATGTACCTGTGAAGAACATAAATTATCAAGCTTTTTATTCATTAGCTCCATCTGTGTTGACAGCATTGTCATTGCGTCTATATTGAAAACTCCAGTTGATTCTATCAGCTTTGCCTTTGTGATTTGCCATTGATAAGTGTTCAATGACATCTCTTCAATAAAATAGTAAGTCGCTTCAGGAGTTTTGTTGTTCAGAGTTCCACCGACTGATGAGTTAATCATTTTCCTTGTTGAAGAATTCACACCATTATAGAAAGTTTGGACTTGAAGCCACAAAGGTAATCCGTGGTGTGGGCATTGTCTTAAGAGATCCTTATATCTTTCTCGTGCATCATATAATGTTTCTGCGTCATTCTGCACAAAAGAAGATATGTCATTCCTAAATTTGGCCATTTTAACTGGTGGAAAATATTTTAAAAGTCGGTCATTTGGTCCCATGTGGTGATTGACCCTCGTGGTAACGAGTTCAATCACTGTTTTGCTTTATTCCTTAATGAAAAAGAAAATAATCGAAGACGTATGGTATCATCAGAAATGCCATTTATTTTGAAAGTATCACAGAACTCTAAAAAATTAGCTATATGAGTATTTGGATCTTCGTCCTGCAATCCATCAAATTGAACAAACTGTTGAATCATTTGTATTGTGTTAGGTTTTAATTCAAAATTATTGGTAGCTATAGTGGGCCTAACAATGCTAGATTCTGCTCCTATTAAATTAGGTTTAACATACTCATACATAGTACGTGGGGTATTCTAATCTTGAGCATCAGGCGGGTTACTTTTGGCCATCCCTTCAGTAGGATTGGATCTGTTTTGTTGTTCTTCTCTTTGGTAATCTAGAGCTCGTTTAGTTTCTCTGCGATTTCTTCGAGCGGTAGCTTCAATATCACTTTCATATTCTAATGGTCCTCTGGGGTTTCTTCTAGTCATAAACTAGAGGTACCATGCAAGTTTAATAAAGAAGGAGAATTAGTGAGATTAGAGATAAAAATTAGAAATAATGGCTAAAGTAATAAAAATAGAGCTTTCGTAATATTTTAGAAGTTTCCCCGGCAACGACGCCAAAAACTTGATCGCTGCAAAACAGTCTAGTTTTAATATTTATAAAAGAGTGATCGAACCTATAGATTGACTGCGACAACGATAGAGGCAAGCACACCTATCGAACAGTAGTATAGCTCAGGCAAGAATATCTTATCGAACCCAAGGAACCTAAAAGTACTATTACTCACTTTCTTTCTATTATTTAGCCTTAAATATGGAGTAATTGGTTTATTAATCTAAAAATAGATGAAATACTTTAACTTAAATGTAAAGACAAAATAACAAAACTTCGAGAAAAGACTTTAAAGAAAACTCAATTGATAAAGATGATACCCTCGGGAAGAATCCACCTATGACTTCACTCATTATGAAGAATCCACCTATGACTTCACTAACACAAATGGGGAGCTAGCTAAGTGGCAAGGCATGCGCCACAAGGAGGAGCTTGGACTTGGTCATGGGATTTGAATTGGAGGTGTGGGAGTAAATGGGGAGATTTGGCGGTTTTGGTGAGAGTTTGGGGAAGGGAGGATGTGTGGCGGTTGGTGTTTGTGGGGTGTCAAATTCCCTTTGGCATGTAGGTGTTTGGTCACAAATACTTGGTGGTAAGGCTGATTTTAGTTTAGTCAAAAGCTTGCAAAGAAAACCCTCTTCACTTGCAAATTAGCCTAAGTCAAACCACATTTTCTTTTGCCATTCATTCTTGTTGCAATTTACTTGTTGCTCCCATCTTTTCCTTTTGTTTTTTTTTGAAGTCAATGCCCTCTCATTCCCTTTCCTTCTCTTGTTGTTAGTAAACCGAAACCAGCCTCCTCACTTTTGAGTAACACATTTCACCAAAAGCCTACATCCTCTAATTTCTTCTTCACCTAAACCGAAAACTACCATAAGCCTACCCTTGCCGATTTTGGCCTTTAGTTGCCGAAAGTACTCTCCTCTCCTACTTCTTTTGTTTTCTTTTGTTCATTGTGTGTTTCAAACTCCACTCCCTAAACCTTTTCTTTATTTCTTTTCCTCCAAAACCAAAAGCATCCATCATTCTATCTTCTTCCTTTCCAAAACAATTTTAGCCAAAACTCACTTCCCAAGCACTTTTCTCCATTTCTTTTCATCCAAAACCGAGAGTATTCTTTCTTCCTTGTTGTTCTTTTAAACTCTTCTTTTCGGGATTAAGAGTGTTAGCAGAACCTTCTTTGGTTTTGGCGAATCTTCCTTTCTCTTTGTGTTTTGTTTTCCGTCAATCTAAGGGTGGTGTGGATTGCTTTTGGTAGTTCATTTTCAAGCCTTGGAGAAGGTTCTTGGGTTTGGCCGAATGCTTTTTGGGTAAGGCTTCTGTTCTCTATCGGCATCTAGAAGAGGGTAAGTGTTGGTTTTGGTGTTGGTTTTATGGCGTATTAATTTGGTTGAGATCGTTTTGTTATAGGACATCAAAGGTGTCAAAGCAAGCAAGAGGAGCTTTTCTTCCGTCGGTTGATTAGTGAGCCGATTGTCTAAGGGAACCACTCTTTGGTTCGGGATTTGGTAGGAAACCAAATCGTGAAAAGGTAAGGCTTTCGACAAACCCTTTTGGTCTAAATGGTGTTGGCGAATGTATAGATGTCTAACCCTATGTTTTGGCCGATTGTAGAAGCTAGTACTCGAGGACTTAGATTGCTTTTGTCGATTTCTAGACTCGTATTTACGGTGTGTAAACTAACACACCGATACCTAGTAATGTTATTAATAAACCTGTTTGCCTGTTGAAAATGATACCAGTATGATGGATAATTGGATACCCAAATGGGGTATGTGTACGGATCCGCGTAAGTCTATTTTATTACAAGTCCTATTATGGATACTTTGAGTATGATGATCTATGCTGTATATATATATGCTATGAGATGCAATGTTGGACATGGTTGCATGAGTTACATGATTGCATATTGTACATGAGTCAGTATGACATGTATGGGTGATCTGAGTGGAGGGAGCAAAGTGATATTTTGTGCTTGTGAGCACCGGTGCTTTGGTAGCACACTTTGTGACTTTGGGTCACCGGAGGTTTGGCACCTCATTGCGACTTGTCCCGTGGTTTAACCACCGTGGGTTGGCCCCACTTGAGATATGGGATCGTCTGCTAGTGATTTGGTATCACACGATGGGTTGGCCCCATCATCGGATTTGTGACTTCGGTCACCAGTGCTTTGGTAGCACAATTGTGTCTTTGGGACACCAGTGGTTTGGCACCACATTGACGGATATTGTGTCTTTGGGACACCAGTGTTTTGGTAACACATTGTGACTATATGTCACCAGTGGTTTGGCACCACCAGTGGTTTGGTACCACACGGGGTAGAAAAGGCGATATGGATGGTTAGGATCGGGTTGCATTAATTATGTTGCTTTGTATGATGTGTGCTAGCTTGTTGTTCTTCGGGAGTGGGAATTACACACTGAGTCACTCGACTCACCCTCTCCTTTGACATTTCAGGTGACTCGTAGGCGCGGACGTGGAGCCGGGATGGACTCGAGGTGCTCATGCCATACTGAAATAAAGCTTTGCTTGGACTTTTAAGAAAATTTGGTACTTAAGTTTTATTATTTGGTTTATTTGGGTTGTAAATGGCCTTTTAAATTATGTTTTGTTTACGCTTAAGTTAGATTTTTAATATGCTTTAACAAACTACTTGAGTTAAAATATGCTAAAACTTGGAAGGACAACGTTTTCAAAACTTCAAAAACGATGTTTTAAACTATACCATCGGGTATCAAACTATAACTCGAACAAATGAACTCAAATGGTTTTCTAGCCTAAATAGGATTTTTCTACTAAGACAAAGTACTTTAGTAATAATGCGAGACAACTTAAAATCAATCCAACATAAATTAGTTTTACCTACACTTCAGATAAATGTTTTTCAAAGCTCTCTGGGTTTTCAAATACAACATAAATTTTTAGTCAAAACCTACTCAAGTTTCCTCAAATACAGAGTTCCGTAAAAATGTTTCATCAGACTTTTAGACTTCAACCTAAACCACCCAAAACCTTTTTCCCTGTAGCATACCAGATTCGGTCGTGGTGTATTGACCGGGTTTGGGGTGTTACAAATTGGTATCAGAGCTAAGTTCAAAGGCTCGGCTGTGGGCCCGAGGCCCAAAATATTTTAAATTTTGGTTTTAAGTGTTTTGGTTTTAAAGTATATGATTTGAAAGGCATGGCACCGAGTCTCCGGCACCAGTTCGCCCAGGTAAGTACCCCGTACTATTGGTTGTGATATTGATATGATTGAATGGCTAGTGATAGTAAGATTGCTTTTTAGACCAAACCGATAGGATTCTATGGACTCATGAAACAAAGTCTCTTTAATATTCATAAAACTTTGCTTTAAAAATAGTGGAATAATAAGCGATGCATAAAATTCCTTAACTGCACGAGATTTAGTCATGAGTACCCGAGGTGGACGTGGTCGTGGACGTGGTCGCCATAGGATGATCGCTTCGAGCCCGTAGGTTCGGGCGGAGGTTGAGAGAATGAGATCTGATTCGCCACCGGTGGAGGTGGTGAGTTCGAGAATGACGGCGATGATGATATCACAAAGCGATCTTCTGGGTCTTAGAAAGGGTAGTGGAAGCGGTGGGGCGAGGAGCTAGGAAATCGTGCTCGAACGACTTCGGCAAATGAAATTTGAATTCTTCCGGTATCTCGGTGTTGCTCCTAGCATCTTTGAGTCTTGGCTAGAAGCTTACGTAACGGATCATGGACGATCTGGACCTAACGGTGAGGAGAAATTAAAGGGATCGATCACTTCTCGGGATGAGTCATACCGGTGGTGGCTCACGGTCCGTGATAAGTACCGCAACCAAGATCGACATGGGATTATTTTGGCCGCTTATCGAAGAAATGCGTCGGAGCTAACTACATAAATGAGCAGAGGAAAGCATTTCTGAGGTTAGTCCAGGGGAGCAAATCTGTATCGGAGTACGAGGCCGAGTTTCTGAGGCTGAGTCGGTATGCCAGGGGTATGGTGGCTACTGAAGAGGAAAGGTGTGTTCGTTTGAGGATGGCTGCGAGACGCGAGTTAAGATTGTTGATTGCGCCCCAGCAGGAGCGTGAATTTGCGGTTCTGGTTGAAAAGGCAAAGGTTGCCGAGGGCATTAAAGAGTCTGTGAGGCAGAATATGGATAGGAACCGTCATAAAAGGAGTTTTGGGTCTTCTGGGTCATCGGGTAATCAGCAGAAGAGGGCTAGACCGAGCGGGCCGAATCAGTCGGGTAGGTTTGTTCTTTGCTAAGCGTGGACCGCCGCATTGTAACTGTTGTGGAAAGGCTCACCGGGAGGATCTTTGGGTGATGGCAGAGGTCGTTTTGAGTGTGGCTCGCTGGACCACCGAGTGAGGGACTGTCCGCGCAAGTTAGCTAGGATTCAATCAGAGAATCAGGGCCGTAATCAGTATAGAAATAATGGACCGCCACAGAGGGGCCGAGGTAATGGCAGAGGAGGTATGATACAGCCTGGGGTAGTGGAGCACAAAGGCAGAGGTGCAGTAGTTCGAGGCCGACGTACTGGATTGGTATATGCCGCGAGGCGCCGAGAGGAGGCGACGCACTGGACGTCACACGCATGACGTTTTGATTTTTGGTTCTCTTTATACTGCTTTAATTGATGTGGGGTCTACACACTCGTATGTTGCCAGGAGTATAATAGAGACAATGGATTTAGACTCTGAGATATCTTCTAGGCGATGACCGTAATAAGCCCTCTAGGTCACTCAGTAGTGGTAGATAAATTGTATAGAGACGCACCTCTAGAACTCCAAGGGTGGTATTTGAGGTCGATCCGATGGAAGCGCCATTCGGGAGTTCGATCTAATTCTCGAATGGACTGGTGAGTAAGCACCAGCGAAGTTGGATGCTTGGCTAAGCGTATGGTTCGAAAACACGGTGAGGGTGATGAAGTAGTTCGATCGGTAATAGGAGAAACTATCATCCAACTTGGTATCTGCTCTGAAAGTCGAGAAAATGGTCGGAAAGGTCAAGCATATGTGGTGCATGTGTATGCCTTGGAGGCTAAGGAGTCTTCTGTGGAGACTGCTTGGACAATGGGAATTTGTGGATGTGTTTCTGAGGAGCTTAGGGTTTGCCACCGGATCGGGAGGTAGAGTTGGGATTGATCATATCTGAGGCCGAGCCAAGATCCATTGCTCGCATGTGATGGCACCTAAAGAATTAGTGGAGCTTAAGGCTCAAATCCAGGAGTTATTGGACCGAGGCTTTATCGGGCCAAGTATTTCACGTGGGGAGCGCCGGTACTCTTTGTAAAGAAGAAAGACGGTACTATGCGAATGTGCATAGACTACCATAATCGAACAAGTGACGATCAAAACAAGTATCCTTTGTCTCGGATAGATGACTTGTTTGATCGGTGAAGAAGCGTCTGTTTTCTCTAAAATCGACCTAAGGTCCAGGTATCACCATTGAAGGTAAAAGAGGCGGATATCGTAAGACGGCATTTCGTACTCGGTATGGGCATTTTGAATTTTGGTTATGCCGTTCGGGTTGACTAACGCACCGTGACTTTCATGGATCGATGAATAGGTGTTCCAACGATTACTGGATCGGTTCGTGGTAGTTTTATCGGCGACATCTTGGTATACTCAAGGATGAGGAAGAGCATGACGCCATTTACGGGTGGTATTGCGATTCTAAGGGAGAATCACTCTATGCTAAGTTCAAGAATGCTGAATTCGCTCGTGGAGGTGACATTTTGGGTCATGTAGTGTCGGTGAGGGATTAGAGTGGACCCCGAAAGATAGAAGCGGTTCGGATTGGAAGCCGCCTAAGTCGATGCAAAAATTCAAGTTTTACGGGTTGGCGGATACTACCAAGATTTGTAGAGGGTTTCTCGTTAATTGCAAAGACCGATGACCAAATTATTGAGGAAGGAGTTCCGTTTGTTTGACCGAGAAGCGGCAGGAGAGCTTCGATAAGTTAAAGAAGATTTTGGTGAAGCTCGGTTCGATCCACCGAGGTGGTAAGGAATTCACAGGTATTGCGATGCATCACATCTGAGCTTGGGTTGTGTCTTGATGCAGAAGGGAAGGTGGTGGCTTACGATCCCGTCACCGAGGCCACATGAGGTAAATTATCCCACGACGATCTGGAATTAGCGGTGTAGTGTTTGCCCTAAAGATATGGAGGCATTACTTGTACGGAGAGAGATCGGTAGTCTATACGGACCATAAGAGTCTGAAGTACCTCCTGACTCAGAAAGACTTGAATCTGAGACAGCGCCGATGGATTGAGCTGCTGAAAGACTACGATTGCTCAATTGAGTATCATCCGGGCAAGGCTAACGTCGTGGCAGACGCGTTGAGCCGTAAGGTTGTTTCGGATTTAAGAGCGTTGTTTGCCCACTTGAGTTTGTACGATGACGGGAGTATTCTGGCAGAACTGCAGGTTAAGCCTACTTGGGTTGAGCAGATCAGAGAAAAGCAGTTGTTAGATGAGGTTTTGAGTGCGCAGAGGACACAAGTGCAGAATGATGGTTTGAAGGGTTACAGCTTGTCCAGTGATGGGGTTCTGTGTTTCCAGGGGAAGGCTTGTATGCCGAGAGATGCTGATTTGAGGCAGAGGATTCTTCAGGATGCTCATAGCAGCCCCTACGCTATGCATCCTGGAGGTAGCAAAATGTATAGGGATCTCGTGAGAACGATTCGTGGCAGTCGAAAAAGGAGGTGACAGAGTTTGTAGGAAAGTGTCTGACTTGTCAGCAGGTCAAGGCTGAGCATCAGTTGCCGTCTGGGTTGCTTCAGCCAGTGAAGATTCCACAGTGGAAGTGGGAAAGGATCACTATGGATTTCGCTGGATTACCGCTACACCGAGCAAGAAGGATTCGATTTGGGTAATTGTGGATCGGCTGACTAAATCAGCTCACTTTATTCCGGTGAGGGTGGATTACTCACTACGAGGTTGGCGGTTGTATGTATCGAGAGATAGTGAGGCGCAGGGGTGCCGTGACGATCATCTCGGATAGGGACCCAATTCACGCCAAGGTTCGGAAGGCTTTGCATCGAGCTCGGGTACGGTTAGATTTCAAAGACAAGATTTCATCCCAGATGACGGGCAATCGAAAGGGTTATCTGATTTTGGAGGATATGCTTCGAGGTGTGTTTTGGACTTCGTGGTAGCTGGGAAGAGTATCTACCGTTAGCGAATTCGCTTACAACAACAACTACCAGCGAGCATTAAGATGGCACCTTATGAGGCGTTATGCGGTAGAAAGTGTCGTTCACCGACTTGTTGGATGAGCTAAGTGAACGCCGATTATTGGGACCCGAGTTGGTTGTTGAGACCAAGACAAGGTTGTTGATTCGGGCTCGACTGAAGAAGCTTTCGACCGTGTAAGTCCTATGCCGATCTTAAGCGGAGAGATATTGAATTTGCTGTGGGAGATCGAGTTTTCCTGAAGGTCTCACCGTGGAAGAAAGTATTAAGGTTCGGGAAGAAAGGCAAGCTTAGTCCGAGGTTTATTGGGCCATATAAGGTACTAAGACGAGTGGGACCAGTTGCATATCAGCTCGAGTTGCCAGCTGAGTTAAGTCAAATTCACGACGTGTTCCACGTTCGATGCTTGGCGATATCGTTCGATCCATCACATGTAGTAACAGAGAGGAGATCAAGTAAATCCGGATATGTCCATAGAGGAAGAGCTGTCGATGATTTTAGATCGGGATGTGAAGGTTCTGCCAGGAAGTCCGTGCCTCTGGTTAAGGTTCTTTGGCGGAATCATGGCGTGAGGAAGCTACGTGGGAACCCGAGGATATGATGAGACAAAGAATACCGCAACTCTTGACCGTGTAATTTCGAGGTCGAAATTCTTTTATGGGGTAGAACCGTAATATCCGGGTTAAGGGCTATTCGATTTGGCATTGTTTGCATGTTTAATTGCTTGTTATGATGTTGTTTTGGTGTTTTTGGAGTTAGTTGTTGGCTAGGTGTGAGCCTGGGTAGGTGGTGAAATTCTTGTTTTTGGGCTTTAGGGATAGAAGGAAGGTGTTGGGGTTTATATTTAAATTAAGTGGAATTATAACACAAATGGGGAGCTAGCTAAGTAGCAAGGCATGCGCCACAAGGAGGAGCTTGGGGTGGCGTCATCTACAGTGAGGGAGGTCCGAGTTCAAGTCGAGAGCTCCCATTTTGTCACCCATTTTGGACGGCATGGAGGGAGGAGTTGTGGCAAATTTGAACACTAGCTTGGACCTTGTCAACACATTCAAACGGTGGGTGGAGAGTGAAAGTAGGAGGAGACTTGGTCATGGGATTTGAATTGGAGGTGTGGGAGTAAATGGGGAGATTTGGCGGTTTTGGTGAGAGTTTGGGGAAGGGAGGATGTGTGGCGGTTGGTGTTTGTGGGGTGCGAAATTCCCTTTGGCATGTAGGTGTTTGGTCCACAAATACTTGGTGGTAAGGCTGATTTTAGTTTAGTCAAAAGCTTGCAAAGAAAACCCTCTTCACTTGCAAATTAGCCTAAGCGAAACCACATTTTCTTTTGCCATTCATTCTTGTTGCCGAATTTACTTGTTGCTCCCATCTTTTCCTTTTGTTTTTTTTGAAGTCAATGCCCTCTCATTCCCTTTCCTTCTCTTGTTGTTAGTAAACCGAAACCAGCCTCCTCACTTTTGACCGTAACACATTTCACCAAAAGCCTACATCCTCTAATTTCTTCTTCACCTAAACCGAAAACTACCATAAGCCTACCCTTGCCGATTTTGGCCTTTAGTTCGAAAGTACTCTCCTCTCCTACTTCTTTTGTTTTCTTTTGTTCATTGTGTGTTTCAAACTCCACTCCCCTAAACCTTTTTCTTTATTTCTTTTCCTCCAAAACCAAAAGCATCCATCATTCTATCTTCTTCCTTTCCAAAACAATTTTAGCAAACTCACTTCCCAAGCACTTTTCTCCATTTCTTTTTCATCCAAAACCGAGAGTATTCTTTCTTCCTTGTTGTTCTTTTTAAACTCTTCTTTTCGGGATTAAGAGTGTTAGCCGAACCTTCTTTGGTTTTGGCCGAATCTTCCTTTCTCTTTGTGTTTTGTTTTCTGGCCGAATCTAAGGGTGGTGTGGATTGCTTTTGGTAGTTCGTTTTCAAGCCTTGGAGAAGGTTCTTGGGTTTGGCCGAATGCTTTTTGGGTAAGGCTTCTGTTCTCTATCGGCATCTAGAAGAGGGTAAGTGTTGGTTTTGGTGTTGGTTTTATGGCGTATTAATTTGGTTGAGATCGTTTTGTTATAGGACATCAAAGGTGTCAAAGCAAGCAAGAGGAGCCGTTTTCTTCTGTCAGTTGATTAGTGAGCCGATTGTCTAAGGGAACCACTCTTTGGTTCGGGATTTGGTAGGAAACCAAATCAGGTGAAAGGTAAGGGCTTTCGACAAACCCTTTTTGGTCTAAATGGTGTTGGCCGAATGTATAGATGTCTAACCCCTATGTTTTGGCCGATTGTAGAAGCTAGTACTCGAGGGACTTAGATCATTATCTAACTTTTCAATTCATATGATTTCTTTACTTAGCTTGATCCGTGAGACTCCCTAACCTATATTAAACCTTCTCTCGAAGTGGATAACGTCTAACCTTAGGTTAATTAGTGGAACTCTCGTTCTCTTATAATAACCCTCTAAGGAAGCAGTAAATCGATCAATGGACTCCTATATTAGGTTTCACCCTAATCTGACAAAATCTTGTAACCCTATCTCTAGGAGCCCGATCAACTCCGCTTAATTATGCTAGATCTACTCTTAAGAAGGGTCTATTCTTCCTCCACCTAAGCACATCAGATAAATTTAAGCAACATAATTAAGAACAAACTAAGTATTTATCATATAAATCGAAAGAATTAAATAACAAAATCCATCATAGGTTTCATCTCCCTCAGGTATCTGAGGGGTTTAGTTCATAACTAGATAAGAAAACATCTCAAGAGAAAAGATAAAACAAAACATAAGAAATTCCTAAAACTCCCTGAAGGAATTGAAGGAGAGTTCCTCCGTCTTGAGTAGAATTTTGTCTTCTTGAGATGGATCAATTGGCTATCTTCAAGTAATTCCCTAACGAGTAAAGCTCTGGCAGAAAAACTCTGCTAAAAACTTCCCCCCTTTAAATTGCTGCCTTGGGTTGTTTATATAAATGTTTGGGATGCTTTACTTTGCTCCTAAATACTCGTAATTCAAGTGAAATTCGTCCTAAGTGTCTAAGTAGACTTAGGATTGCATTTATTAGGCTCCAAGCATCCTATTCCGAGTGAAATTACTCTTTCCCGCGGCAAGGGCACGGCCTTGACACGCCCGTGTAAATCGTGGTCCAGCCCGTGTCTCCATTCTGTTGGTTTAAGCACGGCCATGACATGCCCGTGTAGTATATGGGTAGAGGCCGTGCTTCGGGTCTGCCAATTGGGGCACGGTCGTGTGTAATGGGGTTTAGGCCGTGTTGGGCTTTTTGTCGATGAGACACAGTCGTGTAAACCAGGGCGTGACCGTGTTTTAGGTGGAACACAAGGCACGGCCGTGTGGAATAAAGCCTCGACCGTGTTGACTTCTTGGGTTGGCCCAATTTGGTCTGTTTTAAGCCCCTTTTATGTTCTCTTTATCCTTGGGTGCTTTCCTGAGTATAAGACATGAAAAGAAAGGATTAAGAGCACCTTTTTACATGAATTAAGGATAAATTCATCCAAAAGCATACTAAATGTGGGATTAAAATATGTTACTTTTACGGTTTATCAATTTTACATAGAAACCAGCCATAATAAGGTACAAAAACCGTACATTTTCTAGACTTATACAAATGGTATAATCACATACAACCAATATGCCCTTAGGCACCTCAAATGACAAATCATAAACAACCATATATTCAAACTTACCTAATTGATTAACTAACTTATATGCATAGTTGTACCAAATCTTTCTATGTAAATTTCTTACCAAAATATAACCATTTGGTACCAAAACACCATTCTAAGACTAGCATCAAACGACCATATAAATCATATCCACAAAAGTGTCAATTTACCATAATTTCATTTTATCACAAAGAACATATATAATGTGCACATTCATGCCATTGTTTTCATCTACCAAATTCAAGCATAGAAATTCAAACATCAACCATTAGAGAGCAAATATTTACATACCATTTACTAAACTGATACTATCAACAAAGTGCCAAGACATAAGCCAAATAGATGGCCAGAATAACAACAAAACATGTAGGGCAACATTAGCCAAAATAACCAATACATGCCATTATAGCCAAAATTAAACCAACTGAAAGTACCAAAAGAGCAGATGGATAGTGTGATATAGCTCCGACAAGCTTCCAACCCAAACGAGCTTCTGATTCACTATAAAACATGGAAAACACATAGAGTAAGCATTTAAGCTTAGTGAGTTCATATAACATAGAGTTTTACTTACCATTTATTCACATATAAGGTAAATAATCAAAGGATATCCCAACATAAACTGGCCAAATGGCTAAGCACATATACATCAACCATGTTAGTCATGTAAACACATATATAAACCAAGTCAGGGATAAGCTCAATAATTAATCAAATTCCATATACATGTTTCATCCGTTACATGTAACATCCCGAAATTGGGCCTAGAAGAATTAGGCCCATGGGGCCTTGGGCACGGGAGCATTTAAAATTTTTAAGAATAAGAGAACGGCATTAGTGCAAGTTGGATCTATTAGGTGAGTGATTTTAGAAGGTTAGGGGGCTTCTATGAAGTCCCGGAGTTCAAACTTTGGCTTTAGGAAAATTTTGGTTTTAAGTGAATAAAACCCTGAGAGTTAGTAGTAGGCTTTAAGAATAAAATGTGGAGAAAAATGACACAAGAAGAGCTTGTGGTGTAGTGGCAAAGTGATGCCACAAAAGGGACAAGGGGGTGACACCACAAGGAAGGAAGGAGGTCCAAGGTTCAAGTCTTTGCTATTGCATTTTGGGATTTCTTTTTAAATGGACTCTAGAATTTTGCCATAGGGTTATATTTAGTTGTGCATGATTTTAGACATAAGAAAGTGAGTGGTCTAGTGGCAAGGCATCATTAAGGGTGCAAGGGAGCTTGGGTTCAAATCTCATGACAAGCAAGGGGTATATATTTTGCGGATTGGACGAGAAGAGTTTGAGTTGGATTTAAACTCTACTAATGGAGGGATCCCACATCGGTAAGATACAAAGAAGGAAGGTGAGAAGCTAGCTATATATAGAGCATTCTATAAGGAGAGTTAATATACCTTGGTAGGCATTGGGGTGTAGACCAAGAGGATAATCGCCAATAGTAGCGAAGGAAGGGCTACTATAACGTGAGGTGCACGGTAAGGTTACGGCGAGGTTTCGATTTTCGATAAGTGTATATTAAGTTATGATTAATCGTTAGGTGATGTCGATTGTAGTAACTAAAGGGTTTGTAGCGTGTGTGGTTACCAGGTGTGCACAAACACTACACACACGATATCAGCAATGCCGAAAAGCCAAAAAGTTGAAAGTGGCTAAATGGGCCTGGTGGGCCCTGAGGCTAAGTTTGATGAAATAGTTTGGTTGGTTATACGAGTTGAATTAGTCATGCATGATACATGAATTGGATTTGTTTTGGGCCTAATAGGCCATATGATGAGATTTGGGCCTAATGGGTCGTAAGGGAGTGATTTGGGCTTGATGGGCTTATGGGGACGTAGACATGTATGTTAGGGTTTATAGACCCTAGGTCTAGTTTGAACAACTCTTAAATTCCATAAGACTTAATTTCTCTAATTAAACATGCCAGTGAACAAGTCGTTGGGTTAGGTTGTGGCAACGGGCATACGCATGTCTAGGATTGGATCTAGGGAGAGCTTGGTACTTAAGCGGCCCTAGTGGCCCACCTCCTCTTTTCTGGAATCCTACCTGGTGCGTAGTGTTTGTTCACTTTAGCCGCGAAGACTTGTTGATGGGCCAAAGTTCATAGCTAAAACCCGAAAGGGACCGAAATACCCCCGATTTGTGAAATTACCAAAATACCCCGATTTGCAAAATCACCAAGGTACCCTCGATTTGCGAAATTACCAAAATACCTCTAAGTTTATGAAATTATCGAAGTACCCCCGATTTGTAAAATTACCGAAGTACCCCTAATTTACAAAATTATAAAAAAGCCCCCGATTAACGAAATTATCGAAATACCCCTAATTTGTAAAATTACCAAAATACCCTCGATTTGTAAAATTACTGAAATACCCCCAATTTGTTAAATTACTAAAATATCCCCAATTTGTAAAATTATTGAAATACCCCCAGTTTGCGAAATTATCGAAATACCCCCGATTTGTGATATTACCAAAATACCCTCAATTTATGAAATTACCAAAATACCCCAGTTTGTAAAATTATCAAAATACCCTCGATTTGTGAAATTACCAAAATACCCTCGATTTATGAAATTACCAAAATACCCTCAGTTTGTGAAATTACCAAAGTACTCCCGATTTGTGAAATTATTAAAATACCCCCGATTTGTGAAATTACCAAAATACCTCCAATTTGTGAAATTACTGAAATACCCCTGATTTGCAAAATTACCAAAATACCCCTGTAGGGTAGAATTACGAAAATACCCTTAGATAGTGAAATGACGAAAATACCCCTATGTGACGAATATAAGTTTATGGATGTTACTTGTGTGTTTGATGCATTCATATGATATTCCGCTTAGGATGCATATTGGTGGGAAGTATGGTACGGAGGAAGATTTGAGGATCGCATGGTCGTATGGTATGGATTCAGGATCGCATGGCCGTATGGTATGGATCCACCGCAGGCTTTTAGCCACCGAGAAGCGACCATCTTTGCACCAATAATGTTACCGAGGGGCGTGTGCCATTAATATGGGCTTCGTGCCGCAATTATGGGCTTTGTGCCAATACCGAAGGCTTTGTGCTGTTATTGTGGCTTTGTGCCAATCATATTTACCATGGCTATGTGCCTACCATATATATATTGATGACTCTGTGTCAATATTTGAGGATCGCATAGCTGTATGGTATGGATCCAGGATCGCATGGTCATATGGTATGGATCCACCAGAGGCTTTAAGCCCAATATTTGATTAGCAACTTTGCTGCAATGTTCGATAGTACCGCAACCGGGCTACCCTTGGTGTGTAGCGGAGGGGTGGGTCGAGCTAGAATTCCCCACAAGAGTCATAAGGTTGGAAGGGAAATGGTCTGTAGCGGATGGATTTTTGGAGTGGGTTTTGCATTATTTGTTTATGAATGATACGATATGATATGATATGAGGTCATTGTGGGATAAGGCCCAAGACCACCGATTTTGATAGGGCTTAGGCCCAATGTGGACATTTGTAAGTGATTTGTTTTCCAAGGGTTGTGCACACTGAGTTTCGAAACTCACACCCCTTTAATTTAATGTTTCAGGTAATCCCGAGTAGACGACTCGACGTGGGAGAGGACTCGGATATGGCCACACTACAAGAGGCTTGAATTTTCATTTATTTGTTTCAAAATACATGTTTTATTTACTTAATTTTCAGTGGACGTAATAAGACATTGTACTCCGTTTTGACTTCAGATTTAATTTGGGTTTTGAGATTAAATGTTTATTTAATTATTAAACCTAAGTAAGCTCTTATGTTCAAACTTGGTTTACTAAATGCTTAAAATAATAAAAATGGGTTTTTTTATCTTTAATTAATAAGTCTATTAGATTTTGGGCTTTTGGGCCTTAATTTCTTAATTAGCAAAATCGTTTTGAATTGTGCCTTTAATGTGACATTCTAGATTCGGGCCTAACTTCTAGGCCGAGTTTGGGGTGTTACATTAGTGGTATTAGAGCCTAGGTTGCAAAGCTTGGACTGTGAATGGGCTTTAGATTTTGGGTTTTTTTTTAAAAAAGTTTTGGCAGGATTCTTAAAGTGTGGTTCATCGAGCCCTCGACATCGAGCCAAGTAAGTTTTTCTGTTATTGCTTGAATTATTGAACTGTATAGATAATGGGCTACTTAAAAATAGGTTTTTAGAGACTAAAGCCCATAGGAAACTTAAGCTTGTAGTGGATTCTCGACCGTGGAATAACTCTAAGAAATTGTTGTTACTTACATAAGACATGTGCCCTAAACAAGTGGAACTAAGAACTAATTTCATAAAATTCTTAGTTCAGAAATACGCAACGATGAGCGCTAGACAAGGTGGAAGAGGCCGCGGTAGAGGCCGTGGAAGTGTTAGGATCAGAGTGCACAGCAAAAGCATAGTGGTGTGACTTGAACGGTGCGTTTAGTAGTTAGTTGGAAATTTCAAGGACGAAATTTCTTTAAGGAGGGTAGATTTGTAACATCCCGAAGTTGGGCCTAGAAGAATTGGGCCCATGGGCCTTGGGCACGGGAGCGTTTAAAATTTTTAAGAATAAGAGAACGGCATTAGTGCAAGTTGGATCTATTAGGTGAGTGATTTTGGAAGGTTAGGGGGCTTCTATGAAGTCCCGGGGTTCAAACTTTGGCTTTAGGAAAATTTTGGTTTTAGGTGAATAAAACCCTGAGAGTTAGTAGTAGGCTTTAAGAATAAAATGTGGAGAAAAATGACATAAGAAAAGCTTGTGGTGTAGTGGCAAAGTGACGCCACAGAAGGGACAAGGGGGCGACGCCACAAGGAAGGAAGGAGGTCCAAGGTTCAAGTCTTGGCTCTTGCATTTTGGGATTTCTTTTTAAATGGACTATAGAATTTTGCCATAGGGTTATATTTAGTTGCGCATGATTTTAGACATAAGGAAGTGAGTGGTCTAGTGGCAAGGCGTCATTGAGGGTGCAAGGGAGCTTGGGTTTGAATCTCATGACAAGCAAGGGAGTATATATTTTGCGGATTGGACGAGAAGAGTTTGAGTTGGATTTAAATTCTGCTAACGGAGGGATCCCACATCGGTAAGATAGAAAGAAGGAAGGTTAAAAGCTAGCTATATATATAGAGCATTCTATGAGGAGAGTTAATATACCTTGGTGGGCGTTTGGGTGCAGACCTAGAGGATAATTGCCAATTGTAGCGAAGGAAGGGCTACTATAACGTGAGGTGCACGGTAAGGTTACGGTGAGGTTTCAGTTTCTGATAAGTGTATATTAAGTTATGACTAATCGTTAGGTGATGTTGATGGTAGGTTCGTGACTAAGGGGTTTGCAGCACGCGTGATTACAAGGTGTGTACAAACACTACACACATGATATCGGCAATGCCGAAAAGCCGAAAAGTCGAAAGTGGCTAAATGGGCCCGGTGGCCCTAAGGCTAAGTTTGATGAAATGGTTTGGTTGGTTATATGAGTTGAATTAGTCATGCATGATACATGAATTGGATTTGTTTTGGGCCTAATAGGCCATATGATGAGATTTGGGCCTAATGGGTCGTAAGGGAGTGATTTGGGCTTGATGGTCTTATTGGGACGTAGACATGTATGTTAGGGTTTATGGGCCCTAGGTCTAGTTTGAACAACTCTTAAATTCCATAAGACTTAATTTCTCTAATTAAACATGTCTGTGAACAAGTCGTTGGGTTAGGTTGTGGCAATGGGCATACGCATGTCTAGGATTGGATCTAGGGAGAGCTTGGAACTTAAGCGGCCCTAGTGGCCCACCTCCTCTTTTCTGGAATCCTACCTGGTGCGTAGTGTCTATTCACTTTAGCCGCGAAGACTTGTTGATGGGCCAAAGTCCATAGCTAAAGCCCGAAAGGGACCGAAATACCCCCGATTTGTGAAATTACCAAAATACCCCGATTTACAAAATTACCAAAGTACCCTTAATTTACGAAATTACCAAAATACCCCTAAGTTTATGAAATTATCGAAGTACCCCCAACTTGCAAAATTATCGAAGTACCCCTAATTTACGAAATTACCAAAATACCCCTGATTTACGAAATTATCAAAATACCCCTAATTTGCAAAATTACAAAATACCCTCGATTTGTAAAATTACCGAAATACCCTCAATTTGTGAAATTACTGAAATGCCCCCCAATTTATGAAATTACTGAAATACCCCTAATTTATGAAATTACCGAAATACCCCCAGCTTGTGAAATTATCGAAATACCCCCAATTTGTGAAATTACCAAAATACCCTCAATTTGCAAAATTACCAAAATACCCTTAATTTGTAAAATTACCAAAATACCCTTAATTTACAAAATTACCAAATACCCCCGGTTTGTAAAATTACCAAAATACCCCCGATTTGTAAAATTACCGAAATACCCTCAATTTGTGAAATTACCAAAATACTTCTAGTTTGTGAAATTACTGAAATACCCTTGATTTGTGAAATTACCAAAATACCCCTGTAGGGTAGAATTACGAAAATACCCCTAGGTAGTGAAATGACGAAAATACCCCTATGTGACGAATATAAGTTTATGGATGTTACTTGTGTGTTTGATGCATTCATATGATATTCCGCTTAGGATGCATATGGGTGGGAAGTATGGTATGGAGGAAGATTTGAGGATCGCATGGTCGTATGGTATGGATCCAAGATCGCATGGCTGTATGGTATGGATCCACCGCAGGCTTTTAGCCACCGAGCAGCCATGCTGCACTGATAATGTTACCAAGGGCTGTGTGCCATTAATATGGGCTTCAGGCCGCAATTATAGGCTTTGTGCCAATATCGAAGGCTTTGTGCTGTTATTATCGCTTTGTGCCAATCATATTTACCATGTCTATGTGCCTAACATATATATATTGATGACTCTGTGTCAATATTTGAGGATCGCATGGCCGTATGGTATGGATCCAGGTTCGCATGGCCGTATGGTATTGATCCACCGAAGGCTTTAAGCCCAATATTTGATTAGTAGCTTTGCTGCAACGTTCGGTAGTACAGCAACCGGGTTACCCTTGGTGTGTACCGGAGGGGTGGGTCAAGCTAGAATTCCCCACAAGAGTCATAAGGTTGGAAGGGAAATAGTGTGTAGCGGATGGATTTTTAGGGTGGGTTTTGCATTATTTGTTTATGAATGATACGATATGATATGTTATGAGGTCATTGTGGGATAAGGCCCAAGACCACCGATTTTGATAGGGCTTAGGCCCAATGTGGACATTTGTAAGTGATTTGTTTTCCAAAGGTTGTGCACACTGAGTTTTGAAACTCACACCCCTTTAATTTAATGTTTCAGGTAATCCCGAATAGACGACTCGATGTGGGAGAGGGCTCGGAGATGGCCACACTACAAAAGGCTTGAATTTTCATTTATTTGTTTCAAAATACATGTTTTATTTACTTAATTTTCAATGGACGTAATAAGACCTTGTACTCCATTTTGACTTCAGATTTAATTTGGGTTTTGAGATTAAATGTTTATTTAATTATTAAACCTAAGTAAGCTCTTATATTCAAACTTAGTTTACTAAATGCTTAAAATAATAAAAATGGGTTTTTTTATCTTTAATTAATAAGTCTATTAGATTTTGAGCTTTTGGGCCTTAATTTCTTAATTAGCAAAATCGTTTTGAATTGTGCCTTTAATGTGACATTCCGGATTCGGGCCTAACTTCTAGGCCGGGTTTGGGGTGTTACATTTCATATACCTATATACCATATAATATCATTTTCCATGTAATTCATATATATACCTATAACAGTTCATATCAAACTCATGTCATATCGTATCAGAACATTGCCCGTTGAACCTTTTAAAATATTATTGGATACGCGGAATAGCTCACACATAGTGTGCTAAACTATAATCTGTCAATTCCTATACATGTATGCTTAAACGAGCCATGAATTGGTATGCTCTCACGAGCTGTAAATCAATAAGCTCATACGAGCTGAGAATCGATAAGCTCTCACGAGCAGCAATCGGTAATCCCTAATGACATGTCATTTGTATCCTACGAATTCCTAAGGTTCAAACTAGACTTGGTAATCGTCGTACGTCGTTGGATATGCAATTGGTATTTATACATGGCAATTATACAAATCACGTACATATAATTCAATTAAAACATATGAATACTCAATTTAATTACACGAACTTACCTCGACAAGTATACGTAGATACGGAGGCGATTAATCCGAGATTTTCTCTTTGCCTTGATCTAACTTCGTACGAGGTCTGATTGGATTTATACGGATAAATTTAACCCAATTAAATATAGTTCACATTCAATTTAGTCTAACACATTTTTGAAAAATTACCATTTTTCCCCTATACTTTTAATTTCTTTTCAATTTGGTCCTTAGGCTTAGAAATTGAAATTCATGCAATTTTACCCCTACCCAAGCCTAGCTGATTTTTATACATACTTATAAAAGCCCACATTTTTCATAAATTCACAATTTTTACTATGAATTTATCACATTTTTCAATTTAACCCTTAATTGAAAATTTTACCAAAAATCCCTTTAAAAATGTTGTTTATCTAACAACAACCATTCATTATCTATCATCAATCATCAATGCTCAAGCATATTCATCAATGGTAAAACCCTAATAGTTTAATAGTTTTGCAAATTAGTCCTCGGGCTAGCTAGATTAAGCTACAATGATCTCAAAAACATAGAAATCATTAAAAACATATTAAAAATACATACCTAATTGAAGGAATTATGGATGGACGAATGAAGCTTCCATGGTATTCCATTTTTTTTTTGATTTGTTATTCGGTTGAAGAAAATGATAAAAGATGAAAACTTTATCTTTTTATTTATTTATTTAACCTTGAATTTATTAATTACTTATTTAACTTTAAAAACTAACCAAAATTTCAATAATGCCAAACCATCATATTCCACTAACATATAAATGCTCTAATTACCAAATAAGGACTTCCATTTTAAAGTTCTATAACTATTTAATACCTTTAGCTATTAGAACTGTAACACCCCAAACCCGGCCTATGCATTAAGCCCAGATTTTGGCATGCCACACAAATTTAACGTACATTCAAATCATTTAACGAAGTAGAAATCAAATTCCAAAACGATTAAGAGAATGACTTTATCAAAAAATCGAGGTTTATTTGAAATCCTTGATTAAAAACACAAGAGTTTTTCATTTGACCTATAGAGTAGTAATTGATTAAAACTTTGGATTTATTTAGTTGAAATATTTCATCGAAAAGTTTTAAAAGACTTTCCTAAGTTTCAGTAACATTAAAGAAAAACTTTATTTTATACGAGAGTTATAGAAAAACATTTATAAAAACTAAATCAATCCAACTTAATAAAACTAAAACATAATAAATCCATCCACATAATAAAATCCATAATTAAAAAGGCCTTATTACATCGCCATTAAAAATAGTACTTAATAAAAATTATAAAAGTAGTCTTAAAGTTTTATAAACCACCATTTGTAGTATAGCCTCCCCACGAAGTCATCTCCGACCCAAGTCTCCATCAATTGTTATTACCTGAGAGGGGTAAAAAAAATGGGGTGAGTTACTTAGAACTCAGTGTGTAACTCACTTACCATGCTCCAACGGCCAAGACCATTTAAGCATTTATTTGGGCCTAAGCCCATTTCAAATATAAAATTTTAGCATAAAAAATGCAAATGATATGCAATTCCCAAAACCAAACCTAGAATTCCATCCGATACACACCCGCACCAACCAAAGACACTGTGGGGAGCTTTAGTCACCCACCACCTAACACACCAAAGTAGGCTTTAAGCCCAATATAATATTTGTGGCAATGACCATTTAAATAATTGTGGTAGAGCCACCGATCTAGATTTCGGGCAACGGCCATTGTGACAGAGTCACCTATCTAGAATTTTGGCATCAAGCCTTTCTTCTCTTCATCATTGATCCCAACCCATGCAATCATGTTTATGCATAACAAAATATTTGTAAAGAAAACCATATTATAATTTATCAATTTTGGCCCATTAAAAACACATATCACATATAACCCATTTATCAATCATCATAAATGGCTCAATTATCAAATATTACTTATGGCCCATTTATCGATTATCACATATGGCCCAAATTCTCAAATATCACATATGGCCCAAATTGTCAAATATCACATATGGCCTAAATTGTCAAAAATCACATATGGCACAAATTTGTCAAATATCATATATGGCCCAAATTTATCAAATATCATACATGGCCCAAATTTATCAAATATCACATATGGCCCAAATTTATCAAATATCATATATGGCCCAAATTTATCAAATATCACATATGGCCCAAATTGTCAAATATCACATATGGCCCAAATTGTCAAATATCATATATGGCCCAAATTTATCAAATATCACATATGCCCCAAAATGTCAAATATCACATATGGCCCAAATCATCAAATATCACAAATGGCCCACTTATCACTTTTATCGAATTAGCTCGTTAAGAGCAATTTTGTAATTTTCATGATCTTAATACCGATTTCATGATCTTAACACTAAAGTGTCGATAATACCATATTTTTCGATTTCACCAACTTTGCGATTTTTAATCCAACTTTTACTACTGTATAGTCATCTAACCCATGAGATACAATGTGAGATTACACACCTGATTACGGTGAGAACTACACTCTCCCGCTCGTCGATATCTAAACACACATTACGAAGGATTAGAACATTAAAATTTAATATTGAACTATTCTAATATTGAGCGATCTAGATCTTACCCTCGGAATCTCGAACAACCACTGTTTGTGATTTCTCTCCGATCAAAGGTTCAGCACCATGAGTAAACAATGGTTTGGGGGTACGTACGACTTCAAATAATTGATTTTCATCGGATGAGGGTCTACAACCCGGTGGAAAATCTCGAATTTCTAAAACAGTCCTTCTCTTAAACTTAGGGGGAATAACGGAACCACCCCTCTTCTGAACACTATTTACTGCTCTTTTCGTCCCTATTTGATTGCCTCCATTGAAAAATAATTGTTAGTCAAACTAATATTTCCTTATCACCACCAATTGATTTTAAGAGTGAGATTGGCTTACCACAAGATTCTTTCGTTCAAATGGTCGAAGTCGATTGATAGAGTCCCTATGATAAAATTGATTAACCAATACAATCTTATCAAAATAGAAGGATAAAAATAGAATCCCTTTTCGAAATAATCCCTTACCTTGACTGATGAAATCTCCTTTTTCACCCGATCTATAATAGCTATGATCAACTTAAGATGTAGAAAAGAAATCGGCACTCCACTATACCACTACAAAGAAAGAAGGATTTGATTGATGGAGAAAAGATTAAAAATAAAAGAAAGATTCAGCTAAGGTTTTACCATCAACATTCGGCCATGATGAAAGGTTTTGGAAAATGGTGATGTTTGAGTGTTCTTAACAAAAAGAAAGAAAGAAGAACAAAAAAGAATAAAGAGAGGGTGTTTATGTTTCGGTTCTTTTCAAGAATGGGAGATAAACAAAGAATTGAATTTGAGGCTTGTGTACATTCGGCAAGGGTGAAAAGAAAAGGAAGATGGCCTTCCAATGCCTTGGCGATTTCGGTACTAGGAGGAATGGTTTGAGAGAATAGACAAAATAAGACCAAAATGGTCAAAACTCAAATTGCCAAAAGAAAAGAGAAAAAAAATGGTTTACCTTTTGTCCAATAAACATTCGGCTAAGAGGAGAGAATTAGAGAGAAACAAGCTTGAGAAAAAAAAACACCAAATGACTAAACTAGCTCCTAATCCCTATCAAACTACTAACAAAATTCGGCTAACCTCCCTAGCCCCAAAAACCATCCAAGTTCATGGACAATTAGCTATTCAAAGCTTTCAAAAACAAAGCCCTTGATTCATGCCTTATGTCCCCTTATCACCTTAATTCATGAGATTCTCTTCCTTAAACCTTTACTTACCTTTTTCCTTTGGTCTTCTTACCAAAAAAATGATATCCAACTCATCCCTTAACCTTATCCATGACCGTCACGTGCTAAGGAAAGCAAAAATAAAAGCTTTCAAAATGCATGCTAGGAGATTCGAACCTCTCCCCTCAAGCAAACATGCATGCGCCAACTCCACCTTGCTACTAGCTTATCTTATGCTAGTTTTTATCACTTAAATCTACTTAAACCTCAAAGTCACTTGCTCCACTTCAATTAAATACTCCTTACTAAAATTTATTCAAATTTTGAATAGTTCTCAACTCTTCTCAAAACTATACTAAACATGCAAAATTTTAATTATACACAAGTTAAGCACCAAAACACGCATCATATCAATACTCAAATTTTAAGATGTTACAACTCTACCCTCCTTAAAGAAAATTTCGTCCTCAAAATTTACCTAGCTAAAAGAGATGAGGATATTGTTGTCGAATTGCATCCTTAGGCTCCCAAGTAGCTTCCTCCACTCCGTGATAATGCCATAAAACCTTAACCAACGGTACGGTCTTCTTTCTCAACACCTTAACATCTCAGTCTAAAATTCTCACTGGTTCCTCCTCGAAAGACAAATCTGGCCTTAATTCTACTTCTTCTACCAGTACTATGTGCGATGGATCCGATCTATAGCGTCTCAGCATAGAAACATGGAAAACACTATGAATCTGACTCAATTCCGGAGGTAAATCAAGTTGATAGGCCACTGGCCCTACACGCTTCAACACACTATACGGCCCAATGAACCTAGGGCTCAATTTGCCTTTCCTTTCGAATCTGAAAATCTTTTTCCACTATGAAACTTTCAAAAAGACCTGATCTCCCGCCGCAAACTCGATATCTTTACACTTCAGATCTGCGTACGACTTTTGTCTATCCGAAGCTTCTTTTAACCGAGCTTAAATTACCTTTACTTTTTCTTCCATCTCTGATATCAATTCAGGACCCAAAAGTTGTCGTTCCCCCAATTCAGTCCAAAAAGTAGGAGTACGACACCTACGACCATATAACGCTTCATAGGGTGCCATCTGAATACTGGATTGATAACTGTTGTTATACGAAAACTCTGCCAACGATAGAAAATCCTCCCAACTACCTCTAAAGTCGATCACACAACCTCGTAACATGTCTTCCAAAATCTGGATTACTCTTCCCGACTGACCATCTGACTGAGGGTGAAAAGCCGTACTGAAGTTTAACTTTGTACCCAGAGCCTCATGCAAAGCTTTTCAAAATCGTAGTGTAAACCGAGGATCTCTGTCCGATATGATAGACATTGGTACCCATGCAACCTCACGATTTTAGATACATACAGTTTAGCCAACTTCTGCAACGAGTAATCCATACGAACTGGTAGAAAATGAGCAGTCTTAGTTAATCGATCTACTACCACCCAGACAGAATCTTTCTTAGTAGGTGTTAAGGGTAACCTACTAACAAAATACATCGATATCCGCTCCCATTTCCATAATGGAATCTTTACTGGTTGCAACAATCTCGACGGTAATTAATGTTCCGCCTTTACTTGTTGACAAGTCAAACACTTTCCCACAAAATCAGTAACTTTCTGTTTTAACTTTGGCCACCAATACTGTTCACGGAGATCCCGATGCATCTTATTTCCTCCGGGGTGCATAGCATAAAGGCTACTATGTGCCTCCAGAAGAATCATTTGCCTCAAATCTGAATCCTCAGGCATACAAACCCTTCCACGAAAACACAGTACATCATCTTTGTTCAAACCAAAATCTCCTATTACACCACTTCCAGCTTCTTGTATTAAAGGACCCAACTTTTCATCGGATAATTGCTTTTCCTTGATTTGTTCCAACCACAGAGGCTTCACCCGAAGTTTCGCTAGCAAACTGCCATCCTCATACAAACTGAGATGAGCAAACATTGCTCTTAACTCCGATACAACCTTTCAACTTAAAGCGTCACCCACAACGTTAGCCTTTCTAGGATGATACTCGATTGAGAAATCATAATCCTTTAACAGCTCCATCCATCTTCGTTGTCCTAAATTCAATTCCTTTTGGGTAAGGAGATACTTAAGACTCTTATGGTTCGTATAAATGATTGACTTCTCATCGTAAAGATAATGTCTCCAAATCTTTAATGCAAACACTGCCGCAGCCAACTCCAAATCATGAGTAGGATAATTGACTTCATGCGGCCTCAACTGTCGAGAAGCATAAGCTACCACTTTTCCATTTTACATCAGTACACATCCTAAACCCATGTGTGACGCATCACAGTAAATAGTAAACTCTTTTTCGGCCTCTGGTTGAATCGAAGATCGCGCTTAGTTAGGATCTTCTTCAGTTTCTCAAAACTTTCTTGTTGTTTATCAGTCCATACATAGGGTACTTCCTTTCGCAACAACTTAGTTAGGGGTGCAGCAATCAATGAAAACCCCTCAACAAAGCGTCTATAATAACCAGCCAAACCCAAGAAACTTCGGATCTCAGCTACTGACTTTGGCGGTTTCCGATCCAACACAGCCTCTACCTTACGAGGATCAACTCTTATTCCTTCAGCTGACACTACATGACCCAAGAAAGTCATTTCCTTCAACCAAAACTCACACTTACTGAATCTGGCATAAAGTTGCTTATCTCGTAAAATTTGCAACACAGTGCGCAAATGAGAGTCATGCTCTTCTTCATTCCTCGAATATACCAAGATGTCATCTATGAACACTACTACGAACCGGTCTAAATAAGGCTGAAAGACTCGATTCATCATGTCCATAAATGCAGCTAGTGCATTAGTCAAACCAAACGGCATCACTAAAAACTCATAATGTCTATAGCGAGTTCGAAATGCCGTCTTATGAATATCTGCCTCTTTCACCTTGAGTTGATGATAACCCGATCTCAAATTAATCTTGGAGAAGACTAAAGCTCCTCTTAATTGATCAAATAGGTCGTCGATTCTTGGCAATGGATACCTATTCTTGATTGTTAATTTATTCAACTGCCTATAATCAATACACATATGCATCGACCCATCCTTCTTCTTAACGAACAAAATCGGTGCTCCCCACGGAGACACACTTGGTCGAATAAATCCCAGATCTAGAAGTTCTTGGATTTGAGCTTTAAGCTTCGCTCACTCCTTCGGTGCCATTCTATAAGGAGCAATAGACACCGGAGCAGTTTCGGGTAAAAGCTCAATGCCAAATTCTACTTCCCGATCTAGAGGTAGACCCGAAAGTTCTTCGAGAAAGACATCTAGAAAATTTTTCACCCTTCTCACACCTTCTACTGATAAATCCTTGACATCCAAAGCACTGATGAATGCTAGGAATGCTCTATTCCCTTTTCGCACCAACTTTTTTGCCTTCAAAGTAGATACCACATTTGCCAAAAAGTTTCTTCGCTCGCCTATCATTATTATCTCCTTATCATCCGTAGTCCTAATTAACATCCGCTTTACAGCACAATCCAATTGCGCCTGATGCTTCACCAACCAATCCATGCCCAAAATAAGATCAAACTCGTCGAAAGGTAATCCCATTAAGTCTGCTAGAAATACCTCTCTTTGAATCTCTAAGGGCACATCTCTGAATAATTTATTCACTATTACCGACTGTCCTAAAGGACTAATTACCGTCATCTCTCTATTGGTAATCTCAATCTAATATTTAGGTTTCCAGATATAGCACTAGCAATATACGAGTAGGTAGATCCGATATCTATCAAAGCAGTAATAGGTACATCAGAAATGAAGAACGTACCAATTATCACATTAGGTGCATCGCCGTCCTCACGATGCCTGACAGCATAGACCAATCCTGGCTGTCTTACCTCTGTGTTGCCTCTAACACCATTACCTCAACCCAGTACACCTTGTCCACGTCCGTTACCATTACCACCACGACCTCTTGGTGGCTGCTGAGTACCTCTAGTAATTTGAACCTCAGGTTCTGAGCTTCGAGTCGTTTTCAAATTCGAGGATAATTCTTAAACTGACGATTCCTCCAACATTCTCTGGGATATCATCTTCCACAGTCGGCACATTCTCGAATCTGATTGGTAGTCACAGGTGCCCTAACTTGAATTGGCTCATCATTCCGTGGCCTCTTTTGAAACCTTTTAGAAGAACTAGAATACTTAAAATCCCTCTTGCCTCTTACTTTTTCCCGATTCTAGCATTCTGAATTCTTAGCCTCTTCGACTATCTTAGCTTTCTCTACAAGCAAGGTAAAAGTCCATACTTATTGTGGGGCATCAGTACCCGTAACTCATCATTCAGCCCATCCTCAAAGCGTACACAGCACTCATGATCAGTCTACACTATAGTACGAGCATAACGACTCAAACGAAGAAACTATGCCTCGTAGGCTGCCACAATCTTACTTTCTTGAACCAAATTCAGGAATTCTTTCCTTCGGGCATCTACATAACTTGTTTCGACGTACTTCCCTTGAAAGTAGCTTTAAAGAAAACCCAATTAACCAATGCAGCCTAGGTGTCTTCTCGAACAGTAAGCCACCATTGATACGCCTCATCTCTTAACAAAGACATTGCTCCTCTCAGTTTCTGCTCGACGGTGCACTCCAATCATCCATAATTCGTTCTACAGCCTCAAGCCAATATTCTGCCACATTCGGAGCTACACCAGAGACACCTCTAAAAACTTCTGCACCACTAGACTTGAGTCGTTCTGATATTGATCCGCGAGCTACTGGCCCAGTTCTGGCCACAGCTACTCTCTCTAAGACTCGCAACATTGCTTGAGTCAAAGTATTATCCTCATTTGTATGATCATGAGATCCAGTTTCGATCTCAAATGACGCAAGTGCATCCATATCAGTATATGACCCGACGCTTCAGATGCAGCACCTCGTCCTCTACCACGGCCACATCTACCGCATCCACGACCACGTCCTCTAGTGCTCATATTGACTAATTTGCTTTTAATCTGATTACAAATTTTATGAATCAGAATATTATTTCAGTGTTTATTAATGATATTTTATGAGATATAAGAGATAGGGTTATTTTTACAATCACATCCTATAGTCTCGATCTCTATCGTTTTCAACACCTAAAACTAGAAGTTCTAGAGTGTTCCTTAGGTCTCATCACAAATATAAACATTTAATAAACAAATACTTACTAAACATACATACTTGGTGTCGGATGCTCGTGGTGCCATACTACCTTTAAAACATAAAGTCTAGAAATTTAAGTGGTTTTTTAAACAAAATCATTGTTGAACCCAAACTACAGCCGAGTTTTGAAACTGGGCTCTAATACCATAAAATGTAACACCCCAAACCCCGCATATGCATTAAGCCCGGATTTTGGCATGCCACACAAATTTAACGTACATTCAAATCATTTAACGAAGTAGAAATCAAATTCCAAAACGATTAAGAGAATGACTTTATCAAAAAATCAAGGTTTATTTGCAATCCTTGATTAAAAACACAAGAGTTTATCATTTGATCTATAGAGTAGTAATTGATTAAAACTTTGGATTTATTTAGTTAAAATATTTCATCGAAAAGTTTTAAAAGACTTTCCTAAGTTTCAATAACATTTAAGAAAAACCTTTATTTTATACGAGAGTTATAGAAAAACATTTATAAAAACTAAATCAATCCAACTTAATAAAACTAAAACATAATAAATCCATCCACATAATAAAATCCATAATTAAAAGGCCTTATTACATCGCCATTAAAAATAGTACTTAATAAAATTATAAAAGAAGCCTTAAAGTTTTATAAACCACCATTTGTAGTATAGCCTCCCCACGAAGTCATCTCCCACCCAAGTCTCCATCAATTGTTACTACCGAGAGGGTAAAAAATGGGGTGAGTTACTTAGAACTCGGTGTGTAACTCACTTACCATACTCCATCGGCCAAGACCATTTAAGCATTTATTTGGGCCTAAGCCCATTTCAAATATAAAAATTTTAGCATAAAAAATGCAAATGATATGCAATTCCCAAAACCAAACCTAGATTTCCATCCGCTACACACCCCGTACCAATCAAGACACTGTGGGAGCTTTAGTCACCCACCCGCCAACACACCAAAGTAAGCTTTAAGCCCAATATAATATTTGTGGCAACCATTTAAACAATTTTCAGAGAACCACCGATCTAGATTTTAGGTAACGCCATCGTGATGAGTCACCTATCTAGAATTTTGGCATCAAGCCTTTCTTCTCTTTATCATTGATCCCAACCCATGCAATCATGTTTATGCATAACAAAATATTTGTAAAGAAAACCATATTATAATTTATCAATTTTGGCCCATTAAAAACACATATCACATATAACCCATTTATCAATTATCATAAATGGCCCAATTATGAAATATCACTTATGGCCCATTTATCGATTATCACATATGGCCCAAATTCTCGAATATCACATATGGCCCAAATTGTCAAATATCACATATGGCCCAAATTGTCAAATATCACATATGGCCCAAATTTGTCAAATATCATATATGGCCCAAATTTATCAAATATAATTTATGGCCCAAATTTATCAAATATCACATATGGCCCAAATTTATCAAATATCACATATGGCCCAAATTTATCAAATATCACATATCGCCGAAATTGTCAAATATCACATATGGCCCAAATTGTCAAATACCATATATGGCCCAAATTTATCAAATATCACATATGGCCCAAATTGTCAAATATCACATATGGCCCAAATCTTCAAATATCACAAATGGCCCACTTATTGTAATAGACTGAATCTGACCCTAATCGAAAAGGTGGTTTCGAGACCACGAATCCGAGTTCGATAATTATTTAATATTTATATTTTGAGTTTATTTTATGTGAATTGATGTGTGTGAAAGTCTCGTGGAAAAATTTAATCATTTGAGTATTTAATTTAACAAAAAGGATTAAGTTGCTAAGGTGATAAAAGTAGTGAGCATGAAATTAGAAGGGTAAAGTGAATTGTTTATTAAACTTAAGGAGTTGCATGTCAAATTCCCCATAATTGTAGTATAGTGGACGGTAATCATGCTATGAATATTATATTTGTTTTAGTATATTATAATTAAAGTAATATTATATTATAAACATGTTATAATATTTGTTAAAGGATTAAAAAAAAAGAAAGAAACTATTTTCTCTTCCCCATTCGTCTTCTTCCCCCGAATTCACCTTCAAAAGAGGAGAAAAACAAAACTTCATCTTCTCCATTCGGTTAGTTGCATGTGCTAGGCAAGATAAGAGTTTGAACTTTAACTTAATAATCTATATGTAAATTGGGTTGATTTCTTTGATCCTTATTGAAAACAAGTAGAGATGGTGGATATTAGACATGTTGAGTTTCAGCAATGGGGGGGTTGATTTAAATGTTGAATTAAGGTTTGTGAGATGAATAGATAAAAAATATGATGAAATAGAGAGTAGAAACTTAAGCTTGTAGGATTGCCAAGTGAGATTGTTGCAACTTAATCCTATTAACATGTTCTTATGTTCGGCCGAATATTGAGATGGCCATATGTGGTCTTTTTCTTCTTTAATTGTTTGGGTATACAAGTTCTTAAAAATGTAAATTGTGGAATAGTGTAATCGGTCAAGGTTGAATGCTTAATTTTTTTATATGATTATTGATTTAATTAAATAAATGAAGGAAGAAATTCGGTTCTTAGGTTTCTAAATTAAATTATGTATATATGGGTGAGATTAATTCATTTTAACTAATGAAAGGTTAAATTGTACAAGAATTGAGTTGTATAGATTCGCATAAGGGTAAATAGCATTCGGCCATGGAGTATTAAAATTGAATTAAGTATATTTTGTGTATTGTATGCTTGGGACTTAATTGAAAAGCCGTAAAATATTAGGGGTAAAATAGTAATTTGCCCATTTATGTGCTTAGGGACTAAATTGATATGAATTGTGCTTGAATGAGCTAAATTTGAATATGTTTTAGATCAAGAGCGAAGAAAAGCAGATTTAGATCGGGGAAGACGAAGGTTCTCGAATAGCCGATTTGTACGGTCTATCGACAACCGAGGTAAGTCCTAAGCAAGTATAGGTTATCGAATTATTTATGAATGTGTTAAATGATAGTATTCAATAGAATTTTGTATAAAACCTTGTGTTAGCCGAATGTGAAAGTATTGGTATGGATTGGTTGGAATTTTATTCAAAGTGATGTGAATAAGTGTTTTGGTTTGTTATTCGATATAATACGTGAATTATAAGTGGTGGTGAATTTAGCACAATGAAATGTGAAATGAAAGATTAACTATACATATTAGGGCTTCGTCTGTCGGTGACATATTTGGGCTTCGTGCCTAGCGTGCTTAGTCTTAGGTGACATATTCAAAGCTTCGTGCCTAGTAGGCTTAGTCTTAGGTGACATATTCGGACTTCGTGCCTAGCGTGCCTTGTGAGTGATTTATTCGGGCTTTAATGCCTAGCGTGCTTTTTTTGGTGATGTGTTTTACAAAGGAGAAACCGAATTGTTGTTCAAGGTAAATCGTAGCTAATGTGTCTAGTTAAAGGCTCGGGTAAGTAAGTAAGGTTTGATATGTTTAATGTTACTAGAGTTTAACTAATATTACGAGTGCTGAGGATATGTACATTTGAGATTACGATTGATGAGCACAAGTATTATATGGTGAGTTTGAGCTTGAATGTACTATCATGGAGATTCGGTTTTCAAATAGTAGTGCTAAAGGTGAAAGAAATTTTAATATGATAACATGGTTGAGTTGAATGATTTAAATGTTTAAGTAATTGAATGTAGTATTATTATGAGCTTGGGACTTACTAAGTTAGTAAACTTATTTGTGTGTAATGTTCTCCTCATTTTATAGATTAGGTAAAGGCTACCGCTCAACGGGATAGTCAAGACAGTCGACCACACTATCGATCTAATTTTGGTACTCTTTCATTTTGGTTTTTGGATAGAGGCATGTATAGGAAAGACTTGACCTTGTTTGTTGAAAACTTTTTGTTCATGTATATAATAGCCATGCGAATATGGCTAAATTTTTGGTTAAGTATGTTTATCAAGCTTTTGATATAATAGTCAGTTTATATCGTTAATGTTTGTGCAAACTCAATCAAGGATTAATTCGAATATGGTAAGTAAATATGTGATTGAGAAGTGAAAATATGAGTTGGGATGATTAATTGGTTTGAAATAATGATTATAGGCCGAATAGGTATTTGGATAACTAGATAATATGATTTGTTGAAAATGATAAAAGTGCATGAGTTAATATGATTTTATTAAATTATAATAAATGCCTGTATTTGAATCTAACTATTCAGTTCAACTATGTGCATGTAAATGAATTCATGTGAACATTGATCTGATTGATTATTTGGATCTATTTGAACTTTGGTATGAGCTAGGTACATATAATTGCATATATGTGTCTATGTATATTTGGTCAAGTAGATATGTGTTTATATGAAGTTTATTGAGTTTGTAAGTTTGGACATCTGCTAATATCTTTTATGTTGGTATATTAGGCCCTTTTAAGTGGGTTAGTATAAAATGATAATTGAATCATGTTATTCAATCACATAGATACGAATGGGTTAAATTGCTTGAATATTTTATAAGTAAATAAGGACATAGCAATTGAGGCTTACGATACTTGCATTATTTTGTAATTTTCATAAAATGTATTTTGCATGTTCAGCTTATATTTGTCAATGTTTGTGCCATATATGATTTGGTTTAGTGGAATAAATATGTTTTATGCATATGTAATTGTTTGATTATATGTGTATTATTATATAAGCTTGTTTAAATATGATTGAATAGATTGAATAAAAGTAATGATTATCTGGTAATGCCCGTAACCCTAATTCGGCGACGGATACGAGTTAGGGGTGTTACACTTATCACTTTTATCGAATTAGCTCGTTAAGGGCAATTTCGTAATTTTCATGATTTTAATACCGATTTCATGATCTTAACACTAAAGTGTTGATAATACCATATTTTCTAATTTCACCAACTTTGCGATTTTTAATCCAACTTTTACTACTGTATAGTCATCTAACCCATGAGATACAGTGTGAGATTACACACCTGATTATGCTGAGAACTACACTCTCCCGCTCGTCGATATCTAAACACACATTACGAAGTATTAGAACACTAAAATTTAATATTAAACTATTCTAATATTGAGCGATCTAGATCTTACCCTCGGAATCTCGAACAACCACTATTTGTGATTTCTCTCTGATCAAAGGTTCAGTACCACGAGTAAAGAATGGTTCGGGGGTACGTACGACTTCAAATAATTGATTTTCGCCGGATGAGGGTCCACAACCCGGTGGAAAATCTCGAATTTCTGAAATAGTCCTTCTCTTAAACTTAGGGGGAATAACAGAACCACCCATCTTCCGAACACTATTTACTACCCTTTTCGTCCCTATTTTGATTGCCTCCATTGACAAATAATTGTTAGTCAAACTAATATTTCCTTATCACCACCAATTGATTTTAAGAGTGAGATTGGCTTACCACAAGATTCTTTCATTCAAATGGTGGAAGTCGATTGATAGAGTCCCTATGATAAAATCGATTTAATCAATACAATCTTATCAAAATAGAAGGATAAAAATAGAATCCCTTTTCGAAATAATCCCTTACCTTGACTGATGAAATCTCCTTTTTCACCCGATCTATAATAGCTATGATCAACTTAAGATGTAGAAAAGAAATCGGCACTCCACTATACCACTACAAAGAATGAAGGATTTGATTGAAGGAGAAAAGATTAAAAATAAAATAAAGATTCGGCTAAGGTTTTATCATCAACATTCGGCCATGATGAAAGGTTTTGGAAAATGGTGATGTTTGAGTGTTCTTAACAAAAAGAAAGAAAGAAGAACAAAAAAGAATAAAGAGAGAGTGTTTATGTTTTGGTTCTTTTCAAGAATGGGAGATGAACAAAGAATTGAATTTGAGGCTTGTGTACATTCGGCAAGGGTGAAAAGAAAAAGAAGATGACCTTCCAATGCCTTGGTGACTTCGGTACTAGGAGGAATGGTTTGAGAGAATAGACAAAATAAGACCAAAATGGTCAAAACTCAAATGGCCAAAAGAAAAGAGAAAAAAGAATGGTTTACCTTTTATCCAACAAACATTCGGCTAAGAGGAGAGAATTAGAGAGAAACAAGCTTGAGAAAAAAAAAAACACCAAATGACTAAACCAGCTCCTAATCCCTATCAAACTACTAACAAAATTCGGCCAACCTCTCTAGCCCCAAAAAGTCGTCTAAGTTCATGGACAATTAGCCATTCAAAGCTTTCCAAAACAAAGCCATTGATTCATGCCTTATGTCCCCTTATCACCTTAATTCATGAGATTCTTTTCCTTAAACCTTTACTTACCTTTTTCCTTTGGTCTTCTTACCAAAAATATTGATATCCAACTCATCCCTTAACCTTATCCATGACCGTCACTTGCTAAGGAAAGCAAAAATAAAAGCTTTCAAAATACATGCTAGGAGATTCGAACCTCTCCCCTCAAGCAAACATGCATGCGCCAACTCCACCTTGCTACTAGCTCATCTTATGCTAGTTTTTATCACTTAAATCTACTTAAACCTCAAAGTCACTTGCTCCACTTCAATTAAATACTCCTTACTAAAATTTATTCAAATTCCGAATAGTTCTCAAGTCTTCTCAAGACTATACTAAACATGCAAAATTTTAATTATACACAAGTTAAGCACCAAAACACGCATCATATCAATACTCAAATTTTAGGATGTTACAAGAACTCAACTTTTACACTTTACGTAATTTAGTCCTTTTTTATCAAATTAAGCATGTAAAAGGTAAAATTTCTTAATGAAATTTTTATATGGTATTTTATCATATTGTAGGTAATAAATTCAAATTTTTGGTTCTAAAATCACTGTTCTGATTTCATTAAAAATGGGCTGTTACAACTCTTCCCCCTAAGATAATTTTCATCCTGAAAATTCTTACCAGAAAAAAGGTTTGGTGTAACAACCCGATTTTGGGTCTCGCCAAAATAGTGGTTTCGAGACCACAAATTTGACTAATAAAAATTTATTTTTATTATTATTTTATGGTCTACAATTTTATGGAATTATTTTGTGAAAATTTCGTTCAAAAATTTTGACATTTGGGCACTCAATTTAGTTAAAGGGACTAAATTACAAAAACTACAAAATTTGGGTTCTATATGTTAAAGGTATCCAATTGCTATGAAATCTTAAATTAGAGGTCTTTAAATGGAATATTAGACCATAATACTTCATAATGGACAAAAATGGACATGGTTAGGTGAAATTTTAAAGTTTGGCATTAAGGGCATTTTAGTCATTTAGTTAATAAAGATAAAATAAAATAGGAAAAGAGATGTTCATCTTTCTATTTTCATCCTCCCATGGCCAAATGTCCCAAAGGAAACCATAGCTAGGGTTTTCCAAGCTTCCAAACTCGATTGTAAGTCCGTTCTTGTCCCGTTTTTCATGATTTATATGTTTTTTAAGTTGTCTCAACCTAATCTAGCCTTTCCAAGGACTAATTTGAAGAGGGATTAAATTTTAAAATTTTACCCATGTTGAGCATGTATGTATTTTGATGTTTGATGGTAGAAAATGCATGTTTGTTGTTTGTTAAATGACTTTTGCTAAGTGATTTTTGGTAAAAATGTCAAAAAGGACTTATTTGTAAAATTCTATAAAATGAGTAGAAAGATGTAAATAAATGAGAAATATGGGTTGCTATGAGTATGAAAATAGTTTTGGCTAGGGTTAGGTGTGAAGAAATTGAATGAAATTCATTTTACAAGCCTAGGGACTAAAGTGTAAAATGTCAAAAGTTTAGGGGTAAAAATATTATTTTTCCATAATGTGACTTTTGGGCTGAAATGAATAATGTGATGATTAAATTGTATGAATTTGGTATTATAGATCATGAAAAATGAAGTTTGAGTCTAGATCGGGGGAAAACCAAAGTGTTTGACGATTAGGTCCATTTTTGCTATTTTTGTATCGAGGTAAGTTCGTATGATAATAATGCAATGTTATGTTTGTATTTTAATGTTTTGATATTGCATGAATTGTATGATTGATTCTATGAGCATATTCGACGAAGTTCCGGCGAGAGAGAAATCCTGGTTAAACCTTAGGAATAGATTAGGATACAAGTGACATGTCACTAGGAACCTATGTGAATATGTAATTATGTGATTTATGTGTCCCGAGTGCTGGTCTTGTGCATCCTACCAGTGGCTAGGTATACCGACATATGTTGCAGATACCTGACAGCTTGTGTGAGCAGTACCATGTAGCTACGTCTTGACTGACAACTTGTGTGAGTAGGCCCATGGATAGCTCGAGAGCGAGCCTATATATGTTATGAGATTTGTGGTAGCATTGGCTACATATGAGGCACTTATGTGCAAATCTTTTCGTGTATCCGATAGTATTCCAAGTGGTTCAACGGGTATGTCAAAGATGAGAAAGTTTGTGATTATGTTACGAGTTGATACATGTATGTACGAAAAACTAAAAGGATATGGTTTCGATGATATGATGAACTATTGGTAAGAATGTGATTGAGAAAGTTATGCTCATGAAGTTTAATGACATTTATATTGATATATGTTATGTTATTCATATGATGAGCTATTGGTAAGAATGTGATTGAGTAAGTTGTGTTTATGAAGTTTTAATGGCATTTATGTTAATATATGTTAAGTTATTTATATGACTAATGTATGAATAATGTTTTGTATTAATTTCATATGAACTTACTATGCTATATAGCTTACCCCCTTTTCTTTCCCTTATCTTATAGTGTAACACCCCAAACCCAGCCTATCCATTAAGCCCGGATTTTGGCATGCCACACAAATTAAACGTACATTCAAACCATTTAACGAAGTAGAAATCAAATTCCAAAACGATTAAGAGAATGGCTTTATCGAAAAAAATCGAAGTTCATTGAAAACCATAATTAAAATTACAAGAATTTGTCATTTGATCTATAGAGTAGTAATTGATAAAAAACTTTGGATTTATTTAGTGAAATATTTCATCGAAAAGTTTTAAAAGACTTTCCTAAGTTTCAAGAACATTTAAGAAAAATCTTTATTTTATACGAGAGTTATAAAAAAATTTATAAAAACTAAACCAATCCAACTTAGGAAAACTAAAACACAATAAAATCCATCCATATAATAAAATCCATAATTAAAAAGGCCTTATTACATCGCCATAAAAATAGTACTTAATAAAATTATTAAAGAAGTCTTAAAGCTTTATAAACCACCATTTGTAGTATAGCCTCCACACGAAGTCATCTCCACCCAAGTCTCCATCAATTATTATTACCGAGAGGGTAAAAATTGGGGTGAGTTACTTAGAACTCAGTGTGTAACTCACTTACCATAGTCCACTGGACCAAAACCATCTAAGCATTTATTTGGGCCTAAGCCAATTTTAAATATAATAATTTAGCATGTATAAAATGCAAGTGATATGCAATTCCCAAAACCAAACCTAGATTTCCATCCGCTACACACCATTGCATTCAACCAAAGACACTGTGGGGAGCTTTAGTCACCCACCCCGCCAACACACCAAAATAGGCTTTAAGCTCAATATAATATTTGTGGCAACGACCATTTAAATAATTGTGGTAGAACCACCGATCTAGATTTCGGACAACGGCCATCGTGACAGAGTCACCTATCTAGAATTTTGGCATCAGGCCTTTCTTATCTTCATCATTGATCCCAACCCATGCAATCATGTTTATTCATAACAAAATATTTGTAAAAAAAAAAAAACCATATTACAATTTATAAATTTTGGCCCATTAATCAAAATAGCATTTTGGCCCATAAAATCACATATCACATATAACCCATTTATCAATTATCATAAATGGCCCAATTATCAAATATCACTTATGGCCCATTTATCGATTATCACATATGGCCCAAATTCTCAAATATCACATATGGTCCAAATTCTCAAATATCACATATGGCCCAAATTGTCAAATATGGCCCACTTATCAAATATCACATATGGCCCACTTATCACTTTTATCGAATTAGCTCATTAAGGGCAATTTCGTAATTTTCATTATCTTAATACAATTTTTAAAATGTTATCTTTAAGATGATATGTAACACCCCAAACCCGGCCCATGAGCCCTGACCGGATCTGGTATGTCACGGAGTAAAAACGTTTTGAAATATTTTGATTAACTGGTGAAAATCTAAAAATATTGTTAAGGTTATAAAACGGTGTCTGTTAAAAACTCAGGTGGGATTGATTTTACAAACATGGTTGAGTTGAAACCTTTGAAAACATTTGATCATTTGAATTTTAAAACCATCAGAGTTATTGTTAACTAGGTGAACTTTGCTACCCGATGGTAACATCCTTGAAAACTCGTAAAAGTTTCCCATTTTGAAAACATTACTTTTAACCGATTCATTTTAACAATTTATAAATTCATTAGCAATATAGTAGGAGTGAAGTAAAACAACTACTTGAACATCCAAAATAATAACTAATGGCCTTATTACAACCCAAATCAAAATTTAGTAAATAATAAACTTAATCTGTGCTAAGTAAAATTTCAAATCCAAAGAACCAGCATGGCCGCCTCAAGTCCTCTCCGGCTCCATCTCCGCGATCTACTCATTTGCAAAATGATATGGGAATGGGTGAGTCACCAAGACTCAGTGTATAAATCCCCAACCCGAAAGTGCAAACTCATACACAAAATATTAGTAAAACATGCAAACATGCAACCCAAAACTAACCATCCATACTCCTTTAACTACCCCGTGTGGTCAAAACCACTGGTGACCTAGTCACAAATCAAGTGATGGGGCCAACCCATCGTGTGGTCAAAACCACTGATGACCATAGGTCACAATTATCAATATGTGGTCAAAACCACTGGTGGTACCAAACCACTAGGACTTAGTCACAATTTATATCAACGGTGTGGTCAAAACCACTAGTGACCGAAGTCACAATTAAACTGATGGGGCCAACCCATCGTGTGGTCAAAACCACCGTGACATCCATAGAGAATATTCCCTCCTCTCTTGGTCCGTTACCAACATGCTCATAACATGCTTAACATATTATCATAAATCATGCATATAAGTCATGGCATAACACCTTACTCATCATATCATTCATATAACATATTTAAAGTCACAAGCGACTTACCCGGAATCCATGCACATGCCCACAAGGCAAATCACTATCAAAATAGTTAACTGTAACATATTAATCAATGCCAACTAATAAAGTGTGTAAGAGTTTTACACACCTGTTTAACCGAAGATCTAAGGAGAAATCCCGAATCTATGCGATATCACAAAATCTCGAAACGTATTCCCGTATTGCTCCTACATCCATCCACTATAGGTTAGTATCAAAAAGCCTTATTCGGCTAAACTAATAATCCCGAAGAACTAATCGCACCCATAACCAAAATATAGCCCTAGCCGAATCTTTGTTATCACTTACCTTGAAGAACCGAAACCTGAAAGACTCCTTCAAAGCACTCTAGTGTCGGCTACACACAAAAGGTATAATATTAGGACCATATATACATTCGGCCAACCTTACCAAGGCCTATTCGGCCATAGTAACTAAATCCCAAAGGCTCATTTGTGGCACTTACCCTAAACCGATTTGGTTTCCAACCGAATCTCGAAGCCACACACACCACTTGTAATCGGATACACCTTGAGATCACATAATAATTAGTCTTCGGTTTTCGAATAATGAAAAGAATGGCCTACTAAAACGAGTCCTTACCACCACTTATCGTATTTGATCAACAGAGAGAAGATGCTTAAAACGACTGCTTCTAAAATCCCGAAGGCCTCCTTTTTAAAAATCGATTTGGAGAAGAACCAAAAAGTGATCCACTCTTGGTTGATATTCGGCTAGAAGAAAAAGGAAGATTTCGGCATGGAGAAGAGAGAAGCAATAGAGATTCGGCTTAAGACAAAAAGGAGAGAAAAAGAAAGATTATGGCATTCGACTACACAAGATGAAAGATGGAGTTTGTGTAGAAAGAGGGTGATAGGTTCGGCCAAGTAGAACCAAAAGGAGAGAAGGGTTTGAAGAAATTTTTGGGCAAAGAGGACTAGAGAGAAATCGGCCAAGAAACAAATTGAAAAGAAAATATGTTAGATGAATTTCGGCACCCCCTTACTAAACTCACAACCGAATATGGAAGTCCCTAGAAGTTTTACATCCAGCCACCTCTCCCTTTTTGATAAATTTTTATCTAATCACTTTTTCAAATAAAAGAATAATGTTTATCCCTATCCATTAGAGAGTCCATGCATAGTCCACCAGCTCTCTCTCTCCCTTCACGCCAGCATAAAAAAAATAAAACATACCTTGTGCTTCCAACATGACTCGAACTTGAGTCCCTTCTTCTTGCTTGGGGCGGCATTCACCAAGACCCTAAGAGGCGGCCCTAAGCCACTTTACCAATCTGACTTCCATGTCTCCCTACTCCCACAAAATCTTTTGACACATCCTTAACTTAGCCCCTTCCCTTTTAACGCCAAAAAGTCCCAAAAATAAAACACACCTCCTTGTGCCCACCATGATTCGAACCTCTTCCCCCCTTGCACTCCCTTGACGCAAGCCTTCAAGCCCCTAAGGTAGCATCCCAGCCATCCTGCCAATCGGTTTCTTATGTCCAACTTCGCCCACCATTTCTCTTAACCCCTATCTCACCTAACTCCCTCCTTTTAAGCACTAAAAAGAAATTTTCAGCCCTAAGTCAGACCTAGCTCGGGGTTATGGCTAGACCCCAAAACATGTCAAGCAGTCATAACATACATATTTCTTCAAGCACGCACATGGAAAATAATTAAATTACAAAAAACCCCTAATTTAGGATGTTACAGTTCTACCCCCTTAAAATAATTTCGGCCTCAAAATTACCTGGATCAGAAGAGTTGGGGGTATTACTGCCGTATCACATCCTCGAGTTCCCACGTGGCCTCCTCCGTACCATGGTTTCGCCATAACACCTTTACCAAAGGTACTAACTTCCTCCTCAAAACCTTGACATCTCGACCCAAAATCTGTACCGGCTCTTCCTTGAAAGATAAGTCTGAGTTCACTTCAATTTCTGCAACCGGCACTACGTGTGATGGATCCGATCGATAGCGCCTCAGCATCGAAACATGGAAGACATCATGGATCCGCTCAACTCGCCAAAGAACTCAAGTCGGTAAGCTATCGGTCCCACACGTTTCAACACTGTGTACGGCCCGATGAATCTAGGGCTTAGCTTGCCCTTCCAGCCAAACCTCAGCACCTTCTTCCAAGGTGATACCTTCAAGAAGACCTTATCACCCACTGCATACTCCACATCCCTGCGCTTAAAATCGGCGTAGGATTTCTGCCTATCCGACGCCTCTTTAAGACGAGCCCGAATTACTCTAACCTTATCTTCTGTCTCCGCCACTAACTCTAGACCCAACATCCGACATTCACCCTGCTCTGTCCAACACGTAGGAGTACGGCATTTCTGACCATACAACGCCTCATATGATGCCATCTGAATACTCGCTTGATAACTATTATTATAAGCAAATTCTGCCAAAGGTAGGTACTCCTCCCAACTACCACGGAAGTCCAAAACACCGCCCTTTAACATATCTTCCAATACTTGGATTACCCTCTCAAATTGTCCATCAGACTGCGGATGAAAGGCTGTGCTGAAATTCAACCTTGTACCTAACGCCTGATGTAAAGCCTTCCAAAATCTTGATATGAACCGGGGATCTCTATCTGAGATAATGGATGCGGTACTCCATGCAACCGCACTATCTCAATTTATATACTGACTTTGGCTAACCTTTGAAGCGAGTAGTCAACCTCACCGGTATGAAATGGGCCGACTTGGTCAACCGGTCTACTATCACCCAAAGCGCATCTTTTTCATGGGCGTAAGGGAAGCCCACTTACGAAATCCATTGTAATCCCCTCCCACTTCTACTGTGGGATCTTTACCTATCAGAATAGCCTCGATGGCAATTGATGCTCACCTTAACTTGTCGGCATGTCAGACACTTGCCCATTAACTTGGTTACTTCCCGCTTAAGACCGGGCCACCAAAACTGCTCCCTTAAATCTCAATACATCTTGCTGCCTCCCGGATGCATAGCGTAAGGACTACTATGAGCTACTTTAAGGATTCGCTGCCTCAAATCATCATCCTTAGGCATGCATACTCTCCCCTGAAAATACAACACTCCATCACTACCCAAGCTGAACCTTCTGTCTCACCATTTTGTACTTGAAACCTCCGAGTACTCAGAACTTTGTCGGTCATCTACCTTTCTTTGACCTCATCAATCCAAGACGGCTTCACTTGCAACTCTGCCAGAAGGCTCCCATTCTCATAGAGACTTAGGTGAGCAAACATTGCTCGCAAATCCGCTATCACCTTACGGCTCAATTCATCAGCTACCACGTTAGCCTTACCCGGATGGTATTCGATTAAGTAGTCGTAGTCCTTCAGCAAATCAATCCACCTCCACTGCCTCAGATTTAAATCTTTTTGAGTCAAGAGGTACTTCAGGCTCTTGTGATTCGTGTACACTACCGACTTCTCCCCATACAGATAGTGCCTCCAAATCTTCAAGGCAAAAACCACAGTAGCCAATTCCAAATCATGTGTCGGATAGTTACCTTCGTGAGGCCTCAACTGTCGTGATGCATAAGCAACCACCTTCCCTTCTTGCATCAACACACACCCTAAACCAGTATGCGATGCATCACAATACACAGTGAATTCCTTTCCTGCCTCAGGCTGAATCAAGACTGGTGCTTCTATCAAAATCCTCTTCAGCTTGTCGAAACTTTCTTGCTGCTTCTCAGACCACACAAACGAAACTCCTTTTCTCAAAGACTTAGTCAATCGGTCTTTGCGATTAAGGAGAAATTTTCCACGAATCTCCTATAATATCCTGCCAACCCTAGAAAACTCCAAATTTTCGTAATCGATTTTGGTGGTTTCCACTCCAATACTGCCTCAATCTTACGAGGATCCACCCTGATTCCCTTAGCCGAAACAACATGCCCTAGGAAAGTCACCTCCTTGAGCCAGAACTCACACTTACTGAATTTGGCGTACAACTGTTTCTCCCTTAGAACTTGCAGAACCACATGAAGATGTGCGCCATGCTCCTCTTCTGACTTTGAGTACACCAAAATGTCGTCTATGAACACCATGACGAGCCGATCCAGATAGGGTTGGAAAACCCGATTCATCATGTCCATAAATGCGGCTGGTGAATTCGTCAAACCAAAAAGCATTACCAAAAACTCGTAGTGCCCATACCGAGTACGAAATGCTGTCTTATGGATATCAGCCTCCTTCACCTTAAGCTGATGGTACCCTGACCTAAGGTCGATCTTAGAGAACACCGATGCACCCTTGAGTTGATCGAATAAATCATCAATCCTGGGCAAATGATACCTGTTCTTTATTGCCAGCTTGTTCAGCTGTCGATAGTCTATACACATTCTCATTGTCCCATCCTTCTTCTTGACAAAAAGTACTGGAGCTCCCCAAGGCGATACACTTGGTCGGATGAACCCTCTATCCAACAATTCCTGGATCTGAGCATTCAACTCTACCAATTCTTTTGGCGCCATCCGATACGGAGCTATAGATACTGGCGCGGTTTCGGGTAATAAATCAAAACCAAACTCAACCTCGTGATCCAGAGGTAGACCTGGGAGTTCCTCTGGAAACACATCGACATACTCCCTTATAGTCCGGACATCCCTCAAAGCAGCACCCTTAGCTTCCAAAGCACAAACATGCACTACATATGCTTCACAACCTTTCCTAACCATCTTTTCCGCCTTTAATGCAGAAACCAGATTAGATAGGTAATCTCTCCTTTTACCTATCATTACCACCTCTTCTCCTTCCATGGTTTTTAATACCATGTGCTTAGTTGTGCAATCCAGGCTAGCCTAATACTTTACTAGCCAATCCATCCCAAGGATTAGATCGAACTCCCTAAACAGCAGTTCCATCAAGTCAGCCAAGAACACAACCCCTTGGAGTTCTAGGGGTACATTCCTATAGAGTTTACTTACTTCTACAGAGTGACCTAGAAGGCTTAACACAGTCATCTTCCTAGAAGTAAGCTCAGAGTCTAAGTGCAGAGTTTTTACTACGCTACTAGCAATGTATGAGTGGGTTGAGCCAATATCAATTAAGGTACTATAGGGTACTCCAAAGATTAAAAACATACCGATTATGACGTCCGTATGTCGCCTCCTCTTGACGCCTCATGCATAGACCAAACCAGTTGCCTAGCCTCGGTACCACCGTACCTCCCTTCGGTGCCCCACGACCTCCGCCAAAGACCATTACCTCCTCTTCCTGCGCCACGACCTCTCGGTGGTCGTTGGTTATCCCTCCTATTCAAAGGCACGCCTCGACCCTCGGACCTTAGCCTAGCTACCTTTTTCGACAATCCCTAACTCGATGTTCCATGGATCCACATTCGAAGCATCCCCGATTACCACTCCAACACTCCCCCGTGTGAGACTTCCCACATCGAGCACACTGTGGTGGCCATTGAGGATTAGCAGCAGCAGCAGGCCTAGCAGCATGATCTGACCCACCATACCTCGTCCTCTTCTGTTGATTACCAGAAAACCTCAAAGATCCGGAGCTCCTCTTATTCCAACTCCTATCCTGATTCCGTCTAACAGACTGTCTTACCCCTTCAGCAACCTCATCCTTCTCCACTAGGACAGCGAACTCCTGTTCCTGTTGTGGAGCTATCATCATCCTCAGCTCATCTCTCAGCCCATCCTCAAATCTGACACAACGTTCATGCTCAGTACCCACAATACCACGAGCATACCTGCTTAACCGGAGAAATTCCACCTTATACTCTGCCACCGTCTTATTACCCTAAACCAAGTTCAAGAAATCCTTCCGTTGCGCATCGACGTAGCTAGCTCCTGTATATTTTCTCTGGTAGGCAGCCTTAAAGAATTCCCATGTGAGATCCTTCGCCATCGCTCCATCTCTTACGGTGAGCCACCACTGGTATGACTCATCTCGAAGTAGAGAGATTATACCCTTCAGCTTTTCCTCAGCTGAAAAATCTAGGTCATCCATGATCGTCTCAGTTGATTCCAACCAATACTCCACCGTACTAGGTGCCACACCTGATACACCCCGAAACACTTCTGCTCCATTGGCTCAAAGTCACTCGGGTACAGATTTTCGAGCACCTAAACCTCCACCTGCTCTAGCCACCATCTCAAGAACTCGCAACACAGCCTGCGATACTGCCTCACCCCCCGTCTGATCCTGCTGCTCAACACCAAAAGTTGAGGGTGGTGATGGTGGTGGTATCTCATTATCAGACCCTTGACCCGACCTAACGGGTTCTGACACGGTTATTCTTCTTCTACCGCGTCCACGACAGCCACATCCTCTAGAACTCATTTCCAATGATTGCGTTTTAATTTGATTAAGAACTTTTATGGATTAGTACTTGTTTCACTGGTTATCCGCGAAGAAATTTTATGAAGAGAGCTTAATAGGGATTCTTACGATCATTCAAAGTTTCAAGTTTCCTATCCTAATTCACAGAAAAACACATCCATTCCTTAGTATCTTCCATACTCATTCACTCTTCGGACATTTCGTCTGCTCCTATCCTGTGGGTATTTTCGTCATTTGTCCTACAGGGGTATTTTCGTAATTTGTCAAAATAAAGTTCCTTGGTGATTTTGTCAATAAGCGTATTTTGGAAATTCTAAAATTTTAGGGGTATTTTAGGGGTTTTGAAGTTTTGGGGCATTTCGGTAATTTACCTGGGTAAATTTAATAAACTTAATAAATCCAGGGTATTTCAAGATTTGTAAAACTTGAGGGTTCTTTTTGGAAAATTTGTTTCCCAATTTGATAGTATTGCAAAAATTTTAAAAATCAGGGTCATTTTGGTAATTTTGTAAGTTAGGGGCAATTTCGTAATTTTTTCAAAATCATGACACTTTTGATATTTTGCAAATTAAGGTTTTTGGACATTCTATAAGAAATGAAAATTTTGTTAGGAACTGTGGGTACTTTGGGAATTTCATAAACCAAGGGCGTTTTTGTAATTTTACCACTAAGGGTATTTTTGTAATTTTCATAAATTGAACATTTTTCGAAAAATTTTGTAAAGTAGTTCTCTCAAGTTAAAAGGGTAACTTTAATAGTTTTAAAACTAGGGTTTCTACAATAATACGGCTAGTTCCCTTTCGGGTTTTAGTTATTGGGTTCAGCCTATGAATAAGTCCTCCTGGTTAGGGTGACCGAAGCTACGCACTGTAAGATTCTCAAGAGGAGGTGAGTCACTAGGATTGCTTAAGTACTGTGCTCTTCCAGATCCAATCCTAGACATGCGCACAAGGGTTACCACGCCTAACCCTTGACTTAGTCATAGGTTTATTTAATTAGGCATTTAATGACTTATGTGAATGTTGGGGTAAACTAGTCCTAGGTTCATATAATTATCATACTATCTGCGCTCCATTTCTACCCCTCTGGATAATAATTCACACAAGAGTTAGAAGTACTTACCGGGCGGATTGGTGCGGAGACTCGATGCCATGTCTGTTCAAACTAAAACTATTTTCATAGAGGCCTACTAAAACATTTTGGGCCCCGGCCCCACAATGAAGTTTTGAAACGGCTCGATACCAAAATGTAACACCCCAAACTCGCCCATGAGCCCCGATCGATCTCGTATGTCACGGAGTAAAACGTTTTGAAATATTTTGATTAATCGGTGAAAATCAAAATATTGTTAAGGTTATAAAGCGGTATGCATTAAAAACTCGTGGGATTGATTTTACAAACATGGTTGAGTTGAAACCTTTGAAAACATTTGATCATTTGAATTTTAAAACCATCGAGTTATTGTTAACTTGGTGAACTTTGCTACCGATGGTAACATCCTTGAAAACTCGTAAAAGTTTCCCATTTTGAAAACATCACTTTTAACCGATTCATTTTAACAATTTATAAATTCATTAGCAATATAGCAGAGTGAAGTAAAACAACTACTTGAACATCCAAAATAATAACTAGCGGCCTTATTACAACCCAAATCAAAATTTAGTAAATAATAAACTTAATCTATGCTAAGTAAAATTTCAAATCCAAAGAACCAAAGATGGCGCCTCGAGTCCTCTCCTCATTCGTCTCCACGATCTACTCTTCTCAAAATGATATGGGAAGGGTGAGTCACCAAGACTCAAATGTATAAATCGCCAACCCGAAAGTGCAAACTCATACACAAAATATTAGTAAAACCCGCAAACATGCAACCCAAAACTAACCATCCATACTCCTTTAACTACCCCGTGTGGTCAAAACCACCGGTGGTCAAAACCACCGTGACCGAGTCACAAATCAAGTGATGGGGCCAACCCATCGTATGGTCAAAACCATCGATGACCATAGGTCACAATTATCAATATGTGGTCAAAACCATGGTGGTACCAAACCATCTGGGACTTAGTCACAATTTATATCAACGGTGTGGTCAAAACCATCGTGACCAAGTCACAATTAAACCGATGGGGCCAACCCATCGTGTGGTCAAAACCATCGTGACGATCCATAGAGAATATTCCCTCCTCTCTTCAATCCTGCTACCAACATGCTCATAACATGCTTAACTTATTATCATAAATCATGCATATAAGTCATGGCATAGCACCTTACTCATCATATCATTCATATAACATATTTAAAGTCATGCGACTTGCCGGAATCCATACACATGCCCACAAGGCAAATCACTATCAAAATAGTTAATCAGAACATATTAAGCAATGCCAACTAATAAAGTGTGTAAGAGTTTTACACACCTGTTTAACCGAAGATCTAAGGAGAAATCCCGAATCTATGCGATATCACAAAATCCCAAAACGTATTCCCGTATTGCTCCTACATCCATTGAAACACCCCACACCCGGCCCACGAGCCTGAACCGGATCTGGTATGTTCCTAAAGTAAATCGGTTTCACAGAATTTTGTTACTTAGAGAAAATTTGTAAAATTTTTCGAAAATGTTGTTATGGATTGGGCTTAGATTGGAAACCCATTTAATTAATCTTGTAAATCTAATTTTTATTAAGGTGACAAAATAATTTTTAGGGTTTTCAAGAAAATAACATTTAACTTTTAGTCATAATAGTTCGTAACATAACAATTTAAAGTAAAGCGAATAAGAAAATCCCTTTGGGCCTTATGGCCTTATTACATCAAGTAAAACCCAAAAAAAAATAACAAAGTCCAAATCGAATAAAATCTTCAAATGGAACATGGCCACGTCGAGGTTCACCGTCCCGCTCATCACTATTCATCACCCAAAATATTTCCCACAACGGGTGAGTCAACAGACTCAATGTGCACACAAGACTAACATTCAACAAATCGGGCATACATGTTCATAAATCAAATTCATATTCATATAAAATGAATTATGATGCAACCCAAACCCAAGCCTATTTGTCCATCCGCTACACACCACCCGCACCGCCACACACCGTGGGACTACTAAGTCAACCTCCATCCGCTACACACCATCGAAGGCGTCATTGCAATCGACATGCTCATCGCCCATATAATTTGTGTTATTAGACACCATATTCAAATAGTGTAAACGAAGTTACCAAATTCAGATAATGTAACTGGAGTTACCATATTCAAAATGTTGTGACCGTAGTCACCATATAATATTGGTGAGACCGAAGTCAACACCTTCTTCCCCTTTCACATAAATCCCGAATGCCCCAAAAATATATATATATCATGCATAACATACTTAATTTCATATTCATATACATATATTCACATGTTATAAAATAACATATTTCATAATCCTATCAGAAGTAGGAAACGTACCTGAGTACTTTTGTACCACTTTAGGGTACTTAGCCATATTCATATACTTACGATAATCATATAATAAAATAATTGCCATATGAAATATCGAAAGTTAGTGTGCGTACACACCGATTTGCTTAATAGATTCCCGAAATCCTCAAGAACAATCTACCGATCTAGATTTTTACTCCTATATTCGGCCAACCATTAAAATATATTAACAAACTTATTTGGCTTAAAAACCAAATCCAAGTAGGATTTGTATTACTTACCTTGTTGCCGAATTGAAAGATTGTAAATCAAATGCCGAAAAAAATGATAGATTCCTTCCTTAAATCGGCTAGCCACTAAATCGTAATTATGTGGGTTTCTAACTTTTGAATAAGTGGAAAATAATTCAATATCAAGATCAAACCTTCAAGAATGTCACTTACCATACAATTTCCAAATCGACGAGGATTCCTTAATATGTCTGTCGAAATCCCTTAAATTCCTTGAATCTGAAATCCCGAAACTCTTCCTTTGATATTCGGCCAAGAGACATAAAAGAGGTTATTTCCTTAGATCTTGATTAAACGAATTAGAAGAACAAGAATTAATTGTTCCTACCTTAGATCCTTGATCTTTATATTCGGTAATTGTGGAAACCTGAGAGACCCCTTGTAGATTCGGCCATGAACAATAATAGGGATTAGTATCTTGATTTTTGTAAAAAGAAAAGGAATAGAATTTGATTGACCACAGATCTTACTCTTTTTGATGTTGTAGTTGATTGCTCCTTTGCTTAGAATCAACCAAGATTAAACTTTGACAAGAGAAACGAGAAGAAAATAGAAGAAGAGAGAATGGATTTTGCTTAAAGAAAATTTGGCGGAGAGGGGAGAGAGCTAGGAAAATTTCGACAAGCTTAGGAAAGATGAGAGAATAGCCTTAATTCTCCTCTTTAGCTGAAATTGCTAGACCAAGAGTCCTTGACTTGGCCACTACTCCCCACAAGTGATAATATTATCTTTTAATTATCACCTTATTAAATTAAAAGTATTTAATCCATCCTATATCTCCTCAATTATCTTATTAAGAGAAAATCCTTTACTTAACACTTAATTTATCAAGTTTTAACCTAAATAAAACTCCTCCCTTTTCTAGAAATAGGTGTCGTCCACCCCTAGCCTTGGAAGCAAAATAAAACCTTCAATATTTGCTTTCCAAGTGACTCGAACTCAGGCCCATTCCTCTTACACATGGCGCCATTTTCATAAGCCTTAAGTGACACCTTCAGGCCACTTTTCCAAGGTTGTTTGTGTGTCAAATCTCACCAACTTTTTCTTTTAAGGCCCTCTTGCCCTTATTTCCTAATTTGAACTTTAAAATTTGTCATTCCGGCATTATTTCTAAGTTTCCTAAAATTTTCAATCGGCTCTGTAACTTGCCATTTTTCTTACATCTTCAAGTTTCCAAAATGTTCAGGTTTCCAAAATGTTCAAGTTTCCAAAATGTTCAGGTTTCCAAAATGTTTAGGTTTCCAAAATGTTTAGGTTTCCAAAATGTCTAGGTTTCCATTTTCATGCATTTCCAGGTTTCCAAAAATATCAAAAATTTATTCTTAGTGCTTAAACTTGTCATTTCATACAATCAAACCGAAAATGCATAGGCCCTATTCAGATGTTACTGATTCTACCCTTAAACAAAATTTCGTCCCGAAATTTCCTCACTAAAATAGTTGAGGGTATTCTTTGTCGCATGGTTTCTTCTCGCTCCCACGAAGCTTCTTCCGATCCATGATTGCGCCATAGCACTTTGACTAGAGGCATTGTCTTCCTTCGTAGTACTTTCACATCACGTTCCAAGATCCGAATCGATTCTTCCTCGTAGGATAAGTCTGGCCTTAGCTCCACTTCTTCAACAGATACCACATGCGACGGATCCAATCGATAGCGACGTAACATGGACACATGAAATACGTCGTGCATCTGCTGCAACTCTGGTGGCAACTCTAGTTGGTATGCCACTGGCCCAACTCGTTTCAGTACTCGATAAGGCCCTACAAACCTTGGGCTTAACTTCCCTTTTCGACCGAACCTCATTACCTTCTTCCAAGGCGAGACTTTCAGGAATACTTGGTCTCCCACTTCAAACTCTATTTCCTTCCACTTAAGGTCTGCGTACGACTTCTGCCTATCAGAGGCTTCCTTTAACTGCGTCCAATTAACTCAACTTTCTCTTGGTTTACGCCACTAATTCGAACCAAAACTTGGCGTTCTCCTAACTCGGTCCAACAAGTAGGTGTTCTACACTTCCTTCCATACAATGCTTCAGATGGTGCCATCCGAATGCTAGCTTGATAGTTGTTGTTGTAGGCGAACTTCGGCTAAAGGCAAGTAATTTTCCCAACTTCCTGAAATCCATTACGACCTCTCAACATATCCTCCAACACTTGTATAACCCGCTCAGATCGCCCATCCGATTGTGGATGAAAAGTCAGAGTGAAGTCTAGCTTAGTGCCTAAAGCTTGATGAAGTGCCTTCCAAAATCGAGACGTAAACCTTGGGTCTCTATCAGAGATGATCGACATTGGTACTCCATGCAATCTCACAATCTCTGCCACATATAACTTGGCCAACTTCTGAAGAGAATAATCCATTCTTACTGGGATAAAGTGTGCGGACTTGGTCAAACGGTCCACTATCACCCATACTGAGTCCTTTTTAGTAGGCGTAAGGGGAAGCCCACTAACGAAGTCCATGGTAATTCTCTCCCACTTCTATTGGGGAATTTCGATTGGTTGAAGTAATCCTGATGGGACTTGGTGTTCAGCCTTAACTTGCTGACACGTCAAACATTTCCCACAAATTCACCACCTCTCGCTTCATTCGCACCACCAAAGCTGTTCCTTAGATCTCTATCTGACTTAATGCCTCCGGGATGCATAGCATAAGGGCTCTCATGCGCTTCCCAAAGAATCCTTTGTCTCAACTCCTTATTCCTTGGCATACAGACTTTTCCCTTATAGCACAATACTCCTTCATCATTGACACCATAGTCCTTTAATCCCCTTTGCTGTACTTACTGCAACTTAGTACTTAAGTCATTATCAGCCAACTGTCCCTCTTTCACCTTCTTCAGCCATGTGGGCTTGACTTGCAACTCTGCCAACAGGCTTCCGTCATCTTACAGACTTAAATGAGCGAACAAAGCCCGTAGATCCGATACAACCTTCCGACTTAGGGCATCAGCCACGACGTTTGCCTTGCCGGATGATACTCTATCGAACAATCGTAACCCTTCAGCAATTCCACCCACCTTCGTTGCCTTAAGTTCAACTCCTTCTGAGTCAATAAGTACTTAAGGCTCTTGTGGTCTGTGTAGATAACCGACCTTTCTCCATAAAGGTAGTGCCTCCAAACTTTAAGGGCAAAGACCACTGCTGCTAGTTCCAAGTCATGAGTGGGGTAGTTAACCTCATGCGGCCTTAGCTGCCGAGACGCATAAGCAACCACTTTACCCTCTTGCATTAGTACACAACCTAACCCCGTATGCGAAGCGTCACAGTACACCATAAAATCTTTTCCTGCCCTCGGCTGAATTAATACTAGAGCTTCTGTTAGCACCTTCTTAAGCTTTTCAAAGCTTTCCTGCTGCTTATTTGTCCATTCGAAGGGTACTTCCTTCCTCAGCAACTTTGTTAAAGGCGCGGCTATTGACAAGAATCCTTCCACAAACCTTCTGTAATAGCCTGCCAAGCCTAAGAAACTTCGGATCTCAGCCACGGACCTAGGTGGTTTTCAATCCAACACGGCTTCGATCTTCCTAGGATCCACTCTTATTCCTTCTGCGGATACCACATGTCCTAGGAATGCCACCTCCTTAAGCTAAAATTCGCACTTGATGAATTTGGCATAGAGCTTCTTCTCCCTTACCACTTCCAACACAACTCGGAGATGCTCATCATGTTCCTCCTCCGACTTTGAGTACACCAAAATATCGTCGATGAACACAACGATGAACCTATCCAAGTAGGGTTGGAAAACCCGATTCATCATATCCATGAACGCGGCTGGAGTGTTTGTCAACCCAAACGGCATCACCACAAACTCGAAGTGACCATATCTTGTCCTAAAAGCGGTCTTATGGATATCGGCCTCCTTCACCTTCAATCGATGGTATCCCGATCAGAATCGATCTTCAAAACATCTGCGGCTCCTTGGTGATCGAACAAGTCATCGATCCTTGGCAAGGGATACTTGTTCTTAATGGTCAGCTTATTCAACTGACGGTAGTCTATGCACATCCGCATAGTTTCGTCCTTCTTCTTCACAAATAAGACTGGTGCTCCCCACGGAGACACACTGGGTCGGATGAACCCATGATCCAACAGTTCTTGTATTTGAGCCTTGAGCTCCACTAACTCCTTTGGTGCCATTCGGTATGGAGCGATTGACACAGGAGCTGTTTCGGGTAGTAAATCTATCCCAAATTCCACCTCCCTATCTGGGGGTATTCCCGGTAATTCCTCTAGAAACACATCCACGAAGTCCCTTACCGTCCTAACTCTATTAATACCTTCCTCCTTTCCACCTATCGCACTTACGAAGGCTAAGAATGCCTCGCAACCTTTCTTAACCATCTTCTCAGCCTTCAGTGCCGAAACTACATTAGACAAGTAGTTCCTCGTTTCTCCGATCATTACAACCACTTCATCTTCCGGGGTTCTTAGTTCCATACGTTTAGCCACACAATCCAACACGGCTCGGTGTTCTACTAGCCAATCCATTCCGAGTATAAGTTCAAACTCTCCGAAGGGTAACTCCATCAAGTCTGCCCGAAAGTTCACTCCCTAAATTTCTAAGGGCACATTTCGAAAGATCTTGTCTACCACTACAGTTTGGCCTAATGGGCTTACTACAGTTATCTGTCTATCAGAGAGTTTAGAGTCTAGGCCTAGTGTTTCCACTATACTACTTGCAACGTAGGAATGGGTCGAGCCCACATCAATCAAAGCAAAGTAGGGTTTGTCAAAAATAAAGAACGTACCAATTATTACATCTGGTGCGTCTCCATCTTCCCTTCGGCGAACCGCATAAACCAAACCCGGTTGTCTTGCATTGGCATTAGTAGTACCTCGGCCCTGTGTTCCACGGCCTCTGCTAGCACCACTACCTCGGTTACCCGAACCACGACCCGCTGAGGTCTGCATGCGCCTCTACCGGTCGCTAGTATTCGAATCGCCGGTCGGCTCTCATCTGATTGCTTGGGACAATCCTTAAGCATATGGTCCTTGGACCCACACTTGAAACATCCTCCCGTCTTTCTCCAACACTCTCCCATGTGCTTCTTCCCACAATGCTCACAGGGCGTCATCGCCTGCCGTATCAAACTGTTGATTTTGTGGCCCGTCAACCCTAGGCCTCTTGTAACCCTTTCCAGATGGCCCAAATCCTCTTTTGGCCTTATTCCTATCCACAGTCTGCTTAGTAGCGTCATTAATCCCCTCGGCCACCTTGGCCTTTTACACTAAAACAGAGAATTCCCGCTCCTGATGCGGTACTATCAACAGTCTCAGATCGTCTCTCAGTCCATCCTCAAAGCGAACACAGCGTTCATGCTCGATTGCCACTACCCTCGAGCATAGCGGCTCAACCTCGTGAATTTCGCCTCATATTGCGCGATGACTTACTCCCTTGCACCAACCCTAGAAAAGCCTTCCTTTGTTCATCTCAGATACCGGTTCCCACATACTTCTTCCGAAATGCCTCTTTAACATACTCCTGTGTCAAATTTTCACCGTGGTACCATCACAAATAGTTAACCACCACTGATACGCTTCATCGCGTAACAATGCCACCATCCCTTTTAACTTTTCCTCTGGAGTCAGATCGAGCTCATCCATGATACGCTCCGTTGCTTCCAACCGACTCCAAATTTGATCTTGGGTGTCACATTAGATACTCCTCGAAACATTTCCGCTCCATTAGCTCAGAGCCGTTCAGGTACAGACTTTCGATTTCTTGAATTTCCTCCTGCACCTACCACCAATTCCAAAACTCACAGCACAGCCTGCGACACAGCATCTTCCCCCGTCTGAGCCTGCTGCTCGACATTAACAGCTGGGGGTGGTGGTGGTGGTGGCGGTGGCATTTCATTGTCGGACCCTTGACCCGATCTAACGGGTTCCGACACGATCATCCTTCCTCTACCTCGACCACGATGACCACGTCCTCTAGAGCTCATTTTCTAACGTCGAGATCTGATTAAGAAATTTTATGAATTAGTCATTGTTCCACTTATTTACCAGCGAAGGAGTTTTATGAAAAGGGATTTAAGAGTGGTTCTTTCGTATGCATACATACACACAGTCTTTTCCATTCATTCATTCATCCATCAAACAAGTATGAACCTTCGTTCATTCAGAGAAACGTTGTAGTTTTTTTTTTGTTTGTTGTTTTCCACTACCCAGGGGTATTTTCGTAATTTTATCCTATAGAGGCATTTTCGTAATTTTTCAGAAGAAAAACGTTCCTTGGTGTTTTTGTCAAAAAGTATTTTGAAAATTTTGAAGTCTAGGGGTAATTTGAAAAAAATTTTAAAATCTGAGGGTATTTCGGTAATTTTTTACCTCAGGGGTATTTTAGTAATTTTTCACAAATCAGGGTAAATTTGTAAAATTTTATAAATTAGGGTATTTCAAAAGTTGTAAAACTTTGAGGGTTCTTTTCGAAAATTGTTCCTTCAAAAATGGGGATGTTGCAAAAATTTTGGGAATCAGGGTCATTTTGGTAATATTGTACGTTAGGGGCAATTTTGTAATTTTTCCAAAATCAAGGTATTTTGATATTTTACAAATTAGGGTTTTTGAATGTTTATAAAATAATGAAATTTTGGTAAAGCTGTTGAGTAGTTGAACATTTTATAATCAGGGGCGTTTTGGTAATTTCACCCCTAAGGGCATTTTTGTAATTTTTGCAAATCAGGAGTTTTTCAGAAAATGTTGTAAAAAATAATTTTCTCAGATTTAAAAGAAAGTTTTAAAAGTTTGAAAAAAACTAGGGTTTGTTGTTTTGTTCTCTCTTTTTTTTAAAACATGGTGGTTCCTTTCGGGTTTTAGTCATTATGTTTAGCCTATGACCGAGCCCTCTTGGTCGGGGTGAACCAAAGCTACGCACTGTGAAGGATTCGTGTGGAGAGGAGGTGAGTCATGCGGATTGCTTAAATACCAAGCTCCCACCAAACCATTCCTAGATATGCTTGTGAGGTTGCCACACCATTGAGCCCTCGGGTTAGGGTGAACCGAGCTACGCACTGTAGGATTCTGCGAAGAGGAGGTGAGTCACTAGGATTGCTTAAATACTGTGCTCTTCCGGATCCAATCCTGACATCGCATGGGGTTACCACACCCTAGCTCGTTGACTTAGCCATAGGTTTGTTTAGTGCATTAAGTCTTATGTGTTTGTGTTTGAGTAGACTAGTCCTAGGGTTCAAGTTCCTATCATTCTATTCTACGCCCGTGCCTTTTCTACCCTTATACGTTCATAAATCATGTAATCACACATAGAGTTAGGGGTACTTACGGTGGATCATGGGTTTGAGACTTAGGGGCCATGCCGAAGCTTGACTTATTTTCAAAGAAAATCATTTGGGCTCAATTCAAAACATTTTGGGCCTTAGCCCCAGTAGCCGAGAGTTTAAAAGCTGGCTCGATACCAAATTGAAACACCCCACACCGCCCACGAGCCCGAATCGATCCAAGATGTTCCTAAAGTAAACTGTTTCAAAGAATTTCGTTACTTAGAGAAAATTTGTAAAATTTTTCGAAAATGTTGTTGTGGATTGGGCTTAGATTGGAAACCCATTTAATTAATCTTGTAAATCCAATTTTTATTAAGGTGACAAAATAATTTTTAAGGTTTTAAAGAAAATAACATTTAACTTTTAGTCATAATAGTTCGTAACATAACAATTTAAAGTAAAGCAGAATAAGAAAAATCCACTGGGCCTTATGGCTTTATTACATCAAGTAAAACCCAAAAAAAAAATAACAAAGTCCAAATCGAATAAAATCTTCAAATGGAACATGGTCACCTCGAGGTCTACTGCATCGGTCCAAATCCTGCTCATCACCGAAAATATTTCCCACAACGGGTGAGTCACAGACTCAATGTGCACACAAGACTAACATTCAACAAATCGGGCATACATGTTCACAAATCAAATTCATATTCATATAAAATAAATTATGATGCAACCCAAACCCAAGCCTATTTGTCCATCCGCTACACACCACCCACACTCGCCACCACACCGTGGGACTACTAAGTCAACCCTCCATCCACTACACACCATCAAGGCGATCACAGAATCGACGTGCTCATCGCCCATATAATTTGTGTCATTAGACACCATATTCAAATAGTGTAACCGGTTACCAAATTCAGATAATGTAACCGAGTTACCATATTCAAAATGTTGTGACCGTAGTCACCATATAACATTGGTGAGACCGAAGTCAACACCTTATTCCCCGTTCACATAAATCCCGAATGCCCCAAAAATATATATATATATCATGCATAACATACTTAATTTCATATTCATATACATATATTCACATGTTATAAAATAACATATTTCATAATCCTATCAGAAGTAGGAAACATACCTGAGTACTTTTGTACCACTTTAGGGTACTTACCCATATTTATATACTTACGTATAATCATATAATAAAAATAATTGCCATATGAAATATCAAAAGTTAGTGTGCGTGCACACCTGATTTGCTTAATAGATTCCCTGAAATCTCGAAGAACGATCTACCGATCTAGATTTTTACTCCTATATTCGGCCAACCATTAAAATATATTAAAAAACTTATTTGGCTTAAAAACCAAATCCAAGTAGGATTTGTATTACTTACCTTGTTGCCGAATTGAAAGATTGTAAATCAAATGCCTAAAAAAATGATAGTATTCCTTCCTTAAATCGGCTAGCCACTAAATCAGGTAATTATGTCAGTTTCTAACTTTTGAATAAGAGGAAAATAATTCCGAATATCAAGATCAAACCTTGGCTGAATGTCACTTACCATACAATTTCCAAATCTGACGAGGATTCCTTAATATGTCTGTCGAAATCCATTAAATTCCTTAAATCTGAAATCCCGAAACTCTTCCTTTGATATTCGGCCAAGAGACATAAAAGAGGTTATTTCCTTAGATCTTGATTAAACGAATTAGAAGAACAAGAATTAATTGTTCCTACCTTAGATCCTTGATCTTTATATTCGGTAATTGTGGAAACCTGAGAGACCCCTTGTAGATTCGGCCATGAACAATAATAGGGATTAGTATCTTGATTTTTGTAAAAAGAAAAGGAATAGAATTTGATTGACCACAGATCTTACTCTTTTTGATGTTGTAGTTGATTGCTCCTTTGCTTAGAATCAACCAAGATTCGGATTTGACAGTAGAAACGGAGAAGAAAATAGAAGAAGAGAGAATGGATTTTGCTTAAAGAAAATTCGGCAGAGAGGGGGAGAGAGCTAGGAAAATTTCGGCAAGCTTAGGAAAGATGAGAGAATAGCCTTAATTCTCCTCTTTTAACTGAAATTGCTAGACCAAGAGTCCTTGACTTGGCCACTACTCCCCCACAAGTGATAATATTATCTTTTAATTATCACCTTATTAAATTAAAAGTATTTAATCCATCCTATATCTCCTCAATTATCTTATTAAGATAAAATCCTTTACTTAACACTTAATTTATCAAGTTTTAACGAAATAAAACTCCTCCCTTTTCTAGAAATAGGTGCCGTCCACCCCTAGCCTTGGAAGCAAAATAAAACCTTCAATATTTGCTTTCCAAGTGACTCAACTCAGGCCCATTCCTCTTACACATGGCGCCATTTCCATAAGCCTTCAAAGTGACACCTTCAGAGCCACTTTTCCAAGCTTTGTTTGTGTGTCAAATCTCACCAACTTTTTCTTTTAAGGCCCTCTTGCCCTTATTTTCTATTTTGAACTTTAAAATTTGTCATTAAGCATTATTTCTAAGTTTCCTAAAATTTTCGATCGGATCAGTAACTTGCCATTTTTCTTACATCTTCGTGTTTCCAAAATGTTCGTGTTTCCAAAATGTTCAAGTTTCCAAAATGTTCGTGTTTCCAAAATGTTTAGGTTTCCAAAATGTTTAGGTTTCCAAAATGTCTAGGTTTCCATTTTCATGCATTTCCAGGTTTCCAAAAATATCAAAAATTTATTCTTAGTGCTTAAACTAGTCATTTCATACAATCAAACTGAAAATGCATAGGCCCTATTCAAGATGTTACATCCGTCCACTATAGGTTAGTATCAAAAAGCCTTATTCGGCTAAACTAATAATCCCGAAGAATTAATCGCACCCATAACCAAAATATGGCCTAGGCCGAATCTTTGTTATCACTTACCTTGAAAAACTGAAACCTGAAAGACTCCTTCAAAGCACTCTAGCATCGGCTACACACAAAAGGTATAATATTAAGACCATATATACATTCGACCAACCTTACCAAGGCCTATTCGGCCATAGTAACTAAATCCTGAAGGCTCATTTGTGGCACTTACCCTAAATCGATTTGGTTTCCAACTGAATCTCGAAGCCACACATACCACTTGTAATCGGCTACACCTTGAGATCACATAATAGTTAGTCTTCGGCTTTTCGAATAATAAAAAGAATGGCCTACTAAAACGAGTCCTTACCACCACTTACCGTATTTGATCAACAGAGAGAAGATGCTTAGAACGACTGCTTCCAAAATCCCGAAGGCCTTCTTTTCAAAAACCGATTTGGAGAAGAACCAAAAAGTGATCCACTCTTGGTTGATATTCGGCTAGAAGAAAGAGGAAGATTTCGGCATGGAGAAGAGAGAAGCAATAAAGATTCGGCTTAAGACAAAAAGGAGAGAAAAAGAAAGATTATGGCATTCGGCTACACAAGATGAAAGATGGAGTTTGTGAAGAAAGGGGGTGATAGGTTCGGCCAAGTAGAACCAAAAGGAAAGAGGGGTTTGAAGAAATTTTTGGGCAAAGAGGACTAGAGAGAAATCGGCCAAGAAATAAATTGAAAAGAAAATATGTTAGATGAATTTTGGCACCCCCTTACTAAACTCACAACCGAATATGGAAGTCCCTAGGAGTTTTACATTCGGCCACCTCTCCCTTTTTGATAAATTTTTACCTAATCACTTCTTCAAATAAAAGAATAATGTTTATCCCTATCCATTAGAGAGTCCATGCATAGTCCGCCAGCTCTCTCTCTCCTTTCACGCCAGCATAAAAAAATAAAACATACCTTGTGCTTCCAACGTGACTCGAACTTGAGTCCCTTCTTCTTGCTTGGGGCGGCATTCACCAAGACCCTAAGAGGCGGCCCTAAGCCACTTTACCAATTTGACTTCCATGTCTCCCTACTCCCACAAAATCTTTTGACACATCCTTAACTTAGCCCCTTCCCTTTTAACGCCAAAAAGTCCCAAAAATAAAACACACCTCCTTGTGCCCACCATGATTCGAACCTCTTCCCCCCTTGCACTCCCTTGACGCAAGCCTCCAAGCCCCTAAGGTAGCATCCCAAGCCATCCTGCTAGTCAGTTTCTTATGTCCAACTTCTCCCACCATTTCTCTTAACCCCTATCTCACCTAGCTCCCTCCTTTTAAGCACTAAAAAGAAATTTTTAGCCCTAAGTCAGACCTAGCTCGGGGTTATGGCTAGACCCCAGAACATGTCAAGCAGTCATAGCATACATATTTCTTCAAGCACGCACATGGAAAAAAATTAAATTGCAAACAACCCCTAATTCAGGATGTTACATGATAACTATGTTATTCTTCTCGATTTCACTAACTTGTGATTTCATCCAACGATTTATACGATATAGTCATCTAACCCATGAGATACGGTGTGAGATTACACACCTGATTATGGTGAGAACTACACTCTCCCGCTCGTCGATATCTAAACGCACATCACGAAGGATTAGAACACTAAAATTTAATATTAAACTATTCTAATATTAAGCGATCTAGATCTTACCCTCAGAATCTCGAACAACCACTATTTGTGATTTCTCTCTGATCAAAGGTTCAGAACCACGAGTAAACAATGGTTCGGGGGTACGTACGACTTCAAATAATTAATTTTCGTCGGATGAGGGTCCACAACCTGGTGGAAAGTTTTAGATTCCCGAAGCAGTCCTTCTCTTGAATTTAGGGGGAATAATGGAACCACCCCTCTTCTGAACACTATTAACAACTCTTTTCATCCCTATTTTGATTGTCTTCAAAGACAAGGAATCATTAGTCTGACCAATAAGTTATTGAAATTTTGACTAGAGGTTTTAAAGAGTGGGATTAACTTATCACAAATATCCTCGTTCCACAATATGACAATCGAGCGATAACGTCCCCTAAAACAAAATCGATTAATAAACCATTTATAACCATATGTCGAGAAATATGAAAATCCTTAATAATCCTTTACCTTAACACCTTAAATCCAATTTCAACGATCTACGACGTTTATGAACACTTGAGTTTCGGCCCTCCACTAAGTTTCGATTGATTAAAGTGTGAGAAGAAAGAAAAATGATTGAGAAGGAGATATGTGAGTTGTAGAAGATTCGGTTATGGAGGAAAAGTTAAAAGAAATGCTGCTTAGTAACATTCGGCCATGGTGAAGAATGAGAGAGAGGAAGATGTTTGAGAGTCTTTCAAGAGAAGTAGTGAAGAAAAAGAGTAGAAATGAAGGTTTGGATTTCGGTTCTCAAGAATAAAAGATGATCCAAAAGAGAACTTTGAATCAATGGACATTCGGCAATGAGAGAAAAAGGAAGAAATGGTCTTTGATGTTTCTTGTATTTTCGGTCACAAAGAGGAGAGGAAGAAAATAATTTGGGGAAAAGAACTCAAAACCGAAATGGTTAAAATGTGAAATGATTAAAGAAAAGAAAAGATGTTACCTATTGCTCAAAGTGCATTCGGATAAGGAGAGAAAAATGGAGAGAGAGATTTTGGAGAAAAGCACAAAAATGACCAAAAGAGAGATGTGCACAACTAGCTCCTATTCATCCAAATGCCTTCAAAATTTCAGCCAACCCCTAGCCCCAAAAACCGTCCAAGTACATGGACATAAAGTCAAAATTTTTTCCATACAAAACTTTCCAAAACATCTTCCTCAATATGTGCCTTGTGTTCCCCCTACATACGTTATTCAAATGATTCCTTTCCCTAAGTTAACACTTGCCTTTTTCCCATGGTCTTCTTGCCATAAAAAATTTAATCCAACTCATCTAATCCTTATCCATGACCGACACTTGCTAAGGAAAAGCAAAAAAAATAAAAGCTTTCAAATTACATGCTAGGAGATTCAAACCTCTCCCCTCAAGCAAACATACATGCGCCAACACCACCTTGCTACTAGCTCATCTTATACTAGTTTTTGTCACTTAAATCTACTTAAACCTCAAAGTCACTTGCTCCACTTCAATTAAATACTCCTTACTAAAATTTATTCTAATTTCAAATAGTTCTCAAGTCTTCTCAGGACTATCCTAATCATGCAAAATTTAATTATACACAAGTTAAGCACCAAAATATGCATCGTATCAATACTCAAATTTTAGGATGTTACAACTCTACCCTCCTTAAAGAAAATTTCATCCTCAAAATTTACCTGGCTAAAAGAGATGAGGATATTGTTGTCGAATTGCATCCTCAGGCTCCCAAGTAGCTTTCTCCACTGCGTGATTACGCCATAAAACATTGACCAACGGTACGGTCTTCTTTCTTAACACCTTAACATCTCGGTCTAAGATTTTCACTTGTTCCTCCTCGAAAGACAAATCTGGCCTTAATTCCACTTCTTATACCGGATGGATTCGATCTATAGCGTCTCATCATAGAAACATGGAAAACACTATGAATCTGACTCAATTCCGGAGGTAAATCAAGTTGATAGGCCACTGGTCCTACACGCTTGAACACACGATACGGTCCAATGAACCTAGGGCTCAACTTGCCTTTCCTTCTGAATCTGAAAATCTCTTTCCATGGTGAAACTTTCAAAAAGACCTTATCTCCCACCGCAAACTCAATATCTTTACGCTTCAGATCCGCGTACGAATTTTGTCTATCCGAATTTTGTCTCAGATATCAATTCAGGACCCAACAACTGCCGTTCCCCCAATTTAGTCCAACAAGTAGGAGTATGACATCTACGACCATATAACGCTTCATAGGGTGCCATCTGAATACTGGATTGATAACTGTTGTTATACGCAAACTCTGCCAACAGTAGAAAATCCTCCCAACTACCTCTGAAGTCGATTACACAACCTCGAAACATGTCTTTCAAAATCTGGATTACTCTTTCCGACTGACCATCTGACTGAGGGTGAAAAGCCTTACTGAAGTTTAACTTTGTACCCAGAGCCTCATGTAAAGCTTTCCAAAATCATGATGTAAACCTAGGATCCCTGTCTGATATGATAGACACTGGTACCCCATACAACCTCACGATTTTAGATACATATAGTTTAGCCAACTTCTGCAATGAGTAATCCGTATGAACTGGTAGAAAATAAGCGATCTTCGTTAATCAATCTACTACCACCCAGACAGAATCTTTCTTAGTAGGTGTTAAGGGTAACCCACTAACAAAATCCATCGTTATCCGCTTCTATTTCTATAATGGAATCTTTACTAGTTGCAACAATCCTAACGGTAATTGATGTTCCGCCTTTACTTGTTGACAAGTCAAACACTTTCCCACAAAATCAGTAACTTCCCGTTTTAACTTTGGCCACCAATACTGTTCACGGAGATCCCGATACATCTTATTTCCTTCGGGGTACATAGCATAAGGGCTGCTATCCGCCTCTAGAAGAATCATTTGCCTCAAATCTGAATCCTCGGGCATACAAACCCTTCCACGAAAACACAGTACACCATCTTTGTTCAACCAAAATCTCCTATTACACCACTTCAGCTTGTTGTATTAAAGAACCAAGCTTTTCATCGGATAATTTCTTTTCTTTGATTTGTTCCAACCACAGAGGCTTCACCTGAAGTTCCGCTAGCAAACTGCCATCCTCATACAAACTGAGATGAGCAAACATTGCTCTTAACTCAGATACAACCTTACAACTCAACCCGTCTGCCACAACATTAGCCTTTCCAGGATGATACTCGATTGAGAAATCATAATCCTTTAACAACCCCACCCATCTCCGTTGTCTTAAATTCAACTCCTTTTGGGTAAGGAGATACTTAAGACTCTTATGGTCCGTATAAATGATTGACTTCTCACCGTAAAGATAATGTCTCCAAATCTTTAATGCAAACACTACCGCAGCCAACTCCAAATCATGAGTAGGATAATTGACTTTATGCGACCTCAAGCGTCGAGAAGCATAAGCTACCACTTTTCCACTTTGCATTAGTACACATCCTAAACCCGTGTGTGACGATCACAAGAACGATAAACTCTTTTTTGGCCTCCGTTGAATCAAGATCTTGGCGCTTCGTTAGAATCTTCTTCGTTTCTCGAAACTTTCTTGTTGTTTATCGGTCCATACATACAAGATTTCCTTCCGCAATAGCTTAGTTAGGTGCGAGAATCAACGAAAACCCTCAACAAAGCGTCTATAATAACCACCAAACCTAAGAAACTCGGATCTCACCATCGACTTTGGCGGTTTTCAATCCAACATGACTTCTACCTTTCGAAGATCAACTCTTATTCCTTCAATCGACACTACATGACCCAAGAAAGTCACTTCCTTCAACCAAAATTCACACTTACTGAATTTGGCATATAGTTGCTTATCTCGCAAAATTTGTAACACAGTGCCCAAATGAGAGTCATGCTCTTCTTCATTCCTCGAATATACCAAGATGTCATCTATGAACACTACTATGAACTGGTCTAAATAAGGCTGAAAGATTCGGTTCATCATGTCCATAAATACAGCTGGTGCATAGTCAAACCAAACGACATCGCTAAAAACTCATAATGTCCATAACGAGTTCGAAATGCCATCTTATGAATATCTGCCTCTTTCACCTTGAGTTGATGATAACCCGATCTCAAATTAATCTTGGAGAAGACTAAAGCTCCTCTTAATTAATCAAACAGGTCATCGATTCTCGGTAATAGATACCTATTCTTGATCGTCAATTTATTCAACTGCCTATAATCAATGCACATACGCATCGACCCATTCTTCTTCTTGACGAACAAAACCGGTGCTCCCTACGGAGACATACTTGGTCGAATAATCCCCGATCTAGCAGTTCTTGAATTTGAGCTTTAAGCTCCACTAACTCCTTTGGTGCCATTCTATAAGGAGCAATGGACACCAGAGCAGTTCCGGGCAAAAGCTCAATGCCAAATTCTACTTCTCGATCTGGAGGTAGACCCGAAAGTTCTTCGAGAAAGACATCTAGAAATTCTTTCACCGTTCTCACACCTTCTACTGATAAATCCTTGGCATCCAAAGCACTGATGAATGCTAGGAATGCTCTATTCCCTTTCTGCACCAACTTTTCTGTCTTCAAAGCAGATACCACATTTGCCAAAAAGTTTCTTCTTTCGCCTATCATTATTATCTCCTTATCATCCACAGACCTTATTGACATTCGCTTTTCAACACAATTCAATTGCGCCCGATGCTTCATCAACCAATCCATGCCCAAAATAAGATCAAACTCGCTGAAAGGTTATTCCATCAAGTCTGCTAGAAATACCTCTCTTTGAATCTCCAAGGGCACATCATAAAATAATTTATTCATTATTACTGACTGTCCTAAAGGACTAATTACCGGCATCTCTCTATCGGTAATCTTAGACCTAATATTCAGGTTTCTAGATATGGCACTAGCAATATACGAGTGGGTAGACCCGATATATATCAAAGCAATAACAGGTACATCAGAAATGAAGAACGTACCAGTTATCACATCAGGTGCATCACCATCTTCACGACGCCTGACAACATAGACCAATCCCGGCTGTCTTACCTCCGTGTTACCTCTAACACCATTACCTCGACCCAGTGCACCTTGTCCACGTCCGTTACCATTACCACCACGACCTGGTCCACAACCTCTTGGTGGTCACGAGTACCTCTAGTGGCCGAGCCTCGTGTTTCTGAGCTTCCTGAGTCATTTTAGTCCGTCGAGGACAATTCTTAAACTGATGATCCTTGGATCCACATTTAAAACAGGCTCCAGTTTTCCTCCAACATTCTCTGGGATGTCATCTTCCACAGTCAGCACATTCTCGGATCTGATTGGTAGTCACAGGTGCCCTAACTTGAACTGGCTCATCATTCCGTGGCCTTTTTTGAAACCTTTTAGAAGAAACAGAATACTTAAAATCCTTCTTCCTCTTACTTTTTCTCGGTTCTGGCATTCTAAATTCTTAGCCTCTTCGGTTATCTTAGCTTTCTCTACAAGCGAGGTAAAAGTCTGTACTTGTTGTGGGGCTATCAGTACCCGCAACTCATCATTCAGTCCATCCTCAAAGCGTACACAGCGCTCATGATCAGTCTGCACTATAGTACGAGCATAACGACTAAAACGAAGAAATTCTGCCTCCTAGGCTGCCACAGTCTTACTTCCTTGAACCAAATTCAGGAATTCCTTCCTCCGGGCATCTACATAACTTGTCCCGACGTACTTCCCTTGGAAAGCAACTTTAAAGAAATCCTAATTAACCAATGGAGCCTCAATGCCTTCTCGAACAGTAAGCCACCATTGATACGCCTCGTCTCTTAGCAAAGACACGGCTCCTCTCAGTTTCTACTCGACGGTGCACTCCAAATCATCCATAATTTTTTCTACAGCCTCAAGCCAATATTCTGCCACATTTGGAGCTACACCAGAGACACCTCTAAAAACTTCTGCACCACTAGACTTGAGTCGGTCCGATATTGATTCGCGAGCTACTGGCCCAGTTCTGGCTCTAGCTACTCTTTCTAAGACTCGCAACATTGCTTCAGTCAAAGCATTATCCTCATTCGCATGATCATGAGATCCAATTTCGCTCTCGAATGATGTAGGAGCATCCATTTTCGGTATATGACCTAACGCTTCAAACGCAGCACCTCGTCCTCTACCATGGCCACGTCTACCGCATCCACGACCACGTCCTCTAATGCTCATATTGACTAATTCGCTTTTAATCTGATTACAAGTTTTATGAATCAGAATATTATTTTAGTGTTTATTAACGATATTTTATGAGATATAAGAGATAGGGTTGTTTTCGTAATCACATCCTATAGTCTCGATCTCTATCGTTTTCAACACTTAAAACTTGAAGTTCTAGAGTGTTCCTAAGGTCTCATCACAATAATAAACATTTAATAAACAAATACTTACTTGACTTGGTGTCAGATGCTCGTGGTGCCATACTACCTTTAAAGCGTAAAGTCTAGAAATTTAAATAGTTTTTAAACAAAAATCATTGTTGAACCCATACCATAGTCGAGTTTTGAAACTGGGCTCTGATACCATAAAATGTAACACCGTAAACTCGGCCTATGCATTAAGCCCAGATTTCGGCATGCCACACAAATTAAACGAACATTCAAATCATTTAACAAAGTAGAAATCAAATTCCAAAACGATTAAGAGAATGACTTTATCAAAAAAAATTGAAGTTCACTGAAAACCATAATTAAAATTACAAGAATTTGTCATTTGATCTATAGAGTAGTAATTGATAAAAACTTTGGATTTATTTAGTCGAAATATTTTATCGAAAAGTTTTAAAAGACTTTCCTAAGTTTCAGTAACATTTAAGAAAAACCTTTATTTTATACGAGAGTTATAAAAAAACATTTATAAAAACTAAACCAATCCAACTTAGGAAAACTAAAACACAATAAAATCCATCCACATAATAAAATCCATAATTAAAGAGGCCTTATTACATCGCCATAAAAATAGTACTTAATAAAAATTATTAAAGAAGTCTTAAAGTTTTATAAACCACCATTTGTAGTATAGCCTCCACACGAAGTCATCTCCGACCCAAGTCTCCATCAATTATTATTACCTAAGAGGGTAAAAAATTGGGGTGAGTTACTTAGAACTCAGTGTGTAACTCATTTACCATAGTCCACTGGGCCAAAACCATCTAAGCATTTATTTTGGCCTAAGCCCATTTCAAATATAATAATTTAGCATGTATAAAATGCAAGTGATATGCAATTCCCAAAACCAAACGTAGATTTCCATCTGCTACACACCACTCGTACCAACCAACACACTTGTGGGGAGCTTTAGTCACCCACCCCGCCAACACACCAAAGTAGGCTTTAAGCCTAATATAATATTTGTGGAAACGGCCATTTAAATAATTGTGGTAGAACCATCGATCTAGATTTCAGTAACGCCATCGTGATGAGTCATTGTCTAGAATTTTGGCATCGGGCCTTTCTTCTCTTCATCATTGATCCCAACCCATGCAATCATGTTTATGCATAACAAAATATTTGTAAAAAAAAAAAACCATATTACAATTTATAAATTTTGGCCCATTAATCAAAATAGCATTTTGGCCCATAAAATCACATATCACATATAACCCATTTATCAATTATCATAAATGGCCCAATTATCAAATATCATTTATGGCCCATTTATCGATTATCACATATGGCCCAAATTCTCAAATATCACATATGGCCCAAATTCTCAAATATCACATATGGCCGAAATTGTCAAATATCACATATGGCCCAAATTGTCAAATATCACATATGGCCCACTTATCAAATATTACATATGGCCCACTTATCAAATATCACATATGGCCCACTTATCACTTTTATCAAATTAACTCGTTAAGGGCAATTTCTTAATTTTCATGATCTCAATACAATTTTCAAAATCTTATCTTTAAGATGACAACTATGTTATTCTTCCCGATTTCACTAACTTGTGATTTCATCCAACGATTTATACGATATAGTCATCTAACCCATGAGATCCGTTGTGAGATTACACACCTGATTACGGTGAGAACTACACTCTCCCGCTCATCGATATCTAAACATGCATCACGAAGGATTAGAACACTAAAATTTAATATTAAACTATTCTAATATTAAGCGATCTAGATCTTACCCTCGGAATCCCGAACAACCACTATTTGCGATTTCTCTCTGATCAAAGGTTCAGAACCACGAATAAACAATTGTTCGGGGGTACGTACGACTTCGAATAATTGATTTTCGTCGGATGAGGGTCCACAACCCAGTGGAAAGTCTCGAATTTCTGAAATAGTTCTTCTCTTGAATTTAGGGGGAATAATGAAACCACCCCTCTTCCAAACACTATTAACAACTCTTTTCGTCCCTATTTTGATTGTCTTCAAAGACAAGGAATCATTAGTCTGACCAATAAGTTATCAAAATTTTGACTAGAGGTTATAAAGAGTGGGATTAACTTACCACAAATATCCTTGTTCCACAATATGACAATCGAGCGATAGCGTCTCCTAAAACAAAATTGATTAATAAACCATTTATAACCATATGTCGAGAAATATGAAAATCCTTAATAATCCCTTACCTTAACACCTTAAATCTGATTTCAACGATCTACGATGTTTACGAACACTTGAGTTTCGGCCTTCCACTAAGTTTTGACTGATTAAAGTGTAAGTGGAAAGAAAATTGATTAAGAAGGAGATATGTGAGTTGTAGATGATTCAGTTATGGAGGAAAAGTTAAAAGAAATGGTGCTTAGTAACATTCGGCCATGGTGAAGAATAAGAGAGAGGATGATGTTTGAGAGTCTTTCAAGAGAAGTAGAAAAGAAAAAGAATAGAAATTAAGGTTTGGATTTCAGTTCTCAAGAATAAAGGATGATCCAAAAGAGAACTTTGAATCAATGGACATTCGGCAATGAGAGAAAAAGGAAGAAATGGTCTTTGATGTTTCTTGTATTTTTGGTCACAAAGAGGAGAGAAAGAAAATAATTTAGGGAGAAAGAACTCAAAACCGAAATGGTCAAAATGTGAAATGATTAAAGAAAAGCAAAGATGTTACCTATTGCTCAAAGTGCATTCGGCTAAGGAGAGGAAAATGGAGAGAGAGATTTTGGAGAAAAGCACAAAATGACCAAAAGAGAGATGTGCACAACTAGCTCCTATTCATCCAAATGCCTTCAAAATTTCGGCCAACCCCTAGCCCCAAAAACCGTCCAAGTACATGGACATAAAGTCAAAGTTTTTGCCACACAAAACTTTCCAAAACATCTTCCTCAATATGTGCCTTGTGTTCCCCCTGCATACCTTATTCAAATGATTTCTTTCCCTAAGTTAACACTTGCCTTTTTCCCATGGTCTTCTTACCATAAAAAATTTAATCCAACTCATCAAATCCTTATCCATGACCGACACTTGCTAAGGAAAAGTAAAAAAATAAAAGCTTTCAAATTGCATGCTAAGAGATTCGAACCTCTCCCCTCAAGCGAACATACATGCGCCAACACCACCTTGCTACCAGCTCATCTTATGCTAGTTTTTGTCACTTAAATCTACTTAAACCTCAAAGTCACTTGCTCCACTTCAATTAAATACTCCTTACTAAAATTTATTCTAATTCCAAATAGTTCTCAAGTCTTCTCAAGACTATACTAATCATGCAAAATTTAATTATACATAAGTTAAGCACCAAAACATGCATCATATCAATACTCAAATTTTTGATGTTACATATAGTGTTTCCAAGCCAACTCGGGATCAGAGATCGTCGGAGTTCACATCACACTATCAAATGATTATTTTTGGGTATTGATGAGCTTAAAATTTTGAATATTTGGCATGTATAGGGACTTATTCAATTTGTTATATGTGTCATCATGATTTTAGCCAATGTATTGGCTTGTAAATGTCAAAGGCTTGTTAGATATTTGGCCATGTAAATTGGCTTATTTGGGCTAACATGGTTGTAAGCCTAAGTATATTTATATATGTGTCAATATCTTTGGTGATATGGTCATGGTAAGCTTAGTAAATGATGGAAATGTGATTTATGACATGAATGTGAGATGTTTGGCAATGTGGTCTATTGAAGAGATGATAAAGTGGTGTACAATTAGATATCTTGAAAGTAGTCAATTGTGGCTTAATAAATGTTGTGAGTATGATAGATGTTGATATTGTATTGGCATGTGTTGGTCATAATTGTGGATGTTTTGGCTGCCTAAGTATGTTATATTTTGTGTCTTTGAATTGGTGAAGTGTATGTATGAATAAGGGTGGGAAACGGTTTGGTAAATAGCCTCTATTTTGTCTACACGAATAGACACACGGGCGTGTGTCTAGGCCGTGTCTGACACACGGTCTGCCCAAGGTATGTGTTTCGGCTGTGTGTCCTTTGCACTTTAATTTTAAGAAATAGAATGTCCAGAATTAAGCACGCGGGCAGAGACACGGGCGTGTGTCTCAGCCTTGTGTGCTACACGGCCTAGCACATGGGCGTGTGTCTTAGCCATGTGGCACAAGTCAGAGAGCACGCTAAATTGAACACGGTTTGAAGCACGGGCGTGTCCCTTGGACCATACAGGCGTGTAAGCCCTGCAGTTAGCAAAAATTTTCTAAGTTTTATAAAAGAATTCCCTGAGTTCTCGGTTTAGTCCTGAACCACTTCCAATGCATATTTTGGGCCTCGTGGGCTCATATTAGGGACTTTATGATTGAATATAAATGGTTTTAAATTGGACGTAAATTTATGTCTCGAAATTGTGTGAATGCTTGTGTTGTAAGTCTGATAATGCCTCGTACCCTGTTACGGCATCGAATACGGGTAAGGGGTGTTACATTTAGTGGAATTAGAGCTATGGTTTAGTTGATTCTCAGACTAACCTAGCGTGTGTAAGAGTCTAACTATACACTAAAAACTATGTAGATAATAGAGCTTGGCCAGAGTTGTTATGCAACCTACAATTTAATCGGGTCAAGATCTAAATTAAGCATTCACATTTCAATTATGTGTCCATTAGTCGTCGTCTGGTCAGGATTGCTCAGCTAATTTAGGTGCATTTCAGTCATGTATGAACAAAATAGAGACTTGATTTTAATTGAAAACATGATCGATTGAGGCACAAACATTATAAGCATAAATCAAATAAATATTATTTAATCAAAGCAATCATCCTAGCTTAAATAAAATTAAGCTAACATTGTTGTAAATAAGAACAAAGAACACATAGCAAACATCTTTAGATTAAATTTTAAAAAAAAAAGAAAGAAAGATTAAACCCAATTCAGAGTGGTTGTCACCCAAAACTCTGACTTACGAGGCTCCTTCGTTCCTTTGCTTTGCTCATTTACTTATGGCTCTCCAAGGTGGCCGACCAAGGGCTCTTTAAAAGGCTCAAATGCTAAAATCTTTATGAAAAGATGATGATAGGTGTGGGGAGAAAAGAAAAATGCTAAGAGAATTCAGAGAGGAGAGAATGATGAATGATGAGGGATGAGTAGAAATGTGAGAATGAGGTCTTATTTATAGGTGAGGAAAGGGGGATAGTTTACTAGAAATAGGAGATTTCATCTTTTAAAGCATATTCCATGGGTAGCCGGCCATAAATTGAGGAAGTTAAGCTGATTTTTGCTTTATTTTTGGTCAATTTGAGTGCCACAACAACTCAGGACTACGAATCAGTCAAGTGCAAATGTTCAGGTAAATCTTTAATTTCTTCAACTCTTCAAGGACCTTGTGTAATTAAACCAAAGAATGGTTTATGGATAGCCACGTACAGCCAAATTTTGGGTTGACTTGGTCCCCAATTTGGACGGTTTTGTAATCAAATAAAGCTACCAGACCTGTCCAAAATAAATAAATAAATTAAAGGACCAAAAAATAAAATTTATCCAATTTAATTAATAAATTAAAACCCAAATTATTAATGAAATATTTTAAAATTAATTATTATATATAATTTTATATTTTATTATTTAATTTAATCATGCATGGACCACTTTATGTCTTAAAATATAATATATTCAAATTAATATAAAATAAGCCATTTATTGTATGAAAACTATATAATAAAGCATAAAACCACATTTTAATAATTTCTATGTCCTAATTTCATATTTTCACATATTTCATTAATTTATTAAACAATTACTTAGTTTTAACAACGTATTTAAGTAAAAAGGTGATAAATTTTATAGGAAAAATCCTATATATTTTTTCGTTTACATATCCCCAAACTTAAATCATTTCTCGTCCCGAGTAATGTTTATGCACACCAAAAGGTCTTGCTAAGGCAAAATTGCTAATTGTGTAAGCAGCATCAGTCTTTGTCCCATAATCATGCATTAATAACTTCATGCTTATCAATATTCTTTATTAACAAGTAATTCATATGCAAACATTCCTTAAGATTATACTAAGCTTCAAAATATGCCAACATGAATCATAGTTTGCATGTATGTCACAGCCACAGATAACATTCATCATTCAACAAAATTTGTAACTGCCCGATTTAGGGGCTAGTCAGAACAGTGGTTTTGGAACCACTAATCTGAGGTTGAAAAAAATTATTTTATGTTATTTTATGAGTTAGGGCATGATTGTATAGGTGCATGAAAGTTTTGGTGCTTTAATTTTGACGATTTCATGCTTAATCGTGAAAAAGGACTAAATCGTATAAAGTACAAAAGTTCAATTTTAGAAGCTAAAGGTGCTTGATAACCATAGAATATTAAATGGAGGTCCCAAATGTGCAATTAGGCCTTGTTTTAAGAGGTGGCGGGCCATAGGGGGACAAAGAAGTCAAAATTAGTCAAAGTTGGTGTAGTAGGTGGATTAAATTGATGAAATAGAATAAAATAAAGAAAGAAAAGATATCATCTTTTCTCCTTCACTCATCCACTGAAAATTAGCAGCAAATAGGGGTTTTGAAAGCTCAAAAATTCTAGAAAACTCTTCCCCTTACAAGTGTTTTAGTGATCATTTCTTGAAAATAATTGTACTTTTGGAACCCCCAAAGCTTAAGCTTTCTAAAGAGGGCACTATCTTGCAAAATGGTAAAAATTTTAGAGTTTTTCCATGTGAGTTTTTATGTTGTTAGCTGCATTTTTAGGGAAGGAAATGAGTCTTAGATGTTAGATTAACAACTTTTGTGAAAGGTGTTACCATGAAAACACCTAAAATGACCTTTTTGCAAAGGTTGTAAAATAAGAGGTAAATGTATGAAATAATGAGTTTTGATGGTTTCCACAAGAGAAATAAATGTTCACCTAGCCTCGTTAAAGAAATAAATTTGACTAGAATTTATTTCCGAGTGTAATGCCCCGAATTTTGGGCATAGAAAAAATAGGTTTTGAACAAGGGAACAGTTAGAAGACTGCACATAAATATTTAGTTGTGCAAGAAAATGACATAAATGAATGTCTGCTTCAGTGGTTAAGTGATTTAGGAGTGTTTGGAGGTGTCGAGAAGTTAGGGGTTCAAGCCTTAGCTTATGCAAAATTTTGTTTTTAGGGAATAAAATTGTAACAGCCCGATTTAGACCTTAGTTAGAATAGTGGTTTTGAGACCACAAATTCGAGGTCAGAATAACATTCTAATATTATTTTTGGTGTGAATTATATGTGATATAGCCTGTGTGAAAATTCTGTGTGGCAATTTTATTGATTATGTGTCAAATTAAGAAAAAGGACTTAATCGCGTAAAGTGTAAAATGTTGTGTGCTGATTGTTCAGTGTTTAATTATTGTTGTCTTTATAAAGTGAAAGACTTATGATGCAATTACGCCATATTTAGTGATAGTGGGTGGCAATGGACTAGAATAATCTTAGTGAATAAATGTTTTATAAGTTAAATAAAAGGTTAGTTTGGTAATTAATAAATAAGTCATAAATAATTAAACAAAACATGAAGTGTTCATGTTTTTACACCACCATTTTTGAAAATTGAAGAAGAAAAAGAGATATAAATAGGGCTTGAAATATTCGGCTATTGCTATCCTTTATTCAGGTATGAATTTTGATCAGTTTTTGATAATTTCTACGTTTTCGTAATCGTTGCTTCGTGATCTAGCTAATCCATTCTGTAATTTGTGAATTGATGATGTTTTTATGATGAGTCATTGATGAATACTTGAGCTATGTGTTAGTTGATAGTGAAATATGAAAACTTGGTGTTGGGCTAACATAGTTTGTATTGGGATTTTTAGTGAAATTGAGTATTTTGGGCTTAATTGAGAAAATGAGAAATTGAGGTATTATAATGTGAAATAAATGAGATGTGTGGACTTGTATGAATATAGAGAGAATTCGGCTAGGCATGGGTGAAATGAAATTATATGTATTTCGTGATTTTGTGAATTAGGGACTAAAGTGTCGAAATGTGAAAATATGAGGGCTATTATGTAAAATGCCCTAAATATGTGTGTTTGAACTAAAATTAATGATGTGGTGATTGAAATGGATTGAATTTGAATGTGTATAGACCAAGAGAGGAGAGGTTCGGATCGAGATCTAGGCAAAGATAAAGTGCTCGATTAATCGACCATTTTGGTATTTTGACGTCCGAGGTAAGTTCGGATATAATACTAGTTGTAAAATATATCTATGTGATGTGAATTGAATAAATATATATGTAACTATGAAAGAAGAGATGCTATGTGCGGAATTAAGTTATAGTGCACTAAGTGTGCGAAGTTAGAAACAAGATAGAGATGATTGGCATTGTGTGTCCGAAAAGATAGAAGATTCGGCTTATTAAATTGGCACTGTGTGTGCGATGCCAATATAAGCTCGATTTAGTGTATTGGCACTAAGTATGCAAGGACGGTTACATTTAGACTACGAATTGGCACTAAGTGTACGATAAAGCAAGAGAATAATGAAAGTTGATCGAAGTGTAAAGTCGAGTGATTGAGTTGTATGGTTGGTGATTAACTATGTGTTGGCTAAGGTATGTATAATAACTATGTGTTGGCTAAAGTATGTGATCGTGTCTATCGAGTCTTAAAAATTTATAAAAAAAATGATCGAACCGGGAAACTAACTAAGACAATGATGGAGGCAAGTGCACCTATCGAATAGTAGTATAGCTAGCGGCAAGACCAGATTGTCAAACCTAAAGGAAACAAAAGTACTAATATTAACTCTTTTTCTATTATTTAGCCTACGAATTAAGGAATTTTTATCTAATCTAAAATTAACTATTCAACTAAACTAGAGGTGCTAAGACAAAGAAGAAATTTGGGAAAAGACTTGAGGGAAAACTAATTGATTTGGACAATACCTAAGGAAGAATCCACCTAGACTTCACTTGTTATCTAACTCTCAACCGGACATTTTATTCACTTGACTTGATCCGTAGGATTCCCTAAATTATATTAATACCTCTCTTCAAGGCTACTAACGTGTAACATCCCGAATTAATGGGCTTACGCGTTTAATGTGTAGACATGTTTAATGTGTTAATTTGAGTATTAGAGGTTCAATTTGGGCTCAGGTTTGGGCTGAGGCCTTGGTTAAATTTTTTTTTTGGGGCACTATAGGTTTTAAAGGTAGATATCTGTGTTTAAAATATCAAAGTGGGCTTGTGGCCCAATTTTAGGCGGTACTGCAAGGGAGTTAGAGGGTGGCATCACTAGTGGATGGAGAGGGCCCAAGTTTTGGCCGCTTGGAGCCCATGTCTTTGGGCCAATTTTGGCACTTAAAAGGGAGTAAGGGGGTGGCATTAAGGCTAGAAAATAGGGGATTAAATGTTTTAAATATGTGGATAATATGCTGACAAAGGATGGAAGAGTTGGTGCTAAATAGGCCTCTTTTGGAGGAGTTTGTAGATTAAGATAAAGATGAAAGATAGGAGCTATCTTTTGGAGGCAGTATTGGCTGAAAATCAAACACAGAAGAGGGGGGAAGAATCGGTTTAGTGTGCCAAAATTTGAAGGCCAAGCGTGTTCATCTTATTCATTTGGTTTTTTTCTTTCCTTTCTTATCTTCTCTCTTTTAAAAGCCGAAAACATCACATCATCCTCCCTTTCCACTTTTATTTTCATTTCCTTTCTTGAAACCCTCTCTAGCCAAATCTTCTTCATTGAATTGGGATTGATCTTTCTCCTTTCACAAAATTTGAAACCACACTCTCATTTTCTCACATAGCCGGAACTCCCAAAGTTCAGCCTCTTTTCCCGAAGTCTCACCATAGCCGAATCACTATCTCAGGGTTGGTAAGTTCTCTATAGTTTCCCTCTTTGCTATCTCTTTTCTTTCTCATCCTTATTCTAAATCGAATCACTTACTTAATGTCTTGATGTTTAGTTCTTTTCTTTTCACTCTTTATTCCTAGAAGCCGAATCCCCTCTGTGGTGTCTTCTTGTACCGAATCTTGAAGAAAACTGAAGGTAAGGAGATAGGGTTTTTATGTGGTTATGTGGTGAAGGGTGGACTTATATTTCCTGTTTGGCCAAAAGGCCACTTCTCTTTAATCCATTCTCCATTAGCCGAATTTCATTTGGTTTCGGTATAGGGTGCAATCAACGTTTCAACCCAAGTCTGCTAACTTTGAGATTTAATCGATTTAGGTAAGAAGATTCATCTTGGTCGTTTTATTAATCAATTTATTTCCAATCTGTCAGTTAACCTTTTTGCGTGATACTCAAATCGTATGTCTTGTAGCAAGTTTTTTGTCTGGCAGAATAGTGTCTAATAGTTGCGATTCCGGCTAGGGAGAGTGTCGACTTTGATAGTATAGTGTTGAGTGTAATTAGGTGTGTAACTCCTCACACTATTTATCTTGTTCAGTTAGAAATATGTATTTATGTATATCCTATTAATTGTCGTAAACTCGGTATTGAAACCCTTGTGGAGGGTAAAGGCGATTCATCAGGTTAGTAACTTCTGTGATATTAAGTAAACGGTTCTGATGTGATGATATATGTTGTGAGTATTAAATATCTGTGTGCCAAACCATGTTACATCTGAATACATATCGATTTCTGTGTTTGCATGGGATTGGGAGAATGTTGTAAATGAAAGGGGAAGTGTTCTGGTGGCTATGCCACGATCTATTGTAGTGGCTCTACCACGATCTATTCTGGTGACTATGTCACAAATCTGACGATGAGCAGCTAACTGCAGCATGACTGCCATCGATGGTGTGTAGCGGTGAGGGTTGATTGTGTAAATCCCCAATGGTGTGATTGGTAGGTAAGGGTGGTGTGTAGCAGACAAAAACCTAGGATTGGGTTGGGTTCTGCATTATTCTGGCATATATTCTTCTGTGATTCTGTTCTGTAGGGCTAAGGCCCAATCTGATGGTGCATGAGTGTTACACACTGAGTCTTGCGACTCACCCCATTGTTTAACATCCTTTCAGGTAGCATCTAGTGCAGCGGATCGGGCTGGAGGGGAGCGCAAAGTGGCCATGCATAAATCTATTTCGTTTCAGTAAAGGGCTCTACTTATTTTTCTTTTACACTGAACTGGTTTGATTTTATTTGTCGCTGTAATAAGGCCACTGTTTATTGATTTTATAATTCTGGTTTTCAGATTTTAGACACTTAAGTTTTATGGTTAAGTAAAATTATGATGTGTTTTAAAAAGAGATTACAAAAGCAAAAAAAAAAATTGATTTCCATATAACTAAAGTATTAATTAAATCAATACCTTTTGCAATGAGCATTAGCAACTTACATGGTTAAAACGGGTTTCAAAAAGACACTCGATTTTGATACTTGGCAAATAGAATTGGATAATTGCAATTTTTTTCTTTCTAAGTTCCTACATAATCGATAAACTCGGTAATCCAACATTAAGTATAAACCGACTTTTTCCTAAGGAGCGCAATGTGTTTTATAAGATCTTCTTAGTGACATACCGGATCCGGTCGAAGTGTTTGGGCCGGGTTTAGGGTGTTACAAATTCGTATCAGAGCCCGATTCAAAAACTCGACTTTGGGGTTTCGAGCCTAAAATGTTTTCTAAGGATGTTTTTTTTTTTTAAAACTCACAATACATGGTTGTTTTCTTAGCATGGCACCTGCGTCTCCGGCCCAAGTCTGCCAGGAAAGTATTCTGAACTCGCTGTGTAATATGTATACTGGGTTGATGGGCTATATGGGGACATAAAATTATTGGACTTTAGGCCTAGTTTACACCATTATTTAAAACCCATAAGACTTAATTTAACTAAATATGACTGTAAGCAAGTCGCTGGGTTAGGGTGTGGCAACAGGCATACGCATGTCTAGGCGTGGAATCAGGGAGAGCTTGGTATTTAAGCAGTCCTAGTGACTCACCTCCTCTTCGCTGAATCCTACCAGTGCAAGTGATCGCTCACTTTAGCCACGAGGACTTGTTAACGGGCCAAAACTTATAACTAAAGCCCGAAAGGGACCAGCCACCCTATTTCACAAAATTACTAAAATACCCCTAGCTTTATAAAAAAATTTCCAAAAATCCTTTGATTTATAAAATTACCAAAAAGCCCTTGATTGTAAAATTACCAAAATACCATTGGTTTGTAAAATTATCGAAATACCCCCAGTTTGCAAAAAAATTATGAAAATACCCCTGTAGGATAAAATTACAAAAATACCCTTAGGTAGTGAAATGACGAAAATACCCCTCTGTGACGAATGTGAATGCATGAATACTATATGTATGTTGATTGTTGAATGTATGTGGTTTCCAGAACTAGGAGAAGTAGACTTGAGACTGAAACCTTTAGATATAATTTTGAATTCGAAAGAACCACTATCGAAATTACTTTTCATAAGATTGTTCGTGGGTAATTAGTGGAAAGAGTTAATAATTCATAAAACTTTTTTTAATCAGATTAAAATGATATTAGAGAAATGAGTAGTAGGGGACGTGGATGTAATGTACGTGGTCGTGGTAGAGGTAGGGTTGCTATTTTGGAACCAGTAGGAACTGGGCATGGATCAGAAAGCGAGATACCAGTGCCGCCAGCTGCAGAAGTAGAGTTTCAGGACCAAACAGGTGGAGACGATGCAGCGTCTCAGGTAATGCTACGAGTCCTTGAGAGAGTTGCTGGGGCAGGTACGGGTTCAGGAGCTTGGAAATCTATGTCTGAACGACTTCAAGCCAACGGAGCGGAAATGTTTAGGGGTGTTTCTGGCGTAGCCCCTAATACAGCTAAGTATTGGTTGGAGGTGAGTGAGCACATAATGGATAACCTGGACTTCACAGTGGAGGAGAAGTTGAAAGGAGTTGTGTCTCTTCTTCGAGACGAGGCCTATCAGTGGTGGCTTACAGTAAAGAAGGGTACTGCCGCGGACCGAATTGATTGGGACTTCTTTAAGGAGTCATTTCAGGGAAAGTACTTTGGGGCTAGCTATGTGGATGTGCAGAGGAAGGCATTTTTGAATTTGGTGCAGGGAAGCAAATCTGTGTCTGAATACGAGGTAAAATTTTTGCGCTTGAGTCGCTATGCTCGAGGAATTGTAACGACTGACTATGAGCGCTGTGTACGGTTCGAAGATGGATTATGGGATGAGTTAAGAGTATTGGTAGCACCGCAGCAGGAAAGGGACTTTGCCGTTTTGGTTGAGAAAGTTAAAATAGCTGAAGAGGTAAAGCAAACTGAGAGGCAGAATAAGGATAAGGATCGGAGTAGGAATAAGAGAAGCTTTGGGCCGTCGAGATCATCTGGGAGTTTTCAAAAAAGGCCTAGGATTGATGGGCCAGCTCGGGTACCGACCTCTACTTCAAGGGGGTCAGAATCGATCATGTTCTTTATGTGGGAAGGTACATTTTGGGGAGTGCAGAAGGAAAACTGATGGATGCTTCAGGTATGGATCCATGGGTCATATGGTGAAAGATCGTGTCGTGTGGATCGTACAACCCTGCTAGATGGGGTTCGAAAGTTAGGAGGAGTGGTCAGCCATTACCAAGGGGACGTGGCTCAGTTAGAGGAGGAAATGGGTTCGATCGGGGTCGTAGAGCACCTAGTAGGGGTGTTGGTATGTAGACGCGAGACAGTCGGTCTAGTTTATGCACCTCATCAACGGGAGGATGGTGACGCACCAGACGTAATAACTGGTACGTTCATTATTACTGATAATCTATTTCTTGCTTTGATTGATATTGGATCAACCCACTCTTATGTTGCATGTTCGGTATCTGAGACTTTAAGTATAGAATCTGTAATAACTGCTAGGAAGATGATTGTGGTTAGTCCGCTAGGACAATCTAGGATAGTGGACAAACTATTTAGGAATGTACCTTTAGAGACTCAAGGAGTAGTATTCACGGCAGACTTAATGGAATTACCATTTGGGGAGTTTGACCTCATTTTGGGAATGGATTGGTTGACTAAACATCGTGCTAAGCTGGATTGTGAGACTAAGCGCATGGTGTTGAGTACCCCAGATGGTGAGGAGGTGGTTGGTTAGGGGAAAGAAGGGATTATCTGTCCAACGTGGTATCTGCATTGAAGGCTATTAAGAAGATTCAAAAAGGGTACAATGCATTTCTAGCTTTTATCAGTGCTTTGGACGTTAAGGAGGTGACTGTCGATGAGGTTAGAACAGTAAAGGATTTTGTGGACGTCTTTTCTGAAGAGCTGCCAGGGTTACATTCGGATTGTGAAGTGGAGTTTGGAATTGAGCTACTTCCAGGTACGGCTCCGGTGTCCATCGCCCCTTACAGAATAGCACCGAAGAAGCTAGTGGAACTCAAAGCTCAGATCCAGGAACTATTCGATCGTGGTTTTATCCGATCGAGTGCATCTCTGTGGGTAGTGCCATCCTATTTGTGAAGAAAAAGGATGGATCCATGCGTATGTGCGTTGACTACCGTCAACTGAATAAGTTAACGATTAAGAACAAGTACTTGCTACCGAGAATCGATGATCTATTCGATCAGCTCAAAGGAGCTTCAATTTTCTCGAAGATAGATCTAAGGTTTAGGTATCATCAGTTAAAGGTAAAGGAAGGGGACATTCATAAAACGGCATTTCAAACTCGCTACGACCATTATGAGTTCTTAGTGATGCCGTTTGGGTTGACGAATGCACCAGCGGCATTTATGGATATGATGAACCGAGTGTTCCAACCTTACCTTGATCGGTTTGTTGTGGTGTTTATTGACGATATCCTGGTTTATTCCAAGTCCGAGGAGAAGCATGATGCACATCTTCATGAGGTGTTGCAAGTTCTGAGGGAGAAGCAGCTGTACGCTAAGTTCAGTAAGTGTGAGTTTTGGTTAGGAGAAGTAACTTTCTTAGGCCATGTGGCCTTTGCAGAGGGAATTAGGGTTGACCCTCGGAAGATAGAAGCTGTATTGGATTGGAAACTGCCGAAGTCTGTGGCAGAGATTCGAAGTTTCTTGGGATTGGCAGGGTACTACAGAAGTTTTGTTGAGGGATTTTCATTAATTAAGGCACCTTTAACTAAGTTGTTGAGGAAGGAAGTACCGTTTGTTTGGACCGACAAACAGCAGGAGAGCTTTGAGAAGCTGAAGAAAATTTTGACAGAAGAGCCGGTGTTAATTCAGCCATAGGCAGGAAAAGAGTTTACCGTCTACTGTGATGCGTCACACACGGGTTTAGGATGCGTGTTGATGCAAGATGGAAAGGTTGTTGCCTATGTGTCCTGACAGTTAAGGCCGCATAAGTTGAATTACCCCACGCATGATTTAGAATTGGTTGCGGTAGTGTTCGCTCTGAAGATCTGGAAACACTACCTGTATGGGGAGAAGTCAGTTATTTACACCGATCATAAGAGCCTGAAGTATCTCCTTACCTAGAAGGAGTTGAATCTAAGCCAACGTAGATGGATTGAACTTTTGAAGGACTACGACTGCTCGATCGAGTATCATCCGGGTAAGGCTAACGAGGTGGTAGATGCGCTGAGTTGGAAAGTGATAGCGATTTGAGGGCAATGTTCGCTTATCTCAGCCTGTATAATGATGGCAGTTTAGTGGCTGGATTTCAAGTGAGACCAATGTGGACAAGCCAAATTAAAGAGAAGCAGCTTTTAGATAATGTCTTGAATGCTCGACTCCGGCAAGTACAAAATGGTGAAGGAGAGGATTATAGTTTGAATTGTGATGGGGTTCTGTGTTTCTGTAAGAGAATTTGCATGCCAAAGGATGTTGAGTTAAGGCAGATGATTCTTCAGAAGGCGTATAGTAGCCCATGCACTATGCATCCTAGAGGGGTTAAAATGTATCGGGATTTACGAGAGCAGTTCTGGTGGCCAGGTCTGAAGCGAGAGGTAACCGAATTCGTGAGTAAATGTTTGACGTGTCAACAGGTGAAAGCGGAACATCATTGCCTTCGGGATTGTTGCAGCCAGTAAAAATTTTGCAGTAGAAATGGGAGAGAATCACGATGGATTTTGTTAGTAGGCTACCTCTTACGCCCACTAAGAAGGATTCGATTTGGGCGATTTTTGATCAGCTGACAAAGTTTTCCCACTTCATACCGGTTCGTGTCGACTATTCTCTGCAAAGATTGGCTAAGCTGTACGTGGCTGAGGTTGTGAGACTGCATGGGATACCTGTGTCGATCATATCAGATAGAGACCCTGGGTTCACGTCACGATTCTGGAAGGCTTTGCATCAGGCAATGGGTACAAGGCTAGACTTCAGCACTGCTTTTCATCCGCGGACTGATGGTCAGTAGGAGAGAGTAATCCAGATTTTGCAGGATATGTTAAGTGGTTGCATCATTGATTTCAGGGGTAGTTGGGAGGAGTATTTACCTTTGGCAGAATTCGCGTACAACAACAGTTACCAATCTAGTATTCAAATGGTGCCTTATGAAGCATTATCCGGATGAAGATGTCGTACCCCTACTTGTTGGACAGAGTTGGGTGAGCGGCAGATGTTGGGTCTAGAACTAGTTTCAGAAACGGAAGAGAAAGTTAAGTGGATTCGGGCTCGATTGAAGGAAGCGTCTGATCGGCAGAAGTCTTATACGGATCTAAAGCGTAAGGAGTTGGAATTTGTAGTGGGTGATCAAGTTTTTCTGAAAGTCTCACCGTGGGAAAAGGTGATGAGGTTTGGACGTAAGGGCAAGCTAAGTCTCGGTTTATTGGACCTTATCAGGTACTAGAACGTGTGGGATCGATGGCGTATCGACTGGAGTTGCCTCCAGGGTTGAAGCAGATACATGAAGTGTTTCATGTCTCGATGCTAAGACGTTATCGTTCTGATCCATCGCATATTGTGCTAGTAGAAGAGATTGAAGGAAGGCCAGACTTGTCCTTTGAGGAGGAGCCAGTGCAAATCTTGGATCGAGACGTAAAGGTGTTGAGAAGAAAGTCTGTTCCTTTGGTCAAGGTTTTGTGGCGAAACCACGACGCAGAGGAAGCGACATGGGAGCCAGAAGATATTATGCGACAGCAATATCCCCATCTCTTCTGATCAGGTAAATTTTGAGGCCAAAACTTATTTTAAGGGGGTAGAACTGTAACATCCCGAATTAATGGGCTTACGCGTTTAATGTGTAGACATGTTTAATGTGTTAATTTGAGTATTAGAGGTTCAAATTGGGCTCAAGTTTGGTCTAAGGCCTTGGTTAAATTTTCTGTTGGGGCACTATAGGTTTTAAAGGTAGGTATCTGTGTTTAAAATATCAAAGTGGGCTTATGGCCCAATTTTAGGTGGCGCCTGCAAGGAGTCGAGGTGGCGCCACTAGTGGATGGAGAGGGCCCAAGTTTTGGTGCTTGGAGCCCATGTCTTTGGGCCAATTTTGGCACTTAAAAGGAGTAAGGGGGACAAGATCAAGGCTAGAAAATAGGGGATTAAATGTTTTAAATATGTGGATAATATGCTGATAAAGGAGGGAAGAGTTGGTGCTAAGTAGGCCTCTTTTAGAGGAGTTTGTATATTAAGATAAAGAAGAAATATAGGAGCTATCTTTTGGAGGCAGTGTTGGCCGAAAATCAAACACAGGAGAGGGGGAAGAATCAGTTTAGTGTGCCAAAATTTGACGGCCAAGAGTGTTCATCTTATTCATTTATTTTTTTCTTTCCTTTCTTATCTTCTCTCTTTCAAAAGCCAAAAACTCACATCATCCTCCCTTTCCACTTTTATTTTCATTTCCTTTCTTGAAACCCTCTCTGGCCGAATCTTCTTCATTGAATTGGGATTGATCTTTCTCCTTTCACAAAATCTGAAACCACACTCTCATTTCCTCACATACCTGGAACTCCCAAAGTTCAGCCTCTTTTCCCGAAGTCTCACCATAACCAAATCACCATCTTAGGGTTGGTAAGTTCTCTGTCATTTCCCTCTTTGCTATCTCTTTTCTTTCTCATCCTTATTCTAAATTGAATCACTTCCTTAATGTCTTGATGGTTAGTTCTTTTCTTTTCACTCTTTATTCCTAGAAGTCGAATCCCCTCTGTGGTGTCTGCTTGTGCCGAATCTTGAAGAAAACTGAAGGTAAGGAGATAGGGTTTTTGTGTGGTTATGTGGTGAAGGGTGGACTTATGTCCCCTTTTTGGCTGAAAGGCCACTTTTCTTTAATCCATTCTCCATTAGCCGAATCTCATTTGGTTTTGGTATCGGGTACAATCAACATTTCAACCCAAGTCTGCTAACTTCGGGATTTAATCGATTTTGGTAAGAAGATTCATCTTGGTCATTTTCTTAATTGATTTATTTCCAATCTGTCAGTTAACCTTGTTGGGTAATACTCAAATCCTATCTCTTGTAGTGAGTTTTTGTCCGGCATAATAGTGTCTGATAGTTGCGATTCTAGCTAGGTAGGGCGTCGACTTCGGTAGTATAGTGTTGAGCGTAATCAGGTGTGTAACTCCTCACACCATTTATCTTGTTTGGTTAGAAATATGTATTTATGTATATCCTGCTAATTGCCGAAAACTCGGTATGGCTATTGAAACCCTTGTGGAGGGTAAAGGCAATTCATCAGGTTAGTAACTTCTGTGATATTAAGTAAACGGTTCTGATGTGATGATATGTTATATGTTGTGAGTATTAAATATCTGTGTGCCAAACCATGTTACATCTAAATACATATCGATTTCTGTGTTTGCATGTGATTGGGTGAATGTTGTAAATGAAAGGGGAAGTGTTCTAGTGGCTATGCCATGATCTATTGTAGTGGCTCTGCCACGATCTACTCTGGTGACTATGTCACAAATCTGACGATGAGCAGCTAACTGCAGCATGACTGCCATCGATGGTGTGTAGCGGTGAGGGTTGATTGTATAAATCCCCAATGGTGTGATTGGGAGGTAAGGGTGGTATGTAACGGATGGAAACCTAGGATTGGGTTGGGTTCTGCATTATTCTGGCATATGTTCTTCTGTGATTCTATTCTGTAGGGCTAAGGCCCAATCTGATGGTGCATGAGTGTTGCACACTGAGTCTTGCAACTCACCCCATTGTTTAACATCCTTTCAGGTAGCATCTATTGCAGCGGACCGGGTTGGAGGGGAGCGCAAGGTGGCCATGCATAGATCTATTTCATTTCAGTAAAGAACTCTACTTATTTTTCTTTTACACTGAACTGGTTTGATTTTATTTGTCGCTGTAATAAGGCCACAATTATTGATTTTATAATTATGGTTTTTGAATTTTAGACACTTAATTTTTATGGTTAAGTAAAATTATGATGTGTTTTAAAAAGAGATTACAAAAGCAAAAAAAAAAATCGCTTTCCATATAACTAAAGTATTAATTCAGTCAATACCTTTTGCAATGAGCATTAGCAACTTACATGCTTAAAACGGGTTTCAAAAAGACACTCGATTTTGATACTTGGCAAATAAAATTGGATAATTGCAATTTTTTTCTTTCTAAGTTCCATATAATCTATAAACTCGGTAATCCAACATTAGGAATAAATCGACATTTTCCCAAGGAGTGCAATGTGTTTTATAAGATCTTCTTAGTGACATATTGGATCTGGTCGAAGTGTTTGGGCCAGGTTTGGGGTGTTACATAACGTCTAACCCTAGGTTGATTAATTGAAATCTCTTTCTAATTAAAACCCATAGAATTGCATTAACTCAATCTATGGACTCCCATATTAGGTTTGACCCTAATCCGGCAGATTTTTGTCACCCTATCTCTAGGCACGAGAGCAACTTCGCTTAACTATGCTAGATTTACTCTTAGACAGGGTCTCTTCCTCCTCTGCCTAAGCACATCACACTTGAATCAATATCCCAAAAATATCAAAACAAGAATTAGGAATACATAGTTATGAACAAGTCAAGTATTTATCATACAGCTCAGATAACAATAACAAGATTCGTCTTAGATTTCATCCCCCTCAAGTATTTGAGGGTTTAGTTCATAATTGTGAAAGAAAACATCTCAGAAGAAAAGGTAAAACAAAACATAAGAAATCCCTAAAACCCTCTAAAGGAATTGAAGGAGAGATCCTCCGTCTTGAGTATGACTCCGACTTCTTAAGATGAATCAACTGGTTTTCTTCCAGTAAATCCCTGAATTTAACTGCCTGGCTCGGCTCTTTGGCCTAAGGTTGGCCTCTAGGGTCTTTATATAGGCTTTTAGAATATGTTTATTTGCCTCTAAGTACCCTAATCCGAATAGAATTCTTCTTTCCTGTGGTAGAGGCACGCCCATGATACACGCCCGTGTGAATCGTGGCCAGGCCGTGTTCAAACCTGTTGATGAGGCACGGCTGTGTTTTTTGGGGTCCAGGCAGTGGTCGACTTTTCTTGCGAGGCACGGTCGTGTGGTCTTGGGCCCAGGCCGTGTGGATTTTGTGCTTTGGCCCATTTTCTTCGTTTTCGGCTCGTTTCTCGTTCTATTCCTCTGATGCTCTACTAAGTATAAAACATGAAAACAAATTATTAGGAGCACCTATTTCCATAATTAAAGGGAAAAATCATCCAAAAGTATGTGGGCTTAAAATATGTTACTATTTCGATTTATCAAATACCCCTACACTTAAGCTTTTGCTTGTCCTTAAGCAAAATTCTCAAGTCATAATTAAAACAAACTTCCTCAATTCATAATATTCATCAACAATGCCTCATCATAATTCATAGCTAATTTATACATGGATAATTCAACTCAAAGAGTCCTAAAAATTCAAAAAATCAAAGTCATGAGTTTGTAGCACGAAAACATAGGTGTTTCCCCTTACTAAATAATCACCTTTAATTCAAAATCGACAAAAGTTGACATCCTCACTGAAGATTCACTCAAATCACTCAAGGTGTTTATGGTTCAAAAATTAAGCACTCAAAAGTTGAACATTAAAAGTTATTACAATAGGCTTGCCTAAAAATCAAATCTCCACCACTGTAAAATGAGATGATACACAAATCAAAAGGTCTTTTAAAGGTTGTAACGATGCTTAGGTTAAAGGTTTGGATAAAGGCTGAATTAGAAGGGTTAGAATCGAGATTGAATTGACAATCACCTACCTAGAAAAATGACTAATAACCTGAATAACTACATCAACTGAAAACTTGTAATACTAATAATACGAGCTTCTTCTTCAAGATGTTGAAATTAAATGTATAGGCTCGCTTAATCACGTAACTAGTAATGAATATACTTTGAATTTTGATTGAATTTTTTTTAAGAACAAATCAAATATAAAATAGAACGTTAACAACTAAAATAATCTAATTAGGCAACTAATCAAAACAAATCTCAATAGAAGGGTAATCAAAAGGAATGGTGATAACAAATACGAGATGGGTTTTGGGTTAATATTAGTGGGTTGAGTCAATAAAAAGGGTTGTTAGGATCAAAGGGGTTCACTAGGGGTCAATTGCGAGGGTAGGCTTTTAGTGGAGTAAGGGGGTTAAATCCTAAGTGCCTTAATCATCTTTATATATCAAATCAATAGTGTGGTCTCGACATGTATAATCGAAGCAAGTTCTAGAATAACAAATCAATGTTGACACACTTATAATCAATAAAGTGAGAACGTAAAGAATGTATGCTCTAAAAGGCTCAAAATCTCACAAAATTTATAGGTATTTTGATGTCAACCTTGTAAATTTCAAACTTCAAAGTAACAATTTAGATTCAGGTAGACAACCTAACGGAATTTTAATTTTTGAAAATAGACTCATCATGCTTGATTCTTTAGTATCTTAAAGTTTAAATCATCATTGCACAATTATCAATGACTTAATCTAAAGCATATTAATAAAAATCAAGAATCAACAAGAATTTCATTCTAATTAGTGATATGAAAAAATTACTTTAAGACAGAATTTCATTCAGGGATTTGAGAATAATGCAAAAAGTTAGGCGCTTTTTCTAATAAACTTTCACCACCCCCCACACTTAAGATGTACATTACCCTCAATGTACAAAGATAGATAATAATCATAAAATAAGAAAATCAAAAGTAAGGGAGAGAGGTGAAACTTCCTGTATTTTTGGATGGATTCCTTGAGTTGGAAGTGTGGAAACTTGATTCAGAGGTTAAAGATAAGTTGGAGGGAGCGCCTCTAATTCCTGTGCTAGATAAAGAAATTGGGTAATTCGTGAGGAATTAGCCAGGAAATAGTAATAATAATTTAAATTATACTAATTATATAATTAAAGTAAATAAAGATAACAAGAAAGAAAATATGAATTAAAATAAAACTAAAAGAGAAGATGAATGGACTAGAAAGTCCTTATTGGTAGATGGTTCGTGAGGTGGGTGTGGTGTCTAAGGCCATAGTGTTGTGATTTCCTAGCAGCCTTTAGAACCTAAAACTAAGAAACTAAAACAAAATAAAATAAATTTAATATATGAAAGATAAAGAAAAGGAAAATAAAGGAGAATAAAAAAGTAATATAGAAGTTAAATGGTCTCAAAGACCCTTGGCTTGTTGAGTTAATGAAGCGGCTGACATGAGCTTATGTTGATTTATCTCGCACAGGGAGACAGGACTCGGATCTTTCCGTTTCTTTGACATTGTTGAGCGTAGATTGAAACTTTTATGGAGTGAAGAAGGAAAAAAGTAAAGATGAAAGGAAGTTGGGAGTAGATAGGGAATGGATGAGAGGGAGAGAGGGGTGTTTTAAATAGAAAATTTCGGCTCTGGTACATCCCAACGCCCGTGTATTGTAGGTGTGTCATGTCACACGGCCATGTTGCATGGCCATGTGGTGGTTCAATCGCTTCTCCCGCGCTTGATATTTAAGTCGCCATGCCCGTGTTGGTTTATCAATGTCGGCCATGGCTATGTCGCACAGTCGTGGTGTTAGGTAAGTCTATGATTCAAAGATATTTTTCTCATCCTGTCTCGTACTATCTCTGCCATATCAGTACAAAAATCCATAGCATCCACACGGCCACGACCATGGCCGTGTGATGTGAAGATCTACGCTTCATTAACTTGGTTAGTCTGTGGTTAGGTGCTAAAAGAAAAGAAATGAAAATAAATAGGGTTAGTGCTCGGGTTACCTCCCGAAAAGTGCTTTTTAATGTCTTAAGCTAGACTTACCTCTCATTCGTACCTTCACGGTGGTTTAAGGAGTGAAAAATCCTTTTTCGTGCTATCATCATATAATTTGAGTCGAGTGGAGTTTACTTTAAAGTTACCGAAAGTAGAATTACTTACCTCGACTGTTCCATAAGTGAAAACATTAAGTACCGTAAAGGGGATCTCTTCGGTTATCTTCAGGTTTGATATGGCGATCCGTGGGTTTGTTTTATCTAATAGTACCTGATCTCCTATTTTGAAGTGATTCTATGTTGCTTTAAGTTCTTCTGAGGGTTCCTTTGGTTTCACTTCGTGTGGGTTTGATTCCTCCTTGAAATGTGTCTCCCACTCATCTAGCGTATCGGTTTGAAGCTGCCGTTCCTCCTGAGATATTTTCTTATTGGTGCGAGCTATAGGATCTGGCTCTGTAATGTAATTTCGTGGTGCTTCCTGAAAAGGAAGTTTAACTGAGTGCTTATCAATGGAATTTACGTGCTCACCTTTCTCACTCGATGTCCTAGCTGAATCGAGAGCTTGAAGACTGATTGATTCATCGCCTACACGAAGTATGAGTTCACGTGCTCTAACATCAATTTTAGATTTGGTAGTTACTTGAAAAGGTCTTCCTAGAATTAAGGGGATGCTATTGTCTTCATCCATATCTAAAACAACGAAGTCTATGGGGAATATGAATTTGTCGACTTTAACTAGTACATCTTCAATTATACCCTTAGGGATGCGAATAGTGCTATCAGCTAGTTGAATACTCATCCTAGTTTGCTTGGGTTTCCCTAGACCTAGCTGTTTAAACATTTTAGATGGCATAACATTGATGCTTGCTCCTAAATCAGCTAAAGCATTCTCAATAGATAAACTACCAATTAAACATGGAATTGTAAAACTCCCTGGATCTTTTAACTTCTTTAATATTCTGTTCTGTAACATTGCTGAGCATGCTACGTTTAGTTCCACATGCGACTTCTCGTCTAACTTTCACTTTTTTGTTAAGAGTTCCTTTAAAAATTTCCTTGAATCTTGCATCTACGAAAGAGCTTCAAGAAATGGTAAGTCAATATGTAATTTGTTTAAGAGTTTAAGGAACTTACCGAACTGTTCTTCTGTGTCGTCTTCCATCATCGCATTAGGGTAAGGTATATAAGGTTTGAATTCTTTAATTACCGATTTTGGCTTTTCTTGGCTTACCTCAACCTTACCTTCACTTACCATAGGTTCTTGCCTTGGCTCAGATTCAGATTCTACTAACCTTTCACTGTCATGAGCGGTTATGGCTTGAATTTGCTCTTTTGTATTAGTCTCAGTGTTACTTGGCAAGCTACCTAGTGGTCATTCGGAGATCAGCTTTGTGAGTTGCCCTTACTGGTTCTCGATTCCTTTAATCGATGCTTGTTGAGTTTTAAGTGTTGTCTCGTTGTTTTGAAATCGAGTTTCAGACACCATTATAAATTCTGTCAGCATCTCTTCAAGGTTAGGCTTCTTTTCTTGTGGGTAGGGCTATTGTTAGAAGTTTGGAGGGGGTAGTTGTTGTCTCTGATTTCCTTGACCACCCCAGAGAAATTGGGGTGGTTCCTCCAACCTGGATTATAAGTATTACTATAGGGGTTATTTTGAGGTCTAAAATTGTTACCTGTATAGTTTAATTGTTCCCTTTCCATGGCTAAGAAAAATTATTACTATAGACACTTTACCGGTGCTCATGGAGAGCTTGTTGGGTCTGTGATTTTGAAAATTGGTTGGGCTTTGATTCGTACCGCCTCTGTTCATGTCAGTACGGAGATTCTATACTTCCATATGGTCACGGCCATGGCCGTGTGTAAGACTGTGTGGCCTAGAATTCTGCACCTTTGGTTAGTTTACACTAGGTATTTAGAAATGGAATAAGAAGATAAATTAAAATGTGAAAATAGATTGTGTTAGTGCTCGGGTTGCCTCTCGAGAAGCGCTCGTTTATAGTCTTAAACTAGACTTTCCTCTAAATTGCGTATTCATGGTGGTTTAAAAGTTTGAACATCTTCCCTCATACTGTCAGTTTTATGATAAAGTTTGAGTTGAGAAGCATTTACCTTAAAAGTGTCGAATATGGGATTACTTACCTCGACTGTTTCGTAAGGAAAGATTGTTTGTACTTCAAGAGGAGTTTCCTCATTTGTATTTAGGTCTGATGTGACCATGCGAGGATCTACTTTATTTAACAGTACCTAATATCCTATTTTGAAGTGGTTTGATGTTCCTATGAGCTCATCTGGGTGTTCTTTCGATTTTACTTCGTGTGGTTCCGGTTCTTCTTTAAAGTGTGTCTTCCATTCTTTTAGTTTGTCGACCCTAAGGCTTTTCTCCTCATATTATTTTTCTTTTTGGGCACGAGGTCCACGATCTGGCTCAGATTTATAACTTTGTGATGTTTCCTGTGGTGAAAGTTGAACAAGTTGGTTATCAACTGAATTTACTTTCTTACCTTCATCACTTGATGTTCTGGCCGAGTCAAGAGCTTGTAGACTTATTGAGTCGTCACCTACACGAAGAATGAGTTCTCCTATACAAATATCAATTTTAGTCCTGGAGGTTGCTAAAAAGGGTCTTCCTAAAATTAAAGGAATTAAATTATCCTCATCCATGTCTAAAACAACAAAATCAACTGGGAAAAAGAATTTATCAATTTTTACAAGAACATCTTCGATAATACCCCTAGGAATTCTAACAGTTTAACAGGTAATTGTATACTCATCCTAGTTTGTTTGGGTTTCCCTAGACCTAGCTGCTTAAACATTTTATAAGGCATGACATTTATACTTGCCCCTAAATCAGCTAAATCATTGTCAATAGTTAAACTACCAATTAAACATGGAATTGTAAAACTCCCTAGATCTTTTAGCTTTTGTGGTAGTCTATTTTGTAGAATTGCTGAGCACATTGTGTTTAGCTCCACATGCGACTCTTCGTCTCACTTACGTTTGTTCGTCAATAGTTGTTTTAAAAATTTCCTCGAATCTGGCATCTGTGGAAGAGCTTCAAGAAGCGGTAAGTTAATATGTAATTTCTTTAAAAGTTTAAGAAACTTACTGAACTGTTCCTCTGTACGTCTCTCTTCAACACTTCGGGATAAGGTATGCGAGGTTTGTACTCTTTGACTACTGGTTTTGGCTTTTCTTGTGTTACCTTAATTTTATCTTCTTCTGCCTCACTTTCTTGAATTGAATTGGGTTCATCTAACCCTACATTTTCCTGAGCTATTATGGCTTGAATTTGTTCCTTTGGGTTAATCTCAGTGTTGCTTGGTAGAAGCCCTTGCGGTCGTTCAGACATTAACTTTGCAAGTTGTCCAACTGACTTTGTAACTTCCCCGACTGACTTAGTAAGTTCCCCAACTTGGTTCTTGATCCCTTCAATCGATGTTTGTTGGGTTTTCAATGTTGACTCGGTGTCTTGGAGATGGTTTTCTGTGGCTGCCATGAATTTTTTCAACATCTCTTCAAGGTTGGGTTTCTTTTCCTATGGATAGAGCTGATTTTGGAAATTTGGAGGAGGTTGTTGTCTTTGATTTCTTTGATTTCCTTAACCTCCCCACAAAAATTTTGGGTGGTTCCTCCAACCTAAATTATAGGTATTACTATAAGGGTTATTACTAGATCTGAAATTATTACCTATATGGTTCATCTGTTCGCTTTCTGTGTCCGGTTGGTAGGGGGTACTTAGGATTTGCCACAGTTCCACTTGCATCGAACTGCATTACTGGATGTACCTGCGAAGAACACAAACTATCAAGCTTTTTTTTTTCATCATCTCTACCTGTGTTGATAGCATGGTTACTGCGTCGAGGTTGAAAACTCTGGCTGATTTTGTTGGTTTTGTCCTTGTAACCTGCCACTGATAGTTATTCAGTGACATCTCTTCAATAAACTCGTAGGCTGCTTCAGGAGTTTTGTTGTTCAGGGTTCCACCGGCGGCTGAATCAATTATTTGCCTCGTTGAGGGGTTTACACTGTTATAGAAAGTTTGGACTTGGAGCCACAAGGGTAAACCATGGTATGGATACCTTCTCAAGAGATCCTTATATCTCCCCCATGCGTCGTATAATGTCTCTAAATCCATCTGTACAAAAAAAGAGATATCATTCTATAATTTGGCCGTTTTGGCCGGTGGAAAGTATTTTAATAAAAAAAATTTGGTCATTTGATCCCATGTGGTGATTGACCCTCGTGGTAACGAGTTCAACCACTGCTTGGCTTTATTCCTTAATGAAAAAGGGAATAACTGAAGACGTATAGCATCATCAAAAACGCCATTTATTTTAAAGGTATCACAGATCTCTAAAAAATTAGCTGTATGAGTATTCGAGTCTTCGTCCTGCAAACCATCAAATTGAACAAATTGTTGAATCATTTGTATAGTGTTAGGCTTTAATTCAAAATTATTGGCAGCTATAGCAGGCCTAACAATACTAGATTCTGCTCCAGTTAAATAAGGTTTAGCATAATCATACATAGTACACAGAGCATTATTTTTTGCCACATCTTGTGGTTGTGGATTATTCTCATCCATCCCTTCAATAGGATTGGATCTGCCTTCTCGCTCTTCTTCTTTGTAATTTAGGGCTCGCCGAATTTCTCTACGATTCCTACGAGCGGTAGCTTCGATATCACTATCGTATATTAGAGGTCCTGTCGGGTTCCTTCTAGTCATAAACTAGAGGTACCTACTAGGAAAAGAAAGAAATAAAATTAGCAAAAACAATAAAATAAAATAAATTGTGAAAATAAAAATAAAAATAAAAGTAAAAATAATGGCTAAAGTAATAAAAATAGAGTTTTCTTAATATTTTAATTCCCCGGCAACTGTAACACCCTTAATCCGTGTCCGTTGCCGGATTAAAGTTCCAGGGCATTACTATGTTTAACACAAATCATATCATTTATTTACATTCATTAAAAGCATGGAGAAATGCATTTCGAGTTTATACTACCATAGCAAACTTAAACATTAATATCTTATCATAATACATTTAAGCCAATTTAGTATATATTTATATATATATATATATATATTTCTGCTCAAAATATATAAACTTACACTAAATGTATATGCACATGTTCAAACCATATTGAATATGTCAATTTAAAACATAGCATAAAACTTCTTATACAAACGGTTAATATAACTTATATAGATCATATAATCTTTGGCATGTTTTATCATTCCTACCGAATCACATTATCAAACCACCCAATTACCTATTCGACCTAAACCTATTATTTTAAACTTATCAACATAATAAACTTAAGCCACATACACTACTTCATGCCATTAGTTTTACATAGCCGAAGGTATACATTATTACACATCTAATTACTCATTACTAATTCATCTCTGGTTAACACATGCACAAGATACAATTTATATCCTCTCTACTTAGTCACATTGATACATTCAACTAGACATGCCGAAACAAATCATCATCATTCCAATGTCACATAGATATTTGAACCATATTTAATCCATTACTAAAATCTCCAATAGTAAATCCCTAATTTAACCAACTCAAACCAACTCAAATAAAGAAACATATACAATCAAGTTTAAACCATAGGGGGCAAGCCATTTTTGCAAATCATCATGATCATTATCCTTTTTTCTTTAAAGTAAGTAAAAGACCACTTAATCTAATACATTACTTACATATGTTTAAACCATAAAATAAACCTTTGAAGTTAACATAAAGCAAAACCGATTATTCACATCAATAATACCATGACCCACATTACAAATCACACATTCATAAAAGCATAGCCATTTTCGCATGGCATACATACATATACATATCATTCGAACACAACATAAGAGATTTAGTCTATACATGCCTTTGACTCAAAAAGTATGCAAAACATATATATATCAAAGAGAGTGATAGTGTGGTCGACTTTCTTGATGATCCCCTGAGCCCGTAATTGAATCAACAATCTATAAAACAGAAATACAAACACAAACAGGGTAAGCTCGCTAGCTTAGTAAGTCTTAAGCAACTTTAGCATAACATTAGTACATTTAAACATTTATTAACCATAGCATTTACTCTACATTATCATAATCCTATAGTTCATCGAACTATAGTACAAACATATTTAACATGAATCTCATGCTCCTTATCACATAGGTGCAATATTCATATCAATTCTATTATCATATTCACAGCTTTTTACTAATAGCATTTCTACTAGTAACCGAACATCGACAAAATAGCACGTTTAAGCTCAGATTCTATCTTTACCATTCATACATATCACCATTCTTAATATGCTATTTCAATTCAAGTAACATTAATCACAACTTACCTCACCTCTGATAAATTCAATGAGATTTATACATACCTGAGTATTTAGCTAAATAGGTTCACTATAATACACTCGAACCATTTATAACTTCTTCGTTTTAAAGTATCACCAGCATTAAGCCTGCTAGGCACTAAGCCAGAATCAAATCAAGCACAAGGCCGTTAGGCCGAAGCTTAGAATATGTCACCAAGACTAAGCACGCTAGGCACAAAGCCGAATATATTCTGCAGCACTTAGCACGCTAGGCACAAAGCTCGAATATGTCACCAGGCACTAAGCACGCTAGGCATCAAAGCGATAAGTAACAAGCACAAGGCACGCTAGGCATTTAAGCTTGATACATAACACCGGCACAAGGCCTGCTAGGCTAATAGCCCGAGATATCAACATTTTCAACATTTCAATACACATTTCAATAATATCATAACCAATTAAATCACTTGAATTTCATAATTCTATCACATCTCAAATTCAAGTAAGCTTATTCATATTTTCTAAATAAAATCATTACATCATTGTATAATCCGCATATCATATTGATTATACACCTTTACATTGTATTAACAAAACATATCCAATTCAAAATAACATCTTTACATTCGGCTATCACATAAAAATATGCCCAAATTTATCAAACATTGTCATTAAACACATTCATAATTCATTCTTTAATATAATCTTGCTTAAGGACTTACCTCGACTATCGACGGACAACGTTAACCGGCTAATCGACGACTTTCGCTTTTCCCCGATCCAAATTCATTTTTCTTTGTTCTTGATCTAAACACATGAAAATTTAGCTCATTCAAGTACATTTCATCTCAATTTAGTCCCTAAGTACATAAATAGGCAATTTACCATTTTACCCCTAAAGTTTAACATTTTTACTATTTAGTCCTATTTGCATAAAACACAAAATATACATAATTTGCACATAATATTTTAGGGCCGAATCTTCTATACCATCATACCAAGGCATACATTTCATTTATTTTGCAAACTAGTCCCTTAAAATTTCATTTTTTTGTAATTTAGCCCAAAATACTAAAATTCACTAAAATTTCTAATACAAAACATATCAATCCTTAACATATCTTTAATTTAAAATCATCAAACATCAAAAACCTCAAGAATTCATCAATGGCCAAATCATATATACACACTAATCTTAGAAATTCTAGCATGGGTCGGGTAATATACTAAGCAACGATCTCAAAAACGTAAAAATTAACAAAAACCGAGCTAGATTTCATACCTAAATAAGCTTGAATAAGGCCGAATGCTTCAAAGCTTTTCTTCTTTTTGTTTCTCTTTAGTTTCGGCAAGATAAGCATGCAAATGGCTTTATTTTATGAATTGTTTAACTAATATTAACATAATTTAATAATTACCATTTTAACCTTATGATATAAAATATTAAACATTATAAATTAAGGCTAGTTATGTACTTAGCCGGCCACTTACTATAGAAATGGGCTATTTGTCCTTTTAGGACTTCAATTTAAAAAGCCACTATCACATTAGGACTTTTCACTATAATTTGTAACTTTTGCACTTTACGCGATTAAGTCTTTTTTATCAAATTAAGCGTTTAAACGATAAAATTTTTCTACGAAACTTTCACACACATTAATTCACATATAATAAACACAAAATATAATATTTAAAAATTTTTTAGACTCAGATTCGTGGTCCCGAAACCACCGTTCCGATTAGGGTCAAATTCAGTCTGTTACAACTCTCCCCCACTTAAGGATTTTCGTTCCCGAAAATCTTACCGTTAAACAAGGTTGGGTATTGTTGCTTCATTGAATCCTCAGGCTCCCACGTAGCCTCTTCAATTCTGTGTCTATTCCATAATATTTTTACTAATGGAATCCTCTTGTTTCTCAACTCTTTCATTTCCCGAGCTAAGATACGGATCGGTTCTTCATCATATGTCAAATCGGGTCGGATTTCAATCTCTGACGGTGCGATCACATGTGACAGATCTTATCTATACTTACGAAGCATCGAAACATGAAATACGTCATGTATCTTTTCTAACTCAGAGGGCAACTTTAATCTATAAGCAACAGGCCCGATACGTTCAGTGATTTCATAAGGTCCGATGAATCTCGGACTAAGTTTGCCTTTCCGACCAAATCGGAGTACTTTCTTCCACGGAGAAACTTTCAAGAATACTCGATCCCCGACTTGAAATTCAACATCCTTACATTTTAAATCAGCATAAGACTTTTGTCGATCTGAGGCAGCTTTCAAAGTATCTCTGATCACAGCCACTTTTTGTTCAGTTTCTTTGATCAAATCAACCCCGTGTATTTTGTTTTCACTGAGCTCAGTCCAATACAACGGTGTTCGACATTTACGACCATACAAAGCTTCGTAGGGCGCCATTTTGATACTAGATTGAAAGCTATTATTATAAGCAAATTCAATCAGAGGTAGGTATCATTCCCACGTACCTTCAAACTCGAGAACGCAACATCTTAACATGTCCTCAAGTATCTGAATAGTTCTCTCGAATTGACCGTCCGTCTGCGGATGAAAGGCTATACTAAAATAAAGTTTAGTACCTAAAGCATCTTGCAACTTCTTCCAAAACCGCGATGTGAATCTCGGGTCTCTGTCTGAAATAATGGAACTCGGTACACCATGCAATCTCACAATCTGTGATACATACAGTTCAGCAAGTTTATCAAGTGAATAGTCTGTACGAACTAGCACAAAGTGAGTTGATTTAGTCAGTCTATCAACTATAACCCAGACAGCATCTTTCTTACTCGGTGTCATAGAGAGACCGGATACAAAATCCATTGTAATTCTATCCCATTTCCATTCAGGTATCATGATTGGCTGAAGTAGTCCGGATGGCACTTGATGCTCAGCTTTTACTTGCTGACAAACTAAGCATTTAGAAACAAATTCAGATATATCCCGTTTCATGCCAGGCCACAAATAGAACTGTTTCAAATCATTATACATTTTTGTGCTACCCGGATGTATCGATAATCGACCACTATGAGCCTCACTCAGAATCATTTGAATTAAATCCAAGTTCTTCGGAACACACATTCGGTTTTTAAAGTTCAAACAATCATTTGCTTCAATTTGAAATTCTGATTCCACATCTTTTTTACACTGAATTCGGTTAGCAATCAAATCCTTGTCAACTTTCATGCATCACAAATTTCTTTGAATAAACATTGGTCTTGCTTGTAATTGCTAGGATCGATCCATCACCAAACATAACCATCTGTGCATTCATTGCACGAAGAGCAAACAATGATTTTTGACTTAACGCATCTGCAACAACATTAGCTTTCACCGGATGGTAGTCAATCACCAACTCATAGTCTTTCAATAGTTCTAACCATCTGCGTTGCCTCAAGTTCAGATCTTTCTAAGTCATCAAATACTTTAGGCTTTTATGATTCGAATAAACATGACATTTCTCGCCGAATAAATAGTGCTGCCAAATTTTTAATGCAAAAACAATAGCTGCTAATTCCAGATCGTGAGTCAGATAATTTCTTTCATGCGGCTTTAGTTGTCTCGAAGCGTAGGCTATAACCTTGCCTTCCTACATCAATACACAGCCCAAACCACTTAAGGAAGCATCAGAATACACAACAAATTCTTTACCCGATTCAGGCTGAGCTAACACCGGAGCTTCCGTCAAAAGGGCTTTCAACTGATCGAAACTTTTCTGACAATTTTTCAACCACTCGAACTTGACATCTTTCTGTAGTAGCTTTGTCAAAGGTGTAGCTATTACAAAAAAACCTTTTACAAATCGTCGATAGTAACCCGTAAGCCCCAGAAAGCTTCGGATTTTAGAAACATTCTTTGGTGGTTTCCAATCAATAATAGCCAATATTTTGCTCGGGTCAACACGAATACCCGATGCTGAAACAACATGACCCAAGAAACTGACTTCATTCATCCAGAACTCACACTTACTAAACTTTGCATACAACTGTTGATCTCGCAAAGTTTGTAACACTAATCTCAAATGCTCGGCATGCTCGGTTTCATCTTTAGAGTATATTAGTATATCATCAATAAACACTACTACAAACCGATCTAAAAATTGCCTGAAGACCCGATTCATTAGGTCCATAAAAATAGCAGGTGCATTAGTGAGTCCAAAAGGCATAACTAGAAACTCAAAATGTCCATACCTCGTCCGGAATGTAGTTTTTGGAACATCTGCATCTCTGACTCTCAACTGATAATAACCTGATCTCAAATCTATCTTCGAAAATACTGAAGCCCCTTTCAACTGATCAAACAAATCATCAATCTGAGGTAACGGGTACTTATTCTTTATTGTTACCTTATTCAATTGCCGATAATCAATACACATTCGCGTCGTTCCATCTTTCTTTTTCACAAAAAGAACTGGTGCACCCCAAGGAGAGAAACTCGGTCGTACAAAGCCCCTATCTGTTAATTCTTGCAACTGTGTTTTCAACTCTTTTAACTCAGTAGGTGCCATCCGATACGGAGCCATCGAGATTGGAGTCGTTCCTAGTGCTAATTCAATGCTAAACTCAACCTCTCGTACTGGTGGTAAACCTGGTAGCTCTTCAGGAAACACATCTGGGTATTCACACACAACCGGTACAGATTCAATATGCTTTTCAGACACTTTATTATCCAGTACATAAGCCAAATAAGCTTCGCACCCTTTTCTCACATACTTTTCACTAGTATCGAGGATATTATTGTAGGAAACCCGCTTAAATCACTAGATTTAATCCTGATGATCTCGCCGTTCTGACATCTCAAATCAATAAGCTTTCTTTTGCAATTCACCACTGCATCATGTGAAGTTAACCAGTCCATTCCCAAAATTATATCGAACTCATCGAAGGGCAACAACATTAAATCGGCTGGGAAACAAAAATCTCAAATCATCAACGGACAACCTCTACACACTTTATTAACAAGTACACATCTACCCAGAGGGTTGGACACATGGATCACAAACTCAGTAGACTCAATTGGCAGAGTCTTACCGAATACTAGAGTTTCACACACATATGAATGAGTCGAACCAGGATCAATCAATGCAATCACAGTAATATCGTAAAGGGTGAAAGTACCGGTAATGACATCAGGGGAAGAAGCATCCTCTCTGGCTCGTGTAGCGTAAGCTCTGATAGGTGCTCGGGCCTCTGATCGAACTAAAGTGTCCTTCATCCCTCTCTGACTACCACCTACTTTACTGGAATGTTTGGGTGGTCGACCCCATGCTGGCGTGCTGCTCGGTCTAGTATTCTGAACCGTATTCTGTTCGACTAACATCGGGCACTCTCGAATAAAATGGTCCGACGATCCACATTTAAAGTAGGACCGATCACGAACCCTACAACTTCCAGAATGCCATTTCCCGTAATGTTTACACTCGACCCGGTCCTGTGGAACGTTACCAACACTAGCTATCGAAGTAGCTCGATAACTCCCTGGAGATCGATCACGTCTAGGTAAGTCTGAAGTAGCTTTATGTCGGTTGGAGTCATCTCTGAATTTCTTAGGCACCGAATGGTAAGTCTTACTCGTTGATCTCTTACGAGTATCTCTAGCTTCTATTTTAGCTTTTCTTTTCTCTTTTCTGAGCTCTTCAGCCTTATAAGCCCGCTCGACTAGTATCACAAACTCTTTGATTTCAAGAATACCGACCAGCAACTTTATATCTTCATTCAGACCGTCTTCAAATCTTTTGCACATAATGGCTTCAGTAGAAACACACTCTCTAGCATATCTGCTAAGTCTGACAAATTTTCGTTCATATTCTGTCACAGCCATTCGCCCCTGTTTTAGTTCAAGAAATTCTTTTCGTTTTTGATTGATGAATCTCTGAATGATATATTTCTTACGGAACTCAATTTAGAAGAAGTCCCAAGTTACTTTTTCTTTCGGAACTATGGATACCAGTGTGTTCCACAAGTGATAGGCAGTGTCCCGAAGTAGAGATATAGCACACTTTAGACATTCATTTGGAGTACAAGATAACTCATCGAGTACCCGAATAGTGTTATCAAGCCACATCCCAGCTCGTTCTGCATCATCATTATCATTGGCCTTGAATTCCTCATTATATTTCTGATTTTATCAGCAGAGGCCTACTAGATCTCATCGGATCTATCATCGAAGTCTTGAAGGTACCGAGTTGGATTATTTAGGGGTGGAGGTTGTCGACAATGGATTATTCGAACAAACTGGGTAAACCATTCATTCATCATTTGGTAAAGGCTTGTTTAGCCTCCCCTCGTGGTTACCCGTGAATCGGTCGAGAGTTCATCGGCATCGATCCACGTGCGAGACCAGCGCAACACTCTCCACGTCATCACTACGGCTCTATCGGGATCGAAATCCATTTACTATATAAAATAGAATTGAAATTGTCGAAGTCACCACACTATCACATATGCAATTCAAAGGCATGTATAGCTAGACTCTTACGTACTACGGTAGTCCTAGAATCAACTAAACCATAGCTCTGATACTAATAAAATGAAACACCCTTAATCCGTGTCCATTGCCGAATTAAAGTTCCAGGGCATTACTATGTTTAACACAAATCATATCATTTATTTACATTCATTAAAAGCATGGAGAAATGCATTTCGAGTTTATACTACCATAGCAAACTTAAACATTAATATCTTATCATAATACATTTAAGCCAATTTAGTATATTTGCATATATATATATATATTTCTTGCTCAAAATATATAAACTTACACTAAATGTATATACACATGTTCAAACCATATTGAATATGTCAATTTAAAAACATAGCATAAAACTTCCTATACAAGCGGTTAATATAACTTATATAGATCATATGATCTTTGGCAAGTTTTATCATTCCTACTAGAATCACATTATCAAACCACCCAATTACCTATTAGACCTATACCTATTATTTTAAACTTATCAACATAATAAACTTAAGCCACATACACTACTTCATGCCATTAGTTTTACACAGCCGAAGGTATACATTATTACACATCTAATTACTCATTACTAATTCATCTCTGGTTAACACATGCACAAGATACAATTTATATCCTCTATACCTAGTCACATTGATACATTCAACTAGACATGCCGAAACAAATCATCATCATTCCAATGTCACATAGATATTTGACCATATTTAATCCATTACTAAAATCTCCAATAGTAAATCCCTAATTTAACCAACTCAAACCAACTCAAATAAAGAAACATATACAATCAAGTTTAAACCATAAGGGGCAAGCCATTTTTGCAAATCATCATGATCATTATCCTTTTTCTTTAAAGTAAGTAAAAGACCACTTAATCTAATACATTACTTACATATGTTTAAACCATAAAATAAACCTTTGAAGTTAACATAAAGAAAAACCGATTATTCACATCAATAATACCATGACCCACATTACAAATCACACATTCATAAAAGCATAGCCATTTTCGCATGGCATACATACATATACATATCATTCGAACACAACATAAGAGATTTAGTCTATACATGCCTTTGACTCAAAAAGTATGCAAAACATATATATACCAAAGAGAGTGATAGTGTGGTCGACTTTCTTGATGATCCCCTGAGCCCGTAATTGATTCAACAATCTATAAGACAGAAATACAAACACAAACAGGGTAAGCTCGCTAGCTTAGTAAGTCTTAAGAAACTTTAGCATAACATTAGTACATTTAAACATTTATTAACCATAGCATTTACTCTACATTATCATAATCCTATAGTTCATCGAACTATAGTATAAACATATTTAACATGAATCTCATGCTCCTTATCACATAGGTGCAATATTCATATCAACTCTATTATCATATTCACAGCTTTTTACTAATAGCATTTCTACTAGTAACCGAACATGGACAAAATAGCACGTTTAAGCTCAGATTCTATCTTTACCATTCATACATATCACCATTCTTAATATGCTATTTCAATTCAAGTAACATTAATCACAACTTACCTCACCTCTGATAAATTCAATGAGATTTATACATACCTGAGTATTTAGCTTAATAGGTTCACTATAATACACTTGAACCATTTATAACTTCTTCGTTTTAAAGTATCACCGGCATTAAGCCTGCTAGGCACTAAGCCCGAATCAAATCACCGGCACAAGGCCCGTTAGGCACGAAGCCCGAATATGTCACCGACACTAAGCTTGCTAGGCACAAAGCCCGAATATGTTATCGGCACTAAGCCTGCTAGGCATCAAAGCCTGATAAGTAACACCGGCACAAGGCCTGCTAGGCATTTAAGCCTGATACATAACACCGGCACAAGGCCTGCTAGGCTAATAGCCCGAGATATCAACATTTTCAACATTTCAATGCACATTTCAATAATATCATAACCAATTAAATCACTTGAATTTCATAATTCTATCACATCTCAAATTCAAATAAGCTTATTCATATTTTCTAAATAAAATCATTACATCATTGTATAATCCGCATATCATATTGATTATACACCTTTACATTGTATTAACAAAACATATCCAATTCAAAATAACATCTTTACATTCGGCTATCACATAAAAATATGCCCAAATTTATCAAACATTGTCATTAAACACATTCATAATTCATTCTTTAATATAATCTAGCTTAAGGACTTACCTCGACTATCGACGGACAACGTTAACCGGCTAATCGATGACTTTCGCTTTTCCCCGATCCAAATTCGTTTTTCTTTGTTCTTGATCTAAACACATGAAAATTTAGCTCATTCAAGTACATTTCATCTCAATTTAGTCCCTAAGTACATAAATAGGCAATTTACCATTTTACCCCTAAAGTTTCACATTTTTACCATTTAGTCCTATTTGCATAAAACACAAAATATACATAATTTGCACATAATATTTTAGGGCCGAATCTTCTATACCATCATACCAAGGCATACATTTCATTTATTTTGCAAACTAGTCCCTCAAAATTTCATTTTTTTGTAATTTTGCCCAAAATACTAAAATTCACTAAAATTTCTAATACAAAACATATCAATCCTTAACATATCTTTAATTTAAAATCATCAAACATCAAAAACCTCAAGAATTCATCAATGGCCAAATCATATATACACACTAATCTTAGAAATTCTAGCATGGGTTGGGTAATATACTAAGCAACGATCTCAAAAACGTAAAAATTAACAAAAATCGAGCTAGATTTCATACCTAAATAAGCTTGAATAAGGCCGAATGCTTCAAAGCTTTTCTTCTTTTGTTTCTCTTTAGTTTCGCAAGATAAGCATGCAAATGGCTTTATTTTATGAATTGTTTAACTAATATTAACATAATTTAATAATTACCATTTTAACCTTATGATATAAAATATTAAACATTATAAATTAAGGCTAGTTATGTACTTGGCCAGCCATTTACTATAGAAATGGGCTATTTGTCCTTTTAGGACTTCAATTTAAAAAGCCACTATCACATTAGGACTTTTCACTATAATTTGCAACTTTTGCACTTTACGCGATTAAGTCCTTTTTATCAAATTAAGCGTTTAAACGATAAAATTTTTCTACGAAACTTTCACACACATTAATTCACATATAATAAACACAAAATATAATATTTAAAAATTTTTCAGACTCGGATTCGTGGTCCCGAAACCACCGTTCCGATTAGGGTCAAATTCGGTCTGTTACAGCAACAATGCCAAAAACTTGATCGTCTAGAATTGTTGAGTTTTAAATTCTATAATAGAGAATGATCGAACCTGGAAACTAACTCTGACAACGACTTAAGGCAAGTGCACCTATCAAACAATAGTATAGTTTAGGCAAGATCGGATTGTCAAACCCAAGGGAATTAAAAGTACTAATACTCACTTTCTTCCTATTATATAGCCTAAATATTAAGTGGTTTGGTTGTTTAAATTAACTAAGTACTAAACTAAGATGCAAAGACAAAAAGAACAAATTTGAAGAAATAACTTTTAGAAGAACTCAGTTGATTACGACGATACCCTAGAAGGAATCCACCTAGACTTCACTTGTTATCTAACACTGAACCAGATGGTTTATTCACTTAGCTTGATTCGTAAGACTCCCTAATTTATATTAAACCCTCTCTCGAGGTGAATAACGTCTAACCCTAGGTTGATTAATTTATATTAACTCGATCTATGGACTACCATATTAGGTTTCACCCTAATCCGGCAAAATCTTGTCACCCTATCTCTAGGCGTGCGATCATGTAATAGCCCAATTTTGGGGCTAGTCAGAACAGTGGTCTCGGGGCCACTAATCTGAGGTTGAGGAAATTATTTTAGTATTATTTTATGTGTTATGGCATTAATATATGGCTATATGGAAATTTTTGGTGCTTTAATTTTAGCAATAGAGTACTTAATTGTGAAAAAGGACTAAATCGCATAAAGTGTGAAAGTTTTATTTTATAAGGTGGGGGTACCTAATAGCTATAAAATGTAAATTTGGAGGATTTTAAAGTGCAATTGGGCCATTCATCTAGTGATTGTCGGCCATAAGAAGTTAGGGGGACAAGATCATTAATTTTTAGTCGAATTTGGTGATAGTTGTTGACTAGTTGACTAAAATATGATAAAATAAGGGAAGGCCATCATATTTTTTCTCTTCTTTTCCTCTTCCACCGATTTTTACACTCAAAAAGAAGGGTTTTGAAAGCCTTGAGATTTCATCAACTTGTCCTCAACCAAGTAAGTGATTTTTAGTGGTGTTAATTGATAATTTTTGTGTTTTTGGAGTCCCCAAAGCTTAAGCTAGCTAATGAGAGGACTAATTTGAGATATGGTTGAAAGTCTAGGGACTTTCCATGAGAGTATTTATGTTGTTAGTTGAGTTTTCATGGAAGAAAATGAATATTAGGGAGGTAAGAAACAACTTTTGTGAAAGGTGTTAGCATGAAAACACCTAAATAGGACTTGAATGCAAAGATTTAGTTTGTATCATAAATGCATGAAATAGTTGAAATGGTGAGTAGTTGTAAGAGAAATAAATGTTCATCTATACTTGTTTATTGAGAAAATGTGATGAAAAATAAATTACAAGCCTAGGGGCAAAATGGTAATTTTGCCAATGTACAAGGGCAAAATGGTAATTTTTTCCCAAGTGTAGAGTTTGATGTATTATGATCATAGAATGATCTAAATGAATGAATTTCATTGTTATAGATCAAGAAGAGCGCGAAATCAACCTTGACCGTGGGAAAGGCAAGGTGATTAAGTAAATCGCTAGCTAACACATTTTGCATTGAGGTAAGTTTACGTGTAAACGATGCATTTTACATGCACACTATTGTTGTTAATCAGTGCATAGCATAATTGAGAACATGTATAATTCAAGTAGATAGAAAGTGGTAGTTAATGAATAATTCTTGTATGAATGATGGAATAGATAGGTAGGTGTGTTATATAAAATTTTGATGTGGGCTAAGTGCGATACCACCTTGTTGTTTAATTATGATGGGCAATGTGTGATACCATCGTCATTAACCTTTACGGTGGGTCGTATGCGATACTCACGTAATTAACCTTCTTGGTGGGCTATATGCGATACCACCCTAATGAAGGCGATGGTGGGCTAAGTGCAAAACCAGGGTAATGTATTTTGAGATGGTGATGTGTTACATTAAGTGACCTTGTGATGCTTAGTGCAGGGAAACCGTTATTGAATGTATGCATCATGCATGTGATGTGATTGGGATGTGTGAATGGAGGAAATGAGTAAGCCTAATACTAAATGTAGATTGATTTCTTGCTTAGCAAATAATGCTATAAAAATGTTCATTCATTTTAGAGTGTTATATTGTTTACATGTAAACTTACTAAGCTTTAAGCTTACTCCTCTCTCTTTCCCTTGTCTTATAGGGCTTAAGAGTCGAGCCGGGATACGCCGATACCTAGAAGACCGCCCACACTATCTGCTTTCTTCGGTATAATTAGATTAGTGATTTTGTATATGGCATGTATAGGACTAGACTAGTTAGATTATTTTGTTATTTTGACCAAAGGTGTATTAGCTCTTGCTAAGACATTAATTTTGTAAATTGCCAGGAATGATGGCATATTTTATCATTTATGAAATTTCAATGTTATCAATATGAGTGCATGTGGATTAAGAGAGGTTTGTTAGTTTGTTGAATAAACCCATGTAGAGTAAGATATAGGGATTGTAGAAGCTTGGCAAATAGCCTACATGTGCCACACAGGTAGACACACGGGCGTGTGTCTAGGCTGTGCTAACGCTGCACCTTATTATTACTAATTAGAATAGGCCACGGGAAAATCCCATGGTTGTGTGCATGAACCGTGTAAGACACACAGTAGGGACATGGGCGTGTGCCCAGGCCGTATGGATCAAGTCAGTAGCTCCACACGGTTAGGAGACACGGGTGTGTCCAGGCGGTGCTAAATTAGTCAGTAACTTCCCACGGGCGAAAGACATGGGCATGTTGTTAGGGTATATGAGCGTGCCCCCATTTCACATGGGCGTGCCCTAGCCGTGTGAGTTTTGGCAGAATGTTGGGGTTTTTGGGCATGGTGTGAGCACATGGGCATGTATGACTACACACGGGCGTGTGTGTTATCTAGCACGGGTGTGCACTCCCTGTTTAGATGAAAAGAAATTTTATGGATCGTAAAACTTTTGATATGGTCCCGAGAGTTTTCATAGGTACGATTGAGATCTCATAGGTTGAGTGTGAAGTAGTTGAAGCAATTCGAGAAGAGTAGTCACGTTGAACCTAAGTGGCGATCAGGTAAATTGTTCGGTAACGTCTCGTGCCCGATTCTAGTGGGTATTACGAGTAAGGGGTGTTACAGATCAACTCCGCTTAGTTATGCTAGATCTACTCTTAAGTAGGTACTTTTCCTCCACCACCTAAGCACATTCAACTTGAATCAATATTCTGAAAATATCAACACAAGAATTAAGCACACATAATTAATAACAAAATAAGTATTTATCATATAGTTCAGAAAACAATAACAAGATTCATCTAGGTTTCATTCCCTTCAGGTATCTGACGGGTTTAGTTCATAATGATAAAATAAAACATCTCAAGAGAAAAGATAAAACAAAACATAAGAAATCCCTAAAACCCCCTAAAGGAATTGAAGGAGAGATCTGTCGTATTGAGTAGAATTCTAGCATCTTGAGATGCATCAACTGGCTATCCTCGAGTGATTCCCACGAATTTGGTCTTACAGCTCGATTTTTGGCCTGGTGACCGCCTAACTAATGACCCTCTTCGAGTTACACTTAGGGTCTTTATCTAAGCTCTTGGAATGCATTTCTTTCTCCCTAAGTATCCTTTTTTGAGTGAAATTCCTCTTTTCCACGACATGGCCACGGCCATGGCACATGCCTGTGTAAATTGACTTCAGGCCGTGTTTCGATTCTGTTGACACGGCCATGTAAATTATGGTTAGTCCGTGTTTCAGTTCTGTTGATTGAGGCACGGCCGTGTAAATTAAAGTCCAGGCCGTGCCGATTTCCACTTTGGCCCAAATTGGCCCGTTTTAAGCCCATTTCTTGTTCTTTTCATCCCTAGGTGCTTTCCTGAGTATAAAACATGAAAAGAAAGGATTAATAGCACCTTTTTACATAAATCAAGGAATAAATCATCCAAAAGTATACTAAATGTGGGATTAAAATATGTTACTTTTACGGTTTATCAGTACGGCTTACAACTGGTGAAAGACATTGATATCCGTAGTTCTGAGAGATAGAATCACCTAGGATTTCTTTCAAGTTGAGTTTAAAAAGAAGTACATCAGTCAACGCTTCATTGATCAGAAACGCAAAGAGTTTCTAGAGCTGAAACAAGGTTGTATGTCAGTTACAGAGTATGAATGGGAATTTGTGAGACTGAGCTAGTATGCACAGGAATGTGTTTCTACCGAAACTACTATGTGTAAATGCTTCATAGAAGGATTGAATGATGACATTAAGTTTTTGGTTGGGATGCTTAATATAAACGAATTTGTTGTATTGGTTGAAAGAGCATGCAAAGCCAAGGAGCTTAGTAAAGAAAAGAAGAAAGCTGATTTTGAAGCTCGTGAAGAAAAAAAAAGATCGATGAGTAAGTTTTCTCAACCTTCAACGAAGAGATTTAGAGATACAATTAACCATCAAATACTTCATTTGGACATCCGAATAGAGAACGTACAAGACTAAGTGTTGGTCCGAGAGCTCAAGCTCTAATAGAATCAAGTGCTGATAGTGCCAAAAGTAACAAACCTGAGTGTAGATAGTATGGAAGATGACATGTGGGAGAATGCTAGGGCAAGTACAACAATAGAGTTTGCTATAAATTTGTATCACGAGATCACTTCATTCGAGATTGCCCAAAGATGGCTGAGGAAGAAAATATTCAGAATATGAGATCGAGTAATGTGACGGCTAGGGGTAGACCACCCAAAAATGTCAGGAATATGAGTGGAAGTCAAAGAGGGGCTACTGATACAGCTGTGAGATCAGACATGAGAGCACTTGCACGAGTCTATGCTATACGAGCACGAGAGGAAGTGTCATCTCTAAACGTCATCACTGGTACTTTTACCCTATTTGATACTGATGTGGTTGCATTGATAGACCCAAGATCTACTCATTCGTATGTGTGTGTGAATCTAGTATCAAGTAAGAATCTACCTGTTGAGTCTACTAATTTATGATTAGAGTATCGAGCCCCTTAGGCAAGTGTGTCTTAGTGGATAAAGTGTGCAAAAACTATCCATTGATGTTTCGAGATTTATGTTTTCTGGCTAATCTGATGTTGCTACCATTCAATGAATTTGATATAATTCTGGGTATGGATTGGCTCACTTTGCATAATGCTATTGTGAATTGCAAAATAAAGATATTGAATTGAGAAATCAGAATGGTGAAATAGTTCGAATTGAATCCAGTGATATGAAAGGAGTACCAGCTGTTGTATCCGTGATGAAATCTATGAACTATGTGAGAAAAGGTTGTGAAGCCTATCTAGCATATGTGATTGATACAAAAGTGTCAGAAAAGAAATTTGAATCTATGCCTATTGTTTGTGAGTTTCCAGATGTGTTTCCTGAAGAACTACCGGGATTACCTCTGAATCGAGAAATTGAATTTGGTATTGAATTAGTACCGGGGACTACTCCTATTTCGATAGCTCCATATAGAATGGCACCAATGAAATTGAAAGAGTTAAAGTCTCAGTTGCAAGAATCGACTGACAGAGGATTTGCACGACTGAGTTTCTCACCTAGGTTGCTTTTGTGTTATTTGTGAAAAATAAAGATGGTACTATGAGAATGTGTATTGATTACCGACAATTGAACAAGGTGATGATAAAGAACAAATATCTGTTGCCTCGTATCGATGATTTGTTTGATCAGCTGAGAGGAGCTACAGTGTTTTCTAAGATAAATTTGAGATCGGGCTACTATCAGTTGAGAGTTAAAGAATTTGATGTACCGAAAACTGCTTTTAGAACAAGGTACAGACATTATGAATTCTTAGTGATGCCTTTTGGACTAACGAATGCTCCTACAGTGTTTATGGTTCTGATGAATCAGATATTTAGACTATATTTGGATCGTTTCGTTGTGGTGTTCATTGATGATATTTTGATCTACTCATGTAATGAGACGCAGCATACCGAGCATTTGAGAATTTTGCTACAAGCTCTACGTGAGAAACAATTGTAAGCTAAATTTAGTAAATGTGAGTTTTCGTTGCTTGAGGTTGGATTTCTGGGGCATATTGTATCAGCTGCAGGAATACGAATTGATCCGAGTAAAATATCTACTATATTAGAATGAAAGCCTCTGAGAAATATGTCTGAAGTCCATAGTTTTCTGGGACTAGCAGGATATTATAGATGGTTTGTGAAAGAATTCTCGATAATTGTGACTCTGTTGACGAAGTTGCTACAAAAAGATGTTAAATTCGAGTGGTCAGAAAAGTGGCATCAGAGTTTTGAGCGGTTGAAAGTATTGTTGACAGAGGTGCCAGTCTTAGTTCAGCCTGAATCGAGCAAAGAATTTATAATTTATAGTGATGCATCATTAAATGGTTTGGGCTATGTGCTGATGCAATAAGGCAAAGTTATTGCTTATGCTTCGAGGCAGTTAAAGCCGCATGAAAAGAACTATCCGACGCATGACCTTGAATAAGCTGCAATTGTGTTTGCGTTAAAGATTTGGCATCACTGCTTATTTGGTGAGAAATGTCATGTTTAGACCGATCATAAGAGTTTGAAGTACTTGATGACTCAGAAAGATTTGAATTTGCAATAGAGAAGATGGTTAGAGTTGTTGAAAGATTATGAACTTGTGATTGATTATCATCCGGGCAAAGCTAATGTTGTTGCTGATGCCTTGAGTCGAAAGTCTTTATGTGCTTTGAGAGCTATGAATTCTCAGATAGATCTGTGTGATGATGGTTCAGTTTTGGCTGAGTTAAAAGTAAGACCGATATTTATACATCAGATTCGTGATGCCCAGAAAAGATATGATGAGATGATAACAAAACGAACTCAATGTGATGTGAATATGGATTCAGAATTTAGAGTTGAAAGTGATGATTGTTTAAGATTTAGAGATCGGATTTGTGTTCCGAGAAATTCAGAGTTGAGTCAGATGATTTTGAATGAAGCTCACAATAGTCAATTAATTGTTCACCTGGGGAGTACAAAAATGTACAATGATTTGAAATAGTTTTTTTGGTGGCATGGTATGAAACGGGACATCTTTGACTTTGTGTCAAAATGTTTAATTTGTCAGCAAGTTAAAGCTGAACATCAGGTACCATCCAATTTGTTACAACTGATTATGATTCCTGACTGGAAATGGGAGAGAGTTACGATGGACTTTGTGCCGAGGTTACCTTTATCTCCGAGAAAGAAAGATGCAATATGGGTGATAGTTGACAGATTGTCGAAATCAGCTCATTTCGTTCTGGTGAGAACAGATTATTCACTCGATAGATTAGCTTAATTGTATATTGCTGAGATTGTGAGATTACATGAGGTACCATTATCTATTGTATCTGAAAGAGATCTGAGATTTACTTCACGATTTGGAAGAAATTGCAAGAGGCTTTAGGCACATAATTGCATTTCAGTACTGTATTTCATCCTTAAAATGATGGATAATCCAAGCGGATCATTCAAATTCTCGAAGATATGTTGAGATGTTGTATACTTGAGTTTGAAAGCACGTGGGAAAGCATTTACCGTTGATTGAACTTGCATATAACAACAATTTTCAATCTAGCATTAAAATGGCACCATATGAGGCTCTCTACGGTCAAAAATGCCAAACTTCATTGTATTGGACTAAATTGAGCGAGAATAAGATTCACAGAGTTGATCTAATAAAAGAGACTGAGTAAAAAGTGAAAGTAATTCGTGATAGCTTGAAAGTAGCCTCAGATCTTCAGAATTCTTATGCGGACTTGAAACGAAAGGCTATTGAATTCGAAGTTGGTGATAAAGTGTTTTTGAAAGTGTCTCCGTGGAAGAAAATACTTTGATTTGGCTGAAAAGGCAAATTGAGTTCGAGGTTCATCGAGCCGTATGAGATCGTTGAACGAGTTGGGCCGGTTGCTTATAGATTGCAGTTGCCACTTGAATTAAAGAAAATTCATAATGTGTTTCATGTGTCGATGCTTCAACAATACAGATCTAATCCATCTCACGTGATTGCTCCTACTGAGATTGAAATTTAGTCAGACTTGTCGTATAGTGAAAAACTGATTCGAGTTTTGGCACGAAAGATCAAAAAGTTGAGAAACAGAAGAATTTCCTTAGTGAAATTGTTATGGCACAAACACAGAGTAGAAGAGGCTACGTGGGAGCCTGAGAATGTTATGAGAGAACAATATCCACATCTATTCATTGGTAAGATTTTCGGGGATTAAAATCCCTAAAGGGGGATAGTTGTAACAGCCCAATTTAGACCCTAGTCAGAACAGTGGTTTCGAGACCACAAATTTGAGGTCAGAATAACATTCTAATATTATTTTTGGTGTGAATTATATGTGATATAGCCTATGTGAAAATTCTGTGTGGTAATTTTATTGACTATGTGTCAAATTAAGAAAAATGACTTAATCGCGTAAAGTGTAAAATGTTGTGTGTTGATTGTTAAGTGTTTAATAGTTGTTGTCTTTATAAAATGAAGGCCTTATGATGCAATTAGGTCATATTTAGTGATAGTGGGTGGCAATGAACTAGAATAACCTTAGTGAATAAATGTTTTATAAGTTAAATAAAAGGTTAGTTTGGTAATTAGTAAACAAGTCATAAATAATTAAACAAAACATGAAGTGTTCATCTTTTTACACCACCATTACCAAAAAAGGGGAAAGAAATAGGCTTGAAATATTCGGCAATTGCTATCCTTGATTAAAGTATGAATTTTGATCGATTTTTGATAATTTTTACATTTTCGTAATTGTTGTTTCGTGCTCTAGCTAACCCATGTTGTAATTTTGTAAATTGATGATGTTTTTGTGATGAGTCATTGATGAATACTTGAGCTGTGTGTTAGTTGATAGTGAAATATGAAAACTTGGTGTTGGCTAACATAGTTTGTATTGGGATTTTTAGTGAAATTGAGTATTCTGGGCTTAATTGAGAAAATAAGAAATTGAGGGATTATAATGTGAAATAAATGAGGTGTGTGTACTTGTATGAATATAGAGAGAATCCGGGTAGGCATGGGTGAAATGAAATTATGTGTATTTCGTGATTTTGTGAATTAGGGACTAAAGTGTTGAAATGTGAAAATGTGAGGGCTATTATGTAAAATGCCCTAAATATGTGTGTTTGAACTAAAATGAATGATTTGGTGATTGAAATGGATTGAATTTGAATGTGTATAGACCAAGAGATGAGAGGTTCGGATCGAGATCGAGGCAAAGATAAAGTGCCTGATTAATCGACCGTTTCAGTATTTTGACATCCGAGGTAAGTTCGGATATAATACTAGTTGTAAAATATATCTATGTGATGTGAATTGAATAAATATATATATATGTAACTATCAAAGAAGAGATGCTATGTGCAAAATTAAGTTATAGTGCACTAAGTGTGCGAAGTTAGAAACGAGACAGAGATGATTGGCACTGTGTGTGTGAAAAGATAAAAGCTTTGGCTTATTTAATTGGCACTGTGTGTGCGATACCAATATAAGCTTGATTTAACATATTGGCACTAAGTGTGCGAGGACGATTCCATTTTGACTATGAATTGGCACTAAGTGTGTGAATAAAGTAAGAGAATAACGAAAGTTGATCGAAGTGCAAAGTCGAGGGATTGAGTTGTATGGTTGGTGAGTAACTATGTGTTGGCTATGGTATGTATAATACCTATGTATTGGCTAAAGTATGTATGATAACTTTGTGTTGTTTAAGATATGTATGATACCCATGTGTTGGTGAATTTGAAAGTAGATTGATGAAATGCTATGTGAACATTGAGCATACTTGAGTTGGTGTATCATTGGTAAATTAATCTAAGTGATGGATTATCTTTGTATATTGACTTGAATTGTTGAATTACAAGTATTATATTACGGACTTACTAAGCTATGAAAGCTTACTGTGTGATTGTTTCTCTGTTTTACAGTGTCAGTAAAGCTAGCTCGAATCTGGGGATCGTCAGCATCTCTATCACACTATCGGCAATCTATTTTGATACTCTTGAAGATGTGTATATTTGAATGTGGCATGTATAGGCTAGTCATTTGGTATATGTTTGAGATGTAAATAGCCATTTGACTTGGCTAGTTATGATGCATGTTTTGAAATGTTTTGATGGCAATAAGATGGCCTTATGAATGGTAAGTTTATTGAAGGAATGATGCTATAGTGATATGGTAATATGGTGGATGAATTATGATTTGTTATGCATGTGTTTTAGTTGTGAAATTTGGTGCAAGAATTGGTATGTTTGAATGTATTTAGAAGCATAAATTGATATTGTATTGAAGCTTATGGGTTGACCCTTGTGTGGATGGTAAATTTGGCCTTGTAAATGGCCTATTTTGCATACTAGTCAAGAGGCACAGGCGTGTGTCCCTGTCGTGTGGTTTAAGGGCTTCTTCTTGGTGTGTCTGGATAGGTTACAAGACCGTGGCCCACGGGCGTGCATGATGGCCATGTGACCAAGTCAGTAGCTATCATATTATCATACGGCCATGACACACGGTCATGTCTGGTAGCCGTGTGAACAAGTCAGAATGTATGCTCTTTTTGACACGACCTGGACATAAGGGTGTGTTTGGTAGCCGTGTGACGCACACGGCCAGACTACACGAGCGTGTGACCTCAACAGTGTTGAAGAATGCTTGAATTTCTAAAAATTTTCGTAAGTGTTTGGTTTAGTCCTGACCCCTTTCTAGCATCTGATTAAGGTCTTGTAGACCTCAATAGGGACCATATGTTATTAATTGCTATGTATAGATTGACGAGTGACTTGGTGTCGTGAAATATTGATAAAATGTTTTGAATGTTTTGTAATGCCTCTAAACCCTATTCCGATGACGGTCTCGGGTTAGGGGTGTTAAAAAACCCTTGCCTATAGTTAGTAGGATTTTAAATTATTGTGGTTAAATTATGACACAAAAATAGCTTGTGGTCTAGTGGCAAGGTGGCGGGTTATGTAATTGTGAGGTCTGAGGTTCAAGTCCTGGGTTGCACAATGGAGTATTTGTTTTGCTGCTTGAGCTATGTAGGTAGTGGAGTTGGACTAAAACACAGCTAAGGGGAGTTTGAATAGAAGTTGAATGGAGTTGTTGGGGGAGTTGAGGAGAAATTGGTGGAGTAATTCAAGGAGCGATAAGGGGAGAGATACTAGGAGAAAATCAAGGAGTTTGATTGAAAGGAAGTGTTTGTGCCAAATGTGGTCACTAGGCACTCAGATAACCGATTTTGGGGGTTTTTGGGTTGTTTTCTCTCTGTCTGCTTTGGTTTCTGTCAGCATTCTTTTCATCTTTTTACTTTTGGTGCCGAATTTTGGCTAAGACTTCAAGTACCTCTCAGGTTTGTTCATTTTTTTTCCTCCTATTCCCTTTAATTCCTTTTTTTCTTTGGCAGAATAGTCTTTGGTTCTCTCCTCTGCCAAATCATCTTACTATTTATTTTCTATCCTCTACTTTCCCAAACCTTGACCGAATAGTGTTGGGTCGTTTCGTGTTGCATTTTTCTTCTAATTTGCTCTTCTTCCTGCCCCTTTTTGGTCAACTGTTTGTCGAATATTACTTTTCTCTCCCTTTTCATCTCTTCAAATTTGTTTCCAGCTTGACAACTATTCTCTGACGGTTCAAATTCCTCGAGGAGTGAAAGAGTTTCAGGTGAGATTAAAGTCATCGAAACCTTTCTCTCATCACTCAATCAAAGGTAAGTATGTAGGCTAGCAAACTAAAGTGTAGGCCGAATGCTTTCTACGATTCTGTAAGTTATCATGTGTGGATTTAAACTACATGAATAAACAATCCTATTTAATAAAAATCTGTTTGTAATACAGATATTCGTTAAAGAGATTGTAGTCAACCTTCATCAATGGTATGAGTGGGCTAAGCCACATTTATCAATCGAGGCAAGTGTTAATTTTAGTTTTAGTTAAGGGTGTAATAGAAGTGGATTAACCCTATTATTCTGCGACTAATGGAAAGCCTTGTATGAATGCAGGTTTTGGTGCTCGAGGATCTTGGTGCACTTTCACAAGAAGGTGTGTAATCACACCGCCTTAACTGCAAATCGATAAAAGTCGAAAAGCTAAAAAACACGACGTTTGAGACCACATGGGCTTGCAATCCCTCGTGTGGTAACCTAAGCCCACAAAGCATGGTGTTTGACTGTAGATGCCGCCATGAGCGATCTCATGGGCTTAGGCTGTCATAGGCCACGTTAGGCCTAAAAGGGGCTTGTGGGCCCAATGGGCTCGTAGGCCCACACGGATGAAATCCACGATTTGTGACAAATACTTAACTGGGCTATATAAGTCTCATAGCGTGGCGAAACCTGGGCTGAAAGGGCCGCATGAGCGTGTGGGCCCACTTGGGTCGTGTAATGGACGTTGGGCCCATTTACACTATTATGATCATTTAGGTTACCGGAGTCGCTCGAGGCGACTGCGGACCTTCCAAGATGTCGATAAATGACCGAAATACCCACATGGGGTAAAATGACCGAAATACCCCCATAGGGTAGAATGACTGAAATACCCACATAGGGTATAATGACCAAAATACCCCCATAGGGTAAAATGACTGAAATACTCCTATAGGGTAAAATGATCGATATACCCCTATAGGGTAAAATGACCAATATACCCCCATAGGGTAAAATGACCGTATACCTCTATAGGGTAAAATGATCATAATGCCCCTGTAGGGTAAAATAACCGTAATGCCCCTATAGGGTAAAATAACCGTAATACCCCTATAGGGTAAAATGACCGTAATACCCATGTAGGGTAAAATGACCGTAATGCCCCTGTAGGGTAAAATGATCGTAATGCCCTTGTAGGGTAAAATGGCCATAATGCCCTTGTAGGGTAAAATGGCCATAATGCCCTTATAGGGTAAAATGACCGTAACACCCTCGTAGGGTAAAATGACCGTAAAGCCCCTGTAGGGTAAAATGACTGTAATGCCCCCGTAGGGTGAAATGACCATAATGCCCCTGCAGGGTAAAATGACCGTAATGCCCCTGTAGGGTAAATGATTATTTTACCCTCGAGGGTCAATGATTGACTTGTGCTATGATTTGACTGATTTGACTGTGATTGTATGACTATGATTTGATTGACTAAACTGTGAATGATATGATGATTTGTGGGCCAAACATTCTGAATACATGACATACTGTATGGAATTGGGATATTGGTTATGGAGGAAGTACTATTCTGATAGGGCTGCACAGGTCGCTTGAGACGACTTCGGACCTACCTATGGCTTCAAGCCAGTTAATTTGATTATGGCTATGTGCCATCTTGATTATGACTTTGTGTCAATCATATTTATCCATGGCTGTGTGCCGGTCGTAATTATTGATGACTTTGTGTCAGTCATACTTACGCATGGCTTTCTGCCGGTTATATTACCGTAGCTGATGGCTATGTGCCGATCTTATTATAGTTTTCAATGGCTATGTGCCAACTATGATACCGTTGCTAAAGGCTTAAACTCACATATATACTAGCAGCTTTGCTGCGATTTTGGTTAGTGCTGCAACTGGTGCTAACACTGCAAGTGTAGGGATGGCGTGGGTGATTTATTCCCCACAGGTAGTGCAAGGTTGGACGGAGGCAAGTGTAGGGTTGGATGGGTTTGCATGCATCATGCATCATTCATATTGAGACTGTTACTATGATGGGCTAGGCCGAATTGATTCTGTTATGGGCTGTGACCCAAATGATATTGTTTTGGGCTTTGGCCCATATATACTCTGAACTGAACTGTATTATTACTACTAAAGGGCTCAGGCCCAGACTGATTATGTTTCTGTATACTGACCGTTTCTTCAATATGGGGATTACACACTGCGTTAGACGGTTTGGAGCTGCAAGGGACTTAGAGAGGGCCACACAACAACACATGTTTTATTTTGTTTTTCTCATTTACTTAAGCACTTTGATTTTGATTCGAGTTGTAATAAGGCCTCTATAATTTTTGGATTTTAAATTTGCGATTTTACTGATTGTGATTTATATCTGCTAGAAGTTGAACACAATTTTCCAAAACAATAACATTTTCAAGCATTACGTTTTCGCAACTCAATTTTTAAATATCACATTTTCGTAAATCATTTGTTTTAAATTAAGCTTCCGCAACAAATAAGGTTTTAAAGGTAATAACATTTTAAAAGGGAATAACTTTTTAATAAACCATGATTGAAAATAAACAAACGCAAACTGAGATTTTGTACAAGTTTTAAATGGCAAGAAGTTTTAAATTTAAAGAAGGGTTTTCAATGAAAACATGGTTTTTGAAAAACACTTCAATGTGACACGCCAGATTCGGCCATAATGTATAGGCCGAGTTTAGGGTGTTACATTTAGTGGTATCATAGCCAGGTTGCAAAACTCGGCCGTAGAATGGGTTTTTAAACTTTGAATTTTTAAAAGTTGCTTTTAAATAATTTGAAGTGTTCTGGAAGGATTTTCTAATTGTGTGGCACACAAAGTCTCCGCCAATCCTGTAAGTTCGCTCTGAAAACTGTACTTCTATTTTGACTGAAACTGCCATAGGTAGGAGTACTGAGACTACTGTAGGTAGTACTGCAAACTCTTTAGTAGGTTATACTGAAACTATAGTAAACCAGTAGACACCGATAGACTCTGTGTTGTGAAAAAATAAACTCTAAATTACTACTTTTCATAAGACATTTGTTAATAAACAACTAGAACTGTAAATCGATCTGCATAACATTGTTAATTCAGATAAAACATGAATAGACAATGAGCACAAGAGGTACACACGGACGAGGTACAATAGGCCATGATAGAGGCCATAGAGGTGCACGAGTTGGGTCCTTTTCGTTTAGCCATATACCTAATTTGGAACTAGAGTGCACAACGGAAGCGTAGTGGTGGAGTCTGTGTTATGCAACTGATCTGATAATTGGAAATTTCGAGGACGAAATTTTTTTAAGGAGGGGTGAATTGTAACGCCCTAAATTTTGGGCCTAGAAGAAATAGGTTTTGAACAAGGGAACAGTTAGGAGACTACACATAAATATTTAGTTGTGCAAGAAAGTGACATAAATGATTGTTTGCTTCAGTGGTTAAGTGATTTAGGAGTGTTTGGAAGTGCCTGAGAAGTCAAGGGTTCAAGCCTTGGCTTATGCAAAATTTTGTTTTTAGGGAATAAAACCCTTGCCTATAGTTAGTAGGCTTTTAAATTATTGTAGTGAAATTATGACACAAAAAGAGCTTGTGGTCTAGTGGCAAGGTGGCGGGTTGTATAACTGTGAGGTTTGAGGTTCAAGTTCTGGGTTGCATGAGGCAGTATTTATTTTACTGCTTGAGCTATGTAGGTAGTGGAGTTGGACTGAAACACAGCTAAGGGGAGTTTGAATAGAATTTGAATGGAGTTGTTAGGGGGGTTGAGGAGAAATCGGTGGAGTAATTCAAGGAGGGATAATGGGAGAGATACTAGGAGAAAATCAAGGAGTTTGATTGAGTGGAAGTGTTTGTGCCGAATGTGGTCACTAGGCACTCAGATAACTGGTTTTAGGGGTTTTTAGGTTATTTTCTCTCTATCTGCTTCGATTTCAGTCAGCTTTTACTTTTGGTGCCAAATTTTGGCTAAGACTTCGAGTACCCCTCAGGTTTGTTCGTTTTCTTTTTCTGCTCTTCCCTTTAATTCTTTTTTTTTTGTTTGGCCGAATAGCTCTTTGGTTCTCTCTTCTGTTGAATCCTCTTTTCTCTTCCCCTCTTCTCTTTTCTGTTTATTTTCTCTCCTCTACTTTCCCAAACCTTGACCAAATAGTGTTGGGTAGTTTCGTGTTGCATTTTCTTTTGATTTGCTCTTCTTCCTCTACCCCTTTTTGGTCAACTGTTTGTCAAATATTACTTTTCTCTCCCTCTTCATCTCTTCAATTTTGTTTTCGGCTTGACAACTATTCTCTGACGGTTCAAATTCCTCGAGGAGTGAAAAAGTTTCAGGTGAGATTAAAGTCGTTGAAACCTTTCTCTCATCACTCGATCAAAGGTAAGTATGTAGGCTAGCATTCTAAAGTGTAGGCCAAATACTTTCTACGATTCTGTAAGTTATCATGTGTGGATTTAAACGACATGAATAACAATCCTGTTTAATAAAATCCATTTGTAATGCAGATACCCATCAAAGAGATTGTAGTCAACCTTCGTCAATGGCATAAGTGGGCTAAGCCACATTTGTGAATCGAAGCAAGTGTTAATTTTAGTTTTAGTTAATGGTGTAAAAGAAGGGGATTAACCCTATTGTTCAGCTACTAATGGAAAGCCTTGTATGAATGTAGGTTTTGGTGCTCGTGGATCTTGGTGCGTTTTCACAAGCAGGTGTGTAATCACACCGCCTTAACTGCAAATCGGCAAAACCTGAAAAGCTGAAAAACACGGTGTTTAAGGCCACATGGGCATGCAATCACTCGCGTGGTAATCTGAGCCCACGAAACATGGTGTTTGACTATAGATGCCGCCATGAGCGATCTCATAGGATTAAGCCGACATGGACCACATTGGGCCGAAAAGGGGCCGTGTGGGCCCAATGGGCTCGTGGGCCCACACGGATGAAATCCACGATTTGTGGCAAATACTGGACTGGGCTATGTAGGTCTCATAGTCGTGGCAAAAGCTGGGCTGGATAGGCTGCATGAGCGTGTTGGCCCACTTGGGCCGTGTAATGGGCCTTGGGCCGTATAATAAGCCTTGGGCCCATTTACACTGTTATGTTCTTTTAGGTTACCGGAGTCGCTCGAAGCGACTGCATACCTTTTGAGAGGTCGATAAATGACCGAAATACCCCTATTGGGTAAAATGATCGAAATACCCTCATAGGGTAAAATGATCGATATACCCTCATAGGGTAAAATGACCAAAATACCCTTATAAGGTAAAATAACTGAAATACCCCCATAGGGTAAAATAACCGAAATACCTCCATAGGGTTAAATGACCGAAATACCTTCATAAGGTAAAATGACCGATATACCCCCATAAGGTAAAATGACCGAAATACCCCCATAGGGTAAAATGACTGAAATACCCTTATAGGATAAAATGACTAATATACCCCATAGGGTAAAATGGCCGAAATACCCCTATAGGGTAAAATGACCGAAATACCCCTATAGGGTAAAATGACTGATATACCCTCATAGGGTAAAATGACCGTAATACTCCTGTAGGGTAAAATGATCGTAATACCCTTGTAAGGTAAAATGACCTTAATGCCTTTGTAGGGTAAAATGACTGTAATGCCCCTGTAGGGTAAAATGACCATAATGCCCTTATAGGGTAAAATGATCGTAATACCCCTGCAGGGTAAAATAATCATAATACCCTTGTAGGGTAAAATGACCATAATACCCCTGTAGGGTAAATGATCGTAATGCCCCTATAGGGTAAAATGACCGTAATGCCCCTATAAGGTAAAATGATCGTAATGCCCCTATAGGGTAAAATAATTGTAATACCACAATAGGGTAAAATGACCGTAATGCCCCAGTAGGGTTAATGATTATTTTGCCCCTCGAGGGTAAATAACAGACTTGTGATATGATTTGACTAATTTGACAGTAATTGTATGACTATGATTTGATTGACTTAACTATGAATGATATGATGATTTGCGGGCCAGACAATCTGCATACATGACATACTGCATGGGATTGGGATATTGGTTATGGAGGAAGTACTGTTCTGATAGGGTCGCACGGGTCACACGAGACGGCTGTGGACTCAGTAATGATCTGTTAAGGTCGCACAGGTCGCACGAGATGACTGTGGACCTACCGATGGTTTTAAGCCAGTTAATCTAATTATGGCCCTATGCCAACCTAATTATGGCTCTATGCCATCTTCATTATGACTTTGTGTCGATCATATTTATCCATAGCTGTGTGCCAATCGTAATTATTGATGACTTTGTGTCGATCATACTTACCCATAGCTGCGTGCCGGTTATATTACCATAGCTGATGGCTATGTGCTAATCTTATTACAGTTACTAATGGCTGTGTGCCAATTATGAGACTGTTACTAAAGGTTTAAAGCTGCATATGTACTAGCAGCTTTGCTGCGATTTCGATTAGTGCTGAAATAGATGCTAACACTGTAGGTGAAGGGATGGGGTGGGTGATTTATTCCCTACAGGTAGTCCAGGGTTGGATGGGTTTGCATGCATCATGCATCATTCATACTGAGACTATTACTATGATAGGCTAGGCCCAATTGATTATATTATGGATTGTGATCCAAATGATATTGTTTTGGGCTTTGGCCCACATATACTCTGAAATGAACTGTACTGTTACTATTAAAGGGCTTAAGCCCAGACTGACTTTGTTTTTGTATGTTGACTGTTTCTTTAATAAGGGGATTACATACTGAGTTTTTGTAAACTCACCCCGTTTTTAACCTTTCAGGTAATCCCCAGTGTTAAACGGTTTGGAGCTACGATGGACTCGGAGAGGGCCACACAACTGCGCATGTTTTATTTTATTTTGCTCATTTACTTAAACACTTTGATTTTGATTCAGGTTGTAATAAGGCCTCTATAATTTCTGAATTTTAAATTTGGGATTTTACCGATTGTGATTTATATCTGCTAGAAGTAGAACACAGTTTTTTTCAAACACTATGTTTTCGCAACGCAATTTTTAAATATCACGTTTTTGTAAATCATTTGTTTTAAATTAAGCTTCCGCAACAAATAAGGTTTTAAAGGTAATAACGTTTTAAAAGGGAATAACTTTTTAATAAACCACGATTAAAAATAAACAAACGCAAATTGAGGTTTTGTACAAGTTTTAAATGGCAAGAAGTTTTAAATTTCAAGAAGGGTTTTCAATGAAACATGGTTTTCGAAAACACTTCAATGTGACACGTCAGATTCAGCCATAACGTCTAGGCCAGGTTTGGGGTGTTACACCGAGCCTAGGGATAAAATGGTCATTTTGTGAAAAATTTAAGGGTAAAATAGTAATTTTTCCAAAATTATGATTATTGAAATGTATTTATTGTGGTGATCAAATGAGCTAAAATGTTATTATAGATCAAGAAGAGTGAAGAAAACCTCGACTGAGGAAAGAACAAAGTATCGGACTGGATTGACAATCTAGCCTATTTTGATTATCGAGGTAAGTCAACATCATGTTATTAAGTTTCTAAATGTTTGATATTGGTGATGTTGTGTAATATTTCTATGAATTTGAGCTATGATGTTGAATGATAAAAATGATGAAAATTGCGATGTTGAAGCCCCAGCGGGACTATAGTGAACGTAAGAACATTATTAACGAGATAGGAGATGGATAAGGTCCCGTGGAAGACCATGTCTGGGACATGGCCTCGGCGCTGAATTGAGATCCCTTATAAGACCATATCTGGGATATGGCATCCACATCGAATAAGAAAAATCGTATAAGACCATATACGAGATGTGGCATCAATAATTGATATGAGATCCCATATAAGACCATATCTTTGGATATGGCTTCGGCACTCAGAGGTGACCCTATGTAAAACCACATCTAGGATGTGGCATTGGCGTCGTAATTGTGTGAATGGCGATGAACAGGTACCCCTGAGTAATTTACGAGATATGTTTACGATATGTGACATGGTATGTATTCGATAAGAATAAGCATGAGTAAGTGTTGGTAAAATGCTTAAGACTTTATGCTTTTATTCAATGCCATGGTTGGATGACAATGTGAGTTTATGTTTTTATTTATTCTCATGCAAACTTTCTAAGCTTTATGCTTACCCCTCTCATTTCCCTTTTCCTTGTATCATTGCCAAGTTAGCTCAAGAATTCGTGGAACGTCAGGGTTCAGAAATCACACTATCAACTACTCTTTTGTATAGCCATGTTAGTTTCATTTTGAGTATGGCATGTATAGGACTTAGTCGCTTTTGTTATGTCATATTTTTTAGCCAAAGTGTTGGCTATAAATGTTGCTAAATTCATTTTGTAAGTGGTCAATGGAATTGGGCTAATACTTGACAAGTTTATATATATTCAATGATGATGAAATTCATTAAGTGTATGCTTGTGTGGATGCTTCGATTTGAGTTCTTAGAAGTGTCTTAGGGTCATAAGTTATGATGAATTAAGTTGGTCTAAGCAAGATTGCTATGTAGGGTGGCATTTGGCTTGGAAGATATCCCTTCAATGTCCACACGGGTAGACACGGGCATGTATCCAGGCCGTGTGTAACACAAGGTCAACCCCATGGGCGTGTTGATTGGCCGTGTGTCCCCATGCATGATAGGCTTACAAGTTATAATGCTCAGTAATAAACACACGGGCAGAGATACGACTGTGTCTCTCAGCCGTGTGGGAGGCACAGCCATGGATATGGGCGTGTGCCCAGGCCGTGTGAAGTCTGCACCTAAAATTAGGAATTTAATTCGACACACGGTCTAAGGACACGAGCGTGTGCCTTAGCCGTGTGACCATAGTGAGGTGATGACGTCATAAATAGAATGCCAAGGTTTTGGCACACAAGCTAAGACACGGGCGTGTCGAGGCTATGTGAGAGACACAGGCCAGGGGCATAGGCGTGTGTCCGGCTGTGTGAAAACCTTTATAGGTTTGAAATGAAATTAAATTCCACACGGGCTAGGAAGATGGGCGTGTGTGACCACACGGCCTGTGTGCCCACACAGGCCTATGGCCTCTATTTAGGCAAAACTTTTCTATGTGCGTAAAAGTTTCTGATTAAATTTCAAAACCTCCCGTGAATATGTTTTAGGCCTCGTAGGCCTATAATAAGGATGTTGTTAGTATGTATGAGAAGTCTTATGTTGAAATGAAATTTTATAGCCCAAAGTTGTTTGCTGAAGTGATAAACAGTAATATATACATATTTTAATCCCACATTTAGCATACTTTTGGATGATTTATTCCCTGAATTGTGGAATTTGGTGCTCCTAATCCTTTAATTTCATGTTTTATACTTAGGAGAGCACCAGAGGATGAAAAGAACGAGAAACGGGCCAAAACCAGAAAAATGGGCCAAAGTACAAAACCCACACGGCCTAGGCCCAAGCCACACAGCCGTGCCTCTTAAGCAGACCCTAACACGGCCTGGACTCGACTTACACGGGCGTGCCACACGGGAGTGTCCTTGTCGTGACCTGTTTTAATTCCATTCGGAATAGGGTACTTAGAGGCAAAGAAAGACATTCCAAAACCCTATATAAACACCCTAGAGGCCAACCTTTAGAGGGCGGTTCAGGTAGGTCGAGGAGCCAAGCCAGAGAGGCCGAATTGTGGGATTTACTAGAAGAAAGCCAGTTGATTTATCTCAAGAAGCTAGAGTCATACTCAAGACGGAAGATCTTCCCTTCAATTTCCTTTAAGAGGTTTTAGGGTTTTTCTTGTGTCTTATTTTATATTTTCTTCTGAGATGTATTCTTTTATGATTATGAACTAAACCCCTCAAATACCTGAGGGGGATGAAACCTAAGACGGATCTTGTTATTGTTTTCTGAACTATACGATAAATACTTGATTTGTTCTTAATTATATGTTCTTAATTCTTGTTTTGATATTTCAGGATATTGATTCAAGTATTGATGTGCTTAGGCAGTGGAGGAATATTCCCTGTTTAAGAGTAGATCTAGCATAATTAAGCGGAGTTGATCGTAACCCTAGAGATAGGATGACGAAAATCTACCAGATTAGGGTCAAACCTAATATAGGAGTCCATAGATCGAATTAATGCAATTCTAGGGGTTTTAATTAGAAAGAGATTTCAATTAATCAACCTAGGGTTAGACGCTAGTAGCCTCGAGAGAAGCATTAATATAAATTAGAGAATCTTACAGATCAAGTCAAGTGAATAAATCGTCTGGTTCAGAGTTAAATAACAAGTGAAGTCTAGGTGGATTCTTCCTCGGGTATTGTCTTAATCAATTGGTTTTTCCCTCAAGTATTTTCCCCAATTCATTCTCTGTGTCTTAGCATCTTTAGCGTAATAGTTAGTTAATTTTAGATTAAATAACAATTCCCTTATCTATTAGGCTAAGTAATAAAAAGAGAGTCAGTACTAGTACTTTTGATTCCTTTGGGTTCGACATTCCGGTCTTGCCACTAAACTATACTACTGTTCGATAAGTGCGCTTGCCTCAATCGTTGTCACAGTTAGTTTTTAGGCTCGATCATTCATTATATAAATTTTAAGACTTTCAGACCAACGATCAAGTTTTTGGCACCATTGCCGGGGAACTGAAATATTAAGAATGCTCAATTTTTATTACTTTAGCCATATTTTATTTTTGCAATTAAATTTTTATTTTTAATTTCTAAATTTTCTTCTTTGCTTCTGGTAAGTACCTCTAGTTTATGAGTAGAAGAAACCTAACAGGACCCTTAATTACGACAGTGATATTGAAGGTACTGTTCGCAGAAATCGTGGAGAAATAAGGCGAAGCTTAAATTGCATAGAAGAAGAACAAGAAGACGAAACCAATACTACCGAAGAGATGGCTGATCACAATATGCTACCTCCTGTAGCTGCCGTAGACCCGGTGAATCATAATCTTGCTCCTCGTACTATGTATGATTATGCTAAACCTAATTTAATAGGAGCTGAATCGAGTATTGTTAGGCTGCTATAGCTGCTAATAATTTTGAACTGAAACCTAACACTATACAAATGATTCAACAATTTGTTCAATTTGATGGCTTACAGGACGAAGACCCAAATACTCATTTAGAAAATTTTCTAAAATTATGTGATAACTTCAAAATAAATGGCGTTTCTAATGATGCCATCCGTCTTCGGCTATTTCCCTTTTCTTTGAGGAATAAAGCCAAACAGTGGTTGAATTCTCTTCCACGAGAGTCAATCACTACATGGGACCAAATGACCAAAAAAATTTTATTAAAATATTTTTCGCTGGCCAAAACGGCCAAGTTGAGGAATGATACCTCTTCTTTTGTGTAGATAGATCTAGAAACAATATATGATGCATAGGAGAGATACAAGAATTTGTTGAGAAGGTGCCCTCACCATGGGTTACCTTTGTGGCTTCAGGTTCAAACCTTCTACAACGGTGTGAACGCTTCAACCAGGCAATTGATTGATTCAGCCGCCGGTGGAACCTTGAATAACAAAACTCCTAAGGCGACCTATGAGTTTATAGAGGAGATGTAACTGAATAACTATCAGTGGCAAGTTATGAGAACAAAGCCAATGAAAACCGCCAGTGTTTTCAACCTCGACGCAATAACCATGCTGTCAAATCAGGTAAAACTGTTAAATAAAAATATTGATGGTTTATCTAGTTCTTCGCAGGTATACCCAGTAATGCATTATGATTCAAACCTAGGAGGTGTGGCAAATTCTGAGTACCCACCCTACGGACATGGCATGGAAAATGAGCAGATAAATTATATGAGTAATAATTCTCGACCTCAAAATAACCCTTATAGTAACACTTACAATGCAGGTTAGAGGAACCATCCAAATTTTTCGTGGGTGGCCAAGGAAATCAAAGACAACAACCCCCTCCAGGCTTCCAACAGCAACCCTACCCACAAGAGAAAAAGCCAAACCTTGAGGAGTTGCTAACAAAATTCATCACAGTGTCAGAAACTCGTTTCTAAAACACCAAAACAACACTCAAAAATCAGCAAGCATCAATCCAAGGGATCGAGAACCAATTGGGACAACTTGCTAAACTCATCTCTGAACAACCGCAAGGTAGCTTACCAAGCAACACTGAAATAAACCCAAATGAGCAACTTCATGTCGTTACTGCTCAAAATAGTGAAGGGTTAGTAGAATCTGAACCTGAGCCAAGGCAAGAGAATATGGTAGAGGAAGGTAAGGTTGAGGTAAGCTAAGAAAAACCAAAATCGATAATTAAATAGTACCAACCTCGTATACCATACCCCAATGCGATGAAGAAAGGCAACACAAATGAGCAATTTGGTAAGTTTCTTAAACTTCTGAAGAAATTACACTTTAACTTACCGTTTCTTGAAGCTCTTTTGCAGATGTCAGATTCAAGGAAATTTTTAAAAGAGCTTTTGACAAATAAGCAGAAGTTAGATGAAGAATCGTATGTGGAACTAAACGCAGTGTGCTCAACAATTTTGCAAAATAAACTACCAGGAAAATTAAAAGATCTAGGGAGTTTTACAATTCCATGTTTAATTAGTAGTTTATCTGTTGATAATGCTTTAGCTAATTTAGGGGCAAGCATAAATGTCATGCCTTATAAAATGTTTAAACAGCTAGGTCTAGGGAAACCCAAACAAACTAGGATGGGCATTCAATTAGCTGATAAAACTATTAGAATTTCTAGGGGTATAACTGAAAATGTACTTGTGAAAATTGACAAATTCATATTCCCAGTAGACTTTGTTGTTTTAGACATGGATGAGGACAATACTGTTCCTTTAATTTTAGGAAGGCCCTTTTTAGCAACTGGCAAATCTAAAATTGATTTTGGTACAGGAGAACTCACACTTCGTGTAGCTGATGAAACGATCACTCTTCAAGCTCTTGACTCGGCTAGGACATCGAACGATAAAGGTGATAACGTAAATTCTATTGATAACCAAATGGTTCAACCTTCCTTACAGGAAACACTACGAAATTACACAACTGAGCCAGAACATAGACCTCGTGCCAATAAAAAAGTAATTCATGAGGAACGAAGGCTTCAGGTTGATGAACTAGACGAGTGGAAGTCACATTTCAAAGAGAAACTAAGAACACACGAAGCAAAATCGAGGGAACCACTAGACGAGTTTAAAGGTGGAACAAAACACTTCAAGGTCAGAGACCAAGTACTGTTAGATACAACTGACCCTCGAATAACCACTTCAGAGCAAAATACAAATGGCACGACTCCTTTGACTATACTTAAGGTCTTTCCATACAGAACGGTCGAGGTAACTCACTCTAAATTTGGCACTTTTAAGGTAAATGCCACTCGACTCAAACTATATAATGATAGCATGAGAAAAGATTATCAACTTCTCAAACCACCATGATCATGAGAATGAGAGGTAAGTCTAGCTTAAGACTTTAAACGAGCGCTTCTCAGGAGGCAACTCGAACACTAACCCCATTAATTTTCATATTTTTATTCACACTTTTAGCACCTAACTACAAACTAACCAAGTTAATGAAGCGCAGGTTTCCATACCCCCACGGCCTTGCACACGGCCATGGCCGTGGCCGTGTGGGCACCACATGTAGGTAAATAGGCGTGGTCGTAGATGTGTAGCAACAGGATAAAGTTTTTCCAACACACGGGCTGCGATCCAGCACGGCCATGCAATACGGCCGTGGCCTACACTAAGAAAGCCACACGGGCATAGAAACCTTAACACAGGCGTGGGAGAAACGAACAAAGCACAACATGGCCGTGCGATACGACCGTGTGGTTTCCAATCAACAACTGTAGAAATTTTACTCGGATCTTTCAGCCGACACTATATGTCCCAGAAAACCAACTTCACAGAGCAAAAACTCACATTTTCTAAATTTGGTAACAATTGCTTTTCTCGTAGAGTTTGCAACACAATCCTCAAGTGTTCAGCATGCTCAAACTCATCTCGAGAAGATATCAGAATGTCATCAATGAATACCACAAAAAATATGTCTCAATATGGTCTGAAAATTTTGTTCATCAAATCCATAAATACTACATGGGCATTAGTTAAACCAAACGGGACCAAAAGAAATTCATAATGTCTGTCCCGTGTGCTAGGCCATGCACCCCTCGAAGTAACTTCACACACCCGTATGCCAGGACGTGTGCTAGGTCGTGTAATAGCCTGACTTGCAACCCTTTCTAAAAGCTATAGGGGACACATGACCGTGTCACCTAGCCGTGTGTCACACATGGCTGAGACACACGCCTGTATCTCTGCCCGTGTGGACAAAATTAGGCCATTTTACAAGCCATATTTCTTACCCAATTTGACATGTACCTGCACCCAAGATTATGCATATAAACCAGCCATAATAAGGTACTAAAACCATGCATTTTCTAGACTTATACAAATGGTATAATCACATACAACCAATATGCCCTTAGGCACCTCAAATGATAATTTATAAACATGTCAACCATGTATTCAAACTTACCTAATTGATTAACTAACATGTATGCATAGTTGTACCAAATCTTTCCATGTAAATTTCTTACCATTATTAACCCGAAATTAAGGAAGCTAGGACCAAATTGAGAAGATTAGCGGATCATAGGACCCCATCGAGTATTTTAGAAATTTAAGTGGCTAAATTTTGATTAGTTGGATCCTAACTCTAATTCAGTTAGGATGGAATAGGATAGTTCCAAAAATGGGAGACAAAATGATTAAGAATGGATAGTGGATATGGACAATAAAGACCATGCCCAAGGAGTATATATATATAACTGGGTGGAGGTAGAATTTTTTGAATTCTATTAATAAATTTTCTTCTATCCATGTCATCATATTTTTCAGTCATCTTGAACAAAAAGGGGAATGCAAATAAAAGGAGCTCTGCATGTAGAAATAGAGGCATGAGTTTAAGGCTGGTAATGAAGAATGGAAGAACTAATAAGTTTTCACATCTTCCTTTGTGTTTAGGAACAAAAAAAAGAAGTATAATAAGACACTCGATGTAACACCCCTTACCCATGTCCGACGACAAAATAGGATATGAGGCATTACCGAACTTACTCTTGCTTAAACATGTATTTTGAGCTATAAAATTTCTTCCCAACTTAAAACTTTTCCTTTTTATTCATAACATGTGTATTATGGGCCTACGAGGCCTTAAACACACTTCCGGAAGATTTTGAAGTTCAACCGAAAACTTCTGTACTCTTTGAAAATTTTTACATAAACAGGGGTCACACGCCCATGTGACGTAAGACACCCCCGTGTGGGCAGGCCGTCTGGTCACACACGCCCATGTCCCTAGCCCGTGTAGAATTTATTTTTATTTTGATCCTACAGGGGTTTTTACACGGCTGGGCACATGCCTGTGTCAATGGCCTGTGTCCTTCACACGGGCTAGACACGCCTGTGTCCTCACCCGTGTGTGAAAACTAGGGGTATTTTGTTTATGACATCAGCAACCCCTTAAGACAAACACGGCCTAGGCACACACCCGTATGCTGGCCCGTGTGGTGATTTGAATTCTTGCAATTAAAATGCAGGGGACACGCGACCTATTAACACACCCATGGGGCTGACCGTGTGTCACACACGGCCTAGAGACATGCCTGTGTGTCTATCCGTGTGGACACTTAGAGGCTATTTTCCAAGCCAATTGCCACCCTGAAACGTAAACACACTTATTCTAACTCAAGCAATACATAATGTAGCATTCATGTGCTATGAATAATTCCTAAAACATCACTAATAGAATTCATAAAAACTTCTCATCATTAACATATAAAACTTAACAAATATTGGCCAATCTTTTTGGCCATATACAAAAAGGATTATAAACTTAATAGCCAACACTTTGGCTCCTAATATGATATAACTCAAAATGACATAATCCTTATACATGCCATACTTAAAATAAAATAACTTGGCTATACCAAAATAATGATTGATAGTGTGATCCGAGCTCCGACATCTATGTTCCACGAGCTAGCTTAGCGAAACTATAAGGAAGAAAGAAAAGAGAAAAGTAAGCATATAACTTAGTAAGTTTGCATGAAATTCAGATAGCAATATATTTGCTCATAATAAACTCATCCATCAAGAACAAGAACAACATTAATCTCAAGTGCTTGAGTTTACTTACTCATACTTACTCTTACTCGTTACATATTACATAATAATTTCATACTTGTATTCTAATCGTGGGACCTGTATCACTTAGTCACATAGATTAGAACTTTCGCTAATATAAGCATAAACTCATATCTTCATCTTTTTTAATTTAAACAAAGCTCTTTATCGACCTTGAATAACTTAACTTGTTACTATCTTTACTTGCTTAGCTTTCTTGTTACCTCTTTCATACTTAGCTCTTTTGCACGTGAATTACTTGGAATATCAGAGGATACTCAATATCATCAAATATGTATCTCGATGCCAAAGCCATATCCCAGATATGGCCTTACATGGGATCACCTTTTGATGCCGATACCATATCCCAGATATGGTCTTACACGGGATCTCTTAACTTGATGTTGATGCCATGAAGCCATGTCCCAGACATGGTCTTACACGGAACCTTCCTTAAATGGCGTCGAAGCCATGTCCCAGACATGGTCTTACACGAGACCTTCCTTATTCGATGCTGATGCCATGTCCTAGACATGGTCTTACATAAGATCTATGTTCGATACCGACGCCATGTCCCAGACATGGTCTTATATGAGACCTACATTCCTTGGGTGTCGATGCCATGTCCTAGACATGGTCTTACACGGGCTTTCCTTATCTCATGTTGTGACATAGGTATCCTCATTATTCTGAATCTTCAACCGGGACCTTTACTTACATATTCAATTTGATTTCCTTATTAGTCATTGATAATCAACCTCATGGAAATAATGTACATTATACAACATAACAAGTAATTTAATCATAAAAATATGTGTAACCTTAAATTCATACAAACTTACCTCGATCTCCAAAATATGTATTGATGTGCAATTTAGTCCACCACTTTGTTCTTGCCTCGATTTCGGTCCGGGCTTCATGTTTCTTGATCTATAATAACAATTTAACTTGTTTAATACCTGCATTGACTAAATTGACTCATAATTCATACTTTGGCAAAATTTACTATTTTGCCCTAAACTTTTTCAAAATTACACTTTTTCCCCTAGGCTCATAAAATGATTTTCATTCAACTTTCTTGCATTTCAAGCCTAGAAGAAACATATTCTCAACTATAGCAACCTTCAATTTCTACTATCTCACTCATATATGGCCATTTTCATAACTTTTACTATTTAGTCCTTTTATGCATTTCTCATGAAAATCACTTAAAAATATGTTTATCCTACATCAAACGTTCATATTCTTCCATTAAACATCAAAATACATGCAAGTCATTCATGGGTAAATTTTTGAACATAATCCCTAGCTCAAAATATAGCTAGAAATAGTTAAACAGGGCTACGAGGATCTTAAAAAAATAAAGAACATTAAAAACGGGACTAGGATGCACTTGCTTTGAGCTTGAAAATGAGAAAAACCCTATCTATGGCTTCTCATCAAATTTTTGGCGTCTAAGGAAGAAGATAAACACCATTTTTTGACTTCTTTTTCCCTTTTTAATCTTTTATTTACCAAATGACAAAAATGCCCTTAATGATCCTTTCTTGAGATTTTTTCTTCCCAAGTCCATTTTTGTCCATCTTAACATATAATGGTATAATTTATAAACAAGGAACTCTAGTAATTTTTATAATTCTATTTCATACTTAAATCTTCTAGAATCTCATATTTTCTAATTTTTGCAATTTAGTCCTAATGGACAATTTATTCACTAATTAATAAAATTTCTTCATGAAATTTTCACACAATCATGCAAGTATCTTATAAGCCTTATAAAAATCATTAAAACATATATTTCTACTTCAGATTTATAGTATCACATCACTATTCCAACTAGGCCTTAAATCGGGCTATTACACTCGAGGCTTCTGTATTATTTGAGGTTCTAGGTTTAATAATAATAAATTCAGAATAATAAAATAATAAGAGCTGGTAAATATAATATTGGGTTCATATATAACAAAAATTAATCCTAAAAATTGAACCCAATATGATTTAAACTCGAATTAAAAGCCTGAAACTCGTAATTCTTGTCACAATCACGTCTAAAAATTCTACTCACGCAGTTTTTATTAAAACGATCATAACTTGAGCTTCCGAACTCAAAATCGAATGATTCAAAGTGTTTTTCGAAGCTAAGAGATATATATTTGAACGCAATAAGACATCTCAACTTCAAAATGCCTGGGTCCTATCCAAAAAGTCATCGCAAGTCTGCTGATTTTCCAAACTTGAAAATTGGCAACTTCGATGAATGGAATTTAATAAATTTCACCATATCTGTGCATGTATCATTCCCTCTTTCCTCGAAAAGATTCGTCTTTGAATCTTGTATTTGGTTGAATAAGAAATAATCTTTATCACGGGTGGAATGGTTTAACAGAGCTCCTCGCAAAGGATCAACAAATTCCTAAAAGAATGAAACAAGTCCACTAGACAAATTCAAGTTAAGGTTAGTGAAAACATAATTATTCCTCTCTTTCGGGTAGGTTTTCTCTTTCTTTATATTCTCTTTTTCAATGTGAATTGAATCTCTAATTTTACCTCATAGAAATTTTCACACTCGAGATTTAGGTATGCCACACTATGAACATCACAAGTGAATAAATTCATAAACAAATTCATGATCTATCCATCTTGGATCTAGTCCGATGTCCTGTTAGTCACATCTATGTTTCTATCTTCTAGGACTTATCCGCTCCGATGCCCAAGACAAGGCATCTTCCCAATTGGACTTGATTGACGGTATATTAGTCTTTCAATCGATTTGCTCATTTTTTATTAGACTAAGAACATATTTAGGTTTGCCTACTAATATAATTCGTCTTTTCGTATTTCCATCTAACTACGTAATACTTCTTACTATTAGTTAAACATTAGACAACCAATGAGTTAATATTTGCTTCTATTTTGCTCTAATGCAAAACTCACTTGAGGACAATATACAAAGTATATTAATGTAATCCATGAATTATTTTATTAACTAATCTATTCAAAAAAATTACAAGTGTACATAGACGAAAATACTATACTTAGGGCACCAGATCCAACACAATGAATGTGATACCTTGTAACTCAGATTCAACGATTGAGTTAGGTATCGGGCGTGTTACACTTAGTGGAATTAGAGCTATAGGTTTAGCCAATTTTTAGATTAAATCGAGCTTAAAATTGATTCTAAAGGTACATTTCAAAATCGAGTTGAGTTTGAGTCAAGATTTGGATGTTGATTATAAAATTTATGTGTTTTATAACTAAAAATGTAAGAGGAATTAAGAAATGATGCTAGTGGCAATGTTTATAGAAGTAGCCTTTTAGCAAAAAGTGAAAATAGAATTGGGATTGAGGCACCTAGCATTGATCTAGTCTGTGCTCATCAGTTTAGAGCTATTAGACCTTGACCTGAGGGTTGGGGAAATGAAGATTTAATTTGCGTTATAGCAAAAGCTCTCCAATGAGTGGTGGGAGCTACTCTACAGGTTACACCAATGCTCGCAATTCAGTGAGCTCCAATAAAATAGTTGGACAACACGTCAAGTTGGATCTTCTTGAAGCTCACACTATCCTATCACCGAATTGGTAGCTTTTCGATCGTTTTGAGTCTTGGTTTGTGGCGTGTATAATTATAAGGTGTCTTGAGGTTAGTTCGATGTATATAAGTGTTTGGTATACACTTTAGTGTTGAAAGTCTTAATGTTGGTACTTGTGATGATTATGATTTATATGATGATTTTGAATAATGCTCATGTCCAATGATTTGGTTAATGCTTGAATTGGAAATGCTTGATGTTTTTAGAGAGGTAATATAGATGCATCTATTTGAACTTGGCATGTAAAAGATTATGGTATGACGTAAATGAATGGTTAAGTTGATGTAAGTATTGAAATGATATGTATAATGATTTTGCTTGAGGTATATGTTGATAAATGGTTATTTGGGTTCATGGTTGATGGTATAAAAATGTTGGTGAATGAATTATGTATGCATTACAAGTGGAATGACAAGTTTTGATAGATTTGGTATAGGTAAGGTTAGGCATTTGAATGAATTAGGTTGGTATGCTCAAATGGTATTGAAATTCTTAAGTTTAGTTGGTATAAATGTTGTGAACATCTTGTTAAGAAGTTGAACTGAGTATTTAAACTTGATTGGTATGGTTTTAGGCATATTTTGGATTAATTGAGTTTGGCACTAGTTAATTATGATGTAAGTTTGTTTGAAAACATTGAAATAGGTACCAAATGGTTCATTTTTTTTTACCAAAAATAGGGTCCTCGTCCGGACGAGCAACTTTCCTCATCGCAACGTTGGTTGACAATGAGTCACATCATGTACCAACCCTTTTTCAGTGTACTAAACACCCCAGTTTTGGAACTCTGTATTTTGATGATCGATTTAGTAAATATTATTTAATAATATTTACGAATTTAATATAGTGTTTAATTGAATTTTGATCTGATAAGTTTTGCTAATTGAATAGTTAGCTAAGTACAAGTGGTTGACTCTAAAGTCAAGTGGTTTTGGAAAATGAGGTATCGGGACCTCATTTCCATAAAAAATATTTATAGAGTTGTTATATAGGTTAAATTAAGGTACAATGAGTAAATCGTAAAAACCACAAAAGTTTATCACTATTAAAAAAAAATTAGCTAGAAGCTTAAATAATAAATGTGAAAGGGCCTGTAGGATAATTGAACTTTTTAATGGTTTTGGACAGTTAATATTTACTTTTAATTAGAAAAAATCTTTTAAATTGATATTAAAATAAAATAATAATAATAATAATAATAATAATAATAATAAAACAAATATGTAGTGGAAAGAAAGAATATATGGCCATTCATTTTTATTTTTCTTTATTATCTTCTTCTTCTTCTTCAAGACATAAATAAGGAAAAGCTCAAGTTTTAACTTCAATCTTTCGGCCATGTGCATGGTATGTAAATTAAGCCCATTTTTCGTAAATTTCATGTTTTTGAAATCGTTGTAGCTCGATTTAGCTAGCCCAGGGACTAACTCATAAAATTTTCAAATGTTTTAGAAGTTCCTATTAATGAATCTTGATGTTTTTTTATATTAAATGGTAGAATTTGAAGCTTAGAAATAAAATAAGATTAATTTGTAAAGTAGAATTTGTTAATTTTGAGTTTAGGGACTAAAATGTAAATATTTTAAAATTGACATGAAATTTTTGTAATTATTGAATTTAGAGGGCTATCAGGATGAAATTGAAATCAGATTGAAAAGCTAAGCTTGAACTTAAAAGATATAGCTATTTCAGTTTTAGGGACTAAATTGAATAAAATAAAAATTTTAGGAAAAATTGAAAAATGAAATTGAATTATTATATGATTATAATAGGTTTCTTTGGGATGTATGAAATTGATAAATTGAATTAATTATATTATAGATCGGGATTTGAACCAATTGGTATATAAACGTAAAAAAAAGAAAATTTTTCAAAATAGTCCTTGGAGTCATGTTTGAGATCTGTTTTGGTCAAGTAAGTTAGTATGGACTTACTTTAGTAAATTTTGATATGATTATGTTATTTTATATTCTTATTAGTTAGAAATTTTATATACATATACAAACCTTTGGCATCAAATGGATTAAATCGAAAAATAATGAATATATGATAAAATGAATAGATGTGTGCGATTGGATGATTGTGAAATTGTTATATAATTCTATGATATCTGTACAATGTTTATTTCAATTAATTATTATTTATGCTGAGTTGTATGTATACTAATTGTGATTAAGTTGTTGCAAAATAACGACTTCGGTATTGAAAGGATTAAATTGTGAAATGAGATAAAGCTGATAAATGTAAATGAACATGAGAATGTATATGGTTGAATTACATGTATATGAAAATGTTCAAAGGGCTGGAATGAAATGAATATGAATATGGAGGCTCGTGTGAACTTAGTGAATAGCTAGAATACAAATGACATGTCATTAGGGTTTATCAAGCACAGTGTATCAGTGATTATATTTTATCAGATACTATGTACCGGTGACTATATTATTAGGTACTTTGTACTGATGTTCATGTTATACCAGGCACTATGTGCTGGTGATCATATTTATTGGGCGCTATGTGCCAGTGTTATATTTATCAGGTACTATGTACCAGTGGTGGATACCATACCGATGGCTAGAATCTAGCATTTGTTGCGAATTCTCGACAGCTTGTGTAAGCAGCATCGAGTAATGGTTAATGTCTTAATTTACAGCTTGTGCAAGCAATCTTATCCCGAGTATCCAAAATAAATTTCCTATAGTTCTCCAGGCGAAAATAGTAAGTGATTGATTTCGAAATGAATAGAAAGATTAAATGTGAAACTGGTTATTTTACGTATGAATTGTTTGTGAAAGAAAAAGTGAATGAATTAAATTGAAATGTTGCAAAACAAGCATGATTGAATGTGATATGAAAGAAAACTTAATTATATGTGTTTATAAATTGAGGATGAATTAGATATTACATGCTTTACTGTATTAAATCTTAAATTAAGTATATGTGATTTGCATTAGCAGTTCTTGATGTATAAATAAACTAACTTATTGATCATTTTGTGGAAATGCATATGGAAGTACAAAGAAGACAAGAATATCATATTAATTACCAAATTGGTTTACTAATTTAATTTAGTTTAAGGTCAATATATATTGTGTAAATTTCATATGAGCTTACTAAGCATTCGTAATGCTTATATTGTTTGCTTTTCTGTCTCTGAATATGTTATTTTATGGAATGTATCGGTTGGATCAACTTAGAGCTCACTATCTAGCCTCTGATTTTGTAGTCTTTTATTTCTTTCATATTCAGTTTTGTGGCATGTATATAGGGTTGTATTTACGTTTAAGTTATATTAGATGTTCATAATCTTGGTCTAATGATGTTAATGATGTTGGATGATTCAATATTATTATGAGACATAAAGTAACAGGTAAATAACCAATTTGAAATGTGATTTACTCAAGCTAATGGATATGCATATGTGGAGATTGAAACTTATGTTTTGGTTTATTTTGATGTGGATATAAGTGTAATGTTTGAAAGTGATGATCTTATTTTGGCTGGTTTGCAACATGAGTTACATATATGTTTTGGTCATTTTGGTGTATTTTACTTGATGACTTTTGACACTTAGAAAGGATGAACTTCGTTGATGAAATCTTAGCATTTGATATGATGAACATATGAAAATGTTAAGTATGAATATTGAGGCATGAATGATGATGAATGGTAGGATATGATTTGTTGAATTGAGGTGCCAATTGTGGTATTTTGGTTAGGCACTTAGGGTGATTAATGTTTTGGCATGTTTTTGGTGCATTTGAACAGGTTGAGGAATAGTATGTTGCATGATTATAGTGTATTTGAGTGTTTGAAATTGCAACTTATCTTGTAGGGTATCTTTTGACACACACGGTCTAACACATGGGCATGTGGCACGGCTGTGTGGTCTATATAATTTGAGTAGTAATTGGTGTGCACGGTCTCAGCCTGTCACACAGCCGAGCCACATGGCCGTATGACCCCTATTTTTCTTTTTTACCTATTTTTTTTGTAAAAGTTTCAAATTAGTCCTGAATTGATTTTAAGTTGGAGTATGAGCTTCATAAGCTCGATTGAGACTCGATTTTAGTTGTAAATTATATTTTGCTTGGATTATATCATGTTTATTATTTAATGGAACGTTTAAAGCCGAATTTATTTGTGTTATGCTTGGTTAACTCTTATAGCATCTTATAGCTCGGGTCTACGACCAGACTGAGTAAGAGGAGTTACACGTTGCGACGTTAAGTGGCTTGAGGTCACGATGTAACATATTGTTTTGGCGATGTCATGACATGGAGGAGACAACATCTCGATGACGGCCCTAAACTTTAAAAACTTTACAATTTGGTCATGTTTTGTGCTTGGTTTGACAAAAGGGCTTCTGTAGGCTCGATTAAGATCCAGAATTGACTGTTTACCATGATTTGTATGTAGTTGGCATTGGATTACAAGAATAAATGATTGTATGATGTTTGTTTGACCGTGGTTGCTTCGGCAACAATTGTAGCATCCTGTAGCTCGAATTTGGTGACCGGGTCGAGTGAGGGGTGCTACAATTAAGGAGATTGTTTTTGGAACTTGAAGGAAGGTAAGGAGTGCAAAGAAGAAAAAGGGACTTGGATGTAAATATTGGGTTTTAATATGGGTTTTTAATAGGGATTAACTTAAAAATTTTATAAATTTTAAAGGGACTAAAAGAACAAATTTTTTTTTTGCAGGTCTCATTAACAATCTGTTAAGGGTTTAGTGCTTGAATGACCATTTTGGTCAATTTTTCTAGAAGCAGTGACTAAATTGACAAAAAAAAAAATTAGAATGATCAAAATAGAAACAATGCTATTTTCGAGTGACCTCCTTTATAGTTTACGATTTTCCTTTTGCTTTGAATACGGTCTCCCCCAAATTTGAAAATAGTTGAGGTTTAAGTTGAAAGACAGTGAGATCTTGTGAGATTATTTTTAAATTAACAATTAAAGTTAAAATCAATAATTATGATTAAAAGAAAAAACTAAAAACAGCGTAAGTATTTTGTGATGGTGACTTATAACTTGTTAAGTTTGTTATCAGATTGTGAAAATAAATTTTTCTTCTTAGTGGTGAAATAGTTTGAATTGGTTTAATGATAAAAGTTATGTTTGTTAGTAAGGGTGAGTGTTCGATCAAAACAAATCGAGTGAAAAATTTTTAAGTTAATCAAGTTCACGAGTCCTATTTTATCATATTAACTCAATTTGAATTTTTTTTCAAATCGAGTCGAATGAAATGAAATTCGAGTCAAGTCAAATCGAGTGAAATTGTTCAAGTTTAAATTAAAAAATTAAACATGTCAAATAAAAATATTGTTATAATATAATATGATAAATTTGAATCATTAATTAGATCCTAAAATTATTATTTTAGAAAATTTTAAAATTTCAACCTTTTATATATTTTTAGAAATTTTTAAAATTTTAAATTTTAAAAGTTATTTTGAATTTTTTTGTAATTTTTATTAAAAGAGACCAATTTGTTTATTTTCAAAATTTACAAAAATATGTTATTCGAATATGTTATTTAAAAAAGATAGTTATATCAATATGTTATTCGAATTATAAAATTTAATTCGACTTGAAATCAAAATTCAAATCAAGTTTTATTTACCCAATTTCTTAGTGGATATCCTGGCTAATTTACCTAAAAGGTCTATTTCTAAATATATTTACGAAAATGGGTCGATTTTTGCATTATTTACCGTAAAGGACCAATTTTGGCAAAACGCGTCCACGTATGAGCGTTTTGAGGGAAAATTTCTAGCAAATTGCTCCCACTGGGGGAGCATTTTTTACCATGTCAGCATAAAACGTGCTGACGTAAATGCACTTTGTCCCATGTCAGCAAAAATGCGCTGACGTTGACGCGTTTTTGCTCGTTCTCGGATTAAATTTTCAAAAAAAGTCATTTTTTAAAAAAATTATAAAAATAGACCAATTTTTTTGAAAATTTACGAGAATAAACTTTTATAAAAACCCAAAGTAGTAACACAATTTTTTTTATTTATTTTAAGGTGTCACAAATTAATATGAAAATAAAACTAACAAAGCAGATCTTTATATAAACTCAAAGTCTTATTTCCCTTATTTTTTTAAGCAATGTGGGATATGACACATGTGTATATATATACTCATGAATAGGTTTGCAGCTTGTTCCTAAGCAATGTGGAATTTATTCATCTTTTAACTAGCAACATAAGTTTAAAAGCTACACTATATTTTATATTTTTTACTTATAAAGAGTTTAATTTTTTTACAAAAGTTAGCATTTGTTACATTATAAATAAAACTTTTAAACTCTATAAGTAAAAAATTATAAAATATAAAATGAGTATGGTAAAATATTAAAAATAAATATTTAAAAATTATTAATAGTTGAGTGATCATTTTGTAAGTTTTATAATTCGATAGCCAAAAATTATAGTTAAGTGACTACTAATGTAATTTAATCTAGATATAAAATTATGAAAATAATTATTATATTTTTATATATTATATATTTTTATAAAAAACTTATTTAACATAATTATATACTATGTTTAAATAGATTAACTATCTAATCAAAATACATCGAAATAAATTTATCAACATTCATTAGGTGCTGAATATTAAATTGAAATTAGGATTAAAAATTAATGAGTATAGTAAAATACTAAAATAAATAAATATTTAAAAAGATATATCAATTTTTAAAATTACAAAAGATATACTATTTGAGTACTAAATACTCACTATTTATTTATTAATCAAACATTCATAATAGAATTGCATGAATAATGGAAAATTAAAAGTATTTAAATAATAGAAAATTATTTTAAAAATTAGAATTGCATGAATATTGACTTTAAACATTTAAAATTGAATAGAATATTATTGCATGTACAAGTTTCATATGTGTAATTTATTCTTTTTTAATAGTCATTTTGTATGTGCTAACAATTTTAAAATACAATAAGATTAAAGATATCAAAAGATAATTTTATAATATGAGAAAATGTTAACAAAATATAAAAAATAGAAATTGTTTTGTAAAAAATTATAAAATATAGTGTAGTATCTTATGTTTCTATTCATGAGTATATATATATATATGCCTCTACGTCCCACATTACATGAGACTTTGAGTTTATATAAAGATCTAATTTGTTAGTTTTATTTCCATATTAATTAGTAACACCTTAAAATAAATAAATAAAAATAGTGTTACCACTTTAGTTCTTTATAAAAATTTATTCTCGTCAGTACATTTTTACTGACACGAAATAAAGCGCATTCAGATCAGCGCGTTTTATGTTGAACATGCATAAAACATGTCCCCAAAACGCGATTTGCTAAAAATTTTTCCTTAAAATGAGCTATTTTCGTGAATATACTTGTAAATGTGACTTTTTAAGTAAATTAGCCGAATATCCTTCTTATATTGATTAACTATGGATTAATAATTCTTTTTCATCTATTTTTACGTCAATTGATCTAAAAAGATGTTTTAAATAGACGCTACCGAGAACAGAAACAAGAATCATTTCCTTTGGCTCCTTTTCATTGCTCTAAACGGAAATAGGGAAACAGTGGAAAACTTTTTTTTTTTTTAATTGTCCTCCAAACAAACCCTAAGTCGGATTCGGTTAAACCGAAGAGAGCAAGATAGAGCCAGTCGTTGATGGGGTATTGAATCGCTGAGTTGAACCGGTCGGAAGAAGATCCGAGTTAGAGTTGTAGACGAACTCAATTCTATATCTAATAGATGGGCGCGGCGGGTTCGAAACTCGAGAAAGCTTTGGGTGACCAGTTCCCGGAAGGCGAACGATATTTTGGTCTCGAAAACTTTGGCAACACTTGCTATTGTAACAGCGTTTTGCAGGTTCTTTGTTTTTTTTTTTCTCTTCCCCCCTTTTTTCCCTAAAAAATATGTTGAATTTGATAGTTTATGTTATTTCCTATCTTTTGAATTTGACTTTAAGCTTTAAATTTCATTTATGCAAATTTACCGTAGTATATGTTAATCCTGAAGCGAATCGGTCAGGTTCAGTTCTATCTTTTCTTTTTTAGCTTCTTTTTTTCCCCTTCTGGTTATAGCTTGCTGCTTTGCATTCAAGTGGTACGGTTGTCACGATTTAAATTGAAATTAAAATGTCTAGATTTTAGATATGCTTTCTGAGATGGTTTGGAGTCTAGAGTCTAGACCAGGTAGATATTGACCGTGATAGACATCACCTAATGTTAGAAAGGGAAACTATTACAGGAATTGGATGTTGTTGGTGATTGAAAAATGATTATAAGATTCATCAGTACTATCAATATAAATTAGATTTCAATTTTCAAGCTTAATTTTAATATTTCTTTCATTCTCCTTTCATTTAAGTTGGGTGATTGTCGTAAAGTTATGTGAATTTGTAGATAATGCATGGTATGATACTACGGTAGCTATTGGATCTTGAAGTTTCAGATGTTGTAGATAGGTTGACTTAGATAATGCAACATTTTAATTGTTTGAATAATCATTTCTGAATGATTGTAACTGTAGTGTTAAAGAGCTATGTTCATTGCCAGACTCTTTAGTTCCTATGTTTTTTTATTTTTAAGTTTATGCTATAAGACTCAGTTCTTTTCTGATATTTCTGTTTATTCCTTGCTTTCTAATTACAATTTATGTTGATGCGTTCAGTGTTGGATATTTTTATTTAAAATTTCTGCGTAACAAATGCCCTCTTGGCTGTGACCAACGTCTTATGTCATTTTCTGAAAAATTTTCAGGCACTTTATTTTTGTGTCCCATTTCGCGAACAGCTGCTAGAATATTATTCAAGTAATAAAAATGGTGTTGATGCTGAAGATAATCTGCTGACATGCTTGGCAGATCTGTTTACACAGGTATTAACTCTACTAGAAGCATAGTGTTATTGAGTTGTACTCCCCTATAGATGGGAAACCACTAGTTTCTGAAAAATGGCAAAGCATTTATTTTAAATGTTCAGACCAAATATTAACATTAGTGTTTTATTTATGTTTACCATAAGATGCTGTAAGCTGCAATGTTCTGTTCTAGTCTTGACCACTATTTACAAGAATGATACATGATTTGATTCATTTGAAAATTTTCTTCTTTATTATTTGACGTGATAATAGCCCGTGTACAATCATTTTGGAAGTATGAAGGCCGAGGGTGTCATCTTCATTATTTTTTAAATGGCTTATTACTGCAAGTCCTTATCACATTTGCACGAGGACCTGGCTTCATATGAGAAGAAATGATGTTTGTGATTTTCCTTTTTAAAAACCTTTTATCACTAGATAAGTCCTTTTTATCTGTCAATCATATCAGATTTTATGCAGTCAGAACAGTCTGCCTTATGTTCCTGTGTAAGAGTTCCTTCCTCATAACTGCTTTCTTTTTCTATTTCATCTCTTTTTTAAAAGGCTTGATTTTATTCTTCAATAATTGCAGAGTATTATCCTTTTAGGAAATTGCTTAGACCATCTTATCAGATGATATTTTTTTTTTTTTTAGCAAATGCTATTAATTGACTAGTATCTTTGCGTCCCCGTCTCTCTCTCAGTCTAGTTACTTGTGGCATATGTGGTTTTTAGTTGATTACTACTGGAACCAACAGTTGGTTGTTCTTTATGTTTAGATAAGTTCACAGAAGAAGAAAACAGGTGTCATTGCTCCAAAGCGCTTTGTACAAAGGTTGAAGAAACAAAATGAGCTTTTTCGCAGCTATATGCACCAGGTAGCTGAGTGTTTTATATTTGATTGACTTAAGCAGCTTCTCTTTCCCTAAATTGATGATCATTTTTGCTTGTTTTAAGATTTCGGTTAGAGTAAAGTAACTTTTGCTGGATTTAGCCTCATGTTTAACCAATAAAAAATTTAAACATGAAGGCCACAGAAAGTAAAGCATGATTAATGAAAGAGAGAGCCAAATCCTTCAGGTATAATGTGATTAAGCAATTGTATTAGGAATCATATTTTTACTCTTTAATGTAGTAATTAAGAGTTCATAAGAGTCCATTAACACCAAAAGCTTTGTTGAGGTTGATTAAAAGTTTGTATGCTGCACTTATCACTCTCTTCCCATAAGGATAATGTGCAGCCAAGCATGGGTTACGTACGCATGCCTTGCCCAAAAACCCTAGTCAAGGATTTAATTAAATCCTTTTGCATTCAAGTTTTGGTCGATAAAACTGTACTTATTTGAATCCCAATTTTAATCCGGCAATATGATTTAATGTGTGACTGGTTAGGCTTTCAATATGTTGCAAGGAATATAGATTATAATATAAGATCAAATATTTTGTATTGAAGCTCGGGAGCGGCATCTTATCTTGACCACCCAAATATTGGAGAGTCATGATAATCTCAACAAACCTTTCACTGTCCAATCTGTCAGTCTAATTTGTCTTTTCACTATATATCCTGGAAGGACCATGAATAGACCAAATGACACATGATAATGGTTTGATTGACATTAACAAATGGAGTTCTGATAGCTGGTCATGTTCAGTAAACTTGTAACAAGAACCTCCAAGTTATCCCCAAGCATCCCTATACTTATGTGTTCAATTGCTTGCATCATAACTAAGGAGACTTAACATGTCCCAGTACCACTGTTTTTAGCATTGTGGTTCCCTGTTTTGATAATACAATGACTAGGAACAGTTTTAGGAACTTTGCTACATAGGGATCTTATAATTATAACTCTTTATAGTTCCTCTTCTAGGCAATTTTTTTCCATGAGTCCAATCAGCACATAATAACTATTTTTTTTTTTTACTAATGATGAAGGAAAACCTTTATCAATGATCATATAAGTGATTAGTATGCAGCATTGATGATATATCTCTGTTTAATGTGATTTGCTCCAAGGCGTACTCCAACAACCTTTTCTTTCATTATTATATTTAATTTTAATGCATAAGAGGATATTATTTGTCTCAATTTGTTTTGGTAGGATGCTCATGAGTTCTTGAACTTTTTGCTAAATGAACTTGTTGATATACTGGAGAAAGAGGCACAAGCAGCAAAAAACGATGCAGAAACTTCTTCACCATCTGAAAAGACTGCAAATGGGCCAAAGAATCCTCAGGCTAATGGTGTTAAAAAAGAGCCTTTGGTTACTTGGGTACACAAGAATTTTCAGGTGTGTTTGCTATTTATCCTCTTATATTCTGATCAATAGACCTAGTCTTGTACTGCATTTCCCATGCTTGACATGAAGTAAAGATGAAATCTAGTTATTTTCTTTGCTACGGTACATAAACAAATCATAGAATACTCTGAAACTTGAAAGCTGAGCAAAATTACCAAATTGTAGGAATTTGTTAGTTCTAGAAAGCATCTATATGGAAAAATCAATCTAATCTTTGCACTAATAAACAGTGAAAAGTGAAGTAAATACAAATATTACTATCTGGGAATGCTTCAGGACATCATAGCTAAACCCTCTTCTGTGTCCTTGTATGTTGGCTGCATCATCAATTAATACTGGTTGCATGGCTGCTTTTGGTTTGACTTTTATATATGAAATTTTGATGTCTTATTTATAATCTGTAAGTTAACAACAAATGAAACGGTGACTGCATCTATCTCGTCCCCTTTAATGGTTTACTTTTTGACAATGCTTATAAAGGAATGCTATACATTTTTTAATGGATGACATACATTGTCAAATTAATTAATGATAAAATTTTCTATCCTCTTTGACTTTGAGTGCCTCTTTGTACGTATTGATTCTTTCTGTTTGGATTAAGTTATTTTAAGAAGAATCTCATTATCTCTTGGGGCAATTCTGAGACAGGGAATACTTACCAATGAGACAAGATGCTTGCGATGTGAGACAGTGACAGCGAGAGATGAAACTTTCTTTGACTTGAGCCTTGACATTGAACAGAACAGCTCAATAACCAGCTGTTTGAAAAATTTTAGTTCTACTGAAACATTGAATGCTGAGGACAAATTTTTCTGTGACAAGTGTTGCAGGTAATTTTCCATTATAGGCAATCTTTTCACGACTTGATGTGTTTTAGTTTCTAATTGATTACCACTTGTTTTCTTATCACTTGGTTTTGGAGTCACCTTGTAGACCAATTACATTGATAACAAATATAATTTGACTCCTGTCATACTGTTTTGAGATTTTCAGGCTGGCCAGCCAAGGCCTAGTATGTAAAGTTGGGGTTTTGTTAGTAAAAGAGGTCAATTCTGGCCATTGACTTCAAGGAGATATAATTTAAAGAAAGAGGCAAACCATGAGTACCTCAATGATTATCCCTTCTACTTGATGGTTCAAACATCGAACATGCATGGTGCCCTTAATCATTTTGTCTTCATGAATGAATAGGTTCTAACTTGATGCAGAGCTTGAAGTATAATATTTAGATGGTTCCAAAGATGCATATCATACAGTAATTTTAAGGATAAACATGCAGAAAGGAATAATTATGGATGATACTTATTTACTTGCAGTTTGCAAGAAGCACAGAAGAGAATGAAGATAAAGAAGCCTCCTCACATCCTGGTTATCCATTTGAAGCGGTTCAAGTACATTGAGCAGCTTGGGCGATACAAGAAGCTCTCCTATCGTGTTGTATTTCCACTTGAGCTGAAGCTGAGCAATACTGTGGAAGATGCAGATTTGGAGTATTCCTTATTTGCTGTAGTTGTTCATGTGGGAAGTGGACCTAACCATGGCCACTATGTTAGCCTGGTAAAAAGCCATAACCACTGGTTATTTTTTGATGATGAAAACGTGGAGATGATCGATGAGTCGGCAGTTCAGACATTTTTTGGGTCAGCCCAGGAGTTCTCAAGTAATACAGATCACGGGTATATCTTGTTTTATGAAAGCCTGGGTGCTGGCAACAAGAGCTAAGAAGTGAGTTTGAGAAGGTATTCTAATAATCTTCACTTAGACCTCATTTTCTTTTAATTGCGAGAAGAGGTGGCATAAAATGATGTGGGTTTTGAGAAAAATGTATACTTGGGTCATTGCCATGTACAGTGAATGGTGGAAGCAACCTGTCCTTTTTTTACAATAAGAGGGAAAAAGAAATAGTGTGTAGGTTTGAGAAATATCACGGAGACTCTGCTGTGTATGATTTAACAATTTTTCTCTATCTGTAGTTTCTCCTGCAGAGCTTAGACCTTTGTTAATTCAAAGAGAGAGAAGCTGTTTCATGTTCATGCTTTCCTATTAACTTCTAATACTCAATTCATTTCCGAAAAGCATGATTTATGTGAATTAACCAAGAGAAACTAATATCATAGCCTCATGGATTAGGCAGGTTTTGGATTGGATTAATTTAGCGTTAAGTCAGTTTAATTTTTTTAATTTTTTGGCTGATTTCAGATTGGATTATTTTCAAGAATTCGGAATTGGATTTTGGACACTTGGATTTGATAACCATTCTTGTTTATTTTAGCACATGGGTAATCTTAATTCGGCTAATTGTAGATAAGCTATTTGTATTTTTCACTGAAAATTTTGGGTGATTTACCTCTAAGGGCCCATTTCTAAGTATATTTATAGAAATAGGTTTATTTTTGCATTATTTACTGGAAAAGGCCAGTTTTGGCAAAACACGTCCATGTAGGAGCGTTTTAGGGGAAAATGCTAGCAAATTTTGCCCTTCGAGGGAGTGTTTTTGCCATGTCAGCATAAAATGCGTTGATGTGGCAAAAATGCTCCTTATAGGCGCATTTTACTTCGTGTTTTTTTTTTCTAGGTTAAGGATTTTTGCATGTTTAGTCTCTAGTTGTTAAAATAATTTAGGTTTTAGGGTTTTGGTGGATTTTAAAAATAAATTAGGATTTAGTGTTATTTTATAAAAATTAATTAAATTAGGGTTTATAATTTTAAATAAATTAAGTAAGTTAAGGTTTAAGGGTTTTAAATAAATAAATTATTAGGTATTATGGTTTAGGGTTAAAATTAATTAAATTAGAGTTTAGTTTTTTTTTTAAAAAAATAATGTTTTTTTAAACAAAATTGACTATTTTTACCTTGTAAAAATAATTTTGAGAAGACGTTTCTGAATAAATAGTGTTAAAAACGCTTCAAGCATGATGTACTGTCAACAAAATTATTGAAGAAAATTCTCATGTGGACGCTCTTTTTCTACAGTAGTTCTTGAAAAAATAATTTTGAGAAGACGTTTCTGAACAAATAGTGCTAAAAACGCTTCAAATAGGATGCAATGTCAGCAAAATTTCTAAAAAGAGCTCCCACGTGGACGCTCTTTTTCTACAGTAGTTCCTGAAAAAATAATTTTGAGAAGATGTTTCTAAATAAATAGTGTCAAAAACGCTTCAAGCAAGATACAATGTCAGCAAAAATTCTAAAAAAAGCTCCCACGTGGACGCTTTTTTTCTATAGTAGTTCATGTTTGGCCTTAGGGTATAAATGAGACAAATTTCATTCTCAGGTTGCATAAGTTACAGCAATAAAAAATAGAGGCTAAGCAGAATAGAAATTGAAGATGAGTGAACTTATTAATGTTGTTTTTTACTATGATGGTGAGGTCTGTGATACCGAGAACGATGTTTTTTTATCAGATAACACAACGCGAATGATTTTTAACCAGAGTATAGATTTTACAGAATTTCTTAAAAGAATTAAGCGCAAAATCTTCGAAACGACGCCAAGTAGGGTTTCTTCTATTAAGTTTCGATTTTGTGCTTCAATTGATCCCATGACATATGACTCATTTGATATCAAAGGTGGTCGTAGCTTTGAGGCGATGGTGCAGACTCACCTCACTAGTGGATCACCCTATCTTTAGTTATACGTACAATTTTCATCTCCAAATGAAACATTTGCGTCTTTAACATCAACTGCTATTCGAGAGGAATGCATGACCCATACCCAACACTTCGTTAATGGGAGGCAGAACATAGAAGCGCCCGTGTTTTGTGGCAGTATGAAAAACACAACTCCTGCACGACACTCGGTTAGTGGATGAGACATGCACATCGGTGGGTCGATGTTTGATATTGAAAATACGTATTGGGGAATGACACCAACTTCTAGTGGTTGGCAATCCACATCTAATTGGGGACGTTACGAAACGTCCACAAAGAGGGATGATGTACTCCCTACGACATCCACCGGCGAGGGGACCTCATACGTTGCAGATGATGGTGGGTTGGATGATGAGTCCGATATGGATCCATTTCGAGAGCCCAGCCCCAATGGTGCAGAAGTTACATTATTTTTTGAACCAGAGCTTGTTCCATTCAAACCTGAATACGTTGAAGGGGGTTCAGATGAAGAAGAAAAAGATCCGCGATTCAGGGCGTACTCGCCTCTAGCCCACATGCATAATGTCGATCTATCGATAGATGATGCCTTGGAGTTTCTAGATCTACCATAAAGAAGGCGTGACCATACAGGTTCGTCATTTGATTCGGGTGAATTGGAAGTTGGTAAGGAGTTTTCCAGTAAGGATAGTTTTCTTAGTTCTTTGAAACAACATAGTATCAATCATGGGGTTAACTACAACGTGGTTAAATCAAAATCTGAGAAGTTCGAGGCCAAATGTGCAGTGCAAGACGGTACATGTTCATGGAAATTATAGGTTCTTTTAGGAAAAAGACATGCTTGTGGGAGATAAAAAAGTATAAAGGTTAACATACCTGTGTTACCAATACAGTATCACTGGATGTTTAGGGTTTTTGAATAATAATATTATTACTTAAAGTTGCATTATTTAACGTACTTCGTTGACAGGTGTTTCACAAGATCATTTCAAGATTGATTTAGGTATGATAGCTAGCTCAATACTACCGATGTTGAAGGCGGATCCCAAGACTTTTGTGTCATGCATAATTGCTAGTATTTATAGCCAATTGAGGTACACGCCCTTTTACCTCAAGGCTTGGATAGCTAAGCAGAAAGCGTTGGAAAGGATGCATAATGGGTGGGATGCTTCATATAATGAGGTTTGGCAGTGGTGTCAGGTGCTGGAGAGGTTCATCCTAGGTTGCATAACAGACCTTGAAACGGTCCCTGCATACTACAATGACTGATTGCTTCATTGATGCCAAGTGTTCAAGCGTCTATTCTAGAGCTTTAAGCAATATCGGGACTCATTTGTGTACTGCAAGCCATTGGTACAAATGGATAGAACCTTTATGTATAGTAGATATACCCATCGGCTATTGCTAGTTGTGGCACAGCATGGAGCTGGGAGAATCCTTCCAATTGCGTTTGCAATAAAATTAGGGGAGTCAGCTGATGACTGGGATTTCTTTCTTTCTAGGTTAAGGAGGCATGTATGCCTCCAACATGATATCTGAATTATATCGGATCAGGGCACTAGAATACTAGTCACAATTGAGCAATAAGGAAGCCTGTGGGATCGCACACACCATCGGTATTGTCTAAGGCACGTTGCGTCCAACTACTACGGGTAATATCGGTCTACGACTGAACGATAGCAAGTGATCAACATTGGCATTTAATCTCCATTAATATACTTTTGTTTGTAATATTCAATTAATTCTGAATGGAATATTGGTATGTAATTTTCGCTATCAAATTATATTGGCAGGGTACGAGATCAATAAGAACCATATTCATGAGATGTTGGGGATTTTGCGTTCAGTTAACGATCAAGGCACAAACTACCTCTGTAACATACCTTTCGAACAGTGGACACAAGCATACGATGGTAGCCTACAATATGGTCATATGACTACAAACCTGGCTAAATGCATAAATTTTGTTCTAAAAGGAACACGTCATTTGTCGGTAACCTCGGTTGTGTGAGAGACATATTTTCATTTGGCAGCACTATTTCCAAAGCGAGTAGCGAGTTATAAAGGCCAAATGCAGGAAGGCCATGTATGGTTCCGGAAAGTATTGCAAGGAATTAACAAGGCGAAAGCGCAGGCCAACACCATGCACACAGTGTGTCACGATCGCGACAACTTATGGTTTCGTGTGACAGAGTTTGACAGACCGAGCCAATGTATTACTGGTGGTCAATATTGTGTGCACTTGATAAATATGACTTGCGAATGTGGGACGTTTGACGCACTTCGTTATTCATGTGCTCATGCAATCGCAACTAGTCAGAATCTCCGTTTGGATCCCATGAGATATGTCAACAAAGTATACAAAATAGAATACATGTACAATGTGTGGAGACATGTATTCCCATAGGTCCTAGATGAACATAAGTGGCCGTTTGTATCGCTTGCTCCTTTTAAGTTGTTACCGGATAGATAATTGCGTCGCAAATCAAAAGGTCGACCTTGCTTGAGTAGAATACGTAATAATATGGATATTCAAGAAGGAACGAGCCAACAGAAGTTGTGTGGATGGTGTAGGAACCCAAGTCATACAATTCGATCATGTCTAAATTGAAATAGTTGATAATTCCTGTAATGAAACTATGTTGCATTATTTTTATTCCATCTTATTTAAAAAAACTTCTATTTTATTAAAAATATAAAATTAATTTACTATTAAAATATTAAAAACAACTTTTATTTTATTAAATGAAACAATATAGAAAAAGTTTGTACAAATATATTAAAAAAATCAATGTATATGCTGGTCAAAATCAGTGCCACATGGGGGTGGTCGACGATTATGGGTTGGATTCCTCCTTGGTTGCGCTTCCGGTGGGGGTTGTGGTTGCTCCAGTTGTGGATGTTGGGAGGATGACCCACCTTGGTAGAATAAAGAATGTGGAGGTGTTTGCATCACTCATAACAGAGGTGTTTGAATCCCATAAGGCGATGGGGGTTGGTAATGAGATGAGCTCGTCAAAGGTGACTCATGTGATCCCTCCGATGATGATGGCCTATATATAATCGGTTGAGTCAGAATCATCGGGAAAGGAGATGTAACGGGCCATGCATTCCAACCTGACATAGGACTAGGACATGGAAACATATAAGGGTTAGGATACATATACGGGCTAGGATATGCACCTGGCATAATCTGAAGGAGCTGTGCTGTGGGTGTCGTCTGTTGAGGCATTGGGCCCGGTGATTGTGTAGGCGCTGTTGATGGGCCCATGCTGTCATCCCTTCTTGGATTTAAAGGGCCCGTCATTCCCTTTCGACACGAATTTTTCGACGCCTCTGCTCTTCCGATAGCAAATATGACTTGCCGTGGATCCTAAACTATGACATGTACTCCAGCGTACACAGTAACTCTGAGACGATGATTGGTTCGCGATCAGGTATATGATCATATTGGTTTTCCCAAATTTTGATATATTTCGAGAAAAATACCGGCCAATTTGTATTCGCTTGCCGTAAGTCGATTTTGTGCTGCTCATCAAGCACCTCAGGTTCCTTAGGAATCGGTTGTCGGAATCTAAATTGTCGCAACACTCTATCAATCTGGTGCATCTCGACAGTAGCATAGTTGACCAATGGGACCTTAACATGCCAAATGTTCGGACTTTGAAAGAATTCTTCAGGAATTACTGCTTGTATTACCGAATCCTCGTATGGTGTCCATTGAAACTATATGAACGTGATAAAAATATTAGTTATATACATAATACTAAATACTAAATATGAAACAACTATGTTATGTATATATATTTTATTTAATACTTACTTTCGCTTCTGACCGTTGGTCTAATAGAAGCCATATATCTTCAAGAGCGGTAGGTATTCCAACATAACTCGCCGGATGGTTCCACCTAATTAAATAAATTTTCAGCATACAATTTTATTTTAAATCTATGGGATATTTGTAAAATCAAATAAATTTTTTACCTCGTTATGAGTGGAAATGTATATGGGTGGTTCACTCGAGGACATAAAAATGGAAAGCGAAATCGAGCCCATGATTGTAGTACTGATACGCAACCTCTGATTTTGACTTTATTTGGTGGCATCGCCCTGCACATTTCCTGATACAATGTTGCCAACATGGTAGACCCCCAACTTAATTCGCCAACTACTCTAAAATCAACAAGTTTCAGCAGCCACCTCAGATGTACAAGGTTTCGTGACAAGTCCAGTATCAAATAACCTTCAATCATCTCAAGGATGCATGCCCGAGCATATCGTATTCTTTCTACTTCAGTCGAATCATTCCCCGACTCTAGGAATATGTCTTGTAACCAGCCCATCTCGATCCGACCTCTGTAAATATTATCCAGAATCGCACCCAAAAGATCGTAGCATATGGCTCCTCAATTAGCAGATTGAATTGACCCGGTGAGTGCAAACCCATCCACCAGCAATCCTAATTATAATTGGACGTCCTCCAAAGTGATAGTACACTCTTCGTGTAACACCCCAAACCCGGCTTAGACGTTATGGCCGAATCTGGCGTGTCACATTGAAGTTTTTTTTTTTTGGAAACCTTTTTTTCTTATTGATGAAAAAAACTCGTTTGGAGGTTGAAGCCTCTTTGTTAGAACTCACATTATACCAGAATTTTGTTAAAACCTTCATTACTTCTTAAATTAGAAGGATTCTCCCACCGCCATCCTATGACATAGCTAGCAATAGCCGATGGGTATATCTACCATATATAAAGGTACCGTCAATTTGTACCAATGGCTTACAGTACACAAATGCGTCCCGACATTACTTAAAGGTCCAGAACAGACGTTTGAACACTTAGCATCCACAAAGCAATCGGTCGTTGTAGTACGCAGGGATCGTTTCAAGGCCTGTTATGCAACCTGGGACGTAGCTCTCCAGCACTTGACACCACTGCTAAACTTTATTTTATGAAGCGTCCCACCCATTATGCTTCTTTTCCAACGCCTTTTGCTTAGCTATCCAAGCCTTGCGGTAAGAGGGCATGTACCTCAATTGGCTACGAATACTGGCAATTATGCATGACACAGAAGTTTTGGGATTTGCCTTCAACATCGGTAGTATTAAGCTAGCTATCATGCCTGAATCCATCTTGGGATGATCTTGTGAAACACCTGTCAGCGAAGTACGTTAAATAATGCAACATTAATTAATAACATTATTATTCAAAACCCTAAACACCCAGTGATACTGTACCGGCAACACAGGTATGTGGACCTTATTACTTTTTTATCTTTCACAAACCTGTCTTTTTCTTAAAAGAAGCCATGATTTTTTATGAACATGTACTGTCTTGTACTGCACACTTAGCCTCGAACTTCTCGAATTTGGATTTAACCACGTTGTAGTTAACCCCGTGGTTGATGCTATGTTGTTTCAAAGCACCAAGAAAACTATCCTTACTGGAAAACTCGTTACCAACTTCTAAATCATCCGAATCCAATGTCGAACATGTACGATCACGCGTTCTGTGTGGTAGATCTAGAAACTCCAACTCATCATCTGTCGATATATCGACATTATGCATGTGGGCTGGAGGCGAGTACGCCCTGAATCGCGGATCTTCTTCTTCATCATCTGAACCCCCTTCAATGTCTTTAGGTTCAGATGGAACAAGCTCTGGTTCAGAAAATAATGCAACTTCTGCACCATCAATGTCGGGCTCTCGAGGTGGATCCACATCGGACTCATCATCCAACCCACCATCATCTGCAACGTACGAGGTCCCCTCACCGGTGGATGTCGTAAGGAGGACATCATCCCTTCTTGTGGATGTTTCGTAACGTCCCAATCAGATGTGGATTGCCAACCACTAGAAGTTGATGTCATTCTCCAATACGTATTTCCAGCATCGAACATCGACCCACCGATGTGCATGTCCCATCCATTAACCGAGTGTCGTGCAGGAGTTGTGTTTTCCATATTACCACCAAACACGAGCGCTTCCGTGTTCTACCTCCTACTAACGGAGTGTCGGCTAGGGTTCGTGTATTCCTCTCAAACAGCAGCTGATATTGAAGTCGCAAATGTTT